>OU426990.1:10000000-12400000 GCA_911387755.1 Chrysotoxum bicinctum
AACAAAACCTACATATGTGTATAAATGATCATCTCTTATAGAACACGAAGGGAAATGCTTTGAATGTATGTACATATATCGGCCCAAAACTGTGTATAACTGTTACATCTTCCTTTTTAAAAAAAATGCAGTACGACTTTTACTGTGGAGAAAATATAATTTAAAAAACACACATTTATTATCTCTGGTCTTAAGAAAATAAGAATATGACTTGCCATAAGCTAATTTATGTTGTACTAAAACATCTACTACAATTTTTGGATCTCGAGCGACTATGGCATGAATTATCAGTGTTGCCATTCGTAACAATAACTCTTACATATATCTGCACTGATGCCCCAAACACGCACACAGAAATGAATGAGGGTTGTAAGTCACTAGGCTTAGGCACTCTATGAGCCGTCATGGCCTCTTATTTATTTATTTAATTCCTTAATTTAAAAAATCCATTTCTTAAATTTAAAATTATCGTACCATACATTGAAAGTGACTGGATTCATTGGCGCAAAATTTTAAACAGCTCTCGTTTAAGGAATAAAACCGGCTCTACTTAACGCAGTCGTTTAGCTTGGAGACTTCGTCTAACTTTTGCATAATTTAAAACATGTTAGACAACTCTTCTAACTGATGTGGGTTTTACAACAGAACCTAAGCGAATTTGCGTTGAACAACCCTTAATTTGACAGATACATAACTCACACAACTACAAAAACACAAACAAAAGTAGAAAAAACAGACAACTTTAAACCAAATAATTTTTCGCCGAAAAAAGTACATTTTATATACTACCTCGGTACAGATTTTGATTGTTTATAAGTTATTTACATTATTTTAGATGGAAATAAAGTATAAATCACAAATTCACAGCATAAAAACTCAATTTGTTGTTGCAAGGTGCAGATTCATTTAGCTATACTCGTCTCGGCCGGCGGCGGCGGGCGGCGCGCGTGCATACATAAGATATGAATATACCTACATACATACATTTGTATTTACAGATTTGTTCATCGTAGAGCACTTTCGTACGATTGTTTCGAATTTATATTCAGTTATTCAGTCTATTTACAAAAAAACATCTTTACAAAATCCAATAAAACATCAGTAAACATTTTTTCTTCGATTTGCTTTTGTATGAAATGACCACTGTCAATATGGATAAAGTATACTTTTAAAAGATAAACTAGCTATTTGCTGCTGTTAAAGTAAGACGAGCTCTTTAACGTTAAAGTATAGTTTATGTCCTTTAAAATTAACAAAAAGTCGGTTCTCGTTTTATACTCAATATTTAGAGTCGACTCCCATTCTAAAATTGATTTAGAGTAGGTTTTAAATGTTTAAAATTTTGCGCCATTGCCTTTAAATTAGTAAGTGTACCAAATTTCATTGATTTTCGTCGTGAGGGTCAGGTGAAATTCACATGAAATTCGACTGTGATAATATTTTAGCTTTTAGTGAAAAATACTTTGAAAAGTATAGAAGACTTTGAAGGATTTTTGGGATTAAGTTAAAGAACGTACATTAAAACATTAGTTTGAAGATCTTTATCTATTGAACTCCAATAAATTAGTTGATTCATAAATTCCTAGTTATATTTTACAATTAGATGTCCGTTTTATAAATTATAGCCTGTTGGTTCTGGTATTGCTGATTCAAGTGTCGTCTCGTCAGTCTGCTAGCTTCAGCTCACCATGACTTGTCTTTCAGTCATGTCTGTATTCAGTTGCTTAGTTTTTTGGTCATCGATTATTATCAAACTGCTTTGCCACTGACTTTGAACGGCTTTGAAGGGGCTTATCACAATGCTTTTTCACCGGCTTATCAAACAATTTCACTACTGGCTTATAAATAGCTCTTAACCGGCTTGGAAAAAACATTGACACTAGTTATCAACGGCACTTGATCAGCAAAATGTTTTGTATATTCTCAATTTACTGGAACTGGTAGGGGTAAAAGTAATTTTTCAGGTTTTCAGGTTAAGTTCAGATTTCTGGCTTTAATTTTCAGGTTTTCGGTCTAATTTCTGCTTCTGACCTTCACTAAGATGATTTTTGTTATTCAGTTGGCTTCTTCTCGTAAAAATATTTGATAACGGGGAATGTTTGCCATGTGTAAAAAAAACTGTAATTTATCGAACATTTGTTTCCATGATGTCACTCCTATTCTTGCGAACCTAAGTACCTCTTTTCAGATCGTGACATAAAGGGCTTACGGGTCAACTTCGACCGCATTGATTATCCCTAAAAAGATCTCCAACTTCCTAGAGTCTACCTCAGGTTTTGTCATAGTTCTGGCAGAAATAAGGAACTTGTAGAAATTGAATCTCTAATTTCGCATTCAATGAATTAAAGACTAAATAAAAAATATGTACCTATGAGTACTATTCTTGTCTTTCAAAAAGTATCCTATTTGTCTTCATAAACATCTTAAAAACTCATAACTTCCCACTGACCCTAGTAATGAGACGAAGAGTGCAATTCAGTTCAGCTGGTAAAAATAGAAAAAACAGATATCACTTTGAAGTTTTTTTTTCTCGAAAAACCGCAGTTTTGGCCCCACTGTGAGAATGGTAAAACACAAAAACAAATTACCAAAATCTGAAACCTTAAAAACAAAACAAAAAACAAAGATTTAATTTTTATAAATTTTTATTTAATTATTTTTTTGTTTAAAATTAAAAAAAGTCATTAAAATAGGTATAATAATAATAATTTCTTTTTACTATCATAATTATCTCTTTTCTTTATTTAATTGTTTTTTTTTTTGTAACATTTTTCAATTTTTTTATGTTCTTTTGTTTTTAAACTTAAACACAGCGCGACTTTGTCTGCAAAATTCGAAGTCAGTCAAAGTCTTCTAAAAAATATAAGTGTATTGATAGATATACAAGAAAAAATAAAAAATAATCATAAAATAATTATTTTAAATTTAATTTAAACAAAAAAAAAATAAAAATAAACAGACTTGTAGAATAAAATAGAAACATAGCAAAATGAAAATAAAGAAGAAGAATTAAGGCAAGAAAAGAGAATTTTAGGGTTTTTATAAATAAAAACTAGAAACAAAGAGGTAAACAAAAAATAAGAAGTAAGAATCACTAAAATTGATTGAAGAGTTTGACAGTTAAGACATTTTGATCGAGGCTCATGTCAGCAAGAATTTTTTTATGTCTGTCTTTTATTTAACATTAAAACTATATACAAGGAAGGAAAATGAAAAAGGACTAGGGAGAAGGTAGGGGGAATTCAATAGAATCAGGAAGTTAAAGAGATATAGATTTAAGGTTTTAGACGTTGGAAACTCGAAAAAAGGACTTTTTCAAATGGCAAAACAATATTAAGAAATTATTATAGTGCGAGACCAAAAAATAGATCCACATCCTCAATATTTTTTTTTATTAAAATTTGGGATTTTTTTAAAACATAATATAAAATTAAAATAAAACTCATAACAAATTAACTCTCAACATTTTTGACTTAGTAGAAACCATCACCGGTTGGATCGTTGATCCATGGGTAGTTATTTGGACATCTGACGCACGTCTGCAGATTGATGGTCTCACCGGGCACCTCCTTTGAGGTAAGTTTGCAGGAGTAGGGCACAGAGCAGGCTTGTCTGCCTTCGACAACGCACTTCTCCCTCCATGGTTCGAAGTTCTTGGCTTCACTGATGGTCTTGGGATTCTGCATCCACTGGATGACCTGTGTCATTGTGACGAAGTAAACATCGTTGTGGTTAGCGAGAATTTCATCGATCCAGTAGAGGAAGGCATCTAAGAATTCGGGGTTGTTCTTCAACCACGCAGCATGGAAGTACAGACCTAATGGAGCACGATTTTGATCGTAATGCCTGTCAAAGTTATGGTTCAAGAAGTTGTAGAACTGATCTCCGGTCAGGATGTTTGAGCAAGAGTCAACCATGGCACATCCGGGAATAGATTCATCGTTGGTTGGATCTTCCCTACGGTCAAGTTCGTTCATGACCATTTCCCAGACGGCGTGAGAACGGGTTGGGCAGCTTTGGAGGTTACCGTGGCAGCGATGTGGCATACGGAAGTACATGGTGTATGGCCATAGTGGAGGATTGGACAAAGGAGCAGTAATGGTTGAGTCGTAGAGGAAAGCTTGTTCTTCCATCATGGTGAATTGGTTGTTGCCACCGACACGGAGGTATGGAGCGCGGACACCCACAACAGAGTTGTCAGTGATATTGGCGTATTTCTCAATGATGATCCTCATACCAGCCATTTCCTTGGCCCAATCGTCAACAGTTGCGTTTGACCAGAAACGTTCTTCGTCATTGTGGCTATTTAGACAAAGGGGAAACAGAACAATAAAAAGAAGATATAAGAAATATGAATTTTAAATAATTATGTCTAAAGTACAACACATGACCGAAATAAATGGAACAATTCCATCTCCAGTTTTATGTTGAACTTAAACACTCTGTTGGTTCGGAGGGAGGAAAGTTATTATATTAGAAAGCATACTCACGTAATAGAGTGAACAGCGATTTCGTGTCCTTTGCGGGAAGTCTCTTGAACTGCTGAGTAGTTAGTGTATTTGTGGGAAACGAAGTATGTTGCCTTAATGTCACAACCATTGGGGTTCTTGCGCCCCTTGAAGATTTCCTTGTAGAGTTCGATGTTGTTGTTATTGATGGCGTCATCGAAAGTGATTGTGATCATCATAGGAACATCCTTGGCTGGTAAATCCCCGGGAATCGAAGTACCATCTTCGGAACAGAAACAGTCAGGCAAGACACAAACAGCTGGGTCACATGGTGGAGCACGATTTGGATCGTTATCGATATCTAAAACGAAAAGAAAGATATTTTTTTAAGTTCAATGCCCGTTAAACGACCAACCCCAGGCAATTACTAATCGACTTTCAAAAGATACAAAAGAGGCCCTAAGTACCATAGAAGTGTAAAGTCATTGAAATTCAATAGGTGATGGAGGTAAGAAAAAAACCGCTATACATACTATAAATAAATTGAAGAAAGTTCATAGCGCTATGCTCGTGTCTTGAATAAATCGAACGAAAACTTTACAACGAACGACCGACGACGATGTCTGCATCACGATTTCAATGACAAATAGAGGAGTTATTGTATGTAAAATGTCAGAAAGTTATATTACTCTACCTAGGTACCCTATACATATTTGTTTCTTATTGCACTTTGGAAGAAGAAATTATAAAACCAATTACAAGAAGATATTTTTTTTAGATTGCCGATCAATTGCATTCAAATATATCACCATGTAAATGTTACAATCGAAATAGAATTTAATTGTGTGTACAGCATAAGACGATTAGGGTCGCAGCATACAAACAAAAAACTAAACAAAAAGGAACTGTTTGAAATTCAATTGGATGGTGAAATGTCAATTGGAATTAATTTTAATTGGGCAAAGATGCTGAATTGTAGGTATATGTCATTAGTAGTTTTGAAAGTTGAAAATGTCAGCTATAGTTTTCTGAGAATTATTTGATTGAGAATCTATGGAAGATGGGAAGGCAGATGAAAAAAAAACGTGGTGGTAGCACACTTAAGGAGTTGTTGATATTTAAATGAGACATTTTTAATTGACAACAGTCAATTTGACAGCTGTCATTCATTTAAAAATGGGTTCTGATAGTATTACACTAAGTCAACTATTTTTTAATAAAAGGAAGATTATATGAAAGATTACTCGTAACATAAATTATAAGGTAAAATTAATAAAATTTCCAAAATGACAGATATGTTTGAAACGCATGTCTTGGACAAAATACACACTACCATATATAAGAAGATAATGAGAATTCTGAAATATAATTGGTTTCCAAGTGTCAGGATTATTCCATGTATATCCAATCCATGCTGATCGGATTTCTGCTTGTCTTATGGAAATGTAATTCACATTTAGAAATTGTAACAGAACAAAAATATAGAAATTCTATACTGACGTAAGTTTGGATCTAGACGTAAATGCTACCTTTAAATATAATTCAACGAAAAACTGTGTTTTTATTATGTCTATGGAGAAATATTCTGGGTCAAAGTTGTTAATAAGCGATATATATGTCAGATTTTTAAATATGACGTTTCTCCATGACATATAGGAGCATAAGTAATTTAGTTAGCAAATTTACACTGTGCATCAAAAGAACCGCATACTTTTGATTGATTAATTAAAGCGGCGTATTCAAGGCCCAAAGACAATTCTCTCGGGTAAGCATATATGTGGTTACTATTTGCATCATTCTGTTAACCAATTTAAACTCTTTCCGTTCTATTCATTAGTCTTTCAATGTAAATTGCATAATCTGACTCAAACACCGGGTTTAATTGTATATTTTTTTGCAGATCGCAAGAAATAAAATATTTAAAATTTAAGCAATCAAATGCTTGGTTCATCGGAAAATTCCCCTATTACGAGTATATCTGTTGTTCGAGCAAAATAAAAAAAACAACATTAAAAATCTTAAGTAATCTCCATACTCGTTTAAGTCGGCTATGCCATAATCTTAAGCCACTGAATCTACGTCTCTGATTATATTCATCTGACATTTAAGCCAGAAACTATTGCTAAGAGAAACAAAAAAAAAATAAAAAAAAAGAAGTTCGAACAAAAGGCCAAACCCGTAGGCACGGTTGGGTAGCATCCGCATCCAACACTCATCACACCACAAACATGTGTAGATAATATGTATGTACGCCTGTATACGATATACAACACACCCTGTAGATAATTTACAATCCACCTTTGATTATACATCTGTCTATAACTCTATACCTGAGTTTTCGAACTAAATGAAAAATGCATGAAATTGAAACTTCATGAAGTTTTGTGGTGGAGGTGGCACGGCACGAATGAAGAAGTAGGTTACCCCCAAAGAGGTGATCCATGCCCCAGCTGCACACAAGAGTTGATACCACTAGATACAAATGAATTTAATTTCAATTTAACAGTTTCTTTTTTCTCGGGACTGTTATTGCTGTTTTTGTTGTCGTTATGTCATCAATTTGAAACTAAACAAAAACCGGTTCGAATACCTACGTTTACACGACTGATGTGCATGCGTGTCTTGAGACTGTCATGGAGTTTGGGTGTCTTATGTCAGACGTTACTTGACGACTTTGACTACTGGTGAGCAGCACTCTTCGAATGGTGCAACTAATTACACTATCTTTGCCATGATATACAATAAAGTTGGCCTAAGATATTGTTGGTTATTTGTTTTTTTTTTTATTATTTATTTTATAGCCTGGGTTAAAAGAATTTCGGACAAGGTCAGGTGGTTTTGGTTGCCTGTTATTTTTGTTTTCTGTTTTGTGGTGAAAATCCTGTCAGAAACTGGTTTATATTGTTTTTTTTTCTTTCTGAGAATAACAAAGTGACACATGTCAATTTTAATTGTTATTGTTAAGTTTAACTAAAAAAATGTAAGGAAGGTTGTGCACTAATCGTTAAGATCTTGCAAGGAAATTAAATCCAAAATAAAAATTAAGTAACGACCAATTTAGTTCTTGTTTTGGATCACAAGTACAAATAATATTTCATTCCATCTATGTAAATTCTTTTACTGTTACAATGTAATTGTATTAATGGACTTATTTGTAACTTTTAGCTTCGCTTGTCCGCGAGAATAAATCCTGATCATTCTTCGCCGATTCCTTTATCTTTTTATTTCTGAGCCATATTTTTAAGCTTACACGCATATCCTTCTAACTTACCTCTTAAATGCCGACTTTACTAAAAATACTGGCGCAAAATTTTAAACAGCCTATTATGAAGGTATTAGTATGATACTACTTAGCAATTTTCTAATTTTGAAGTAGTTTATTAATTCATTCTAAATTTTAAATATTTTTCAACTAGTATCGTACAAAGGCAATTTTCTTAATAAATTGCTTCTGAACACACCTAAAATAATTACAGTTCCATGTTGTGTTTTGGCATGTTAGCAATCCCTCTCCTCGATTTTGTTTCGACATCCATATGCCTAACATAAAATTTGACAGGTGTATTTTTGTACCTTTTTTGAGTCACTTTATAACCTAAAAAAAGCGAATTAAGCAAAAGGCAATCCAAAAATTGAAAAACCAACAAATATTTAAGCAAAAGCCTAAATATCGTGGGAAGAAATTTCTATCGTTTGACGTTTTTCAGAAATACATACACGTTACCTTCTCCTGCTTATGTGAAATGTCAAGACATGAATTGCCCAGCTAAGAAAAGAGAAAATATTCTGATTTTTATATCTGAGATTTCGTTGGCTATGCAGATATCAAGTAGAGGCGGCCTGTTATTCAGTTGACACACTGATGGCTTAAAACCATTTTAAACCTTACATCACTATGAAATTGATAATTGTAACTGATTATTTGGAGAAGTCTCCACTCTTTTTTCTCACAGAATTTATTGAAAGGGGCCATTAATTGTTTGCAGAATATTGAAATTTGAGTTTTTTGTTTACTTTTTTTTAGCATTAGCATGGGGTTCTGTGATTTCTTTGAGTTTGCCTTGGTTCACATTTTTCTTCTCAGGAAGATTTTGCTTATTCAGCGCATTAAACTAAAGCTTCATACAGGATCTTTTTGAGTTTGGGTTCACTAAATCACTTAAATTGTTTCGCATAGTTGTTAATGACTTTCAAAAACTGAATTTTTGTTACAAATTGTAATTATTAATTAAAACTAAACAAATTACAATTGAAGTCAGGTGTCACTTTTTGGTTCAATTTTTGTCGGTAGACTTCTTCAGTTTACTAAACAAAGTTATCGAAAACTAAACGAAACGTATTAATCAGCAATTATACCTGAGTTTATTCTTGCGTTTGCTTTGGTTCTACAATAACGTATGTGACAATAATTGTAACTGCCACTATAGTTTTACTTTTATTGACAAATAAAAAGAAAAAATTAGGATTTGACATTTGACGAATGAAATAGTTAATTCCAATAACTGTTATACATCAATTTTTTTCGTTAATTTATCAATTTCTTTCAAACAATTTTATCAATCAAAATGGATTTGATTGAAAACCGCAAAACAATCCAATTAAATTCTTACGGCATTATGTAGGTAGGTACCTTTGTATCTCTCGGGCCCATACAAATTATTATTCAATTTCAATCGGACACAATTTTAAAAGATTACAGCTAGATTATTGTCTTGCAAAAGAAGAAGGTGTGCCATAATTGTAACTATTTAAATGTCAAATTATAAGGATACACTCCATCATCGTCATGTCGTTTAGCAAAAGAAAAAGAAACCACAATGACAAATGTCATTTATGCACGAGATGTTACGATCATCTGTAAAACCAGTGAGGAATTTATAGGCGATAAAGATAGCATATTTTACAGAAAACACACAAGAAAATCAGAGGCAGAAAAACAACACACAAGATGTAAATATAATCACCTTACGGCTTTAAGTTTACTCTTGCTACATAGCAGACTTTCAGTTTCATTTTTGCGATATAGTACCCCAGACAAATAAGATAGACATAATAAACAACATCACTAGGGACAAGTTATATAGCTTAAGATACACGCTAAGTGAACGAATGAACGAACAGGAAAAAAGAAGTATTTTATGGCAAACATTTACTATGAATACCAAAGGAAATGAAAAAAAGAAAAAAAAAAAGACGTATGTAACATGGAAGGTAAAAATCAAGAAATCAATCTTATGGGAAGCCTTTTTGAAAATCAACTTTTTCCCTCTTTTTTTTTTTTGACGTTTGCAAGTCACATGATTGTATCTGCATCTTAAATATCTCTTAAGTGTGCTGGTGTTTCTGTTTACCATTTATAGACAAGTTTGAAGGTGCGTTTGGTTGGAAAGGTTCATTTTGATGGTGATTTAAGCTATCGTTTCACTTTTCTTTATATATGACAACACCTTTTGCAAACCTCCAGATGGATTTTTTTACTTCTTTTCTTCTTCTTTTAAATCAAGATCAAAGTGAAGCTTGTGTAGGGAACTTAACTCCTAAAAGGTCAAAGATACCACATTCCACGTATGGTGAATTTGTACAACATTTGACGTGCCATTTGCGATAAGTTTTCGAAATTAGTAACCAAACCATCTCTAATTGTTGTCTGATTATGGGCATGGGCTTGTCAGTGATTAATGGAAATTTTATTTCTAATCTAAAGATCATCGAGTCTTTGGGATTATGGTACTTAGAAAAATTTTACACTGTGTCGATGGAAAGTCTTTTATATACATATATAAATCAACAGTTGACAGAAAAAAACTTACCACATGAGTTTTCATCTGAACCATCGGTACAGTCCTTTTCACCGTTACAGAAAAGACCACGTTCAATACAATTACCATCCCCGCATGCCAAGAAACCATCTTGACAAAGTGGTTCATCTGTGTGCAACAAAGGCTTAATTTTACGCTCCTTGTTCTTCAACTTGCAGTTTTTGACAGCCTCCTTCCAGTCACAGGTTTGTTTCTCAATATCGAAGAACAAACCAGCGGGACAACGAATGGCTTGCAGACCCTGTTGAAGAAGAAATAAAAATATGTTTGTTTTGAAAAAGTTCCAGGAAATTTACTTTTCAAATGTCAATTCTAAGAAAAAAATGTTTGACAAATAGTAATGTAAGTTTGGTTTGTTCAAAATTTTGTTTTAGCATGATTATGTTAAGGAGCGTGACCCATTTTTAAATACTAATCGCAGATAATTATCTTTTTTCTAAAGGAAACACCATAACCAATAACCGTATTTTCATATATATGGTATAATTTTCTTTTGGTATTGATTCATGAGCAATTAGCATGAAATTGTTTCACATATTTATTTCAAACAACGCAAACATGACTTTATATCTATCATAAAAGAAATAGAAGTGTAAGGGTCGCCAAAAGTCAGCTTTTTAACCTACATACTCGTACAACAGTGCCAATAAAATATTTTCTAATTAAAATGAAATACATTTTATATTAAGGCCAATATTTCCGTACATTTAAATATTTAAATAATAAATTACTTAATATTTAAATATTAATATTTAGTATTTAAATATTTAAAATATTTGATTGGTTGTGACTTTAGTCAAAGTTTTGAGAACCGATTTGCATGCCTAAATTAGACAGCTTTAAGACAAGATTAAACAAAATGTATATTAATAACGTCTTGAAACCACATGGCTGTCTAAAAGTTAGACAAGACATCTAAATATGATTACAAGTATTAAAATTGAAAAGAAAAAAACTTACTGGCTGTCTAAAAGTTAGACAAGACATCTAAACATGATTACAAGTATTAAAATTGAAAAGAAAAAAACTTACAGATGATGTACATTGGATGACATCACGGCAGTTATCGCCTTCACCAGCTACAAGACGGAACCATTCGCCGGCATCTTTATCTTTGCAAAGTTCCTGTTCAAAGGATTCTTCTTTCTTTGCAGGTTCATCAGTTGTTTGTCGTTTCACTCGATCAGATGATTCAGCTGATGCTAAAATTAGAAAATTACTAATTAGTGACTGCGTAATTTAATTTTAAAATAAGAACTATTTTTTCTTTAAATTAAAACTTATAAGTTGTTCTGGATTTACCGTGGCTTAATATAAGCAGAAGCAGTGCAGTTTAGTGTAAATCAATTCAGCATGGTATTTTTATTTAGCATTGCTAAATTCATGAATAATATTAAATTAAGTTAAATGTCACTGTAGTCAAGATTTATAAACAACTGGTAATGGTGTCTAGTTTAGACAACCCCTAGACAACTAATAAAATTTTTATAACTTGTTGTCTAAACTTAGACACAGTTTATAAATAGGAGCCAATACACGTTGTCCACTAATTGAAAAAATTCTCTTAATTCTAGGTCAGTAAAATATTCATTTAAATGTAAATGGAATGCCATCTGATTGGCCAGATATCAAATATCCTAAGACATTTAATTGACGCATCCTATTAGATGTGTGATCATTAAATTAATTGTCTGTGATTCGCATATTAGTGTAGGCAGATCTTAAATACACTAGTTGTCTTGATTTTACCGCAATACGTTCTGATATTTCATTTTAAAGTCTCGGAATCTATAATCTACCTGTTTTGATATATGTAAATCACAAAAGGCTGCAATTCCAGTGACGTATGGTATTATACACTCATGTAGGCCCAAGAATATACGATGTTCACCAATTTCATCATCCTTGTTATCTTCATGAGACAATATGTCAACCTGACAGGCACATAGACATAAGGTTGAACAATGACAAAGCGACCGTGAGAGCCTACTCTAACTTGATACCAATTACTCACCAAGAAGATGATAAAATTACAAGCCATCATCATCACCTAGACTACCTACTATAAATAGAAGCCCGTTATTTCGGTATGTCTACGTGTAGCAAATTATCTAATTAGTATTTAATTGCATTTGAAATGCAACATCAATGCATGCAGGTTTACAACTTAAAACAATTTTGCACAAAATACATAACATGACCGTGTGTGAACGAGTCTCTTTAATGTCTAAGTTGACAGATGTTTACTCTATGTGTAGGTTGGGTAGACCTGTTTGATTGTAAAATACCTTTGTGCTAGGTCGTTGCATAGGCGTTTTTATGCTCATTAGGGATACCACATTTATACTCTACCGAAACAGCCGGAAAAATGTGGGCCACCACCCTAACCTCATATTATTGCGGTTTTTAAACACAGAATAACGCCTTCTGGTTTTCAAGTCTTCTCTTTGTTATGTATTTTGGACTCCTCTTTTGGGGAATACATGTGTGGTTTCTTGCAGCCAAGCGGAAATTCCATTGCATTCCCAGACAAAATCCACTAGAGGGAGGCACTAAGAACATCGTATGCTTGTAGACAGTTGACAGCAAATATACTTATTTATATTGGCAACCTGTGACTTGAAAATGCATTAAAATAAACGACAGCCGATAAACTAGTTTATTAAGACGTAGCAACAACTTTAAAATTCTTTGAATAATAGCATCCAATTTATAAACTAGTTAACGGCAATCGACATCGTCGTAGAAAATATTCCATGACTTTTAAGTTAAACTGTGCAAGCAAAAGCGCACAGGCACAAGTACAAGCACACAAAATACCAAATCAAAATGCCACTTGAATAACAGGTGTCTAAATGCCGTTTTATTACCACAAAGAAGAAAGGAATTAGATTTGAATTTATATTTGCCTAAGCCTTATGATGGTTATGACAACCGGTACAGTGTGTGTGTGTGCAGACAATGTACATTGAATATATTTAATTTAATTGAAAATTATCACGGAAGTTTTATTCAAAATGGGAACTTTATTCATATGTAGTTTTAATGTCATTTGCATAAAAATTCATAAACTTGGCTTTTGCGAAATTTTTTGGTTTTAGGCGTAGATTTTAATCATTCTTTAGGTTGATATCTCTTACAGTTAATAAGAAACTTGTGGTTCCTCAGGGAGAATACAGGTGTCGCGGAGTTCTTAATGTGCATACATATGCAGTTTCCTTTAATTTTTGATGTATATTTCAAACCATTCATTTTGAAATGTGCGACTGAAATTAAAGTTGAGTTATCTAATCAACTTCAAATATTCAACTATTTAAAGTTAAAATTAAAATGACAGATCTCATATACATATAAAAATTAGAATAACTCCTCATTTTTCAATTCAGTTCATTTATTTCAACCAATTGAACTTTTCTGGGATCTCAGAGATTTTTCTCCATCATCAATTTAGCAGAACAGGAAGAGAAACATGAACAAGATTTTTTTCCTAAGATGTTCAAAGCATCTCTATCTCTTTATTTAAACTGATCAAAAGTAAAAGAAATTACAACAAACATCACAGAAAAACAATCTAATCAAATTTTTCATGTGAAATATACGAGTATTTTTTTAAGGAATTCGATAAAATAATTAAATTGTGAGCTAGTACTTCAAAACCGACTACATTCCACACCTTGTATTTCGAAGTATCATACAGGGAAAAAAACATCAAAATATTTGTGGAACGTATTTATTTTTCATTTCACGGAGGGAATCGCCTCGTGCCGGCAAAGTTTCTTACGAAACAATACGAATTAACTGACAGGTTTTGACTTTGACATTGTGGAATCTATTTATTTTGATTCAATACGAGTGGAATAAGAACAAATAACCTTAAAATATGAAAAAGATTTTACTGATGTCTTCATTCAAGTTAAGCCTAAGATCAAAGCCAAATTTTGGCAAATTACTTAAGAGTTCATGATGGGTTAACTTTTAAATACCACAGGTGTACGTATAGGCCCATTTTATTGACCGGCATTTTTAAAACGTTGTGAAAATTTGTTACAATCTGGCCTTAGCTCAAATATCAACATTTTCCGCTATAAATTAAGCATGTGGATCTAAAACAAATAACGTGAAAAATATATGGATTATATTGGTTTTGAATTTATGAAAAATTGAAATCAAATGCGTTAGGTGGAACAATACTATTCTTCAGTTGAAGTTTTGTTTCGAAAAATTTCGAACAAAAATAATTAATCAATACTAAGACCTAGGAGTGAAATTTAAAACTTCACATTCCACAATTTATTTATGTACATACACCAATTAGTTGCCAACGAAGTCAATGTCAACATTTTTCACGCATTGATCGCAATGTGAAATCAGAACCATAAATTATGCGGAAGCTATTAATAAATATTTCAGTTCTATATTTTAAAAGTGAAAAATTCATTGAAATGTTCAGGATTTATATTTAACTTTGCATTCCATAGATTCTATTTGATTTTTTTGATATGTTAAAATATTAAAGAACTGAAAATGTGTCCTGTTAAACATTGCTTAATTTTAACACATAAGAATATGTAAAACAAAATTTAATTTTATCTAGAAATATGCAAAATTTCTTAAGTTCCATTTATTGGTATTCTCATCTCTAGGATTTAATTAATTTTCACAATTCTTGAATAAGTTTAGTTTTTATTTTTCTCACTTTTTTAATTAAATATTTTTTTTTTAGAAATAAATAAAATCTGCTTATTTTAAATCATAAAATCTGAAAATATTGAAGTTGTCTTGAAAGTTGTAAGTCCTTAACTGGTTCACAAGCTGCCTATACCCATTCAAGGTTATCATTCTTTTAGATTTATGCGTCTCGTTGGACTGATTCGCGAAAAAATTCCGTTTCACAATCAACACCGAAATCTTACGTAAAAAAAATATTTAAATCACTAAAAATAACGTGCAAGAAAAAGATGGCGGACGGTAATGTAACGTGGGCGGAAATGACGTTGATTGACATTTTGAATTCGAATTATTAAATTCACAAATATTAAGAAAAGAAAAATTGAATTATTAATTTGATTATAACTTGGTAAATATTTTAATTAAGCACTTTTTAAGAATTATAATAAATACTAAAAATATAACATACCTGATAAAACAGCAACAGCAAAAATGGCTAAAACCACAAAAAGTTTCGCCATTATTCCAAAATCTCCAGCAAAAATTGATAACTTTATGAACTTTTCCACTTAAATAATTTTTTGGGAAAAAAATTAAATCTAAGCAATGAAAATCCTTTAAGTAGTTTTCGAGAAACTACTGCGCAAGACAAAGTATATTTATCCTTCCGCTCGGCGCTAAAGTTCCATATACACTGGCGAACCGAAATCGAATTTCTCGAACTTTGGATACGAAAACTTTTTCTTTTATTTCTGTCAAGGTATCGGTTATACAAAACAGCAAATTGGTTTTTACTTAATATCTTCTTTTTCTCTTTTTTTTTTGTTTTTGTATGCTGTATCTTTACTTCACTCTTCTACTTCTCCTTTTTTATTTCACTAAAATTTTACTCACGGAATATGAGAGAGTGTGTGTATGTAGTTGTTTTTTTTTCTTTTTGATCAACCCGATTGTGGTGAGAATGGAGATTTGAATTTTTTTAATAATATCAGTCGTTACCGCACAACAACGGGTTTGGTTATAAAACTAAACAAAAAACAATAACTTTACGGGAAAAAAACTTATTTTAATATTCACAATATAATGTTCATTAGTTTAATACTCCATTAAGAGTAATATTGACAACGGTCGTCGGGTAATCTTGTGTATAACCGACTTCCACAATGTAACGCAAGAGAGAGTCACCGAAATGCACGCTTTTATATTAACTTTGGCTAAACTTTAAAAGTGGGGATTTATTTTTAGCGGGGACTGTATGGGGAACATGCTTTTATGTTGCATGAATTTCCCCTCATGGAAGTTTGGATAACTTGCATTCCACGTCTGTCTGCATGAACCTGACAGAACTATCGGTGTGACAGAGATGTAGAATCAAAACAAGATTATGGACAGGTACGGCATAGTCATCTGCAAAACACCACTGCACCAAGTCCCCCGATCGTGCGCTTGTGTTGAAATTCAACCACTACACACCAAGCTAAACTGGGGAAAGACATCCATCAGGTGTGGTGAGTTTATCAAATTTGGATTTTTATCGTGGCTTAGAAATGGATTTCGATATTTTATGAATTTCATTAAAAATATTTGCAATGTGTGGTTGTGCTGTTGTTGTTTCTGATATTGATCTTGGGTGTTGCACATACAAAATGTTTTTGTTTTGCCATCGATTCGTACGGATTTTTCTATAAATATTTACCGTATTGGGTGGGCTCATAGTGTGATGAGAAAATTGACATTGTTCAATACAGAGGCGGAGGCCGGGTGTACTCGGTTGAAAAAACCTACTTTTGAATTGAATGGAAGTTGGAAAATTAATAGCAATTAAGAAACGGTTTAATTTTTTCTGCAACACGATCACTGGTGTTAATGGACTTGATTAAGTTTGGTAATGGTTTTTGCGTGACTGCGGCAGGTGTAAATCAAATCAGGCAGTTTGTGTGATATTGCAGCAATTATGGGATTGTAAAATTTACTGAAAATTTAAGTTTTCCTTTAAACTGAGTTCCATGTGATAAATTTTGTGAAGGTTTTTAAGACCTCCAAGATGTTTTTTTTTCGCAAAAAATGTGAATACAGAACTTATAAGATTTACTTTCAAAATAAAACAATATTTTTGAACAGTCAAAGGCGTTTTGCACAAAACATTAGGGAAAATAGACTTATTATTTGTCGGTCTCGGTTTGACATTTTTCAAGATTTGCTCAATTTTAAGATTTGATCTTTAAATTGATCGGGCCCGCAGCCTTACTATTACTTGCCAGATAATTTGCTTTAGATAATAACAACTTTTATGGTTTATGAATTGAAGCAAGATCGCTGCCAAAATATCACCTCCGTATTGGAGGAGCTCTGCAGTTATGCTATCGGATGTTCTGGCCTTGTTATTCTTAAGGTTTCTTTAAGTTAAGTCTACCTGTTACATACTGGGTGCTGGAACTGGTACTTCATTGACATTGACAAAAAGTAGGTTATCTTCTTATCCGACATACATAATGATGCCCGTTCAGCAGATGTTAAAAATGCAGCTTGAATGTATCTACTATTCGATGAGGTTCAGTGACTATATTAACTTCGCTGAAGAGCCTCTGTTTTGGAGGTGTTGTTTCGGGCACATGACTATTCGATCGCTTTAAGCTGAGAGGCTGTTGTTCAATATGACTTTCATTTACATGCATAACTCTTTTTGTTGTTCATCATCAAATCCAAGAGTATTTGGAGATGTGCGTTATTCGATATGTTCGAAATAACCAGCAGGTGTTTTTCAAGGATGAATCCCTTTATCCGTTGCTCTTTGACTTATTCATAAATAAAGTTTTTCCATCATTTCTGGTGCTTTATTATAGTGAAATAAATAGCGAAATGCTATGTGCCGACAGTTGGCTACGCTAGCGGAAAACACTTCTACGTTTGTAATTGCAATTTAACAGACTAAGTTGCTTTCCCGAAACTTGAGTTCTCTATATTTATAGTAATATCTAAAAATCTAAAGAAATTGTCTTTGAAAGTAAGTCGGAAGACGACAAGAAGAAAACTGGTCTCTAAAAAATACACTTAAATGTATGTATATGGACTGTGGGGAAGTTGTACTATTTAAGAGTTCTTGACATTCTATCGGGAATAACAGTGCAAATTACATGTTTTAAGCACAATATTGTCTAAATGCCGCCCATTCTTTTGAAAATTCATGAATGAATGAATTTTATTGTGCCCCTACATTAATCCGGGTGTGTTTGCTCATCTTACAATTCTTCCTCAAAATCTATTGCTCTTAGAAATTAAGAGCAAATGTCGCTCTCTACTGACTGTTTTTGTCAAAGATAGTTTTTCATTTGAATGGACAACATTTTCCTAGTATGTGGTTTGGTGTTTCTACAATCTACATGTGACATTACCTACTATACAAAGTACACCTATACTGATGTGTTTTAAGCTTGAAGTGTCCTGTTATTATTCTTAGATTATTCCTACTTAAACTTATGCAGTTACTGAAAAGTTCTTATTCTAGTAGTTTCGCCTACCTTAGCTTTGGGAGTTCTTTCTTTGCTGTTAGGCCTCGAATTAGGATATCCACAGGTGCACAGATTATGTCTCTGTAATTAATCATTAATTAGTTGGGAAAAACCAATCTCAGCTTCTTCATAAAAACTTGTTTGTTAAGTGGTCCCATTTAGCTAAATTTGTATTTTGTTATTAAACTCGGAAAACTTTAAACTAATGATTCCAAAATCAAATTCAGCAATTAAATCGAAGTTATCGGTGTTACACCTCCTAGTTTTAGAGATTCAACCTGACTGAAGAATATAATATTTCTGATAAACTTCGCCTATGTGTTGCTTATAGTATATTGTAGAAAAGGATGGCAAATTGACTAAATAAGTAAATAGTTTCGTTTTGACATGCTATGTTTGGAATGTAGCGTTATTTTCAATCAAACTTTATCATCGTTGATGAAATCAAAAAATGTCTGGTGCGACGAACTTTCATTAAAGACGATAGAAGAGCATTTTTAAATTAATTTATGAATATTTGATTGAAAAAGAAAAACTTTCAACAGCCACCATCACTGATGATGTCTATTAAAAATGCAAAATCGCAGTTTCAATGCCACATCATAGTTCATATCTACACAAGTTAAAAATGAAAAACTGCTAACGAACTAAAATAGAGTCCAGTCGAGGCCCGACACGCCTGGCCCCCGAGGCCAGCTACATCAATCTTGTTTGTACTTAGTCTCATTCTATTTTTAGTAAAGTACACTTTATGATTGACCCCCTTTGAAAAGGTGGGTGGAAATGGGGTTCTGGTTCCTTATTGCTCTCGAAAAAAACTATGATACATACTAGTATATTGTAGGCCTATGCATAGAAAAGTTTTCCATTGCCTCAGGATATAGCGAAAAAGTCAAATAAAATAGCATCACAAATGTATAAGATATACATACTTATATGTATGTACAATATTCCTGACTAGCCAGTACGGACACATGCATTTATTTTTCTAGTTGTAATAATTAAATGCAAATATTTATAATATTTTTTAAACAACCTAGTCATAGATTCCTTTATTTTCTATTCATAAATGTTTTAAATTCAAGTCTACTGACTTCATGGAGAATGGTATACATATGTATAGGTATACCTTTTTGATTTAAAGCTAATTATGTAGGTACTATCCAATGAATGTGGAATTTTTGGCGGCATGAACATTAGAATATCTCTTAGGTGACCATTTGATGTAAATTAAAGGTCTAAAAAAATCAAAAGAAATAAACCTATATACATTCTTATAGGGTGTATGAATACGAAAACAATTTTTAGAATCATGCTCTTATTCCCTGTTTAATATAAAATAAATAAACTATTCTGATAGTCCAAAAGTTTTACAACACCAGATGGCAGGTGTGTAAGAAACCTAAGATTTTAGTCTGCCGAAACCAAACTGAACTTTTCATTACATGAAGAAATTCATACTTCATCACTTCAATTTTTTTTTGTTTTCATGGACTGGGATTAGTAACCAAGACCTCCAGCAGGACAGTTCAACGCACTAACTATTAAACACCATAGGGTACTCAGTAAGTAAGACATTTTGTTGATAACAGATTAAAATAAAATAAAAATTAAATTAATAAGGGGCCATAATCTCGTTGAGAGCCTAAGCCTAGTGACTAACAACTCACAACCAATCCTATGTGTGTGTTTGGAGGTATTGGAGTGGACCTACAATTTTCTGTCAAATGTCCAGTCCGAACGGCTAAGATGAGAAGCACCTTTCATGACGAGAATTTGCCATTTAATCGCCAGAAGTATTGTACACACACACCTATGAAAAACATTTTGAATCTTGTACGGGTGTAGGCCAAAGCCCCCATGGAAAATTCACGTTGAAGTCTGTGAAAGTTCGATTTATTGTGCACGATGAGGAATCCACCTTGGGTTCTGCTGTACATTTTCACTTACCGCGGCGATGTTCTCGGTCAATCGTGCGTTCTTTTAATGTATGAAAGTTGAATGATTGACTACCGAACCCATTGTCTCAAATTTGGCCATCAAACGTTACGGAATCAACTGTGAAGGACCATCACGTATATCGTAAAATGGACATAACGCTCGCAGTGTTTGTATTAACGAACACTCATTTTGATAGTAAATTTTGTTAATTTGGACGTGCTGTTCAATCCTTTTACTTAGCATGGTAATTTGGCATGAGTAACTAAACAATAGATTTGACAGATTCCACCAAACTACATGCCCGCCACAGACCACCAAAATCTACCAACGCCAATTGAAAAAAACCCTATATAATTCATATATACACTCACATCTTGAGTACGCCTCACTTCTTTGAAATTCATACAATTCATTTTGATTCAGTAGGCGTATTTTATTGGGAATGTATACATAGTGCAGCAATGGAAGTCCGAATAAAATGCCCTTTTGACTGCATATACACTTTTACTTTATACCCCCGTAAAAATCAGCTGATTTGGAAAAGAAGTAAAATAAATATGTAATTTCTTACAAAAATAATACAAAATGAAGTGAATAAAGATCCAAAACAGAAAAGGGCTATACATAATTCCTGAGTTTCTTTTAACAAATCATCTTAATTAAGTAGATATTTCAGACTCATTAAGTGAACAAAGTAAAAGAAAACGAAAACTAAAAAATGAAATATAATACCTACGAATAAACAATCCACAATCCACTTTTGAATAAGCTAAGGGATGCGTTGGAAAAGTATACTTTTTGATGTGGTTCATGCTGAATTAACATCACTGACAAATTTGTTGTCAAACAAGTGGCAAAATTATTAATAAAATCAAATCCTAATGGCATGTACGTAAACAAAATCAAATAAAGGCTCGGAGTCAGAAAAAAATCATTTTCATGTCCTTTTTAATCGTTTGGCATCGCAGCCATCCTTCCATGAATTTCATACTCTCACGTGACAGATAGGGAACATGCACACGGATTAGTAGGCAACATTTTGACCATTGACTATTAACGTTTACCGTCTAATCGTAAATTAATATTACAAACCACATAATTTTGGCTCTAGTGAAAATTTGCCATAAAATTAACAAATATCACCGAACACATTCTCAAATAATCAAAACCTGCCAACCTCACGAAAAATAAAACTTTTGCAACCAATTTGAGTGTCACTGTAATCCAGATGCTCCAAAACTTTATCAGCACTATTATGTGCACTCTTATTACTGCCTAGTTCATACGCACTATTCCTTTGTTGTTGTTTACTGTGTAAAATTTTACTGCGCTGCCTATACATTTACCAATAAAAAACGACTAGTATAACATAAATTCATTCGCTTTGTTCTGAAGAGTTATCATTGGGATAATTCATAGAAATTTCGATCATTAGAACATCAGATCCAGCTTCTGCGGGTCCAACTCTTATATTAAAAGCGTGTTAATAATGATATAATATTTCTTCACCAACTTATTAGTGGTGAAATTTATACTCCTGATTTTTCCTTGCGAATTATAAGTACTATAAAGCAAGTTGTGCATTCGTAAAAAATCGAACTCGAGATTTTGATCAAAGTTGACATTACGATATAATAGCGAAGACGAAAAAAGTGGGTCTCGCAATTCTGTCTGTTTATCTGTCTGTCTTTTCGAATACAGCCGAAACCGAAACGACTAGGCCGAATTTTATTTATTTTTTTTTAAATTTTTCCCCCCCACAATAATAATATTTTTTTTTTGTGCTAAAGCTCCCCAAAAGTTTGAATATTATTGTATATTCAATTTTTTTTTGGATTTAAAAAAAAAAATTTAATTTTTTTTTTTCAAAACTATATTTCGAATCCTCGATTACATCTACAAGATGTAAGGAAACAAATTTTACTTTAAAATAACGGTACACACCATACAAATGTTAAAAAATGGTTTTCAAAAATCCTATTCTTCCCGAACCCGGCACTTAAAATTTTGATAATTTGTTTTTCTTTCTATTAATTTTTAAGATATATAATTTAATAAAAAAATTGGATTTGAGATATTACTGAATGTACTTAACACAGAACCATTTTTTTAAGTTTTGAATTCCTCACTATCGGCATAACGGATTTTAATGAAATTTCTCATAGAGAAGCTTTTAAAATGTTTAAAAACATTACATTTCAAAACTTAAAAAAAATATATTTTTTGAATTTTTGAAAAATTCGAAATATTGAAAACGGCTTAATATTTTTTTGGGAAATTTAATTCTTATTCGCACAATAATACTTAAAGTCTGTATTATTGTGCGAATTGGTGTACCAAAATTTTTTCTTAAAAATGTTTTAGAAATTTTTGTATATAAAAGCTTATTTTTTTAAGAAACCAGTACAACGACTTATAATTTTTGTTCTTGCATAAACTAATATTTCAATTGGTATAAATTATCTTGGAGGATCTTAACACCTGCGAAAATTTGAACTTCTACACCTAGATTTACATTGAAAGAACTATGTACGTCATAAATGAACCTATTAATCGTGTAAGCTCTTTAGCATTAGAAAATTTGATTAAAACCGAACCAGTGCTCCACGATCATTATTGTTTATTACCTTATAATCACGCTTAGGAATTCAATTGATAGCGTAGGTTAATAATGAAGCACCATGAAAGCTCAAAATTTTTGACTTTGACAGCATTAGATATATTATGTAGGAAGGGAAACAAAAAATATAAAAACAACAAAAATTGTATTTATAGTTTTTGTTTTTAGTTTTGTGGACTCTATTGATTAAAAATCAAATTGAAAGTTTTTGCGACCTTTAGTCCAAATGCGTTTCGCCCAATAGTCGTACCTGGGCGAAACGCATTTGGACTAAAGGTCGCAAAAACTTTATATTATGTAAGTTTCATAGGCACAAAATTTTGGTTGAATTAGTACAATGCTAAAGCTATTTTAGTATGAAACTAGGTTAAAACGAAGATCTTGCAAATTTTAATCGAATATAGCATCATACGAGTACTACTTTATTTTTTTAGTATCGCGCTAACTTCATATGACTCTTTGACATTTACAAACTGCAAAACAGGTCCTTTACCTCGTTGCTTACATGAACTGTCATTACTTTAGGTGTGTTCGGAAGTAATAGCCTTAGCACGATACTAGTTAGAAAATTTTTAAAACTAAGAAACAGTTAGTAATCTACTAAAACTTTAGCAAATTGTTAAGTAGTATCCTACTAATTTCTTAATACTAAGCTGTTTAAAATTTTGCGCCATAGTCATTAAAGATTTAAGTGCCTTAATCGGCTATAGAAATAACTGCAAAATTCACATTATAACTAATTTCGATTGGTATTTCTTAAGGTCTGACAGCTCTCAAGAAAGATATTAGACGACAAACATATTTGGAGTCAAAAAATCTAAGTTTAAATCGACTAGTTCGGCAATTTTTGAAATATTTGTTCGCTGAAAAAAAAAAAATTATTTTCCTTCAAGTCGAAAAATTGCGTTCTTTTTATCCCAAATTTCTCGTGTTATGAGCTTAACAAAATATTAAAAAAAACACGCTGGTCACACCGTGTTCAAGTCACTTAAACTGCCAAAGAATAGAATTCAATTGTTTGTGTCGTTTCCACTAAACCTCTTAGTTTGGACAGCACGAGGAAGTTTAAGTAACTTTTTTGGCAGTGACATGTGTTTTGAGATATTTTTTTCTTTTTTGAATAAAGAACTCGATAAAATGTTAAGTACTATGAGAAAAGATATATGCGTAAGCGTATAGCAAATGCAAACAACCATTTTGATCTCAAGTACTGACTCCTCCAACAAATCGCAAACTAACTCTGACAGACCATACGAACAGCCCTTGGGGCCATCGATGGAATATGTACATAATAACCGAACGAGTCTATAGAAACATACATAACCTTGACCTTCGCTTTGCTGTCATCAAAATAAAAAAGAAAGCTAAAACAAAATGCTATATGTATATCTTTTTTATCTCATAAAATTTTGTTTTTGTTTAATAAGAGAATAATGTTTGCTATTACTCTTCAATATTACAGACATTTGGCGAACATTTAAGGTGAAGCTTAAAAAGTCGTTAAAAGGTCATTCGTGTTTTGTTTTTGTTTGAAACATGCGAAAGCAGACACTTAGATATAAAATCTTTTTTTTTAAGGTAGGACTCTTCAAAGTGCAATTTAATTAGACACTGACCTTTTGGATCGGATTAGTATTGAATTACAAAAGAAAAGACCATCGCGATGACATTAAGCTACCAACCAAGGTGAAGTGCATATCATCGAATACCACGACGCTACCGACTCGAAGACATACAGGATTGTGCATTCCTAAGGAGGTGTGTCAGCGAGAGCTATGCAACTTTAAATCACTTTCCAATAAAACTAGTTTGCAGCTAAACCTATCAAGGTCACGTTTACATTATCAGATTGGGAAATAAGTATGACATAAGGCAATTATTATTAAGGTATGTGCAAAAGGTTCTGTTTTTTTCGTTGTAGTTTTTGATGGGAATTTCCAGGAATTTCGTTCAAGTTGAACATGTTTTGGTTCAGGATTCGATTGAGAGTAAGATAAATATGATTTCGAGTTTTAAACATATAAAAATCTTCATTTAAATTGTAAACATGATCTCTGTTCAAGTTTTGAGAAAAGATGCTTGACTTTTTAATGACTTTTTTGTTTTACAAGCTGTCAGATGTCGATACCAAATATTCCTTTGAAGTTGAAATGGTTATAGTTTAAGTGGAAATTTAGGTCAAGTGGGTTTTTAGGAATTTCTGTTTCCGCGTGCTATAAAGAGCTTACTTATTAAGTGGCAGATTAAATTTTGCTTGATGATTCAATTACTATTGACGTGTGACTTTAGATGCCAGCTTACGAATTGAAAATTTGAGCAATTTTAACAATTTCATCATTTTCAGACGAATCAAAAATATGAATGGTATTTTTTATGAAATCGAAATTAATTTTAGATTCTTGAATCTTTCTGATATCCAGATCCTTTTTTGATCTGGAGTCATAATATTTTCTACAGCTCTTACACCGAAATCTGCAGTTATAAATCTACTTTTTTCAGTTCTTAATTTTCAGAAATAATCACGTATGGTAAGGAACAAAGTAAACAGAGCTAAACAGCATCCATCCCATTTTCTTCATCCAACACACCCACATAGGCTATAAGTTGATTTGTGGAACGCATTCCACTTGTCAAATATTTTCGAAAAGCATGGTTTTTTATTCTAAATATCGCTGTCTCTCTTGCTGATTTAGTTGATGTAACTTCTCTTATGTCTGTTTCAAAAGAGTTTTTAAAAAAACTTTTTTATGAAACAGTTTTGAACACCTCAGTATTTAGGCGGTTATTGTTTTTGGTTCAAGACAGATACTGAGTATGTTTCTGTTTTAGTTCAGGGCTTGGCATTTGTGTTTCTTAATTTGTCATGAACATTTTCAGAACGCACTCCATCAGCTCAGAATTAGGTAGTTAAGTAGACGGAGTAAAAAACTGAGCAAAATAAACTTCAAATTTTACTTGGTGGACAAAAAAATTAACAAATATGGCGAATGAAATTATGAATAAATTATGAACAACTGCCAAATGTGTTTCACTTTGGAAGATGTTCAGAGCATTACTCTGCATTCGAATTTGTCCAGAGTATTGCAATTTTTCGTTTGTCATTCATAGCACAAAAAGTTTGTGTTTCTATTTTAGCTCAAACCGTTCAAAATTTCGAACTTGTGTTTATTTATCGATTTCGAACATCTTCAGTTCCGAAATTAATAACATAGCAGAAGAGGTTAAGTGCTGAACCAGTAACTTTTTTACTCTCGGGAAATAAAAATAAGCCCAAAACAATTAAGATTGCGTTTGAGGTTGGATGTATAAGATTTTGGACTAATCAAACTAAACCAAACCAAGCATATGACAATTTGTGCTTAAGAGTTTTGTAATTAAAGGGTGGGACTTCAATTGTAAGCGAATAATCTAAGATCCTTGCGCAGAATTCTCCTCAGGCTAGTGCGTGAAATATTGAGCTATTGAGATCGATGACGGGTTGATGTTCGTGAATTGAGTCTCACACTCTCGGCTACAGCAGCCACATGCTCGTCTGTGCGAACTGTAAGACGACGGGGACTGTGAGTGTTGTCCACTAGCATACCAGTCTAATGAACTTTTTGCACAAACTTGCCTACAGCAGGCGCGTTGGGTGATTCATTTCGGCCAAAACTTCTTTCCAAAAATCGCAGTGCTTGTGCTAAACAGCACTCACTTTGGAAATAAGTTTTCAATATTTCCAAACATTTTTCAAGCTGACTGACTTTCCATCAATATTTCGAGTGGGACACAGCTGTCAGTATCAAAATAGCCTATGATTTAAGAAGAAACCACTAGATGGCCCACCCTATAAATCAAAGTTCCTTGAACACGCTCAGACTCTACTCAGGCTCTGCTTTGAGCTTAAAAGATAAATGTCTTTTGATTATGATGAACACTTTGATCCAAACATTCTTGTAGTTTGGAATAGGTTACATAGAATGAGTCTGTCTGATTTTAACAATTTTTGCACACATTTTTTTTTGTTGAAAAATTGATCAAGCATTTAATGATATTGATACAAAATTACATTAATAAATACTACTTGTATGTACAACAACAAGCAAACAAAATATCAGATTTTGCAAAATTGATATCTAAATAGAAGCTCATCGTTCCAAAACGATCAAACAGGAAACTTTCTTTCGATTTTTTAACCTTTACTGTTCATATAATATTGTTTCCGTTATCATTCTGCCATCTGCTTAGGTATTCTTTATTAATTCTTCATCTTAGAGCTTGGGTTCAGTAGCTTTATTTAAAAAAATAACCACAACCACCATAACCACAACGAATTAAAAATTAAAAAAGTACCAACATTCTGAGTATATCAAATAAGGTTATCAATTGAAATGTCTCCGGATATGAGTCAGTCTTACTTCTTTGAAAAACTACCTTAAGACTTAAACGGCTGAAATCATACTGCAATGATAACCACTTAAATATTTGGGATTTGTAGATACTGGCGAAAAAATATTTATTAGAAATTTTGACCTTTGGGCACCTTCCCTTTTGTATTTTGTTATTTTCGATTAATTATTTGAAGATTTTATCCAATATATTTGATCTTAGAGGAAAAGATATATCATTACGTTTCCCAACTAAATAGCAATACATATAGAATATGCCTGCACTTAAGTACCTAATCCAACGGCAAGCCATCAGTTAAACTCTTGACCATGACACGTATAACCATGTCGAAACGTCGGGCAATAATTATCAAATATAAATTTGATTCAAATAAATAATCGCGTTTTCGTATGTTAAAAATGTCACAGTAATACCGAAAAATAGTCTTAAATCTACAATTAACAAACTCCGTTGTATAGAAACGACAGATTCTAGGCAAGGACTTTAAATAACTAATTCTAGAAAGTTTATAATTATTCAAGAATTTAGAATTAGGTCCTAATCCGCCTTTGACCTTTATATGTAACAATAGAACAACACAAATAATAATCGATTTTGTAAAAAAATGATTTAGACCACATTTAATATTAAGGCTTCCCTTGTATTCGATAAACCTCCCACGTTCTACTTATTCAAAACATTATTAATAGTTCGTTTCTTTTTATCTTTTCTTTGAGGATTAAAAACCAATTTCTTTGTACTTTTGTTATTTATTGGCACATAAAATTGTGTTGACGATGACTCAAAGACTGATTAACTATGCATACTATAGGTTTTTTTTTTTTAATTTTAATATTTCCTCCTCCATCTTTTATAATCGTATTCATGGTCACATCATTTCTTCGATGCAAAATATCATCCCATTCAAAAAAAAGAACCGTATTTCATGCCATATGAATTGTGATGCAAGCAACTGACCCCAACGAAATGTCATGCCAATTGTATAATAGCCCAGAGATATGCTCCACGTCGATATTATAAATAGCGTAGCACATATTTCAAAACATCATGTATAAATTAAATACCCATAAGGTATTTTATTGATATTTTCAATTATTTTAATTATTCTTATTTGAATTAAATAATCATATTCAATGAAAACTACCTTGACCATCATCATCATCATCATAACATCGCTTTTATCTAGCTGGTCCATTATATGAGTCTTGAACCGGTTCATTTCATCCGGTCTTTGTACCTATGCATAACTCCATCAAGCGTTGACAAATAATATTGATCTGATTATCAAATAAATCTGCTATAAAACAAAAATCAATGTGCTTTGACATGGCAACCCAAATGCATCAATTTTATTAAAGGTGTACCACACGATCAATCACAGTCATATTCATTTACATAATGGTATATTATTGATTGTGCAATAGATTTTGTCTCCCGCACTGCGGCAAAAATACCAGCTTAGTAGATTTCATAACATTGTGAATTTGTTCTCCTTGTCTTTTATAAGGGCTTATTGAATTTTGTTGATGAAAAATATTTGTCAAATAAAATTTGCATTAATTTCTGTTTTTTTATGTTTGAATGAAAAATGTTTAAAGCAAAATTTCACTTATAAATAAGTGACAGCGCTTGCATGCATTGTGACGATACCAACTGTCACATTGTTGCTTGACAGCTTGGCACATACACAGGTTTTAAAATTAATTGAATTGCTCTGTTCGATTAAAAAAAAAATCCAAGACAAAATAATGTAAATTCTTTTTAAAATAACCCAGCTACAAAAGTTGACCACTCAATGTCAACAACACATTTTTAAGTGCCACTGTTCATCGTTTACATATTACATTACCCTTGGCCACACTTGACTGCTGTCAAATTGACTATGTTAACCAAAAAAAGCGCATCTTTCATCGAGAAATTAAATCAATTTTGATCCCATGATGAATAGGTGGCGGCTGCGGTGGTTCTGATAAACATACCTGGTAGATTGTAAACCAATTTGTTTGAGTATGACATTGACCTTTAACAATGGAATGTGAACTGACGTTACAAGACAAGCAAGTTGAACTTGAAGAATGAAAAATGCATGAGTTGGACCCAAATATTTTAAAATATGAGTAAGGTTAGCGGGACATAATTGATTTCTTCAGATTAAAGCCTATTTCCAGCAACAAAAATAAATGCTTTCGAAAACACAACCTAAAATATTCATGAAGAATTTTATCATTTGCAAGGACAAAAATAAGGGAAACGAAACACAGGCAAAAAAGATAATTCCGTTCTGTAATGAAGGAATCAACAAAACACCTAAAAGGTGATTTTTCCGCATACATTTAACGATCCGGAAAATCAATTCTCCAAAAAATCTGCTACAATCATCCATTTCGTTCATCGAACAGGGTTCTGTGGAGCAGAAAATAGAATGTTTATGAATTTGTTGTGTTATTTGTGTAAGGGATTTTTCGTTTTGCATCAGAAGGTTATGAGGCTTGAGTAATATGTTTTATGTTATGTCTAGACACTTCCACTTTGATCTTTTGCAGATGAAAAAAAGAGGTGTGTATGTTTACGTCAGTTCCCAAAATGACGACGTAAGTCGAAATAATACTAATATCTAAAAAAAATAAGCTAAATTACTGTAACAGTTCATGTGATAAGAATAAAATTAGCAGTTTTAAAACTAAACGAACGGGCCTAATGTTTTTAGTTGAAAGACAATAAATTTGAACAAGTGAACAGAGAAAATATTTGTTCGTATTGTTTTATCATTTGTCAATAGCAGTGTTTTTTTTTTGGAAAAGTTATCCGTAGTACAGTAGGATTTTATATGAATAACAAATACAACTTCCGCAGTAGGATCACTACCGAAACTCGAATAAACGTCAAATCTCTATCCACAGCAGGATTTCACTTCTCCTTTTATCGGCAGTGATCCTACTGCGGATGTTGTATTTGTTATTCATATAAAATCCTACTGTACTACGGATAACTTTTCCAAAAAACACGGCTAATAATACAACGATTTCACCAAGAGATAATACTGGATTTAAGCGGACTTACACTAAATATTCTTTAAATGACGAAGATTTACCATAGAAATTTATTTCGTTAATCTAGTAGATTAGAAATAAATCTCTCCTAAATTTTCATTGGATCGATTGTTCTATAGTTTGAACTGACCTAATATCCATAACGTGCTAAGCTATCTCGATAATTTGTCATCGTTTGGCACAAATTAAACTTTCTTTCTCTCGCATTCACTTTATAAGAATAATTGAAACACGAATATCATTTTGATAGATGCTGTCAAAGTTAATCTTCTTTTTAATCTTTCAGTGCAGTGAAAACACCACATAAATCTCTTTCCGTAAATCTCAGATTATCTTTTGGTGATAACGTAGTATAAAGAAACATCGAAAGAAAACTGTTCATATTCCTGAACTGACCCAACTTGGTATACGAGCATTTTGATATGTTATATTTCATTGTCATTAGAATAAGAACCTAAATGAGCTTTGGTTGAAAGTGTTTCAATGCTTTCCGATTCCAATTAATTATCATAATGACAGAAGTGTTATATGTACAATGTACATATTTTTTTCCCTTATGTTTGTTGTCTCTTTTTTTTCTTGTCTTTTTTCTTTGCACTCAGTTTACACTACCATAAAAAGCCATATTCCCATCAGAGGAAGAACTAATTTTTGGATTTTTGAAATAGATCCAGATGGAGAAAAGGATCCCAAATTGTTTTTGTAATACGTGTTAAAAATCAATTCAGTCGAAGATCCATATAGATCTGCAGGTAATTAAACACACCTTTTATTTATATGCGCGTTCAGAGTGTAATCCTAAGTAATATCGTGAAACAAAAGAAATCACTCCGAACGGCCAATGGATAGACATTTTACGAAACTCACAAAAAAATCGTTGACTTTTTTTTAAAACCTTATGTGAACTAAAATGATTTTACTTAAAATTATTAAGCATAGTTAAAGCGATAAGGAAAGTCTTGAATGTCTGAATATTGCAATATGATGCGTTCCACATGGCATGTGGCTAAAGAAAATATCTCTGAACTTAACAGTACCTACGTCCGAAGTGAGCCTGAACTGATTGCTATTTTCTTTGTCAATTTAATTTGACAGTATAGCAAAAGGATGCGTTTTACGTTCATGTAGTGCGGCTAAAGGAAGAATCTCTGAACTTAATAATACGTCCGCAACGGGCTGAACTGAACTGATTGTCATTATCTTTGGTAATTTAATTTGACAGTTTGTTACATTTCTGAATTTGCTTTGACATTTGACTCGATCTTTTTGCTTTTTTACTTTTTGTTATTTTCTTTTTGCGTTTATTTTTTTTTTTTAATGTTTATTTATTCACCAAGATCTATTACAATTTTTATTGAAAGCCTAAATAAACTTAAAAACTAATACATATTAAATTTTGTTAATTATAACAATAATTGGAGCAAATGACCTTTACGGTTCTAATTACATGTTTTTTTTTAATTAAGTAGTATGATTTGTACTAAGTTTTTTTATTCAATTTGTATTTAAAGATTTTCTTTTTGTATGCGTATATTTTGTTTATAGGAAAATGTGAAATAAAACCTATAGCACAGCCGTAACGATTTTTTTGTATTTTGCCTAAAAAACTAAAACTAAAAACTAAAACTTACAAACTAACTTAATCTAGGACCAGGCCATGTCATGTGATCGCTGGTCGGCCGACTAGCAGAGAGACGTAGACATAAGTCTACTCCTTCCGCCATCGTCATATCATAGATCACATGGCAGGGCCTAGTTTTACTTAACCTAAGTGTTAGCTTCAACCCAGTCTAGCCACTAGTATTTTTCTCGATTTAACCGATTATGTTATTTTTATCTCTTTTAGGTATGCTAGTGCAGTATCTTAGATTAGTATTCCCATCCCCCGACTCAAAAGGCTCATAAAGGATTCTTTTATCTGTTGCTCTCCTTGCAGCATGATATATTATTGGTACGTTTATTGAGTCAGATAGATAGCCATGTGCATCCAGAAACAAGAAAGTCTCTGGAGGACTGGGTATTTATGTGCTCATTATAGTACAAGAATTTGTCTAGCTGAACACCCAAATATCTCACCATAGTCTTCGATTCGATGTGAGCACCATTTGAACTCGTTATTCGTAGATTTTTCCAGTTGCGTCTCAAATCTGAATTACCGCGTCTTATTGGGGTGCGGAACAGTATGGTTTCGCATTTTTCAAAGTTTATTTGAAGCTTCCAGTTTGAACAGAAAGCTTGACTTTTTGCGTTTATGTTTTTTATACATGAAACTTTTAAATTTTCCTCAAAATTTGCTAAAAGTATATTCATATATTTGATATGAACAAATCACAAATTAAATCGTCAACTTTTAACGACTTGGATTCTTCCATTCACTGAGGGAGTACTCAACAGTTGAACCAATTCGCAATACAGAATTCTAATACAAGAAGTGAATGCGTTCAAGCTGAATGTGCAAACCATCCTGTGATGAAAACAGTTTGTTACAGCGAGACGTTTACTCAGTTTGATAGAGTTAATACACGTTGTTTGTTTTACATAACTTACTGCTATGAATACGTTTGTTTTATTGAGATGGCGAGTTTTCAACGTTTATGTACTCGTTACATATTTAACTTTAGCTCATCTATACAGGGTGTCCCACAGTCACCGCCCCAAATGAAAACCATGGATTCCTGAGGTCATTTTAAGTCGAAAAACTTAAGAGGTCATTTTCTCGTTTTCGTCCCGTTTTCGAGTTATAACGGTTTTTATTATTCTTCCATTAACTGGCTTTATCTTTGCCAAACTGCGACCGATTCGTGAGATTTTTTTTATAGTCAATCAAGAATTTAATACAGTTTTAGTTTTTCCAAAGACTTTTTTTTCTGCGGACAACCGTTTTTCCGCAATTTTGCATCAAACCCAATTTTTTCGTTTTTTAAGTAGTTTTTTCACTTTGATATCAATTTATTCAAAAAAACACGTTAATGAGTATTAATTTTTTTCACTTATTATTAAAGCCCAGTTCATTTTCTAAAATTAAATATTTTTTTTTCCTTAAAAAGAATACTAAATGTAATTAACAAAAAATAAACAAACTGAGTGAATTTAAAAAAAAAAATAATTTTTAAATACAAAATTAACTTTTTCTGAGCTATTGTGGTTAAGAAAAGGACAAATAGATAAAGTTAATTAGTAAGGCCGTTAACTAATGTAAACAGTAAAAATTTGCATTATGATTTGATGGTTGTAAATGTCTTTCTCGCGTGAACTAGTGTCCGCGTCGTGTTCTTTCACTTGATACTCCATTTTGGATTTGTTCTTCAAGTTGTAGTTTTTTTCAATTATTTGCGAACAATGGATTACACTAATCAAGAATATCTGGAAATGTTATTAATATACGCTGAAATGGGACAACTTTATCTATTTGTCCTTTTCTTAACCACAATAGCTCAGAAAAAGTTAATTTTGTATTTAAAAATTATTTTTTTTTTAAATTCACTCAGTTTGTTTATTTGTTGTTAATTACATTTAGTATTCTTTTTAAGGAAAAAAAAATATTTTTTTTTAAGAAAATGAACTGGGCTTAAATAATTAACGAAAAAAATTAATACTCATTAACGTGTTTTTTTGAAAAAAATGATATCGAAGTGAAAAAAACAACTTAAAAAACGAAAAAAATTGGGTTTGATGCAAAATTGCGGAGAAACGGTTGCCCACAGAAAAAAAAGTTCTGAGACAAACTAAAACTGTAATAAATTCTTGATTGGTTATAAAAAAAATCTTACGAATCGGACGTAGTTTGGCAAAGATAAAGCTAGTTAAGGAAAAAGAGAGCAAAAATCATAAAAACCGTTATAACTCGAAAACGGGACGAAAACGAGAAAATTACCTCATAAGTTTTTCGACTTAAAATGACCTCAGGAATCCATGGTTTTCATTTGGGGCGGTGACTGTGGGACACCCTGTATACATATTGAATGCATTCGAACCACATTTGATCACTAGAGACATGTACTGAGTCTTTAATTTTGTTTATGTATTCATCATATGTGTTGCCGGGTTTCAGTCGGTATATAAATTACAATGTTACTATTACACGTCAATTGTAATCAGTACATAGAAAACTAAAACTAGATATACTTATATTTCAAAAGTAACAAAATTCACAGAACTGCTTAGATAAAAAGTTTATTTTCAAAACAATGAATAAGACCTACACCTAATATCCTTAGGGAAATAAATGTTATAAAATTTATTAAACTTCAGAAAGAATTTTTGATGCACTTTTAATTTTATTACTGTTTGATTGTTTGCTTTATTTATTTTTCAAAATTCAATCAGTCTCAATCTCAAACAAAGTAAGAACGTCAAAGTCTCTCGACGACCTTTATTTACGGGACAGAAGAATAAAAAATTCAGCATCCCATTGAACTTTGTGTTTTTTTTTTTTGGGAAAAAGTCTGTGTCCATAATTGTTTTCTCCTATATCAAGCCGGACCCAAATTGTTCATCACATAATATCACCACATTTATCCAGTGAGTGAGTTTGTTTTGTGTTTTTTTCTTTTATGGCAGAATCATTTGACGTCGATAACTTGTCCGATACCCGGGACAAAAATGTGTCCGCATTGATATCTACGATATAGTACAAAAAGAGAATCGATTCAATTCATCGCCCATCAAAAAGGGTGACACCAACCGACACGAGTTTAGAGTATCCTTCATGCATAATATATGAGGAAACTGCCGGGACGGGACACAGTGAGAAATAAGAGGCAACAATCGATATCGAGGACGAGAAGTTGTCTCAACAAAAAAAGGCTAATCAAGGTCAAATGCTTGGTCAGATATGTATGTTTATGGGTAGCTATGTGTGGGCTCTACACAAACCACAAAATGCACTTTTGGTCTGCGGTCTTTGCCACTAATGACATCAGTTTTGTGTATAGATTTAATAGGTAAACACTATGGGGAGCAAAGCGGTGTGACGGTGGTGGTGGCTATATATGTACAAACATACAGCTTAGTAGATGGGGTTGATTGGTAATTAATGCCACAAGAGGGTAAATTATTATTGCCTGTCAAAAGGGTGAGTCCACACTGACCGCAATTACCCACAGTGACTCTTATAGGACAACATGTTCTGAAAAAGACACATTTGAACGTGGCCAATGTGTGGTGTGATGATATAATGACAAAATGATTTGTTTGTTTGTTTTAATGCTCTTATCGTTGGGTGTGAAAGCGACTTTTGTTTCTTCGATTAGAAATTATGATAGATTAACAGTTGAATGAGATAAATTTCCAATTAATAAAAATTCACTTTGAAGAAGTTCGATGATGCTATTTTAATGATTTCTGTCATCTTGTCTTGTCGGTCGAGTGAGACTTTAATGTCAACTTGACAGCATAAAGTGGTTCAATTTTTTTCTTTTGCTGCATATAAATGATGGAAACTAGAAAAGCTCGTTTAACAATACTACCTCGTATACTTAGAACGGGTTCAATAAGGAAATCATTGCAAGGTTAAGTCGAGAGCTTTTTTATGTTAAAAGAGGTGAAAGCGCTTTAAGAAAAATGATTGCATTATTCAAGATCATAATCTGCGAAATGAACTTCAAACAAAAACATTTTCCTTGTATTTTTTTAATAAATTTGTACATGTATACATAGACATACGTATGTATAAATGTATATAGGAACAGATGCAGTACCTATGCATAAAGATAACAATGGGAAATATAAAATTAGAAGAGTCAACTAGCACGAAATATATTTGACATTAGTAATTCCGCTTTAAAAAAATGCTTTTGGAACAAAGTCTAAAAATGTCTCGCATTTTTTAATTATATTGTTTAGCTTCCAAGCAAGTTATAAGAAGGAAGGTTCTTAGGTTTCTATTGTCAATTATGTGCGGACATTTCATTTGAATCCAATAATAGAACTAAAAAGAACTCTTTTTGTAAAAACTATTGTTTTATTTTCTGATGGTCAAATGCCTGACAAAGCAAAGCGTACTTAGTTCCAGAGCTGTCAAAAAAAATTTTCAAAAATTTTTCTTTTTAATTAATTTCTGGTTTAAGCAAAATGGAAAATAAAAATTAATGAATTAGCCGCGCTCAGCTTTTTGCTCTATTATCTGCTCCGTCTTCTTTTACTGAGCTCATCGATAGATGAGCAAATTGAGCGCTCAGAGCGCTCTGAGTTGGAAAAGTAACATATTTTTTTTTGACAGCTCAGATCAAGGCTAAAAAAGTAAATCGCCTGATGCGTATGAATTTTCAAATGAAAATAAAGAAAAAAAAATAAATAATCAGAGTGACAGTAGATCAATAATGTTGAATAATGTCGATTTCCTTTAGGGATTTCGATCTCTTGTCAATTTTTTTTCTTTTGGTGTGCGTATTTCGTAATCGATTTTTTTGGTGTGAAGGAACTAAAAATCTGTCGAGAGATCGAAATCTTCACACAGAAATTGATTTCTCATGTGTAAAGGAAATCGACACAAGTGTAGACTTGCTGATTAAAAGCGTCAATAACTTGAACCCAATCCGATTCAAATGGGAGAAGTCAACAAAAATGTGTCGACTGAACAATAATTTCATAGTCTGAACGTGTTCATCAAGATTCCGCTGTCAGATTTATTTTTTCGGTGGTAGTTGCATTTATTTTACTTGTGGAATTTACTTTTGCTCTTTGGCTTGAGTTTTAAATTTGTTAGACTGCTTTTAAACGAAGCAAAATTACCTTGCGATTTTTAAGCCCGTAGGCGAGAGACGTATGTGGTGGCGGGGGTACCCAAAATTGCTGGGGTTGGAAAAATTGCAGAGTTATTGTTCTTTCTTCTTTGGGGTTTTCTTTACTTGTCAGGTATGTATGTTTCATTTCTATTTGGCGTTCGCTCAGTGAACTTGGATCTACTTACTAGAGTAAAGAGTACGGAAAGATGACTCCTTTTCAATAGAAGAAAAGTTAACTTTCATTAAAAATCGCTGTGTTTAAAAGCATTCATGCAATCGAAATGAAGTCAAAAGAGAATCAAAGATTAAAAATCGCTTTCGTGTAAAAGCAGTCGTGGTTGTAAGTGGATGCAGCTTAATACATATTGTTTGATGATCCAATCTGATATAAATCGAATTCAGTGAGCACCGGGATCAAGTCACACGATGACTTTTTGTTAAGCTTGTTCTATGTAAATGATTTTATATACGATTATAAACTTAAACCTACTGTTGCCCTGAAATTGAATTTTGAGTGCATTATTGGTGGGGAAAAGTCAAAAATGGTCGAAAGATTGCTGAAAAATTGGACCGAAGGAATGAGCTTCGTCATAGAAAATTGTGAATTTTATCAACAGATTTCCAATTTGAATGAATAACTACAGAATAAATATTCATAACACAATAATTCATTTAATTGATTTTGCTTTCGTATGTTCCCCACAGGACGATGTACTTGTGCATAGATCATTTCTTCGAAATGTATAACATTTACACTGCATATAAACGAGTAGTTTTCTTCATGAGATAATCTTCACCAAGTCTTGTTTTAATCGCCCAAAACTGTATGCTGACCACGAAAACCAATTAAACATTAATTCTTATTTCTGCATGTTTGCAAACACACGAAATTATCCTTCCATCCAGCTAAGCTAAACTTAAACTTGCAATAGCAATTCTAATGTCGCCCCCAAGGACTACTAAGTATGAGTTTGTGTGAAATAGGTATATGTATGTATGTATAAGGAAATGAAATTGAAAAAAAAAACCAAATCAACCCTGTTCAATGTGCACACCATATTGATTATTCCATTAATTTAAAACAACTAACGGCAAAATGGACGGGCAGCACCGAGTCACGCCGTTAAAGCTGGAGGATGAGAAGAAAGCGTAATAATGCTGTAGGAGGTGAAAATCGAAATATAAAGTTGTTGCTTCAACCTTGCCAAGGATATAAAAATCACCCTCCCACACAAACACACAAAAACACAATCAAATGTAAGACTTGCAATCAAAATGGAGCACACCAGTGGTAGAGCAACAGACGAATACATTTTATCGAACAAGGATATGCGATCAATGCCATGAACACCTGCTTTCAACCTGTTACAAGGCGATTCGAAAACATTTTGTAACAGGTAGTTCTCTTTTAGGCCCTGAATTTTCTAAAGTGAGAAATAACAATGAGCGCTCATGCGCTCGAAAACATTTTTAGAGCGAGCTTTCATTTTACTATAAAGCTGAACATTGAATCCTTTGTTTCATAGTGAGGGTTTTTATGTTTCCAGGTAACCATCATTTTTTTACGTTCTTTTATTTTTTTGGGAGAGTTTCACAATTGGGTGGCTCGAGCCGGATATACCCACAGTCCTTACCAGAAAGAGCAAGAGCTTAGGAAGGCACCCGCAACCTGTCTGGGCATTCCCGACTATAATTGCATATGGGGGAGTTTCATTCGGCTCGAGAGATTTTGGTGACAATTTAATAAATTATATTCAGGTCCCCGTTGGCCTTTTGTGTGTTGGCTGCAGTGGTCTTCTGCATTATAACTAGCTGCAAGGGTTAGCGGCTTGGATTCATCTCTGGAATAATAATCAAGATCGGGAGTCCAACATTTGTGCTCAATTTACATAAAATATTCAAAGTACTAGGTACCATGAATTGCAATATTTATCTATATCCAGAGGTAGAAGAGTATGTTGCCTGTAGGAGATGGTAGGATTTGAGTGGATGTATTGTTATCTAATACTCTGCGAGGACGTTTTCCCTGTGGGCTCTAGGCATTCTGAATTAGCGGAGTTAGTTAACTGTAAATTTGCTTCTGGCTATGAACAAATAGACAGAAGGGAGAATTTAATAAACATGGTATCTATTGTTTCCCGGTATAAAACCAAAATTAAATATTTTGTTGGCAACTTTGGTTTTGAATGACATTTCAGTAGGTACGACTTGATAATGAAAACTAACTTTAATAAAATGTGGAGCTAATGGAAGGAAGGAGCTTCTACTATTAATTTATTTGATTAGGATTTAGGTCGAGTATAAAACTAATCTATGTGGCATAGTTTAGAACTTGTTATGAAATTATTCAAAGCGATTTTTACTTTAATCTTAGTACGACAATATTATATATCTTAATCTGGAGCAAATATAATTCGCAAAATGAGTTATTGAAGCAAAAGAAACCGAAAACCACAATAATCAACGCCACGTATGTCAGGAAATGTAATACAATGAAAATGACGAACTGTCAAACGATGAGTGCGCTTAATATTTTTCACAACTGACAACACATACAAAGTACGTAGCTCCCCAGTAGCTCAACAAAGAGGTGGGTTTAGCAACAGGTACGGTGTTACTAATCGAATTCGATTACAAAAAAAAAAAGAATAAAAAAATGAAAGCAAAAAAGAACTATACTAATTATAGCCGTAAATGATAAGACAGTGAATTAAATGAAATAAATTAAACACAGATTTTTTTTTGATATGACCACAAGGTGCCTTACGCCGGGGACCGCTAAACCGAAAGCAAACAAAGGAAAATGGGCCATTAGCGATGGAACTAGATTAATTCAAATTAGACGCCGTGTCCCACCAATTGGTATTTAACACCTAAAATAAAACAAATTATAGAAACTGACACTACTCAATATAACACAAAGGATTTTTGTTCCTTTTTAAGTAATTTAACACTCTTCATATCTTTATTTCGCTCTCTGCCTCTTTTCGTCTATCGCGATTTTCTTCCAAGTGCCCTCCAATTTTGCTTTGCACCTCGAATCGCCTTCATTTTTACTTTTTCTAAGCTTTTTCCTCGAATTTTCTATTACTATACCCTCTTTCTCGATTTTTTAAATAGCTTTCTATCACTTGCCGCTTAAATCGCTCTCTCAAAAAAATAGAACTTTCCTAGCTAGAAACTAATAGCTCGGCCATTCCAATCGCTATCAGATTCTTACAATCGTTGTCGTGATCAACAGTGAGGATATCTCGGGTTCCTGGAAAGCTACGTGCTCTCCTTGGTTGTTGAAACTCAATGAAACTTTACACTGACTCTAACCACTATCCAACATTCGCGAGTGATCCGAAGTGCAAAGTAATCCTTCCCATAGCAAAATAGGATCAAAAGAGGAAGGCATATATTCAACTAAAAATAAAAACTAAAGCAGATTGAACCAGCAACAGCACCGTCAACAGCAACAGCGGCCGCCATTAATATAGAACCAATGTATTTCAATTAATCAACACACATAAGAACAGCAACAGCAACGCCACCAGCGTCGTTAGGCCAAAGTCCTAAATTTGCTGTTGCTGGTGCAATGTTGTCATCTTTCCCACTCCAATATTGAGTGGCACCACAATGCAAAACAAAAAACAAAATAGAAAAGCAACTTTTTTTGGATATGAAATGTCAAACAGATAAAATTACATTGCTTTTGGCAATGTGTTTGAGAAATGTTTGCTGGTCAGCGTGCTGTTTGCTGTTGACGATGCTGGTGCTGTTGCTGGTTTAATCTGTTTCGCGCATAAGTCTTTCCTTCTTTCAGTTTCGATAACCTTTTCGTATTTACGTTTATTTACGGGCTTTGTATTAATATTGAAATAAATGTTAAAAAAAACCAACTATTTAAGAATATAAAATGCACAACTGGGTCGCACGAACTTTTAATATTTAAAATTTTCAATTAAAATATTGTTTTAACTTTTTCATAGCACCAGACTGCGAAATAGGCGAATGCAAAAAAGATTAGAACTCTATTTCTGTTATACTAATTTTCGGCATACGATTGAAACAAAGTATTATTTTACAAGTTCTTAAATTGCATATACGAAATTCCATCAATATCGAAAGAGTTGTTTTTGAGAAAGCTAGAAAAATTAAAATCATTGAATAGCTGTTACTCGTTCTACATGAACATTAACAAACTTTTTTATTTCTAGGTCATTTAAATTAAAATATTTAAATATTTAGAGAACGATGATGGCTGAAGTTAAAGACCTTTTTAATAGTATAAACACCTTTCAACTGCTCACAAAAACATTTTATGATTTACGTAACTAGTAAAAATTTATTAACTACAATATTAATTTTAATGAAATATGAATTCCTGATTTGAATGACAATATTCAACATAGCTTGGAAAAGTTTACTCAAAAATGTAAGAACACTATCCACTCTGTAACACATGGTGAAATTCGGTTATGTACATTTGTCACATACAGATTTATAAAAAGTATTTAGTAAACTGTTCAAGTATAACATTAACATGATATCCGAATTTGGTGTATTAAAGTTATACGTTCGCTATCACATGTCACAGGCTATTAAGCATGTATCAATAAGTCAAATTTTAGAGATATTTTGTAGCGAAAGAACTAATTACACTATGCTACATTGATCTACATTGATCTTTTCAAGTGACCTAGAAGAAGTTGTATGTCTGGTCGATTACATCACGAATCAATCATTTAAAATGTATCTATACCCTTAAAACACCAATTCATTATTAACAAACCGCTAACGTGTGACATTGTGCACTCAACTATTTGTATGTATATTTTTAGGAGTAACCTAAAATGTATAGCTTAATAAAACTGCTTTAACGATTTTTTATCAAGAAATCATACGGATTTCTATTTTTCAGGACCAAATTATCCCTTTTCTTTAATTTTATTTATGTTCTTATACATAAGTATTAAATTTTTATAGATTATCCTAGCTGATTGAACTTATGAATGTACTTTTGAAATAAAGTTTTTAATATAAAATTTATATTTCAAACACATTTTCTACAGCTACCATTTCATGAATTTGCTTACTGCAGAAATATGTAAGGAGTGTATCGACTTTAATATCTCATAGGCAGTATTTATACCTACATACATACATCATTTAAGTTTAACAACTGCACACCACATCGTAATACTACGTTTTCACCAAAGGTAAATCCGGGATTTAAGTGGATTTACCATAAATCTCCTTTAAATCTCGTAGATTTACCATACAAATATAAATCACCTCAAATGAAGATTTAAAATAAATCACCTTGAAATCTTCTTGCAGTCAGAAGATTTGCAAAACAAACAAACCTTATTTTGTAGAACGCACCTATGAACACACCTTTCTTCATTGAGAATCAATACAAAATAGAAATATCTGTTTTTTTCCTGTTTACTATCCAATTGCAATTTTTTTCGCTTGTCCAAATTGACAATTGAATGACAAGACAGAGTAAAAACGTCAAATAAATCTCAGTTTCTTTGGTGAAAACACTTCAAGATTTATTTTAAATCTCTAGCGGATTTACTCTTGGTGAAAACGTAGTATAACATTCAATTTCACAAGGCAAGTTCCACTAACTTCTACAAATTGTGATTTCTGCATGTTTTTGACAGTTTGTGACTTTATCTAATGTAGTTTCCTAGTTTAATATTTTGATATCACTTACATAGTTGTTAGCATGAAGTTTATCTACACACACGTCATAAATGTCACTAAATATCAGATTCAGAGAGTAAATTTATTTTCAATACAAAATTACAACTTTCATTTTGTGGTAACATTAAACGTCATGTGCAACCCCTTCGGGTAGGGGTTAAGAATTTACCCGAAGTAAGGCATGCTTGTCGTAAAAGGCGACTAAAATCCAACCTCCGTATACTGAGAACAACGTATACAAATTATGCAATGGAAAAAACAAAAAGATTGATTACCCCAGGTGGAAAGCCAGCTTCTCTGGCAAATCCATCCTCTTCGGAGGCAGGCTCTACGGATTCTGGGGAGAGCCATTTATTGCATTTAATAAATCCTTTCGCGAAAGCGCATAAGGTCACTCGATCACCTCTATCTGTATCGAGCGTTTCCGGTAGAAAGAGTCCACCGGTTGTGCCAAAAGGCACCAAAAGCAACTCAGCGAAAGCAAACAGCTCTGAGCACGAAAATTGTGAATTGAAAAAGAAGCTTGATGAAATGATAAGACTCTACCAAGAGCTTAAAAAAGAAGTCGAAAGTCTTCGCGAAGAAAATACCATATTAAAAAGTTCGCAAAACTTCAAAATAAATGCTACTAGTCCAAAACGGCACGAATACGAAACCGATGAAGATGAACTAGCTCGGGAAACCGAAAAAAGACCCGGTAAAAAACGGAAAGCTCAACATTCGCCTGAGCTTCAAATTCAGCGAAAACAGGAAAATAGTACAAGGAAAGATAAGTTCTCCGCGAAGGAGAAACTCCCACCACCGATAAACATCGTTGGTCAAGCGGATTACAACAAAATTCTTCCAATACTAAGAGAAACAGCGCAGGCAAATTTTAAAGCTACATCGACTCATAATAACACGTGGAAAATTAACGTGAATGATTCTGATTCATATAGAAAGCTATCAAAAAAACTCAGCGACGAAAAAATTGAATGGTACAGTTATTCAATTAAAGAAGAAAGACCTTTACGCGTTGTTGCTAGAGGACTTCATCCCTCTTGTTCGAAAGAAGACATCATTTCGGACCTAAAAACCAAAGGATTTATGATTCTTGAAGCGACAAATCTTTTAAAACGCGAAAAAACACAGTCGAAAGAAGTAGAAACCGGTTATACTAAACGCGCTCTTCCGCTTTTTATGCTAAGTTTCGACAAAAATGAAAATGTAGACAATGTTTATAATATTAAAACCATAATGAATATTGTTGTAAAAATTGAACCTCTTCGGAAGAACAAACGACTTGTTCCTCAATGCAAGCGCTGTCAAGGTTTTAACCACACTGCAGCGTATTGTCAGAAAGACCCTGTTTGCGTAAAATGCGCGCAAAAACATATGACCGATGAATGCCGTCTTAAAAGAGAAGCTCCGGCTATATGCGCGAATTGTAAAGGTAATCATCCAGCAAATTACCGTGGCTGTGAGGTCGCTAAAGAAATTCTAAAGAGGCGCCAAGAATTTAACAAGAAAACTAAAAAAAATGCCTCAAAGATAAACGAAGATCCAAAAATAAAAACGAATACTAATACTCAAGCGACGAGTAAAACTGACAGGAAAGATAATAAAGTTACTATACCCTCAGAAAACACAAAAATAACAAAGACGAACATAAAACCGAAAAAGACGTACGCTCAAGTCACAGCGCCTGAGAAACTTAAAATTAATAAACCTGACTCCGTTCAAAATGTGTTGTCCCTTATAATTGAACGGTTAGAAGAACAAGGGAGAATTAATACAATTATTTTTGAGAAACTGGACAAATTTGAGTCGGCGGCTCTTAAAACACCAAATTTATTGTAAACATGGATCAGTCGTCAGAAAAACTCAAAATAATAACATGGAACGCGAACGGACTTACTCCAAAAATTGAAGAACTAGAAACAGTTCTTCTTAATGAAAAAATAGATATTTGTTTGATCTCTGAAACTCATTTGAAAAAAGACTCGAATTTAAGTATCAAAGGTTATTCGGCTTACCACGCATGTCATCCATCCGAAAGAGCAAGAGGTGGTTCTTCCGTATTTATCAGAGAAAATATCAATCATTCGTTTGAGATGAATATCGAGCTCGATGCAATGCAAGTAACTTCTATTATTTTAAAAGTTAGACACGTTCTTTTTAACATTGCGTCTATTTACTGTCCTCCTCGGTCCAAGATAGACAAACAGGAGTTTAAAGAACTCTTCAATGCATTAGGTCCAACATTTATTATTGGCGGCGACTTCAATTCAAAACATACATTTTGGGGATCACGATGCATCTCGACGAAGGGTAGACAACTCTACAAAGCGGGTACTGAATGTAACGTCGAATTTTTCTCTTCAGGAAAACCAACGTATTGGCCAACCGATTCAGCAAAAACTCCCGACCTTGTCGACTTTTTCATTGCAAGAGGAATTAACAGAAAATATGTGAAAGTAGATGATAACGTCGATTTTTCTACGGATCACTCGGCCGTAATCCTAACAATAAGCAGTAACGTAATCGAAAAAGAAAAGCCCCTGTCTTTAACAAATAAAAACACAAATTGGGACAAATTCAAAGAAGATTGCGAAAACAGTATTATACTGAACGTCTCCCTGCAAACTCCGTTTGAGTTAGAAGATGAAACCGACAAATTTATAAATATTATCCAAAAAGCAGCTTGGGATAATACACCGGTCTGTAGTAAAAAGTCAAGGCAATACGAAGAAAAAATTCCAGCAGATATAAAAGAATTGATTCGCGAAAAACGAAAAGCTCAAAAAACATGGCAGCACTCACGTGCTCCTCAGCATAAATGTGTAGTCAACTTTTTAACAAACAAAATCAAAAACTTGTTACGAGATTTTAAAAACAGAAAGAATTCTTCCTATCTTGAAAGCCTCACAGCAGACAAAAAAACGAATTATTCTCTTTGGAAGACGTTAAAAGGTATTAAAAAGCCTCAAAAAATGTCGGCACCGATTCGAAAAAATAATTCTGAATGGGCAAAAACTGATCAGGAAAAGGCGGATTTATTTGCTGAGTACCTCGAGGAAACGTTCAAACCATTCGATGGTCAAGAGTTTCCGACAAATGAAGGAGAGTTTCAACCAAGGCCGGACAGTTTATCTATAAGAAACATCACTTTGACTGAACTTGTCCAGGAAATAAAACGGCAGAAAAATAATAAAGCTCCTGGTTACGACCTTATTAACAGTCGTGTCCTCAAAGAGTTGCCTAAAAAAGCAATGGTTAAGCTTTTACTTTTACAGCTCATTAACGCTGCTTTAAGACTTGCGTACGTACCTTCGCAGTAGAAAGTCGCCGAAGTTATAATGATCCCCAAACCGGGTAAGCCACCGAATGAGAAAAAATCGTACAGACCAATTTCTCTCTTGCCTACAACATCTAAAATATTTGAAAAATTGCTTTTTAAACGACTGTTACCATTCATTGCAGATAAACGTTTAATCCCCGAACACCAATTCGGTTTCCGGAAAAAACACTCGACAATCGATCAGGTTTTTCGGATAACTTGTGAAATTGAAAAAGCATTTGAAGAAAAGAAGATTTGCTCAACTGCATTTCTTGATGTTTCCCAAGCTTTCGACAAAGTCTGGCATGACGGGCTTAGATATAAATTAAAAGTCTTTCCAGAGCAAATATATAACCTTCTTGAATCGTACCTAGAAAATAGAATCTTTCGAGTTAAGCAAGGAACGGAGTATTCTGAGTTTAAGGAAATTAACGCTGGCGTGCCCCAGGGTAGCGTCCTTGGACCGATTCTATTTGTTCTCTATACTCGCGATATACCCCAAACAGAAGGTACAACTTTAGCCACTTTTGCAGATGATACAGCCGTACTCGCAATATCAGATTCAATAGAAACGGCGACCTCTAAGCTTCAAATGGCATTAAATAGCATTTCAGATTGGACAAGGAAATGGCGAATTGAACTTAACGAAGCGAAATCCACGCACATAAATTTTACGTATAAAAACGTAAACACCTTACCCATCTATATTAATTCCATGAAAATTCCATATACAAATGAAGCAAAGTATCTAGGTATGACTCTAGACGCGAAACTTAAATGGAAGGCTCATGTTAAAAAGAAACGCGATGAACTCGAAAATAAACTCCGCGAATTGACATGGCTTATTGGAAGATATTCCAATCTAAGCGTGTATAACAAGCTGCTTATTTATAAGCAAGTACTGAAACCAGTTTGGACGTACGGTATACAACTTTGGGGTTGTACCAACGAAAGGAATATACAAATTTTACAAACATACCAAAACAAAGTACTTAAGACAATAGTTAATGCTCCATGGTATGTAAGAAATAGCAACTTACATAGAGACTTAAATATAGAAAGTGTAGAAAACGAAATTAAAAAATTTGCCACAGAACTAAGATCACCACTTAGAGATCATAGAAACAACGAAATCCGACAATCGCTTAGCGAGACGAACGTTTTTCGGCGATTGCACCGAACAAGACCTCTTGATCTAGCGCAACAAAATTAATTTCTCCACTCGAATCTTGTGGAACTTTCAGGTCCTCCCGTTGGGGAGCTTCCTGACAAAATGCGAACGAAACTGCTGCCAAAACTACTTGTTAAGCTCGACTTAGTTGTAGTATCTCTATAGAAGATAAGGGAGGTGTTTTTTTAGTCAGTAAAAATCTGACACTACTATAAGCATCGGGCTTATAGTGTCTTCCTGAAGATTTCTCACCTTCCTACGCAAAAAAAAAAAAAAAAAAAAAAAAAAAAAAAAAAAAAAAAAAATGTGCAACATTGGCTATAATTTATTCAAATATAAAAAGTGACTTGTGCTATGTATCTGGTATCGAGGTTTCATTCAAAAAATATTTTTAACCTTAGAATAGGCGTTTGTCTTTTTTAACTCTCAACAGAACACTGAACAGAGCTTGGAGCACGCTCTGAACAGAGATTGATCAGAGCTCTCTGATTTATTTATGAAACACGCTCAAAAACTGAACTGTAAAAGTCGTAGTTTTCCATTTTAATTCGTTTGTGTGTTTTTTTCCGCCGTCATATCACACGAAAAAAAGTGAGGTTAGCCGCTTTTTACTCCACTTGCTCGGTGATTTCATTTCGAGCTCATAAAGCGCAATCCGAGATAGCTCTGATTGAAAAAAGAAACACAGCCTGGGTGCTCTAATGTTTCAGAGCTAAGCAAGAAACACAGATCTTTTTCTGATAGATCAGTTTGCTTCTCTGAACTTAAAAAGAAAAACGCAAACAAGATACAAGAATGTTTGAGGTTTTGTGCGCACATACAATTAATTCGTTGCATTGTTGATCGAATATGGAACGCATATAGAATTTGACAGTTCGTAACAATCAGATTGCAATTCGTGATAGCCAATTTATATACTCAAATTTCTCGCATTTTAGCAATTAGAACGCCATCTTCTCTAGTGTTTTGAATTTGTTTAGTGAAAGTTGGTTTGAAAGAATAGCATCGATCAAAGACTTCTAGGTTTTGTGTAAAGTGACATTATTTGAAGAAGCGTATAGAGTATTCGATATTACCAGCTAGAAGTTGATGGATAAGATCAATGTCCGCTATTTTCCTGCGTTTATCAAGGGGTTGCAAGTTTATAAGACTTACGCGATCAACTTCTGTTTGACTACAGCCTAAACGACTCGGCTGATTTTCGTTAAACTTGCTTGTTTTTTTCTTTTTTTCAAAGACCAAAAATAACGGTTTTTTTCGAAATTTTATAAATAGTTTTTTTTTTTTTCTCAAATTTCATTTAGTTAAAGCTAGGTAATGGTTAATGATTTTGATCACTTTTTTATGTTAAAGCTCCCCAGCAGTTTAAACATTATTGTGTGTTCAAATTTTATAATTTATAAGTATAAGAATTCTATAGTTTAATAAAAAAAAATTGAAATCAAGATATTACTGACTGTACCCACCACAGAACGATTTATTCGACTTTTGAATTTCTCATTATCGGAATAACGGATTTTAATAAATTTCTAAAAAGTTTAAAAAACATTGCATTTCAAAACTCTAAAAAAAATATTTTTTTTAAATTTTGAAAAAAATCATTTTTTTTTTTTTTGAAAATTCGATACCTCAAAAACGGCTCAATATCTTTTTTTGTAAATTTAATTTTTATTCGAACAAAATCAAAAACTTCAAATTGACGTACCAATATTTTATCTTAAAAATGATTTAAAAATTTTGTTTATAAAAGCTTATATTTTTAAGAAACTACTACAACGAAGTATAATTTTGTTCTTGCATTTATCAATATTTGTTTGAATCACATAGCATCCTGTGTTTAGCTAGTTGGAGCTTGTTTCAGGAGTTGTTTTAGTCATTTAAAAAATAAATTTTTCTCTAATAACATTCATTTTTAAAATTCTTAGTCTTTTACGTAACAGCAAGTTCGTGCGACCCAGTCGTGCATTTTATTTATTTTGTCCCGGGCAATATGATGAAATCCCGGGATTTTTAAATATTTAAGCCGCTTGTCCCCCCGAGGTGCAAGAAAAATCTGGCAACCCTAAGCATAATACTCCTAGATTATGCAACCAATCAACTTGTGTAACCTGCTCGTTCTTGATTAAATAGAAACGAAGAGGGAATGAGAAGCGTTTTCGGAAGTACGTTATTGCTTGATACTTGGTAGAAAATCTGTCTAGGCATATACAGAGATGGAAGAGTCACTGATTGTGAAAATGAAAATCAGAGGCCTGAGATGGCTTCCTTGTGGAACACCAGAGGTTGCAAAAATTGAATCGAATTCTAAGTTCATAGAAAGGATCTTGTAATGACTTTCATTTAAGATTGAATCCATACACTAAATGAAGGTGGAAACCCAAGTGCTTTTATTTTAAAGAGAATAATATAGAGCGAGATGTTATTGAAGACTTTCCTAAGATCAGTTGCAATATCATCAATTTTTTTACCACTTTCCATAGCACAAATTGTTCCAGAGACAAAATGAACTAATCTAGTTGTAGTTGATCTACCACCAAGGAACCGGTGTTAACTGGGGTAGAAAATTTGTTAACAGTGAATAAGGATTGTGTCATATACAATGCTTTCAAAAAGTTTAGAAATGCAAGAAATGTTAGCGATGGGGCGGTAATTAGGGATTTAATTCTTAAGGCCTTTTTATGGATCGGGATAATGTAATCTTATTTGCAATGAAATAATTTTTTTTAGCACTAAAGCCATAAAACCAGGGGTGGAATCGGCTAAGGTGATAGTTGATTGTGATTGTCATTTTGACTATAGCTGTCTCCATCATATCAATAAAGAAATATAGAGAGAGCGATCGCAAAATGACAATCACAATCAACTATCCCCTTAGCCGATTCCACCCCTGTATCTGTGCTAGATCGGTAACTATTAAATGATTAAAACTTCTCTTTAAAATATTCAATTCTCTATTCAGATATGTCAAGTAATTTCTGGCGGGATCAAGGATGACCAACTGGTAAAATTTCCACTTTTCGTCCATTCAATTTGTATTTAAAGAACATTTTCCTTTCAAATAACCAACTTTTCAAAACTGTACAGAATAAATGCAAATTCGTTAAATTTTAACCAACCTAATGTCTGTTATGTATATACTATGTATGTATGTATGTAGATGTTCAAAAAAGTGTAAGCTTATGAGTTTTGTAAATTTAAATTCAACAACTACGGTGTGAGTGCTTGACATAATACAAAAGCTATTTTAAACAAGCAAAAAAAAAAAACAAACATTATTTCAAGATTTCCAGCTGACGAAGTTTGACGTCCATTGCTTTCCACTCTAAGGCACTCAATTAAACTATCTTCTTAAATCGATTTCCATCTCATTTCCTCATAATTTCTTGGAGCTGGCCTTCGCAAATCCGTTTGCTGTCTTAACTTAAGTGCAATCATAATCTTTGACATTTGTCTTTGCTCTTTGCGACTTCCTCCTTTGAAATCACTTCTTCCTCTCATTAAATCATCAGCGATGCAATAAGTTATCTTGTGTATGTATGTAAGTATGTAGGTATGTAAAATTTACTTTGACAATTCTCATTAATTTTTATGACATTTAATTGATGTCCTAATGTCAATAACTTAAGTTACCGTCAACTAAAGAAATCACAAACCTATGTAGGTACAATAACTCAGATTTTTGGATTTTTGATCAATAATCCCCCTGTCGACCAACTACAGAAAACAAATAAAGTATATATAGCCTAAAAAGCCCCAAAAAACAATATGCTTCTCTCACATCATAAACCTGTTTCTAGTTGAGTCTTTTTTCATGCATTGTAAGGGCACGTGGAAAAACCAAACAAAAAAGAAGACCAACACAAAATGAAAACGCCTTTAGGGTGCTTATATGTCCTGTCCAACTTGTGCGCTTTCGTTGAATTAAGGAAAAATGCTTTCATCACATAACAGATCCATAAACAAGCCAGCAACGGTTAGGACTTTTCGAGGAGTATTTTACTGTACTCTAGGTCAGGGGCGAACGCAGAAAATAATTTCGGGGGGGGTTTTCAAAAAAATATGAGATTTTCATAAATATATTATTTTATTACTATACTGTAGGTACTTGTTAATTACATATTCTTTATTGTAATTATCATAAATATTTTATAAGTAAATAATATTTGCTCTTAGGGATAGGACCTATCGGAACAATTTCATACAGCTAATCGCAAAAACAAAACATCATAAAGATGTTGCAACGGATACCTATTTGGCAAATTTGAATAATGTTACCAAAAGTTGGAAAATATTCACTACGAGGGCGTTTTTTGGTGCTTCCCATTCGGGCATTTTTATTACGGAATTAATTCTTAGACAAAGACTTTTACTACGGGCCCTGTGATGGAGGCCATCATTTGGTTCGTAAAATATCATTAATGCAACAAGAAGAAAAAGAGTGTAAGTGATTCCATAAATGTACCTAACAATAGAGTTATAATAAGTTCTAGGTCCGCCTAGTGGTCCAAATCTGCAAATCTAAATCCGGTATATATTAGTACGTGAAGTTATAACTTGTTGTACTTTTGTGATCATAGGACAAAGAGTTATACGAAAACATAAGGACACCATCAACACTCAATTGGTACCTACGTTAACTATACATATACTACATAATTATAACCAAAACGCTCTCAGAGGGTGCTATTTGCTACTCATCTGTAACTGTAACTTTCACACAAACGAAATGAGTGAGTTTTTTTCTATTGCTGTAACTCCGACCTTGGAGCCATCAATAACTCAAACTTATATAAATCGAAATCATTTATTAGCCATAAATCGGCCCTTAAGATTAACACGGATATATGTATCGGTATATTTGCTCCGTTAGTCCGTTTTCTGCCCTATACATAATGTTAATTATCAAAAACGCAACTGCTGTTCGATTCGTCTCTATTTTTTAATCATCAATTCAAATTAAGACAGTTGCGTTAAAATACGAAGACACATAAAATAAAATGCACGACTGGGTCACACGAACTTGCTCTCATGTAAAAGACTAAGAATTTCAAAAATTAATGCTAAGAGAAAAGCATAAAATTAATTTTTTAAATGACTAAAACTCGTTTAGTAGTTGGAGCTAAGCACAGGATCACATGTGTTTTGAGCAAATATTAGTTTATGCGAGAACAAAATTGTAATTCGTTTTAGTGGTTTCTTAAAAAAATAAGCTTTTGTATACAAAATCTTTAAAACATATTTAAGAAAAAATTTTGGTTCGCATATTTAAACTTTTTTCTTATTTTTCGAATAAAAATTTAATTTACAAAAAAAATATTGAGCAGTTTTTGAGATATCGAATTTTCAAAAAAAAAAATAAATTTTTTTCTTTCAAAAATTAAAAAAAATATTTTTTTTAAAGTCTTAAAATGCAATGGTTTTTTAAAATTTTTAGAAGCTTCTCTAAAAGTAAAGATTAATCGAAACAAAAAAAAAACTATCAAAATTCTCGGAGCCATTTTTTTGAAAAATACGATTTTCGAAAACCATTTTTTGACATTTGTGGGTACCTTTATTTTTAGGTAAAACAAATTTTTTTCCTCAGATCTTGTAGATTATATTAAAAAACTTTTATTTATCAAGTTTAAAAAAAAATCGAGCATGGGGTTTTCGAAATATTGAGCTTCCAAAAAATAATTTTGAATTTTTTTTGAATAATCAAAAAATAAAACTTTTAAAATTTGTATACGCAAAAATATTTAAATCTTGGTGGGGCTTCATAATGATTAAAATCGGTTGTACTGTTTTCGAGAAAATCAAAAAACTAAAAAATGGTCCCAAGGGGGTTTCCAAGAATAATCATTTTTTGGAAAAAATTTTTCAACCATTACCAAAAATGACAAAATGAAATTTTATGATTTTTTTTTTCAAAATTCTGTGGGACAGAAGAGAGAGAAAAAAATATTTATAAGATTTCGAAAAAAAAAATCTAATGGCAGCTACCGTTTTTTTGGTCTTAAAAAGAAAAGGAAAAAAAAAAAACGTGGGGGCAAAAAATTCAAAACGATATCTACCAAGGTTAACGAAAATCGGCTCAGCCTTTTAGGCCGTAGTCGAACAGACAGACAGACAGAATTTTGGGACCCACATTTTTCGTCTTCGCTATCATAGTAATATCAACTTTGATAAAAATCTTGAGTTCGATTTTTTTTACGAATGCATTACTTAAGGCAAGTAGTACCTATAAGTCGTAAGAAAAAACAACACTAGCAGAAGAATTTATGGCACGAAAATAACAGTTTTTTTTTTTAACAAAATAAACCCTTATTTTTGTGGTCGTTGGGGGGGGGGGGGGTTTGAACCCCTAAAACCCCTACCTGCGTTCGCCCCTGCTCTAGGTACTCCAGCAGCATTTTCGGGGGCTCGTGTACTTGTTCTGTTCACTTTGTTGGAATATAAATAGAAGCACATTGTGACAAATTTACAGGCACAGCTATGAAAGTGCCCACACAGGAGTGGCAAGGATACATAGTTCCCCATTATGGTAAACAATGGATTTCGACCATAAGTCTCTTGTGTCAGGACAGGAATGAGGAATGTATGGCAGTGGTTTATTATGAAGACACGCGCTTAATTAGCAACTTTTGCTGCGTTGACATGAAAACTAAATTCTATTTGACAAGCTGACAGGTCACTCCGACTATAGTTAAAGGAAGTTCATGAAGATACGAGTACATACAGAGGGCCTCCCTCCCTGGTGACAATTGGTACTCAGTGATGGCGGAAATTATGTTTTCATAGATAATTTCGTAACGTCCGTCCATCGCATCATCATCATCATCATCATCGTTACACACAAGGAAATCGATTTTTATTTTGCATCAGAAATAAACTATCGAAAACAGACTACAGGCTGTGCTTTTTATTAAGTAAACTGCCACAACCATCGGTGTCCTTCTTTCATTCGTAGCAATGGAACAGAAACTCACATACACAAAACACAACACCGGAACCGGATGGTAATAATAGCGTTTCCAAGAAGAATAAACATTTATCAACAATTGTGTTTTGTGTAGAGAACTCGAGGCTAAAGAGGATAGATTTTCTGGGATTGAATTTGAAATTGGAATGCTTAGTGAAATGAAAGAGTGACGATCGATGGAAGGAACACAATTGGATTTTGTTTATTTTTGGTTTGTGATAGTTTGAAAACAACAAAAGCAATTCCATATGTTTGTGTTTTGATTTTAGACGAAAGTGTCAAAGAGATTTTAATGCTAATGCTTAAGGATTAAATGAACGTGTAGTCAAAATCTAGGAGATTGCAAAAAATTGTAATTTTCCTCAGGCTAGTGCGTGAACTGTTGAGATGGCGAGTTGATGTTCGTGAATTTAGTCTCACAGTCTAGGCTACAGCAGCCACATTATCGTCTGTGGACCATAAGTGTTGTCCACTAGCATACCAGTCTAACGAACTTTTTGCACAAACTTTCGTACAGTAGGAGCGGTGGATGCTTCAATTCGGCCAAAACTTCTTTCCAAAAATCGCGCTGTTTGGGCTGCACAGCATTCATTTTGGAAATAAGTATTCAATATTTCCCAATATTGTTCAAGCGCATCAAAACGACTAATTTCATTCTGCGGAGGCATGATACTGACTTTCTGCCAAGATTTCGAGCGGGAAATAGCTTTTAGTGTCAAAATAACCTATAAGATTTAAAAAAAAACCACTAGATGGTTTACTCTGTATATAGTTATTAAAGGAATAAAAAAATAAAACCTATTGATTTCTGCACCAAATTCACCGACATTAAATTATATCTATTGCATTTTCTGCGTATCAGTTGATTTTTGATACCAAACTTATTTAATCCGGTTTGGATCGTTCAGAAAACTAAATGCTCTGTCTCTAATTTTTGAAAAATGCTTAAATGAAAAAATAGCATTTGACTTAAAATCAGTGATAGCATTAAACCAACATGGGCTTACTAAAGGTCGGTCGACAGTATCTAATGTATCCAATGCTTTAAATGACACCAAACAAGTTGATGTAATATACACGGATTTTTCAAAGGCATTTGACAAAGTATGTCATGCTACTATTTTAAAGAAAATGCGATTAATAGGTTTTCACGATGACCTTATAAATTGGTTTTCATCGTATCTTAACAACAGACCGCATTTTGTAGTTTTAAATAACGTGTCATCCCTTCCTTTCTTTCCTAAATCCAGAGTGCCACAGGGCTCAATTTTGGGGCCACTTATTTTCCTTATTTATATAAATGATATTTCTGAAAAATTATCGTCCAGTGCACTTCTATTTGCAGATGATCTTAAAATGTATAGAACTATTTCTTGTGTAAGAGATTGTATCGCACTACAAAAAGATTTGGATATTCTAATGAAATGGTGTGATTCAAATTCCCTTCCCTTAAATACGAGGAAATGTAACATTATGTCTTTCACTCGTCAAAAGGATCCTGTTGTTTTTAATTATTTATTGAATGAAAATGAATTGACAAGAGTTTATGAGAAAAAATATCTGGGTTTTGTGTTTGACTCTAAGCTAATGTTTGACAAACACTATTACTTCTTAGTTAATAAGGCTGTCAAGAGCATAGGTTTTATTTTCCGCACAGGCAAGTTTTTTAAAAAATCCGAAACATTTATAGCACTTTACAATTCACTTGTTCGTAGTACCCTTGAATATGCATCAACTATTTGGAACCCAATTTATGGAACATTTTCAGACAAAATTGAAAAAATACAAAAAAAATTCACAAGATATCTAGAATTCAAAATGTTTAGGAAGCATTCAACTTATATTTGTAGGCTTAGTCTATTCAAGATGCTTTATTTGTTTCAGCGCAGGTGTATGTTAGACGAAATTTTTCTCTATAAGATTATTTCTGGCAAAATTGAATGTCAATTATTGTTGAACAACATAAATATCCACTGTCCGGCTCGTTCTTATCGTAATAATACCATAACGTTCAGTATCCCAATTCATCGAACAAATCTATTACTAAAGTCACCGATACACTGATACCGAATTCGATGTCTTAAGTTCACAATACGCCAATTCCAGGGAGTGATATTAGGAATTGTTGCAGATTTTGGTTCGTCATTTATCTCTATTTTAAATTAATTCTTTATTTAAACATAAGCTTTATTGTATGCTTCTTTTGATTTTTTTGGCTCTTGGCTTTTAATATTAGTTTTATTTTTTTTGAAAAGTATGTTCTTAAAATGTACTTAATTTTTGCTTCTCTTTTTTATATAAAAATAAAATATTCAAATCTGTTCTCTTAAATTTATATTGAATTTAACCAATCAAATAGCTTGTAAAAGATTAATAATGAAGTTTTTGTTATTAGTTGTAAGCTTGTTATTAAAATAAAATAAAATAAAATAAAAAAAAAATAAAAGATAATAAACCTATCCTTGATAGTTTATCTAACTGAATCCCGAACGCGATCAATTACTACAAATTCAAACTGGAATTTCTGTTGACATCATGTCGTCAGCTGTTTTAATATTCCTTTTGAAAGCATCCGTTCAGTTACTTTTTTGACTTTTGATAAGGCGATGAATTTTTCAAAAGGTGTGTTTGTTTATTTCATCTCTGAATTTCAAACAGTTTTCTATTTCTAGAGGTTTTATTTAAAACTTCTGGTCTTAGAATGCTTGTGTTTTTGATATTTGTAATATTTAATATTAGTCTGAGAGTACAGGTAGCCGAAAAATTGTGTTGTTTGATTGAATGTTCCGGCTTATTTCAAATACTCAACAAAAAAAAGTCAAATCATTTTTGACAATTTACACAAGAGTGAGTTAATTCTTTGATATTGATCAGAATTTCGTATTGCTTTTATTTGAGTAACGTTTCATCAAAATATATATCTACAACTGTGAAGGTTTAGATTGGCTTATTAAAAAAAAGAGACCTCTTTAATTGTTTCTGTAAATGTGGTCAAAAATGGTCCAGCAGTTTGCCCATACCTGCACTTTGAATGCGACTCAACAACCGAAGGACTCCGCTAGTCAGTTTCATAACAAGAATTGGTTACAATATAAATGTAGATCCTTTTGCATTTAAAAGTTAGTCATTCCTCTTTAAAAATAATTAGTGAAGTCTGGAATCAAATTAAAAAAAAAGTTTTGAGCGCATCTGATTAAGTATTTCGACATTGAGCAGAACCATCACTGAGAAAGATATTTTCTTTCTTCCTTCCTTTTCTTATACATTTTTCAGTGTGCTTCAGCATAGATTTATATAAAAGTTAAATACGAAAAATTAAGCTATGGGCTAAAGACTACAAATACATGATGCATTTCTATGACACCAAGTTAAATTAAAGTTTTCATATAAAATTTAAAGTTATTCATTATCACCCTCGGTACTTTCAAAGTTTTTTAAATTCTTAAATTTAATTAAAATTCTTAACCGTTCCCACAATTTTATCTAAGTAAAACGAAAAAAACCTCAGGACCGTGTCCTTGAAAATACATTTATGAACTGTCAACTGACTCGGTTAATCTGATCTACACTCAAAGAATTTTCCTGGTCACTGTTATCAAATTTCCTGTATTATTCTACCAGATTACCGGATAACTAGATTCCGTCAAGACATCTGGTACAATATACCAGACATCCTGGTAGCCAATACAAGGAATAAAAATTTCCCCTCCGAAATAATTAAATCAGAAATCCTGGTAGTATGTATCTCCCTCCTGGTCCAATCTACCATGAAAATATAAATTGTGTCCTGGTACCTGTTACCAGGAAAATGGTAGCAATTACCAGAAATGTTTAGTTTTTTTCTGGTTCCTGCTACCAGGAGAATGGTCATATTTACCAGGGATAATACATTTTTCCTGGTAAAATCTACCAGGATTCCGGTAAAATGTACCAGGATTCTGGTAGAATATGCCAGGATTTTCGATGTTTTTACTGGTAGCAGGAACCAGGAAAGTGGTAATACTTACCAGGAATATTTTTTTTCCCGGTTAAATGTACCAGGATTCTGGTAGAATATACCAGGATTTTTTTCGTTGTTACTGGTAGCAGGAACCAGGAAAGTGGTAGTATTTACCAGGAATATTTTTTTTCCTGGTTAAATGTACCAGGATTCTGGTAGAATATACCAGGATTTTTTATGTTTTTACTGGTAGCAGGAACCAGGAAAGTGGTAGTATTTACCAGGAATACTTTTTTTTCCTGGTTAAATGTACCAGGATTCTGGTAGAATATACCAGGATTTTTTATGTTTTTACTGGTAGCAGGAACCAGGAAAGTGGTAGTATTTACCAGGAATACTTTTTTTCCTGGTTAAATGTACCAGGATTCTGGTAGAATATACCAGGATTTTTTATGTTCTTACTGGTAGCAGGAACCAGGAAAGTGGTAGTATTTACCAGGAATATTTTTTTTTTCCTGGTTAAATGTACCAGGATTCTGGTAGAATATACCAGGATTTTTTATGTTTTTACTGGTAGCAGGAACCAGGAAAGTGGTAATACTTACCAGGAATATTTTTTTTTCCTGGTTAAATGTACCAGAATTCTGGTTTAATATACCAGGATTGACGATTGTTTTACTGGTAGTAGGTACCAGGAGAGTGGTAGTATTAAGCAGGAAAAAAAATTCCTGCTTAATACTACTACTCTCCTGGTACCTACAACCAGTGAAAATATCGGCAACCCTGGTGTATGTTACCAGCACTCTGGTACATTCAACCAGAATAAACGATATTTGTACTGGTAGTAGGTACCAGCAGAGTGATAGTATTTATCGGGAAGAATAAAATTCCCGGTAGATACTACCAGAGTAAAAGATACATTGTACCAGAAAAACACTATTCCCAGTAAAAACTACCATTATCCTATTAGTAGATGCCAGAAAAAAGTTGCGAAAATATGAACATTTTCTGGTATCAACTGCCAGACGAATGGTAGTATCTATCAGAAATTGTATTTCACTTGGTCAAATGCATCTGTATCTGTATGGGAGAAATTGCTCATTAAAGAATTAATTAATGCTTAATTCAATTATTTTATAGCTTTTATACTTACCATCTTAAGTCTTACTGGCACCCAAATCTATAGAAAACGAAAAGAAAAGAAATCCACCCAAGGAAGAAACAAAATCGAAGCAATTGACCTTTATAAAAATAAAAAATGAAGCGTAAAAATTATTATAAAATATTAGTTTTTATTGATGTTAAACCTAACAGTCTTATTAATAAATGCTTTCATAATTGCAAGCTTTTAAAATACTAAAATGTATACTTAAAAACTAAAACATAAATTACCAGTTTTTTTGAAATCAAATAAAAATATATAACATTATACATTTTTAAAGCATTATCATATCTACTAAATACCGATGGTAAGATATTTTAATGGAAGATTTATAATAAAAATATATAAAATCTTTTACGGAGTGTTTGCTTGCATATCATCATTTTGGGCTTATTTGGACTTCAGGAATTTCAATAATGAACGAACTTTTGAGTTTGTTCCGGCTTTGTTGATTTGGTAGAAGTATAGGTCTATAAATTCCCAGAAGCTTTCGCATTGCTTTGGGTATGCAATATTTAACGAGAAGAATGTTTTCAGGCATACATCAATTGCGCGCTCGAATGTGAATAACTTAAAGTGGCAGTTGTCAAAATCAACATGGATTTCTTCAACTTTTTCTATCGAGCCAACTATTGTTATTACTGGTGGTTGGGATTGCAGGGTTGAGGCAGCCAATGCATTTTGATGTTCTTTGTAGTCTTGCTGTAGACTGAAAACTCTTATTGATGCTTCTTGGCTATCTGCAACCGTGAAACGCTTTTTGCTTTCCCTGCCGCTTGGTGGCAAGAGATAATGCAAGTGCGTAAAAACCATGGCGACTCTAGAATCTAAAATAAAAATAAGGTGTTTATGATAGTAAGGCTTAATTGGCATTTAGATAATAATTTCTAACTACATAAAAAGAAAAGAAATTATATATCGTCGTCGTTTTATGAAAACTCCTTAAGTCTATTTACAAAAAAATTGACTTAATTCTTATCTATTTTATTGCACAATGGCTACGCCAAGTCCATTCTTCAATTGAAGCTCAAGATCGTGCTATTCTGATAATTTTCTGATTTTCGTATATTAATTTCCAAGTTTAAATGCAAATGTCTCAAAAAACAAAACATGGCCTTATGGAGTTTTCATAGAAAGACGACGATATAATACATGTCATTTTTGATAAGTTATAGATAATAATTTATTCATGTTTTTTTTTGATTACAAACTTTTAGAAATAGTGCTCGTATGGGGATCGGACATGCACTTTAAGTTGAAATCCTGTAATTTACTCCGTATCTCGGTGTTTGCAATCAGTTCCGGGAAAACGTTTTTGAGCATCATATTGCAAAACTCAGTCATCTTGGTACTATCCAGAATAGTGTCCTTGTTCCCAAACATTTTGTTAAAATCTGATTCAATCTACAAAAAAAAATTAAGCATACATTTTATGTTTTTTTAATCGTTTCCATACATAAAGAAATAAAAACTACTTTTTACGAGTACATAACTAAAGAAATATGCTTTATGCGTGACGTTAAATAACCAAAATTTAGCTTTATTTCATAAGCCATAGCGAAAAATGGTTGCAAAAGCTTAAGACACTTGTTAGCTTAAGCTCGGCTTTAATTTATAAGCTAGTTACTGACTAATGAATTATATTTCAATCAGAAGTCAGTTAGTGACTTATGAATTAAAAAAAAAATTATATCATCACCTTCTTAGTGACTTATGAATTAAAAATTATTAATTAAGAACCTACTAAGCGACTTATGAATTAAAAAAAAAATAAGTCATGACCAAGTGACTTATGAACTAAAAAAAATAATTCGCAACCTTTTATGTATGTGACTTATGTTATGAATTAAAAAAAATTCAAAATAAAATGAACGACTGGTCGTTCGAACTTGCTCCTATATAATAGACTAGGATTTCTAAAAACGAACGTATGTTATTAAAGAGAACGGTTAATAAGGATCAAATTTATTTCTTAAATTATTTTGGTGGTAAGAGATAAAAACAGAATGCTATGCAAATATGAATTTATGCAAAAATTTGAAAATTTGAATTTCGAAAAAACTAGCTTTTATATACAAAATTTTTAAAGTTTTTTTAATTAATAATTTTGGTGCGTCAATTCAAATTTTTATTATTCTACGAATGAAAAATAAATCAGAAAAACAAATTAGGTAAGCCGATTTTGAAATATCGAATTTTTCAAAAAAATTTTTCTTTTCTTCCAAAAGTTTCGAAATGCTATGTTTTTTTAATTTTTGAGAAACATCTTTATTAAAAATGTCATTAAAATACGTTATGTCCATAATGAGTAATTCAAAATTTGAAAAAATGGTTCTATGGTAGGTACAAGCTGTAATATCTTAATTTCAAAATGTTTTTATCAAATTAAAGATCAAAAGAATTTATTGAAAGAACACAATTTATCAAAATTCTAGGCGCCGTTTTCGAGAAAAAATACGATTTTTGAAAATCATTTTTAAAATTTTTTAAATTTGTATGGTGGGACCTATTTTTTAGGTAAAATAAAAAAATTGTTTTCAGTTCTTGTAGACTATATTAAAAAACTTTCATTTATGAAGTTTAAAAAAATCTAGTATGGGGTTTTCAAAATATCGAGTTTTGAAAAACAAATTTTGAAGCTTTTTAAGAAATCAAAAAAAAAAAAATATTTTTGAAAATTTTAATACACAAATTTAAATTGTTGAAAAGCCTTAGCATACAAAAATTATAAAATTCGGTTGTACATAGCGTTGCAAATTTTTGAATTAAAAAATCCATAAGTCAGAAGTCTGTAGATGACTTGTGAATTAAAAAAAAATAATTCCTAAGTTAGTTAGTGACTTATGATTTAAAAAAAAAATTAATTCATAAGCTACTAAGTGACTTATGAATTAAAAAAATTCAATTCATGAGCAAGCTAGTGACTTATGAATTAAAAAAAATTCAATTCATATACTAATGGATGAATTTTGATTACAAAATTATTAATTGGAAAATTTATAAGCTAGCATGATAATTTTACGGCACACAAAAGCATGAGCTCTACTTTCGTTAATAATTAAAAAAAATTTAAGTCAAAACAAGCTTAGACATTTCCAATCTACCAACAAGCTTATGAATTAAATTTTTTTTAATTCACAAGTCACTAACTTGCACATGACTTAATTTTTTTTTAATTCATAAGTCACTTAGTACGTTCTGAATTATTTTTTTTTTAATTCATAAGTCACTTACTTGCTCATGACTTAAATTTTTTTAATTCATAAGTCACTTAGTAGGTTGTGAATTAATCCTTTTCAATTCATAAGTTACTAAGTTACTAGTAGCTTTATCTAAATGATTTTTTTTGTATCTTCACTTTTTAAGTTTCTGAGAAAAAAAAAATATTTATAAAATTAAAAAAAAAATCGTATGACAGGTACCGTTATTTTTGGTCTTAAAAAAAAGAAAAAACGTGTGGGGGGAAACATTAAAAGTGATACCTACCAAGTTTAAAAAAATCGACCTAGCCGTTTAGGCTGCAGTCGAACAGACAGAATTGCGAGATCCACTTTTTAGTCTTCGCTACCATCGTAATGTCAAATTTGATTCGATTTTTTTATGAATACATAACTTGCCTTATAGTACCTAGAAGTCGCAAGTAAAAATTAGTCATGATCAAGTTAGTGACTTATGAATTAAAAAAAAAAATCACAACCTGCTAAGTGACTTATGAATTCAAAAAAATATATTCATAAGCTAATATTTGAATTCTGATTAAAAATATATTAATGGGAAAACTCATAAGCCAGCATGATAATTTTATGACACACAAAAGCTTGAAATTAGCTCTCGTTAATAATTTAATAATAATGTAGTCAAAACAAGCTCAAACATTTGAAATTTACCAACTAGCTTATGAATTTAATTTTTTTTAATTCACAAGTCATCTACAGATCATGACTTAAATTTTTTTAATTCATAAGTCACTTAGTAGGTTGCGAATTATTTTTTTCTTAATTCATAAGTCATTTAATTTGTCATGACTTAAATGTTTTTTAATTCATAAGTCACTTAGTAGGTTCTGAATTAATATTTTCTAATTCATAAGTTACTAAGAAGCTTATCACCCCTATTATGGTTGTCAATTATCAATTGATTTGATTAATAATGAAATTTGGTACTTTTAAACGCAATTTTATTTAAGAAACTATCTGACAATATTAGTCAATTTTCTTTCTGTTCACAATGGTAAGCATCATTATCAATGACCAAAACTTTTTTTAATTGGGTTATTAACACCCCTATTATGGTTATCAATTATACAAATTAAAATTAGACATTTAATTACCCAATGAAAAAAAGTTTTGGTCATTGATAATGATGCTTACCATTGTGAGCAGAAAGAAAATTGACTAATATTGTCAGATAGTTGATAGTTTCTTAAATAAAATTGCTTTTAAAAGTATCTACCAAATTTCAATATTAATCAAATATCAATTGATAATTGACAACCTATCAATAATCAAATAGGTACCTATTTTATGTTTTTAGTATCATGCTATTTACAAACTACAAAAAATGTCTGTTTATTTAGTGCACCAACCGTAATTTTTAATTGTGTTCAGAAGCAAATTATTAAGAAAATTGCTTTAGTACGATACTAGTTAGAAAATGTTTAAAATTAAGAACGAGTAAGTAAACTACTTTAAATTTTGCAATTTGTAAGTAGCATCATACTATTATACCTTAATAATAGGATTTTTAATTTTAAATGTTCAATGTTAATGAAATGATAAATGTTTTATATAAATAATTAACATATGTACATAAATGTTAAATAAAATAAAAGCGAAATTTCCTGAAGAAGTTAAAAAAAAAACATCGAGAACTAATGAAATAGTCTTATTTGCATTCGGAAACCACGGATCTGTAAGTCTGTCCCTTTTAAAATTTATTTATTAAATTAAACACCAGATAACCTCCAACGGTGCCGTGATTTAAGGCCAAGTGACATAAGGCCAAATTAAAAAATTTGGCCTTATGTCACTTTACAAAAGCGACAGAAGCCCATTTTTTTTAATTTGGCCTTAAGTCACGGCACCATTAAAAAAATCATTTTATGTTCACATAAGATTTTTTTAAGTATTTCGCAATTTTTTTAAGTATTTTATCTTATGTCGACTTAAGGATTACTTTTGTTTCTGTTTGCGAAAATATCTTAAGTCAACTATGATTAACGAATAGAAAAGTCTTAAGCCAATATAATCTTAAGTCTATTTTAGGTATTAAAATTAAGCAGAACACACAATCTTATGTGGACTTAAGATATTTTACCTCGTGTAGAGATGCATCTTTTGAACATTAGATGAAATTGTTTTTGTCTATAAAAAAAAGCAAAGGATGCCGATAACACAGAACTGTAGCCTATTAGAATGGAACTGAGGATCAACAGAAAAACGCGAAATATCTTTAGTCGACTTAAGTCAATTTTGATGAATATTGATTTAAATATAAAATTAAAACAAATAAAATTAGTTTTTATAAAAGAAAAATTATTGTTTTATTTATTAAGTTTAAGTTTAAGTTTAATTTTATTGCAACAATTTGAATATTATAACATAGCGACGCGTTTCGGATTTAATAATCCATCATCGGGCTAATGCTGATTTTTCAGTGCAAAAAACACTTCAATGCTGCCTCCCAAAAAATCTTTCAAATGTATACTTTATTCAACTAAGCATTTATATGTAAAATTTTATGATCTTTTTTTGAAATTAATTTCAAAAAGATATTTTTAATATTTCGGCTGTTATAAGGAAAAATATGACTTAAGATAGTTTGGCTTTTCCTTAAATTGAATATTATATTAATTTCCAAAATCTTAAGTTGAGATAAGATATTTTGCCTTGCGTTTTCGAAGGACGTTTTCAATTCTTATGTCTATTTAAGATGAGTTGCGTGTGTAAAAGTGGAAAAAAAGAGATTTAAGATGATATTTAATATGAAAAAATCACATGTGTTCTATTCAGATTTAGTTATAAAGAAAAAAACAAACGCTTGATTTTCTTGAAAAAAAAAAAAAATAATTACAAAAGAGAAACAGTTTAGTTTTATTTAACTTTGTTTTTAAAGTCAATGCAAACTTAAAATTAATAAAAAGGAAATAAACCAAATTACAATTCATTGGTGATAACTAGAGCAGAAATTGAAAATTGGTTCTACCTCCAAAACTAACGGTACCACACCCGTAATGTAAGATCTTATTTATCTCGAAAACGGTTCTAACGATTTTGATAAAATAAAAAATAAGTGAGCTATTATCTATGGTCATGAACTATATTTTGGTTAAGACACCGTTTTTGTTTTCGTTTGTATTTTAGTCTTTCTCATTAACGGCTGTAACGATTTAAACTAATTTTCTTAGCAGGAGCTCCGAAGTTTAAAATAGTATTGCATATACAAATATTCGCAAAAATATGATTATTTTTTTTAAATTATTTCCTAAAATCAATGGCTCAAAATTCTAACTAGTACGATGTTAAAGCCTTTTTAAATCAACGATTTTGCAAATTTTATTCGAATTTAGCATCATACTTTCTCAACACTTTCATTAAAGTTAAAAGCATCGTAAAAGTATCGTGCTTTTAGAAACGCCACCAGAGGTCTGTTTACTTAGTTTTTTGCACACGAACTGTAATTATTGCTTTATGTGTGTTCAGAAGTAATTTATTAAGAAAATTGACGATACTAGTTAGAAAATGTTCAAAATTATGAATGAGTTAGTAAGCATATTAAAGTTAGGAAGTTGTTTATAAGTATCATACATAGACCTTAATAATAGGCTGTTTAAAACTTTGCGCTATTTTTTTTTAGAATTGACATGTAATTATTTAATTGAAAATGGTATCCCAAATTATACTCTTGAAAATGTTTTGAGAAATTTCTTTATGAGCTTAATTTGCATATTAAATTCGAAGTTTTCTGGCTAAAGACGGCAATTTCATACATTTGAACATTTTGATCTCATTAAATCTATGTTTTATATTTATAAAATGTATTTTAAATTCCAAAGCTCTTTTACATAAGAGTAAGTTCGTGCGATGCAGTCTTGCATTTGACCTATTTTTGGTTGTATGTTTGAGTTTCATTTGTAATTATTTTTCAATAGTGTATGAAACAACACTTCCTGAAACACTAAATGAAAAAAGAACTGAATTATCAACTCATCCACTATAAACGTTCGCAAAAAAGGAAATCCAGAACCAAACTATGCTTAAAAATATCTTATGTCCTTGTTATAACGGGCATTTTGTTAGCTTTGCAAACGCTAAAATATCCTATGACTACTAAGGAGAGACAAATTTCAGTTTTAAATTTAAAAAATCATTTTATGTTCACATAAGATGTTTTGCGTTTTCACACTTTTTCGGAATTTTGTTAAGTATTTTATCTTATGTCGACTTAAGAATCAATTTTGTTTCTGTTTGCACGCGCGAAAATATCTTAAGTCAACTTAATATGATTTATGATTTCACAATAATAAAAAAGTCTCAAGTCAATATAATCTTAAGTCTATTTTAGGTTTTAAAATTAAGCAGAACAAACAATCTTATGTGGACTTAAGATATTTACCGCGTGTAGATATGTGCTTTTTGAACATAAGATGAAACTGTTTTTCTCCATAAAAAAGCAAAGGAGTGAGATAGAAAGATGCGGATAAGACAGAACTCTAGCCCTATAGAATGGCACTGAGGATAAATAAAAAAACGCGAAATATCTTAAGTCGACTTAAGAGATTTTTCAAAAATAAATTTCATCTCAACAACAATATCAGTTTTTGAAAATTGATATATTTTTTTTTAATTTGCAATCATTCTCTATTTGTTTTTATGTTGTGTTATGTTCTTTATGCAAATTATTTCTTAAGGTAAATTGTGTTATTTATATTATTTTTATATACATATATGAAAACGACTAAAAAGGGAAAAATAGTTTAAAGAAATGCCTAATCAAATAAAATTTACTTTGTTTGTTTTTTGCTTACGTATTCAAAGCCGTTTGAAAAGCTTATGAAGTGCCATTTTTCGTAAAACTCATTCCAAGTGATTAATTTACGGTTCGCATTTTTAAGATCTGTTTGCCGAATATTAAATGTGTTCTCCCATGCGTTTTCCTTTTCTTGTGCGTTCATTGTAAGAAAATCATGTCTCATTTTAGTACAGAGCTTCTCTGCATCTGCTGAATTTTCATGTATGGATTCTTTGACCATTGTAATAATTTTAGCCGCATCTTTACGTGATAAATTGTCCATGCTGTACAATTTTAAAGCAAAATCAATTCCAATATTATTAATATCAATATCATTGTCAATACAAGGAAGATCATTTTTAGCATAAGAATGATTAGTGTCAAGAGAACATGAAGGCAAATCTGCCACCGAAGATGAAGCCGGAGGAGAAAACGATTTCGAAGAACCTTGCAAACAAGTTGGCAAAAAAGAACTCGCATCAATATTTGAGCTTGACGAAAATAATGTTAGCCCGTCTTTTATGTGCGTTTTGCAGTGACGTGAAAAGTTTGAAAACGTGGAAGTAAATGACATGCATTCATTAAAAGCACACCGATAAACACCTATTCCATCCAATTTATGAACCAATTTGAAATGGTTAGATATATTTTTTAAGGAAGAGCAGTGTTGTTTGCATATAAAACAATCCATTTTGTTTTTTTTTTATAATTTTCCTAAAAGTCAGAATATGTATTGGAGATGATCTTTAATATATAATTAAGTTCGACTTGGTTTACAAAATAAATTTACAAACAAGAAAGTGTAACTCACCCTTGATTTATTTAAATGTACCAAATGATGACGCTGCTTTTCACTTGTGCTGAAGCTGATTTGCTGTTTAAACGGTTGACTCTTTTTTTTCAATTTTTGCTCTGGATCTTTTACCTCTGGGAGTTTCTTTATAGTATCGTGTTCTGCTTTAGTTTTCTGGGTTTGAAAATCGAAATAAAACATTATGTAAAACATGAAATGGTGTACATTATCTACTTAAAGTTTTTATACAGTATATTAAAAACTGTTTCAACAAAGACTTTTACATTTTCTTACTTTTGTATTAAATCATATAGTAAGTTATAGTTAACACAAAAGTAAGAAAATCTAAAAGTAATTGTTGAAACTGTTTTTAATATTGTATTTATTATATTATTAGATTAAATACATACAAAACCCCTTATGAAGTAAGGAATTCTTATAAAACGTTGGGTAAAGAATGGAATAGTCTTTTATTCGTATTGAAAAATAAAATGTATGTAAACTGTAAGAGGATAAGCTTTGGATTTTCATGCGAATGCTATTTTTATAAGAAAATTTAGAAGAAGTCTGTAGATTAGGTTATCTTCACAAATTTACTGGTAACTGGCAGTTAATTGTTTAACTCATTATAATTACACAATTTTGCGCTGCATTTTCAAATAAAAATTGCAAATAAAATTTCGATGCCCATAAAATTTATTTTAATTTAATTAAATATATATTTGAATTAATAAATTTTGATTCTTAAAAACTTTAAAACTTATATGCAAAAATAGCATGTGAACATTTTAAAAAATTTGAGAAAATCACTTACATATTTCGAAAAATGTTTTAAAGTTCTTTCCAGTGCACATATATTTTATTTTTATATATATATATGGGCTTATCCCTGTAAATTTTAACTTTTGAGTTTGAAAAAAAAAAAAAAAACAAAAAAAAAATTAAGGCACGCATGTAAATTTGAGTTTTTCTTCAATTATAGACCACGAATAAATAAAAAACTTCAAAATAACTCCTATGTATTGCTTGTTGAAAATTATAAAATAATAAAGTATAGAAAAATGAATTTAAAATAATTAATTTTAAAAGACGATCTAATTGATTTGATTTTTATTTTTTAATCTTCACAGCCTCTTTTTTTCAAACTTATTTGTTTAACACTTTTACCATTTTTTTTAGAGTTTCTAGAGCTTAAATTACGCTCATTGTAAAAGTATAATCAAAGAATGCTTTGGAGTGCTAGTAAAAAATGTGCCTTTTTTGAAACAGTTTTGTTAACTTCATAAAATTTGTACATGGAGACCATAAAAAAATGCCCCATGATCAATGTTAAAAAAATAGACACGAAAATTTGTGACAATTAAAGATTTACGAAAAATCACGCAAGGCAGTTTTTTCTAAAATTTATATCATGTAGGATTATTTATAAGGAAGGCACGCACTCAAAATGATTTCAATTAATTTTGACCTTCATTTATCTGAAAAAACAAAAATTGTACTAGGTAATCTTATGTTCAACATTATTTTTGCAATAATACAAAACGTTAATTATCCACGCACGCATCCAAAAGTCTCAATATTCGATGATTTTTTCGATTTCAAACACTTTCGCACTATATCGATGGTTCATTTTATAAATTGAATAGTTAAAACTCAATGATATATGTATATAATATTATAAGTTCCAAAACCTGAATATTTAATAATAATGTCTATATATTTCGACGCATGGTAAAAGTTAAAATTTGCACGGATAAGCCCATATATATATGTATATTGCTTTTGTTTATTAAAAATAATTCAAAGTTTATTGCTCAAAACTGAATTTTTTAAATTCAATTGTTAATCAAATAATGATGTTTAACTTTTGTGGGTGTATTAAATTCCTAGCCATAAAGAACTACATCGCAGAGCCCAATATTCTTTTCTGTCAATCCTTGTCTCAAAACTACGGTTGATTTGCGACAGAATTAATTTAAATGCAATACATGTGTATGTTTCAAATCATATTTAAGAAACAATTTCTTAAAAAAAATATAAGCGTCTTACATGTTTTTGTATTATTTTCTCTCTTTATAGTATTACTACTTTTTTAATTTTTTTTATTTGAGTTCTTCCAGCAGACGGCTTATCAAGCCATGGTTTGTAAATCTTTTTAACACAACTATTATACTTTTAAATGATTGAAAAAATAAAGAATTTATCTATCTATCTATCTACATATATTTTCGGAAGTTGAGGAAACCAGAAGAGAATCGTAAGTTGAAACTGTCAACTTTGAGTCAAGAAAAACAAAATCACAAGTTGAGAATAAAAATCCTCAAGTTGCGGTCAACTTCTAATGAAGAAAATGGCCCTTAAGCTATTTCGCTGTTTTTTGTCGATCCTCAGTGCCATTCTAAAGGGCTACAGTTCTGTGTTATCGGCATCCATCTATCTCACTCCTTTGCTTTTTTATAGACAAAAACAATTTCGCGTTCAAAAGATTCGTTCAAAGATTCGTGTTCAAAAGACACAACTCTACACGCGGTAAAATATCTTAAGTCCACATAAGATTGTCTATTCTGCTTAATTTTAATACCTAAAATAGACTTAAGATTATATTGGCTTAAGACTTTTCTATTATTGTGAAGTCTTAAAAGCAACTAAAGTCATCCTTAAGGCTAGCCGCGCACTATCAATTTTAAGTTGCGAAACTGTTTGGTTACTTATAGAAAACAGATGAACTGTTTGGTTGAATGTCCGTGCAGTTGCAGATAACAATATGTTCAATAAAATGGCGAACTCATTGTAGGCAATCGTTTAGTTTGTGTCGAAACACAAACATTTTAGTTGCCCGAACCAAGCAGTTTCGCAACTAAAAATTGCTAGTGCGCGGCTGGCCTAAGTCAACATAAGATAAAATATTAAAAAAAAAATTGTGAAAAAGTGAAAACGCAAATTAATCATCTTATGTGAACATAAAATGGTTTTTTTGATTCGAAACTGACATTTTTCTCTCCCTAAGTAGTCATAAGATATTTTACCGTTTGTAAACCTAAAAAAATACCCGTAATAATAAGGACATAAGATATTTTTAAACGTAGTTTGGTTCTGGATTTCCTTTTGTGCGAACGTTTTTCTTTTAGTGAATGAGGTGATAATTAAGTTCGTTTTTCATTCAGTTTTGTTTCATACGCGATTGAAAAATGATAACAAAATGATACACTATACACATACGTATACAACATGCCGAGACAACTACAGCCAAATGAATTTGCACCTTGCAACAACAAAATTGAATTTTTATGCTGTGAATTAGCTAATATATACTTCATGTCCATCTAAAATAATAGACTAAGAGCCCACAGCAATTTTTTGGTGTGATTGATAACAACAAATAATTAGCAGAATTTTGTTGCAAGGTGCAAATTCATTTGGCTGTAGTCGTCTCGGCATGCAAATATAACATATGTATGTGCATGTGCACAATTTTCAATTTCTCCTCGAAATCATTAAAGGCGCTTGAGTCCTTTAGGCTAGGCGCGCGTTTTTAATTTCACAACTGTTTGGTTGCCAAAATGTGACTAATGGGGCTATTTGGTTTAATTTTCCGCGCAGGTGCATATAGTTGAATCGCTCATTTCCAAAACCGCATAAGTCATTCAATTAGAATTTTTCAGGAATCAATAAAAACTGTTTCATGCACAAAAATTACCACTAAAATACTTAATTAAGCATACAAAAAAGTCGTTTAAAACTCATTTGTTTGTGCATGAAACAGTTTTTATTGATTCCTGAAAAATTTTAATTGAATGACTTATGAGGTTGTTGGAATGACCGATTCAATTATATGTATTTTAGGCAATCGTTTAGTTTGTGAATTCAATAATAATAAATAATTTCGTGGCCTTAAAACGAATATTTATAAAAAATATTTCTGAGGCAAGATTTCTGTCTTATTGCCATGGAATATTCAGTTTTTTTTTATGTCAATACATTATGAGAGAAACTTTGACCATAATTCACGTTTCCAGTTTTCGGCGATGCTAAAAATTCCGTGGAAAATTTTTTCCACGACAACCCCCAATGAATTATGAAAAAATTTTACTCAACAACGAAAAAAAGTTTTAGTTTGAAAATGTTTCAAGTAAACTGCAAAATTTTTTCTTTTACAAGTCACAACGCGCCTAAAATCAAAATGCATGCCGCATGGCGACTTGAGAAATCTTGCCTTAGAAATATTTTTAATAAATATTCGTTTTAAGGCCACGAAATTATGTATTATTATTGAATTCACTAATTGATTCAAATTTATAAACTAATTATTGATATATTTTATTTGATATGCTCACAAATCACAAAGTCCCTAAAATCAAAATGGATGCCGGCTCAAGAAATATGAAAAAATTGTTTCACAAAAAGAAGAAAAAAACTTTCTTCAGTCTATTTTCTTACTTTTATGCATATTTTTTTATAAAATATTGATAACAAACTACGTATAAGTATTACTTACCAATTATTTTGTCACTGCAGTAATTTTTTTAATGTTTTTTTTAACGTTTTTTTTAATGTTTTTATTAACAGGGAACGACCAACGAGAACGACCGCGCACGCACAAGAACAATTAACCAACTAACTAAACTAATGACGCGACGGGGATATGATGAATGAGAATGACGATGGCGATGTGAAACATAATGCCAGGGCTGTTTTAGAGGCTTATGGTACAAATTTTTAATCGATGCAAGAAAATTATTTTTACATGTAATTTGTAACAATATTTTGTTTGATAGAAAATTGTTACAGGTATTATTTCTGCGAAATAATTATACAAAAATGCAATAGATATTTTTTGTACAAAATTGCAACCATTTTAAAGTTATATGTGAAAGAGGTTTCATTTTGAGTTCGATTTAAGACCAAACCGCACATTTTTTGTGTATTTAATATCCGTAGAAACACATTTGTCTCATGTGGTGTGCCGGCCGTATATAGTATATTTCCATGAAATATGAAGGGACAGACATACTTCACTCCACAACATGACACGTGAGATAAGTGTGGTTCTGACTTTTATTCATAGTTATTTTTTTTATTATCACGTCAAATAAACTAAGAATTGAACTTGAAGCGTTTTTAAAAAAATAACTCGTATAGCTATAACTGGGTATTTTTAAAATTAGCTATATTATGTGTTCAATTTATGGCTAATGAAGCCACAGAGTCAATAAACATTTTATGAAATTTTGTCAACTGTGTAAAGTCTTTTAACTGCATACAAGTATCATGATTTTAAGAATAAGTTTCGATTAGGCCAAACAAATTTACTTAATTTTGACATTCATGAATTTTGCTTGTGCAATGGGATTTGGTCCATGTTTGTTTAACACTTAACCCAGGGGCTTCACTGGCAATATTTGGGGCAATATTGCCCCACCATCGATCGATAGGCAATAATCGCAGTTCCATTTCTGAGGCAATATATTTTTATGATTCACCTTTTCAGAATGGCTTCTCCGTGATTTTGGGTACCCTCTACGTTATTTTGAAACTAAATCTAAAAATAATGAGAAAAATTAAACATTTTTTTGAGTTAAACTTGTAAATTATGAAATTTAAACAGAAATTGCCTGGCGACGAAATGCCTATCAAAGTTATAAATTCCCCATTGCTAGTGAAGTTGCTATTGTCCTTAATATTGCTATTGGAGCTAAAGCGTTAACTACAAAAAGGGCCCATGATTAAGTTGTAGATTGTAACAAACCAACTTTCAAGTCAAATTTAAAGGTATTTGAAGTGTCTTTATGCAAAAAATATATGAATCCCCTTAAATAAATATCGATATTATTTTCATATCCATCAGTGTCAATTAAACGCAAAACCTACATAACATCTCTCTATAAACGTTTTTGTATATTTGCACATTTCTGATGGCGTCACTGATAATATAAACCAGGAACCTGGTATCTGTTACCAGTGCAAATGTTTTTTGTTCAGCGAGGGAAAGGGAAAAATACATAAAGAGGCTTACTTCTTTCTTCCACTCGTTTAGTTTTCCTGGTAATATTAATCAGGGGAATGGTACTATGAACCAGGCTAAGTTATTTTAAGCGGGAGAATACAGAAAAACAGGGTTGTAAAATGCTGAGTGCAGAACAGTCTGCGTTTTATAAATATTAAACTAAATCAGACTTATATATTAGTTGTATTTTATTTTCCCCCAGATCTGATCCAGATTGGATCTTTATTCGAAATTACATGTATAACAAAAACAACACAAGGCCCAGTTTTGTGTGTATTTGTTGTTATACGTGTTATTTTGAAAACGAAATCCAATCCGGATCAGATCTGGGGGAAAATAAAACGCAGCTATTATATTAACCTTCCGATGGCAAGCGGGGTTACCGATCACCCTACTACTTGAGAAAAACCATAATATCTAACAGAAAATGATTGCCTCTTTCGCTCGTTTATTATGTCTTAGATTTTAAAAAATCTAAAAAAAAGACTTTTCTCAGTTTCCTATTAATGTAAACATTCGATCTCATAATAAAAAAGAATTATTTTTCAGTTTAAATATTGTTTTATCTAAAATAAAAAGTGGTGGGGTGATCAACAACCCCAGTGGCTTTTCAAGTAGGAAATAAGCCTTGCCTTCAGAAAGTTGAACTATAACAAATGAATCTTAAGTTTAGAAAAATACACGCGTCAACATTTAGAAATACGAGGGACATTACCATAGTGCATTATCTCTTGTTAATTGGCACTTTTGGCTTAATGGCATTATGGCTGTTATCTGTATTAGTGAAGTTGCTTTATTCTCTAATATTGCTAATGAAGACACAGCGTAAACTACAAATAAGTGTAAATGATTAAGTTGTAAATTGTAACACCAATTTTCAAGTCGAATTTAAAGGTTTGTGTAAAAATTATCAGAATCTACTTAAATATATATCTTATCCACCAGTGTCAATTAAACAAAATACCTACATAACATCTCTGTATAAACGTTTTTGTATATTTGCACATTTCTGTTGGCGTCACTGATAATATAAACCAGGAGACTGGTATCTGTTACCAGTGCAAATGTTTTTTGTTCAGCGAGGGAAAGGGAAAAATACATTAAGAGGCTTACTTCTTTCTTCCACTCGTTTAGTTTTCCTGGTAATATTAATCAGGGGAATGGTACTATGAACCAGGCTAAGTTATTTTAAGCGGGAGAATACAGAAAAACAGGGTTGTAAAATGCTGAGTGCAGAACAGTCTGCGTTTTATAAATATTAGATACACTAAATAAGACTTTTATAATTATTAAACTCTAAAAAATGAAACTTAATTTTAGAAAAATTAATTAAATTTAGAAATACGAGGTACATTATCAAAATGTATTATATCTTGTTAGTTGACACTTACGGCTTTATGGCATTATGGCTGTTATCTGTAATTAAGTATTTTTTTTTTCATATGAATGAAACATAATAAATGAAAAATATTATTCTGTTTACTTAAGTGAATTTTCGGTATTTTCCCACTTAAATGAAAAACTTAAATGATGAGTAAAAACACCGGTAGTACACTTAAGTGAAAAAATCATTTGTCCCTCATATACATTACTTAGAAAAATTGTGCAAGGACGGAACCATAATGTACTTATACAAAAATAATCTTTTTTTCTAACTTAAGTTAAATTTTATGGCACAAAATTTTAAACATATGAAACGTTCTCTAAATCAATTTTAGAATAGGCGACGAATCTAAATATTATGTATAAGACGAGAACCAACTTTTTGGTAGTTTTAAAGGATATAAACTATACTTTAATGTTAAAGAGCTCGTCTTACTTTAACACCAGCAACTAGCTAGTTTATCTTTTAAAAGTATACTTTATACGGATTGACAATGGTCATTTCATGACAAAGCAAATCGAAGTAGAATATTAACTGATGTTTTATTCAATTTTTTAAAAGATGTGCTTTGTAAATAGACTCAATCATTGAATATTTGGATATAAGAAATTCGAAACAATCGTACAAAAGCGCTTTACTATCTTTAATTTTATAAAATAGCGGCTGGCGATGGAAAATGAAATCTACATACAAATGTACACATGTTATGTATGCATGCGGCATGCCGAGACGAGTATAGCTAGCCAAATGAATTCGCGCATTGCAACAGCAAAATTCAGTGAATTGTGTGCTGTGAATTAGCTATATATGTATATATGTATTTCATTTACTTCTAAAATTATGTAAATAACTTTTAAAAAATCAAAATATGTATCTATCTAGGTAGCATATAAAATCTTTTATTCAATTTCATATTTACTGGTAAATAGAACCAGAAACACTGGTAAATACTACCAACAGTTTTGGTAAAGTAAACAAAAAATCTTCCGAATAATTTTTATCAGAAGTCCGATAATATTAACCATAGCTTCAGATTTCATTTTAGTGGTAAATATAATCAGGGTTCTGATACATGCAACCAGGAGGATTTTTTTTTAATTTATTGTTTTTTTTTTATTATTTACCATGACTTCTGGTTCCAGGTACCAGGAAATTCTAATAAACCCTACCAGGAATATTACATATTTAATCAGGGTACTGATAAAATCTACCAGGATACAGATTTTTTGTTTTTTATCAAAAAATTCTGATAATAGTTACCAGTTTACCAGGATTCATTTATTTCCTGGTTCCTGGTATGGGTTATCAGATTCAAGGTAAATCTACTTTAGCAAAAAAAACTAAAATTTAAGTGGGGATCTGGTAACTTTTACTAGGAAAATAATATTAATTAAAAAGTTCAATAATATTTGTAATACTTTCAAAAAAATTAAAAATACATCCTGTTACTGGTATCTGGAACCAGAAATCCTGACAAATGAAACAATTTCATGTTTACTGGTAAATGGAACCAGAAACACTGGTAAATACTACCAACAGTTTTAGTAAAGTAAACAAAAAATCTTCCAAATAATTTTTATCAGAAGTCCGATAATAATAACCATAGCTTCAGATTTCATTTTAGTGGTAAATATAATCAGGGTTCTGATACATACAACCAGGAGATTTTTTTTATTCATACAAATTTTATTTTAGATGTTTACCGTGACTTCTGGTTCTAGATATCAGAAATTTCTGATAAACTTTACCAGTAATGTTACACTTTTTTATCAGGATTCTGATAAATACTACCAGGATACGGATTTGCTTGTTTATCAGAAATACCTGGTAACATTTATCAGTTTACCAGGATTCATTTATCTCCTGGTTCCTGGTATGGGTTATCAGATTCAAGGTAAATCTACTTTAGCAAAAAAAACTAAAATTTTAGTGGGGATTTGGTAACTTTTACTAGGAAAATAATATTAATTAAAAAGTCCAATAATATTTGTATTACTTTCAAAAAAATTAAAAATACATCCTGTTACTGGTATCTGGAACCAGAAATCCTGACAAATGAAACAATTTCATGTTTACTGGTAAATGGAACCAGAAACACTGGTAAATACTACCAACAGTTTTGGTAAAGTAAACAAAAAATCTTCCGAATAATTTTTATCAGAAGTCCGATAATAATAACCATAGCTTCAGATTTCATTTTAGTGGTAAATATAACCAGGGTTCTGATACATGCAACCAGGAGGATTTTTTTTTAATTTATTGTTTTTTTTTTTATTATTTACCATGACTTCTGGTTCCAGGTACCAGGAAATTCTAATAAACCCTACCAGGAATATTACATATTTAATCAGGGTACTGATAAAATCTACCAGGATACAGATTTTTTGTTTTTTATCAAAAAATTCTGATAATAGTTACCAGTTTACCAGGATTCATTTATTTCCTGGTTCCTGGTATGGGTTATCAGATTCAAGGTAAAATTGATCTTACCAGTAAATCCGATAACATACACCACGAATCTGATAGTCTTTACCAGGATTTCCCCTACCTTTTTTTCTACCAGGAAATCTGGTAGCAAAACTAACTTCCTGGTTCCTGGTAGGGGTTACCAAGATACAGATAAACACATTTTTACCACGAAATCCGATAACATACATCAGGAATCTGATAATATCTACCAGGATTTTCCCTACTTTTTTCTACCAGGAAACCTGGTAGCAAAACTAACTTCCTGGTTCCTGGTAGGGGTTACCAAGATACAGATAAACACACTTTTACCAGGAAATCCGATAACATAGACCAAGAATCTGATAACATTTACCACGATTTCTCCTGGTTGTATTATACAGAAAACCCGCACCAGGAAAATTTTTTGAGTGTACCCTCTCGTCGCTTTTCACATCCAATCTTATAAACGAGTCATTTTTTTTTTGTAATTTGTATAGCTGGCCTTTTACTGGCCAGTTTGTGAGGAGCAATATGGAAAGGACGAAGGAAGGAGCCTCCAAATTTGCCTTCGGTAATTTGTTTTTACTTTGTTTTTTTTTTTTTTTTTTTGTAAACCTTTTTCCTTACTTCATGTCGGTTTCGTTTGTTTGTTTGTATTGTTTGTTTTATTTTAGCATATTTATCCTTCTTTAACTCTGTGCAAGTGTGATAAGTTTATTTAGGACTATGAAGTTCAAATATTTTCACAGAATTTTTGCCTTCGGGGTAATTTTTGCGGCTACTTTTTCCTTAACTAAAGTGTCACCGGTAAATGATAAATATTTGAAAAGGATAAATCCTCGAAGTAAATGGGTATTTTATTGGATTAAATGGCTTTAACCTCAAGAGAATAACAAAAGGGTTAGGAACTACGTACTGAGGTTTATTTTATATAACTTATAATTTATGTATGTGTTTCGACTTGTTTTTTTTTTTTTTTTTGAGAAAGGAATTAGGAAAAACATATGTATATCTAATGTACATTCGTTTTTATGGGAAACTATTATGTCTGGATTTTGATTAATAAATCGTTATCTTCCTTGTTTCAAACTGAGGGTAGTTTTAAATAGAAAGAGTAGAAAAGAATTTCTGCAAATTAGAAGTCGGTTGGTCACAAGATGTCCTCCCAGCTCCATTTAATTCCTCTAATCCTCCTCAGTTCAGGTCTTCCTTCAACTCCAAAAAGTATGCAATTTGATCTGTTGTTACATTAACAAGTTATAAGTCTTAATAATAAAATCAAATATAATATCTGAACTCCTTGATAGTTTTCAACGGAAGATTAACATGGAACCTATAAAATATTGAAGGGCTTATATTAAATCCAGCTCCTAAAGAACACTTGGGAAAAAGTTAGCAACAAATCTGAGGAAAAATCAAATAAAATTAAAGCAGTGCAAGGTAGACTTTGGCAATCTATCTCTGACATATATACTCGTACATATGAGTTGAATTCTGGCCGAAAAGAACAACATCCAAAATACAAATATGGAAGGTGTTGGAATTTAATAGAAATATATTACCTTTTTCACTTTGATTTGCGCCCTTCTTGATATAAATATTTAAACACAAGCCATCACCATCACCTTTGCTTTTTTGCCAAAAGAAATAAATAAAACACATTCCCGTTTGTATTCGCCAAAAGTTGTTCCAGTTTCTAGGAAATTATCAATCATTGAAAGAAAAACCATATATAATTTATGATCCTTATTTCCTTACCTTACCATAAGAATATCTCGCTAGGTATCTGTGTATGTGTGTATATAATTCAAAACAAAAAATCGGATCCAAACAATATATTAGAAAAAATACAAAAAGGAAGATTGTAAATTTCAATTAGACTCAAGGTTAAGACGAGGTATTCTGAAATACCTTCAGAAAGGACCCTCTAAAACGTTCATATCCGTATTAAAGTCATAAATATTTTGTCCATTAGCTTTTAAAATGTAAACAGAAGAGAGTATTTTCGTTGTTGTTCTATGTGGAGAGTAAATATGGGGATATTTATTTTAAATAAAAATTATATCCTTTCAGATGGTCCTCAAATGAAAAACACATGTGCAATATTATTAGGGGAGTTCATATTTAATCCCCTGTTATTTGTTGCTATAAGAGAAAGCTTCTATAATTCGAGAGAACGTAAACAAACGTAACAGGCACTTTTATTTTTTCAAGGTAGAGTCCTTGCCCCTAAGGATCCAAACAAAAAAACAAACAACACCATCAATAGTCCGAATAGAAGATGAGGTATATAATGTAAACAGGTTGACTGTATAAGTGAGAAAAATACAAATACTTGCAGTAGAAGAACTTAAACAATCAGGGCATCTTAGCCAGTGCACAAAAAAGTATCAGACTATCCAGGAGCAAGAGAAATGGCAGCACTGGAATACTCTCTCCCAATCTCAATTACAAACTGAGAGAGCGAAACGAAGTTGTGAAATGAGAGCAATTGAAAGTGTGGATAGCCTTGAAAGCTCTTCACAGGGACATACAATGACGGTAACGGTATTTTCCTAAGCCATCGACAACAGTTTGTTGCTTAGCCTGACTCGTGACGGTACTTCGTACGCACAAACGGCATCCAAGCGAATTCATTTTCTCTCTCAGTCTCTCGCAATTATTAGCTCACTCTCCTCTTGAAACTACCAGACAAAAGTCTGGAATTTTTCAAAGGCCACCCATACGTGTCATACAAAGGACTTATCGGATACAAAACCGTTATATATACTATACGAATTCAAAATATTCAAATGTGGATTGAATTCACACAAAAAGGATAAAAGAAGGGCCTCACATGAGGTCGGAGGTCCTTCGAGGAAGGAAAAAAATGCAAAAGTTAGTTGTGTGATTTCGCAAAAGGAATATCTTTCACATACCCAAAGGCAAAAGGGATAACAACATAACTAGAGAAGCTTCCTATCTGCCCATCCCTTCGTCCTTTCATTGTTGAAGGATATTTTCTGTTCTTGTGCAGTGAAGACAGTGTGTTAACATTCCTTCTTGTACTTGCTCCAGATACCACAGATAGTTCGAGTGGTTTCGTATTTATTTTTGATTTTTTTTTCTGTTCATCCGTCCTTTAGAAAATGACGGCATTCGAAATTGTTATATGAAAAGTGATACCCACTTCACTATTCTTCGTCCTTGAACGCGAGTGATAATATCTCTCGGTGTGCTGTTAAGTGAAGTGAAACCGAAGATAAAAAGTAAAATACTGTTCAACCGACCAACAGAAATATTAAATTTGAAAGATAAGAAAATAAAATAAAAATAATATCCTGTTGAGCGTTAAGTGTGTCCTTGACGACTTGGAAAAAAAATTAATTACTTGGATTAATTATCAGAATGAGCGGGTTGAATACTACAAATGGATTGCTATAAATGGTTTGTAGACAAAGTTTTTATGCTAAGTTCTTTTTTTCTTACATTTTGTGTTAATTTAAATGTCAAGGACTAATGCTATACAAAAATTGTTCCTGATTAATGGATTTAAACACGAAGTTTAGTTTTTTTGCTTTTCTTTGTAATCAAGAAAATTATGAATAATATCCTTTTATTGTCTTGTGTGAGCTAGATAATCGTGGAATTTAATATTTATTTGAGTGTATATTTTTCGAGAGGGCAGAAGTTAGAATTGTTCTACTTTTGATGAATTATAACACAAAGGGATATTTTTTTAAACTTTTCTTTTCAAGGGAAAAGGTTTCTTTTTTTCTTTTTTTGGGATGGATATTCTGTAATTGGATATAATTTACGTTCGTTTTTGAAAACACTTTCAATGATTTATAGATATTTATATGTATTGTGGTAGTGAGAGGAAAATTGCTTTTTGTACCCCTCTTTTGGATACTTACCAACTTTTCAATAAGAAAGGTTTTTTTTGTCTGTCGAACATTAATCACATTTATGCTAAATCATCTTTTAAAAAATTTGCTCATCAATCTTTGAAGATTCGTTTTTTTATTAATAAATCTGTCGTTTCTGTTGATGTCGTTTTGTTGTATCTTTGTTGAATTAAGGGCTTGTTGAGTTCTTTTTCATCGAGAAACGTGTTGTTGTGAGATTAAATGTGATTTTAATGGGTGATTGCTATGCTTTTTGTTTTTTTGCTAGGTGAATATTAGATTTAGGATTTTTTTTAAAGTGTTTGTTATAAATTGGGTGCCATTTAACAAAATTGGTATTCTTTTCGAGATAAACACATTTAAATATTGGTGTTTTATATCAATAACAACAAAAAGGGTGAAGAGTGTTTCATAAAAGTCTTACTAAATCATTTTACTTTATGTTGGGCGCCATTTTCTTTGAAAATTGACAAATTCGTTAGAAATAAATAAATATATTTGGTGCTGCAACATCTCAGACCTATTGAAATACAACTCTCAACCATTTCTGTGTGCATCTGAATGGCTAAGATGAGCAGCACTTTCCGTGACAAGACATACTCTTCGATTATTTGTCACTTCCTTCACAAGAGGTATTCGTATTGAACAACTTAAACAAATATTATAAAAGCGGCTAAGAATCCAACAAGCCAACGTACTTACCATTATTCCAATACGTGTACCGTTAGTTAAAAACACGGAAACCATCAACATGACAAGCCAACGTACTTACCATTATTCTAATGCGTGTACCGTTAGTTAAAAACACGGAAACTACAGACTTCGTGTCTAGTCGAAATTGTTACATCAATTTTCGAGTTTTGAAAAAAAAAAAAATAATAATAGAAATCGTTGAATGACAGCTACCCATTCTAGATGAGCTTACAAAAAAACTCGAATTTCTCCTCTATGAAATCAAAGCAGAATGCTTTATTATAAATTTCCGTTTAGTTTATTCACTCGGATGTACAGTGTAACAGTGTGGGTATAGACGCACCCAGGCACGAATTCCGGCGGAAGGATTAAAAAAAATATGATGAATGAAATTTTTGGCTTACTGTTTTAGAATGCACTAATCTTGTGTTTGTTCATAAGACCAATATAACTTTAAAAATCGAACTTACCTAATTTTATCGAAAAGCGAAACGTCATTTTCAATCGTTTGACAGTTAATATTGCCTCAAGTGCAACTTTTCATTCACTTTTATTTCATTAATCAAATATTAAAGACGATTTTCGTTTTGACACGTGCTGTCAAAGTTAATTTTACAGTGTTGCCGAAGCTCATGAATAAAGAGAAAATAATATGAATTTTTATTTTAGTAACAGCAAAAAATCGAAAATATTTCGAGGCTTACTGCAATTTTAAAACAATACAGATACAAGTACATTAGTTTTTGTTAGTCCATGCAACTACAATTTGTAAAAATTTATAAAGAATTGAAACCACAATTTAACAGAAAGTGAACACAACAAATACAAGGAAAACAAAAGGACAGTCAAAAGCGAATGGTTGACTCGTACATGCCGTCTCAATTAGCAATTAATTTATGGCAAAACCAAAACAAAAACAGAAAAAAGAAAGGATACACCAGGCGAACTGTCAGATTTTATTCCGTTGGGAAAACTTACAGCCGTACCGAAGAACATTAAGCTGAGTTAAAAAAATTTACTCCTCTAATCTTTAAATGCTTATTTATAGAAGCATTATGGAGGTGGAGGTGGAATAGTTCCTATTTTTTTTTTTTTATTTTTTTCTTATTCTTTAGAACTCAAATTTTTAAATCTTTTATACTCGTTCATAGAAAATTGTAGAAGCGAAGGCCCCAAATAAGGGGCGTATATTGAATCAATAATATTATTTTGACGAGATCTTGTTTAACTTGTTTAACATTTCACACTTTATATAGTAAAGGATCAGCCAATTCGTGGCCTGCAATGTGACATCCCTGTTTTAAGCAATAACGTCAAAACGAACTGTCATACGAGACTGTTATATGTTTAGTGCGATTTCACAACATGCATTGCCTTGTAAGTTAGATGCTCTTCGGAAAATATGGCTGCCGACCAACAACACCCGTTTTGGCTTAATGGCAGCATCAATTTCTTGAACGAGTTCGCGTTTTGGTGATGTGAACTGGCCATCAAGATCATGTGATTTGTTGCCATTGAATGTTGTTTGGAAAAACTACCTTTGAGGACATTTTCGTTATGTTACATTCCATTCATAATGGCAGAACCCATACAATATGTTGAAATTTATTTAAACTTACTTTAAATACCACAAAATGGATGTTCTGATGTAATCTCTAAGAGACTAAGATGGAATCAAAAAGCCTTCCCCAGAAAGAAATTTTTGTTTTGTTTATTTTTTTTAAGTGGCAGTGACATTGACTGGAAATCGATCCCAGACCATCGAAGTGACAGCTCTATAAAAGAATTGATACTTCTTTATCCGTTCCCTCATGTGAAATGGGTCAACATTTTCAAACGAATTCACCTCAGTTATTGGTGGAATTCAAACTAATGAGAATAAACCCGCGCTGACCATTTACTTAACAATACAAATAAAAAACACTTCTAGGAAAATTAAAACAATTTAATTTAATTTTGCGTTAAAAAATTCGGTTTAATTTGACCGCAATGTGAATAATTATCATTTCAAAGTGAATTACTTTTTAAAACCACATGCAAAACAGAAATACAAACAAAAATATTTCCACACTCTTGTATTCTCCTCGATTCAATTAAAAACAAAATGAATTTGCAATGCATTTACAATCAAAATAACATTTAATTTTTGTACAAACACAAGTTAAAAAATATGTACATACTATATCGATTTTTATTTGGAATAAATAAACCTTAAAGTTTTATTATTTTTCAGTTCATGCTTTCTTAAAAAAACAATTTCACAGTCTTTGGTCCTGATGGTTGTGTAAATAGCAATTACGGAACTGTGAACTGTGGTTAACTATCCACCAGGACATGAGGATACAAAAATATCTTTTCTGTTGTGTCTCCTCAATGATCCATGAAAATAAACAGGGAGAATGTTCCGCCAGCCACCACTGTTTCCGTTGTTATGGGTTTTTCGTTGATTTTATTTGGCATAAAGAAAATATTTTCAATTAGCAGGTGACTCTGCAAAGGTCACGATTTTTTTTTATAGTACCCACGCGACTCATAATTCCGACACACTGGCTATAACATAATTCCGGAAAATTTCACTTTTCTTTGGCATGCGTTCACGCAGAGTGTAAGAAGGTAAGGTAAGGGAAGTGGAATGCCAAAAATAAAAATAACTTGTGTCCTTTCGTCGAGAACAACGATAACAGAATTTCATGACATGAAAGATTTGACACACTAAAAGGTGCATTAGGCTCTACGTGAAGAATGGTCAATCACCAAAAAATGTCTTTCAGAGACTTGCCAATTCTGTGTTGGGCGCCATTTTGCTTTTATTGATTTTAAATTAACTCAAAAATAAACATTCTGCCATTCAGTATGATAAAAAGAAGTCTCAACATAAATAGGAAATCCTTTGAGAAGCAAAAATAATTTGCGATTTCAGCGAAAAATGTGCATACTCATATCCTAACTAATTCTGACCACGAGACGAGAAATTTATTCTCGGTCTCGTTAAAATGAAGAAAAAAATCAGTATTGTCTCCGTCTAGTAGGATATTTCTGATAAAGAAATATCGATCTGGAGTGAGTTTAAATCTACAATGAGCAAAATACAAACAAAAAGCAAACATGAATCATGACAATTTTTAGGGATCATTCTACTCGTACTTGTTGAATTAACGATAGATAATATGCATTTTGTTTTCAACAACTTGATGATATCGCAAAACCAATAAAATTCTTGCAAATTCAAATTTATTCCTTTCTTTCGAAATATTGATATTTCAAAAAAATATGCCGTACATTTCCTACCAATCTATTTCCTGAAATAAATCAATTTTTCTGTACTCCAAGGAATATGCACAATGCCAAAGACTGTGTGCATTGAATAATGCATTAGAGTGCATCACTCCACAAACAGACAATTTTCATTGAAAAACATGACTTCTTCCTGGAAAAATTTAGATTCAATATTCGAAGAAGAATTTGTCTGGATTTAAAGAAAAATATCAAAGGTAAAAGTCACAAGGACCTCTTACTCATATTATGCAGGTAATATGTATAAGGAACAAGGAAATTACTAGGAAAAGTAAGTAAGGAGTCAGATTGCTAAATTACAACATGACATAGATTGACAGCAAAGGAGAAAAAAGAAACGAACTCGAGGAAAGTCTGTGATAATGTTCTTTTGACATATTGATTTGAACTTTTCACATCTCAATGAATTAGTATTTTGGTTTATTCTGAGTAAAAAGTTGCATTGGGATATTGAGTTTAGGTTAGGTTGGAGTGGCGGCCAGAGGAGGACCCAAACACTTAGACTAAATATTGATCCATTGTGATACCACATGAACCTAGGAAAGTTTTTCCTTAGTCGTTAACACATTTTGAGCTACTTATGGAGCGTGCAATTCTACGTATTTCCAAGGTCACACAGATTGTTGTAATAGAAGAAAAATGAAATTCGTAAGAAATATTTCAACGTTGGGCGCCATTTCTTGGGTATCTACATTTTCTCCAGAGAAAAGGACTTTTAACTCAGTCACTCACGTTGGGCGCCACTTACCAAATTGATTTTATGAATGCAAAAGAATGTATTGACAATGCAGATTTTTGTAAATACATGGCAATTTTTTTAAAGAATTGCTTGTGTTTTCCTCAGGTGTATCCTTTTCACACTGCCATTTAACCCAACAAATTATCTTCATTGATTTTTCAAGAACATTTTTTAAAAGTTCAAATTTCAAATATTGAATAATGTGCTTTGATTTAAAAAATAAAACCTGCGAAAACCAACAAAAAAAAAACAAACCAAATTGGTTTATTAGAAAAACTACTACGAAGTGATTTAAAGTTAACAAACCCTTCTTGGTGTTTCTATCGCCACATTCTCACTCTTATACTCGAAGCAGTAAGGAACCATAATATAAATAAACCAATCTCCTGTTGCTTTAACCAAGTTTATTTTATACCTTGTGGGAAAATCAAATTATTTAACTTCAGCAGATTCTAAAAGAAGAAAATTGATTTCATGAAAAAACAATGTGTACTCGTAAACAAAAAATAAATCCTAAATTCTGATTAAAAACAATAAGAACGGGACAAAACATTTTTTCTTATTTCACTCGAATACCATTCCATTTTATTTATTTACTCTTTGGTCTTTTTCATTTTAGCTCAAATAAACAAAGTGAAAACGGAAATATTCCCTCCATTAAGGATTCAATTTACACAAAAGTGTAAATAAAATATTTTTCGGAGGCAACGTATATAAGTATACGAACTTAGATACTTTATGTATCCAACAATGCGAAAGATTATTCTTTTTGTAGTAGTTTTTTTTTCGTTCTTTAACTTCGTGTATGGACAGGTATCTGCAATGAAAATGAAAAATAAAAACGAAAAAGGAATAAAATGAAATCATGAAAGCTTCTGGCACGCATCAATCATTACAAATGTAGCAATAAAAACAACTTTTACAAGAGTGCGTGTAAAATTTAACAAAGCCGAATACTTGTTCATACATATGTTACTTTCCGCCATTTTGTAATATAAGTGTGTTTCATTTTTCTTTTTTAATAAAAATTAAGATTTCGCACAAATTGTAATAGCAGCCTAAAGTATGTGTAATTTGCTGGATGATTACACATTTGAAACCATTCAGCCACGCACGTTTATATCTTGCTATACAAACGTCAAATTCACTCAAATTATAATGCAAGTTTTGAGTGTGGGTAATTTACTACAGGATTACTGTCAAACAAAAACATCTAACAAAGTACTTTTTTTTTGTTGTCTTACAAATCAAATTTAGTCTGATTGTGCTCTTACGACTCTAAAGCATGAGTAGTTTGCTAAATAATCCTATTAATGAAACAATCCAGCAACGTATTTTCTTTTTGTTATATACATTTTTTGTATAAAAAGTTCGTGAGTGAATTTAAAAGAACTAAACGCTCAAGGACAAATTCTAAATTTGCTTCTTTTTCAGTTATTTATCAAATTGTTCTTTTTTTTTCTTTTGGTTTCTCTGGAGCACGTAGCGAGAAATCACTTAAACTATTTTGGTTTTCAAGTAAAGTATTTCTTTTTGAGCTTCTTCGTCTTTATGAGAGAATAAAATTTCCAAATTGTCAAATACAATAAAATGGTATATTCTGCTGACAGATATGGTACTTGGAATGTACTTTTTATGACATTGTTATGGCGGTCGGATTGACATTGACATTCATGTTTGAATCACACTTTAGAAACAACATAATAGCTTAAGAAAATGTCTGGTGGTTTGAATTTAATATTTTTTTTTAAGAGAATGACGTCAGAGATTATGACTTTTTGGTGTTTAAAGTCCTAACGTTAGTATTTTAAAAAGGGAATAGTGAGTTGTCTTTTTTGTTTCTGTTTCATTTTCAGTAGTGAAATTAATGAATTGGTTTTGATTGCCTGACTGGCCGAACACACTAAAATGTTTCTGCAGCTTACATTTTTTTAAATTCAGGTACATATTTCACCTGTGTATGATATTTTTGTACATTTCAACTTTGAGAATGCTTCGGACTAGTGTTTTATAAATCTGGTTCAATAGTTCATTTTATTTCGCTTAGTGTTTTCAATATCTATACAAACAGGGTAAATTGATTTTACGTTTTTGTTCATATTTGAGCATCTTGAGAGTTACTCTTACTTAGTTCATAGAGCTCAGAGCTTTAACTTTTTGTTTCCTTTTTCGTTTATATCATGAACAGAGCATATTCAGAATGCACTCTACGCCCTCGCAAATTTTGTGTAAGAGTAAACGTGAGTATCGTAAACCTCGCACTTACAAGTCAATTTAAAGGATAAGAATAAAAATCCCCTAAAATGGCAAACAAGTGAACGAAACAGAATGCGTTAAAAAAAGAAAACAAATCAAGTCTTTTTTAAATAAAAAAAATCAATCGGGTCAGAGGATGTTCGGGGTATGATATAAGGTATGTTCAAAATTCATCCCAGAACGAAAAGCTACAATTGAATTATGTGCACATAAGCAATCTTTAAGAAGTGCCTCCCCGCTTTCCTTCTCTCTTTGGTTATGGCATTGTTTTTTGTTCCGCATGTCTAAATATATAAATACAAACATGTTAAAATGATACACCAAGATTACAGATACAAGTTCAGACTTACTAAATTAGTTTTCAATCGAGTTCAAAGAAGTTTTGAACCTTCTTGTTCCCAGAGCGACTCGGATTGCTCTTGTTAATTTTCTTAAGTAAACAAAACTGAACGAATCTGAACTGGACACCATTATGTAAGGCTTGTGAATAGGGATTGTGTGTATTCGATCGCTTACTTATTCCTGCATAAGCTAGCTTAGGCGAATTATAATTGGGCCTTAATTCTACCTTAAACTGCAACTACAACTTAGCAGCTATAGCTAAGGTACCCAGTGAGTACGGAGATATATCCGTACTTAAGTTCTGATGACTTGCAACCCGCTGACGGTTGAGATATCTTGGACGGATTTTTATGAAACATCATCTATGGACATGTTAGTTTTCATTAGTCTTAGATAATAACACCAATATTAATAAGAGATGCTAAAGTATCTTCTAATTCCATGATGGATTTATAGCCTCAGGAAAAGTGAAAAATTGTTAAGTATTAATTCTTATCATTCCTCGAGATTAGGTGTTGAATTCTAGCAAATAAAATTCTTCCAAGACATTTTGTCGGCTTATTTCTCAACACTTAAACCGGAACCACACATCTCTTGTGTTGTGTATTGTGGAGTGGAGCGTTGTGTCGTTGAATGTGCACGCTTGTGTATAGTCGTATTGAAAAATGACAGAAACAGAAGCGATGCCTCCACCACAAAACACTCTTCAGTCTTCACAAATGTGGCTCGAAGCATTTAAAACACATTAAGGCGACACACCACTTCACAACACACCACACAAGTTAGGTGTTGTTCCGGCCTTATACTCGTATAAATAAAGGTGATTTAGTGGCCGCTTAGCTTTAAGTCCTGGATTAAGTGCAAAGCTTCATAAATTAAAAAAAATGTCTGCTAAGTGACGCTTACTAACTGCAGTTTACTTATCGTGGATTTAGTGAACAAATATGAAATAGAATTATTATTAAACTTGTCTTTTTTTATAAAAAAATTTTAATTAGAAATATAATTTTTTCTAAATGAAGATATATGAAATACGAAACTTATTTCGGTTTAATAAAATGTGAAAAATTAAATTCACAGTCTATTAATGCTGGGAATTTTAAAAGTTTCGGTAAACATCATAGATTGAATGATTTTTTTAACCCTCCAACCGTCACTTTATCCGTGACTTTTTTTTGTTAATTTAAAACTATAAGTCGCACTTAATTTCCATTTCATGGCTTAGTAAAAAATCGTAGAATAGAAGTTGAATAAGTGTTTTTTATTAATCGGTCTGTTAATATGTAACATGAAAAAACAGAGTTTTTAATAAAATGCAATTAAGAATTAAAGCTTTCAATTATAAGGACTTCAAATTTGAAAGTTGGATGCTTTATTAATCTGATGAAATGAAAATTAGCTATCTGAAAAACTAAATAATGTAATCAAATATTGTTACTTTTTCCACAAAATACAAAAAGAGGAACTTTTTTTGACCAGTCCTCATTCCAAGTTATTAGAAGTACATTAATAAATTATTTTGAATTGAATTTCCCTTCAAACAAAATGTAGATCAATATGTACATACATATGTATGTATACATACGAAGTTCTTTTGTAATCGAAATTTCAGCCCTAATTCTATTGTTCGCTCAATATTCATATAAACAGCAGAGAACAAAATTATATTTGTGTAAGCAAATTTAATGTGTCTAATGAAATAAACTGCACTGTTACCAATTTTACGGGATTAAACACAAATTATTTAACAGTTACGTGAAGATACTTTAAAATTAGAATTTGGGATTATTTTATCTGCGTTATTTCTCTCCATAGTACTATTTTATTATACGTTTTCAAGAGATATTATTTATAACTGTTTTTAGAAAAATATATTTTCCACCAAATTATACAAAGCTAACTTCAATAAGACCTAAAAAAGTCTTAAGATTAATTAATTTTTCGTTTTGAAAATCCCTCTATACCAACATAAACATTACTAAACGGAACAGTACTATTTACTTTCTATTTTCTAAAAAACTTCATTAGTAAATCTTCTTTGAAATTTTGTTTTAGATATCCTTATGTATAAGTCGGCAGTTTTTTCTAGTATTTCTACACGTGGAGAGCATTCTTATTTGTTTGTTATGCTGTAATATTAAAATCGCTTTAAGTTTCTTCCTTTTTTATTTAAAAATTATTAAAAAATAATTAGAATAATACAAAATCCTTGGAAAAAAATCATTTAAAAACAACTTCCATATATAACCTTTTTAAACTATCAAACTAAAACTTGACTCAAACTCAAAGGTAATCCTACTTTATTCTAGGGAAAATTAATTCCGTTCTTGCATGACTTTGGTGAATTTCAACAAATATCGACCCACCTAATGTTCACTGAACAAAAAACTCTCATTCAAACTCATTTACGAACCACTGAACACTGTCTTCTTATTCTTACTCGACTGTCAAATGCATGTCAGATATCGTCGTCGGTGCCTCGGTGGTTACGTTGAAGATTTCTTGGCATCACTTTTGTATTTATAATCCAGAATAGACGCTGCCATCACACCAGCACAGCCATCTTCTTATACTTTTATACCTTCAAAGTCTTCAAAGATACACGCTATTATATTCAAATCCCTGCGCATTATATTTTCCAGAATACATATCTTCTATTTATCAAACATGACATCCTTTTCAAATCCTTTAGATTTGATCCTACGCACTTTGTGGCTTTTTGTTTAGTTTCTTTCATCAGAGGAGACAACTTTTTCAAAGAATCGAATCACTTAAACCCAACAAACCGAGGAATTATCCAACATTTCCACCCATCACATCCAATGTCTCATTCCTAAACTGACATATTAAATGTCACTTGTAGCAAACGAAAAAAATAAAAATAACGGCGAACAGAATGCGCAAATCACGGTTCAGAGTTTAGTCGGTTGGCTCTGGCACATTAACGGGAAAATTTTCTTTTTACAGAGGATTATGGGATTATTTTACTTTTGATTTTTACTTTTTTTATTCTTTTGTGTTTTGTTGTTCTCTAAGCGCTATTATAAATGATTTGCCATTCTAGCCGCAACGGTAAAATTGATTAAACATTTGCGTGCTTTTGAAGGCCTTTTGCGAATAATGAAAGCCGCAAGTTTGCGAAATACGGCTGTGGCCGAAAAAAATAAATGAACGACAAAGTTTCAGGTTAGACTTAAATACGTTTCTTTTTTTCATGCTTTTTCTTGTCTGTAGGAAGTCCTTGGAATCAATTTTCCCTTATAGTGAAAACTGGGTAGATAATGCTGGGCGTACAAATTGGTAAATTGACCGTGGTTCAGGGAATAGAATAAAGATAGAAATCCGATATAACTAAACTACCAAACTAAATCTACGCACATATATGAAAGAAAAGCGAAAACATCATGCCTACAGTACATATACATATATCCGAACAACATAAAAAACAACCCATCCGTTCCGTAAAGTTCTCGACTTCCATGTACAAAGCTATAATGCTAAATTGGTGTACAGACTGAATTAAATAATGAAGGAATTGTGCCAGCAGGAAGAATATATTTTCTTGCAAAAAGGAAGTTGGTTCTCAAGCCAGAAGGCTTATAATTGGATTTATCATGAATGCGGTTGATGGCTGATTTACATAGATTTCCAATAAATTTCCGAAGAAATATCAAATTAAGTAATAATGAGGTTAAGCGGTCAGATGTTTGACTTTCTTTCCAATTTAATGGAGTTTATGACGTATACTGTACAAAAATTTCATGTACTTTATAGTTGATTTATATTGTTTTCGATAATAATGCCGTTCCAGCGCCTCCCCGCTTGTCGTAAAAGGCGACTAAAGGAGTAAATACATCTAGGCCACAAACAGCAAGGTGAACCTAGCGACACGTAACACCTATAAACTTTCCCAAAAGTGTGCATGCCAGTCCCTGGGTTGGCACGACTGGAGATCACCGGTGCCGTAAAAGAGAGATCAAATACAAAACTGGAGCATGCACACGTCGATACTTACAACGGATTTTGTGAATTCAAGCATTATGGAAGTACTCGTCCAAAATGACACTACCCCGCCAGGCACTACCATTGTTACACATGGTACTGATCCTGGACCGAGCAGCAATGCTCGGGTCAGAGCTAGACGGATTCCGGGGGCTAGCAAAGTAATGCCGCAGATTATACAAAATCTGAGAGTTGCGAGTTGGAACGTTGGCAGTATGACAGGTCGAAGCTTCGAGTTGGAAGAGATGATGAAAAGAAGGCGAGTGGACATCTTATGTGTTCAAGAAACAAAATGGCGAAACACGGGAAACAGGGCCCGTTTCTTGGATACGAGGACAAAAAACTATAAGATGTTCTACTATGGAACGGAAAAGGGTAAAAACGGAATCGGAATCATCCTTGCAAAACATCTATTAGGCAGCGTATTGACCATTTCGAAATCCAGCGACCGTTTGATGTCCCTTAAATTGGTGATTAAAGGAAAGTTGTGGAATATTGTCACTGCATATGCTCCCCAAATTGGATGTGAGCAGGTACAAAAAGATGCATTTTGGCTAGACTTTCACAATCTACTTAAGGACATCCCAAAGGAAGAGTTTTTGTTCGTGGGCGGAGATTTGAACGGACATGTCGGGAAGACAAACGAAGACTATGAAGATTGCCATGGAGGCCTCGGATACGGCACCAGGAACCCTCCTGGTGAAAACATCCTGAGCATGTGCAAAACATACGGTCTTATCGTACTAAATACCATGTTCGTCAAACAAAGCCGACACCTGGTCACTTACAGCAGTGGTGGAAATGAAACCCAGATTGATTACCATTTGGTATCTAGTTTCATGAAACCCCGGGTAAAGGATTGCAAAGTGATACTAGGAGAAGCGATCGCCCACCAACACCGTCTCCTACTGACAGAATTTTTTATGGAGACAGTGAACGACAACAAACATACAAAAACTTTTGGGAAGATCAAATGGTATAATCTGGATAAGGAAAAAGGCGAAGCTTTTATTTCGAATATGCAAAACTTTCTGTATAACAACACCGATATAGTTCGAAATGAAGAGAGTACAGCACAAAGTATGTGGGATCTCCTACAGAGAACTTGCAAAGAAAAAGCCAAAACACTGTTAGGGGTTTCAAAAGGACACAACCAACAAGGCAAAGAAACATGGTGGTGGAATGATGAAGCTAAATCAGTTATAAGTAAAAAGAAAATGGCTTTCAAAGCTTGGTCGAAGTGCCCCTCTAATGATACAGAGCAAAAGTCACGCCTCGAAGTGGAATATAGAAACTGCAAGAAAGAAGCGAAGAAGAAGTGCGCCCAAATTCAAGCAAAGAATACAGAAAACCTGTATCGGGAGCTGGATGAAATTTCTACCCCGACAGCTGGTGCTATTCAAGAGCTACGGCAAAACACGAATAAGGGCGCAACTATCTTTAAAATAGCCGCTCAAAGAAGAAGAAATGCCCAGGAGATTTGTTCGCCAAAGTTCATTAACAATGCTCAAGGCCAACTACTTGTGGAAGACAACGAAATTCTTCACAGGTGGCGACAGTATTGTGACGGACTTCTAAACGAACAATTTCCAAGGCTATACTTTCCAATAGCTTCACCTAACTTAAGCGAAGTATCCGACGTCACAGTCGAAGAAGTTAGTGAGGCGGTAAAATACTCCAAAAAGGGAAAAGCTGTTGGCCCAGACGAAATACCCTCAGAGTTTTGGAAAAAGATGGGAGACATCGGGTTTAGATGGCTCATGATTCTTGTCTCCAAACTTATACGAGGTGATCGCATGCCTAATCAATGGAGGGAAAGTTACCTTCTTCCAATTTATAAAGGAAAGGGTGATACTCGAAGCTGTGATAATTACCGTTCGATTAAGCTGATGTCACACACCATGAAGATCGTTGAGCGAGTCTTGGGTAGCCGACTGCGAAAAATAATTAGGCTATCTGATGACCAGTGCGGGTTTGTCGGGGGTAAGTCAACCACGGATGCAATCCAGAGTATAAGAATAATTATGGAAAAACATCGGGATTCTTTGGAGGATTTGCATGTCGTATTGGTTGATTTTGAAAAAGCATTCGATCGGCAACCACGAGATCTAATATGGGTGGCCCTCAGGCAACGAGGAGTTCCAGAAACCTATGTGCGGATAATTATGGACATGTATGATGGAGCAGTTACTAAAGTAAGATGCGCAGCTGGAGTCACCGAAGAATTCGAAATCACAGTAGGTGTACACCAGGGAAGTGTCTTGAGTCCCCTGCTCTTTATTACAGTTCTTGATTACCTGATTGAAGGCAAAGTGACGGATCCAAAAGTGCATCAGTTATTCTTTGCTGACGATGGAGCCATCATAAGTGAAGACCCGATATCCCTACAACGAGCACTTGACGTATGGGTGGATGTTCTAGAAGGAAGTGGGTACCGCATAAGCGCGAAAAAGACAGAATACCTATGCTGCCCATTTTCTGATCCACACAGGCCTATTCCAGACATTTATTTGAATGGAGTAGTGCTTCCCAAGTGTGAAAAGTTTAAATATCTGGGGTCTATGATAAATAACGAAGCTACTTGTGATGACGATATCAATCATCGCGTAAGCGTAGGGTGGATGAAGTGGCGGGAAAATTCTGCTATCTTCTGTGACCGAAAAATGCCCCCTAAGCTGAAAGGAAAGCTCTACACTTCAGTTGTGCGTCCAGCACTCACATACGGTTCACAATGTTGGACAATGTACAAAAAGTATGAGAGTAAGCTTACGGCAGCTGAGATGAAGATGCTTCGTATGACAGCAGGAGTTACAAAGCTTGATCGAATTAGAAGTACGAAGATCCGAGGAAGCCTTCATGTTAAGAATACCATTTCCCAAAAAATTGAACACGACCGACTCAGTTGGTATTGCCATGTTCAAAGGAGAGATCCTGAGAACCCCGTCAAAAAGGCAATATCATACAACGTTCCAATTCGGAATAAAAAGAAAGGTAGGCCTAAACACTCCTGGTACAAACAAATGCAAAAACACCAGCATTCAGTTGGCCTCAGAAATGGAACAATACAAAACCGGGAGGCTTGCCGCCGATTTCTGAGGTCAACCCGGCGAACCCCACAGGCGGATCACTAGTGTGAAGCAGATACGTGGGAGAGTTATGATCCCCTCGACATCGAGATCATAACAGCGCCGAAGAAAAGGAAGAAGAAGAAGAAGAAGAATAATGCCGTTCCAGTGAAAAGGTTGCGTTACCGAACGATTGTTGAGTGTTCGTGAGAGATGACATAATCATTTAAATTTGTTTTATGAACTCGCTATTGTCAAATTAATTTTTTTTAAATTACTCCAAAAGCCTGTGTGGATTTAATAGTATCCAACAAGCGTTGCTGATATATTATTCAGTTCTTTAGAAAGAATAAGAAGAATACGATTTTCAAGAACATATTGGCGCTAAGTTTATCGTTAGTTAGTTACTTAGATACCCGTTAGTTTAAGCAGAAAAACAAATAAAAACAAACAGATTTTCTTATGGATGAAACCATCCAACCAATTTCTTATGTCATTTGAGTTGATGGTGAGTTCACAACAAAATGGCTGCGTTTAAGGAAAATGCGAGGTGGAATATTTTGAGAACTATATTATTATAGCAGTTTAAGAGTAGTTTTTAAACAATAAAAATGCAGTGGATTTGATTTTGTGGATATAGACTTATTTTTTGAGCAAAAATGTAGTGGATCTTAGTGCAATCATTGGAAATATTTGATAACTACTAGTTTAAACAAAAACATGAGCATCTACGTGCCTGCCCTGGTGGACCCCAGACTGGTTAAGTGGTTTAACAGGTGAGGTGATAAAAACTTGGAAAAGTTATAATATAATCCGAACACTTTACCTGATATGCAGACTCGTGCATAGCCAGAATTTTTTTTACATTTAGTGAACATTTGCCAATAGTAGAGTATGAAGCGAAGCTAGGAATTCCTTATTAGTCTTACTATCGTAACTGTGGGGATCGACAGGAAAAGGACGAAATGGTTTTAGGATTATCTTCAGTTACTTTTGCACCGTGCCGTCCGGTGGATTCCTTAAGCTATCGGATGGTTAACCCTTTGAAAAGGGTTTATTGTGCATCAGTGGCCAGATGATTTCTCGATCGCTTTAGTTCGCGCTCCAACAGCAATCAGCAAGCAGCCTTGTTTGGCGCAGTGTCGATGGTTTCGGATGCGGTTAGTGATCCGGTTGAGTAAGTGATCTGATGATTGTGCACAAGCAAACACACTTCACACAACAACAATATAAGACACATCAAAACCTATAAGTCAATCGAAACTGAACGACCGAGGATATTCCCTATCAATTCCATGTACAGATTTAAGAGAGTTATCGTATCAAAACGGCTGACTTCGGCACTAATTGGATAACAGGCTAACAGGTAATATTTCTTTTTTAAGCCGTTCAGACTTGGAAATTTTTTTTTAGTTTTTCTCGATTGCTTCTAAAACGCACCCAGGAATGTCTTAGGCTCTTTATTAGATTTCGAAATTATAAGAATGAATAAAACTGCTAGAAAATTCTTTACAGTTTCCTTTTCAAAATGCATTCTTTTTCAATGTTAAAAAATATTCGAAATTTAGGATCTTATCGATCCGTCTAACTTAATCTTAATTACTTTAGGTTATAGTATATTCAATATTGTGATAGACTAAATACTTCAAATTGTCTAAGGTATCGGTGAAAACTTATTTGGAAACTTCGTTCTAACCATGGGTTAGATTCCAGATTCCACAGAAATACACGGGAAATAGGGTATGTACTGACTAAATGACATGCCGTTTAGAAATTTACAAGCCGTTTAGGATCGTCTTTCCCAGCAGAGAAGACTGGTAAACCAACGAGCCATCAACTTGCGAATCAATGAAAGCAATATATACCGACGACGGTTCCAAGATGGAAACTGGTGTTGGTGCTGGGTTCTTTTCAGAAACACTAGCCAGCTCATTCAAATTTCCTGATTACAGCAGGAGAACCTGGCAGTGACGAAAACTGCTAGAAAAGTCTGATAAATGGCAACACCACAAGCTGATATCACCCTTTTCATTGATAGTCAAGTGGCAATAAAAGTGACTTTTGCAATTGAAATCAAATCGGAGCTTGTAATTTGGTGCTAATGGTTCTTGGTACATAGCACAACATAATGCTTTGTTGCATTCCTGGTCACAGTGGTATCCCAGGTAACTAAAGCGGTAACGAGCTGGCGAGAATAGGATCACTACTAGATGTTAATCAACAGAAGACACAATAGTTCAAGTCACGCCCTGTAATCTTTAACAGGTAATCGAGAGTCTTGAAAATTTCTAGGCTCTATTAACCAGCTGGAAATCGCCTCCAACCACTGTCAAAAAACATAAAAAGGGTTACGGACGACAATGATAAAATGAATGAAAACGACTGAACGATGCAAGTGTTTCTTGCAGGAGCAGCAACAAACGTAGAATAGACACCTCGCCTTTACACCGGCGATTGCCACTCCTCCGGTGAACACAAGCGTCAGTAAGTTGATGGGGTCAATTCTTCCTAAGATTGGTAAACTCCTCTTGAGAAAAAAAGCAGCCACTTTGACTTACTCAGCGATTCTGACCAAACAAACGGACTACACTAACCTATTAAACTCATCTATCAGACATTGCTCCCTACGGGTCTGGTGGATGGATGATTTATCATGTGGGGGTAAAGGAAAGAATCACGCCATTAAAAACTATTTACCTCTCCTCAACAAGATTATGTGACGACAGACCTTTTTAAGATGATCATAGGTTTCAATACATGAGAGTCACAATTCCTAGGGTATCCCAACGGATCTACATTGATCTAAGTGTGACGGTAAAAAGATAAATTGTCAAGCCATTAACCTAACCATGGGTAATATAAACCATCACCATATCTCGTTTTATATTGATCATCATACGAGTATTTGGGACGTGCTATAGTCAAGCTTATGCCATTCATCACATATTGCCACTTTTCTAAGAAAACACTATTTGGCATGTTTTTCCAAATTTACTGCGCAAAATGTATTTATTTCCGGCCTTTGTAGCCTAAACTTAATAGGATGTAGGGTTTCCTTATTTTCTATTTATACCAGTAACAATTATGCAGTAGCATAAACTGTTCCTTATTTTGTCACTAGTGACTTTAAAACTAAAGAAATTCAATTCCAATGTCTGGTTATATTTGTTGTAAGACTGATTGTTTCACAAAGTACCAACAACCGTCCTCATTATTTAATACATATGTATATTGAAAGCCCCAGGCATTTTAAAAGTATACACATTAATGCATTTTCAAAAAAAATCCCAACCATTATTTCACAGAAAAAGCTCCCCAACAACCAATTAAAATTAAATTTTAATGCAATTTTCCCAACACGAAACACTAACAAAGAAAATTCCAGAGAATATCAAAAATTGACGTTTGTTCAAAGGAAAATTGAAAACGAAAATGTTTACCCAAAATAATAAAATGCAAAAATAAAAAAAAAAACAACGAAAACTCTTATTATCATAAACTTAAAATTAAATTAAAAATAAATTCACACATAAGGTTGGTAGAAAATTTTGCTCCAGCATCGCTGTATATACATATGTGAGCCTTGGTATAGTACTTCACGTCATTATCCACTTTTGAAGGAGTGAACCAGAAATAACACCAAACATATACTTTGCTTGCTGCAGTGGATGAGATGATGCACTACAGAGAAGTACATTCTGCTACCAAAATGAAAATACTCTCTCACTCTCTTTGCCATGAGGGTGCCACAAACTGCACCAGTGCATCGTCAAGATTTTCAAGTCCCAAAGCAGTAGTTTATTAAAATTGTATCTCATCAAAAGGAGTTGCCACCACAAAGCGTAAAAATAAAAAAGGAATTTCGGGTTTAACGTAGTAGAATTTTGGTTAGGAACAAGTTTATTTGAATTAGGGGTTTAACCTCGGTTTTATTAATAACCATCTTGCCTTGAGATTATTCTAGAAAATACAACTAACTAAAGTTTTTCTGGGAAGGATCTTCTCGGGTACAAGCCTTGTCATAATGTCTACTGTATTGCACTATCACTCCGGAGTAGTATGAGTTTGCGAAAAATCCTCCCAAATTTCACCTAATATGTTTTTCTTTCAGGGGTACTTCCTCTTGCTCGGTGCTCGGAGGTGTCAAATCCTCTAAGAGTATTTCTTTTCAAAATAAATTGAATTCTAGACATTTGGATTTGGCTAAAAAAAATTTAGGTCCCTACCATATTTCTTTTTGATTAATAATATTGACTTAACCAGCTCCTGATCCTGGTTGTTTGAGATCCGGCAGCCTTTCATCCTCTACGAAATTAAGCATGTTGCTTCCAGACATGTAGACCAAGCAATCTGTCATCCGGGATGGCTTGATCTTTCAATCGGAGATTCGGTCTTCCTTGTTTGAACTAGTTCTGAGGAGCTATTCCCTAATTGCATATTGCACCTCGAATTTTCCAATGTCATGCGTCACATCTGACTCAATTTCATCGGGATTACGAATGCTATCATATGCAGCTTTGAAGTCGATGAAGCGATGGTGAGTCTTGCCTTGAAATTCGTTGGTCTTTTTCAGAGTTTGCCTCAGTTTGAACATTTGGTCTATGGTCGATCTACTGAGCCGAAAACTGAACAGCTACAAGCCGAACATACTATTGAAGAAAGACAATACGGTGCATAAAATCTTATAGAGGGTGGCCAAATTAGAACAATAGGAAAAGAAATATGTATTTAACAATGAAGGAGGGGGATATAAAATTGGTTCCATCTTTATTTTTGATGCTTCATTTATGCCATTATGTATGTAATAGTGCATTATTAATGCAGATGCCCGTATTGGCTTTGCTGACAGTTCTTCAAAAGGTTGGTTCAACTTTTGATGACTCGCGGAATTATTTCGGCAAAAGTGTCTTGAAAGTTGGCCTTGAGTTCCCCCCAAGTGATTGGCTCTTTAGCGAAGAATAAGAACTTGAAGTAGCTTCTGGAAAAATAATCGAATTGTACCAAATCGCATGATCGTGGCAGCCAATTGATGAACGCTCGACGTGAGTTGACCCAGTCAACAAATTTATCCTTCCCACTTTTGTTCGTTGCGTCGCTTGTATAGCATATTGTGACAGCTTGAATAAATCGATGTTGTCGAGTTCTGGCCACAGAAAGTCAGTTCAAATTGTTCAATCCCAGAAACCATTGACGGTAACACTGTCCTTTTTTATTTCCAAAGAACTAAGGTCCGATAATGCAATAAACCGCACTTAACAGTAAATCTTTGCGAATGCATTGATGCTTGCTGAAACACTTGTGGATTATGTTCGCTCAAATAACCCCAAGTTCACAAAAGTAATTTGCAATACACCGAAATATTTTTTACTAACACAAACAAAACTAAGCAACTTGCTCGCCATCTGGCATGGAAGTTCTGACTCAAGTAAGTAGTCAGGGCAAGTTGAGAAGCAAGTATCCTGACAGCTGCTCTTGTAAAATACATTGAAAAATTTCGAAGGTCTTGTGACATACTTCAAAGCAAATTCACAAGAAGGAAATTGAAAGGCAGTAAATGTAGCCAATTTGCTTGCCAGTCCTTGGCTGTGTGGCCAACGGTAATTTCGGTTGTTGACACAGCAGCATAAATGGGCTTCGTCCAAGAAGATGATTTTTGTCGAAAATCTGGATCTCCGACCAACATTTACATCGCCCAATTATCGAGCTCGTTGTCTATGGTAATCCAAATAAAATGGCATACTAAATATTTTGACAGCTGAATGTCATTGGTAACTTTGACAACTGTTATCGACGTTTAGCTGTGATGTTTAGCAGACTAACAATATGCACACAGTCATGAAAGAGATTACAAGTCACCTCGTTCTTCACGACTTGTCAAAGCAATAGTTTAAGTCATTCATCACAGCCTAAGCTGGAAAGTTAGGTTGAAACTATTTGGAATATTTCTCGTAGAAGAAAGTCGGATAAAAACACATTTTGATTCAACCGAAATTAAAATAATATAATTTTCTTGTTCGGCAATTTAATATTTTCAACTTAAAATTATGAAGAAAATTTAAAAATTTGTGCCTAAACTACTTAAAATAGATTTGGCATGTAAAAATCAAGAAAACGATTTTAATTGTTTTGTTCGCAGAAATAATACATGTGAACATTAACTTAACTGTTTCTGAAACTATATTGTTTTAAATAAAGGGGTTATTACTGCCCCTAAAATGTTTTAACGCAGTGCTTGAAATAAGGAAAGTTGAAGAGGATTCAAAATGATATACTGATGCACTTTGCTTATGAATGTCTGAATATAACAATGGCGAGGAAATGTTAACCCTGTGAAAGCTTTCTACATTCGTGTAGTACGGCTAAAGACACAAAAGCACGGCTAAAGACAGATTATCTGAACTTAAAAATAAGTCCAAAGATGGGTACAAGTGCGAACCTTGACGTTGAATTGTTTTTGGGCAGGAATGCAGCTAAAGCAATAAGATTGTTGATATTCATAATTGGAATCTGATCTCAAAATTGCTCAATTATGACAGATTTTCGATATATATTACAAACTGAAGTGCAAACAAATTCCTTTTTTTTCGCTATATTTAAGGTCATAAGGAAATTACAAAAACTAATAAATCCCTTCAAAGCAAAATTTATTATTTCCAATAATTGTATATTTTTGTAGAAAACTTCCACCAAAATTCTGCTATGTTGTACTTGAAGAAAGTATTTAATATAAAATGAAATATAATATTCTTGGAAATAGAAATTCAATTCTTTTATTTCTGACAAATAAAATCAACTCTAAGATTCTTTGAGGTTTTCATATTTTAAAGAACATTATTTTAAATTTTAAGAGTAAATGTTTTTTCCACATTTTTTAAAAACGATTTTAAAAACGAATTTGCTATTTGGTTGTTTTGCATCGGCAACACTTTCATATTCTCTTACACCTTCCATATTGCAATTATAAACTAAGCCTCCTTCGTCTGAGAGGATACAAGGACCTAAATTGTGACGTTGTTCAGGTTTTTCATTAACTCATACGAGGAAAAAAAAAAAAAAAAAAAAACATTCTATGAAAATCTGCTGCAGCTTTTAAGTATTTATATTGCGGTAAAGGATCGACGATGACGTGCTTACGTTATGACGCCTTTATGCCTTCATCCATCAGTGTGACTATTAATAGCAAATTTCTAAGAATATTGCTGCAGACATAAGTACATTAATGTGTGTAGATATGAATATAAAACGAAAACTCTTACTATATACATATGTAAATAGGTTTGTATGTTTAAAATTAAGACAGGTTTTGATATAAATTAATTATAAGATAGTTGAGAATAATTAAAATGACTCCCATTTCACACATAAACTAAGCACCTTTAAAAGATTCAGACTAAAATATGTTTTATAATTTTCAAGGCCAAGACAAACTACATACTCGTAATTGTTGTGAAATTACTATGGCTTGAAAAAAGGAAGCTCGCATTTTAAAATGAAGCCATTATTATTTCGTAAAGAGATGCAGAGAGGGAGAGAAAGACAGTGACAGCTTAATGGAAAATAAATGGAGCTCATTAGAGACCACGTTTGCAATATATTTTTGTTAAATTAAGTGATTAAGCAAGAGACAACTAACGTGACGCCGCCGTCGTTTTTGGCAGAGAGTATGTTCATTTATTGATATAAAATACGGTAATGAATGTCAAAGTTTATTTCTTTTAAAATTATTCAAGGTTATGTTAGAGCAAAAACATCTTATCAATTTATCTAGATAAGCCATTTGGAGAGCACTTAGATTTAATGAATTTTAGTTTGAGAACTTTTTTTGTATGACAACTTTTAGTGGGACGGGTTGGGAACATTATTGTTGAAAAATTGTTATTATTGTTGAAAAATTGTTGTTATTGAACTTTACATGGAGAGTACATGCTGCATTTTGTATGGCAGGGCGACAAAAATTCCTCAAAACTTAAAACGAAAGAGATACAATTAGGCAACATTTTTAAATCATGTTTTTAAATTTTTCAACAAAATTTGGTTAAAAAACATAATTAGAATTTATGAATATTTTATATATTTATGAATATTTTTCAAAATGTTGTTTGACTTTATAAATATAGCTACACTGTTTCATCTTGTAAACTATTGCAACTCTCTGATATCTAGGATAAATTCAGTTAGCTAATTAAGAGTAAGTCCCTAACTTTGCAGGTGGGAAATCAGTTTCAAAACAATAGCCAGCCTGCTTATCAACATTGTATTATTTTATTGAGCTCAATAGTCGATTTAAAACTTCGCGCGAAACCATCGTGAAATATTCTAGTCATTAATTGCTCCGCTTTCTTGTTTACCAACATCAACTTTTATTTGAAACTTTTCCAAATAACGCCGTTTGTATTCGTTTTTTTTTTCACGGGAGAAGTTATTTCTCAGATGTACTACTTTTTGCACATATCTAATTATATTTAAGGTGTTGACGTTCTTAGCCTTAGTGCTTTCTTATTCAGGAACTTAGTTTGTGACTTCGAAAGACCATTCATCTCCAAAAGTTCAATACTTAAAATGATACAAACGCTTACAAAACATATCTAAGTCACAGCTTAAGTCCTTTTTTATCTATCATCGTAAAAGAAATCGGTGTTTTACTCTTATATCTGAATTTCTAATAGTTATATGAAATCTCTTAAAGCTTCTTTAATTCACTATCCACAATGTTATTTTCTTATTGTATAAGTCCCTGAGTTTAAATTAAAATTTTAAAGCTCTGCAATATTTAGTAGAAGAGGGATGGGGTGATTAATTCTGTTTTTTTTTTCATTTGCTTCAATTTTAAGGGTCACTTTATATGAAACAATCGATGCCTAACTAAACTAAGAAACTATTATACATAATCAATTTTTAATTTAAATGACCCTGTCAATTCTGGAAACTCTGGAAGTCTTTTGTATGAGATATAGTGACGCAAGTCAGAATGTCCACTTCTATAAATATGCATGCAGGCTCTTTAAAATTACTCGGATCTTTTCCATATAAGAAGGCTAAATGTTCCACCATTTTGGACTCGCATAACTCAAAATTGAACGAGTGAATGCTGGTTAGTAAATAATCTTCACATTGGGTTTCAAGTAGCTGAAGTGCAAAAGACTTTTGAGAGCTCTTGCCTTCTCTAACTGAATAGTAATGTGCTCATTGTGGTACAGGAACTAGTCTAAATAAACACCTAAATACTTTACAACAGTTTTTTCTCGTTATTCTTTGGTTTTTCCAATTGCTTCTCGAATCCAAATTAGGGTGTCCAGTCCGAGCATTAGCTCTTAGAATTATCAAGTTTGGTTTGGAGTTGTGTTTGGAGCCATTCGCATACAGTGTAGCATCATCGCAAACGCAAACAAATAATCGAGCTCCCTGAGTCGATCGCGACACTAAAAACTTCAGATGTCGTGTATTTTCTATCTGTTAGGACAAATTTCTTTCGGTATATCATGGATAGTATGATCTTTGTAAGTCTCATTGGAAATAAGTTGTAAATCAGTGCCTTGATCCTTTACCGTGTCAAGGGCTTTTTTCAATATCTACTACAGATTGGCAGTTGATGTCTGAAACCTATTTTGTAATAGCGTGCACTACAGAGTGATTTATTTTAAACCAAAATTGGTTTCGGAGAATAATCTCCATTTTTCAAAAACAAATAGAATAGGCTTATAAATAAATAATTTAAAAATCTTTCCTACATTAGGAAGGGGACATTTGATATTTTCCAACAACTTGGAAAGTATAGTATTTATTTTTAAAGATAACACAGTATTAGTGTGTGATATCAATCGACATATGTTTAAGTACAATGTCTGGAATATTATCCAAACCATTTGACCTTTTTGGTATTTAGTTTCCTAAAAATTTCAGTCATTTCGTCCATAGTTGTAAAGTCACTGTCAGTGCTTTTGTATGTAAGTTGATCAGCTTTCATAATAATTCATCAGAACATCTTAGGAGAATGGGGATTTTTTTACTACGAAATCTCAACAATTCATTATTTACTTCATCAGTCATGCAGCTAGGGAGTTCTCTAGAATTTACCTCCTCAAAATGGTAACCGATAAGACTTAGATTTTCTGCCCCATCACCAACTCACTTCTTCACCAAAGTCTTAGAAATGAATAGACTTTAATTATCTCAGTTTGATTTGGGATAAATATATTAAGCTACAATATCAAAGAAACAGTAAGTTGATGTCTGCCTGAGAAGGCAAATTATAATAGCACCGTAAAGACGTCTATAAATTGAACAGTCTTAGACAGCTTAGAAAAACAGTTGTATTCAATTTAGATAACCTTGTAAATGAAGGAAAACGAAATGTGTGGGTTACAAGATGCTCTGATTTCTGTCGATGGAAATCATGTGAAAATCATCAAAAACCCCGGTTTGAAACCCGAATCATTAATTTATATTATAATTAAACTGTGCCAGGATTTTCTTTCATAAAGTTATCATGCTCGAAAATTGCACAAACAAATTTAATTTATAGAAAAACGCAAGAAATTAATTGAAAATTTAATAAATTCACTATAGCTTATGCAAAAAGCACACTGAAATCAAATGAGATCTAATTTATGGAGAGAGTCACTTTAAAGAATTATTTTGTATTTCGTTATTAATATTTATTTCTTACAAAGTTTAATAATAAAAAAGGTAAAATGATTGAAAAATTTGGTGTATTTGGTGTTAAAAAGCTTCAAAACTTGGCAGTCAAGTATTTTTTTGCTGTTGATGTAGCAAATGGAGTAAGAGATGAAACTTTAAGAATGTGATTAATGGAACTATAGATATGAGTTTTTAAGCGAACGTTGTCGCCTTTTCTTTGAAGATTTTATAAAAGCAAAAATCAACAAAAAGGAGTTTCAAAAATAAAGCCGATAAGGTTTGCTTAAAAAGCTTATACCTACAGTTCTATTAGGGAAACTGATAGAGCATTATTTTCCGTTTTTAATAAAGGAATTGAGGTCAATGTACCCCAGACACAACAATAAAAAAAAAAATATTTTAAACCCCTTCACCACAGCAATTGCGAAAAAAACCTGCCAGACTTTTGTAATTCGATATCATGACGCACGTAACAATAAAAGCTTATACTCATATTTCGGTTAAACCTCCAAACCAAAAATTCGCTTTCTATTGTTAGTAAAGTAAAAAAAATGTCTTCTTCAGCTCCAAGAATTTCTGAAACATGTTTCTGTACTTTAATCCTTTTACAGATTTGTTCATCTTTTGTTAAACATAGGCAGTGACTTGAGAACACCCCACAAGAAGAAATCTAACGGGGTCAAATCACACAGTCGGGATGGCCAATTATTAATTCAGCTTGAGATAACTTGTTAGCAGATCGCTATTGCCAATCGTCCCAGTTCTGTGTGGCACTTAGCGCTGTCGGTTGTCCTGTTGAAACCACATGTCGTCGCGTCGGTGCCCATATCATCCAATTTGATACCAAAGAAATGATTGAACAATTTTACTTGTTGACGAACCCATTCGTCCTCTCGGAGGGACGATTATGGCGACCATAAAATGGACGAAGCGTTCGGAATGTTGTTCGAACAGAAGATAAACTTTCATATTACAATTTAATCATTTGCACATGTTGTTGAACCATAGAATTCCAGATGTTGATTTTGCAAGACAAACTTAAATATATGGCCAAAATTCCTATTGGAAAATACTTTATAAAAACAACACACCTACTGCAGATTTCTCACAAATATCCTCCAAGGACAAACATATTTATACTTCAAGTCAGTTTTATGGTAACATTTTAACTTAGAATCTGTCAAAATGATAGAAACGTCAAAGCAATGTTAACAGTCCATTTGACTTACGAAGGTGATTTTCTGTGATGGCAAAAGATAAATGGCGGTCTACAAGAAGGGGGTTCGGGACAGGATATTGTCTGCCCGGGCCTACTAGTAAAATATACATATCAATTTCCTTACGTTCGAAATGCATATTACTTTTATTTCTTACAAATAATCCCAAACAAAATTTAAAGAGTTGAATTATTGTATCCGTCCCTAGCATAAGATTATCCCTTACTTAGTTTTGTCTCACAAGAGATTAGTCCAGGGTATAACTGCTTACTACGTACCATAGGAAAAAAGAATCAAAAACCGAAACAATTTTGTTGAAATGTTTGTCCTCGGCTCCTCGCCCATAACATTCTAAACTCCAGCAGTAAACCACATAAAAGGTTTCATTTTCATTCGCATATTATATTCTGTTTATAAAAAAAAAAACATAAATATCTTATGACTCTTTTCGATGGATGAACCCTAGGATATCCGAAAGCCATATAAACCAGTAAACTCGGTTCTATTCAACCGCACACACAACAAAACATTTACTCAGTATCGGACTTTTCCACCTCACTGCTAGCTTTGTCCGACTCGTTCGTCCATCGTCTTTGGGATTCAGGAAAAAAGGAATTTATAGAATATCTGCTAATAAATATTTTCTATCTCATTTTATGTATAGAGACATGAACCCATACATATACATCCGTACGTAATATCTTTTGTCAAATACACACTGCAATCATACATATGCAATTTTGTGGTGTTTGCATATTTTGCTGGCTTATAAAAGGGAATTTCTATTATCCATGTCCTGTCCAATGTCCGAATTGTAAATGTCAAAATCGATATATGTACACCTTCTTTTTGTTGATGGATATAAAATAGAGCTCAAATCGAAATTGATTTTCATCTGAAAAATGAACACAACTAATTTCCGTAGATATATGTTGATAAAACATAGATTTCGACTGAATGTGAGCTGTGAGATTATTAAGAAGTATTCCGATTTGGGAGGACTGGACTGTTTATAGAAATGTCAATGAGATTTCTTGTAAACAGAACAAACATATTTCATGTTATGACCAAGATTACACTATTTCTTTTTGAAATAAAGGGTATTCCATGCATACAATAAATCAAATAGGAAAAAAGATTTTAAAATGGTCAACGGTCTTGGCTTTGATGAAAAGATTTTAAAATAGTCAACGACCTTGGCTTTGATGAAAGCATCGCTTCCCATCGATCAGTGAAATCAAGCATCATGTGCGTGGTTAGTACTTGGATGGCGGACCGTTTGGATACAAACCATGTGCTGTTGACATGTGTTTCTTCTGTTGTTGCTTCTTTCTGTGTGTATTGTATAAGCCGATTGCCAGTGCTTCGAGTGTCTCTACCTCGTAGATTTATCTACGGAGGGGAAGAATATTTCACTAGAGCACCATTTATAAAAATTGCGGTACATTTGTTTGCATTAGATGCGAAGCTTCTAGGTCTTAGTTTCGGCATATGGTATGCTTTAGATTCGTAAGCCTCCTCTTTTTAATAACTAAATTTTACAATTAAATTTAGTGGTGCAGCAGCTGGTAGGGAACAAATTGCTGTACGCATGTTGACAGAAGTGGAGGAGACCTACAATTTTCTGTTGAATCCGAACGGCTAAGATTAGCAGCACACTTCTTGACAAAAGATATGTATTCTTGGGTAATTTGTCACTTACGAAAAAAAGTTACGGCAATCTCTTTGTTAATATGTTTCAAAATTTATTCTGTAATAAGCCAGTTCATGTTTCTGTAATCTCCGAAATATTAACTATACGAAGAGGATTTGTCTGCAAAATTTTTCAGTTTTGCTGTCGAATTCTGAGTAAAAAAATAAGCTCGATTAACTTTCTCAGAAAGTTGAATGAACTGATTCACAGCTCCTTCATTTATGTAGCTGAAACGTATTCAAAAAATTCCGGGATAAAAATAATGCTACCTTCCTATTTGTATCACCATTTGAAAACAAAGGTAAAATAGTACAAAGATGTGCCCAGATACCTCTTTTTCATGGCTTAAAAAACACTCTCGCATTAAAAAAAAAAAGAAATTTTTAATTAGATGCCTTCCTGAAGTAAGAGAAAAAAAAAACTTTAATTAAAATTGTCTCAGAATCAGAGAGGCAAATCAGTGAAAGCTAAATGCAAATGCAAAGTGGCAAATGGCATAACCACTTGAAATCGCCTTTTGAATGGTATAACTGTTTCCGTGAAATTCTTTTCTTTTTTGTTTTAACGCGGAATAAATTAGTGTTGGATGAAGAGGGAGTTTTTTTGACTCAAATAATGGCAAAAAAAATTACTTTGAAGTGTTTTGTTTCGAAGTTTTTTTCTCTCTACATTAGCATACAGAAATTCTATTCAAAAGAGGATTTAAAAAAAAAAATAATTAATCGTAGGAATAAAAAAAGCTTTTAAAAGATACCTTTACCTATAGCTAGTATTAAAATAAAATCAACTTAAAGGCAATCTTAAAACAAGAGAGTCTCTTTTTTATCAATTTAGATTTACATAAAAAGATGATGAAAAAATCTTATAGACTTAATTTTGTATCACACTTGTTTTTTTCGGGAGGTAATTATTTTAACATGACAATTTGCTGCTGACATATAAATTGAAATATTTTCGGATCTGTTGATGTTACATCATTTCATGTCTTTCAATAAAAGAAGAAATGGAATAACATACTTTTTGGCATATAAAGTGAGTGGCACAAGAATTATGGGCAGTATACATTGCATCTAATTTTAAGCTTAAACCATTAATTATTTACTAGAATTTTATATTTCTAGAATGCTAGAACATTATTTCCATCACTCGTTAGCGGCAATAACTTAAAAACTACATTTGAATTGACCAACATTATTGAATTTGCATCGTGTCTACTGTGTGGCAGGAAGCGCTATCCTGCTGGAACTAAATCTCGTCTAGGTATAGAAAGTACATAATTGGGAATAAGAAATTGGTTATCATTGTTGTGTGGCACTCACTGAGGATGCATTGTCACCTGTTGAACCTCCTGTGGGTTGGTGTCGTCTCATATACGGCAATTTTGCTCGTTAACCAAGCTATTTATTCAAAAATACGCCTCATCGCTTAAAATAATTTTGGACATAAAATGGGGTTCTCTTTCAAACTTTCAAACAAAGCCAAGTCAGCGAACAAGCTGTGTTTTCCTTGGCCATGAATTTTGAGTTCCTGGGTCAGTTAGATCTTGTACGGGTTGAGGCCTAAGTCCGGACAGTAAATTCGCCAAGTTGAAGTCTGCGAAAAGCCGAGTTCTTGTGCCTTGGGTTCTCCTTCCACACTTCCAAAATTCTCTCCAAAGTTCAGCCAATCTAAAATTTAGCCAAGCATTTAAATCCAAAAGAACGCAGCTTCTTTTAAAAAATCTAATTTTCGCTTTTAACTGGACATAACTTATTAAGAACTAATTGCTTGGCACATTTTATCAGATATAATATTTTTTAACTTTATGTGGACTTTAATTTTTGAAAATGGGAATTAAAAATGAGAAATATTTGGGGAAAAACAATTCGTCAAAGCCAAATGAGATGTTCCCATAAAATTTCTTTTTGGAAAACAACTGGTTTATGCGACATATTCTCCACAATGATTATATGTCAAAATTAAGCTAGGGTCTTAGCTGATGTTTAGAGAGAATAGTGGGACTTAAGATTTAGCGTGATCTGCGTAATAGTCTAGTCTAGCCGAATGTCGGTTTTAAGAAATTGGTAATCGTTATGGAACTCGTATTGTTGAAAACCTTATTCATTTGCTCGAAAAATTCATGTAATCCCGAAAACTAAAATACATGTGTAATCTCCTTAATAATTTGGCCAACCACAGCATAAAACTATAGAAACTCTAAGCCTAGGAAGCTGCTGATAGGAAAACACAGCGAAAAAATATTCATGGAAAGTTTCAGCAATTTCATAAAAATATGTAAATCAAACAAACTGGAAAGAAATTATGTAAATGCAATACTGACATATGCAATTAATTCAGTATCAAAAAGACTAAAAAAGTCCCCAAATAATCTGCTACAATTTTGCTCTTCGAACAGCATACTGCACAAAGAAATGAAGGGCGTATTTTTTTAGTTTATGATTTCGTTGAATTATTTTGTATCTGATTTTTCCTTTAACATAATCAGTCTGCCAGACTTTATTACTTGTCTGCTAGACTTCATAACTTAAAATAAAATAAAATTTATTGCATGGATGTCTTAGAAAGAAACTTGCAATATAAATATTCGATTTTTGATTGTCAATAAAACAAGTTATGTTTGAGATATCATTTCATAACTTAGTTTTGTGTTTATTTGAAAGAACATTTGATGCTATTTAGCAAGGAATATATTATAATCGTATAAAATGAATCTACAGCTTTACTTGATGGTGGTGTTCATAAGGTCGACGACTTTGTCTAATAAAAATTTATGAATTTTCAGAATTACGAGAATTAAGTACGTTCTTTAAATTTCGAGGGCATCAATTGTTTGTGGTTTTATTGCACTGAGAATGCGATAAGATAACTCCAAAGGCAGAACTATAAAGGCAATAAATCATACGATTTCGGTTGCCAGTCCTATTCCCTGCAGATATAAAATTTTGCTTCGCAAAACAGAAGTTTTAAACGACAAATTTACAATCAAAAGGTAATGAATGCCAATTTTTATATTAACAACGTTATTTTGAACAAAATTATCAATAGTGACAAAATTATAAAAATAAGGATTTATGAACATGCAGGTTTATATATTTTAAAAATATTTGTATAAAAGTACGACCGAAAATTAAATCACGGTTAACTTAACTTAATTATACATACTCGTATATAAGTTCAACATAAATTTGTTCATGATACGAGTACTTTAAAATAATAAATGATTTGTATTATATTTTCCCATAACCTTTCATAACTCACCTAAGAAACGTCACTGGAGGCGTACCAAATTAAAGTTGTAAGCTGAGATATTCATCTTCGATAAGGTTTACCCAAAATCCAATAACCATAAGGACCCGAGATCTACAGGACATTTCTTCAAATTTAAAATATTTGTCGAAGCTGTTATTAGTTATCTTATAAATCGAATTTGACTCATACGGAAGAATATCTGGTGCTAGACTTATGACAGATGGTGTAATGTGTTTTTCAACATTTCTGCAGAGTGTCTAATAAAATAGGTACTCCCCCAACATATAATATTGGAATAACCTGAGGTAAATATCAGGCAAAACTTCAAAACCATCTTTCCAAAATCGGTTTTTTTTGACGAAAACTTGCAACGCAGACCAATTGAAACTTGTTTATATATGATGTGTGTAAAATTTAATTAAATTGGTAAGAGTGTTTTAAAAAAAATATGTTCAAAACAAGTTCTAGATAGACCAAATACAAAATTTCAATTTGAAATTACGTTTAAATTGTAAGTACAAATTAGAATCCTAATCCTAAATGTACAAAGACAAATAGACCAGCGGAAGTCATGATGAAGAAAACCAAGTAGTTCGAACTCTCCATTATCGTAATGTATAATAATTTTTGATCAAGGAGTCGATATTTTGTTTGACACAAGGCCAATGTTAGACCAAATTAAAACTATAGCATAAAAATAATTAATTACAACGAAAAATAGACCTAAAAACTAAATTTAGTATTGTTCTGGCAAGTTCATGGTAGGTGTAAGATAAGGGGATCTTGCTGTAAACATAAACAATTAAGTTTATTTTTCAAAATATTTATTTATATTTTCTTCACTTGAATATAAGCTCTTGTTTAATAATGACGTTTCCGCTTTGGGATCAATTTCATTTAAATTATTTATTTTATTATAGAAGCAACTTTTTTACAAATCTGAGAAATTCTACTTCGTCAAAAAGGGGATAATAAAACTGAGAAATTTAAGTGAGGGCTTTTCCGTTCGACTATCATAAATTCTCCATTATGGAAAACGCAAGTTGTCTGTTATTATTTAAGCCTGTTAAACTGAACTCCAGAAAAATGTTTTTTTTTTTTTTTTTTTTTTCTGGGAAATGGGTAGATATTTCTACCTATGTATGTTTTGTAATAATCTAACCATTCTATAATTTAACCTTTATTTGAGAAAGATTTTGATCTCATCAATTAACTTAAAAGCGAAACTTATTTCAATATTCTGGTAATAGCAGAATAATGTACCTAATTTTTCGACTTCTTAGAGTTACGCATTTTGCTCTCTTGTACGTAATTTAATTAAAATTTCAACTTTTTCAACTAAGCAAAAGACAGTTGTACGTACCATATTTCTAAAATAAAAAATCATGCCTGGTGATTGGAGATTGGACTGTTCCGAGAAAGGAAGAGGTAGCCCAAACAACATTTGTATGTAACTGACTAGCGGAGGAGAAATTTCAGTTTAATTATTCTAATTATACTTTTAGAACAAGCGGCTTCAATGCAACCATTTTCTTATTGACATTTACAAAATGTAAAGATATTTCTTAGCAATAAAATAAAAACTGTTCTCTTAAATAATGCACAAGAGAAATTTCATGCAATTCAGGCGTGCATTATATATGTACATATATGTATAATGCAGGAGAATTCGTATGTACACTTGGGCGTATACGTACTTTTATTGATAATAATATTTATTCCAATATATCTGCAAGTGAATTTCAATAGACGCTTTTCGAATATGGATTTCTGAACTTTGACAGGTGATTGCGGCCATATTGAAGCTACATCTGTCAAATTCACCGTCATTTAATTAGTATGTCTTGCCAAATGAAAATGGAGTTATAGCATTCACAAACATATACAAATGATTAATTTGTTTTATGAAAGTTGGTCTTCTGTTCGAGGAACCACATACAAGTGGTTCAACAGGACGGCACTATGTATTAGGCAGAGCGTGTCACAATGGACATTTTGCACGAGCGATTTCCGAACATGATTATCTTACCTGGAAGCGATGTTAGATTTCTTCTTTTCTTCTTGGAGTTTTTTTTTAATTCATGTTCTAGGTAAATTTTATTTGGGTTGCCATTTTTGTGTGAATGAAATCTGATAGTCTTTTGATTTGATAGTAGGGACGGATCGATAATGATTTATTTAGAATCATAGAAATAACCGTTAACGTCGCTAAGATTGGTGTGTTAGAGTGTTACAGCTCTCTACAGACGACCACAATTTTTGACAAAAATTCATTATGTGCGACGAAGCAAACTTCTACTTGGTTGGTTCTGTTAATAAAGACAGCCCAAGTGCATTAAAAACTTTCGATTGATAAACTAAATACCACTACACCCTATTAGAGTAATATATATAAATGCACTTAATTGAAGTGGTTTTATTTTTTATCAAAAGAAAAATACGTTACTAAGTAATCAAAGGGCACGATAGTGCCCAGCCAAGTTCTGGCACTACTCCCTTATCTTTAGTACCAATGAAGTCAGAAACTTAAAATTCCGACTATTTGCTAAGCTAGTCAGACAGGCCCCTCACCAAATTTCAATTTTCTAGCATAAGCGGTTCCTGAGAAATAAGGCCTCGAAAATCACAAAAACCGTAACTGACTGACTGACTGAAAGATCATCAAAATTATGGAGCATTTCCCAACATCGTAGAATCTTGTAATTTTGCACAACGGTAGGTCTTGTCATGCAAGAGAGGTAAAAATCGAAAATTTGAGGTTTTCCATTCAGGGGGCGTGTTATCCACCCACTTTCTCCGAATTGGTGTTGGTTAAATGGAACACTTCCGATTGCTGTAAGACGATGAAATTTGGTAAAACGGTAGGGCTTAAATTGCATACAAAGAAGAAGAAATATAAAGTTTAAGGTTTTCCATTCGGAGGGCGTGGTATCCGCTTACTTTCTGAGAAAATGTTTAATTTATATGGAGCACTTCCAATTGCTGCAGAATGTAGAACCCATCAAATTTCAGTCAGTAATCATTACATAATAAAATTTCTCTATTACATTGTAGCTGTTTTAATATTATTCTACTTTAAATATTCGGTATTACTTGGCGTACTCTTTTCACGGCTGACTTGTTAGACAAAGGTTTTTTTTATAGGAGAACTTGGCTCTTTTTTTAACATTTATGTTTTTGGACTGATTTAGTTTACGGTTACTATTTTTGCTAAATATACACGCTCAATACTAGTTAAAGTCGTCAAGATAATTCTAGAGGTTGTCCCTAATTTATTCCTTTGCCTTACAATCTTAAATTAGAGTCATTATGTCTATTTGATAATTAAGCTTTAAAACAAACATATTTGCGAATAAATTTTTTTTTTCAATTGTGTTAATTGTGTATACTCGTGTTCGATTTTAATTTTAAAAAATTCAAAACTTACCCTACCTATCACAAGTAAAAAGTGCATAACCTCATTCAATATCATTGAATTGAAAACTATTTTCAATTTCTTGGAGGTATTATAAGCCAATTTTTGGATACGTAAAAAAAATCGACCTTAACATTTACTTCAAATCTGACATAAAAATTGAGCTTTTTAAAATTGGAAGTTTATGATTTGTAGGTGATTTCTTTGAAAAGAAATTGAAATATTTTAGCTTTTAAAATATCGGTAAGAAAATGGGACTAACAACTTTTATAAAAAAACTGTGGATTATTAGCTTACATTTTGGTAAAAATATTATCAACTAATTCTTTAAACGGTAACTTCCATTTTCGAATTTCTCGTTAAGAGTTTAATGATCAAAATTTTCATAGAATTTAATTTATGTTGCGATTAAAAAAACACACATTTCTGAAATTAAATTTTGATTTTAAATTTTTGAAGTAAAGTTTTTCAATTGTTTTGCATGAATACAAATTAACTAAAGAAGTCAGATGGCATTTTGTTTTTTGAGTTCAAAACTATATAAGAGATTGTTTTAGAAATTTTTAGATATATGTACATAATTTCCTACATTTTAAGTTTTTTTTTTAACTTTTAAATTTTAAACAACTTGAACTGTATGAGCAAGTTGATGCAACTTTACCGTGCATTTTATTTGTCTAGTTTGTGTGCACTCTAAATACCCTTGAAATTATTAGTTCCTTTTGATTCTGTATTCAATTCGAAAATACTACTTTATAAACAAAAATGAACCTGGTAAATTCTAGAAGTTTATATTTAATCTTTTATTAGTTTCATTCAACATATATATACACATGTATACCTATGTATAAGTTGTTCATATTCATACACAGTTCTATGTGCTTTCAAAAGAATTAATGAAAACTTTTACAAGTTGTTTGAAAAGAACATTATCTATTGAAAACCAGTCAGAAAATAGTTTTAAAAAACTCCAAACTTCAAATGTATGTAGGTAAAGGTATAACATCTATTCTTAGTTTTTCAACAACTATTCAATTTTTGTATTCAATTAGTTCCTTTCACCTGAATCACAGAGCGTTGAAACGTTCTGATCTGTATCAGTATGTAATCCGTTGCTGTAATCCCTTACAGCTCTTCTTCATTATCGACATACGCTGTGTGAAAAAATGTCCTTCTTCCACTCACCCATACACAACCCAGCGGACTTACGCACAGCTCTTTGTTAAGACTTTAAGACAATTAAAAATTGAAAATCTATTTGCCAACCACCATCGTTTCCCTTCCCCGTCACATCGCATATACTCGTACCTTCAAATCAAATTCATATCCTTAAACCCAAAGGAGATTTATCCATACAAACAGACTTTTGCTTACAAACGCTACGCTCGCTGACGCTCTAATTGGTTTTCACAGTTCTACTGTTTTAATTTCATAGATTCCCAGTTGGCGCACCGTCCTCGGATGCCAACACTAAGGGAACTTCAATCCATCGTTATCCCATGGTGTAGGTAGGGAAAAATCCCTTTTAGTTATAAATATTTTTTGTTGTTGTTTCTCTATCGGCTTGTGTTTCCAGCCCTATGCAGTGAGTGTTGGCGGTGCACAGTGGTAATCGATTTGCATTTTACCGTAATAATTGAGCTGAGCTAAGTACTTATATCCATCTTACCTTACCTCTTTCTCTCTCTCTCTCTCTAAATTATTATTTCCTCACTCGCACTATTTCATTGAAACTTTTACGGTGATTAATTTTCAAAGAGCATTTAAAACGGAAAAACATTTTTCATTGTTTGAGTAATTTACCGTTGTTGAGAAAAAAAAATAACCGGCCATGAAGAGCTGCTGAATGCAGCACTTTCGGATTACCGCTGGTTGTTTGCCTCATTAACTTAGGTGGGACAGCAACAACAACTAAGCGTCAGCCTATTCCTGAATACTAAACCTGGTCCGTATATATTTGCCCGGGAAAACAATAAAAAATCCATTTCCATTGAAAGCTCATTAAATATTTATTTTGTATATCCTGTTTTCGAAGCAAGGCGAAAATTCTATGCAAATTTACGGTACGGTACCGCACCACTTCACTTCGAAAAAGGACGAACCCGACGGCAGGTGTTGAAGGGTAGATTCTACGGTTGCCTCTTGTATGTTTAATATTGAAATATGATTTTTCTAACTGAACGCACCGGATATTTGGGTTTATCAAAGGCGTATCATATCCCTATGCCTATACGATGCTCTACGCATCCGTATTTACCTCCGGATGCGGCCTTGTTGATGGGTTTGCTGTCTGTGATGTGAATCTGTGCTATATGTTGTTTTATCCTCGGTAATGGATCCCCTGACAACAAAGCACAAATATCTGGGTCTGGGATAATGGCTCGACGGAAGTGCCAGCCCGATGGCAAAATGCAAATAAAGTCGCCATTATATTGGCTCGTATACATCGAAAAAGAGTTTGTTTGATCGGTAATTTGCTGTCGGGTGAGTTCTGAACTTTTTATTTTTGTATTTTTTGTTTCTATAGATTGTGCAGCCTGCTTTGAGAGGGAATTCAGTAAATGGCTGAAGTTTTTTTTTCGGGAAATTTGTATGTAATTTCTGAGCTCTAAAAAATATTTATGACCAAAAAAAAGAATATTTTAGATAATGGATGATTAAGAGCGTGTTTCTGTTTATTGGAAATAATGGTGGAAGCTCATTGTAATGACAAATTAAAATTTAATATTTTTAATGGGATTGCATAGTACGTTCTTTTAAAGCAAAATTATGTGGGTTGGCTTACACTGAAAATAAAAATCGTCATAAAAATTCTTAAAACCGTTTATTGACTTACTTTTCATTGTCGCAATGAAGTTTTTATTGTCACAATAAACTTTTATTGATTTCAGATTTCCGTAATCAATAAACTTTTTATTGTGACAATTAATTTGAGTTTATTGAATTCGAAATCGGAAAATAATAAGCTATTTAGTACCGCAATAAACTCATACATTGTCCCAATAAACTTTTTAATTGAATTAAGCATTAAAAATCGTTTATTGTGACGATAAATAAGTTATTACAATTTAATATTATTTTCTAAGCCCCAGTTGTAATTTTATATATAATTAACAGTTTATTTCCATAGTAAACGAGTTCAAAATTTGAATCGATTTCTTTTTGCATAAAATAATTGACCAATATTAACAATTTCCAAAATCTAATCTACCTAATTGTATTTGGTTTCTTATTCTATTTAACTTTTATTTGAAAGATCTGATCTTGAAATAAAATGTTTAAAATTAGAAGTTATTTTCTATATTTATTTTTAAGTTCACAAAAAATCCGAATTAGCATTTCAATAAACCTTTTACTGTCGCAATAAACTATTTCTTGATATTTCCATTTTCAAAAACCTTTTATTGTCACAATAAACTTTTAATTGATAATCCAAACTGCCATTTCAAAAAACAGTTAACTTTCAACTAACCATTTATTGTCACAATAAACCTTTTATTGTCGCAATAAACTAGTTATTGATAATCCAAACTGCCATTTAAAAATACAGTTAACTTTCAACTAACCATTTATTGTCACAATAAACTATTTATTGATATTTCGATTTCAAAAAAACAGTTAACTTTCAATAAACTATTTATTGTCCCAACAAACAGTTTATTGTCGCAATAAACTATTAATTGATAATCCCAGACTACCATATCAAAAAACAGTTAACTTTCAATAAACTATTTATTGTCCCAACAAACAGTTTATTGTCGCAATAAACTATTAATTGATAATCCAGACTGCCATATCAAAAAACAGTTAACTTTCAATAAACTATTTATTGTCCCAACAAACAGTTTATTGTCGCAATAAACTATTAATTGATAATCCAGACTGCCATATCAAAAAACAGTTAACTTTCAATAAACTATTTATTGTCCCAACAAACAGTTTATTGTCGCAATAAACTGTTTATTGGCGCAATAAACTGTTTCTTGTCGCAATAAACTATTAATTGATAATCCAGATTGCCATATCAAAAAACAGTTAACTTTCAATAAACTATTTATTGTCCCAACAAACAGTTTATTGTCGCAATAAACTGTTTATTGGCACAATTAACTGTTTCTTGTCGCAATAAACTATTAATTGATAATCCAGATTGCCATATCAAAAAACAGTTAACTTTCAATAAACTATTTATTGTCCCAACAAACAGTTTATTGTCGCAATAAACTGTTTATTGGCGCAATTAACTGTTTCTTGTCGCAATAAACTGTTTATTTGCGCAATAAACTTTTTATTGTCGCAAACAACCATTTATTGTCTTAGCTAACCCAAACGCACAATAAGAATTGTGGGACGATTCAGTCTATTCCTTGTTCTTGTCGTGATCGTGTGTTTCGTGAGTAAACGTCATATCTATTAATTTATAACAGAGTATACCAAGTGTTGTGTTAAAAATAAAACAATAAAACAATTAATAAGTTTGTAGTAGAAATATTAAAATATAAAATATAATACATTCAAAAAGTTACAAAAAAATCTTGTGCGAGTGGTTAATTTCAATTCCATATAAGTAAGTATTGCATTTTTCCTTGCACTGAAAAAAAGCGTTGAACAATAAAATTGATTTCGCTAATTATTGCCGCATTTGAATTTCTTTTGGTCAGAAAATGGTTTATTGGGAATATTTTAATAATAATTTCCCATTTTAAAATGGTTGACCAAAAAGCACTTAACTTTTAATAAACAAACAATTAATTCGCACAATAAACAGATTGCCATATCAAAAAACAGTCAGCTTTCAATAAACTATTTATTGTCCCAACAAACAGTTTTTTGTCGCAATAAACTGTTTATTGGCGCAATAAACTGTTTCTTGTCGCAATAAACTATTAATTGATAATCCAGACTGCCATATCAAAAAACAGTTAACTTTCAATAAACTATTTATTTTCCCAACAAACAGTTTTTTGTCGCAATAAACTGTTTATTGGCGCAATAAACTGTTTCTTGTCGCAATAAACTATTAATTGATAATCCAGATTGCCATATCAAAAAACAGTTAACTTTCAATAAACTATTTATTGTCCCAACAAACAGTTTATTGTCGCAATAAACTGTTTATTGGTGCAATAAACTGTTTCTTGTCGCAATAAACTGTTTATTGGCGCAATAAACTGTTGCTTGTCGCAATAAACTGTTTATTGACGCAATAAACTTTTTGTTGCCACAATAAACCATTTATTGTCACAATAAACCATTTATTGTCACAATAAACCATTTATTGTCACAATAAACCATTTATTGTCACAATAAACCATTTATTGTCACAATAAACCATTTATTGCCACAATAAACCATTTATTGTCACAATAAACCATTATTTGCCGAAATAAACTATTTATTGATGCAGATTTAGATCCGATTTTTTCATCTCCAGTTAACTATCTGACAAATAAAAATAAACAAACATTTGTGCATTTTCTATTTTTCAATTTTAACACGTTTGAACACGTTTTTACTAACCCATGTTTGCTTGTTCTATCAGACATTTTTATCTGACGTAAGAAAAGTCGGTCCTTATTGTTTTTAATTTTTTGTTAACTTTTTGTTTTTTTCTTCTTTTTATTTTCATATTGTACGCGAACTACAAGTACAAGTCCAGCTGTTAGATAAACAATAAAACTCAAAGATATAATTTTGAAAAATTATAGAAAACTAAATATCGAAAGAATAGACAAGGTGAGTTATTTTATTAATATATGTATGTACATATTCGGGGCTATCGTGAATAAAATTTCCCACGGAATTTCTCCCATCTTCTAAAATTGGAAATGTTCACAATTTTTAACTGCTTCTTGTAGTCTCAAATTTGGTTCATCAAAATGACAGTCCCGCTGCCACGAAATATTCATTTTTGATGTCATTACATTATAAGAGAAACTGCAACCATAATTCACGTTTCCAGTAATCGACGATGGGAAAAAATCCGTGAGAAATTTTATTCGCGATAGTACCCATTAAACAAATTATACAAAACTCTTATGTGTTACTTGAATGCTGCATTATTTTTAAATTCCGAAAATTGACAGTCTAGATGATTCGTAGATTTTTTTAAGTCAACAGTCTTTCATTCTTTAAATTATTCCTTTTTTCTCTATAATTCTTTCTTAGGATTTTCGATAGATCAGAAGTTCAAAACAATATTGTTTGATCAGTTTTAGGTTCGATACAAAAAACTACAAAATTAAAGTCAAGTTAAGCAAGAAGTCATTTGATTGGTGTTATAGCGCAGTATTTCATCATGAATAAAATCCATCTTGAACTAGGTGGTAGCTATAAATTGGAAAAGGAAATCATTGAACGATTTCCTAGTGAAAAACTGGTAAGCCTTTTTATAAGAAATCAATTCAATTTTATTTAATTTTAATTATATTTTTATTAATAAATTATAATACCTTACAAAGAGGTGAAATAATTTAAAATCTCTTCTTTTCCACTTTTAAATATGAGAAAGTGTTCCTTCGGGAAGTTAACTACGTACATATTTAACAAAATCACATCAGAACTCATTACTTCATATCAGGGTTGCAAAAGCTTAAGTCACTTTTTAGCTCAAGCTTACCTTTAATTCACAAGCTATTGGGTTACTTCTGAATTAAAAAAAAAAATCAATTCACAAGATAGTTGGTGACATTTGAATTAAAAAAAAATTAAATCAGAAGACTTATGAATTAAAAAGATTAATTCACAACCTGCTACTAAGTGACTTATGAATTTAAAAAAATTAATTCATAACCTAGTTTGTAGATTGGAAATTATTAACCCTGGATGGTTATCCTTCGTCGAATCGACGAACACCCTTTTTATTTTGTATAATTTCTTTTTAACTATTCATCCCTTTTAATTCAATCTTTGTACAACATCAGTTGGTGTTGATCTCTACCAGTGAGCGAATTTATGGTATCCTGTGATCAATTAAAATGTTTTGTTTTTAAAGGTATGTTCGTCGAAACGACGAAGGATAACTTTTGTGTGATTTTTGTATGAACACATTTTTTTCTTATTTTGTTATTTGGGGTATTTTTTGTTGATTTTTCTTGTAATAGCATATTAAAACCATCCAGGGTTAAGCTTGTTTTGACAATTGGTTATTTAATTATTAATGAAACCAGTTTTCAAGCTTTTGGAGCATTGTGTGTGAGTAACCGATTCTGCAGTCCCTATAACCCAATAGAATAAAAAGCAATATCGATAAAATAAAACACACACAATTCTCCAAGAGCTTGAAAACTTGTTTCGTTAATAATTAAATAATTTATGTAGTCAAAACAAGCTTACAAATTTCCAATCTACCAAGTAGCTTAAGAATACATTTTTTTTTATTTATAAGTCACTTAGTAGGTTGTGAATTATTTTTTTTATGAATCATAAGTCGCTAACTAACTTTTGAATTTAATTTTTTTTTAATTCACAAGTCATCTACAGACTTATGACATGGACTTTTTTAATTAAAAAATTCGCAACCCTGCTTCATATACATTTTGAGGCTCGAAAGCTCGATTTTTTTTAAAACCATACTATTCTACTTGTCGTTCAAAGTTTTGTTCGTTTTGTAAAGTGGAAAAGAAGAGTTTTTTTTGTCCCACACAAAATTTTTTTTAAAGCAATATTTTTAAAGTAAATATTCAATATTTTGCAGGAGTACTATAGGTCTGGGAAGAGGGGGAAGATCTACAATAAATATAGCAATTTGAAATTCATTTTAAAAACAATGAATACCCCAACGTCAAGTAAGCCCAGGAGTGAAAAAACTGTGGATGTAGACACAGACACAGAAGTCGAAATGGGTAAGTCTTATTTATTTATTTACCTACATAATATCACTTGTCGATTTATTTTTACTTGCGACTTGACTTACATATAGGTACTATAAGGCAAGTTATCATTCGTAAAAAAATCGAACTCGAGATTTCGATCAAAGTTGACATTACGATGATACCGAAGACTAAAAAAGTGGGTCTCGCAATTCTGTCTGTTTGACTACAGCCTAAACGCCGATTTTCTTTAAATGTCTTACCCCCACACATTTTTTAAGACCGTAAATAACGGTACCTGTCATACAATTTTTTTTCGAAATTTTATAAATATTTTTTTCTCCAAAAATGTTCGACATATATTAAAAATAAAGATACAAAAAAAATTAATTTAGTTAAAGCTAGATAATGGTTGACAAAAATTTCAGAAAAATGGTCAGTGGGGGTACCCGCCATGGAACTAGTTTTTAGTTTCTGATTTTCTTAAAAACTGTACCACCGATTTAGATAATTTTTTTTATGCTAAAGCCCCCAGTAAGTCAAACACACTTGTGTATTAAAATTTTCCAAAATATTTTTTTTTGATTTTTAAAAACAGTTTTAAAAAACGTTAAAAATGGTTTCCAAAAATATTATTTTGCTCAAAAAACGGCACGCGCCTAGAATTTTGATAAATTTTTTTTCTTTACATTAATTTTTATGATCTTTAATTTAATAAAAAAAAATTGAAATCAAGATATTACAGCTTGTACCTACCATAGAACATTTTTTTAAAATTTTGAATGACTTATTATCGACATAAGGGATTTTAATGAAATTTTTTATAGGTTTGGTTAAAAAAAAAAAATAAAAAACATTGCATTTCGAAACTTAAAAAAAATATAATTTGAATTTTTGAAAAAAAAAAGAATATTTTTTTGTGGAAAATTTCAAAAACAGCTCAATATTTTTGTTTGGAAATTTAATTTTCATTCGTACAATAATAAAATCAAGTTTTTTCTTGAAAAAGGTTTAAAAAATTTGTATATAAAAGCTTATTTATTTAAAGAAACCACTGCCTGGATAAATTCATATTTGCATAGCATTCTGTTTTTGTCTCATACTACGAAAAGAATTTATACTTATTAATTTTATCCTTTTGAACAATTTTCGCTTATAACATTCCTTTGTAAAATTGCTAGTCGATTACATTTTCGTGCATTTTATTTTTGAAACCTGGGGCCTGTTCCTCATCATCTACATCAATTACACATCAACGACTCTAAACAATATGTGAGTCCGATTAAACTTTACGAAGTCATTTTTTAAGCTTCTGAACTAATTTACCATCAATGAGTATTTTCCAATTTCAATCAAGCGAAACTATTGGTTTCTGAAATAGTTGATATAATTTGATGAGAAACAGGAGCTTGAATATTATTTTTATTAATTTATTTAAAAAAAAAACTAATAAGTTATACATATTTATGGTTTTCAGTTCCAGAAGAAAATGCTGAAACGTGCTATCAAGCACTAAGATTTGACAACCTTAGTTCCGAGGAATTTGATAGGTGCTGGAAAGCGTGTTCCAAATCGAGACTCACGGATATAAAAAACTCTACAACAACATCGGACATTTTTAAGAAATGGCCCCAATACAAAATTCCTTCTGGCTTTCGATTTGTAAGTCAAACTTGAGTAGATATATACTTCTTTCAAAAGTTTTTTTTTTAATTTTCTGATACAAGTTCCAACTTTGGGAACTTCTTAGAATCATTTCATAAAAAGTGCTAGCCTTAAAAATACACTCAATGAATAAATATTTTAATTTGTTTTCTTAAAGGTGGACATGGATTTTGCGTACATGTTTAAAAGCCATAATTCTCTCCTTGATCGATGGGAACAAGTTTTTACTAAGATACGAGAATTTTTAAAAACGGAAGATCGGGCTAAGGAGAAAACAATTAAGGGCGTTCTGGAGAAGATAGCATCCGATAATATTCCAGAAAGTAAGTTGAATATTATGTAGTTATTTTATTTTTGCCTATTAAAAACGAAAATAGTTTATTTCCGTATTAAAAATGACAGGTACTAAAGGAGAATGGGCATAATTTTATGGGTTGCATCACATTGGTGTAACACTTAAAGACCTATGTATATCATATTCATTCTCCTTTATACATCAATGAATATCGAACCCTTTCCACCAAATTATCGTAAGCGACACAAACAAAGTATGAGAAGAAAACAAAATTTTACTTCTGATCCATATAACCACTTATGTCTAAAGTCAGCATTGAATATTTACAGTGCTTTAGCTGCAACATGACAACAGGTTTGATGGCTTCAATTGGTACTAACAAAATTCAATAATTTATTTTCTTTCTAAAACATCCCTTACGATAAAATGCAGGAAAAGGGTCGATATAGCGAAATTCGAGATTGGCTCCCATTTATTGACCCGATTTATCTTATCTTTTACAAAAGTTTATATCTACTATACTAGTTTTATTTAAGTACTACATAATTTTATAACAAAATTTTATATCCACGTTTTCATTCTTATTTTCAGACTGTCGGGATGCTGCTCTCTTGTGAGCACTTCACGGGTACTTAGTACCCACACATAAGTTCGTGCGAAAAGATCGCAAGGGAATGAAGACATCGATAAAACCAACTATCAAGGACTCGCAGGAATCTTTTATCTTTGTGGCGGTATCAATTCAGGTAGCTGAGGACCACATCCAGTACCTGCAACAAAAAGGAGACAATGTGCAACCCTTCATTATTTTGGTGGGTAAAGATGTTATAAACTTTAGGGAAATCTTTTTATATTTTGATGGAGTGAAGTTTCCATTCATTAGTTTTATCCGAGCAGTGGACATCTGTTTCAAAACTTTTTTCCTTTTCAACCTCGAATTCCCAAATCAAAGTTCCAATTTTTGGAATTTTATGCAGTCGCTCTATTTTCCGAACAAACAAAAATGTTGTACAAAAGCACATATCCTCCTGAGTGCAATAAAAGAATAAATTTTTTAGAGATTCTCTTGAATCAAATCCCATGTTCAGAACAACAGTGGCACTAAAAAAAAATTAGTTTTGAGTTATGGGTGATATAAGCGAACCTCGTGTGGAAACTAGACGAGTATCTGACTCATTAACTCGAAAGTGTAAATTTTTGTTAGTGTCACTATGGTTCTCGGCATGCGATATTTCAAAACTAGCACCGCTATTACAGTTGTTAATTATGAAAATGTTTGATAAATACTGAAATTTGGTACTTTTAAACTCAATTTTATTTAAGGTTCCAGTACGGTCTAGAACGCCAAAAGTCGCACGATTTTTGGAAATTTTTTTCTTGGAAACTTTATTAGGTACTAACATAATTCTTTTTTAAATAATGAATACATGCGTCAAGAGTACAAATTTTTTTTTTTTTAAATTTTCGAATTTTGGCTGAATTATTGAGGGCCCACCATCGACTCATCAAAAAATACATTGTCCCATTGTGGAAAGGATTGGCTGTACTGAAACAAAAAAATCAAAATCGGGTATTTAAAGAAAGATTTCTTGCGAGACAATTTACCACAATTTGCTTAAAAAATAAAAAACGAAAAAAATGTCAAGTTTTGAAAAAAAAAAATTGGCTATTTTTTAGGCCATTTTTGGGTCGCGATTTTTTTTTTTGTGTTCATAACTTTTTGGTCAATTTGTGGTAAATTGTCTTAGAAAACATAAAAACAATCAAGTTGCGACAAGTTTTTTGAAAATCGGTTCAGTAGCTCCGGAGATTAACTGTCCGCAATGGGACAATGTATTTTTTGATGAGTCGATGGTGGGCCCTCAATAATTCAGCCAAAATTCGAAAACTTAAAAAAAATTTTTGTACTCTTGACGCATGTATTCTTTATTTAAAAAAGAATTATGTTAGTACCTAATAAAGTTTCCGAGAAAAAAATTCCCAAAAATCGTGCGATTTTTGGCGTTCTAGACCGTACTAGTACCTTAAGAAATTATCAACTATCTGACAATATTTGTCAATTTTCTTTCTGTCATAAGGGTAAGCATGATTAAATGACCAAAACTTTTTTTAATTGGGTTATAAAATATCGAATTTCAATTTTTATTAACTATTAATTTATAATTTACAACCATAATACGGTTGTAGGTATTTTGGTTAGTGCCACTGTTGTCCTCAACGTGGGATTTGATTCAAGAGTTTTCATTTTTAACTTAAGACTTCCTTTTCCAAGTTTTGTAACTTTTTATAAAAAAGGATATAAAGAATAGTTTGTATTCGTTTAAATACATGTATGAAAAGTTTACTTGCTCCAAAGTAATTTAAATTTTTGTCCAGCTTAAAGCTAATGCTGTTTATCGCTTATATTAAAATGTACATTTAGTTTATATTGTAATAAATAATAAAAATAATAATAATAATAATAATAAATGATATAGTTTAATAAAATATCTTATAACGTTTAACTAAAATGTTTCATTTTTGAACTTAAAATTCTTAAAAATTTCAGGAAAGGTTGGAAATAAAATGTAAGTATATTTAACATGTACGTATTGCCACAGTAAATTATTTATAGAAATTTTAAAAATATATTAAACATTTTATTTATTTATATATATCAATAATTTAATTATTTATATATATACATATACTTATATCAATGAATAGAAATTTTAATCTTTTACTAAAATTTTTATCAATATGTTATTTGTGGCAATAAACTGAGTTCTTTGCGCCAATTGATTAGTTAATTGCGGCAATAAACGAGTTTACTGCGCTAATAAATGAATTTATTACCACAATAAACCGATTATTGTGGCAATAAACAGTCAATTGCGCCAATAAATTGAGTGCATTGCGCTAACTAATGAATTTATTGCGACAATAAACGGTTAATTGTGCCAATAAACTGAGTTAATTGCGACAATAAATGAGTTTATTGCGACAATAAACGAGTTTATTGCGACAATAAACGGTTAATTGTGCCAATAAACTGAGTTAATTGCGACAATAAATGAGTTTATTGCGACAATAAACGAGTTTATTGCGACAATAAACGGTTAATTGTGCCAATAAACTGAGTTTATTGCGACAATAAACGGTTAATTGTGCCAATAAACTGAGTTAATTGCGACAATAAACGAGTTTATTGCGACAATAAACGGTTAATTGTGCCAATAAACTGAGTTTATTGCGACAATAAACGAGTTTATTGCGACAATAAACGGTTAATTGTGCCAATAAACGAGTTTATTGCGACAATAAACGGTTAATTGTGCCAATAAACTGAGTTAATTGCGACAATAAATGAGTTTATTGCGACAATAAACGAGTTTATTGCGACAATAAACGGTTAATTGTGCCAATAAACTGAGTTTCTTGCGACAATAAACGAGTTTATTGCGACAATAAACGGTTAATTGTGCCAATAAACTGAGTTAATTGCAACAATAAATGAGTTTATTGCGACAATAAACGGTTAATTGTGCCAATAAACTGAGTTAATTGCGACAATAAATGAGTTTATTGCGCCAATAAACTGAGTTTTTTAATTAACCGTTTATAGCAATTAACCATTTATTGCCGCAATAAACGGTTTATTGCGCCAATAAACTCTTTCAAAAAACATTTTTAAAAATCAATAAACGTTTTTTAAAATCAATAAACAGTTTATTGAAAAATTATGGAAAATTGAAATCAATAAACAGCCGTTTATTGTCGCAAGAAACTAGTTTATTGGACGAGTTTTAATTAAAAAGTTCATTGTCGCAATTAAATTTTTAATTGATATTATGTACCTTTTTGGTTCAGTGTAGAGAGAAATCAAATTGATGTCTTTTTGCTAAATTTTAAGAATCGATTTTTAAAATTCATTAAACAAGTTCACAACTATACTATTCAAAACATTTATGGTAGTTAGAGGTACTAAGGTTTAATCCCCTGTGCAGGGACGGGTTAGAATATTCCTGCAGCGCCTCCCCGCTTGTCGTAAAAGGCGACTAAAGGAGTAAATACATCTAGGCCACAAACAGCAAGGTGAACCTAGCGACACGTAACACCTATAAACTTTCCCAAAAGTGTGCATGCCAGTCCCTGGGTTGGCACGACTGGAGATCACCGGTGCCGTAAAAGAGAGATCAAATACGAAGCTGGAGCAAGCACACGTCGATACTTACAACCAGGATTTTGTGAATTCAAGCATTATGGAAGTACTCGTTCAAAATGACACTACCCCGCCAGGCACTACCATTGTTACACATGGTACTGATCCTGGACCGAGCAGCAATGCTCGGGTCAGAGCTAGACGGATTCCGGGGGCTAGCAAAGTAATGCCGCAGATTATACAAAATCTGAGGGTTGCGAGTTGGAACGTTGGCAGTATGACAGGTCGAAGCTTCGAGCTGGAAGAGATGATGAAAAGAAGGCGAGTGGACATCTTATGTGTTCAAGAAACAAAATGGCGAAACACGGGAAACAGGGCCCGTTTCTTGGATACGAGGACAAAAAACTATAAGATGTTCTACTATGGAACGGAAAAGGGTAAAAACGGAATCGGAATCATCCTTGCAAAACATCTATTAGGCAGCGTATTGACCATTTCGAAATCCAGCGACCGTTTGATGTCCCTTAAATTGGTGATTAAAGGAAAGTTGTGGAATATTGTCACTGCATATGCTCCCCAAATTGGATGTGAGCAGGTGCAAAAAGATGCATTTTGGCTAGACTTTCACAATCTACTTAAGGACATCCCAAAGGAAGAGTTTTTGTTCGTGGGCGGAGATTTGAACGGACATGTCGGGAAGACAAACGAAGACTATGAAGATTGCCATGGAGGCCTCGGATACGGCACCAGGAACCCTCCTGGTGAAAACATCCTGAGCATGTGCAAAACATACGGTCTTATCGTACTAAATACCATGTTCGTCAAACAAAGCCGACACCTGGTCACTTACAGCAGTGGTGGAAATGAAACCCAGATTGATTACCATTTGGTATCTAGTTTCATGAAACCCCGGGTAAAGGATTGCAAAGTGATACTAGGAGAAGCGATCGCCCACCAACACCGTCTCCTACTGACAGAATTTTTTATGGAGACAGTGAACGACAACAAACATACAAAAACTTTTGGGAAGATCAAATGGTATAATCTGGATAAGGAAAAAGGCGAAGCTTTTATTTCGAATATGCAAAACTTTCTGTATAACAACACCGATATAGTTCGAAATGAAGAGAGTACAGCACAAAGTATGTGGGATCTCCTACAGAGAACTTGCAAAGAAAAAGCCAAAACACTGTTAGGGGTTTCAAAAGGACACAACCAACAAGGCAAAGAAACATGGTGGTGGAATGATGAAGCTAAATCAGTTATAAGTAAAAAGAAAATGGCTTTCAAGGCTTGGTCGAAGTGCCCCTCTAATGATACAGAGCAAAAGTCACGCCTCGAAGTGGAATATAGAAACTGCAAGAAAGAAGCGAAGAAGAAGTGCGCCCAAATTCAAGCAAAGAATACAGAAAACCTGTATCGGGAGCTGGATGAAATTTCTACCCCGACAGCTGGTGCTATTCAAGAGTTACGGCAAAACACGAATAAGGGCGCAACTATCTTCAAAATAGCCGCTCAAAGAAGAAGAAATGCCCAGGAGATTTGTTCGCCAAAGTTCATTAACAATGCTCAAGGCCAACTACTTGTGGAAGACAACGAAATTCTTCACAGGTGGCGACAGTATTGTGACGGACTTCTAAACGAACAATTTCCAAGGCTATACTTTCCAATAGCTTCACCTAACTTAAGCGAAGTATCCGACGTCACAGTCGAAGAAGTTAGTGAGGCGGTAAAATACTCCAAAAAGGGAAAAGCTGTTGGCCCAGACGAAATACCCTCAGAGTTTTGGAAAAAGATGGGAGACATCGGGTTTAGATGGCTCATGATTCTTGTCTCCAAACTTATACGAGGTGATCGCATGCCTAATCAATGGAGGGAAAGTTACCTTCTTCCAATTTATAAAGGAAAGGGTGATACTCGAAGCTGTGATAATTACCGTTCGATTAAGCTGATGTCACACACCATGAAGATCGTTGAGCGAGTCTTGGGTAGCCGACTGCGAAAAATAATTAGGCTATCTGATGACCAGTGCGGGTTTGTCGGGGGTAAGTCAACCACGAATGCAATCCAGAGTATAAAAATAATTATGGAAAAACATCGGGATTCTTTGGAGGATTTGCATGTGTCGTATTGGTTGATTTTGAAAAAGCATTCGATCGGCAACCACGAGATCTAATATGGGTGGCCCTCAGGCAACGAGGAGTTCCAGAAACCTATGTGCGGATAATTATGGACATGTATGATGGAGCAGTTACTAAAGTAAGATGCGCAGCTGGAGTCACCGAAGAATTCGAAATCACAGTAGGTGTACACCAGGGAAGTGTCTTGAGTCCCCTGCTCTTTATTACAGTTCTTGATTACCTGCTTGAAGGCAAAGTGACGGATCCAAAAGTACATCAGTTATTCTTTGCTGACGATGGAGCCATCATAAGTGAAGACCCGATATCCCTACAACGAGCACTTGACGTATGGGTGGATGTTCTAGAAGGAAGTGGGTACCGCATAAGCGCGAAAAAGACAGAATACCTATGCTGCCCATTTTCTGATCCACACAGGCCTATTCCAGACATTTATTTGAATGGAGTAGTGCTTCCCAAGTGTGAAAAGTTTAAATATCTGGGGTCTATGATAAATAACGAAGCTACTTGTGATGACGATATCAATCATCGCGTAAGCGTAGGGTGGATGAAGTGGCGGGAAAATTCTGCTATCTTCTGTGACCGAAAAATGCCCCCTAAGCTGAAGGGAAAGCTCTACACTTCAGTTGTGCGTCCAGCACTCACATACGGTTCACAATGTTGGACAATGTACAAAAAGTATGAGAGTAAGCTAACGGCAGCTGAGATGAAGATGCTTCGTATGACAGCAGGAGTTACAAAGCTTGATCGAATTAGAAGTACGAAGATCCGAGGAAGCCTTCATATAAAGAATACCATTTCCCAAAAAATTGAACACGACCGACTCAGTTGGTATTGCCATGTTCAAAGGAGAGATCCTGAGAACCCCGTCAAAAAGGCAATATCATACAACGTTCCAATTCGGAATAAAAAGAAAGGTAGGCCTAAACACTCCTGGTACAAACAAATGCAAAAACACCAGCATTCAGTTGGCCTCAGAAATGGAACAATACAAAACCGGGAGGCTTGCCGCCGATTTCTGAGGACAACCCGGCGAACCCCACAGGCGGATCACTAGTGTGAAGCAGATACATGGGAGAGTTATGATCCCCTCGACATCGAGATCATAACAGCGACGAAGCAAAGGAAGAAGAAGAAGAGGTACTAAGGTTTAACAATATTCAAGGGCTTACTAAAAATCTAAATCTACATCACAAAAGTGTCGCATATATTTTTATTGATAACAAAACTAATGAAATACGTAAGCTAATGTCTAGATTTTTGGGGCACTATTAACTTAGATATCATCAAAGAGGTAGCCAAAACCATCAAACAACAACCATTAACCTACCATAGCTAAACACTTCAACGCTAAGCAACAACAGCGATGGAAGAATACCAATGATGAAATATGTGGATAAGATCCTGCCTACTTGAAGAAGATAAGTCTCGCTATAAAAAGCTAATCTGAAAATTTAATTAAAATGTCAAGAAATTGGTTGCTGACGGAACAGAGACTCTTCAAAACAGCGAAGGCGACCTAATAAATCATTAAGCATACATTTCTAAAATCTGCTAATGAAGAACTGGAAAATTTCCAGACTCCTCCGTACGAAAACCACCGGGATCAAAACCAATTTATCAAAGATCAATATTTTTTTTTTTTCTTTTTAACATTTAGATTTATTTTCTTTGTACAGCCCCATAGCTGGATACCATAAGTCTAAATGGGTTTCAGTATATTCCTTTATAGCATTATTGTATTCTAAGTAAATGGGACAGACTTCATTCCTAGTAACCAGTATATTTTTCTCTAATATAAGTTCGGTTCTTTTCTTCTAGTCATTTCAAGATATTTGGCAGGTTGGGCATTATTATTGAACAAAATTGGAACATTATTGAGCTTTGTGTTGGTAAAGTTTATATGCGTCAATTTTGTTTCGTTCAATTTGATACGCAATTCGTAAGTCCAATCTCTAATTTTATCCATCACAATTTTTCAAAGAAAGTGCAACTGTTAGACTTCTGCTACAAGGAAGGCCCTTAAGTTTTTCCAATGGTTCCAAATTTCGGAAGATCTGTGTAGTACAGAGATTCTTGTTACTTTTTTCTTTAATTAACTAAACAATGCGATTTTAATCTTAATTTTCATCTTTGATTCTTACCAAGAGGGCTTCGAATCAATCGATTTCGTCTACCAAATGACATTCTCCAGAAAATGATAGGATTTTAGTATAATGTCAACACATCACGAAAGAGATTGGAATCCGATAGAACTTAATGGAAAATCAAACAAACTAATAAAACACTATCACTCTCCTCAGTTAACGATGATTGTTTCCTTCTTTGCAATAAAAAACAAGAAAAACCGATAACAGAAAACGGAAACGACCGGTAGTTTGCAATCTGTTATAGGTTCCGGTTCCAGTTCCATATGGAAACAACTGAAAGAAATGTAAAAACAAAAATAGACAAAAACCAAAGGCGAAAAGCAATACTATTTTCAAAAAAAAAAAGAAAAGAAAACTAAAGCTACAGAACTAAAGAGCTCCGGAAATAACTAGACAGCCTCTTGGAAAAATATTTTTTTTATTTTTGCCTCTTTTTGGCTAAAGAAGAGTCCCTGATTTGATAGGACATCAGCCATCAGCATTATTGGATGTGCTTGGATTTTCAATGGCTAACGTCGTTGAATTATTTTTGGCTGGAGTATTTTTCTACTTATCTTTCAATAAAAGTGTCATTGTTTCGTTGTTTCATCACGTAACTCTGGTCTCAGCCCCAAACCAGTACTCCTGTCACTGAATTTCAGTCATTTAATCTACCATTACACGAGATTGAGCCAATTATTTCATATTTACTCAGTGCCCTTTGAGATTTCCAAGTTGATTCAGCAAAAAAAGCCTGGCAAGTTTGATGAAATAAATTGGTTGAAACAACTTCACCAACCCGAAGTATTTCCTAACAAAAACCTACAAATATTTCATGAGCCGGGATTGCGTGGGATTTTGAGGGATTCTGGAGTTCTCTTATTTCTGGCATTTTGTTAAATGAAACAAGAAACAGCCATATCATAATGTGTGTGGGATAGGATGATTGTGCGATGTCGGAAAGGGCAAGAAAAAACAGATTTCTCGTGGGGACTTACGAAATCACACAGCATTTTTGATTTTTCACGTAATCGCTAAAATGGATTCAGGAACATCGAAATACCATTTGTTTGTTTGCCACGGAAAATTTATAGATGACTAAGGATGTACATGATGTTTCTAATGGAGTGGATGGTGCGTTGGAGGAAAATGACAAAAAGAACTTTGAGAGCAGGGCAAAAAATTGAAATGAGTATAATTTGAAAGCGTAGAGTAGGTGTTTGTCAAGGAAAAGAGTTGATGTTGAACCAAATTAAGGGTTTTTTTTACAATTTAGGTGGGTGTGAAAGCTTCAGACAAAAGTCGTGGGGTCATAATAAGCATCTTTAAATGTATTCAAAATGATGTTGACAGAATCGATTTGAAAATCGGTATTCTTAAGTTGTAGAAACTTAATATTGTTTTTTAGAATTTTGCGATTCCACAGACTCAGCTTTGAAAATTCTAAAAATTTAAAAACTGTAATATATCTGATTAAGGGTCCCATTGAGTGTTGAAGATTAGCGTTTAGCAAATCGTTCGGCGATGAAATCAAGAAATTAGAACGATGGGTAATTGTATAACATGGAAAAGAAGGAGGAAATGTCAATAACTTGGCAAACGGTTATCATGTAAAATAGAAAAGAAGAAAACCTGGAAAAATAAGCAAAAAACATCTCTCTAAATCTTTATCTTATACTTGTTGTGTTTTGTATTTTTTTTTTGTACAATATGTTAAACAGTTTCAAACACGAACTGAGCCTAAAAGAAATTGACGATTAGAAGTTACTTGAGAATGAATACGAGGATGAATTAATTGACAACATCAAAATATTCATGTAGCTTTTGCGTTATTAGTTTGTTTGTGTGAGAGCAATTATTAAGTATGAAATTTCAAATAAGTTTCGAATAGATTTTCCAGGAACGTAGAAGTATTCCATTTTGCGTATATTCATAGGCCATGAATTAAACGAATATTGAGAGAGGGTTTGCACTACGACCTAAATATTTATTGTGCCTTAATCCAGAGCTAGATTAAATTGGTAACCCTACAGAACTTCCTCTAAGTTTATCCCTTTGATAAGTTTGATTATTTGAAGTACCTTCAGATGTGATAAATCACTCTCTTCTAGCTGATAGCTTTCCAGATACTTGTTTCTTAGATGCATTACTTCGCATCCGCCTAGTATGTATTCCTGTGTTTCGTCATGAGTATTGCAGAATCTGCATGTAGGGCTACTTATCAAACCAATAATACTCAAGTGTTTTCTTAGTTTACAGTGACCCATGAGGAGTCTCATTACTATTCGTAGATTTGCCTACTTAAGCTGATACAGTTTTTGAAACGATCTTGGTTATAGTTCCCAAGAAGTAGTCTGGCCTGCCTCTGTTTTGGGAGTTCTTTCTAGTTTTGAATCTTTTTGCCTTCTTTTTACTTGCGATTTATAGGTACTATAAGGCAAGTTATGCATTCGTAAAAAAATCGAACTCGAGATTTTGATCAAAATTGACATTACGATGATAGCGAAGACGAAAAAAGTGGGTTTAGCAATTCTGTCTGTCTGTTCGATTACAGCTAAACGGCTCGGCCGATTTTCTTCAAACTTGGTAGATATGGGTTTTAATTTTTTACCCCCGGATGTTTTTTGATTTGATTTTTTAAGACCAAAAATAACGGTACCTGCCATATGATTTTTTTCGAAATTTTATAAATGTTTTTTTTTTTTTTTTTTTTAAAACTGTCCCAACGATTTTAAAAAAAAAATTCAAAAAATTTAATTTTTAAACCTAGGTAATGGTTGAAAAAATTTTCCAAGAAATGAGTAGTTTTGGTACCCCCCTTGGGATAATTTTTTTGTTTTTGATTTTCTCAAAAACGGTGCCACCGATTTAGACCTTTTTTTTTATGCTAAAGCTTCCCAGCAGTTTGAATATTATTGTGTATTCAAATTTTCCAAAAAAATTTTTTGGGTTTTTAAAAAAACTTTCAAAATTTTTTTTTTGAAAACTCAATATTTCGAAAACCCCATGCTCGATTTTTTCAAAACTTGATAAATAAAAGTTTGGAAAAATAATCTACAATATGTGAGAAAAATAAATTCATTATATCTAAAAATAACAGTACCCTCCATACAAATGTTAAAAAATGGTTTTCGAAAATCGTATTTTTCTCGAAAACGGTTCCGAGAATTTTGCTTAAATTTTTTTTCCTATTATTTTTTAATATCTGTAATTTAATAAAAAAAAATTTGAAAACAAGATATTACTGGCTGTACCTACCAAAGAACGATTTTTTAAAATTTTGAATTTCTCATTATCAGCACAACGGATTTTAATGAAATTTCGTAGAGAGAAGCTTCTAAAAAGTTTAAGAAACATTGCATTTCAAAACTTTAAGAAAAATATTTTTTTTGAATTTTGAAATAAAAAAATCAATTTTTTGTTTTTTGAAAATTCAATATCTCGAAAACGGCTCAATACTTTTTTTGTAAATTTAATTTTTATTCATACAATAATAAAAACTTCAAATTGGCGTACCAACATTTTTTCTTAAAAATGTTTTAAAATTTTCTTATATAAAACCTTATTTTTTGAGAAACCACTACAAAGACTTATAATTTTTGTTCTTGCATAAATCTATATTTGCTTGAATCACATGGCATCCTATTCTTACCTTTAAATACTAAAGAAGTTTTTTTTAGTCATTTAAAAAATGAATTTTATGCTTATGAACAATTTCTCTAATAACATTCATTTTTGAAATTCTTAGTCTTTTATATAAGAGCAAGTTCGTGCGACCCAGTCGTGCATTTTATTTATTTTGATTTCGTTATTAATCCTATTTTATTTTATTTCACATTAAGGCTCTGGCTCCACTAAAAGAATCCTTGTGCCCTTTTATTGCTAGGGAGGAGGCTACCTCCTAATTTCTCTGGACCCTTACATGTCCAGGTACCTAATAAAGTGAGACATTATTGTTCTTGCCAAGTTCTCTTAGCTTGCCTACACATTCCCATACCAACTAATACGTGCTTTGAGTGCGGTAATTTTTTTTTGAGATTTCGACCTGCACATTCCGCTATGGCATTGATTTCCGCCTGAAAAATGCTAGTGAATTGTTCAATTTGTATGGAAAGTTTTGTTCTAGGCCCACAAATTTCAGCACAAGTCCCTTCTGTCGTTCTCGAAACATCCGTTTATTACTTAATGGCATTGGCTTTAAGTGTGTAGTTTTCTGATTCAGTTACTCACTCTTTTTTGCAACTTAATTCCGTGTTATAATTTTTTACAAAATTGTACTTCATAATCATTCCATCCCTAGACATGTCGATAAGGTAAGTTAATGCCGATTTTAAAAGGTAGTCCCTTTCCGTGTGACTTACACATTTGCCGGAGACATTCCCTTCCTTGGCAAATCTCATAATGGCAATTGTTCGAAACAAATGAAAGAAATTATTCGAGATGTAGACTTTTCTTTAAAATCACAAGATCATTGAACTAGGCCAGTGTTAATTTTCGCTTGCTATATGTACATATTTAGGTACTACGATTTGAAATACCCATCGATTTTCCTAGTTTCGGGTTCATTTTTATAGATCCATGATTCCTCGCTAGTAACAACGTTATAAACATATGTTGAATTGTTTTCCAAATATTGAATACACGCAAGTCGAAATAATACCCAAGCATGCCCGAATCTTACGGTATGTCACATGATGATCGTACAACATCGGCTGACGAACAGCATCCATTTTTCTGGCAGCTGTACTGATTTTGGAAGACCTTCACGAAACCTGTCTGTAAGAGTAAAGTGCAACTACAATTGAACTATCAAAACCAGCAAAACACGATGGCTCGAGATGGTGCTTGATTACCAAAAGTTGAAGCGAGTTAATCGGCTGACCGTTGTTGATTTAATCAACGTCGAAAATCATTGCACGAACATGTTCACGATTCAATCCCATTTTTGACCAGGTTAAATATTTCAAATAAATGTAAAGAGCACAATAATACTGATATGACAAAAGGTTCTCAGTAAGATTACCATTAAAAAGGTCTAACTTTATAATGATAATGTTGAATTTGACATATTCGCAGTGGTGTTGCCATACCTCAAGACTTACGGAGCAATCTCTGCATGAAAAAAGTTACGCGTTCGAAAAAACAACAAACTCTTAATTTTTTTTATCATTTTTAAGACAGTAAAATTTGTTTCCGAAATCTTAGGAAATATTTTGTTTATCTAAAACTTTTCCACAGTTTTTTTTAATGCCAACAATTTTAGTTAGTAAAAGCTAGCTATTTTTGGAAAAAATATCCTAAAAAATGGTTCTTAATTGTACATCTCATAGAACTATTTTTTTGTTTTCGATTTTCTCAAAAAATATACAGGTTGTTTAGTTTATCCTTAAGCTCCTAAAAAAATGTGAATAGTACGAGTACTTCAATTTTTTTTGGATTTAAAAAAAAATTATCTCCAAATATTTATTTGAAAAGTCAATTTTTCGAAACTTGAAAATTAAAAGTTTTTTAACACGTTCTACAATCTGTAGAAAAAATTTTCTATTTACATATGTTAAAACATGTTATTCGAAAATCTTATTTTTCTCAAAAACGACTCGCTGAATTTTGATACAAACATCAATAAAATCCATATTCTTTGGATCAAAAATTACCTTCTGGATCGTTCAATACATGTTGCATTGGACGGTTTCAAGTCTTAGTTTCACAAAATGCTGGTGTTCCTCGGGGCAGTATTTTCTCTCCGACTCTCTTCCTCATTTTTATAAATAATCTCCTGACTGAAACTTCTAAACTACTTCATTGTTTTGTCGATGACTCTACAGCTAGCTTTTTATACTCATTTTCAAATTCATGTCCATCTACTTGATAATTGGAATTGCAACGATATCGTATGATAAGCTCATTAAACTCCGATCTTTACAGCATTATTAAATGGAGTATACAAAATCGTGTCGAATGTAATACTTCGATAATTTAATGCTGTCTATTGTCGTTGAAGCAAAGTGTATCTCATTTGCCATTGTCCTTGAATGGCTCTTCTATCGAAGAAGCTCTCATTATTCGGTATGTGTGTCAACAAACGATCTTCGTTAAAAAGACCACATTTTCGGGACCGCTTAAAGCGCTAAATGCTAAAGATTTCCATATCGGTGTGAGAAATTTTTCACCCCTTCTGATATGGATATAACTTATATGGCGTTTATTCGTTTGTAGGTCAAGTACAAATCACATCTTAGGGCAGGTTCAGTGCAAACTTTCATTTTCATTTTCATTTTCATTTCATTTTATTAACAAGTAATAGTTTCACATTGAGATTAAATCTCATAGTTTGTGAATGCTTTACAAAATAATTTACAAACGTGATTTCGAGTGCTTAACATTTAATATGAGAATTGAGAAGGAGTAAATGACTTCTGTTCATATATTGGATACAATACAGAACAGCGTTAGAACTGTCATGTAATCATTCTTATCTCTTGAACACCATTGGAATACTTCATGTTATCCCTTGATTTATCGCTTCTTTCACAAGAAATGCTCTCTTTTAGTAGTTGCCATTTGCATTCCTCCCCACAATCAGTTCACCAGTAATACTCGTTCGCGCAATCCAGCCGTGCATTTTATTCTGTACGTCTTGACAAGCAGAAAAAGCTGCTTGCTTAAAGAGCCCAAGAGGGCAGATTGTGTATGATTAGACGTTGTCAGCATACATATGATTGAAAGTTCTCGTAGACTGATTGCAGTTCATTGGCAACAATTAAAAAAAAAACAGAGGACTAAGAATTTAACCCTGAGGGATACTAAAACCACTTGAAAAAAAATCGGACAAACTGTTCCAATGTTCACTTCTTGCAATGAATTACTCCCTTGGATAAGTTTTTAGAAAATCTAAATAACATTGCATATCAGAACTTATAAATAAATATTTTTTTCACTAAGATGGGAAACACTTTTCACGTCAACTTGCTCAGAGTTAGCATATCTCGTAAATTTTTTTTTGGTTTTTTAAGGTTCCAGGGAAATGGCCAGGCCTTGGCACTATTTTATAGGCACAAGCTAAACACAAAAGTGGCTGCGACATAGTTGTATATATTATTTATAACTTTAACGGGTGCGACAAAGACTGGTTAAGGATGGGAGCTAGAATAATTTGAACACATAACTTAAAAATAATAAACTAAATTGTGAAGGAAGTGAAGTGTAATCATTTGTCACACGCAATGGGAAATACCACTTGCTGAAAATCGTAGTCTTTCTCACTTGAAAATGGGAATATATTCACTTTATTTTATTTTGAGAAAAATACCAACTAAAAGTGTTTAAAATTCACATGAGGTAGATATCCTACAACCTTCCTACTATCAAAGTTATCAAAGTAACATCCACCAGTATTTTACTGTTGATTAGTTGAGTTAGTTGCCTCAATTTCAAATTTGTCGTTTAATTATTTCTATATTTTTGTTTTGCTCTCTTTAAAAACTTAAATAAATTAGGGAGTGGGGTGGAGGTTTATTCGACAGGTCATAAAATTTAAAGAAATAGTGACATACACGCTCAAACATTCGTGAAACCTAAAATTTTCTCCCAAATTCTAACGACTTCGGTGAAATCGATTGGATTCGAACATTGACCTCCAACGCTATAATTCAACACATTAAAAAGTACTTATTTTGACAACTTTTTGAATATAGCTTGGGTGTGAGAACTGCAGAAGTTATGTATACTGCAATCTAAGTCATTTCACTTTTTTCAATACATGAATTGTACCTAGATCAAGATTAACTTAGATATCAAAAGTAAGTTTTAAATATTCAAAATCGATAGAAAAAACATGCAATAGTCCATGCAATGACTAACAACTTTTATATGTATGCTCTTTGATGTTAATGTTCTTTTGTGTTGAATATAATTCGTACTCTATAGAACCTCATTTTTAATTATCACCAGGTCAGAAATATTCTGATTGGCTTCTGTAATAGCTTCCCTTAACTCTCACCAAATGACTAATCTAAATCTTGATGATGATCGTTAAAGTGCCTCAATTATAACTGTTCAACACGAGGCAAGAGTCCTATTTATTATGTTTCTATTGAACTTCCTGCCACTAACGTTAGCAATTACTCCATTTAACCACCAAAGACTGCTTGGTAATAGAGCTTAGTGGCACAATAGCAGACCGAACTCACAATAACAAAAGCACAGCAAATCAATTTACATCGAGTAATATACTTGTCCTTAACATTCCTCCCTAGAATATACTGGTAGTTCCCTTGAAATACCCAAGGACATTTTCATATAAGTAATTCGTTACCTGAGGCACTGATGTTGTAGATAAAGTGGAGGTACTTTTATACTACAAGGCACTTGGTTAGTTAGTGGGTGGTGTCGTGTGTAGAGTTTTTCTCTTAACAAAGAATTCTCTATAAATCCCGCCCTCGGGAAAGGGAGGTGAATTCCGAAGCGGTACCTAATAACATAATTTTTGATTTGTCCTTCAGACACTCACGCCAACAGTTGGTCGATTGACTTTTCCCCAACGTTACCATTTTGTCGTTGAAGTGATTCTCCTTCTTCTGCTCCTTCTCGTCTCGCCTATTCCTTCTCAGCCTTGTCCTTGTTCTCGTCCTTGGCCCTGGCCCTCCCCTCTTTGTGTAAAATGGATATTCAATGGCTGTGGTAAAATTAACTTAGGAGCAAGGATATAGTTTTTACTTTAAGTGGATTTCATGAATATTTAAAGTTTCAACACACTCCATTGTCCACTAAGATGGACACAACACTTTATTGTCACTTTTAAACTTTGTTCTGTCCATATACTCGTATGTGTGTATAGTGCAGGACATTGTTATTTAGATTTATAGCTTCACTTCCGCTTTGTACCTGGTGTTTGCTTTTTAAAATGTAAAAATTAACATTTTAATACCATGGATAACCGTCACTACTACACTAGTGCCACTCTGATGTAGTGTTAACTGACCACCCCGCCTCTGTCACGTAATCTATAACTGTGCATCCTTTATATGTCCTTTATCCATTTTGTATATGTAGTACTCTTGTATAGTGAGCTGAAAAACATCCAATTTATTCAGTCAAATGTGCAGAGAAATGCTTATTCGTGTGCTAAATCAACATACAAAGGATGTGCCAACTGCCAACAAGTCACACCACCAGCAGAATGCAACATGCAATATAATGAATGCGAGACAAAAGGATTCTAGTTTCCATACAACTGCTTCTATTTTTGAATTTAAAAAAAAATGTAAAAAAAAAACAAAACCAAAAAGTATCAAGGCTAAAATATGTGAAACCAGCAAATTGAGTGTTTAGGTTGGTATTCTATTTTTGGCATTTCTAAAAGGACTGACGCCGCTGAGATGTGTGGTTTTATGATTTATTGCAGGCAATCTTTATCTTCCCAGGGGCCATCATCATCATCCAACAAAGCAAGCATTGTGGGAAGGAAGTTCTTAAAGGCTAAGTTTTTGTTGCAGATAAATTTTGTTCAAATTTTATGCGCAATTCCGTTTGGAAACTATAAAACAAAAAAAAGTACCTAGAGTAGGTACTAGCACTTGAAAGTTCTTAGGAACAAAAAAAATGAGAAGATGGACAAAAGTTCCAAAAACTAAAATTGCTTGCGGTCAGAATCATCTACATACATATGTATGTATATGGTTTTGGGTTAAACTTTTTCCCTACGTATATGTTTTTACTCCATGTTGGCACGTAGGCACACAGATTTGAAAAATCTATTTGTTTTTGTAAATGTCGTTTCCGTCGTTTCGATTAAATTACGTTTTCCAATACGGAATTCACAGTTATTTAAATAAAACGAAAAACATTTGAGATATCTCGAAAATTTAATTATTGGCACAATCAAGGCATTTATGTACAGAATTCAAAGTAATTCATATTTCTACCACGAGCACGTTTTCTTACGGTCGATTCGCTTAACCAAATTTTCGATGACTCGACCACACGGTAACACTGGGTAAATATTGGCTCTGAACTCTTTCAAAAACGTAAACTTATTGGCATAGACCAAAAATTTAACCCCATTACAAAACCCCATAAGAAAAAGTCTAGAGGTGTTAAATCACATGATCTAACCGGTGAATCGACAGAACCATTTCTCGATTTACCAAATTGAGTTTTAAATAAGTCCATTTCTACACCTGCTATGTTACACCGCCTTGTTGAAACCTCAAGTCAAATCATTAATGTCTAGTCTATGCAATTCACCGAAGAAATAACGTTGCATAATGCCTCTGTAGCAATCTTTATTGACTGTAACGTGATGGATATTTTCATCAACGGAAAAACGGCACAATGACACCACACGAATGAACACCACTTCCTACAGTTATTTTGTGCGAAGTCATGAATATTCATCACATGAGAATCTTCATCTAACCAATAACGCATTTTTCATTTGTTAATTGGAGCTTATGCTGTCGTAAATGTTACCGTCACCGACTCGGAATAGTTACAGAAAGTAAAAGATCTATTAGAATAGCCTTTAAACATGCTAACGAAATGAGCTGATCAGTGTGGACTGGGTGTTAACCCTCACAAAACAGATCTTGTCCTCTTCTCTATGAAATACACAGTTTCCTCCTTCCATTCTCCGACGAAGAAAAATACTTATTTTAGATAGGAATTTAAGTTGGAAACGTAACATCACTCTTATAAAACAAAAAAACTATTGAGGATTAACTGGGGCTACAACCCCGCATACACCTCGGTATACATAATGATTCTAATGTACCGCGGCGTGGCAGTATGGTAGACAGCTTTATACAAGAAAACTAATTGTTTAATACTCAGCAATGTGCAACGGTCAGCTTGTGTGTGCATTAACGGAGTACTTCGCACGACTCCTAACCGCTGCACTGGACATTCTGTTCCATCTAACACCCCTCAATATACTCAGCATACAAACGGGTATAAATACAGCTTTTCGTCTAAAAGTCTCCTCGCAGTATATCAATAATGAAATTGGCCACTCCATCATTCTGAACTAATTCGGTTCACTTCTAATTACCATCGATTAAACCATCCCCCAGATTCAATTCCTTGAAAATTTTCGAGTAACCATTGAGAAAGTCTTATCTTGGCTTAAAGAAAATGTGATATCAATCTCCGACAGACCAGCGGCCATTAAATCTAATGATTCTGTCTCTACTAGCTCTATGCGATTGTCTCTGATAGAGATAGCGCAGCAGTTTAACCTTCGCCTCTGCTGCGTATTGGGCCATAGAGACATTTCAGGAAATTGTAAAGCTGACGAACTCGCCAGAAGTGGAACAATTATAGCTTAATCGCTAGATAAGCAACTATAGGTATTCCCATATACAGAGAACAAACCTTAGGTGAAACAATATCACCATCTGCTTTGTGACAAAACAGATTTGACCGATACTAGATTTGAAGTGCTCCAAAGGTTTAATATCTTTAAGCAGATCGCACATAGGCTATGGACTAGGGGTTGTAACAGTATACCATTTGATAGGTAAGCACGCAACGTATGTAGCGTGGAATTTGTTCTAACGATTTCTGTAGAAACTGAATGAACGAAGAAGTAGATATGTATATCGATCCCTAGCTAGCTGTCTCCAGTTTAGAACGTCAAGTTGGTTGAGGTTCTCTCCCACTTGTGTGCGCCAGCTGAGTCGCGGTATTCCTCTACTACGCCTTCCCTCGGGGTGAGACCGGAGACTTTCCTGGCCGGAGCATTTGGATCCATTCGCTCTACAAGATCTAGCCATCTCAGTCGTTGGACTTTGATTCGTTTAACTAGGTCAGTTTCGCTGTACAGCCCGTACAGTTCATGGTTATATCTCCTCTACTCCGCGTCTATGTAGACGGGACCAAAGATCACACGGTGAATTTTCCTCTCGAAACATCCTTAAGCGTTTTCATCCACTTTCACAAGGTCAGTGCATCATCAACTTTAATTGCCCGGTTCATGGGATAGGCAAAGAGTAAACATTTTAATGCCATTGAGTGAGCACCTTTTTTGTTATCTACATTTCTTCATCATCTAATGAGAAATATCTTACGTTTATTCTTTATTATTTTGAGACATTTACATTCAACATAAATCTCTTACTAACAAAAATGTGAAAATCATTAAATTTGGCAACTGTTTTCTTTCGTACCCTTAGACTTACGATATTTAAATCTGGAGAAGTGAAAAATCCTCCAAAAGTATATCCTGTCTTGAAGTACCTACCATATCATTTTAACGGCTTACATTCCGCAGAAATGACTGACTGACAATGAGTTCTGTCGTAATAACTACTCGTATTGTCTCACGCTGCGCGAGCCAGCTGTATTGGACTTAAAAATTTATAATACTGGCAATGTTAGCCAATGTCCGAAAACGAGAGCGCCTAGGATACAAAAATGAATGAGAGCCGTGTCACAAGCCTGCAGTGCTTTTGCAGATGAAAATAAGATGACTTCGCTAAATGATTCTTTAACATTCCCCAAAATCTAAACTAAGGTCTACAGTTTTAAAAAAATTGATACTTTACGTGTTAAATCGAATTTTTCCTCACTATATAACTATCGGAAGTACACTGGTCGAACCAAAATATTTTCAACGAAAAAATGGATTTGCTTCCAAAATGTAGCATAGTTCTAGCCAATAAGCGAAGTTTTGCCTCAAGCCTATTAAGTAAGTAAGGAAGAGAGAGCAATTGTTGCGAAGAAATAGGGCATTATGCTGCGTTTTTGTAAGGTTCTGTAGAAAGCAAAAATTTTATATAAACAAGAAATGAAGTTTCTGTCTGCTCATCATGAAAGGTGTTTTTAAGAGGCAGAGAACTTTAATTCTGAAATAAAACACAAAAAGCTGTTTCTAATATCCATGAAATCGGTTTTATTTTAAGGATAAAGTTTTTATCAATAATGTTTCAATATGAATTCGGTCATGTGTCACAGCGGTTGTCGCATACATTTTGTGATCTGGAGGTCCAATTTCACCTACTCTTCCTAGTAAATCAGGATGTATTTCAGCAATAACGCGTCGAATTTTGGCTTTTAAGTTCTCAATTGTTTCTGGCTTATCAGCGTGATCATGCGAGTTAACCGATCCCCAAAGAAAGTCATTTTTGAAATGAGTATTATTGTTAGGTTAGAGAAAACGTAAAACGCACGTAACGCCCGATGTGTTTCTTGAATTGTACAATGTTTTTCATTATTAATTTCAACAATTAACAAACGTTGCTCTGGTGTGAGTATTTTCATGATAAAAACTAAAATCAAAACAACCAAGAACTTTCAAATTCGCTCTCAAAAAAAACAGTGTTGGCACTTTAAAGTTTACCGGCTCTAAAAAACAATTTTTATAATTAGTTAAAATAGTTTGTATGATGTCAGGCAGTTTGGGCAAATTTTAAAGCGAAATACCTTTGATTTCGAATTTGTCATTTCTCTGTAAGATTTCCCATTTTGTTTCTCTTGCTTGCCTTGCTGAATAAAATCGGTTCTAATTCCTAACTTTCCTGTATGTTTACTTTTAAAATTTCGTTTCTTATCCTTATTTGTATTCGAAAATTGATTATTAGCTCAAAAACTAAGCTAATATTTTTTACAGCTCTCTTCAAGTTAAGAATGTTATTCAAAATTATTGTTATTATTTACCTGACAATCATGTACTCAGCGTTATATTTTAAAGCAGCATTTCTGATAAGTCTTTGTCAATTTTTCTATCAGCTTTACAAAAATTTTAATCAAAATCTAGTTTATGTAGAATTTTTCATTTAAAATTGAAGAATAGTATAGCTTTTCAGGGTGGTACCTATCTATGTTATCTGAGACAATATAAAATAATTCCAAGTAATTTTTAGCGAAATTCATTCTACTAAAACATTAAAATACCACATGGTCATAAATTCCATTTTAATCTCGTAATAAGCACATTCCAAAAATAATTACCCTTTAATACCTTTTATTCATCAGACAAAACATGTTTATATTTTACATAAATGCTCGTTTAACCACACATACCTTAATCATTTTTGAAAAACCGTAGCACAATGCCCCGAATGGCTTTAACATCTTTTGTGTAATACCCAAAATGTTCTCTTTCTCTCTCAATAAAAAATTAAGGAGCAGTAACCTCATAAAACGGCAACAATTTCTTTCTACTTTGCGTGGCATCCGTTTCACGCATTATAGAAACCCTCATAAAACATAAAAACAAAAACAAACCTTGGTGTCAAAAACTTCCACTCCACCTATATGCATATAATTTATATTCTCCATATAAACATTTATAACACCAAATGCTTTTCGACGAACTCTACGATTTCCGAAAACAGTAAACTTCTTCGAAATTGCTCCTCAACCACACGAATTTAATTTAATGGTATCGGATTTTTCCACATCATTTGCGTCATATACTAATGTAGAAATTTATACGACCACTTTTCCTCTTTAATCTCTCTGTATTGTTGGATTGTCACATTGTGTGTTTGTGGTTTGATTCCTATTCCTAAATATCGCTGCCACATAAAAGGAATTTCAATTAGAGTCCATCGAATTCTATCAATCGATACCGATATTCGAATGAAATGAGCCCCGCAATATTGAAACCGAATTCCACTAATGTATGTCAGGGATGTTAATTTCCGGTATTGGTTTATTGAGGTCGAAGTACTTAGATGGATTTTAATAGTCTGTGTCAAAAGAACAGTCGAGAGGTTAGGTTGAAACGAGAAAAAGTAGGTTTATTTGATTTAGAATTAATTGATGTCCAAGTCGTTAAGTTTTTACATTCATCCATTAAATGTTTTGCTATCTTTATTCTTTTGTTTTCGAATAAGAATGTCGATTTTGTCTCTCACCAAAATAGGTAAACAAATATATTTAATATCCACGAAATGAATATAGTTTTCATGAAATGAACATAAAATGAGTTGTTAGTTAGTGTTTCCTCTGTGACAGTTGATTTAACAAAATAAATTACATTTAATGACCACAAAATGGTGTGTGACATTAAAAATGTCTCCCAACTGTTAACCAATATAGAAATGGTAGAAAATGACAGTGATGAAGAATGAATTTTAAAATTTAAAAAAGAGGAACGGATGATAAATAAGAATGTGATTATGGGAGAGTATTCAATTTAAAGCAGCTGGTGTTTCCATTTCTCGAAAATGAAACACATTCTTTCTTTTCGTTATAATGTATCTGCAATAAATGTGTGTGTGTGTAGGTGATGATGTCGTTGGAAATTGTGGCCAAGATAATAAATGACAGTTTAATAGGATCGTAGGAAATTGAAGGATCAAATGCTTCACTTAACTGAAACTACCACTCAACCACTCAATGACAAAATATCAAGTTGAAAGTGACATTTTATTATTCGTTTGGACAAGGTCTCGGTAATTAAAAGCAATTAAACGAAAATCAAAATTGACGAAACAAAAAAAAAATACCCCTGAAACCAATAACATTATTGTTACTTGAATTTTGTTTGTATTTCTTTTAAAAAATATGTTGACGATAAAGACAAATAAAAATGGCGAATGAAAGTAATCTTCTACCTGAGAACATGACAGTTTAGTGCTCAAATATTTTTCAAAAATAATTCAGAATACCCTCAGTGGAAAGAACGGTTAGATCATACTCGATATGCTCGAAATCTGTTCAGAGCTCTTATGCGAACGAAAAAAGAAAAAAACTTTTATGTAAATAATTATGCTATAAAACGAGTTGCCTGCAAGTAATGTAATAAATGCAAAAAATCGCACGAATTTTTTAAGTCTTTCTAAGATCGCACATATGATTTCAGTCACATGATTATTATGTCGCAAAAAATGAGAACACCATGTATTTTAATGTGAGTATACCGGGCATGTAGTTAAAAAATTGTGTCTCTTAAAATGATTCTTGTATTTTGAATTTTTGTAATGGAAACCACTTATAGAAAAATATCATGAAAATCCCGTGAATTTCGTGACTAGTTTCTGGTGCCTAGAAAAAATGTTGATTTTCTGTTTAAAGCTGAGTTCATCATTTTAAACATGAACATTTAATTCTTCATATTTCAAATGATGTCACGTTCTTAAATCGTGGAAATATTAAATGCATACAAATCAAATAATTATTGCTATTTTGTTAATTCATTTCCACATTTCAAAGATTTACCATACAAATTTATTGCATTAATCTAAACGTTTTTGTAATAACGATTTTTGAATTTTGAAAGGTGATTGCGGCCATATTGTTGAAACTATATCTATCAAATCGACTGTCATTTATTAAGTATGGGTTGTTCAATCAACATGAAAAATTATAACGTTCAAAAACACGAGTAATCGATAAAAATCATTCAAAAAAGTGTGTCTTCTGTTCGAGCAGCATTTTACGCGCTTCCGTCGAAAAATCATATTCGGTGAACAGGCCTATTAATGGATGGGTTCGTCAGTAAGCACAATTGTCGAATTTGAGAATATCTCAATCCACACGAGATTGATCCAATTACAATGCATCCAGGGAAAATCACTTTTTAATGTGAATTTTGGGCTGACGGCATCATCGGTCCATACTTTTTTGAGAACGACGTTACCAGGGCCATCACTGTCAACGGAGAGTACTATCTACTATAACCCATTTCTTTTTGCCCGAATTAGATGATGTGAACACGGACGAAATGTTATTTCAACAGGCCGGTACACCGTTGCGTGCCACAGCCCATGCGCCACATTGGACATTTTGCACGACCGATTTCCTAACATGGTTATCTCACGCGGAGGCGATGTTAGGCTGCTTCTTGTGGAGTGTTCTTGATGTTTTGACTGTTAATTCTGTGTTGTCTGGCAACTTAAGCTTGATTGCATCACAGCTTATTGCAAATGCTAGTCTTTCTACTACAGTCTCTGGTGTTCGGAAGAGGATTAGTTCGGTCTTAACGCTGTTTGTCTTCAGTCCCCATTTGAGATAGTATTCCCATTGGTTTTCAATGTACTCTCGCACTCTCCTGGCAGCAATATCTGGTGAAAAATCGGTGGCGTATGTGATGGAGTCGTTTGTATAAGGCAGACATATCTGGTATGTTGGCAGAATAAATGTTGAACAGCAGCGGTCCACGTTTTGATTCTTGAGGGACTCTAGCATTGGTTCCCTTGGTTGATGAAACGTGTTTTGCTAGCTGTACATACCAAAATATATGGGTCAGGAAATGTTTAATAATTCTTAACACGTGATTAGGAAGTTCAAGTCCAAGAGACGAACGTTTTTTTCGATGTATAGCAAGCTCGTTATGGTATTTTCCTTTTTGTTGATTCCAAGCTTAACATTACTATAAAGTCCCAAAATTGGCTGTAGGGTAGAGTGGTTATCTCGAAGGCCGTACTGGGACTCTTGTATGACATCTCTTTATCTGCAGAAAACGTTGAGTTTCTCTAATATTAACGCATCCAGTACCTGTCCTAAACAGCAGAGCGCATTGAAATTGGCCGATATCTTTCCACATTTACATGATTGTTCTTCATTGGGACTTCGACGACTTTCCCATTTTCCAGGTTACAGGCTGTTGTTTAGACAGTTGTTAAAGATTGTAATCAGCAGGAGAACAGCAAGATTTGGGAACTTTTAACTACGTAATTAGGAATCTTGTCGTCTTCTGCTGATTGTTTGGAGTTTTCAGTGATGATAATGTCAGCCACTGTAAACATTTTTTCACTTCTTCTTCATAAGAAAAAATGAAACACCATTTGCATCCTTAAAGGAACTGTCAAAAGTTAATCTTTGTTTCAATCGTGTCTTACGGTGGAAACACCAAACAGATCTTTTGATTCTATATTTTATAAATCTTCGGTGAAAACATAGTGTAACGAGTCAAAAACCATTAACAAATTATTCGTCTTAATTTTTAGTGCGATTTTTTATCGCAGCGATTTAAAAATATATTCGCAAGACAGTAACATTTCTTTCAAGTATTTCACTGAATAATCATGCGACTAAAATCAGAATTGTGTTCCTAACCTTAGTAAACTGTAATTTTTTTAACGAAAGTTTAAGGTTGCTCTAAATGCTAAAATTGAATATCGGTAGTAAAACTAGGCACGCACATCATATAAGAATTTCTTTCGATGCGAATAAAAAAAATCTGATCGAAGATTTATTTTCGTTGGCAATAATTTTCTCGTAAGGTAAACTATAGCTTTGTATATCCGCAAAGAAAGTTGCATACAAAACAGAACCCGTTTTCAATTTTGTAATTTTATAAAAAAAACTAAAATTTGGCATTACTCAAAATTGTGGGTCTAGTTTCTTGCGACTAACGAATTGATTGAAAACCGCACGATTTAAATATGAATTGACTGAAATAAGATCAATGGTAACTTAACTCGAAAGTTGTTATAATGATGGTTGAATACTCATGCTGTAGACAAACAAGAGTTGGGATTTCTTGGAAGTTGAAGGTTAACTGAATTAAAGATTTAAGTTCAACAACTTGACGTTTGATGACAAAAATTGCTAGAAAAACCACGATTTAAAATTAACAAAATTTAAAAATGACTCCCACGTTGATTTTATGCTAGTGTTAAGCTCGTTGAACTGGGTAAAAAGGCAGACTTTGTCAAAGATTTTGGCAAATCTGTGTGGTTATTAAAGAAAAATAACACCTTACACCTACAGCCCAATGTCCTATTTACGTAATTGAAGAAAAGCAACAAAAAAAATACCTAAACAGGACTTAAATTAGTACGTAAAAAGGTTATTCAGTTCTGCTACAAAGTAAAATTCGAATATTTGTCCTGACCAAAATGGTGTCTTACCTCAATATGTTGCTTAAAGTATGTCCCTTACGCCATTTTATTTCATCATTTATTGAGTGTGTGGAAAAATTATCCATCATAAGCCAACCATAAGTTCGTAAGAAATTAAATCCTTAACCCCACCGCTATGGTTAAATCCATTGGCTTTATTTCGTTTGTCTTACTTTAAACTATCAAACTCATAAAATAAACTTAATTTGAGAGAACATGACTTTTTTATGTCTTACATACTGACGTTAACTAATTTATTTTGGGGCAACTGATGCACTGCAACGCGATACAATGTACATGAAGCTTTCAAGAACTGAATATTCTTTTGAATTTTATTCACATTCTACTCAGCGGTAACCTAATGTGGCATAAAAAAGTTCAAAACCTTAATTGAGTTTCAACTTTCAATTTGATGACGATTCCATACAAAGTTTGTGTTTTTTTTTTAAACAGGATACCCTGCCACCGCCATAACCATCTACAACACCGATTCCTCACGGTCGGTGCAGATTCTAGAACATGAATGCACCATCACCATCACCACCAATACCATTATCATCTTCATGACCCAAATTCTTGCACAGATGTGTGCGCACAAATAATAACCATCGACAGCGCCATGATACAGTCCCCAGGATATCGAGAGAAAGTAACCGTAACCCAGTACGAGGACAACTTGTAGAAAGTGGCAAATGTAATAAAGGTACACTTACACTCCAGGACTCAACTATTGCCTGGCAGCAGTTTATCCATTTCTATGTAATTTGCATAACGTTCGTCCATTTCCATTTCCGTTTCCTCTCCCGTTTGCTGATAGTGTTCAACTCAAGAGGGCGCCCTTAAGCTCCAGCTAAGCATTCTTCTTTGGTGGCATTAAAGGCACCACGACATTTATGTGGCGATAGAAGTGAGACACATGGGTACTAATCGGCTGTCTGATCTCATCAGACCTTTTTCTGTGCGGTACATTCCAAGAAGCAAACATTCACAAAAGAAATCGATCACCAACTTTAGTTGAAGACATTCATTTGTCTTTCAACACAAAAAATCGTAAAATGAGTGCGGATGACCATAACCTTAAGTATGGGCGGTTTACCCCCTTGCAATGTCTTCCGGACTCTGATATTGATATTGAATGTGAAGAAGTGTTAACTACTCCACCAATTAAAAAAATTAAAATTCCTTCCATTTGCGTACTGCAAAAAACGTCGGAAAATGTACACTTAATGCTTAACGAAATTAAAGTCAAAGATTATTATATTAAAAAAATGTCAATTGGTATAAAAATAAACTGTGCAAAAAGTGAAGATCATACAAGTGTATGTTCTGCATTAACAAATAAAAACTGGCAATTTTTCACCCATGACCTTTCAACGGGCAGGTCATTTAAAGTTGTTCTCTTTGGTTTGGACGAAATGCCAATTGAAAAATTAAAAACTGAACTTAACACCCTTGGTTTAAAATGTGAAAATATTAAACTAATAAAAAAACAGCATGAACATTTTCTTGATGTATTCTATATAATCTTCCTTGAACGTGGTTCAGTTAAACTTGTAGACCTTAAAAAAAATATTCGATCCATATTCAGAACACAAGTGAAGTGGGAATTCGCACGACGTCAAAGGCAAAAATACACTCAGTGCTTTAATTGTCAGATGTTCGGACACGGAGAAAAAAATTGTCACATCAAGACCCACTGCGCGATTTGTTCTGAAAACCATGAAACAAGTAAGTGCAAATCCACAAACATTAAATGTGCAAACTGTAATGCAACACACAAGTCCACTGACCTCTCATGTATGAGCCGTAAAAACTTTTTCGATATGAGAGAAAAGCTATCTTCTAAGAATAAACGTCAAATACAAGTGGCCGACAAAATTCATCAGCCACAAACATCATATGCATCAAACACCTCTGACTTCCCACCACTTCCAAATAAACGGAGAGCCCCCATGTATGTAAAACCGGTTTCTATCCCTGTTTCTAATGCCACCGACAGTGGTGCTTGGTCGAACAACAACAACATTGCTGCTGATAGTGCTGATGATAACACCAGTGGTCTCTTCTCTATGGATGAAATTAATAAGCTTACTGCGGAAATGATAACTTTGTTGGGTAAATGCAAGACCAAACAAGAACAATTTAATACTATTGCACAATTAGCAATTAAGTATCTTTATAATAGTAGTAATAAGTAATGAATAAGATATCCATGAATATAATATGTTGGAATGCTAGAAGTATTCGATGCAAATCCATTGAATTTTTCACTTTTCTGAAAAAACATAATATAGATGTAGCTTTAGTATCTGAAACTTGGTTAAGTTTTGACGATAAATTAACTAATCAAGATTATAATTGCTATCGTCTTGATAGAGATGAGAGAAGGGGCGGCGGTGTAGCCGTGTTAGTAAAAAAAACAATACGACATGAATTAATTCCAATTTTAAACACTAAAATAATTCAAAATGTAGGAATTAAAATACCTTTTGCAAATGGTACGGCTTTAAAAATATTTTCTGTTTATTTTTCTGGAGGTTCAGCTAATGCGGAGAAACGTTTTCATTTAAATAACGACTTGAGAAAGCTCATAAGCCTTAATGATACATTTCTTATTGGGGGTGATTTCAACTGCAGGCACAGAAGTTGGGGTTGCCTAAGAGCAAACGCATGGGGAAACATTCTCGCAAACCTTAACACTAGGTATCCATTTGATATTTTGTACCCTCCCAATTCAACTTATTACCCTGCTAATAGTAGATCAAACCCATCAACTTTGGATTTGTACCTGACGAATATGTCCAATCTTTTCAGCCAACCTATGGTCTTAAACGAGTTAAGCTCAGATCATTTACCAGTATTAATTAAATCCTTAAGCTCACCATTGCAAAGTGAAAATTACATTTTAGATATCAAAAATGCAAATTGGAACAAATATAAAAAAGAAATGCGAGCTAGGTTAACAGATTTCCATGCACCTTTAAATAACATAGTAACTGAAGAACAAATAGACCTAAGTATTTCATGTTTTACGGATGCTGTACACAAAAGTATTGAACAGGCAGTTCCTAAAAAGCAAATTCGTTATAGCAGTGCAAATATATTACCTCCTAAAATTCTTGAACTAATAAAAGTTCGTAATAGCAATCGAAGGAAATGGATGCGAACAAGAGAACCCTTCTACAAAAATGAAGTTAAAATACTTAATGTTTTGATAAAAGATTCAATTTCAACGTATCGAAATCGTTCTTGGAATGAGAAACTCCAGAGCTTAGACAAAGGAAGTAAACCATTCTGGAACATAGTTAAAATAATTAAAAATAAAAACACACTCATTCCAGCTTTGAAACTAGGAAGCAATTTATTGATTTCTAGCAGTGAAAAGGCTAATGTCCTCGCAGAAAATTTTTTCGATAACCATTCGGTAACTAGCGGTACTCCTTGTAATACCACAGTTGAAACTGTGGTCAGTGACTCAGTCAATATTATTAATTCAAGTTCTCCTATTGGTGCTCTGGAAGACGTTACATTTGAAGACGTCAAAAATGTCCTTGTTAATCTCAAAATAAGAAAATCTGCTGGATTTGATTGTATCAAAAATGTGTACCTAAAGAATTTGCCAAAATCAGGTATTAAATATTTACAACTTCTTTTTAACTGCTGTCTGAAGTCATGTTACTTTCCTATTGCATGGAAAACTGCAAAAGTTGTACCAATCTTAAAGCCGGGTAAAAGTGCAAATATACCAAGCAATTATAGACCAATAAGTTTGTTAAGTTCTGTAAGCAAATGCTTTGAGCAAATCATAAAAACTAGAATTGTTTCACAAGTAACAAAAAATAAAATATTACCACTTGAACAATTTGGGTTTAGGGCCCAACATAGTACAGTGCATCAAGTCGATAGAATATCAAAATATATTAAATCTAACTTTAGAAGAGGCAAAAGTACAGGAATGGTTCTGCTTGATGTTGAGAAAGCGTTCGATACAGTTTGGCACGATGCTTTATTACATAAACTGTTTAGACTTCGTTTTCCAATGTACTTAGTTAAAATGATTCAATCTTTTTTATCTGAAAGAAAATTCAAAGTTTCAGTCAATAATTGGTACTCCCGTATTTACAATATTGTAGCAGGTGTCCCTCAGGGATCGGTGCTAGGCCCAATCTTGTATACTATTTTCACTTACGACTTCCCATGTCTCACAAACTGTGAAAAGGCTATTTTCGCAGATGACACTTGCATCTTTTCATCGGATTCAATTGGTTTCAACATTGAAACCAACTTGCAATCTGCCCTGAATGTTATACAAGATTATGTTTTCGATTGGAAGATTAAAATAAATGCTTCCAAGACACAGGCTATCTTTTTCACTCGAAAAAGAAAAGCCTGTTTCTTGCCAAGGAACAATCTTAAAGTAAATGGTTTGAGCACTGAATGGCGTTCAAATGTTAAATACCTTGGTATACACCTAGATACGAAAATAACTTTTACAACACATGTTCAAGAAGTAATTAAGAAGTTTAACATAACTATCAAAATACTTTATCCGTTTATAAATCGCAAATCAAAATTAAGTAATGAAAATAAACTCTTAATTTATAAAGCCGTTTTTCAAGCAATTATGTTTTATGGAGCCCCAGCATGGGGTAAGTGTGCATCTAGTCATATCCGTAGACTCCAAATAGCCCAAAACAAAGTTCTGAAAATGATGCTCAAGCTTCCATGGTCGTTCTCAACAGCTGAACTCCACGCTATCTCAAATATGGAATTGGTAACAACCAGAATTGATAAACTTACCGAACGTTATATTGCAACTTGCATATTGTCTGAGAACATTCTAATTTCAAACTTAGCTTTATAGCACTATATTATTTAAAATAAGACTGATCCTGTGATACTAATTTTAATAAATTATTTATTTATTTGTATTTTTTTTTCTTTTGTTCATTTATTTATTTCGTATTTAGTTTTTTTGTTTACACATTTATTAATTTGCTCATTTATTTATTTGATTTGTTTTTCTTTTTTGTTTATTTATTCATTATTTATTATATTAAATTCAATTTTGATATTGTTTAGTTATTTATTATTTAATTTATTACCTTATTTATTTACCTATTTATTTATTTATTCTTATTTATTAATTTGTCTATTTATTTATTTATAATATATTTATTTAAATTCAATCTATTTATTTATTATTTATTTGATATCAATGTATTTTTTCTATTTATTTCTTATGTGTAAATTTAATGATTGTGAAGCTTAAAGCCTGTTTGAAAAATTACTACACCGCCCACCCTTCTACTTTTTCTTATTATATTATATTTTTTTTTTGTTTTTGTTTAATGAAGGTTTTTAAGTAGCTTTTCCTTCAAAACTTTTGATTGCCTTGTCCTTTCCTTTATTTCAAATATTATAAATAATTGTCAGTAGTAAGGTAGATTTATACCATAACTCTGTGAATTGTGCAATATAGTTTAAGAAAAAATAATATGTAAATATTCTGCTACAATAAAATACAAATACAAATACATGGGTACAAGCAAAAGTGCTGCAATTCCTTCCTCCCACTCTCGAAACAAAGATAAGGATGTTCCCATAGTTCTCATGATTGTCTTTGTCGACGGACGGTAGTCGGTCGTCCTTATTGGAACGTGTTTCACTGTGTCAAGAAACATTACCACATTCACCGCATGTGTTCGTAGTTCGTCTCTCGTAAAGAAGGTCATCCGGCGTGAACAAGTGCAATGAAATTGAAAAGTTTCGCTAAAGTGCACTTAAATAAAAGCCAATGATACGGAGAGTTAATTTCCAGAAGGTCCTTTAAAATGAGGGTGAGATTCTTTCGAACAAATAACCAAGCATGATGTCCTGGAAATTCGAGTAAGATGGTGTTCTTTATAAAGTTACGATTATCTTAACAATACTGTCGGTTTAAATGGGGGCAAAACAATTACAGACGAAGTGAACTGCTGCTGGTGATGCTTGCTTAAGTAAGCATGACTCTGTTAAATTTAAAAGCAAGACACATTAAAGCTGCCCCCGTTTAAGTTAAGAGCGTGTTAGGGCGGTTAAGTGTACGAGTATGTTAAAGCCAAGGGAATGAAATGGTTTCTTTGTTGCTCTAAAAATACAAATATAAAATATTAACTGGCGTCACTGCAGGATTCTGGTGAAATGCAACACAAAAAGGGGGTCAGCATAAAGTAATTGCGTCATGCTGCATTATGTATATTTGTGTTTCAAGGAAATGTGTGCGTCAGTTAACAAATAGAGCGGAATTGTGTTTCGGATTTATTCAAATGAAAATATTCTGTCATCGTGCTATAAGCACGACTGAAGTTCGTGTTTTTTGAAACGCGCCATGTGATTAAATGAAGGACTCGCAGGAACAAATTTAAAAGGTGGATTTTGTGATCGAAATATGCTACACTAAGTGTTTATATTCTGTGTCAACTGAAGAGTTTGACCTTAGACTTAATTGCAAGAAATACTGATAATTAGATAAAACTGCTGAATAACTACGAGTATAGGCTAGTGACTTTCAATCATTCACATGTGCGCGTCGCATTCAGGAATGGATATGGCGAGTCTGAGTAGCTAAGATATTATTCGTGACAAGAGACACTCTTGGAGCACTTGTCAATTTTTCAAAAGAGGCAGTACGCCAGACGAAAAATTCAATTTAGAAAAATTACAAACACGTGTTCAGTTTACTATCACCCATGACGCATTCTATTTTCATATTTCTCGAAAAGTCATCAGAATTCCCACAGTGATGACGACAAGAAAGAAGTTCTAAGTGGACATACGAACATAAAGTTGAATAAAAAAGTGTGAGTGCCGGGACTCACGGTTAAGATGCGTAAGCGTTCCTCAGAGTGTCGATTTTTTGTTATCAAACGTACCCAGTAAACATACATAATAATATTAAAATTGTTTTTTGAAATATAAAAAAAAATTTTGTTAAGAAATAATAAATTAATATTATTCCATTCATAGAAAATTATAAATGGATGGCAACTTTATTTCTTCTATTGTTTTATTTTGCGACTGGATATAATCAAAACAAGCCGCGAATCTATTTTTCCCGTAACTTTCATTAAAACTTATCATTGACTTTTGAATCTTTGGTTTCAAGACGGTGTTCACATTGGACTAACTCCTCTGACTTTTTTTTACATGTCTGTAGTAGAGTTTCATGTGCTCACATTCTCAAATATGCTTGAGTTGTAGCCAAAATATACAAGCATTTTAAAATCCATCTAGCATGCTTGAGAAGCCGCTGGCACAATGGATCGTTCACATTACCAAAATCAATCGTGCTTGTCAAACGAATTGAGAATGTGAACTCCCGTAATGGATCACGAAAATATGATACTTCAGTTTGACTCTTGGAGCCTGATTATTACACTATTCTTTTTTCAGTTGTTTCGTCTTTTTGAGAGTTTGGTGAGTTTACTAACGTATCTTCATTGTGCTACACTTCTTTACCTGACACCAAATAAGTCAAAAAAAAAAACGAAACAATTGAAAAAAAGAATCGTATAATCGGCTCTTGATGTCTTTTTTCTGCTATATGTAGATGGTGTTCACACTGAACTAAATTCTGGGACTTTTTTGACGTTTCTGTAGTTTATATCACTCCCTCTGTCAGAGATTTATAAACCGATTGACATCATTACCATGTCGTAATGGAAATTGTTAAAGTAAATATAAGCGGAAAATACTAAAAATTTTAATCCCTTTGCATCGTAGTCGTCATCCATTATGACTTCACAGATAAAGAACGGTCTATATTTTAATGTCTGTAGAATATTAAATTCGAAATGTGAGGTTATGTGGTTTGACAGATAAGGGACAGATTGAATTTTGACGTATTGCGAATATCCACAAATGGATAAAAGAATATGCAATCGCCCATCACTAACAAAAACAAAAAGGGGTTTGTTTATTGAATGAACCTGCAACAAAATTTGACACCAGTTTTTTCGTCTTTTTGACATATTACATCAGAAATGAAGAAATGTTGGGGGAATGAAGATATTTATTTTAATCCATTGACACCATAGGGGACCTCTTTTTGAAGCGCTTCAAAGTTTCCAAAATAAGCACGTTGTAGTTCTCAATATTTTCAATGTAAACAGGGTTTTATTATAATCTCTTCTGTGTTAGAACATTGCTTACATCCTTCGCAGACTTTTCATGAAAGCCATCCTCACACGTTTTCCATGATGTTCAGGTCCGGTTAAAATGGTGGCCATGCTAGTAGGTCTACATTTTGGATCCGAATTAACCGACGGTATATCACACTCGACTACACCTGGTGCCACTTATTCGAAAAATCAAGTTAATTTGTTGTCTAATATGATTGGCCTTCTGTATCACGTGCTAAAAATTTGATCTTCTAGCCTCAAATCCAGTTTCTGTCTTGATTTTGCTAACGGAAAGTCTTGAATTTTAAGCAGTTCTCAGTATCATCCGTCGTTTATGACTTTTAGTTGCTTTGCTTACATTTTATTTATTTATTTATTTATTTATTTATTTATTGGCATGCTTGCATATTAAGATACAATATCTTATAAACTAATACAAGCATTGATTTGTTAATTTATCATAGCTTTATACAGATGTAAGAGATAATTGAAATATCTGATAACTAATTAATTCAAAAAATGATTGCAATTACAAAATTCTTATTTAAAATTAAAATTTTACAATTATTATTTATAAAAACAATTTATAAAAACATTTATGTTCTGCAGGTCTTACTGTAAGGAAAAGTGTGTCTTTAGTTCATTTTTAAAACACTTCAAGGTTCTTATTACCCTTATTTTTCGTGGAAGATTATTCCACAGCCGCGTAGCATGGACGAAAAATTGTCGTTCGGACGTTAAGCATGTGAAACGAGATTGTAAGATTTGTTGAGATCGAACTGATGAGGTCATTTGTATTCTGGAGAAAATGTAAGAAGGCTGGTGAGTGAGCATAGTCTGAAACAACAAAATTAACGTTCGATAGCGGATAAGATTATCAAATGAAATACCATATACAGATTTAGAGAAGAAGGAAACATGATCAAATCTTTTTAGACCATATATGTATCTAGTGATACTATTAAATGCCACATTAAGTTTCCTTCTGCTAACTTGGTCGCAATTGCAGTAAATTTCACATCCGTACAAGAGTATAGGTATGATCATGGTTTTAGCAAGCATTAGTCTTGTTTTAGGTGGTGTATAATAATGTGTTGGCCACAGTCTGCGGAGTACTCCATAAACTTTCCCAATGACTATGTTTATATGCGTTTCCCATGTTAGTGTCCGATTAAACGTAATTCCTAAATTCTTTGCAGTCTCAACATATTCTATAGTAGCCCCATCTAGCTTAATTTTTGGGAACTGAGAAGGGTCAAGAGGTTTCTTTGAGATAATAATACACTTAGACTTGGAAGGGTTCAGGAAAAGTCCATTACTCTTAGCGAAATTTGAAATATTATGTAAGTCATTGTTGATATGGATGACACAATTGTGAACTTGTCCAAGAGAACAACTTTTATAAATTTGAACGTCGTCAGCATACATTTGAACAGTTGATTCAGAAACTGTTTGAGGGAGTTCATTGATATAGAGGGAAAATAGAAGAAGACCGAGAATCGAGCCTTGTGGAACGCCTCTCGTTGTAGGGAGAAAGTTTGATAGGTTTCCGTTTAACATAACAGCTTGTTTTCGACCTTGGAGATAAGAGTTAACTAGTTGAACTGCTGAGTTTGAAAAATTATACACCTTGATAATTTTCTACATAGACTAGTATGGTCAACCGTGTCAAAGGCTTTTGAAAAGTCCAAGAGTACCAGGAAAGTTATATATCTGCTGTCTAAAGCTAATCTAATGTCTTCAATAACGTTAATTAGAGCTGTAGCGCAACTGTGCTTTTCTCTAAAACCGGACTGTTTTGGTGATAGAATATTACTCCTGCGAAGATACAAATTTATTTGCTTTTGAACTATTTTTTCAAAAACCTTCCTATAATTCTCAGGGTCCTTAAAAATGCTATTAAAAACACTGGATTTTCATCCAATCTTATTCATCTATGAAACGGAAAGACTTGTTTTGTCACTGATAAGTTCGAATTTAGCCCAATTGCTCATTCATTAATAATTTTTCATTATACTCTAAATGTCAAACAAAAGACCAATTTTATGCAATTTGAAGATTTGATCAATATACATACATATTCACCCGTATTCTGAAACTCGTATTTATGACCGTATTCGACTATAGTCGTATGTTGGTATTCCAGAAGTCGTACATTCGACTTCACTTGTACTAATATCGGGAAACGCAAAACATCGCATACGACTATTCGTATTTTATCGTTATTCCGAATTTCGTATTCGATTTACTTGAAGTCGTATTTGTGTACTTTTTTACTCGTATTAAATTTTCTAGACGAGACATGTTTTTTTTCGATAAAAATGGACAAAAAGTTAATGTAAGTACATTGGTACCTCTTGGCAAAATGGTTAGGCGTTAAACTGTCATGCGGAAGGTCTGGAGTTCGATTCTCAGCCGCAGCAAAAAGTTTTTCAGGAGTGTACTGCCTCTTGCAAGGAATTGACAAATCTTCTAAGAGTACATCTCTTGTCTTGGAAAGTGCTGCACATTAGCCCTTCGGAATCGGCAGAAAATCGTAGGATCCCTCCGTTTCTGGTAACAGGCACACAGGAATGGTTGAGAATTGTAAGTCACTATAGGTCAAATTTTTTAAAGTTCATTTTTTATTGGTTTATTTATTTGGACTCAACGTTTTTAACGCGAGGCATTGGTTTGTGCATTGGAAAAAAATTTGAAGGTAGCAAGGGGCCATAGGAAGAGTGGAAAACGCGAAGCAAATATTTAACAGTTTTGGGCGGACCTTTCGATAAAAATAAATAGCCTTGGGCCTCTCATCCGAAATGGTCCAGTTTGTCTTAAAGTAAAAAATATTTAACAAATTGTAATACATGCCTCTTTAGGTCTGCAACGATCAAAACTTTTCAAAAGTATTTAGTTAAAACAGAAACTGCATCACAATAAGCAGCAATTTAAAGGCACAGGGGTGGTGAAATTACAACCATATGCTAGAGCAAATTTGAGGTGTGGATTGCTAAAATTTTAAATTTAAATTGTTAATCCCCTAGAATCAAACATTGGAGTTTTTCAGCCTCCTCCTGTAGTCGACACGATAAATGCTGAAGATGAAACTGACATAGTGCAAGAATATAACGAGGATTCACAAGCCAGTAACACCACTGTTACAAACAAAAAAGAAAAAGAAATAAAATGCACGACTGGATCGCACGAACTTGCTCTTATATAAAAGTACTTTGGAATTTAAGATACATTTTATAAATATAAAACATGAATTTAAAATGAAATTGGCGTCTGATTTCTAAAAAAAGTATGAATTTATGCAAAAAAACTTTAAAAAATCGTTTTATTATTAAATAAATAAATTTTTTATATAAGAAATTTCTTTAAAATTTTTCAAGAAAAAAATGTGGGATGCGAATTTTAAGTATTTAATAATATTGATTTTTGGAAATAATTTCGAAAAATAATCGTTCATAGGTTTTGAAGATATTGATTTTTCAAAAAAAAAAAATTTCAGAAAAACCCAACAAATAATGTTTCGAATATTTTTATATACAATATTATTTTAAACTTAGGGGGACTCCTGCTGAAAATTTTTGGTTAAAATTGTTAGAGCCGTTAATGACAAAGTCGAAAATCAAAAAAACGGTTCTATGACAGGTACCGTTAATAACATTTTGCCCCAAATTTTTTTTTACCAAAACGTAGTCCATGTCCATAATATCAAACCTAATTTTTTTATCAAAATCGTTAGAGCCGTTTTCGAGATAAATAAGATTTTGCATTACGGGTGTATGGGGGGTACCGTTAGTTTTAGAGCTAAAAAAAAAATTTCAATTTCCCCTCTAGGGAATCACCGAAGACCCTTAACTACCGAGTTTGAAGAAAATAGGTCCAGTGGCTTAGGCTCTAGATCGAGGTACAGACATACAGACAGACAGACGGAATTGCCGGACCCACTTTATTCGTCTTCGCTATCATCGTAATGTCAACTTTGATCAAAATCTCGAGTTCGATTTTTTTTCCAAATGCAGAACTTGCCCTATAGTACCTACATATATCGCAAGTAAAAACAAATAAAATAGAAGAAGACCTACTTCAAATCATTAGAGCTCATCAGAATTTTATTTTTAATAATAATATTTTTAATTTAATTGAAAAAACAACAAACGACTTTTTCAATTCAAATTTATTGATTTTGACAATTACCTACGGGCGACAATATACGTTGTTTTTTTAAGCTTCTCGTACGCAACGTAAACGACTTGAAGAATAACGATTTTTATACGAAACGAGTTCGAGTTCGACTACGAGTACGAGACAAAATACGACTTGTGGAATATGGGTGATTATAAAGACCAATTTTTTGGCCTTATTAGAAAAAAAACTACATAAAATTGAATTTAGCTATCATATTTTTGAACTTCTGCATCATCGTTTAATTAGATTTGGATCAGACCCATACATTATTACCGGCGGAAAATCATGACTCAAAAATTGATTTAATCCAGCAGCTGGTTTTCGCAGAAATATTCAAACCTGTCAAATTAAAATGTAAGTTATTACTATTAGGGCAGTTATTATTGAGCACTCTGAACCATACAAGGCTTATAACTTAAAGATTGGACGTGAATTGGTGAAACTTATAACCAGCACAACAATAATTAAAAGTGAATAAAGGGGCCGACCCATAGAATCCGTTGCGTCTGTTTCGGCAACGGATGCGTTGCCGTTGCCGCATTTAATGGAATAAGGGTGACCAAATGAATCCGTTGCGATATTTTGACAGCTGAATTCGTACAGATTCTTGAAAGTCAACATTCAAACGAACTAGAGATGAGTCAATTGGTCAGAAAAAGTGAAGCGGTACTAGAGATGTGCTTATGTATCACTGAGAGTGGTTCAATTAGTATTATTCAGTAGCAGGTTTTGATTCTGCTTTAGAAATGATTTCAGTTATGTTTAAGGATGTACGCAGGATTTTAGTTAGTGGGGGATTTCTGTTAGGGGGCGGGGGGCAACCTCATTCAAAAAATAGTTTTGATACAGAAGTCTTGCTTTCAAAAAAAGATAAATTTCCTAATGTATGAAATATATTGTGATTAGCGGATTTCAAAACTAGTTTTGCGTTCTGAAAATAAAGTAGTGTTTTTTAAATTAGCTTCTAGAGGGATGTCAATTACTACGTTTACAAAGCGAATTGAATCGTGATTTGTTCAGAATTAGTGGCGTGTATACCTAGATCGAATCGAAATAGGATTATACGATTCGATTCGGTCCGGTTAAACAAGCTAAATCGAATCGAAAGCTCTGTTAATCCAACGTCTTAGTGGAGATGCGGTCGTGTAAACGTAGTAAATGTGTGTGAGGTTTGGGCCTCATATTGTTGTAACTTTATGGTATGATTAGAAATAAGTTACCTACATAATTTATCACATGTTCAATCATTTTGACGTCAAATCTGAGTTTGTTTACAAGAACACAACTTTTTGGCGCGCCAAGAAAACAACATGCTGTCTCTTTCTTTTGCATTGAAAAGTATCAAAAATTACATTCAAACCATTACGCACATCAATCTGAATGAATGAGAATTTTCATTTGTTATGGCAGGTTGTCAGCATGTTTTGGCTGAGATATTTTGACACAAATTGACGTAGTGTCAATAATCATAATCTTGTCAGAATTATGGCTGAAAATATTAGTAACTTATACATATAAACCATAGATTTTAATATATACCTAGATAAACATCGCTTTCAAAAGTGAAGCTCGGCCACCATTTGGGTGGAGGCAAATACAACAACAATTCTATTGTGTTTTTTGTGCTGTTTCTTTTTTGCGGAGGTGATTTTTTCTAAAATTAAGTATTTTTTTTCTTCAATTCATTTGTTAAATTCATTTATTTCCATTGTTTACATATTTTGCCTCCAACAAAATGGTCGTAAAGCTCCACTTTTTCTCTGTACAAAAGATCTCTATGGTATATACATATATATATATATAATAACATATATATATATAATCAATTTTGTGTACCCTTTCATTAACCACGGATCAAGTTTAAAACTTTATCGTTAATGCCAATGGACTCTTATTGCTATTTCACTGACAGTATAAATCACAACTAGAGTAACATCTCTAAGGTAGCAGTTTGTCTCACCCCATCACTAGCAAAAACATGAAACTTCAAATTGCTGATGACAACGGCTGTCACCGTATTTGCCGGAGAAAAGTTAAGAGTTGGGCTACTTTTTCCGTTGCGTCCGTCGCATGCGACGCCTATTGGTCGTCTCTTATGAAAAAGCGTTTATTTAATCAAGCTTCGTTTTCATGTTTGTTATTTATTTTTCAATTTGTGTTAATGCCGTCGGCAATAATGATAAACATGATATTATGATCTAGTACAAAAATTAAATAAATACAAAACCCCTAAAGAAGTAAGGAATTCTTACGAAACGTTGGGTGAAGAATGAAATAAAGTCTTTTATTCGCATTCAAAAATCAAATGGACCAAAAGAGCCTAAAGGAATAAAAGCATCTATGGAAGAAATAATTTAGTCAAAATAGGAAATAATATACATGCATACATAGTTATGTATATCAAAATAGAGATACATCATGCTAAAAAACTATCATTCGGGAAAATAATCATGAGAAGCAGTGATCATGCAAAGAAACTAGTATGTGAGTAAACTATCGTGTGAGAAAAGTATCAAGCGAGAAATTAACCACCATGTAATAAATATATTATACGAGAAAACTATAATGTGGAATGACTATCATGAGAGAAAACTCTCATGCGAGAAAACTAATAGAGAAAATGAGAAATATATTATGTAAGAACCCATCATGAGTGAAATATATTATGCGAGAAAACTAACATTCGAGAAATCTTTTATTCGAGAATTATATCACTCGAGAAAACTATCACATATGATATGTTTCTCGCATGATATTTCAAAACTTAAGACCCAGTTTACTTTAAATATATTTTGATATTATGGTAGGAATAAAATTTTATTAAAATCTTTCTAAAGGGTGGGTCATTTAGTGGTTTCTTTTTAAATCATAGGTTATTTTCCGAGAGTGTGAGACTCAATTCGCGAACATCAACTCACTATCGATCTCAAAAGCTCAACATTTCATGCACTAGCCTGACGAGCATTCTGCATAAATATCTCGGATTATTCGCTTACAAGGTCCAATTGACTCAGCAATTGAAGGCGCACGACCATCCGCTTGAACGACGTTGTGTTCCATAATTAATGAGAATGTTTCCTCTTACTAATTAATAAGGCCATAATACATGGAGACAATTTAATTTTGTTCATTTTATTGCATTTTTAAAAGAAGCTTGTATTTGACCCACCCGTTCATTTTCTTTTGATTTAAAACGATTTATTTTGTCATTTTTTAATTTAACAAACTTTTCGAGCAAAATTAAAATTTTTTTCTTTAAAATTACTTTTTCAATAGGAATTCGTTTATACATTGATATTGTATTATTGATTTGTATTATCATAGCGTATTTGATAGCTTTAAAGATCTTATCCATTATCAGCTTTCATTAATCTTTGGTTTTTTAAAGCCTCAAATAATCGATAGAATTTCCATAACTCCCCTTTTTTTGTTTTCTATAATACTCAAAGTCCCCTCAGTTGTAGACCATAAATCTCTTAAATATCACAAAAAGAACTCATTGCCCTCATTAGTTCCCTGATTCTAAGGACCACAATATTCTGTCTACAATACGGATGAAAGCCCTTAATTTATTTCAATCTATTCAGCCTCCTGATGGACGATAATCATAAAAAATTCTCTCTTTAAATTTCTGAAGCACAAAAACCCATCTTAAGTCCGAGTCCTTTGCCAGTTGTGATTAGTCTCACATGATTTTCCAAGCCTTTATTCTACATTATAGATTCAATTCAACTATATCTGACCTTTTTTATATGTTTTATTAAGCATTTGACCCGAGAATCTGGTTTCCTGTATGCTCTTTAAATGCTAAACATTGACTTTTTAACTTCATGGAATTGTTGTGTTATCTCTCACAAAAACAGCTACTTACTTTTAGATTTTTGCATATATTATTTAAGCCTTGTCAAACAGAAGATTTTCTGTGATTTTTAACTTTTATCCTTTGCCAAGCTCCGGTAAAGCATGGGGCTCGAACTTTGTGTCACATAAATAAAAAATAGTAGAATTCCCACAAAGAGGTTGGAGACCGGAGAGTAATCTTTGCAAAGAGGGTGTGCAAATCATAAACATATTTTTATTTTTAATAAAAGCAACCACCTCATATCCAGACCCAGAGTGAGGTTCCTTTGATGTATACCTTCCTTATGTTTTATGTTTTCTTAATATTTTTTGGCCTCAGGAGTCGCTTGCCATTTCCTTTAATAATATTTCGTCCTCGAGTAGTATACTTTTTTTTTGTTGGTTTTTCTCTGCAAAAAGCTTTCTCTTTTGATGATGATGATGTTTATGTACGATTTTTTTTTTGCAAAATTTTTCCCTCATCCAACCAAAAATGCCCTAAGGATAAGGATAACGACAACAACAACAACGATGACGGTACAGCGAAGTGAAATGAAGGTTACATAATGTGTAATAGCATTATGGCATTTTTGCTGCAAACGATTAGATGCTGTGATGTATTTATTTTTTGTTGGTTGTGTTTTCTTTTCCACTGATTGGTGAACCTAACGGAGAGTATCCTCCTGTGAATAGGGATGATGAGCACTGTGACCAAACAGGACCATTCAAACATAAATTGAATTCACTATCATTCTTCCAGCAGAGAAAAAGTTAATAAAGGTAGGTCTCCTGCGAGGATGTGGAGCAGTGATGAATGAAGCAGACAAATTTATTACACCAACTGTTGTGTCGATAAGTGAGTGAAATATTTATGAACAGGAGAAGAATGAAATATGCGGGATCAGTTGGAATTTATAGTACCGTATAGGGTATATTGTATTTAGAATATCATTGCGGGACATGCCAACGAAGGATATGTCAACAGATGCGTCGTAAAGATGTCAAAAACAAACAGAACTGAAACAAGAAATATTAATTTTCCAAATGAAAGCATTGGAAAAATTATTTTTGTTTTTTTATAAGAGAATTCCTTCGGGAGTTACATTTTACAATATTATCCTTGCCCTTGATGAAAAAAAAACTTCGTTTGTTTATCTTGAATTCTGCCATTTGCAAGAAAAAAACTCAGCTTTGAGGTAAACAAAAAAATTTAATATAATTTTCCGCCAGGAATGTGAAAGATTTTTGAATTAAAGAGAAAAATATTATTGGAAGATATTTGTGAGTGTATGCCATACAGCACTGTGCAACTAAATCACACTTAATTTATAGGAGTGACTTATTAAAACGACAAATCATTCACAAAGTCACTTAACACAAAACTTTCAACGTTATTTCTCAAGAAAATTAGTAGTAACTAGGTCACTTGAGACTGGGAATTCTGAGCCAGAAAGAGATAGCACTATGTTTGAGTGAGATAGGTGATAAGCAGTTAATTTTGCGGTTAGGGCAATGAGTTGTGGTGAGACGATAAGGATTTAGTGTTATGTTGTCGGCGAGTAATTGTTTGAAGTTTGTTTGTCGGCATGTGACGCGTGCGGCCGGCGCTTGTATAAAATGATGAGAAATCAAAATGTAGTTTGAAATTTCATAAAAAATGATTATAGAAGATAAGAATTTGCAAATAGTATGTTGGTAAATGAGAATGAGTCGGTTAGGCGATTTAAAAAAGCACAATGGGGGTTGAAGAATAAATTATTAAATATTTTTGGTGATAAGGTATGATGATATAATAATAAAATAACGTTGAGAATTCAAAGCGGTTGTAGTTTGAAATTTCAAATTGGGGTTAGAAGATAAGAATTTTAAATAGTATGTTAATAATGAATGAGTCAGATACAATGAAATTAAAAATAAAATTGAATAGAAATGGGTGGTTGATGAATAATGAATAATGATAAGGTATAACGTTCAGTTTATAATTTATTGTTCATTAAAATTATGAGTAATTATGTAGTTTACATTTACCTGTCGTATGTATAATAATAATAATAACGTTGAGAATTCAAAGTGGCTGTAGTTTGAAATTTCAAATTGGGTTAGAAGATAAGAATTTAGAATAGTATGTTGGTGTAAATGAATATGAGTCAGTTGCAATGAATTTAAAAATAAAATAAAAAAAAAAGCTTAAAGAGGTTGCTTTGGCGGGAAAGTGGTATTTGAAAATTCAAATTTAAAATATTGAGGAAACTGTTGAGGAGAAATTAAAGAGGTAGCACTATGTTAGAGTGAGAGAGGTGATAAGCAGTTAATTTAGCAGGTTACGGCAATGAGTTGCAGTCAGATGATAAGGATTTTGAGGTGTTTGGCGGCCGGCGCTTGTATAAAATGATGAGAAATCAAATGTAGTTTGAAATTTCATAAAAATGATTATAGAAGATAAGAATTTGAAAATAGTATGTTGGTAAATGAGAATGAGTCGGTTAGGCGATTTAAAAAAGGGCAATGGGGGTTGAAAAATAAATTATTAAAATATTTTTTGGTGATAAGGTGTAATAATAATAATAACGTTGAGAATTCAAAGGTAGCACTATGTTAGAGTGAGAGAGGTGATAAGCAGTTAATTTAGCAGGTTACGGCAATGAGTTGCAGTCAGATGATAAGGATTTTGAGGTGTTATGAATATGAGACAGTTGCAATGAATTTAAAAATAAAATAAAAAAAAAGCTTAAAGAGGTTGCTTTGGCGGGAAAGTAGTATTTGAAAATTCAAATTTAAAATATTGAGGAAACTGTTGAGGAGAAATTAAAGAGGTAGCACTATGTTAGAGTGAGAGAGGTGATAAGCAGTTAATTTAGCAGGTTACGGCAATGAGTTGTGGTCAGATGATAAGGATTTTGGGGTGTTTGGAGGCATGTGACGCGTGCGACCGGCGCTTGTATAAAATGATGAGAAATCAAATGTAGTTTTAAATTTCATAAAAAATGATTATAGAATATAAGAATTTGCAAATAGTATGTTGGTAATGAGAATGAGTCAGTTGCAATGAATTTAAAATAAAATAAAAAAAAGATTAAAGAGGAAACTGTTTGGGTGCTTTGGCGGAAGTAGTATTTGAAAATTCAAATTCTTTTGGATTCTCAAATATTTATGTAAAACAAGAAAAATTGATCAAAAAACAAAAAAAAAAATATCAATGTGCTTTCTTTTTCTTCTTTTGATTTTTCAGCGATTCAAAATATTGACTCACGCTTAAGTGAAATGGACGTGACAACATTGTTTTTCACTTAAACGAACCACGCTTAAGTGAAATGGGCGTGACATTTAGTGGGAAAAGCTTCACAGTCGACCATAGTAGTTTGTTGGATTAATTTTAAGAACTGCTCTGAATTGAGTTTTTCCAACATAAGCAAGAGATGATAAGCAAAATTTTCCAAGGCAAATCTTCCACGATGTACAATAACTTTGATGAAGAGTGCTTTAAGCGAAAAGGAATAGTTTACATAAAAAATTATGATAATCTATGTTTACCGCGTGTTTTGATTGTAGCAAAAGCATATGCAGACAATGAAGTAAATTTCGCTAAAGTAAGAAGAGACATTGGAAAAGAGCAAACAAGTCGAACAATTGCACTCTTAAATGAAACACAAATTGACATACCGCTAGATGGTTGTGGAATAGAGGAACTGAAATTGTTTCAAAATTATTTTAAAGACTACAAAATAACGGTGTATGAATACGGAACCAAGGCAAAAAAAATTATTTATGAAGGAGTTTCTAGTTCCAATGAGAAGAAGAAGATACATTTGAAGGGTCCAGGGGAAAAACGGCATGAGTCACATCAAACCAATTCGGAGAAAAATGAATATTAAGGTTCACTTTCTTACACAGGCTAATATAGAAGGAAAATAAAATATTCAAAAACACAGTTTTTTAGCCCATCATTTTCTTAGCCCCAGAAAAAAATTAATGTTCATTTCATGGATAAATAGATTTAATAAAAATAATTTAATGACTACAGTATGAGACTTGTGTCGTTTTTCAATTTTAATCAAGCAGAAAACGAAATTATAAGTTTACTTTCCCAGCTAAATTGAAAAGAAAGTCAAAATTTCGTGCCATTCTTCCATACAACGTTATGGACATAGGCTGTTCTTCTGCAGCATGGCTTTTTTTGAAAATGTTTTTAGGTAGAATCACATTGTTTTTAAGAGTATAGAACATCATTAAGTACTCACAAAAATCTACAAGATGCCATCATTAGTTTAATTTTGACAAAAAAATGGACTTGTGCCGTTTTCCCCTGGACCCTTCATTTACTATATTTCAATAACCATTTCAATGTTATAACATCATTTACCGTTGCATTTTGTTGCGTATACTATTGTGAAAGTTGTCACATACCATTCAACACTAAAAGTGACCATCGCGTATGCAACAAACTGTGTTCTCAATGTCAACAATCTCCAATTTGTTCAGAGATAGTAACTTCAAAAGCTTGTTTTAAATTTAAATAGGAGTAGCCCAAAGCAAAATTTAGAAAATATCTATGACTATAGGTTCAAATTATGTATTCGGTTTTTGCAAATATAATGAAATTGAAAGATATTTTTGTTTATCAATTCTTAAGACAAAAATATAAAAACTTGAAATATAAAACTGCAATGTCCGTTTTTATTTTTATTTTAAAAAGAAAAAGAATTTCAAATAAAGAATGTAAAACCGCAATATCCGTTTTTGTTTAAAAAGAAAATTAATTTCAAATAAAGAATGTAAAACCGCAATGTCCGATACTTTTTCTTTTTTAATTTTAAGAAAGAAACAATTTCAAATAAAGAACGTAAAACCGCAATGTCCTTTACTTTTTAAATTTTTATAAATTTTTAAGAAAGAAACAATTTTTAAAATAAAAATGTTAAACCGCAATATCCGATTTCAAACAGTTAATTAAAGATTAAGAATGCAAAATTAAATTTTTCAGTTTTGAGATAAAATATTAGTTTATGTTTCTAAAAGTTATCAATTATTATGATAAATTTTAGACTATAAAAGCTGTACGTTCTTACTTTTTTAATTCAGTTTTAGCAATTCTTGTGAAAAAGTGAAGTAAAAACTAGAGCACCAACAACAAATAAATTAAAAAAAAATCATTTTTTAAAATCAAATTAAAAGTACTCGTACATCCACAACAACAACTAGAGCACCAACAACAAATAAATTTAAAAAAAATCATTTTTAAATCCAATAAAGAATACAACAACAACTAGAGCACCAACAAAAAAATGTCTTCAACACAAGTGAACGCCACTCAAATGTCCAACTACCTCTACAACCTAGAAAAATCAGGAAAATCCTTGCTGAATCTACAGTCCATATCGATTGGCATTCTAAAGGGGGATAAGGACAAAAAAGTAAAGCAGTTTCACCAGTATAACAACGTTTTCGATTTTAAACTACTCCTGCTGCCAGTCGAAGTAGTAGGGTTACACTGGACCCTATTCGTTGTAAATAACGAACAACGATCAATAAAATACTACAATACGTTGGGAGTATCAGGAAGCGAAGCTCTATCAAAGTTGGAAAATTATATGAAGAGAGAATGGGAAGCAAGATATGGAAAAACAGAGGCACCCATATACCAAATCAAAAATGTAAAGATTCCGAGAAATCTAATGGGATTTGATGACGGCACAGTCGTATGCATGGTAGCAAACTACCTTGCATATGAAACAAAGTTAACATCATCAGTGCAAACAATAGAGGAATTTAGGACAACTCTATTCAACGAGCTGAAAAGCTACATACATAAAGAGGGCTAAAAACCCACATGAAAAAAAATTCTTAAATAATAAAATAAAATTTAATAAAAAATGTTTTTTATAAAAAGAATACAATCTTTGCTTTTTATTCACTTAAGAAATTTCTTAAAAGGTAAACATTCTGAAGTGCGCAACATTTCGCATGGCTTTGACATTTTATTTGATTAGGATAAATTCTTCTGAGTTCCTTTAAATTTGGACAGGTAAAAAAATCTTCTACGTTTTTTACTTCTACATTTTCATTACTAAGTACTTCTTTAAGCCATTGTGCTTTTTCAATTCCTTTGACGTAGACAGTTCCATTTTGGATTTTATTTCGAAGAAATATTTTTACTTTTGTAAAATTAGTACTCCCTCCATTCCAAGTCAATCCATGATAATTATTATACAACCAATGAGCTTCTCTTTGAAGTGATGCAGGTAACAGACTCAAATTACATGGTGGTGTAACAATGAAATGATGATGATGATGTTCATCATATAGTACAGCTAATTCTTTTAGAATAAAGTCTTTATTGAATACTCCAAAGCCTTGAAAGTCCACAATAAAAGTATTCATAATAAAAAAAAAAAAAGCTAATAAGTATGTTCTCGATAAATTCACTTTGTGTACTGACAAGGTTATATATCAGCACATTCAATTTAAGTCAGTTTGTGAACATCTCCCGTAATAGGATTATATTCTATTATACGATCATGAAGAATCAGACAATATACTGTTGTGGAAGAAGGGATCGCAACATTTGTTTTTAGCTCAATTTTTACATCCACAGGTCCAGTTTTAATTGATTCATTTTGTCTAGAACAATCAAATACTATAATCGGTGCCATATCTTTAAAATCTTGTCGCGATAAAAGTGGTTGTGACTCCTTTTGATAGTAGGATTCTTGGAATTTACTGTACATTTCATAGAGAACAGCATATCTGTCTAATTTAAATTTAAGATTTAAGTCTTCACGAGGGTAATATTCTGAATTTAAATGCAATTTTGCGTTACTAATATCACAATGGTCAAATTTGCTACTGTCCTTATTTCTTTGATTTTTTCTATCAGTTTGTAGAGCAATAATAACATATCTGGGCTTCTCAAGTTGACTTGAAGTTTTGACAGTCCACACATGATCAGTTGTGGTTGGTAGTGTTGGATATTCATACATTTCCCAAGTTCGAAAGTGCATTTGAATTGATTTTGATTGTATTTGTTTAAACAACGTTAGTTTATTAGAATCGGACAAGGTTATATGTGGAACTCTCCATTGTAATTTAAAAATTGAGAGTTTTAATTCTTCGTTATCTTTTGAATAATAAGAATTTTCATTAGTTCTAGTACGAATTAGAACTAATTCATGCCTTGCATTTATAATGATTTTCTTATAGTCTTCAGCGAATCCTAAAAGATTTTTTAGAGGTATACAGAAATTAAAAGTACTCGATGTGGCTGAAGTACTTGTATTAATAAACCATGATGCATTTTCTAAACTTTTACTTTCATTTTCGTTCAAGGATACGTAATTTTTTAATGTTGTTGTGATGCCAACGTTTTTATTGTTCTCAATTTGTATTCCATTGAGTTCATAATGTATTTCGTCGAAGAGAAAGGCTATACCATTATTAGTTAATTTTGATGTAGAAAAGGTTCCATCTGCTTTAGTTAGACTCCCCTCTAGATAAATGAAGCTTTCACTAGGCAAAATACATAAGTCCTGTTGTTGTATAGGGATACGTATTTCATCACTTGGATTGAATGATTGAAGAAATGGCGAATAACTATGGTACTCGATTTTAGTTATACTATTATCATAGCTAGGTCCGTTGGTAATATTTAAAATTTCATGCATATTGCTTTTATTTAAGTTTAAATCCTAATTGAAGAAGATATGTTTTGTTTTCAGGTGATAGTTTCGGTGTTGACAGTTGTGATAGTTTCGGTGTTGACAGTTTTACTGCTTTCGGTAAACTAATTGAATGATGACCTTTGGTATCTGTTATATTATTATAGATTAACATTATTTTTGTGCCTGAGTTAAATGCAATCGGATTGTTATTCTTTCTCCTCTAAAATTAACTAATTCTCCGTCTTGGTCTACAAGTTTTAAAGTAACAGTACTTATTCGTTTGACATTCACTGGTAAATAGATTACATTTTTTGGAACTTCTATGATTTTATAACCTGCTCCTGCTTCAGGTGAAAACTCATGTATTGAATGCAAAAGAATGTTATTTAAATAAGACCCGGTAATTATATTACACTCAACACGTATTACGTTTACCTTATTTATATCAACAGGTGAGTCTGATACATGTGTATCATCTTCAGAAAGAATAGTTCTACCAAAACCCAATAATTTTCCAATAGTTCGCTCCTTATTGAAATATATTTTCTCGTTTGCTAAGATTTCACATTTCATCGTGCTGCTATTTGCTTCAATACGAACTTCTGTGACAGAATTTCGTGCTATTAATTCTTCGGAAATATAATCTTGAATATCGGCGATTTCATATGTTCCTTCAGGTATCTCAATTTCATACTCCCCTATATGGAATAAGTTATTGCGTTCATCAATATTCGGTATAGAATTATACGAATGAAAATCAATTAAGCCACAAACGTAGTCTTGATCTAGATTTATAGGTGGAAAATAGTCGACAGATAGAACAGAAGTTGTTCCGCTAAGTGTAAGTGTCATCGACATGATGATAAAAAATACAATGAATTATTTGTACTTAAATCTTTTTATTTATTTAAAAATAACAATCATATAAAAATTTCAAACATAAATGCCCACAATTAAAAGAGTCATAACTTTGATATTGTTTATAATTGTAGTTAATGTTTTCACCTAAATAATTAATAATTTCAACAGGAGGCTGAAGATTCCCAAAGCTATCAAAATATTCGATTTGTTTACCTTTTTTATAATACGCTACCCAATGTGTTCCAGAACTATTTGAAGAATCAAGATTAACAATTCCGCACTCATTTTTCATTGGTTTACTCTTTGGTAAATTGTCACGCATGAATACACCACGAAAATTTGGAAAATTTTTTTTTAGCAAAATTTGATAAATCTATTTCATTTAATGCACGATTGGGTAACGTACTTAGAAGTTTTTTGGCTGAGGTTGTACATAAAGTCCAAATCCTTTTTTATAAGGTTTAATGTGTAAACCTTGTCCTTGTCCAATGGCATAAGATTCCATTTTAAGATTGTGACGTTGTTTTTCCTCGAGGTCTTTTTTAGCAATACTTATATCGTTGACAGCTTTAGCTACTCCTGCAGCTCCACCTGTTAAAGCTCCAAGAGCTGATAACCCCGCGAATAGAGGAACGAGAAAGGGAATAGCTCCACCCAATTTTGGTACAGGTATAACTCTAGGTATTTTAATTTTATTATTGTTTTTATCAACTGACTTTTTAGCAGAAGATAATGCTGTTTTTATAGTTTTTTCTAAACATACAGATTTTTTACGCTTCTTAAGATTATTCTCAATCAATTTAATCATTCTCTTAAAGGTGAGTTTTTTGGATTTCATATTGTCTTTCTTTTTAATTTTTTGCTTTGTTGTTTTATTTCTTAAGTTCGAACAACCCATACCAAATTTAACTTTACCCTTCATAAGGTTAGTAACTAATAGTGCATTTGCTCGTTCAACTATATTAGCGTCTTTCGATTTAACACGTTGCCAGGCCTTTTCAGATAAAATCTTATCAGCTATGTGTCGATCGGATGTATTTTTAAATTTGGAATAAGATATATCATGCTCTTTGCACGCTTGATCAAGTAAATTTATTCCAGAATCACCTCGAGCTATACGTTCTTGTAGTTTTGTTCCGGGTCCACAGTACTGATAACCAGGTAGATGTAGTTCAAGTGGAAGCTTGTTTATTAATGTGTTTAATAAGCCTTCGCCTTTTCTTATATTTGGTTGAATGTTTGATTTCTTTTTTGAATAATCAAACATTTTTTGTATTTAGGAATGTTTGCAATAGAATGATCCGACACAGTATGACCGTTTTTTAAATATATACTTCATTTTTATAAGAAATTATTTAGTTTTCATCATAATGCGTTTTGTTGAACAAGCATGCCGATTGCCAATAAAAAATGTCGATCTTACTAAAACTGATAAAGCAAAGAAAAAGCACAGTGAATTATTTCCAAATAGTATAAGAGGTTTAATTACTGGACCTTCAAACTGTGGAAAAACTAATGTCATGATGAGTTTACTACTACAACCAAATGGATTAAAATTTGAAAATATATACCTATATTCTAAATCCCTACATCAGCCAAAGTATACATTTTTAGCTAAAGCTATAAAACCAATAAAAAATATGGGTTTCTTTACTTTTTGTAATAACAGTGATGTTACTACACCTGAAGAGGCTAAACCAAATTCAATATTTATTTTTGATGATATTGCTTGTGAAAAACAAAACACAGTACGAGAATACTTTAGTATGGGCAGACATCATCACATCGATAGTTTTTACTTATGTCAAACGTATACAAGAATACCGAAACACTTAATTCGAGATAACGCAAACTTTCTCATCATCTTCAAACAAGACGAAATGAATTTAAAACATATTTACAATGATCATGTGAATTCAGATATGACGTTTAAATCATTTCAAAACGTGTGTGCAGAGTGTTGGAATACAAGTTTTGGTTTTATGGTTATCGACAAGGACAGTTCCTTGAATGAAGGTCGTTATAGAAAAGGCTTTGACTGTTTCCTTAAGCTATAAAATAGATTATATTTATACTAATCATATCATATGTATAGAATTGTTCGGTGAGAACAGTACAAAGAAGTTAAGAGAGCAGTTTATAACAGTTAAAATCGGTTTAATCCAGTTATGAGACCAGTACAAAGCAGTTAAGAGAACAGTTTATAACAGTTAAAACGGTTTAACCACACTTTTGAATATCAGTATAGTAATGTTATATGAAAGCAATATAGAACAAATTAACGAAGAAATTATATCAGTACAAAGTGAATCAAACAAGTTCGAGAAATATTATTCGTCAGTTAAAACTAGTAACCTTAATATCAAATTCAATCTAAAACCCTTTGAGCGAATTATCCAACAACTACGAAATATATTCACCTGTTGCTTATGTGAGAAAAAATAAAAAAAATATCAATATGCTAAATACAGACGTAAAAGTAACAGAAGAGTTGATTAAAACTACAGACGCTCTCCGAAAGAAATATAGAGCTCTTAAAATTGGTAGAGAAGCTTACGAAACTCAAATTGAGGAAACTCTGAAGCCTATTACCAAGCCACTAAACGAATTGGTAAAAAAATCACAACAAAAAGAGGACTATCAACCAGATCACTTTGTTGAAATTAAGAGTCGTCCAAAGAAAATAAAACTCAACTCTGAACAAAAGTCACAACAACAACAACAACAAATTGAACTTGTGAAGAAACAACTTAACACGGATGACTTCGAAACACCTAACACTTCCACTACATTGGATGATTTATTAACTGTTTCAGGTAACAATTCTTCAAAGAAAAAGAAAATAAATCTTCGTAGATTAACCGATCAGATATCAGAAGAACAAATTCACCAACTACCCCAAGAATATAAAGATCTATTTATAAATAATTCCAATACGCTAGATAAAACGTATGGTTTATATTTCAAACATGGAAAATGGTACATTGGTAATGGAGAGCTTAGTATTCTTGATAAAAATATTAAGATTAAAAATAATATTTTTGAAGGTACAAGTGGACTGTATGAACTTTTATTTAAGAAAAACCCTAATAAAAACACTTACACTGATACAGATTTAAAAAATTACAAAACCATCTTAATTGACACCAATGCACATAGAATCGGTAATGATTCACAAAATCAAATACATGGGAATCGTGGGTATAAATATAGAAACATAATAAAAAAAATATTAGGGTTATCTGATAATGTAACAACACAATCATCATCAGCATCACCAATATCATCATCACATCAGCTATCGGCTTCAGGAAGTGGTCTAATGCAATTTTCAAATTCCAAGAAAGAATATATATATTGGGATGATCCTAATGAGCTAGTAGATCGAATAAGACTTCTTATTGCTTCACAGCAAGCAGGACACAGTAATCACTCTAACGAAATTATTTCAATTATCGAAGAACTTAAAGAATCCAATATTATTGAATAAGCAAAAAATGGGTGTTGATAAGTTTGGCCGTTATTCGCATAGAGCAGCACCTAGGGGAGCTAGAGGAGAAAAAGGCCCGCCTGGTGTAGAGGGGAAGCAAGGATTACCCGGACCACCTGGACCACCTGGAGAAGGTTTTCTTATAACCGAAAATAACGATTTCAATATAAACCAGAAACGATTGCAAAACCTTCATGAGCCAGTAGAACAGACAGACGCTGCTACAAAACACTATGTTGATCAAGAAATAGCTCAGATGAAAAAATACTTTCAAGATGAATTTGCTAAGACTATGAAAAATTCTATAAAATAACATTAATCATCGGTGAAACATTGAACTTAAAGGTTTTACATCATGTCTAATAATATTAATTATAAAATAATAGTAGAAGAAATCACGAAATTTCTTGAGGAATACAGCCAAATTATTCTAGAAGAACACCATGAGCAATTACTAAGAACCATAGTTTTCTTTAAACAATTCGTCAATGTTTCCTGCAAGATTTCGAATCACGGATGTCATTTTCAGAACTGTCCTTGGTCTTCGAACCTATGCCGAGATGGACCTGACACATGTGCATGTTACATGCTTGATGATAAATTAGTTAGAATAAAAAAAATTATGGCATTGTATAAAAGATTGAAATAAGAAACAAATAAATTATATTAAAACATACATAAACAGCAAATACATTAATTTTTTAACATTCAAAATAAATATGAATAAAAGAGAAGTTGTCGAGGAACTTCACAAACCTACTCGTAAAAATTTTCCAAAGAGACGAGTCGTTATCAAAGGTTTAGACGAATTGTGGCAAGCAGATTTAGTGGAAATGATTCCATATTCATCAGAAAATAAAAATTTCAAGTATCTTCTCACAGTCATAGATACTTTTTCTAAATTTGCTTGGGCTACTCCTATTAAAAATAAAACCGGTTTTGAAGTTACTTCTGCTTTGCAGAACATATTCAATAAAGGTCGCAGGCCAAAGAATTTACAAACAGATGATGGCAAAGAGTTTTTCAATCGTACATTTCAAAAGCTAATAGAAAAATATAATATAAATCATTATTCAACCTATACTCATCTAAAAGCTTCGATTGTTGAAAGATTTAATCGAACCTTGAAAACTCATATGTGGAAAGAATTCGGAGTTAATGGCAATTATATGTGGATAGATATCATAGCTAAACTTACAGGAAAATATAATAATTCTAAACATCGTACAATTAAAATGAAACCATCTGAAGTTAATACCGCAAACGAAAAACAACTACTCACCAATATTTATGATTACATTAAAATACGTGTAAAACCTAAATTCAAGGTTGGAGACTTGGTCAGAATAAGTAAATACAAACATGTATTTGAAAAAGGGTACACTCCCAATTGGACAACAGAAATTTTTAAAATAGTTAAAATTAAAATCACTAATCCGATTACATATTTGCTAGAAGATTATCAGGGGAACCCAATTAAAGGTGGATTTTATGAACTAGAACTTCAAAAATCAAAATTTCCTGATACGTACTTAATTGAAAAAGTGCTGCAAAAGAAAAAAAACAAAATATTTGTAAAATGGTTGGGATTTTCTTCCGATCACAACTCCTGGATACCTATTCAAAAAGTAAAGAAATAAAAAACTTGTATATATTAATTTTTAATAATAAACAAAAGCTTTTATTTACATAAAATCAAAAAAAATTGTTTTACTGCGTTTAAAATAAACATTAATATTCTTAATTAAGAAACACTCATTGTATAAGTTTGTTTCATTGTTTTGAAATCTATTAATTCGACATCAGATTTATACTCAAGATCCTCTTTCATAAAGACTTCAACTTCTCCATTACTTAAAACCCTCTCTGTTTCATATTCGTGATATTCATAACACTTAATGTTCAGCGTGCGTAAATTATAATTACTGTCATATGAGCATCGGATAGTAAGTGTCTGGTAATCGTTAAACTCCAGTTTGAAATGCCTATAAAATATGTCTTTACTTTGAATGATTCCTGATATTTCAATCTCCTTTTTTATCAAGTCTTGCCTAAATTTTTCGATTGCTTCGTCCACAGTAATGACTTTACTTTCCTCATTTTTCATTGTTGTTGTTGTTGTTGTTGTTGTTGTTCTATGCGTAGTCAGTGCATCTTGTACGTCATTTTGGAATGATGTATCTACATTTGATGCATTTTTAAGGATTCCAGCTGGATAATACGATAACAATTTAAATGACAATCCTATTGTTACTGTATCATTATTAGGCAAGTTCAATGCAAACGATAGATTATTTGAAGCGTTTGATTGATTTAAATCAATACCTATCGGAAGCGGTATTCCGAATATAAAATGTGGTAATATTGTACATATAACGAACAATAAATAGTTAGACATTTTCTGAAATAATTTTAAACTAACTTGATGGAGTGTTTGTTTACCAAAAGATATTTATAGACTGATTAACAAATGAAAAAAAAAATTAAATTTATAGTCTTACAATACGACAGGTAAATGTAAACTACATAATTACTCATAATTTTAATGAACAATAAATTATAAAACTGAACGTTATACCTTATCATTATTCATTATTCATCAACCACCCATTTCTATTCAATTTTATTTTTAATTTCATTGTATCTGACTCATTCATTATTAACATACTATTTAAAATTCTTCTTATCTTCTAAAACCCATTTTTGAAATTTCAAACTACAACCGCTTTGAATTCTCAACGTTATTTTATTATTATATCATACCTTATCACCAAAAAATATTTAATAATTTATTCTTCAACCCCCATTGCACTTTTTTTTTTTTAAATCGCCTAACCGACTCATTCTCATTTACCAACATACTATTTGCAAATTCTTATCTTCTATAAGCATAGCATTTTTTATGAAATTTCAAACTACATTTGATTTCTCATCATTTTATACAAGCGCCGGTCGCACGCGTCACATGCCTCCAAACACCCAAAATCCTTATCATCTGACCGCAACTCATTGCCGTAACCTGCTAAATTAACTGCTTATCACCTCTCTCACTCTAACATAGTGCTACCTCTTTAATTGCTCCTCAACAGTTTCCTCAATATTTTAAATTTGAATTTTCAAATACTACTTTCCCCGCCAAAGCAACCAAACAGTTTCCTCTTTAATCTTTTTTTAATTTTATTTTTAAATTCATTGCAACTGACTCATTCATTACCATCTCAAATTTATTTTTAATTTCATTGTATCTGACTCATTCATTATTAACATTACTATTTAAAATTCTTATCTTCTAACCCAATTTGAAATTTCAAACTACAACCGCTTTTGAATAATTATTATTATTATTCTCATTTTATACAAGCGCCGGCCGCACGCGTCACATGCCGACAAACAAACTTCAAACAATTACTCGCCGACAACATAACACTAAATCCTTATCGTCTCACCACAACTCATTGCCCTAACCGCAAAATTAACTGCTTATCACCTATCTCACTCAAACATAGTGCTATCTCTTTCTGGCTCAGAATTCCCAGTCTCAAGTGACCTAGTTACTACTAAAATTCACTGAACTGAAATCAATATATTTCTTACATTGGATATCCCCAAATATTTCTAGGGAAAAAGAATTGTTAAATATATAAAAAAGTAACTATAAATTTGGACATTATTTGGAATTACAAGATATCTTTATCTTTAAAAAAAAATACACATGCATTATGAGATCATCGAGTGTTCAAATCTGCGATCTTGTACTGAATCATTAGGTTTTGGTTACAGAACTTCAGAAAAATTGCCAAATTTTATGCACTTGACCACTTTGCTCAAATTAACTCCATTCTTTTATATTTGGAAGAAATTTTTAAGTTCCAAAGTACATTTAAATAAGAACAAGTACGTTCGATCCAGTAGTGCATTTTACTTCTTGTTTTGTTTTTCTGAAGATTTTCAAGATAAAAGATTTAATGATTTCTTGCTCTTTCGTCTCTGTTCTTTGCTCTTTGGGTAGTTTTTTTTTATAATTTTTACGAACTAAAGGTATTATGAGAGCATTTAAAATGAGGTACCGATGCACATTAGTTTTGAATGTCTGAATATTATAATGGAAGGGAAATATAGATTTTTTAGCTGGAGCTGCGTACCTCTCACCTTAAATACTTAGCTTGGGCAAATTTTGGAGGGAATTTCATATGGAATCTAAAATTTTGCGCGATATGCATACTCGGCTTAATGACTAAGTGACTTTGATATTTTCATACTAAATTGAGGTTGTTCGATGCGAAACTCACAAATTTCATTCAATAAAAATTAACAAGTATTTCATAGCTAATTTATCTCTTGTATTCAGTGTTTGATAATTATTTTATATTAACATATTAACATATATGAATATGATATTTAATGAAGCTTACTATTGTTTAGATATAAGTTTTGAAAGAGATAAGTTCAAAAAATTTATTAATAATGTTTTTAACTCATAAATTTTTAAGCAACTAGTATCTAAGATTTTTTTTTCTGGTATAGCTTGTAAGATAATAATCTGTAGATCACGTATCGTAGATGAATAAATAAATAAATAAATAAATAAAATTCGATCTTCCTTCGTAGTTTCGTTCAAAGTTTTTACTGAACAATAACGCAATGCATGCATTTACCAAAATGGCGAACATTCCCGTATTGACAGAGAAGTACCTTCGCATAAAGCAGAACAACCTGATTACACTTTGGCTGTATCGGAAAGTTGTTAGCAATAGGCGGCGTTTTTCTTCTTTAAGCTGAGAGCAGGAAACTGAGCTGTCAAAAAATGAGCTGTGTTTTTTTTTAGCTCAGAGTCAGACACATCAGAACGGTTAGATTGTGTTTCTTTTTTCAGAGCTATATTGCTCAGAGATTGCTCTATGAGCTCAGAATAAAATGAGCGAAAAGACATAGTAAGAAGCTGAGCGTGGTTGACTTCACTTATTTTTGTATGATATGATAGAGACAGACGGCGAAAAAAGGAAAAAAACAAATAAAAATGGAGATCACATTCAATTTTAAGTTTCTCAACTGTTTGGTTCGAGCAACTAAAACGTTTGTGTTTTGACACAAACTAAACGATTGCCTAAAATGAGCTCGCTATTTTGTGTAACATATAATTATATGCACCTGCGCGGACATTCAACCAAATATTTCATCTGTTTTCTATAAACAACCTAACAGTTTGCAACTAAAAATTGAATGTGCGCGCCTAGCCTAACAACCACGTCTTTCTTTTTAAGGCCACTGTTTTAAATGGCTTTGATTACATTAACAGCAACTTCGACATTAACGTTAGACCTTAACCCTAAATTCGATGTCGCTGTGCAAATGCTACTAACTTTTGAGGCGAAATTTGTCAGAATTATTAACACTTAAATAAAAATGTAACAACCATCTTTTTCATTCGTTTATTTATTTTGGTTTTGACAATGGAAGAATTGCTAAAAACAAATTAATTAGTACGACACATTGCACAAGTCGTATGTATTGATGCAATTTACGTTAATTTTTATCGTTAAATGTAGGGCAAAATCATTTCGCATTTGAATTTACTTTGATTATAATCTGTCATAAACGCTATTCACGTTGTAATCTATTTGACAAGACTTTTGATGTTGAAGTTTTTCGTTGCTGTTAGAATAGACGCGCACATTCAATTTTTAGCTGCACAATTCTTTGGTTGCTTATAGAAAACAGATGAACTATTTGGTTGAATGTCCGCGCAGGTGCATATAATTGTATGTTACACAAAATAGCGAACTCATTTTAGGCAATTGTTTTGTTTGTGTCAAAACACAAACGTTTTAGTTGCTCGAACCAAACAGTTGAGAAACTAAAAATTGAATGTGCGCGCCTAGCCTTAAAGTTGCTATTGAAGTGGCTGTGCCAATCTGTTTCCCGCATAAACAAGTGCAGTCACATTTGTTTTCCTCTTTGTCATGTCAAAATATTTTTTTTTGTGAAAAGAAGACGTCAAACTATGAAGCTGCCCACCATCTGTCATCTTCAATTGGAGTCAAAAAATCTATTATGGGAGAAACAGATTAGCACAGCAACTTCAACAGCAACTTTGACAACCACGTCACTCTTTTTAGAGCCACTGGTTTTAAATGGCTTTGATTACATTAACACAGCATCTTCGATATCGACATCAACGTTAGACCTAAACCCTAAATTTGATGTCGCTGTGCAAATGCTACCAACTTTTAAGGCGAAATTTGTCAGTATTATCAACACTTAAATGAAAATGTTACAACCATCTTTTTGATTCACCTATTTATTTTGGTTTTGACAATGGAAGAATTCCTGAAAACCAATTAATTTTAGTACGACAAATTGCGCAAGTCGTATGCATTGACGGAATTCACGTTATTTTTTATCATACTATGTAAGCCAAAATCATTTCGCATTTGAAACTATTTTGATTATGCTGTCAAAAACGCTGTTCACGTTGTAATCTATTTCACAAGACTTTTGATGTTGAAGTTTTCGTTGCTGTTAAAGTTGCTGTTGAAGTTGCTGTGCTAATCTGTTTCTCGCATTATACAATGTAGGAAATGCGCTATCCAGTGTAATTATAGAGATCAGTGCTCAGAACGTATTCGACTTGCTCAAACTCTGCTCATTGCTCTGATCAGAGTTAATAATATGCACGACTGGATCGCACGAACTTGCTCTTATGTAAAAGTACTTTGGGATTTAAAATAGATTTTCGGAAAAGTATGAATTTACGCAAAGAAAATTTAAAAATCGTTTTATTAATGTAATTTTCTATATAACAAAGTTCTTTAAAATTGGAATTTATTTTTTCAAAAAACAAAATAAATATTTTTTTTTCGAATATTTTTATATACAATATTTTTTTAAACTTAAGGGGGCTCCTGGTGAAAATTTTTGGTTAAAATCGTTAGAGCCGTTAATGAGAAAGTCGATAATAAAAAAAACCGTTCTATGACAGGTACTAATAACATTTTGCCCCAAACATTTTTTTTAGCAATATGTAGTCCATGTCCATAATATCACACCTAATTTTTTTATCAAATTTGTTGGAGCCGTTTTCGAGATTAATAAGATTATGCATTACGGGTGTATGGGGGGTACCGTTAGTCTGAGAGCTAAAAAAAATTTCAATTTCTCCTCTAGGGAATCACCGAAGACTCTTAAGTACCAAGTTTGAAGAAAATACAGATACACAGACAGACAGACAGACGGAATTTCAGTTTAACAGAAAAAATGTTTTATGACGAATTTTATTTGTTTTTTTTTCGGAATGGGTTCTTAAGATTTTCACTTTTTGCAATTTGTAAAGCTTTTTGAAATGTGTAGTTAAGGGATGATAGAGAAGTAACAAAATAATGCATTAAATATTAATTTGAAACAAAAAACCATCGAATGATTTTTAAATATATTTTTCCATTAACTTTGAAAATATTATTAAAATAAATAAACGAGCTTCATGATTTTTACATTTCACTTAAGCTGGATGCATATTTTATATGTAAGACCTTTGGAACCTTTCTACGTCACAAACTATAAAAACAAGTAGATACGTGCGATCCAGTTATGCTTTTTTATTTTTTCCTGAAATACATACAAAAGAGAGATACGAGTACATATAGATACATGAAAAGACTCATATATTATAAACAGGGATATACATTTCTTTAAGCCACTGCTAAGGCATTCCGAAAAAAAGGGAATAAAAGTATTTAAAGTATTCTTTCTACTTCGACGACCTCAAATACGACAGTATACAGTAAAAGTGTACGTAAATAAGTAAATAAGTTAAATTGTTCCAGACATATCTCAGAAACTATTAAATAATTCATATGCTTTTAACGCTGGATGGCGTCGGCTAGAGACCGGGATAGGTGGAGAGACTTGTTGAAAGAGGCCAGGACCGGAACCCGGTTGTCGAGCCGATGATGATGATGCTTTTAACGCACCTTTAAGCATAATGACACTCAAGGTAATCACGTCCAATCCGTAACACTACTTAATAATTCAACGATCATACATACATACATATGTACATATGAAAGAAAATAATTTTGGTAAAAAAATAAACAACAACACACATTTAAATCGTTCGTAAGAAAATTAAATCCCCAACAAAAAACACACACACACATATTTACCAATAAACAACCATCAGACACCTACAAATTATACACTCCACCAAACCAATCCTCTTTTTCGTAGTTAAGCGAGGACTTATTTCCTGACCGGAAAATTAATTTACACGAACGAAATTCGCCACTTTCGAATTATTGTGCATTCACTTGGAAATCGCCACGATTCGATTTCACAGAGATTGAAATTAAAATAATTGCAATACTCGATTCGAAAACAATTCAATGGAAAACTTTAACTGCTATCGTTTATACAGTTCATTAGTTTCACTAAATCTCAGAAAGAAATAGTAGCCCTGCATCATTACTCAACCCTCGTAATACACCAGCCATGCTTTTGCTGATGATGGTCAGCCATCACTTCATTGTTCTGTTGAGACCATTTGATTTATTAGCACAACAAATAAAACCCACAACGGGCAAATACCATTGGCTTAATGAGAAAGATATATAAAGCATCCTTAATGGGAGAACGTTTTTTTTTTCTTGAGTTCTGTAGAATAGCAAAGAACATTGAGCCCCAGTGTGGTGAGAAGGAAGCAGACAAGACCGCAGCTGTTGTATTTTGTTCAATACAGGGGATTGGATGACTGCAAACTGCAATATGATAGACATCAATTGTCTGGGAATTTTAGGAAAACGTTGAGCGCGAAGAAGCTTTGTAAATCTTGTCATGGAACCAACGAATCAGAATTATTTGACTTGAACTTTTATGTTACATATTTAACACAGAAAAAACATACATTAAATCGAAAGAAATTGTACCTCGATTTAAAAACTTCAAGGCCTGATTCCTTGACAAAGTTTATACCCGTAGGTATCGGTTTGTATATGGCTTAGAACTTGTTTGCTTTCTAAATCATTTGTTCACGAAGTTCAATGACATTATTGGGATTCAAATCTAGATCTGTGTTTGAGGTAGAACTTCGATAAATGAGAACACTACTGACGTATGATGCAAATTCATTATAAAGACTGTAGAAACAGACGTTACCAAAATCCTTCCACAATAATTATTGACTGAAACCACAAACCTGTTAACCTGAACATGAACATTCAATAACTCTAATATTTCTAACGACAGAGCCAGCAGAACATTTTATCAACTAAGGAAAGCTAGATGAAGAGATTTTTCAAAGAGCTGTTAAATACCCCATAGTAGTTCCACATCTAAAGAAGAATCAGTAGAATAATACTGGAACCGATGTAGCCATAGATTATCTAGAACTAGCAGCTTCTAACCAACTGAAAAATCAAAAGCAGCCAGCCCAGCCCCAGACTCCAAAGGATAGATATCGTCACCTTCCTATACATATATGCCTACTACTTTCTCAAAAGAACTCACCTTCGATAAATGAAAAAGTCCGACAGCAAATATCAGACAGTATGAAGTGGACATCAATGTTTCAACATAATGTTCCAGAGTTATATCAATACCACAACAACAACCAATTCCAAAATAAACTGCATTTAATCAAACCTGGACCTCATACCTTTAAAAGTATCAATGTGCTTGAAATAATTGTGACCAACAATGGAGAAAAAACAAAGTTGAAATATTCGCTGTTCATTTTGAAGGACATTTCTCGCCCTAGCCTGATGCTGATACAGTCTTACTTGATAAAGTATAGGTATCCATTCGACAGAACGTCCTTATTAAGCATGATATAGCTACATTTAGGGACACCATTTAACTAAGTTGGTAACCCGAACATGGTAATCAGAAACTGTAAGCCAAAAAAGTCAGACGGACTATCCACTTTCCTCCTAAAGAGGTTTCCACAAACTTCTTAACCATTATTTTCAAAAACTGGCCCACAAAAGGCTACTTTCCTACTTTCCACAAAATGGAATACTTACTTCGAATATCGTTGGGATTCCATGTTCTTTAGCTGCACGTCGATATCCCTGCTCAAGCTCTTGAGATGGCTGCAGCTTAAGAAGTTCTGCAGCGAAACAATATCATCTCAAGTATGCAGTTTGGTTTTCGAGAAAACTATGCCACACTGCATCCACTCCTGAAGCTTTAACACGACTTCACCAAAAATTGATAATAGCTATTAAATTATTATCGGATTGCGTTCTGAATTTCCAGAAAGCATTTGATAGAGTGCATAGTTAGAAATACTTTTCCACAATTTCATTTACTAAGGCTTTACCCCAGCACTTGTTCGAGTAACTAATAAGTCGATAGTGGAGAGCATCAGAGCTGGAGTTTCCTTATATTTAAGCGAATCTTTAATTTGTTTTTATTGGCGAACCACTCATATAACACCATTTTTAGTTGACCGGAAAATCGACTCTTTAAGTCTCACAGTAATTGGGTAAACGGATTAACTCATCCAAATCGGAATTTGTTATTCAGAAGACCAGAATGCAAACGCAGTCACTCAACTTGGTTCTCCAGAAGTATAACCCTGTTAATCCTGAAGATCTCCACCGGAATGCACTTCGATCATCAGTTGTGTAAACCCTTCAAAAGAAGAAGCAACTTAATTCTGAATTCAATGGTTTATCCGGGGGAAGTACATAATGCTTTCTGCAAGGAACCTAGCTAGAAACATCACAAATCTCCAGAATTTTTTGATGAAAAAGATGACAAAGCAACAACTATATATATCCGGAACCAAGGCAACTCCAAGTAATGAAAAGCCCGACTTGTCAGCTCCTCTAAAATAAGCTAAAAATTATTTTGACAGAACTTATTCAATGTCCTGCAAATCCTCGATGCGAAAACTTTTTTCTATTTCGTTTTGGTTGTGGTTTTGGTTCTCCCATCTTTCCCCTACTTCGATACTGTCGTGAGGCCGAAAAGTTTGTGTGTTTATTGGAATGAAGGAAAAGTTATCAATCAATTACATCGCAATGATTCATTGATACCTGAAGAAATTAAAGTAACCTCCTTGACTGGATATGATCCTGTTTGATCCTTAGAATGAAAAGGTTATATTTTTGGGGAGTCTTAGAATTCAAACACAAATTACTTGATATATTATGAAGTAATTTTTGCTTCATTGCCTAAATGGATTTGTTAGTTTGTTCACAAATAAAGTAGGATAGAGGAATTTTAAGGGTATATATGTCAAAAGGTAAAGCTAGCTATACGGATACGGAACAAAAGAAGTATTATCTACTTAATTCTAGATATTTTCTTCTAAAGGTTTTGCCTTGATAAATAACAAAAATATCATTTAGACGAAATGAAATTCAATTTAATTTCGGTTGAGATACATATACATACAGATACCTTCTGGCAGTTAGCTGATTTAATATTTGGATTTCAATTCCTTTAATGAGATTATGTTAAAAAATGATTTTTTAAATTAAATTAATTAAAATACATTTTGCTTCAAGTTATCCTCGAAATACAATTTCGAAGAAAATTGACATACAAAAGCTTTGTTTAATGAAAACAATGACTATTTAAATCAAAATGGCTGCTGGTATTGACGTAGAGGATTTTGCTATGATAAAACTTTCATTAAAAGATAAAGTTATGCAAATGAAATAAGACTGTTTAAAGTTTAAAAGTCAAATGAACATTTCTTGCGATAGAATGTTTTAGTGTTGAGGCAGAGCCCAAAGCAATATTTTATTTATTAATACAGCGAGATGATTAAGGAAACTCTGTGGAAACAGTCAAAAATACAGGTAACCACGGAGAAGATGAGATTTGGTAATGACCAAATGTTTTTCTTTTTTTTTGAATGTTTTCATGAAAGTTCTCTTTCCAATCAGTTTTAACTCTCTGTCTTGGATTCTATCCTATAATTTAAGAGAAGTTTTGGACAGCACCTGTCAAAGATGTGAGTCCTCATCAGAAAGTAATAAGGACCAGGATTTATTTAAAAGATAAAGATCTGTTACACACTGCGGTGAGACATGCCATCAGATCATCAGTGGAACGATTGTTTAAAAAGCCGTATTGTTCGTCATTAAGAAGCTTTCGGTCTTCGAGATATTTCTTGAACTGGTAGTTAATCAGCGATGCCATGACTTTGAAAAGAAGAGACAAAAGTGCAAAGGGTCGATAGGAGGAGGTGGAGGAAGGGTATCAATTTTTAGGGAAAGGCTAAAAAATTCCATTTTCCATCTTCCAGGCACAGAAAAGTAGGCGTAAAGGAAAAGCTTACGCAATTGTTTTGCCAGCCATGAATTCCTATTCAGAAGAATGGGGTGTATACCATCAGGACCAGTGGTTCTTGCAACTTTATGAGGGTGGAAATATACCTGTCCTATTGAATCATGAATATATTTTAAACTGATATACCTTAAATATAAAAACCAGCAGTCAGATATAGGAAATTAGAAAATTACTTGGCATAACTAGCACCGTAACTGGGTAGGCTTGCATATTGCCTTGCCAAGCTCGTTGAGAATAGAGGGAATCTTATTATCAAAGGGCACGGTAGTGCCCAGCCAAGTTCTGGCACTACACCCTTTTTACAGGAACAAACTCAGGCGGTTTTTGACCCCTCCCTATCTTCAGTACCAAACTTAAAATTCCGAATATTTGCTAAGCTAGTCAGGCACAGACGCCTCACCGAATTTCTATTTTCTAGCATAAGCGGTTCCTGAGATATAAGGCCTCAAAAATCACAAAAACCGTAACTGACTGACTGACTGACTGACAGATCATCAAAATTATGGAGCATTTCCCTACATCGTAGAATCTTGTAATTTTGCACAACGGTAGGTCTTGTCATGCAAGCATAGGAAAAATTTTGAAGTTTTCCATTCAGGGGGCGTGGTATCCGCCCACTTTCTCCGAATATTTGTGTTGGATTGGTGTTGGTTGATTGGAGCACTTCCGACTGCGGTAAAACGATGAGATTTAGTGAACCGGTAGGGCTTAAATTGCATATAAAGAACCAAATATAAACACCAAGGGTTTCCTATCAGAGGGCGTGGTATCCACCCACTTTCTCCAAATTGTTGTTGGTTGAATGGAGCACTTGCGACTGCTGTAAAACGATGAAATTTGGTAAAGTGGCAGGGCTTAAATTGCATACAAAGAAAAAAATATAAAATTTGAAGTTTTCTATTCAGGGGCGTGGTATCCGCCTACTTCCTTAGAACTGATGTATATTATATGGCACACTTCCGATTGCAGTAGAACAATGAAATTTGGTAGAACGGTAGGGCTCAAATCGCATATAAAGGACCAACAATAAAAATTTAAGTTTTTTATTCAGGGGGCGTGTTATCCGCCCACTTTCTGAGAAAATGTTTAATTTATATGGAGCACTTCCGATTGCCGTAGAATGATGAAATTTGGTAGAGTGGTAAAGCTTCATGTACACTCAAAGCGAAAAATAGAAAATCTAAGATTTTTCATTCGAAGTGTCTTTTTATTGTCATTTTGAAACTATACATGCATTTTGAAAATTCATGACTTTTCTTAGAACTAGAGTACTCGATTTGGTACTCTATGTTATTTTAACTTATATGAAAAAAGAAAACATTTGCATACCTGAAAAAATTATGAGCTTACATAAAAAAAAATCTTAACTGTGATGTGAACTATAATCAAACCACTAATTATGCCATTAATTGGTGGGCTACCTTCATTTAAAAAAAGGAGTTAAAATTGCAACAAAAACAACATCGCATCCTCAACAGTTATTGCTTTTTTTTTACTTTGAGTGGATGTAGGTACTAGTATTTATAATTAAGGTAGGTATGGTAGTGTTTGGTAGGTGTCTTGCCAGGACAAGCAGAAATAATGGAAGCGCAAATCAAAACAACCAATAACAAAAAGAAAATATACCAAAAGAAATAGGAAGCTATAAACTAAGTTGATTTTAGTAGGTAGAGTCCACCCTTCACTGATCTAAAAGTACGCCAAGTTCTTACTTCATGAAGGTTTAATAGCGAATATTCAAAGCAGAATAATATTGAAAGAGTTTAAATGTAATAGAGAAATTTTATTATTTAATGATTACTGACTAAAATTTGATGGGCTTACTTGCCAAGTTTTTTTTTATGCCCAATTCGAAAGGTTTTAAAAACTTGACAAGTGAACCCATCAAATTTTAGTCAGTAATCATTAAATAATAAAATTTCTCTATTACATTGTAGCTGTTTCAATATTATTCTACTTTAAATATTCGGTATAAAATCTTCATGAAGTAAGAACTTGGCGCACTTTTAGATCTCAGTACTTTTGACGGCTGACTTGTTAGACAAAGGTTTTTTCATAGGAGAACTTGGCTCTTTATTTAACATTTATGTTTTTGGTCCGATTCAATTTACATCAAACTTCAAATCTATCATTTCTTGCCATTATCAAAAGGGGTTTTAACAAAGTAAGTTTAAGGACCAACAATAAAGACACTTCCTATTTAAGATTTTTTCTCGCTAATATCTTTACCGATCTTATTGATTTTTTCCTTGCATTATTTTTGAATGTTCATAACATATATCTTTTATTTTAGCGTTTACTTTTAAATATTCATTTATTAACTAATTCATCCAAGAAATCAACTCAATTTGAATTAATAAGTCAACGTCAAGCTGCGCCATATCTACTATTTAACGCTTCCCACCCTCAAGCAGGAGAATTACTTCAGCGTTGCATATTAATAAGTAAGAAATAGTAAGAGATTTTTTTTTATTGCAAGAGTCCATAAGGTTCTTAGGTGTACTTTTCAACAGCCTAAAACTATGGCATTAGCCTTCATTTTGAATTGTAGGCAAACATTGATTGAACCAAAGTTGTAAAAAACTACAATCTACACAACTTCCATTATGAGTTATTTAACAAAAATGTATTTTACTTTTACTTCAAGATGGTGGCCAAGACCATATTGCTCGTCTTAGCATTCTTATTTGAGTTGTTCAAACAATTAAAAAGCTTCTTAACTTTTTTCATTTCAAATGTAGAATCCAAGCAGTTTATCTATTATCTATTATCTATTTTGTGGCTTGTTCGATGACTAACTGGTTTGTCCCAAGGACGTGACACCAACGAATTTCCTGTGGAAAATAAACTAAGGGAAATCTTTAAAAATCTTCATTTTTCTTTGTACTTGTATGTGTCCTCTTACCTTCTTGTTTGTATGCTCCACTCTTTGGCTTAGGGATGGTTTCATGTTTTCTTCTTTCTTCTGCACGTCGCACAGTGCGGTATTTTGATCAAAAACCTGGCCAAAAATATTTGGGCACATTTTTCACATCAAATAGGTACCAAATGACTAAAAAGTTATTTGGAAGGATAAATTTTCATTTTTTGGGTACAGTAAAACCCACTTAAGTGCTTACCCACTTACCTCGCGATTAGCCGAGAGAAAAAAATTATTAAAAATCAAAGAAAGCACGTACAATACTCTGCTATAACTTTTTTTAAAGCTTATATTTCATTCTTTATTTTGTTTTTTGATGCAAGCTGTTTCATTAAATAGTTTTTGAGAAATTAAGTTTTAAAGATGAAATTTAGAAAAAAAAAAAATAGTTTTTTAATTGATTTTTTATAAAGTTTTGCAATTTTTAGGACATTTTTTATTTTAATTTTCAATGTCCTAATAAATTTGTATTCAAATACTAAAAACCTTATTCCAATAAATATTATAGTTTCTAAAAAATTAGAAAAATACTGAAAGATACTTTTTTCCCAGAAAACCTCTTTTTTCGATTTTTTTATGAGTGGATTTACAACCGGAAATTTTCTTAATGCAGGTAGCCAATTTAAAATACCTGCGACCCTTTTAATCCAAAATTTGAGAAGGGGATTAGTTTTAGTTGCATATTTTATGATTACAGGTCAATTACTCAATAAAAAGATTAATCTTTTTTGTCTTATATGCAAGTGGGTAATAAAAAAAAGACCTGGAATAATTGAATTTTCTAGTTTATATTTTATTATTTATTCATCATCATAAACATCTTCAAAAACATCATCATCACCATCATCATCATCATAATCATCATCATCGTCATCATCATCATTGTTATTAACAGTCAAAAATTCGAGAGCCTCCTTTGAAAACGACTGTTTCTTGGTCTTACTTTTTGTCCTTAAACTACTGAGATAAGGGTCTGACGTCAATAGAAGCCGGTTAATCACATCCTCGTTGCATGCCGTCCTGGAGAATTTTCGTGAAAATTTGTCTCTGTATTGGCGGAAATGCTTATTTCTAGCTTCCGCGGCTTCTTCGGACAACTGACCGATTGGCAACAATGCATGGGATATGACACTAGCAGAATGAATTAAAATCTTATGCACTGTTGGAGACATAGGCTGCCATGGATATAAGCTAACATAATGTTTAGCAGTATCCATCGTGAATTTTTCGAATTTTTTAAGATCTATCTCATAACCAGAGGATATCACTTCTAATATAGTTTTGAATTTGTTAATTAATGATAAATCCACGCCTGTAATGGAAGCTGCTTCTTCTTGGCTATTGAAAAATCTACGAGAGGTGTTGCCGTCATTGGTGTTGCCAAACCCAGCTTTTGGAATGTCCACCAGTAAGCCCAATTTGTCGTGGAACTCTTTTTGTATCTGTCTCTTGGCCGCTTGAATTTTTTCCCGGTCACTTTTATCTGTAACGCGTCCCTTATGCACGTCCGCTTTAAGTTTGTACGAAAGATGCACCAGAAATTCGAAAAACCTAATCCTGGCGTGTAGTATTGATAGCCCAAATCTGAAAGTCTCTGGATTCTCTGGTTCTGTAGAAGACAAGTCGTTGAAACTTTTTGAAGTTTTTCCGCATATGTAACAACGTAATGTAGATGAAGTATTCGTAGCTGCATTACACACCTTTCCATCGACCATTGTTGGAAGCAGTACATGGTTGATTCTTATGTTGTCGCTTACTTTTGTTGCTTGAAGATTTTGGGCCTGGTTTTCAATGTATTCGATTTCTTCATTGGTTATGTCCTTATTTTCTTTCAAATAACGAATCCGTATTGGTCGGCACCACCTCGGTGATGAAGAGTGGATGTTTTGCCATATAATTTCACTCCCAGACTTGAGACGAAGAGGCACAAGGGAACTCAAAAATATATTTGCATCACTGTTGTCGTCATCTTCAAATTTCTGCTTGTATTGGCTTTGAGTAGATCCATCGCATCCCCACTTATATTTATTAGCTCTAAATCGGTTTCCCTGTTATCCAAGCACTGTGAGAGTTCTGGTTCCAAATATTTACATAATCGCGATATTGTGTGATCCACTAAATCTTGGAGCTTCACTTCGGCAACTGTCTCACTGACGCTTTTTGGTGGATAACATTCTTGTTTAGCTTTATAAACCAAGTAGGTGTAGCACGGATATATATCTTTGTTGGCTTGATGAATCACTTCGTATTGACTTACAGTTAAATTGGCATCGACGAATATCCTCAAGGCGTTTTCAGGTGTGTGTTTCTTCGTTTTCAGGGCTTTACTGCCAATCGCAGCTGCTTTTCGGAACTTCATAGCCCTGGTTGGAGTTTTTGTCACAGTTTGAATCACTTTGGCTACATCATTATTTCCCGTCGCTCTTTGACTCATCTGTGCTGCGTATGTCAGTTCATCAACAGACACATTCCTTCGAAGTTCCACTGTTTTTCGACGTTTTGTTCGGTCACTTGATTCCCCGAATTCTTTGCTTGGGCGACCTTTAGACCTTCCGGGAAGTATGCCAATAGGTAGTATTATTTCTTCGCTAAGCCACTCTTCATTCTTATCCAAGAAACGGCTTTCTATTCTGTGGCAGAGTTGCCATTTTCGTTTATAATTTGGTTTGAACGCCTTGATAATGTTGAGAAGTTCATCTTCTTTCTCTGGGGGACAATTTGTTATATCCATAAGTTTTTTATCCAAATCTTCAAGTTTTTCGTCAAAACACCTTTGTGAGCTTCCTTTTACTAACTCGTGAAGCTGTTTTCTGGTCATAGCTAAGGTGGAATTAGAGTCATCTGGAATAATATAAAAATCTATTATTAAAGGTCGTTTTAAAGGGTTTTTTTTCAAAGCCTCTTTTTTTTCTTAGGTGCAAACTTGTGCAAACTCTTGAAATGTAAGATTGTTCTACATATCCAGCAGTTTAATAAAATGTATGATAGACTATGTTGCGGCGTGTTGCGCTATTTCAAAAACACTAATGTTTGAAAAAAACAGCGAAAAAAGTGCAATTTTTTTAAGTGATTACTTCAACTCATCGATATGAAAAAGTTAAGATGGATATACAAATAAATTTTTGCTTAAAATACTATACGTACCTTGATTATCGATATCCATATCAAATTTTTTCACTAAAATCACTTTTAAGACTGAAAAAAAAAACGCGCAAAAAATACACTTTTTTTTAAAAACCGCAAAAAAAATCGTGCTTACTCAACTAGTACTAGTTGCAACTGATGGTGTCGCGAACGGGGGTGACCAATTTATAGATAGACTTCACTAAAGAGTAGCCTGGTTATCTACCTGTTATCGGACACAAGCTTAATCCTGGGAGGTAAAATTTTTTTTTTTGATTTATGGCCAGGTTTTTGATCAAAATACCGCACTGTGCGTCGTATGTCACCCTGACAGACGGAGATAGCACCAGAAAAATAGCTTAGCTGCTACTTGTTGCTCGTAATCTTCTTATGATTACTCAGCTTAATCTTTGACGAATATAAATAAGTTTTCTTGTTTTATTTAATTAACTTCGTTCTCTTAACGAAACGAAGCAGATGGTATTTATTAATGTATGAAATTGAAAATTAATAATTAGAACGTGAAATCGATATAATAATTTGAGGCTAAGGACATGAAAAGTATAAGGCTTATTATATTTCTTAGAGATCAATGAAGTTCATAATTTTTGCCGAATTGATTGTACTTTTAAAAATACGTAACTATTCTGTGAGACACGATACCTTTAAGAGAATCAGCGTACATAGTTAAAAAAGTCTGTCATTAACTTATACATATGTTTGTACCCCAGGTACCAAAGGGCACTCATTGGAGGCGTCCGTCTGGGATTTACTGTCCCTTAAACGAACTTCTGGCGAATATTCGCTCTCAGTGACATTTATTCGGTTTCCTCTTTCCTTTTGGGGTTTTACCTAAGAGCATATAGTATATCTGTTGGGTTTTCTTTTAAACCTTAAATCTTACAAAAAAAAATACAAAATTAAATCAAATCGAACCTGTAAAGGCCAGGCAAAAATTGGACACCAAAACCTTATATCTTGAAAAAGACAATAGCATAATGTAAAAAGCCAACCTTTCAGGAAGAATAATAATATTCTAACAACTGGGACTAACAAAAGCAATCAATTTTTTCTTCCTGTCAATATTCCTATTTGCAATATAAAGTGGAAGATCCAACCTCCATGGAAGACAAATAAGGCAAGCTTTTTTTATACTTTGTCATAAATCTACATCAGCTCCAGCTCTTGAGGGATTTTTGTTAAAGAACACATTAATGTCAACTCGTAAACCTGTTTTCCTTTTAAGTAAAACGATATTGATACAATGTCCTATTTTTTTCGTTTGATGGTTTAACCTACAAACTCTGGTTATCCATCATCAGAACGATGGTTGAAAGTCTTTGTTAGGAGATTCACAGATGGTAAAGAACTTTAAATTTACATAATGGTGTTTCAGGGACTCGTAAACAGAACTCTCTGTCCTTAGCAATTTGTCAAATCGAAATCTATTGCTTATAAATTGTCTTTGTTTGCTTGGCCTTTATTGACTTTTATTTCGTAGCAAAGGAAAAAAACCACTTTTGTTACGTATACGCCACAGTGAACCGAGCGATATTTTGTTCTGAAATATATTTTGTAAATGTTTCGAGGAAGCCGTTTTTTTTATATCCGCAAAATTCAAGTAAAGTCGATTAAGAAGTGTTGAAATCAAATAGGTTAACAAACAACTAAATCACTGAAGTAGAAATACGATGAATAATTTATAGCGGTCGTTTACTTTTAACTTATCTCTGGAAACAAGTCGCTTTTATCCGCTATGATGAACAATTTATGCTCTTAATATTTGGGTTTAAGTGAGAGTTTATCATTTGATTGTGATGTTATTAAAACTTATTGCCTTTCTTATCCGATCGCATGTACATAATCTTTCTTAAAATTTTGGGTTCTTAATCAAACTTGACATAACGGGGATAAAGAAGTACAACAAAGACTTTTTCGTCATCATGACCCTGCATCCATGCGTTAATGCATCAACAAATGTGTGTCTGTATGTCTACTGTATAGCGAGATCAAAGGGGTTACCTTCTTTTCCTTAAATTTGGCATAGAGGATATTGTTAAGATTCCCCACCTAATATTTTCAACATTTCTGTTTTTTTTTTCATTTTCTCGAAAACTATTCAAAGGATTTTAAATTAACCTGTGATATATTTTAGTGTAATAAGACAACATTTGATTTTTGAACCAAAATTCAAATAACGGAAATAGGATCTCAACGTTTTTCAGAAAATTGACTTATTAACTTCCCATAGGGAGTTATTGTAATCGGTCCGATTTGTCAAATTGGAATTTTTGACATTTCTCGACGTTTCAAGGTCCCTAGAGGCTATATCAATCATTTTTAGAGAGATGTCTGTGTGTGTGTGTGTACGTACGTTCGTACGTTCGTACGTTCGTACGTCCGTACGTTCTTGTACCATTTTTCGTCGTCGATATCTCAAGAACGAGTAAAGATATCGACTTCAAATAAATTTTGTTTAATAGATAATAACTTCGAAAGAGGCTGAAAGGGCGTTTATTAAAATTCAATGAGTAGTTTTTTCACTATAACGGTTTAAAAAAAAAGTAAAAATTTTGGTTAGTTTCAAATATCTCACGAAAAAATAATGCTATTGATTTCAAATAAAATTTAATGTACTCATTATAAGGTCATACAGATTTGGTATGAATTTGGAAAAAAATGAACATATCGTTATTTTTTAAATAAAAAAAAACTGAAAAAAAAATTTCATAACCCAGATATTCTAAGAACGGAAAACAATTTGAAACTCAAAATAATTTTATTTTACGAAAAATAATGTGTTTGACAACTGGTGAAAATTTCAAAAAAAATCAGTTTATAGTTTTTTTTACAAAAAATAAAAAACTATATAAAATTCTATTGAAAATTGGTAAAAATTGTTTTTCGACTCAAATTTCTCGAGAACTAGTAGTGATATTGACTTCTAATTTAGTTTATTTTATACATAGTATAATTTTGTACAATTGGTAAAATGTTGACAAATATTGAATTAATAGTTTTTTTTTTTAAATAAAAAAACTATTAAAAATTCTAGTGAAAACTAGTTAAAATTGTATTTCAAGTCGAATTTCTTGGGAATGAACACCGATAGTGCCTTCTTAAGTATGTTGTTTTATACATCGATATGAATGTATACTAAGCGACATTTCTAAAATTGTTCAGGAAACGAAAAAAAACGAATAAAGTTCTAGTTGAATCATAGTGTGCTAAGAGACAATTTTGGTTAAACCAAGTGACATCTAACAAAATTTTTTGTTGCTCACGACAATGAGATCTTTATTAATGTCGCTTAGCATAACTTTTTTGGCTGATAATACAAATTTTAGGGGGCAACATTATTTTAATGAGAAAACATGGCAGTTGATAAATTTTTTTATTTGTAGTCTAGTTTCCTTTTCATGCATAATAGGTTGGCAAAACCCAGGCCAAAACGTGGCCTTTAACATATAATATATTTCCTCATCAAAAAGTCATTTTCGAAAAAGTGTGGCTTAGTACATTCTTACGGGAAGGTATCGACATAATACAATTATTAACATTATGTTAAAATTTTGACAAGTATCGAATTTACAGTTTTAACAAACAACAACTTATACATCAACAATCTCAATTTCAAATCTCTTTAAATAATTAAAATGCTTTTCAATCTTAAAATAATGTTTGTTTGAATTTTACATCTAAAGTTTGTTTCGCTGAAAATTTGGTTATTTGAAAAAAACTAAATATAAATTTTTCAAGACCACAAATGGGAAGTTATCAGTGTGGGTCGCACCCAGCCTCTTTTTTTTTATTATTTCCAAAGATTTCATTATTGGCTTGACCACTAAAGTTAAAATTTAAGAAAAAAGTACTTTTTAAAAATATAAAACATTGAATTATAATATTTAACTGCAAAAACAATTTTTATAAAGGTAAGTATAGTTAAGAAGCTACAGGGTTTTCGTTCTTTTGACTATTTTTCCGGTAACTATGGGATAATTCTAATATCCCTAGGTCCAGCCTTGAACAACAGAAATAAGTTTGTGTTATTCAGTCTGGTATACTTTTTACTTGCGATATAGGTTCTATAGGGCAAATTATGCATTTGAAAAAAAAGTCGAGCTCGAGATTTGATCAAAGTTGACATTACGATGATAGCAAAGACGAAAAACGTGAGTCCGCCAATTTCATCTGTCTGTCTGTCTGTATGCCTGTACCTCGATCTACAGTCTAAACTACTGGATGTATCCATTAGGGTGTGTCAAAGTACTCAACTATGGTATTTTCAAATGTAATAGCTTTTAAAAGTTGCATTTCTTATCAAAATTAAATCCTGCGTTTACAATGTTCATTTTAATTAATATCTTTGGCTCGCTCAAAAATAGGATGAAATCCAAAAAAATTTGATTTTTCGAGATTTTTGAAATATGGTGTTGTTTTAAATTGCGTCGTGTGGACACAAAAAAAATATATATAAAATATTTTTAGGCTTTCAAGTCAAAGATAATTGCAAGGAAACACTTTTAAGCTTATATTTGTTTAAATTGAACACTTGATAAAGAAGCTATGAAATAATAAAATAAGGAAGAAAAATCATTTTTTTATGTAAAATCGTTTTTTTTTTACAAAAAAAAATTCTTAAAAATCAACGGAACCACCTACAATATCGTGGTATATCTTTTTGTAAAGACAAAAATTTTTTCTGTATTTTGTTTAGTTTTTTTTTAGTATACGTTAAAAAAAAAATTCACTGTAAATTATTTTTTTTTTCAACTTTAATCGATTTGAGCGAGCCAAAGACGAACGATATCTTGTTTGTTTTTACATGTTCTTAAACCTCAGACCCCAATACAACTTTTGAGCACTATTACATTTAAAAATAAGAGTACTTTTTTGCGGCCATACAAAAGTGACACAGCCTAGTACCCATACACCCGTAATGTAAAATCTAATTTATCTCGAAAACGGATATAAGGATTTTGATACAAAAAATTAGGTGTGCTATTATGAGCATGGACTACATTTCGGTCAAAAAAAACTGTTATTAACGGTACCTGTCATAGAACGGTTTTTTGATTTTCGACTATCTTATTAACCGCTGTAACGATTTTAACCAACATTTTCTTGAAATATTTTAAATAAATTTCATTTGTACATATAATAAAATGCACGACTGGATCGTACGAACTTGCTCTTATGTAAAAGTGCTTCGGAATTTAAAATATATTTTATGAATATAAAACATGGATTTAATGAGATAAAAATGTTAAAATTTATGGAATTACCGTCTGATTAATCTTTTTAATATTAAAGTAATTTTTTATATAACAAATTTCCTTAAAATTTTTCGAGAACAAAATTTGGGATGCCAAATTTTAAGTATTTAGTAGTATAGATTTTAGAAATAGTTTCAAAAAATAAGCGTTCACACGTTTGAAAGATAATGGTTTTTCAAAAATAACTTGGAATTTTTTTTTAAATCCATAAAAAACTTTTTCGAATATTTTTATATACAATGTTATTTTAAACTTAAGGGAGACTCCTGCTTAAAATTTTTGGTTAAGATCGTTAGAGCCGTTGATGAGAAAGTCAAAAAATCAAAAAACGGTTCTATGATAGGTACCGTTAATACATAACATTTTGCCCCAAAATTTGTTTGACCAAAATGTAGTCCATGTCCATAATATCACATCTAGTTTTTTGTATAAAAATCGTTAGAACCGTTTTTGAGATAAATAAGATTATGCATTACGGGTGTATGGGGGGTACCGTTAGTTTTGGATCTAAAAAAAAATTCAATTTCTCCTCTAGGGAATCACCGAAGACCCTTAACTACCAGGATTGAAGAACATAGGTCTAGTGGTTTAGGCTGTAGGGAGAGGTACAGACATACAGACACACTGAAACATGTTTTTTGTGTACTAAATTTTCTTTAAAATTTTTATAAAAAAACTTTTTGAATTTCCAAAGTAGTTTTACATAAGAACAACTTCGTGCGATCCAGTCGTGGATTTTATTTATTTTAGATATTATATTGTAGTAAAATTTGAAACAAATTTGTGGTCTTTTAACTTTTTTGTTTAGTAATAAATTGTATATGTAGTGTTCTCTATTTATCATAGTAAAATATCTGTTTTAACATTTTAGTATTTGTTTGGTTTGATATAATCGGCATTGTGGTATGACGCAATCCAAACAATTATGGTTCTAAGCATAATAAACGCATTGGGACGGTAGAGACACACCTGTACACAATACACCTCTCCACAACACACGAGAAAGTTGTTGTTTGGGCTTTAAACAGCAATCAAGTGATAACAATCTTCTGAGAATTCGTGCATTCTTTTGTATTCTTTGCATTATTTTTGAATCTTTGCATTCATTATTTCTAAATTCACCCTAACTAACAAAAGAAGCCAATCTTCAGTTGTGAGCAAACGCAGCATCCATCTTGTGGAAAACTTTTTCATATCCAAATATTTATGTAAAATCAATTGCTCAACAATAAGCTAAATCAACTCAGTGATCAGTATTTTGTGCGCCCCCTTTTTGAATACGCCTGCCAAGTATGGTCCCCTTATCAACAAATTCATATATCCAGAATCGAGAACATTCAACGTCGTTTTCTACGTTACACCCTTTCTGGTCTTTCTTGGAATAACCCTTTGGTTCTACCTCAATATATAGACGACTTTTATTATCTAGAATGCGCTGAAAGAACGGACAAAATTTAGTTACATTCTCTTCATTCATAGACTTTTTTCGTGATCTGTTGACTGCACAACTCTCTACAAATCCATATTTTTCAACACAAATTACCGTAATCTAAGAAATCCTCGTCTTTTCTATCTGCTCACCCACCGTACATCTTATGGCTCCAACGAAACTATTACTCGCATGCTTCGAAGAATTAATTATTAGGTAGGTAGGTAGAGATGGTAGTCGCCAGCCAGCTGGCCCGCGACTCAATTAGCGCTGGGTTGCGCCGTTTTGATACCATTAAACTCGTGTCAACCTAATAAGGATTAAGTACGGAAGAAAATGGCTTTTATATACTTTAGCGGAGCATTACTAAAGCCATTTTGTCGCATTCAGAAAGATAATCAGATCTTTGATTTTCTTCTCCGAAAGTTCGCTGGGGTCATCGAGGAAGGCTTTCCCAAAGGAAGCCATCCTGTAATTTGCTAAGGCGGGGCAATCGCAAAGAAAATGAACCACTGTTTCTTTTTCTTGTGGATCTCCACAACTACGGCAGTGTGGGTTGAAGGGGATGCCTAGCTTTCTTGCATGTTCACCTATGGGCCAGTGCCCGGTGCATATTGCTGTGATCCTGGCTATGTCGCGCCTGGGTCTGCATATTAGATCGTTGGAACGTGAGTTGTTGTAAGTAGGCCATATCTTTCTTGATATGACACAGTTTGTGAGACTGCTCCACCTACGGTTGGATTCATTGAGAAAAATCGAGAAGATTTTTCTCTTCATAGCACCAAGAGGAATATTAACTTTTTCCGCCAGTGAGCTATGTAAGGTCGAGCCTTGCCGAGCTAAAGCGTCAGCCCGTTCATTACCCTCTATGTCACTGTGACCCGGAACCCAGATGAGAGTGACCTGGAGGTCAATGTTCAGACTCGCCAGTTCGTCCCGACATTGCCGACATTATTAACTGTTTGGATTTCACCATCAGTTCACCCTGCCTGAAGCTTTGTCTTCATCATCTTGCAATTCATTCCAATTGTTAATTTTTATGATAAGAGCCATATTTAAGTTGAACTAAGAATTAGCTTGTATTAAGTCTTAATAAATGCCAACACCAAAGTTTAAAAATTTTAAATTTAAATTTTATCAAACCGTGGTCTTTATCGATCATTTTTGGTGTGCCGACCTCAAAAGGACGACCAGAACGTTTGGCATCACATGTTCTGGAACCACTGCAAGGAAATTAAGTAAACGGTGAACGGTTCCCATTGATTCTTCGCTATCAATAATATTTGTCAAGCTTTTGTTTGGTTTCCTTGATAGTTTTTGTTTGTGAAAAATAGTTACGCAAAATTTAAGTTGAATTAGTACGATGTTAAAATCATCAAATACATATTTTATTTTTTTTTAGTATCATATGACGATTTGACATTTACAAACGTCAAAAAAGGTCTGTTGAGTTAGTTTCTTGCACGAACTGTCATTATTTTAGGTGTGTTCAGAAGCAATTTACTAAGAAAATTTCTTTAATACAATACTAGTTAGAAACTGTTCAAAATAAATAATAAGTTGGTAAACTACTTTAAAGATAGAAATTTGTTAAGAAGTATCATACTAATAATAATAGGCTGTGCCTATTACCTTAACGAAAAAGGTTGTTGAAGGCGTCTGTATAAAATCGCTGCCACAGTACAACTATTTGACAGATACATATGTCTGAAAACTTGTATGATAGAGATTTAATATGGCGGCTCTATTTGTTGTCATTTTCAGGGACTTATTGACCCACCCTGGCAATCTATTTTCTTAACTGTTTGAATCTAACTGTCAAGTAACAAGAGGCGAACATAGATCCTTGTAAGCTTATTAGTTATCCATGTGTCAAAAGGCACATATTCTATTGAATATACGCACATATATTTTGTTAATATGTATGCTGATAAAGCACAAATTAAATATTTAAGAATGCTTTGAACTTTAAATGTTGACTTTTATAGTTAAATTGTTTTGATATTTTAGCACTTTATTTACATAATAAAACATTATATTTACAGATTGTACTCTCTACATTTTCTAGCAAATTCGAATCAACAATAGACTGGGGATGAGAAAATTACACAGAAATCAATTCAATCAAAATGCAGGTAAGTTTGCATCACTTAATTTTGCTCTTGTTTATTTATTACCCTACAATTTTCCATAAAAATAAAAGATACTCCAACATTATAATCACCTTCCTGCTCAACAAATAACTATCCATTACATCGTTTCATAACAACGCAGTATATGAATAGGTATATTTACGTTTTAATGGCATGGAATGGTATGCCTGATAAAAAAGGATATAAAACCCAACCACCCTTTACTCGACATAATACTAGTTATGATAATGTCTGGGTGGGAAAAATATAAAAGGCTTCCATTGTTGAAACAGCTTTCACTTCAATTGTTTGGAAAATAACAAAAACAAAATTTTACCTGTTGTCTAGTGAACGATAAAAAACTACGACGACTACATTTTCAGTCCACTTGTTTGAGTATACATATTTTCATTTACAAAAACCTCACAAAACAAAAATCAACTATTTTTTGAGCCAATTTTAAATTAAGGTCAACTAATTCAGTTTACCAACCCCAATCCTTTTTTACTTTTCTCTTTTCACTTTTCACATAAAATAGAATTCATGAACTCGAGCTATTTACACGCCACTTGTTACATACTCGATTTCCCATGCGACTTCAACGATTAAATGGAATTCAGAGTTTACCCTACGAACACAGCCCACAGTAAAACAAATGCCAACCGCGCCATGTTTGAAAAGTTAAGTTTTCGTTTTATACCGGAAATCGATTATTTGAAAATCATGTTCAAGTTTGTTTGTGCGGTATATATCCGATGAAAAGGATTAAACTTTCTTCTTTCACCTGATGATGGACAAGCAAAAAAAAATCACCAATGAACTTCGAGCCATTTAGAATTAGACTTGGAGAGGAAAGGACAAAGTTCTGTTCGTAATTTTATTATTACTTTAACTTGAACCGTTACAAAGCAGATCGTTGTTGAAGGTTGAAAACTGAAACGACCGTATTACCACCGTAACTTTCTTGTTATTATGTTTTCATCACCATTTTGAAATCATTTTGCTGGATGGGTAGGGTATGCACGAGTATAGGACAACCAACTCAAGAATACTAGTTCAATATTAAATAAGAAAGTTTAACAGAATATACAAAGTCATCCGGTTTGTTGGTGAAGAGGGAGAAGAAGTTTTCGAGCTTTTTGTTTTTCTAATGATGAAATGGTATTTTGGGAATTAGTTTTGAAAATAATTATATATTGAATTCTGAGTTCATTGCAAAGTTTCGAAGTGACTCTGGCAGGTGATAGTATTTAATTAAAAATGTACTTGATGATTTTGGTTTAGCACACAAGTAGTTGGAACTATAGGAGTAATTCTTTACTATTTGCAGATAAACTCAAAAAATAATTAATTTTTGAGGAATGACGATGAAGTTTTCTCAAAAATTTCCAAACTGCGCAAATATACCGAAAAGTTAATTCATACAAACTTGAAGTAGGGGAGAAGGTGGCGTTGTTGAGCATGGAGTGCATTTGAACTTTGTTGATAAAATTTTGGCAAATATACATATATTTCAAATAAATGTATATAATCGTGTGTATATATAAAAAAAATGTATATATATTTCGTAAACGACAACGTAGTACTCTCATTCGTCATTTGATATGTGTATATTTGGATTTTTTTATAGTTTATTGTATGATGATATAAGTCCAGTTAAACACTGCCCTACTTATAGGGACATCTTTGAACATTATTTGATAATTTTTATATTTTAATAAAAACGGAACTATAAACTTCCATAAATTGAAAAAAAATTGGAAATAGGATAAAGTCTAATTTCACATTTCAAAGTTTAAATGAATTACAGGCACATAACATTAATTTACACAGAAAAAGTACCTCCAAAAAAAAGTAATTTCTAGACTAATGTTGACTGCCTGAACAAGAAAATGGCACTCATTTATTTTTCCAAAGAAGCGTTTTCGAGATATGAGCAAAAAACGTGTTTTGTTCAGCCGCCATCCCTGGAGATAAAAATATCTGAGACAACCACCTTAAGTCTCAGAACATCGTGCCACACATCTTTCCTATCCTTCTTTCTCTTCATTAACATCACGCCCGCGCTGTGTTGAAAAAACATTTAAAGGGTAATCATAATCCCTTGAGCGCGGGTAGATTATAAAAAAAAAAAGTGTTTCATTAAATATGCCACGAAATTTTGACATTTCGCAACAATTTATTTAAAAGAATATTATGATCAACGATATTAAAGACTTTCGTTTTATCCACAAAAAGCTCTCTACAAAATCGTTGATCATCCAGTCCTTTATGAAAGAATATAACTCCCCCTCAAATGTTTGAGCACAGTGCGAGCGTTTGAGAAATAAAGGGAGAATTTATTAGAAGATAACGATTTACATTTGTCTGCAATGTCTGGATATTGAAATGGGAAGAAAAGACAGACTTTGGTAAGGAATGCCACATTCGTGCGGTACGGCTAAAAAACAAACTCTATAATTGACGGTGTATCTGAAGTTATGGTCGAGAATACACTGAATAGCATTCCTAGCAAATATTTTTGAAATTAAAATTACTTTGATTGATAATGATCAAATACATACATACATACATATGTGCCAAGTAAATGAAACAGATAACATATTTTACCTTATGAACCAGAATTAAATTATCATCAGATTTAAATTGATCTGGTTTAATTTTAAAAATTGACAAAATATTTACTAAACGTTAGTATTGTGACGAAAATATTAGCAGATCTAAGAGCATTTGCACAATGACTTGATATATGGAAGACATTGAGACAACTTGTCAGTCATGTTAATCCAATGTTAAGGAAAAATCTGTGGATAGTTTCACCAAGCTATCACTACAATGGAGGGCCAATATCAGGGATATTCGAATTCAATATGATTTTGGGTCTTAATATGAGACAATTCTAAATTCACAATAGAAAAATATAATTATCTTTAGGGTTTTGTTATGAAAATTTTAGGTAACATTTTCATTTAAGTTTGTTTTTATACAATTTTATTTTACATAAGTGCTCAATAATACTTACTTCTTAAATAAATATAAAAGCAAGAACTGTTGGTATTTTTTTTTAATGAGCTGACTTATAATAATACAATCAAATAAACAACATGTGAAGAACCAGAACCTAGTGTCTTACAACTCTCAACCAATAATGTGTGGCTGTTTTTAGTAGAAATAGAGAGGACCTACAATTTTTGTAAGTCAGAACGGTTAAGATCAGAAGCACTTTTAATACTAAGAGATACTCTTTGAGGACTTGTCACATCCTCTACCTCATAAGAGGCGGTAGAGGTGGCATAGCATGGGAATTGGTCCCTGTACTAAGAGTTCCTAAAGCTGACACATTCTAAGTATAAACAATTAAAAGGCTCACATAAAAAAACATTTTTTGAAATTTTCTTACACAATGGTACCTCCTCTTTTCGTGACCTTTCTAATTAGTAAAATTATGATGGCTTCTTGAGGACTTTGGATCTAAATAATTTCTTGTAGTTTTACTAGATTACTTTTATGTAAGCTTTCATATTAAATAAATTCCAATGCAGAAATGTTAAAATTTAAGAAAAGTATGCAAATCCAAATTTTGTTCAAAAAGGAATAATTGTTTAAGGGGAGGTTCTCCTTTTTTAGTGTCAAAACTGACACTTTTTCATGTATTTTTTTTCATGGAAAGAATGATATATATACATAATCAATTCAAATATTGTTTCCTTTGTTTGTTATCATATAAAGTACAAAAAAAAAATTTGTATCAAAAAATACTGGGCCGTTAAAATACAATACGCCTCGGAACGAGACCACCTCCAAAAAAGGTTGTTCGCTGTTGGCCACTCTAGCTCCTGCAAAAATGATCGAAAATTAATAACTTAAAGTTTTTTATAAAATAGAAGAGTGTAGTTGGAGTTTGGACCAAAATAATTGCCCAAAGTCAAAAATTAAAAAATGGCGGACGCTTGAATTTTAGTGTTCGTTTTTTCCACTTTTTTTTGCTCTTCTGAGCGCTGCGCTGTAAAAAAAAAGTTTTCGATATATCAGCCTGATTTTGATCCAAACCCCAATAAATTTAATAAGCTTTAAAACAAAAAAAATTATGACGATCTGTCAAGTAGTTTTAAAGTAATCGTGGCCAACAGTTGGAAAAACGTGGTTTAGAGAAAAAAAGCGTTTAAGGGTTTTTTTTTTAAGTTTTGCGATTAATCGTGTTAATATCAAAATAATGTACCTTATGGCTAATCAGCGATTCCAGGGCCATATAACAGTCCTTCCTCCTGCTCTGCATATCTTTTTTTTGAAAGTGTAGCAGCTGCTCTCGCGCCTACTGACCTTGAGCTCTCAGCTGCAGTAACGCGTTTCTAGTCAGTTTGGCGAGCAAAGTTATTTGCTTCAAGCGCAACGGCGGTATTCGGACAAACGGTTTTAGCTACATACTCTATACATATTTTATTAGAAAAAAGAAATGGAAAAAAATGCATTTTTGGACGCTTAAAAAGGATAACGTCCCCTTAAGCAAATATGACGAAATTTGATAGATGTTTTGACAGCAGAACAAGAACCTTAACAGTTGACTGTTGTATTTACAACAACTTTACTTGTTTTTTTTTTTTTCAAATTCAAGGTTATCTTTTTGATTTAGGCATTTAGCTAAATTCACTAAGTAATACCTACCAACTTTTCTGATAGTTATAAAACTATTTCAATAAAAAAACACCGGTAGGATCTAACGACTGTTTTACAACTGTTAGGTGACATAATTTTTAATCCGATGTTAGATTAAAGTGCAGTAACTAGAAAATATAACAAACGTTTTTAAACTATTATTTTACATTTTTCGAAGTTTTTTAGATCTAAAATTTGGTTGGGCATTTTCAATTATCAAAACTGTCAAATTTTACCAGATTCAATCATAATTTTTTATGAAAATCATATTTAATAAAAAATATCTTAGTAGTAGTACAAAAATTGCCCAACATTTTCGACTATAGATTTAGTACATTACGTATATCTGCATTGGCATTGTGTGGAAATATTTTAATTTGCAAAAATAGTTTTTGCGATGGGTTTCACTTTATCGCGGTGAGGGAGTATAAAAATACGAGGCCATGTATAAATGTCGGATCCCTTTAGCAATGAATGTGGAATGATGTGTGGTTCCGCTTCATTGTTAGAAAGTCTCTCACAATATGTATAAAGGGTTTCCCAACTGGGACTTGACAATGTTATACTTTCACTGCGAATGTACCCTTAAATTAATGACTAATCTGTCAATGTCAAAACATTCAATAAAACAACAATTTCATCACGGTGAAGTTGACGAACGAAAAACTTTTACGAATAAAACTAGTTTATTATTAAAATTTCAATCCGGTGACGGTAACTTTAAGTACGTTAACGCAAATCATTGGTCATAATTTGCGTATTCAAGAAATACCACTTCCTCTACAAAAAAAACTTGAACGGTGTGGTTTTCATGACGGTGGTGCACTTGATCAGTTTTTGTTTTGTTAAACAAAATGACACTCAAGATAAAGTCAATGGAGAACGCAACACAGACAATTTGCAACTATATTTCTTTGGTCAACTAGACTAGGACCAAACATTACGATATACTTTACATATGCACGTGTTTTCAAAAATATAGTGCCAGTGTACCAACAGACTTATTGAAGCCTCAATTCGATGAACGTGTTATATATATCGAGAAATGGACTGTCGATTGACCGCTTAGACCGTGTGATTAAATAAATCAAGACTTTTTGTTCAGGGACTACGTTAAACATTGGTATTGGTCTATGCCAATAAGGCAGCGTTGTTTGAAACAGCTCATATCTAATATTAAGCCAGAGGTATTAGCCGTTTCCGACGAAATGTATGAACGATTCATCGATAACTGGGCTTAACGAATCGACCTCTGCAAACGTGCCCCTAGTGCACACATGAACGAGGTCGAATTTCACACATACATTAATGTTTTTATTATACTTCTAATCAATTATTTCGAATGATTTGCGTTTTATTAAAAAAAAAAAAGTTTTCAAGTCCTTATTGGAAAACTTAATAGTCTAATAATTAATGATTTCTATAAAAATTTAATATTTCATTGAAGAATAAAATCTTTGTTTATGTAAGAAGCTGAAATCGTAATTGTCGACCATCACAGTTTTCCACCATCTTTAATTAATTTTTTTATTTATCTCAGTATTCGCTCTTTTGTAGTACAGCAATATTTATGTATTTGTAATTGATAGATTTTTTCTTTTAATAATTAAATTTTCTTTAAAGAATGTTGTAGATATAACAAAAAAATCGGAACTAAGTTGGTACGAACCTAGACCAATATACTATGAACTTTAAAGAGTTTCCACTATCTCGATCTAAATGGTGAATTCCCCTAATAACAACCCTGCTTTTCAAAGTTTGAAAAAATGTCACATTATGTAGGTATAATTAATTTAGAAACTCATTCTTCCTTTCGAAAATGGTTAAGGCTGACTTTCGATAAAACAGAAACACTGTTGTCATACAACTTTAATTTGGGATACCGGCTGATGGTCGGGAATTGGTTTTAAAACTTCACATAATAATTGAAAAAGGTCTCCACAATAAATTATTAAGAAAATACCCAAAATATACTCGACTGTACACATGTGATTTTGACTTTTTTCATGACTAATGATTTATAGATTCTTAATAAATAAGAGATTTTAAAGAAAATTCCAAGAGCTGTACAGTGTACATGCTATCAAATATTAATTAGGATCCGTAAAAATAAACTTTGAATAATTTCAAACATGATGAAAAATCCTTATTAGTCAAACAAATTATTTATGTACTTACATAATATGTATATGAGTGAAAACCTTAAATTTAAAGCATCAACTAAAAATTCATAAGAATTTTTCTACATTATCATAAATCAGTATCCCAAAGCTACCATAAATATTAAGTTGGCAAAAAAGAGATACTTTTCATAAATTGCACTTAATTTAGTTCGTGGAATTTCCACTTTTGCACATTCATCACAGAGGACTCTATAACAACTTCATGTGTATATCCGTGTGCTTGAAGCTCGTGAAATCTCACCGTGAATTGCATAAATAAATACAGACCTCACATAGCACTTAGTGTCCTTCCAGGAGATAACCACATTAATCGCTTCCACGTCCATAGCATCAATTATCCTGGTGAGGATAGCAATTTATTCCTGTTCATGGCAAAAATATGTATATGTAGATATGTGTGCAGATGAATGCCCAACTAGAACATCACAAGCGAATAAATATTAAATGTTTTCATTAGCTCACACGCTAAGCATCGTTTCGTTGTTGTCGGTGGTAGTGGAAGGATTCAAAATTTCCAAGAACTATGGGATGTGTGTTCACAAAGTAAATCAATGCAACAGTTCTCTTTTTTCTCCAGTGAACAATGAAATTGTAAAAAGAAAAGAGTTTCTCAATTAAATTCGTATTCACACGAAAATTGACTGCACACTAATTGGATGTAAATTTCTAATAAATGTTTGTAACGTTTGTTTATTTGTTTTTTTTTTCTTTTTCTTTCTTTTAATAGAAACACGAAAAAAGGCGCGACCTGCGTCTGAAAAGATTTTGGCGCTCGCCGAAAACCACATCATCAGAGGACTCAAACGGATATGAGAGCCCAACCAGAGTTAAAACGTCAATTGATCCACAACGTTTTAATCACCATTGTAATCATTTGCTACAACAGAATAAGCCAACATGTTCGTTGCCATTGTTGCAGGTGTGGCCAAGTCAGGTAAGAATTCAACTTAAAAAAACATATTTTTGTCAAAGTCTAACTAGATCTGTCAAGTGACATTTGACAGTCAAACAAATGTCTTCCATTGAGAGGACTTATGCCAAGTTTCACAGTCGATTTATGTAAGTGGCACTTAAATGGTAAATTTAAGAGACAAATTTATCACGGTGAGTGTCCACTATAGGAGTTTTTCTTCTTAAGCTCAGAGCAAGGAACTGAACTGTCAAAAAACGATTTGTGTTTCTTTTTTAGCTTAGACACATCAGAGCACTCAGGTTGTGTTGCTCAGAATAAAATGACCGAGCAGATGGCGTGAAAGGCTGAGCGCGCTTAACTTCACTTATTTTCGTGTGATATGACAGAGACAGACGGCGGAAAACAAAAAACAGACAAACAAACCTAAATGCAAATCGACGCCTTTGAATGTTCAGTTTTCCAGCGCGTTTCATAAATAAATCTGAGAGCTCTGATCGAACTCTGCTCAGAGTGTACTCGACATACTCAAGCTCTGCTCAGAGCTCTGCTGAGAACTGAGCCTAACGCTTTTTGTGTTGAGATCAGATTCTTTATTGGGCAAATTATTTGTGGCACCTCAAGGTTTGCTGCCTTTTTTAAAACTTTAAACACAATATTGCTGAAATTTTTAACATAGAAGACATTATTTGCGCAATTTTCTATTTATAAGCTTTTCATTGGTCAGCTGTCATTGTCAGCTGTCATTGTCAGCTGTCATTGTCAACTTTATTTGTTTTTAAATAGCTGGCCAATCAGAATCCAATCACAGAATCAATTTCAACAACTATGTTCAACTTTTTCTTGTGCGTAAGCTGTCACAATAAGTGCTATTGTTTTTGATTTTAAATATTGAAGATTCGCCTCTGAATATGAGCATATTTCTTCGCTTATTTGTATGAGGGGATTGAAAAATCGGATCGAATCCTAATTGAGACCGTGTCCGATCGAAAAATTGAATTCAAATGAAATAAAAGTTAGAGTTTTCATTTTAGTGTCTGCTTTTGAATTGAGTTCTTGTATAATCTCGTTACCTGTATAATTTTCATTGTATAAACAAAGATCAAATAAATTGGAATCACAAAACAAAACAAGAAATAAAAGTCTCAGCACTGGTTCTGTCATTGTAGTACATACACACTTACTAGTAACTGTCATCTCAATTCTTCAATTCATCGATCCAGGGGTACATTCATATTTTGAATTCAATCCCTGTCGATTAAACCTATTTCGATCCAATCCAGGTTTACAAGGAATCGAATTCGGTTTCAATTCGAATTTAATTCTTATAAACGTAAAATGTACTCGTATAAATGTGCTATTTTAAATTAAGTTTGAAACGTTTTCTCTTAAATATCTTTTTTTTTTTTTCATTTTTAGGACTCACCTCGTGGAGAAGCAGACGGACAAAGCTTCATATTCCCGGTTATCAACGAAACATCAACCACAACAACGGCAGCTGTTACAACAACAGCAGCGGGCGGCACCAACAGCAATCGGACAACGCCACCTTCAAATCGACGCAACTCTCTGTACTGTGATACGCTCCATGCAGCTGATTCGGGAATCGATTCGGTGCAGGCCTCCCCCTCACCAAATGCACTGCCTTGTCCACCCGGAGCCTCAACTACCGGCTCTGCCTCACCATCACCGGTGACAACGCCTACACTTGGTTCACCCAACCTATCGATTGGGCATGTACGTCGGAAATCCAGTGCGCTCCTACATCCCGACCATGCCAGATTATTTGCCCTGCGTATGAACCAGCATCATGCGGCGCAAACGTCCCCTGACGCCACATCACTTGAAGACGCTGCAGAATTCCAAAATGTCACTGTGTCGACAGCAATACACATGTGTACAGCCAGTTCCAGTACCACATCGTCCCTAACCTCAGTGGCAGCGGTGAGTGTCGGTGGTACGCCATCGGCAGCTTCACAACGCGTATCCGACCCCTGGCTGCAACAACAATCGGATCGTGAACATGACCGAAGGAGATCATCAACCATGACCGCACGGTACTCCTTGTTCGATGCCTTGGATCTTGAATATGCCTTGTTGAGGGCGGCAGCCCGTGGTTCCGTTGGACCGTATTCGTTAAGTGAATCAATACACAAACTAACGTTCACCCAATCGCTTGCATTTCCAGCATTAGCACGTGGTCTCGCAACAAAACGCCGTCGTTCGGCCACACAAAGTTCGTCGCGACCCCTAAATCCAAACGAATCGGGCCTAAATACCTTCGCGAAAGTCATAACGGCCATTGTCTTGGTTGTGGTTAGCTTTTTGGTGTTTCTTATTGTGTATAAATTTGTACGGACGTGAGGGTTGCTCCTGGCCCCGACAGATTTTCCGGTTGCGTTTACAAATACATATCCAGTCGTGAATGCCACAACAAAAAAATTATCGGGGTTCAGGAGAGTGTTGGGTCAAAGAGAAAATGGGTAACAAAAAGTGAAAATTAAAAAAAAAATATATAAAAATATATTTCGAATCAATTAAAACTTAATTTTTCTTTGTTGATAATATTGTGATAATTATGATGAAAAACCCTAATTCGGAAAAAGAAAAACAGAATATATAAGAAAAAGCACGCATGCGAAGTTTGACTAATTAATAATGCAAAGGATGTACAAAAATAAATACCAATACCTTTTAATCGAGTCTTTCTTTTAGTTGAATTAAGTTTTCTAGAGAAATTATCGTATAACAAATAAACAAAAAATGCCACATACATGATACAGAAATACACTGTGAAACCTTTTTTACAAAATGTCAAAAGGATTTAAAGAAAATTAAGTATCAAGATAATTTCCAGTGAAAGAAAAAGGACATTCCAACTTAAAAAAGGACTTCATTATTTAAAATCTCATTCTTGTGTCAAATTGATTTTTATCTTGAAAAAAATGTCAAAATGTTACTTTTTCCTATTCAGTTTGTTTTATTTAAATTTATGTTGTGTTTATTAATAAGAATATTTTATTTAATCCTTATACTGTGACTGTGAGAACAAACTTTGTGTAACTAACATTAGCAACTCATTTAGCTGTATCGGTGAACAATGGATATTTAGGTCGCATTGTAATAAACCTGCGATAATTCATTGATTCAATTGCCTTAATGTGGCCTAGAAAATGTAGTCGACATGTTTTGACTTTTTGAGTTCGCTCAAAAAAAATATCCGTTGAAGAATTTTTCTTTTAAAGAACCGATTATCAGTTTTTTTATTTCAGCTTAAGGTCCAGCCCTAGACACCGTAAGCCAGGCTGGCGGTTGGAGAGTTTTCTAAGCGAGTATTTTGTCTTACACGATAGAAGTTTTCAATCCATTCGTTTTGCAAAACCGAAATATCAGCAACCATTGTGCTGGTCTTAAAATTAATTGGACTTAAATAAGTTGCCTGTCAGGTTTAAAAAGGCTTACTAAATTAAGACATTGTGAGCTTACATTTTAAATAAATTCATTCATTATTTGCCAGCGATATTAAGGTGCAGATTTTGAAAACTGATATAAAATTGACCGTTTAAGTAATCTAGGAACTGGGATCTGGTTGACTGATAGCTTCCGAGAAATTGCTTCCTGTATCCCCTGAATATGGGGCAAACTCCGACAAAGTGGTATGTATTCTCGGATGCATCGAGGTTACATATCGTACATAATCCAATGGGAAGGCTCTTGCGTTCAAATTGAGCAATCCTCTGCGTGCCTTGAGTATGAAACTAATCCTCTCTTGTGGATTCGAATCCAAAAAGTAGCTAGGGATATCGCAGTAAGATAAGTTGCTGTATTCATCATGGAGCTGCAATTGCTTTGCGTTCCTAACGAACATGCTCCAGTGTTTCTCTCTAAGCTTACTTAGTAGGACGTTTTGTGAGTTACGTATCTCCAATATATTAAATAAAAAGTAATGTGTAATTGGCGCTTCAGCGCTTCATCCATTCATTGGCCCAGTAGATGTTCTTCCGAATTATAATTTCCGACAGGATTTTGGGAAGTCTATTATTTGGTAGCTCCATGACTCTGGATATAAATGAAAAATGCAGTTTCAGGGTTGTCCGGAAGGATTTTGGAAGTCCCTTTTCTATATGTAGGAAGAAGGAAACGCCTTTTTAGAAAGAAACGTTGCAACTTCTCCACCTGGACATGCTGCTTGTAGCCCCACACTTGAGCACAGTACAGCATTATTGTTCTTGAAGCCGCATCGTGAATTTTGAATTTAGAAGAGTGTCGAATCATTTTATTCCTTAAGAATTGCGACCATGTGGAATTTATAGAGTTTTTTGAAATATTAGTTAGCCTGTTATTAAGGTGTTCCGTCCAAGACATGTTATAGTTTAAAATAACCACAAGATATTTATATTGGTTTGTAACAGCTATCTCCACACCACTGAACAACTATCTTTCTTAAGCTGCTCTTCGGCCTCCATTGCGAAAGATAACTATTTCTGATTTTTCAAGATTGACCGTTAAACTCCATTTGGAGCAGTAGGCAATGAAACTGTCTATAAGGACTTGGAGATTAAAAGCACTGTCAGAGAGTATAACAGTGTCATCAGCATACAAGAGAATGTTAATTCTCAGACCTTCCAGAATCAATCCTGTTGGGAGCTCGATATGTAGGTCGCTCAAAAACAGTATAAAAAGAAGTGAACTCAAAACACAACCTTGTTTGACACCTTTGTTAGTTGGAAAAAAGTCAGATCTACTTTTGCTATCCCAGACGGTGGTGGCTGTGGTGTCTTTATAAATCAACTTTAAGATGTTTACCATTTTTGAGGAGATACTAAATGTAGCCAATTTGTAAAAAAGTGCATTTCTATTTACGTTGTCAAATGCAGCTCTTAGGTCAACAAAAAAGGCGTACAGTTTCTTCTTTTGGCTCAATTGTAGTTGGATAAGACAAGTTAAATTGTAGATCTGATGAACTGTAGAGTAGTTATTACGATATGCGGCTTGATATTCATTCAGAATATTGTTTTCTTCAACCCAAACTGTAAGTCTATTAAGGAGCACGGGCGTAAACATTTTTTACAGCGTGTCTAAGAAGGACAATCTACAATAGTTTGTTACATCATTAGTGTCATCATTTTTCAATAGGGGATAAATGATCGATTGTTTGAATGAGGTAGGTATGATTCCCGTTTCAAAAATGTCGCTGAATAATCTGTAAATTTCATCAATCAGTGCAGGGCTGGTATTTTTATAGAATTCGTACGGTATCCCATCTATACCAGGAGCTTTATTGTTTTTAGAAGTAGTGATTGCTAAAAAAATCTCGTCCTTCTCTATATTATGTCGATCCAGTTGCGATACGCCTATTGTAGGTATTGACTCAGCTTGTTCTGATAGCAGTATACTTGAAATGAGATATGAAGATTTCCGCAGTTAATTGGATTGTTGCATTTGGTTTGTCTCCACGTATCCCTTTTGCTAGTCTCAACCATTCTTTTGAAGTGTTTACCATAATCAGTTGAGAGATAATGTTCTGATAATATTTACGTTTTTAGAGCTAATAGTAATGTAATCGCACCTGCTTTCTTTCCCCAACACTTCTTCGATGATTTGATGCATACACCAAATCCTCTCCTATGCTGATAAATCATCAGAACTGACCATCGCAAAGTCTAGAGCTTTCTTCTAGATAAGTGTACATCTCCTTCTATAATTGATGGTGGAGCTGGGTCTTCATTGAATATAGCTCTCATTAAGAAGTTTCTAAAAATGTTTTTTGAATACATCTACTATCGTATGTGCTTCTCTATTTGGAAGGGCTTGTGCTCCGGTTTCAAGACCAGACACCAATTACTTGCATTTTGTATATAGCCCATGATTGTCCTTTTGACTATGGGATTCATACATCTCTTTCAACACGGAGTCTGAGTAATCAATGGGGAATCAAAAACCGTGTAGAATGCTGTTTACTGTCCCTCAATGCCACTTTCTATGGGTGGCACTTGCATCGAGGAGACTGAACAGCTTTTAGTTCTAGGTATATGCATATGCACCACAGGCCATTTTTTGAGGAGTGATCACATATTTGACGTCGCCAAAAATGCTGTTTATGTTTTCTCCGCCTCACCAGTTTTCCCTTCAACCCAAGAAGTTCTTTAAGACTTTTGCTTCAAAATCATATTGACAACCTTTAACACTAAAAAGTCACTGTCGAAAAACTGTCGATGTTGCTTACGGTTTATCTAGCTATGTAAATGGCATTTGAATTAATAAATATTTACGCACATGTTCTGCTTTCACTTATTGTAAATTCATACAATTATATTGAATTTTTTAACTGTGAATTGGATATTCGAAAATGCAAAATGATATTCTGCATTTCGGTTTTTCCACATCTTGTCTGCTTTTCTACACAGTAGATTCATCTATAATTTTGACAGTTCGAAGTATTTTCGAAAAGGAAAGAAGTTTTTGAGACACGTGTTTTCAATTCGATTTCAATTCCCTTTCAATTGAAATGCAGAACAAGTGCATTAGGGTTATTTTTTAAGATCACTTTATTTCCTATATTAACATCTTAAAACATAAAATTCCAAATAAATTATGTTATTACATTATGAAATAAATTGGATTGAGTTTAGTTTGAAACTTTAATCAAAAGTACATTATTAAACTCACTTCAAACCACCACAAGTTAAGAATTTGAGCACAATTTTGTATCGAGATATATGATCAAAAAAACAAGGGTCAAGCGCGGAAAAGCTCGATTGCACACAGGAGCTATTGTGTCTTGTTAGTCGAGAAAAATGCAAATAATATTATAAACTTAAATAAAGAATAAGACATCAACATTAAGTTCTTTATTGTTTTTTTTAATTTTATTTTGCCTAAATTTAAGTTATCTTGCTTCCTTCCTCTGACAAAGCCAAAATAAAAATATAAAACTCTAATTAATAATTATATAATATTTCCTTGTCAAACATATCAATTGATTTAATACTAAACTATACCTTAATAAAAAATTTAATATTAAATAAATCTATATAGAAAATTATTTAAAAACTAAAATATACCTAAAATATCTTTAATAATTTTTTAACAATTAAAATGTCCACTTTTTCCGAATATTCATTTTCTTCTACCCCAAAATGATTTATTTTATCCTCGTAGCTAGCTTTTTAATAAAAAATGAAACTTTTTGATAAAACCTAAAAATCAAATGCGGTTTCATACTGTATATTGTGGCTAACACTATGAAAAAAAATTATATACATATTTTAAATATACATTTAAAAAAACTTTTTCATTCTAAATTTCAAAAATACAAAAAAAATTAAAACATCCAAGTGCCTATTACTATCCTAGCTAAAACCAAAAAAAAACTAATCCTTTTCACGCTTAAAAGTTTTAATATTCCAAATAAAAGTTAGAAAAAAAAAACACACACACAAACAAATATCCAAATTATTAAATGTATAAGACAGAAATATAAAAATTAATTTAAAATATTCAAAATAAGTAAATAAATTATATTTAACACAAAATTAATGAAAAGTAATGGTAGATATTTTTACACTGGACAAATTATAAGCAAAGGAAATTGAGTAAGAAATATTAGAAATAATTACAAAACAAAAATATATAAATTCTTCTATTTAAGGTAAATTTATAAAAACAAATAGAAAATTAATTTATAATACAAAAAATATATTTATAAATAAAAAAGGAAAAGATTCTCAAAAAATTAAAGAAAACTTTAAAGCAAAAAACCTTTCCAAAAGAAAATTTATTTTTAAAATAAACAAAAAAAAAATAAAAACAAATGTTAAAATAAGTTTTTTTAATTAACAGATCTGTTATTATATAGCTTAAATAATTTTCTAATTTGTATTTGTTAAATAAAATTAATATAAGTTTTCTATTTAATGGAAATTATCAAATACTTTTATTGAAGAGAATAAAAATGTATAACTAAATTATAAAATCCAACAAAAAATTAAAAACAAGCAACAATTCTGATATTAAAATATGATTGAAAATTTATTAAAAAATAAATTGTGTTTTTATTGCGGTGCCACTCTTTTTTTAGCTAACAAAAAATTTAAAACTTCGAACATCCAAGATTCTTGAAGCTGTTGTGAAGGGTTTTTCAACAATGGGGGGTCGATGTTAAAATGGAATAACACAATCTGTGTGAGGTATCAACAAAATTCCTATGCATACCATTATGTATGGAATATGACGGTGGGACGGATCCAAGTGGGCTTATTTTCAAGGGGATATTCCCACCGATTTTCCGTTCTTTTGACGCATGAATGTTGGCGAATAAACTATCAAAACAGTCATCTCAAATTTGAACATCAAACGTTAAAGTCAAATATGAAGGGCTACCACGTCTACCGTAAAATGGGCGTAACGCATCACGCTACTTTTCCACTGTCGAACACTCATTTTGATAATAAAGTTTTATCATTTGGACTTGCTGTTCAGTCGTTTAACTTGACATGTTGATTGCCCATCAGTTAGTAAATAATAAACAATAGAAATTTGACAGATGTCATCCAAGCAACATTGCCGTCATAGGCGGCCAAAATCTAACAGCGCCATCTAAAACCATTTATTTATTTTTTTTATTTTATTTAACTTTATTTCAGATGAAGACTTAAAGCTACAATATTTACAATTTATGACCAATAATTAAATAAGCAATAGCATTAAACTTCAAATAAAATAGTTAGGAACATCCTGTTGCCCAAAGGCAAGAGTTGGATGAACCATAAGTTACAAAATTAAACTTAAAAAACAATTGATGGGGATCATTTATAATGTAATAAAAATAATATAATTATTATACTCGTAAAGCAAATCAAAATCAAATCATGCAAAATGCAACAAAGGAAATTAAAGTTATTTTTTTATTCTCAAACAATTACATTCAAAAATCTATCTATGTCATTGTAGTTCAAAGAAAATAGCAAAAGTTTAATATTTTTTAAGAATATTGTTTTGACTCTCTCGCATCTAATATTTTCTGGCAGGTTATTAAATAAACGAGGTGCAGTAACCAAATAAAAGTGAGAAAAATGTGCTTTTTTAATAGTAGGTATAGTAACCAAATTCATACCGTTAACACGCAAACTATGAGATCCATACAATCTAGCAGCCGTATATCCAGAATTTTCAAAAAATATTTTTAATACTTTATAGAAATATAAGTGCTTAAGTGGTAGAATATTAAGGTTCTTGAATAAATCAAAACTTGATGTTCTGCGATTAACCCTAGCAATAATTCTAATAGCATGTTTTTGTTTAATTAGTAGAGGTTCAATTTTGTTATGATGCGTTCCACCCCAACAAGAAAGTCCATATTGAAGCTTAGATTTAAATAAACCATTGTAGACCAATTTCAGGATAGGCCGACTACAATACAGACTGAGATGGTAGATTTGCCTAACAACTTTATTTAGATAAACTTTTAAGTTAGAAGTGTGGTTTTTCCAACTCATCCGTGCATCTATAAGTATGCCTAGGTATTTGAAACTTTCTACTCGCTCAATTACAAAACAACCATCAGAGCATAGCAGGTTTTTGTTATAGGAAATAGTGGAATCATGTAGACAATCATTATTAAGCCTATATCGAAGACAGAAGGGTGAATGATAACTTAGTGTAATATCTTTGCAGATATTACCCTTTAAGTTAAAAATCATAAATTTTGTCTTGTCACTTATAATAAGTCGATGACTATGGAACCATTTTCGCAGTATCTCAAGATCATAATTGACATCAATAAATAATTATAAATAATTTTTCGAAGAATATGTCAAAGCGGTATCGTCAGCAAAAGCTGTAATATTACCTTTAAAAGGTTGAACAAAAAGCGAGTTGACAAATACCAAAAAAAGGATAGGGCCCAATACGGATCCTTGCGGAACACCAATATAAGTAAATCTCTCGGAACTGAGATTATCCTGGATTTTAACCATTTGTTTTCTATTTACTAAATAAGATTCTAACCAATCATAAACAGTACCTCTAAAACCGGCTTTATACAATTTATCAAGTAACAAAACATGATCCACCGTATCAAAAGCTTTAGTTATATCAATGAACAGAGATGAAGGTACCTCAGAATTGTTCAAGCTGTTATAAATTTCCCCACAGAGTTTTAAAACAGCATCCTCCGTAGACCTACCAGTCATAAAACCATATTGGTAGTCACTAAAAAAGTTTGTTATCTTCAAAAAAGATAGCATTCTGTATTTCATGCCTTTTTCGATAATTTTTGAAAAAACTGAAAGTAAAGATATGGGACGATAATTGTTCAAGTTTGAAGTGCTACCTTTTTTATGAAGTGGTATAACTATGGCTTTTTTTAGGGCATCAGGGAAAATCCCTCTTTGCAGGCTGAAATTAAAGATGAAGCTAAGAATATCAGAAATGTAAAACGAAATTTTCTTGAGAGTTATACTCGAAATCAAATCATCAGAAGCAGAATTTGAATTTTTCAATGACATTATGATATTATGTATTTCCTCCGAACTAAAATTAGCAAAGAAGAAAGTCCTTGGTTGAAAACTATCATTAATTATAGTGTTATTACAAAATCTCATTTTTTCAAAAGATGAAAATTTTGAAAAATTATCACTAATGTTTGAGGAAAATACATTAAACAGGTTTGCAACTCTTTGAGGATCTGCTTCACTAGAGTTATCAGTTTCTATTTTGATATTCACCTCGGTTTTGTTTCTGTTCAGAATACCATTAACTATTTCCCATTCTTTTTTGGGGTTACCTAAATTTTCAGCAAGTTTCCTACCATAATGAGTGTCTCTACAAAGGGGAATTTCAGTTTTAAGCTCAAGACAAATTTTTTCATAGAGAGTCTTTAGTCTCATGTTATTTGGATGTTTTTTAAGACAACCAAATAGTTTTTTCTTTTTATTTATTTTTTTTAGAAGTGACAAATTCATCCAAGGCTTACGGCATGTTAGCTTTAAATCTTTTCTTTCTAGAAAATGACTATTATTCGAAATATGAAATTGAAGTTTGTCTAAAAATATGTCAAAAGCAATCGACGGATTCTCTGCAGCAAAAACTTCATCCCAAAACTCATACGCCAAAGAAGATTTTAGTGAAACATAATTAATTTTTTGAAATTTTTTCGAATAAAACTCCCTGGTCCTGGAGACAAAATTATCAAACTGAAGACCAACTAAATTATGGTCAGTTATTTTAAGGTCAAATACATCTGCCTTGTAGTTCATATTAGTATTTCTATTCAATCTTAAGAAAATGTGGTCCAAACATGAAGTACCTCTGGTAGGTTTATTTACCAAAGACTCAAAACCAAAGGAAGATAAAACAGCCAGAAAATTATCAGCATCAAACGATTCAGACAAAATATCAATATTGAAGTCCCCTAAGAGGACTAGGTTCTTAGAGCTTTGATTTTCCAAAAATACAAAAAATTCATCCACAAAAGCCTTTATAGTGAAGAAATGAAATCGATACACACAAACAAAACAAAATCGAATACCAGATATCTCACAATTTACGACAATCGAATCAGCAGCTTTTAACTTAGGATATACCTATAATATCGCACACAATGTCACTTCTATAAAACACTGCCACACCTCCAGCAGCGTAAGAATTATTACAATAAGCAGAGAACGTAAAATTTGGAATTGAATAATTATCTGCCTCATAATCAAAAATCCATATCTCAGACAAAAATATGAGATCTGGTAAATGTTTTAAAGATGCGAGATGAGCCCAGAAAACATCAAAACATATTACATAACTTATTTTGAACTGGAAAGGTGACGAATTGATTACTCCACAAAGAAAAGTAACTCGTTTGAAACCCCAAATTAATTTTTTCTACAAGCTAACCTTTTCAATTAGAGTCAACCTATATCGGCGAGGGCATTGGCATTCCACCTTTACTGCTGAGAAACAAAAAATCGAATAAAACACGACCACAAAAGAACGTTTCTTATTAAGTGGATTTTTTCACATTAAATGTTCTGGAATGTAAGAGCTTAGATCAAGCTACAAACCTAAATTCAGAAGCTCATCATGAGTGCAAGTATCAGTGGATACTAGCATATTCAATGCAATAAACTTTACAAAAATTCTTTAAATTTCTAACTTAAGGTAATAAAAACAAAGAACATTTAGCCTTGGCTACTAAATCTTCCCCAACTTACACAACTTGAATTGTACAAAAGCTTATCGAGTCCATTAATCAGAACAAACAATAAATTTAACTGTTTCCGTTTCTCTATAGCCCAACTTCTTAAGCAATAAAATCAATCGTCCTTTATTTAAACAACTTAAAGTCCATTGATTTAAATTCAAACTTTAACAGACACGCGTCCGAAGCCATTTCACCTGTCAACGTCCACGTTTCAAGCGTCCACCTAGCCTTGCCATTGCAAACAGTAACTACCTTCAGCACAATCTTCTTCCATGACGACGCCCAGTTTTAGCCTTAAGGTTGTTTTTTCTTATCGTCCTTCTATATAGTCGTGTCACAAACCAATAACGCAAAAACCAATTCAAGGAACAACGTTTGCCGGACAAAAAATAAATGGAATATTTTACTGGGAAATATAAGGTGGGTATAGTAAATGGCCTGGCAGAAAACTAGCAAAAGAAACTACTAGGGAGTGTCAATGTGAAGGTAACGGCAATGGGTAAACAAAAAGCCACGTTTTGATAAGGGTTATGCCATAGGCAGGGGGGCTCTATAGCATGACCACGATTGGGGTTAAAAGTCCTTGCACGAGTCTACATTTTATTCGTTAGGGCCTTTTCCAGTGGTCTTTTATGGTTTTTTTCTTCGCATGTTGATGTTAAAGAGTATAGACCTTTTTGGTTTTTTTTTTAATATTCAACTTCCTTTAATGGGTCAGGTTAAGTCACGTTGCATTCTTGGAATAGTATTTGTTTGCATATGGGATTTATGGTTCAGAGACATACCTAACTCTTATGAGTATTTATATTTTTTGACGTAGACATTCTAAAAGACTTGTTTACTGTAAAAGCCAGTTGGGAAAATAAGATAGCAGAGATCTTAGCCATCTTAGAAATAGGAACAAGATTCCTCAGCAAAAATTGTGAGTTTTTTTATCAATGACTCGACAAAAAGGGGATTGGTTTCAATAGAAAAAAGTACTAAGATATTGTTTGATTTGTTTCAAAATCTAAATTGTGTCGGTAAATTTTGGAATGCACTATTATTTTTATGATAAGGAATTCATGTGAAACAAGAAATTAACAATATATTCGTAAAAATTAGCCAAAAATAAGTAATTTTTCTCAAAAATCTTTCGAAAAACAATTTTTTGAACTTCTCATTCATCGAAGTGTTACGTTTGACCAAGACTTCGAAATGTTTCTTATTGAAAACCAATACTTTGGACATTGAACACGCAAATTAATATACTCGGTTTAATCGCACAAACTTGCTCTTGCAGTTCAAAGATGAGAACTTAGATGTTCATTTAAATTATAAAGTTTTATGTTATACTATTTCTTTGTTACGTGGAAGTGTGAAAGAGCCAAATGTAATAAGAAATGTAATTCTAATGTAATGTAGTAAGTCTAATAGCAGCCTTCTTGATGTATTTTTCGTAAGTCATCTTTATATAGTTCTGCATTTTAATCAACTCCCAGCTCCATGTTTTTCGCATCATTATCTCATACACTTTACTTTTGAATGTAAACCTAAAAACTTTGACAATTCCTTCAGCTTTCGTGATTTTAAAAATGTCGATCAAACTCATTTAGAGATGGATCTCAACTCAATTGAATGGGTTCGGGTAAATGCAATGTCATCAGTTGCGAACAATTATCTTTTATTGAAGATATCATTCGCAATCTTTTAACATTTATATAGGAACCATTAAAAAGTAAAGCGAAGTTTTTAATTATGAAACGTGACCAGGGGCCAAATTACAGCATCAGTTTTCGATCAATATGTGACTGAATTATGTGAATTTGGCATTACCGCTTACGTCATCGACCAATCGATTAGAGTAATTTGACATTTTCATTCGATCACTGGTGGGACTCACTCACTCGGTCACTGAAGCGGTAATTAGGCCTCAGGCCTATAAACATTGGAAACGATTCCGTTTAGATATTTTTCATGACGATTGCATTGCGAAATATAGTTATTTTTGAAATACGCGAAGCCAAACACCGTTTTTATGCTCCAAGACTTGATCCCTCTTAAGCCAAAAGTATTCATCTCAATAACATTGATCGCAATGAACTAAAAAAAACTTTTAAATCTCTTCCTCCTCCTACCCAAAATATCCGGATATGTCCATACTGGCTTAAGATAGTCTTCAAAATTCTGATCCTACTAAAAGTTTTAGTTTTAAAGCTGTTGACGAAGCGCGCGTCTTATAGAAAGCTGTATACTCGTATCAATAAGATAAGAGAATAAGATTCGATGAAATTCAACCAGTTTTCGCTAAAGCTATTCTTCCCTACATCCTTAAATCAATGACTCACCTTTTCAGCACCATTTTCATTACTGGAGTCTTTCCTTCTACTTGGAAGTGTACAAAAATTGTGCATGTTCCTAAACATCAGAATGAGTTTCGGCCGAGTGGTATCTACCATTCTTTTCCAAGGTGCTTGAGAAACTTTTAAATTTCCAGACCAAAACATATCTGCACTACCGCTCTGATAAATCTTGTTGAAGACTTAAGGCAAGCTGTACACTAAAACAATATTACTTTCCTTGTTTTGTTAGATTTCTCGAAGGCATTCGACACAGCTTACGGTGATGTTTTATATAGAAAGCTAAGCAATCAATTTAATTTTTCGCCGAATCTGGTTTCATCTTACCTGCACAAGAGTTGTCAAGCAGTTGGGTCAAATAACTCTGTATCGGAGTTCCTTCTACTAAACAAAGGTGTACTGCAGGGCTTAATATTTGGTCCACTTTTCTTTACAATGTTTATAAATGATATCCTCTTGAGTATTTTGAACAGTTCTGGTAACGTGTATGCCGATTATGTCCAAGTTCGGAGAAGTTTTCTTTTAGGTCTAATGGAAAATGCAGCTCACAAAGTTAGCGAAGACTTTAACACAATTCTATGCTAGTCTCGATCTAATCTAATCTTAATAACTCACCAATTGAATTTGTTAAATCAGCAAAAAATTTTGGCATAGTATTCAACATGACACTTTCATGGAATGATCACATAAAATTAACCGTAGGCAGGGTTTATAGAAGCTTATGTTTACTATGATTAAGTCAAAAAATTACACCCCTTACAACGAGAATCTTTCTTGCAAAAAAATTTGTTCCAACCAATAATAGTGCAAAATATTAAAAAACTTTTTATTAGGGTAGCAACTTTCTTTGTAAATTACGTCTGAACACATCTAAAACAAAGACAGTTCGTGCGAAAAGCTAAGTAAAAAGAAGTTTTTGACGCTTGTTAGAGTTAGCACGATACTAAAAAAAATAAAATAGGTAGATATTCGATGATTTTAACTTTAATAAGATGGTAGAGAAATTACGATGCTTAATTTGATTAAATCTTGCAAAATCGTTGTTTTAACCTGTTTTCATACTAAAATAGCTTTAACATCGTACTAATTCAACTAAAATTTTGCGCAAATAGTAGGTATTTGGTTGTGAAATATTTAGTAATTGTGATTCTATTCACAAAAGAAATTCAATGTTTCTCATTAATGGGGTAACACTCGAAACTTTCTTTAAGTTTAGAATATAAGTGCTGCTTCAAATTGTAATGCAAACACATCAACCGATGTACTTTTATAATGAGTTTTGTATGTCTTGATCCATAAGAACATACAATCTAGTACCCATACGGTGTATATATAGGGTAGGCCATTTTATTTCAACAGTGACAGCTGTTTCCCTGTCGAAATCTTGTCAAAAAGTCAGTATCATAACTCCGGGGAACGAAATGAGTCGTTTTACGCTTGAAAAACCTTAGAAAATATTAAAAACTTATTTTCAAAATGATTGGTATTTAGCTTAAACAGTGCGTTTTTTGAAAAGAAGTTTTGGCCGAATTGAAGCACCCACCACACCTGTACGCAAGTTTGTACAAAAAGTTCGTGCGACTGGAATACTAGTGGACCACACTCATGGTCCCCATCGTCGTCGTACGGTGCGCACAGACGAGAATGTGGCTGATGTAACCGAGAGTGTGAGTCTCAATTCACGAACACCAACTCTCCATCGATCTCAACAGCTCAACATTTCACGCACAAGCCTGATGAGAATTCTGCACAAAGATCTCGGATTATTCACTAACAAGATCCAATTAACTCAGCAATTGAAGCCTCCGAAGCAGCCGCTTGAAAGACGTTGTGTTCGATATAATTAATGGGAATATTTGCTCTTACTAACAAAGTCCTAGTACATGGAAAAAAATTTATTTTGTTCATTTTATACCATTTTTAAAAAGAAATTTGTATTTGGCCCATGCTTTATACTTAGATAAAACGATAATTCTTTGTATTCTCAGTCCGGTTGTGGAAGTCTCTTTAACTTGCTCTTCGAATGATGGGTTGTACTAAGTCGCTTAGGATGAGACTTTGGCAGTACTTGGTAAGTCTGTGATGCTGATAAGATGTGTGTAATCTGTCTGCCCTATTTTATATAGGGTATCTTAAAGTATTAAGTAGTTACTTTAAAAATAAGGTAAATTTTAATTTGAATATTACTCTTAACTCTTACTCTTTTAATCGCACTCTTAACTTGGTGAACATGTGAGAACGACGCGTTCGCACAATGGTAGCAATTTCACGGTGAATATTTTCTTCTATGGCCTGCCCTGAATTATTACTGGATAGTCGCTCTGTACCTTTGACTTAAATAATCACCAGTAACCTGCACCTGTTGATTTATTTATTGAGAAAAACTACTTTCAGTTTTTTCATTATAACTCTAGCTTTGTGTGGACGCAGCAGTGTCACTTTGCTGCAATTGCAGTTGATCTACTAAATTTTCCGGAAAAAAATAAATATATTGCCATAAAATCGAATAAAGTGTATTTTTTTTAAAAATACTCCTCTCAAACTTCTATAATAAGCACGTGCACAAAAAATTCAGCTGTACATTTTCTTTAAACGCAGCTTATTTGCGTGGAACTTCCCAAAAGCTCAAATGATAATAAATTAATTGAATGCTTTCATTATCATAGAAAAATCTCTGTTGTTGTATTTTTGTTGGTTCTCTGTTTGGCAACGGGTATCTAACTTAGCAACAATAAACTATCTAACTCGCTACCAATATGATTTGGTCTTATATTGGTATAAGCAATCAATTAATTTTTGATTTCGATCCGTCAAAATACTGATCACTTCGAAATCGAATTTCATTCGCCACGAAAAAAAAATCCGTTTGTCATTCAAATCTAAATCTACTCGTACCAAAGAAAAACCTTATTAGTGTCCACGCTCTTGGAAATGATATTCTTTGTAAGAAAAAAAATAATGCAATGCTGGACTTGAGTGGTCTCATTTTGCTGAAATTGTGCTCTGTTTTTGAATCCGTCAAACAGTTGCAGTTTTCATACTAAAAACTCTGAAATCATTCGTCTATTAACGTCAGTACCAACTGTATCTTCCTCTTTGAAAAACCAGGGGCCAATTATCCTTCGAGCAGAAATTGCAAGCCACACTGTCGATTTCGAAGAAAACAAATAATTTTGCTGACGTAACATAGGTTTTTAGTGACACCAGTTTATTGGCATGGAAATACCTATCGCATGAAAATGTTTTTCGTCTGTAAACAATAGGCTTTTTTTTTGCAAGTTCAAAAGGAATTGTAGAAAAAAACGACATCGAGATTAGGCACTTTACATGTAAATACAACAACTACTTAAGTCTATACGGACTTATTTGGATGCTATTTGATGCTAGTCTCAATACAGCTGACAAAAGCCATAGCGTGTACAGTGCTTCCAACCTTTTACAAAAAAGTCCCAATGTCGTTTTTTTCTACAATTCTATATACTTACTTACTTAACCGGCTCCCGATCCATGGAGGGTCTCTGCCTGAGTTATTGCGGTCTTCCATCGGTTGCGATCCCTCGCGAGCTCCCTCCAGTCGTCGGGACCAAGCGCTCTTGCGTTCGTCTCGAGCGTTCGTCTCGAACCTGGGGGCTGGGATTCGAAGATTTTCTTGGCTGGAGCGTTGTTGTCCATTCGCACGATGTGATCGAGCCAGTGTAGTCGACGTGTTTTGGCTTTTTGGACTATATCCACATCTTGGTACAGCTCGTATAATTCACGATTGAATCTTCTCCTCCATTCGCCCTCTTCGCATATAGGACCAAATATCAGCCGAAGAATTTTTCTCTCGAAAGTGCCCAGTATCAATTCCCCTTTTTTACTTATCGTCCAGCACTCGGCGACATAGAGTAGAACTGGTAAAATTAGCGTTTTGTATAGCGTGCACTTTGTCTTTCGAGAAAGGAGTTTTGAACACCCATTTGTTTGGCCAAACCGAAGTAGCAGCGGTTTGCTAGGGTAATTCTTCGTTAAATTTCCACTAAGGTGGCATTCGTGGGATTGATGTTCGTTCCGAGGTAGGTGAACTCCTTGACTACCTCGAAATTAGTGCTACCAACAATGACGTTTTGTCCTAGGCGATGGACAGATGCGGCTTTGTTTGTTGATAGCATATACTTTGTTTTGTCCTCATTAACTTCAAGACCAACGCATTTCGCCTGTTCATCGCTTCTAGCACAGCTCGCTTGGAGCGGCCGATGATATCGATGTCGTCCGCATATCGAAGCAGTTGCGCACTATCTGCTCCAGGACTAGGTTGAAGAAATAGCGCATCTCCTTGTCTGAACCCTGTGCACGTCTGGAATAGCTCGGATGAGCTGTTACCCATTTGAACGTTGCACCGCGTATTTTGTAACGTCATGCGGCATAGCTGGATCAGTTTTTTCGGGATCCCGAGTTCCGACATTGCCAATAGAAGCTCTTGGCGACTTATGCTATCATATGCGGCTTTAAAGTCGATGAAAAGATGGTGGGTCTCGACTTGAAATTCGTTGGTCTTTTCCAGGATTTGTCTCAATGTGAAGATTTGGTCTATCGTTGATCTGCCTGGCCTGAAGCCACACTGGTACGTGCCGATTATAGTGTTGCAGAAAGGTTTTAGACGCTCACATAGTACGGTGGATAGGATCTTGTAGACAACATTAAGCAGGGATATGCCCCTGTAGTTTTTGCAGGACATAAGATCGCCTTTTTTGTAGATTGGGCATATGGAGCTATTTGACCAGTCGTCGGGCATGCTTTCCTCCTCCCACACTTGGTTGATGAGCTGATGCATGCACCCTATCAGGACATCTCCACCATACTTAAAAAGTTCCGCAGGTAGGGCATCCGAGCCCGCGGATATAGACTATATAGACTTGCCAAAAAAACTTTGCTAATACCTTTCGAATTTGCTATTCGAAACATTTCAGCGATTTCTCGCTAAGGTTTCTCGTTTCGTTTCGTTCAGAAACGGCATGATCTGAATTTTGTGTTGACAAAAGTTTAGTAATTTTTTTTATATCTTGGGGTGTTAATACTTACATTTTAATAGTTATCCATTTTCGCGGATTGTTTATATTTTCTTGTCGAACTTGAGTCAGTTGTTCTGTTGTTGATGGTCTCAGGGGAATCAATAAACATTATCCATTCTCGTCTAAGCATCTTAATCGACGACCGAAAAGTTGCTTTCTCGGCCTGTATTGGCATAACTCGTCGAATATTAAAGAAGGTATAAAACGAGCGATGCCCACGAACTATAGAATGACATCTCTTCAAGTATTCTTCAACTGAAAAGCGCCGTAGGGATTCTGGTCAAAATCGCATCGCATCAAATGATACCCCCCTTACTTCCCTCACCAGTTAGTTAAGGAGAAATAACAATTTAAACTTGAAAATGTCTCCCTTGACAGCCTTTAGATTTACGTATTCTTTATCTTCGTTGATTGCGCTTATAAGTCACTTTTTTAGTCATCAGCGATTAACAGTACCTAAGTTCGTGCAATCCAGTCATTAGTTGTATTTCTTTCAGAGATATCAAGTTTGTACTACAATACCTTTTTTTCTAATAAGCCCACAGTTGAAAATCGATACAACAGTAAATTGCCACGTAATTTAAATAAATAATTTTGAGTGCTTGATACATTATGTAGGTATCTCTATAAATGCGCACTAATGTCGTTCTCGTTATTCGATTCAACTAATTTACCTGACCAAACATACATAAATTTGTGGAAGAAATTAAAGTGTTATTGTATGTCCTTGCGTTTTTGTTGCTTGTTTTTCGTTTGTATCTAATAGGGACAGACGAATCAACAACTAAGGCTTATAACTGTGTTTATTGAAAATAAGTTCATTGACATCAATTTTAAGAGAATTCGATTTTCTCAATACTTAGAACTTTATAAGGAACTCTAAAATCCAGCATTAGTGGTGAAGATATATGTACATACATGATCGATTTTTTTAGTCATTTAATGGCTTTTAATTGGACTATTGATTGTTTGTATCATACAGACCATACAGGCCTGGACGAACGTTTAGTCTTGGAGGCACATTCACATCTTAACAATATTTAATTGACTCAGCTTAGGCGAAATGAGACGATATTTGACGGTTAATCCGAACGGGTAGAAAGCTACAGAATAACTAGTTAGCTTCTGTAAATGATCTCTCTCTTAAACTTGATTATTGGCTCAATTTTCAATGTCTTTAACATAATTATAATTATCTAATTTTAATTCAAAATTCATTACAGAAATATTCAATTTGGATCTAATAGATTGAGAAAATGTATTGAACTTATAGCAATGGAATATTGAACTTGATGATGAAATCCGTCGCCCAGATAGACATGTTTCGTGGAAGCTCATAATTTTGGGAAAAAAGTTCGGTAGCTATAACCGTGGCTAGGAAATGTCAGCTCCACAACTATTTAGACAATTATGAAGATTTTCATAGTACAAACTCTATATAAAATGACTTATCAATATTATTGGACATTATGAATTATTGGCCTTTAGTCCCGAAAATTTGAGTTTCGGCTCAGGGATCTCACATGGAATCACCGTAACTTTTGTTAAGCGTTTAGCGTTTAGGAAAGTTGGAGAGGGTTTTGAAAGAGATACCGATGCGCATTGGTTTTGAATGTCTGAATGCGAGGGTAACACAGAAAGAATCTCTGAATTTAATAGTACGTCTGAAGTTGGACTCAAGGGTAAACTGATGGACATTCCCTGAAGCGCGAGTATTACATTTAAATTGTTCAAAGGGGCGAGTGCAACTGGTTTGTTCATTAGAACACTGTTTATAAAAAAAAAACGAAAATAATGAAAGACAAGAAACTTTGCGGTAATGATCGAGAGCTGCAAATTTATATGTTATAGTTCTATCACCTATCGTACTTAAAGCGCTTTTTTGGATTCTATCTAAGTTATAAGAATATAAACTTTATTATTTAGGTCCAAATCAGAAGGTTGGAAAAATTTCTTGCAATTTCGAAGGAAACTTAAACACTGTTTTTTGGCGAAGGTGGGCTTTGATGCACCTATCGAGTTATTTAACCAAAAATTTTCAGCAGGAGCCCCCTTAAGATTAAAATAATATTGTATATAAAAATATTCGAAAAAATGTTTTTTGGGATTTTTTGATAAAAAAAAATCCAAGTTTTTTTCTTGAAAAATCAATCACCCCTGTTCTGATTTTCGTTTACGAAAGTAATACTTTCCTTTTCATTTCGTTTCAATTTTGTCTGGAGAATTTAAATTCCTAAATCTAAAAATGTATGTACATAAGTATTTTTAAAAATATATATTTAAGAACTTTTTTTTTTGTCTTTTATGAAGGGGAAGACACATGTGTAACAGAAAACCTGTCTGAATGTTGGTACCACTACAAGGCAAATTCGTACGAAATTAAGAAAGTCGTTTTCAAATCCGTACGTACGAAAATCAATTTCGGTAATGAATTCAATTCGGAACGAAAATCAGAACAGGGGTGAATATCTTTATAGTGAACGATTAGTTTTTGAAATTATTTCCTAAAATCTAAATACATAAAATTGGCATCTCAAATTTTGTACTTTAATAACAAACCGATTTTTAAATTTTATTTACATAAATTCATACTTTTCCGGAAATCAGATGACAATTTCATGCGTTTGAATATTTTTATCTCGTTAAATCCATGTTTTACGAGTATATTTATAAGATGTGTTTTAAATTCCAAAGTACTTTTACATAAGAGCAAGTTCGTGCGATCCCGCCGTGCATTTTATTTTTATTAATAAGGCTTATTTATTTCATTACCTTTAATGCTCACCTCAGCATAAATATGTATAGTAGATAAATTCTCATACACAATCCCAACAAGATGAGTTTATGAAACTCTCGACCCTGAATGAATATAAAAAAAAAAAGATGACCTAAACTTTTCCATCACAATCACCATTACCTTGTACCTTCACCAACTACACTTTATTCTTTGCTTCTTCATAGTTTTCGAAAAATGTTTTCCCAGCTAAAAGCTTTTGTGAGAAATAAACTACTTTAATAATGTTAAGGAAATTTTCCCAAAAGAGTTCTTATTTTATGCTTGTCCTCTTAATGCATTATATCTGTTCACAACCAATGTAATGCCATATACGGGTATCTATGCAATTCTCAGGAAAATAAATTACAAACCGGAGGACCTAAGTACAAAAAAAAAAGAAGAATCTTTGTCTATTTCTAACAGAAAAGCCAGGATAATGAATTTTACCTGTTGACAAGTAACAGAAAACAACATAAAAAGGACTTCCCTGAAAATAGTTTAATTTGCGAAGCAAAATAAAATTTCATTACAATTTCTGAAACAAAGGACCAGCACAAAGATGTAAATTTATCATGTTCGAAGTCTCAACTTTTTTCTTAAATTGGGAACATCCTTGTGTATTATATATTTTTTCATCTCAAAGCACAGTCAAAGAAAAAATATTAGAAGTCTCAGGCGAATCATAATCGAGACCCTACACCCTTGTCTGAGGGAAAAGTTTGTAAATACGAGTGCCTAAACTACAAAGGATTTCCATCTACTTTTGCTCTTTTGTGTCCTTAAGAATCAATCCTAACCTATATGTGTCTGTGTATACATTAACTATAACGTGCTTCTTAGTTCTGCCATTTCAAAGCATAAGATTATAGGTATAGGTTAGGAGCTCATCATGATCCGAAAATTGCTTTTGGATTCGAAATTAAATCGAACGAACTAAAGCACAGTAGATATAAATGTTTGAAAAGTTATAAGTATACCTTTATTCGAGTATTCTGCGTTAAAGCTATACAACGAAAGAACATCCTTTGGAATTTATTAAGATACCTAGTTACCCAAGTGGATGTTTCGGTAAAAGTTTTAAATTTTAATCACGTAAGCGAATCGTTCAGGCAGTTACGTGCAAATTGAGGTTTGATAAAGGCATAATTCTACACATAGGGTAGTGCGAAAGGTTTTCTAAAGAGTGAGTGCTTTTTGCTTTGAGTGCTTGACAAATTGAAACTTTTGATGTGTGTATATGATAAAAGGAAATGCTTTTGGTAGATCTTTAAGCTATAGGTAATGGTATTCATATACGTTTAATTTATAAAAGACTTAGCTACGGATTTGGAAGAATTTACTTCTTCTTCATCCTTATCACCTCTAAATTTTCACAGGATACTAGAAACAGGAGCTGACTTCTATAATAGAGTCATGTCTGCTTTAAAATAAATAGATATCAATATGTGTTTCTTGCGTTTTGGAATTAGATTGATAATTCATTTATTTATCTTTTAGTCTTACAAAATAAATTCAACGTAATACACAATTATTAAATTATTATTTTCGAGCAATATTTTTAAGACATAAGCTTTGTTTTTATAATTAGAAGTAAGTAATACCTTCAATCGAAAAATTTCATAATTACAATTGTAACGAATGTCATATTTTATAAAAGCTGTCAAAATTTTAGTTCAACTATGAAAATAATATAACTTTTAAATCTTTAGGGCACAGTCGAAGTAAAATTTTAGTTACCTCCTGCGACTTAACTCACAACACATTTTGTGAATTCACTGAAGATATTAACAGTTAATAACATAGATTTATATCTGGCCATCTGTTTTCCGAAATTAATTTTAGTTTCCAAAAATATTCGCGTTAGAAAATGAAAACAAAAATCCGAATTTTTGAGGTTATAGAAAAACGGTATATGATTTTATCTTATTCTTAACCTCTCTTCGCAATTTTTGAGGTTATTTAACAACGAAAATTCCTGAAAAAAAAATTGTATTTATTTAGGTTGAAGTCACGTCACAAATTTTAACATTTTGATTGGTTTAATAATTTAGCATTAACTAGCTCACAAAATCGTCAAAAAGAATGTGGAGGCCGTCATGAGCGATTTCAAAGTTTTTTAAAAAGCTTTTATCTTGACCTATAGCTAATGTTCTGTCGAACAATAAAAAATAAAATGCACGACTGGATCGCACGAACTTGCTCTTATGTAAAAGTACTTTGGAATTTAAGATACATTTTATAAATATAAAACATGGATTTATTGAGATAATAATGTTCAAATGCATAAAATGTCCATCTGGTTTTCGGAAAAGTATAAATTCATGCAAATAAACCTTAAAAAATCGTTTTATTATTAAATAAATTTTTTATATAAGAAATTTCTCTAAAATTTTTCAAGAAAAAAATGTGGGATGCGAATTTTAAGTATTTAATAATATTGATTTTAGGAAATAATTTCAAAAAATAATCGTTCATAGGTTTTGAAGATATTGATTTAAAAAAAATTTTTTTTTTTTTAAAAACCCAATAAATATTTTTTCGAATATTTTTATATACAATATTATTTTAAACTTAAGGGGACTCCTGCTAAAAATTTTGGGTTAAAATCCTTAGAGCCGTTAATGAGAAAGTCGAAAATCAAAAAAACGGGTCTATGGCAGGTACCCCTAATAACATTTTGCCCCAAAATTTTTTTTGACCAAAATGTAGTCCATGTCCATAATATCACACTTAATTTTTTTTATCGAAATCGTTAGAGCCGTTTTCGAGATAAATAAGATTTTACATTACGGGTGTATGGGGGGTACCCTTAATTTTGGAGCTAAAAAAAAAATTTCAATTTTTCCTCTAGGGAATCACCGAAGACTCTTAACTACCGAGATTGAAAGAAATAGGTCCAGTGGTTTAGGCTGTAGTTCGAGGTACAGACATACAGACACACTGAAACATGTTTTTTGTGTACTAAATTTTCCTTAAAATTTTTATAAAAAAAATTGATATGCAAATTGTTAGTATTTAATAAAATACATTTTAAAACGTAATTTAAAAATTTAATCGTGTATCGGTTTTCAAGATATTGAATTTTCAAAAAAAAAATTGTATTATTTTTTTAAAAATCCAAAAACTATTTTTTCGAAAAAATTTTTAGTTCATATTTTTTCAAATGCAAAGCAGCTCCTGCATAAAAATTTTGGTAAAAATCGTTAGAGCCGTTGGTGAGAAATTCGAAAATCAAAAAAACAGTTCTATGACAGGTACCCCTAATAACATTTCCCCCCAAAATTTTTTTTGACCAAAATATAGTCCATGTCCATAATATCACACCTAATTTTTTTTATCGAAATCGTTAGAGCCGTTTTTGAGATAAATAAGATTTTGCATTACGGGTGTATGGGGGGTACCCTTAGTTTTGGAGCTAAAAAAAAAATTTCAATTTTTCCTCTAGGGAATCACCGAAGACTCTTAACTACCGAGATTGAAAGAAATAGGTCCAGTGGTTTAGGCTGTAGTGAGAGGTACAGACATACAGACACACTGAAACATGTTTGTTGTGTACTAAATTTTCCTTAAAATTTTTATAAAAAAAATTGATATGCAAATTGTTAGTATTTAATAAAATACATTTTAAAACGTAAGTTAAAAATTTAATCGTGTATCGGTTTTCAAGATATTGAATTTTCAAAAAAAAAATTGTATTATTTTTTTAAAAATCCAAAAACTATTTTTTCGAAAAAAATTTTAGTTCATATTTTTTCAAATGCAAAGCAGCTCCTGCAAAAAAATTTTGGTTAAAATCGTTAGAGCCGTTGGTGAGAAATTCGAAAATCAAAAAAACCGTTATATGACAGGTACCCCTAATAACATTTCCCCCCAAAATTTTTTTTGACCAAAATATATTCCATGTCCATTATATCACACTTAATTTTTTTTATCGAAATCGTTAGAGCCGTTTTTGAGATAAATAAGATTATGCATTACGGGTGTATGGGGGGTACCCTTAGTTTTGGAGCTAAAAAAAAAATTTCAATTTCTCCTCTAGGGAATCACCGAAGACCCTTAACTACCGAGTTTGAAGAAAATACCTCCGATAGTTTAGGCTGTAGTTCGAGGTACAGACATACAGACATACAGACATACAGACATACAGACATACAGACAGACAGACGGAATTGTCGGACCCACTTTTTTCGTCTTCGCTATCATCGTAATGTCAACTTTGATCAAAATCTCGAGTTCGATTTTTTTTCCAAATGCAGAACTTGCCCTATAGTACCTATATCGCAAGTAAAAAAGTGACACTCAAATTTAAACAGTCTATTATTAAGGTATTATTAAGTATGATAGTACTTACAAATTTATAAGATAGTTTACTAACTCGTTCTTAATTTTAAACATTTTCTAACTAGTATCGTACTAAGGCAATTTTCTAATTAAATTTGCTCCTGAACGAACCTAAAATAATGACAGTTCGTGCAAAAAACTATGTAAACAGACCTTTCTTTGAAGTTTGTAAATATCAAAGTGTCTTTTGAAGTCAGCACGATACTAAGAAAATTAAAAAGGTATTCGATGATTTTAACCTTCATAAAAGGTTATATTCGATTAAAATTTGTAAAATCGTGTTTTAACCTATTTCATCGTACTAATTAAACTATTTTTTTTTGTGCAAATGCTTCTAGACAAAGTTTTCAAGCACTTTAAAAACATGAAGTGATCAAGGACATTGTGATTGTTATTACTATTTTTTTTTGGTTCAATGGATTTATCAAAAACAAAAAAAAAACGTTTCTGAATCATTTTTTCTGTTCCTTCGCAAAAATTTGTGGAAGACTGACCACCGAAAAGCGGATAATGAACAACACAGCCAACAGATAGTTTGTCAACAACGGAAACGCTGATAGAGTGGCAGAATTCAACGAAGCCAGTCGCCATTTTCGATCGCCTCCAACGAAACAAATTATTTTACAATTTTTATTATTTTTTTAATTAAATAAAGTTTAATTTTTATTAGAAGAATATTCTTTCATTTTATTTATATTACGAGGAATCCTCTATAAATGTTTCAAAATATATAAGGTACATAACAGGTGGCGCACCAATCGTGCTACATTGAGAAATTCAAATAACTTTTGTTTTAATAGATATATTTATTTATTTTTGTTTTATTGTATACAAAATTAAATTTTATTTAATAGATGTATACCCAATTGCTTTTGAAGATAATAGACCATAAATGACCTCCACGCTCATTCGCGCATATGCGACACCTGGCCAGAAAATTAAACATTGCGCCCTGAAAGTTTGAAGGCGTTGTAATCGACTGCTTCAATTCATTCGAATTCCTTGTTTTTATTTTGTATACCTCTTGCTTGACATAACCCCATGAATAACCTATCACAGTTAGGTCAGGTGACCTTATGACCAACGGAAAGTAGGTTTTCTGGATATTAAATTATTTCGAAATTTTCATTGCACCTTCGACATAACCCGTCTGGCTATGTGTGCAGTTGCTGGGTAAAATAACTCCTTTAACCTGTTTAAATAAAGGTCCCAGTTGCTGTTACAAGAAATATGGCCTGAGTGAGTGATCCAAATTGTGGATGATTATGCAAAAGCAAACACACAATTAGAGACATCAAAACCTACGAGATCCTCTCTTCTTTTTTAAATCAATCCAAACTGGATGATTCCGTGAGAATATCCAGAATTTCCCTTATCAATTTTATCCAAAGGTTCACAAGAGTTATGGTATCAAAATTCCGCACATCAGCGCTACCTGGGCCACAAGTTGCCATTTTTACAAATCTACCTATAATAGCTCGGCAATACACCTCAATAAAACAGCAAGCACCACACAATGACTCACTCTTGGTGCAGTTCCGTTTCATAAAGCATTTCTGGAATGGAGTCACTCCATATGCGGCAGTTTGTCTTGTTAACAAATCTGTTTAGATTAGGGTGGCCGTGGCGCGATGGATGTGTGCTCGCCTGTCAACCTCATGATGACAGGTTCGATCCCTGCCGTCGTCTATATCGCTTTAATTCCATTAAAAACCTTCTAAAAATTGTCATCAATGGGTTGCTGGTTTACTCATTACATGTTGTTCAGGCATAACACTAATAACATGTAATTGAGTTAAGCTAGTATGCCCAACAAGGATGAACACGAATAAAATAATGTGAATTATAAGCGACATAAAAATAAGACATGGCATTTCTCCGCTTTAGCTCAGCCGCCATCCCTGGAGATAAAAATATCTGAGACAACCACCAACAGTCTCAGAACATCGTGCCACACATCTTTCCTATCCTTCTTTCTCTTCATTAACTTCACGCCCGCGCTGTGTTGAAACATTTAAAGGGTAATCATAATCCCTTGAGCGCGGGTAGATTATAAAAAAAAAAAAAAAAAAAAAATGAGCCTCCTCAGACAAAAACACGCAATTTTTGTTAAGTTTTTGCCTTCTTCGGCCATTTCAATAATTTTGTGGCAAAATTCTAGCGAACAGGCAAATCCAGAGTGCTTAACAGTCGGCTAACTCCGATTTGTGCGGATAAGTTTCGAGTATAAACGCTTCTTGGAAGTTTTTGTATTGCCTGTGCTGACGAGACTACAGCTGCGATTATGTCCTGAATCCGAACATAGGCATCTCGTAGGGTACAGTCTACGTGCGATGCTTTCAGATTCGGCAAACATAAAGAAATCTACTGAGTCCCATCGCCTCCGTGTGAAATAACCATGGTCGGAAATCACTCATGCAAAATGTTCCTTGTGGCAAGGGTGGTGTGCCACGAAGCAGAGTGCCGTGTTGAAACGATACGTCGACGGTGTGCATATCATCCGACTCAGGTCAAAAGAAATTGGTAATCATCGACCGTTGGATCGATGATACAGCTAGCCAAAAATCCACACCAAACAGTGTCTTTCTCTGGATACATTGCCATTTGGTGGAACTCGTCTAGCTTGCGATTTTTCTAAATTGATTTTGCATGACTGCCATAAATTACAGCCAATTTGACTGATCAACAATATGGCCGCAATCACCTGTCAAAACTTGAAAACTCCTATTGGAAAACCTTTTAGGAGGCAACTCATTTTTTCTTGCGATACGAGTACAACATCAAGGGTTTTTCTATCGATGGCGGTTAGATTTTGGCGAACTTAGATACCAAGTTGTCTTGGTGACATCTGTCAAATCTGTTGTTTGTTTTTCAGTCACCAAGACAAGTACCACGATTGAACGGCACGTAAAGCTTTATTATCAAAATGGATGTTTGTAGGTGCAAACGTTGTGCCTATTTTACGGTAGACCTGGTAGTCTTTCACAGTTGACTCTTCAACGGTTGGTGGCTAAATTTGCGACGACTGGTTCGGTAATCAATCAGCCAACATTCATAACTCAAAGGAAAGCAACATCGGCCGAGAACATCGCTGCTACAGCTACATCTATCTGGAACAGTAATTGAAAATAGGACCACGCTGATCCGTGCCACTGTATGAAGAAGAGGCGGGCATTTTAACGACGTTATATTTCATAAATAATGGTTTACATATATGGGGGTTTCAAATAAATAAATTTTGTTAATATTTCACACACAAACTGTTTCAATTTGAACATACACTGCCGCTCATCTGAATAGGTTCACTGTTTTTCGTAACTTACTGTAAGACTATCTGCATATATATGGCAATGACTCGTCTGTGTTATGTATGTAATGAAAGAGCATTATTATGCGCTTAGTTTGGGAAAAAAAGTTTTCTCTTAAAGCTTACCGTTATTCTCACACGCTAGCTAAACTTAATTCATTAAAAAAAACTAAGTGTTTTTTTGGCTCATCTGAATAGGTTCAAAAGCAAAAAATGAAGGAAAACAAGAAAAATAACTGTAATTAAATGATTTATTTTGCACATTGAATAGGTAGAGACATAATAATTCATATTAATAATGTGTATCGCCACCTTTTTTTTGAAACTGTTTCGAAAATTGGAATTGGAATGAAGTCATACAGTTTTTCTAGATATTGCAGCGAAATTTCTGCCCACGCTTTCTTAATTCCCTCGATTAAGGACAACTTGTCTTCATATTGTCTCCCCGACTCATACACCTTACGGAAAAGAAGTCCCCAAACATTTTCAATTATGTTAAGGTCAGGTGAGTATGGAAGCCATTCCAACACCTCTACATTTTGGTTCTCGATCCATTGTTTTACCGACCTCGCTGTATGGATAGGGGCATTATCATGCTAGAATGACAATGGTATTGGTCTGAAAAGGTCAGAGATTTGTGGGAAGACCTTTTCAAACACAACTTTGTACACATTGATATTCATTCGCGATGTAAGAAATTGCAGCTCAAAGGTTCCATAATATGAAATTGCTCTTCACACCATGACACTGCCTTCACAGCTATGCAGACGGCTTATATAATGTTCTTCTTTACGAAGGTCATGAAAGTAATAGTTGTAGCCATCTGGGCCCTCTAAGTTGTATTTTTTTCATCTGAAAATATAGCTCGCCTCCACTCCGATTTCAACGACATGTATTTTTTTTGCAAAATTGGAGACGATTTTCTTTTCGTTTTTCGTTCAAAGGTGTTTTTTCGGTATTTTTTTCTTTTTGAATGCTTAGTACTCTTATTAACGCGTTTCACCATCACCAAACTACACTTAACACCAGTTTTGAGTCTAATTTTTGACGCGGAATCATGCGAATTAGAAGCAGCTGTTATGATTGCGCGTCTATCGGCCATTGATGTGGCCTTATAAGTGTAACCTTTCATATTTTTCCCGTAGTTTTCGATGTTCCGCAAATATTTATCCACTAAATTTTGGCTTCTTTCTATTTTCTCTTGCGATTTTTCTTTGGCTTATCCCTAATTCAATAAATGCTTTTATTTTGCATTTTTCTTCCTATTTTAAGGATTTTCCGCGACCCATTTTTCTTGTTAAACGGTTTAAAACAATTCGATTTACCAAAAAACTTAACTTTCAGTACACATCCGCCGCGCACATCAATTAAAAATGATTTTTTTGCTTTCGAACCTATTCAGATGAGCCAAAAAAACACTTAGTTTTTTTTTAATGAATTAAGTTTAGCTAGCGTGTGAGAATAACGGTAAGCTTTAAGAGAAAACTTTTTTTCCCAAACTAAGCGCATAATAATGCTCTTTCATTACATACATAACACAGACGAGTCATTGCCATATATATGCAGATAGTCTTACAGTAAGTTACGAAAAACAGTGAACCTATTCAGATGAGCGGCAGTGTATAATCGCTCTTATTGAAAAAACGTTTACATAATTTTGCACACACGAAAGGGGTTATGATTATCCTTAAAATATTTGAATACAGTGCGAGCGTTTTAGAAAGTTAGAAAGGAATTAAAAGGACATAGCGATGCACATTGGTTTTGAATGTCTGAATATCGTAATGAAAGGGTAATATTGAGTCAGGAAAAGCATTCAATCTTTAAATTGTACAGTACGTCCGATGTTAGGCTTAAAGGTTAAACTGTTCCATCAACTAGCTTTATTTTAATTATTCTCAAACTTATTTGTTTAACCAAAAATAACAGTACAGTAGAATTTTTTTTCCAAATTTCAGAAAATAGTCCATTTTTTTCAAAAACTTTTTCACAAATGTTTAGAAAATAAAATTAAAACCGTTTTTTTTACTATAGAAGAATTTAAAGGAACAGTAGTAAAAAATAAACAGCTAAAAAGTGTTTATTTTAAAATAGTCATCGTGTCAAAAAGAAAAATATTCATCTTTTCCATAGCTAACGACCTATCTATCTATCTGAGCAGGTTTATAACTTTTGTTTTTGGTCTTTCTCTTCACACGAAAGATATGCATTGCCGATTGCTTACAATATACACTGGTGTATATTTCATCTTACCTCATAGCCTGGATAATTTGAAACATAATGGCGCAAAATTTTAAACAGCCTATTATTAAGGTATTAGTATGATACTACTTAACAATTTGCTAACTTTATAGTAGTTTACTAACTCATTCTTAATTTTAAACATTTCTAACTAGTATCGACTTAAAAGAATTTTCTTAATAAATTGCTACTAAACACACTTAAAAGAATGACATTTCGTGTAAAAAAGTAAGTACACGAACCTTTTTTGATGTTTGCAAATGTCAAAGAGTCATATGAAGCTAGCAGGATACTAAATAAAATGCACGACTGGGTCGCACGAACTTGCTCCTATGTAATAGACTAGGAATTTTAAAAACGAATGTTATTAGAAAAAACTGTTCATAAGGATAAAATGAATTTTTTAAATTCTCTTAGTAGTAAGAGATAAAAACAGAATGCTATGCAAATATGAATTTATGCAGGAACAAAAATTATAAGTCGTTGTAGTGGTTCCTTATAAAAATAAGCTTTTATGTACAAAATTTTTAAAACATTTTTAAGAAAAAATTTTGGTACGCCAACCTTAAGTTTTTATTATTGTACGAATAAAAGTCTAATTTCCAAAAAAAAAAAAAAAGCCGTTCTTGAGATATCGAATTTTTCAAAAAAAAAAATGAATTTTTTTTCTAAAAATTGAAAAAATATTTTTTCTTAAGTTTTTAAATGCAATATATTTAAAACTTTTTAGGAGTTTCTTTATAAAAAATTTCGTTAAAATCCGTTATGTCAATAATGAGAAATTCAAAATTCGAAAAAATCGTTCTATGGTAGGTACAGTCAGTAATATCTAGATTTAAAATTTTTTTTATTAAATTATAGATCGTAAAGATTAATTAAAAGAAAAAAAATTTTAGCAAAATTCTCGGAACCGTTTTCGAGAAAAATACGATTTTCGAAAACCATTTTTTTAAATTTGAATGGAAGGTACCGTTAGTTTTAGATAAAACTAATTTTGTTTTCTCAAATCTTGTAGATTATGTTAAGAAACTTTTATTTGTCCAGTTTGAAAAAAATCGAGCATGGGGTTTTCGAAATATTGAGTTTTCAAAAAAAAATTTTGAATTTTTTTTTTTAAATCCAAAAAATTAAAAATTGAAAATTTGAATATGTAATAATATTCAAATTTTGTTGGAGCTTTGGCATAAAAAAAATTATTTAAATCGGCTCTACTGTTTTCTAGAAAATCAAAAACAAAAAAATGGACCCAGGGGGGCTACCAAAAATAACATTTTTTTGTAAAATTTTTTTCAACCATTAGCTAGTTTTAACCAAATGAAATTTTTCGATTTTTTTTTTAAATTCTTTGGGACAGTTTTTGAGAAAAAAAAATATTTATAAAATTTCGAAAAAAAATCGTATGGCAGGTACCGTTATTTTTGGTCTTAAAAAAAAAAACAGAAAAAAACGTCCGGGGGGGAAAAATTAAAACCCATATCTACCAAGTTTGAAGAAAATCGGCCGAGCCATTTAGGCTGTAGTCGAACCGACAGACAGAAAGACAGAATTGCGAGACCCACTTTTTTGGTCTTCGCTATCATCGTAATGTCAACTTTGATCAAAATCTCGAGTTCGATTTTTTTTACGAATGCATAACTTGCCTTATAGTACCTATAAGTCGCAAGTAAAAATAATTAAAGTAGGTGTTCGATGATTTTAACTTTAATAAAAGGGTAGAAAGTATGATGCTATATTTGATTAAAATTTGCAAATTCCTTGTTTTAACCTAGCATCCTTCCTACTAAAACAGCTTTAGCATCGTACTAATTCAATTAAAATTTTGCGCCAATCAGTTTTTCCTTATTGTTTTCTCCTTACTTCAAACATGGCTTGCTAAGACTTTAAAAAAGATTTAGCTACAATATTTTCAAAATTTTAGGAGGAGAATTGGTTTTAAAAAAATGTGATACTTTTCACCCCATTTGCCCTAAAAGCTAGTCGATGGTTAAAAACTAAAATTTAAAAATGATTCTTATAGTATAGAATATTTTTAAAGTTTTCAATTTTCTCAAAAACAGTATCAATTGTATGCCAAGGATCAAAGAATTTTTTAAATGTATTGTGAATTCAAAAAAATTGTTTGAAAATATATTTTGAAAAATTTGTTAACACTATCTTAAAGATTAAGGGAGGAAATTCTTTAAAAACAGTTTTCGAAAATCTTATTTTTATCTAAAAACGGCTCCTAGAATTTTGTTTCGTACATGGTAATTAGGTTTTATTTCCTTTCAAATAAAAGCACTCTTCATTTTAAATAAGGCACTCTATCAAATATACTTTATAATGGTAAATAATTCATTTGTAAAAAAATATGGAAATGGCTTAGGAATTATTAGAGTGTGAAAAACTATAAGCTCATTTTACCCGTATTTTAAGTTCTGAAGACTTAAAGACTTAATACAAATATTTCCTCAAGAAAACAAGAAGTTTAAAAAGCATTTGATTTTAATCTTCTGTGAAAAAAAATAAATCCCATATGTCGATTTTTTAAAGATTTTGTTTTAATCTGAAAAGGAAACAATACAACCGAAGAGAAACGTTTTTCCAATAAGCATTATATCGTATACACCAACATATCCTGGTGAATAGTTAAGTTGATAAATTTATTGCTTCACGTCACGTCGTCGTCGTCGTTGTGTTCCATCCTCGTCATCATGGTCGGTATTGCTAACCGTACGCTTCCAGTAACTTCCAGCAATACCAGACTGATATCCATTCTGTCTCTGACTCCGTAAAGAGGTGGATTTATTTCACATTTAAGAAAAAAATCGATACTTCAAGCTTAACCATCATGGTATATCCTTCAAGCTGAGTGGTTTAGTTGCTGTACATAGTAAAGGACCTGGTGCTTCCATGGTCAGCCTAGCTTGATGGTCGTAAGTTGTCTATGCAGCTGTTGCGGTTGCAGTATATTTTATTTGAATCAACAAAATAATAAAAAATAAGCTCATACAGGATAAACAAAAAAAAAAAAACAACTCCTCCAAGCCACAAAAAGGCTTCACCAGAGCAAAAGTATCTTTAAATAGGGAGAACGAACGATCCATCCAAACCGGCATAAAAAACGGTTCTACAAGGCAGGTGCTTATGAAAAATGCACCCAAAAAATTGCAGTAAGTCCTTGTTGGTCGTATAAGGAAATAAAATATTACAAAAATTAAATGCAATAACTTGGTCGTACGAACTGGATTTTATGGTTGAAAATTTCGCATTTAGTTATAATAGGTTTTTCAATATAGAGTGGGAACAATCAGAAAAATTCTTAGTTTGATTTGATCTTTTAAGAGTGAAGGCCAGCGAGATTCCCGACTCCTGTGAAAGGAATAGTCTATTTTGACCTATTTTGAACTTGGTTGGCATATTGTCAGGTAAGACACTCTTAATAGCCAATCTTTAAAAAATCTGTGATTTCAGAATCTTTTCTTTAAGCTGCATGCTTTAATTTTCAACTAACTTTTCCTTCATGATCGTCTTATGTTTTCCTAAAATCTTGTTGTTCTCTTAAAAATTTTGTTTGTGAAACCAATACATGCCCCATATATAGCAAATACAAAACATATGCAACCACTTGTATTTGGATATAGAGATCCACCATACATACACATAAGTCCGGATGCTGAGAATGAGAAAATTTCTAAAGGAAGCTCACATATATTTACCTCGACGAAAAAACTTTTATTTCAACTTTTGAGGCAAATTTTAGTTTTTTTTAAAGTTTTCCTTTTTTCTCTTTTTTTTTTTGAATTTTGTAGTTTGTTGCAAGAGGGAAAATTTCCTGTGGGATATCCTCTTTTCAATTTTGTTGTTGTTGATGATGTGTTTTCCTATAAGATGTATTTCTTTTTTTTTTTTCTTAGACACAAATGTTCCGGTTACAGTATTGTCAAATTAGGTGCAAGGGGATTTCGACAAGTATTTGTCATCGCGTGAGGACTCGAAAGTTTTTGACTAGCTTGTTGAAACTTTTAGAGAGATGTGATGTGCTTCGTGCGAGGACTAACTAAAAGGTAATGCGAATGTACAGTGAGTTGTGTTAGCTTTTAAGACACCTGGTTTATTTCAAGGGAATAAGGTGTTATGCTTTTATAAACTATAGAAAATAGCTTGAAAAATGGTTATCAAATACTTAAGGGACCAGCTATTTCGGTGGTGTTCTTGTCGTCATTCGTCTTTCTGCAAAAACTAGACATTTTTGTATATAGCTGTTCCCTATAGACGCTGTCATAATTGGCCTTGAAACCAATACAAAGTTGGTGGATGTCGATCTGAAGAAATTTTTCAAGATCGAAAGTAATGGTCGCTGACAATTTTGAGATCAGAAAGTTTATATTCAGTCATCTGGCCAGGAAGTTATTGTTGATCAATGATTTTTTGCTTAGCTACATTTTAACTCCCATCCTGTTTATGAAATATATCCTGTAATGAAGCATTACCATAAGTTAATTAAAATTCCATACAGTTTTGTCTTTTATCTTCTCAATTCACACTGACTTTGTTAAGAGGAAATTACTCACTGACAAACGGGAATGGAGCGACATAGAAGACAACGTTTCAATACAATCCTCCCACAGGAACGTCAAAAATGAGGAAATTGACAGTGCCATCGACTGCCAGGAGTCAGCTGTCTTCAATGCCCTCGAAGCCCAAAAAGTGCCCAAGACGTCCAAAGACAGGTATGAAGTATGAACACCTCCCGGAGTTTGTGCGGAATCTCTATTCCCACAGACAAATGTTGAGGAAACGACTTCAAAGGATACACCACAAAGAACTAACCACAGCCAACAATGACTACCAGGCAGAAAGAAGCGAACTGCAATGTGTAAACATAACGTTCCGGAACTCGATCCAGCACCACAACAACATGCGATTCCAAAAGAGACTATACAGGCCATAAAACCAGGACCAAACGCATTCAGCGAAATAAGCAACTGTTTATGGAAAACCCAACCTATGCCTGATGTCATCATCAACAACAACATTGAGTGACATCAACAGCTGACAAAGTGGAAGTTTTTGCGAATCACTTCAAAAACTTCACACCTAGCCCATCAACGGACCCTGTGTTCCTGGATGAAATCAGGACATCCCTCCAACTATACCAACCAGAGGAAATTGTGGAAATCATCGTCAATTTCAAACCAAAGAAGTCAACAGGGCCGGATGGAGTCACCAACTACATCATCAAAAGGCTTCCACATGCAGTGATGATACTACTCACAATCATCATAAACAACTGCGTCAACAACTGTTACTTCCCTAATAAGTAGGAAACGTCAAAAATCGTGGCAGTCCCGAAGAAAGGCGCTAGAAACCTGGCTTCCAACTATAGGCCTATATCCCTCCTCAACAATATCAGCAAAATTCTGGAAGAAGTCATACTAAGGAGGTTCAATAAGTACTGCAATGAAAACAACATCATCCCAGACATGCAGTTTGGCTTTCGGGAAGGACATTCAACACTGCATCCATTACTAAAGTTCCAGTGTGACCTCTCCTCAGCACTCAACAGCTAGCGTGCCACCGTAGGATACTTTCTGGATGTCGAGAAAGCATTCGACAGCCTATGGATAGAAGCCCTTATCCATAAGCTTCGAGAACTTGGATTACCTTTGCCACTAATAAAAATATTATTTCCTTTTCTCTCTTTTAGAAAATTCTTCGTTCAACTGGACAGCTGCAAGTCTTCAATCAAATCCATCAAAGCCGCAGTCACCCAAGGATCGAGGCTGGGTCCCTTTCCTAAATAGCCTGATGATGTCTGATCAACCCGTGCCAACTGATTGCGAGAACTTGCTTTTTGCTGATGACTCACTTACCTACGCCTCATCGATAGCGCCAACAATTGCAGTTCGGAGAGTGGAAGCCCACGTCTCCAGACTCTACGAGTTTTTTTTTTTTTTATTTCACTCAAATGATCCAATACTGTTCCGATTCGATTTTAATTTCGTTTTCCATATAATTCAATCTCCTAATTTTAACCGATTCCAGTCAAATAATGAACCGAATTTGATCGAATACAGCTTGACAAAAAATTAAGAAAAAAATTTAATTTCGTTGTAAAATCAAAGCGAAATAAAACAAAAATTCTTTAGCTGACAAAAATACGAATAAGAAACAAGAGACCGACCATTTTCTCTCACGAAAGTATCAATAATTTAACAGCCACGACAAAGTAAAGAACAATAATTGTATGAACAACCGCCAATTTTTAGAATGTCCAAATTTAATTAATTTTTGATTGTAAGATGGCAGAATAAGGTAAAAAGCAAAAGGTAGTATGGATACACTTTGATCAAATTTCTAATGGAAGATCAAAGTGCAGCTACTACCAAAAAACATTTAGTTTTAGCGGAGGAGCAACATGTAACCTTTTCAACGACACTTGAGGTCTCAACACGTTCAAATGAATATTCAACTAACTAGATACATAGCGGTTTCAACTCCCAGAGTATACATACCTGATCTTGATACCTCAAATGATATCAAGAATTGCTTTTGCTGCCCAGAACATCAGCAACCAACACAATCAAGTATGTTCTTCAATGTCGAGTTCAACCCAGAAATTCCAGTCAACCGTGCGCTTGGCGTTTATAATCGACATTGATTGAATCGGGACAAATGGAATCGAGTGTTAAATCGAGTTAGCTGATATCGAAAATCGAGATTCATTGAAATGATTGAGATTGGAATTGATTGAAATGAGAAAATTTGTGGTTTCATTCATCAATACTTTTCGATGATCAGATCAAACAAATGTAATCGTTCCTGATTGGCACAGCTCTACTCTACTTGTGATGCCGATTAAAATGTTTGGTATGCAAATTGTTAGGACATTAGCTAGATTAGGACGAGCCTTGTTATTATTAGGATTATAATTAGTATTTATTTATTTACTAATCCGATCGTTTCATTCCTATTGCAGTAGCTCATTGGACAGATTCTCTTCTAAAAGTCCCTACCGTATTGTTCCTTAGATTGCGTGCTAGGGACAAGGCCTTTCTAGAAAAAAAAAAAAAACCGGTCGTTTAGTTCTGGGTTCCTCTTGAAGTTGCTCACTGGACAGTTTCTCCTCTGAGAGTTCCAACCGTTGTTTCCCTAGATTGCTTGCTAGGGACACAAAACTTCTGATAAGGATCCCCGCAGCTCACTTGACAAGGCTCTCACTAAGTTACGTGCAAGGGTTACGGGTTTCCTATAAGGATTCCCGATCGTTTAGTTTCTTTAAGCTTCTCTTCAAGTGGCTTATTTGACAAAGTTTTCCTCTTTGGGTTCCGAACACTTAGTTCCCTAGGTTGCGTGCTGAGGATATAGGGCTTCCCATAAGGATCCCAAGAGTTTCCGACCTTTCGTTTCTTAAGTTGCGTATGAAGTACCGTGTTAACTATTTTAAGTTATTCAATATTGTATTACACGAAGTACTATGTTATTTGTCTTAAGAGAACAAAAAATTATAAATTATCATATAACCGAGTTGCATTTGTGGGTTGGAGGACCCAACGAGGAGCTTCAATCTTTCAAATCCGCGAAGCAATTCAGACAGGTTTAGTTGGCGCATGCATGGCGACTGAAGAAACTGTTCAAAGTGACACAAGGCCAAATTGGCCATACATTGGAATGGAAATGTTATAAAGATGTTTCAGTACTGGAAATACATACCGTTTTTATCGATATATTTTGTCTCCACTAATTTGGGATTTGCGTCCCATCTCTGAGTAAAATATTTGGGATTTATGTCCCATTAAGGTGTTCCTTCAACTATGTAGGTCATATAAAATAAGGCCAACAAGATAAACTGTCAATACCTTGTTGATACAAATTTGATATGAACATTGTAAGAGTATGGTTTTTCCACTACTTCTTCCACTATTCTTCTCAGTACGATAGCATATATTGTCTTTGCATCATATCGTTTTGGTCAGGCACGCAACTTTTTGCACAGAACAAGATACCTCTTAACTAAACAAAAAAACCATAAAACATATTATTTCGATATTTGCCCTGAGACTTTTTGATTTAATTAAATTCATCATTTGTTTGGAAGAAAATCCTTAGATATGTTTTTATTTGTATTAATTAGTTATTGAAAAAAGGAGGACGATAAATTAAAATAAAATAAAAACTCCATCAAACGATCTTTATAGAAATAATAGAACGCCCGAAACAAAATAAGCTAATTACTTTTTTTTCATTCATCTTGTTGACTTGAAAGGCTCTTTAGAAATTTATCTTCTAGACTTATTTTTTCGTTAATTAGTTCTTACCCAAAACAAAAAATAAATCAAGCAAATTAAATCTTATTTTCTATTGAACAAAAATGTCCATATCTTTAGAAATCAAATATGCCTTTCTCTCTCTCTCTTTCTCTCTCTAAAGGATTTTTCAATTCTTCAGGATAAGTATGAAATTGGAACTAAAGGAAAATAGATTTAATATTTCTCTAAATAAGAGGCTGTCACTAGTGTCCTTTTATGATTATAATCTCGAAGACATCCATCGAACCACCCGGTCCGTTATACGGGATGATGGCAAACAAATTGAAATTAAAAAACTCCAATTAATCTATATCAATATGCGCGAGTCATCATAATACGGTCTTCATCATAATACTTGCAGTGGAAAAAATAAATAAATCATTGTCCTCTTCGTGGATGGATATCACTAAGGAAAAGAAAAAAAGTTCTTATCCTACAAATTAATTCTAAATTTCATCTTTCCAAGGCATTGAAAAATTTATAACAAAGTCACGGAGATTATCCTGAAATGATGACGATGAATATGGTGAATATTAAGGACACTTCATTGAAATTCACACAAGCGTCACTCATTTTCTCATGCATATGTATGTGCTAAGCTACCGCGTTACCTATCCATATGGCTGGCACTCACAAAAGATCTATGTGTGTTTTTTTCATGCATTTGAATTTCGTTCTTAAGAGATAAGAAAGGAGGTTAAGGATTATAATTATACGAAACGCATTCGTAAGTCGGCTATAGCTTAAAAAGTTTTTCAGAATTATATAAGTGCTCTGCTGTAACCACATAGTTTGGCGTCTTATTGAAATAAGAAGTTAAGTACCTTGCTTGAATTCTCCAGTAGTCGTCAAGTCCTTCAATTCTCCGGAGCTTATTCATTCATGCCTGATGAAAGTTTCTACCAAAGACGCAAGTCCTCTTACATCAAAAACGTGTTGGTTTAATGAGCAGAAGTGTGTGTAGTTAGGAGGGCATCAGATGGTATCTTAATTGGCAGAAAGTTGGAAATTTCTGTTAATGCTTTTGATGGACCATGTAGAATCCTTAATGAGTGCTTAAGCTTACTAACGTGGAGTAGTTTTAACGTTAAAGAAAATGTCGTAATGAGGCGTGTAAGGTAAGTCAAAAGAATACGGTGAGTATGCACTTCTATATTGGAGGTACTTTTATTTAATTTATATGCAATTGTACACTGTAAGGCTTAAGTTCAAGAGAAGATCGTGCAAAAATCATTAATGGTTCCTCCCATAGAATTGTGTTTTTCTTTTGCATTACGTTTTGTAATACGATAGGTAGACATAATAAAATACAAATTCGACTATCAATAATATCAGCTAAGTTCTCGAAGGAGTCATACTCAGGAGACTCAAGAAATATTTCAACACTCATATTATTATCTCAGCCTTTTTTGAAGGTCACTCAACAATGCATCTGTTGCTGAAGTTCTAATCTGACGTTTCCACTCAACAGCTATCATTTAAGCATTGGATGCTTTCAGGATTAGAGAAAACATTCGACAGTGTATAGATAGAAGCTCTTATATATGAACTTCGAATACCTTCATCACTAAAAAAAATCATATTTTCTTTTCTTTCCTTCAAAACATTCTTTGTCCAACTGGATAACTGTAAGTCTTTAACCAAATCCATAAAAGCTGGAGTTGCATAAGGATCGAAGCTGGTTTTTTACACCGAAGGCAGCACCAAATACCTTCACGCATCCTCCATAAAAATAAAATGCACGACTGGGTCGCACGAACTTGCTCCTATGTAATAGTCTTAGAATTCAGTTAAGAATGTTATTAGAGAAAAACTGTTCATAAGCATAAAATGACTAAAGAAGTTGTCTTTAGTAGTTGGAGGTAAAACAGGATGCCATGTGATTCAAGCAAATATAGTTTATGCAAGAACAAAAATTATAAATCTTTGTAGTGGTTTCTTAAAAAAATAAGCTTTTATATACAAAACACTTTTAAGAAAAAATTTTGGTACGCCAATTTAAAGGTTTTGTTCGAATAAAAATTAAATTTATTAAAAAAATATTGAGCTGTTTTCGAGATATTGAATTTTCCAAAAAAAAATTAGATTTTTTTTTCAAAATTCAAAAACAATATTTTTCTTAAAGTTTTGAAATGCAATGTTTTTTTTAAACTTTTTAGAAGCTTCTCTCTAAGAATTTCATTAAAATCCGTTATGCCGATAATGAGAAATTAAAAATTTAAAAAAATCGTTCTATGGTAGGTACAGTCAGTAATATCTTGTTTTCAAATTTTTTTTATTAAATTGTAGATCTTAAAAATTAATCGAAAGAAAAAAAAATATACCTAAGCAAAATTCTCGGAACCGTTTTCGAGAAAAATACGATTTTCGAAAACCATTTTTTAACATTTGTGGGTAATTCACAATAATATTCAATCTATTGGGGACCTTTAGCAGAAAAAAAAACGATCAAAATCCGTCGTACCGTTTTTAAGAAAATCAAAAACCAAAAAATGGTTCCAAGGGTGGTACCAAAAATAAAAATTTTTTGGAAAACTTTTTTCTACCATTACCTAGCTTTAAGTCAATGAAATTTTTTAATTTTTTTTTAAGAAAATCTGTGGGACAGTTTTTGAGAAAAAAAAATATTTATAAAATTTCGAAAAAAATTCGTATGGCAGGTACCGTTATTTTTGGTCATAATAAAAAAGAGAAACAAACATCCGGGGGGAAAAAATCAAAACCCATATCTACCAAGTTTGAAGAAAATCGGCCGAGCCGTTTAGGCTGTAGTCGAATCGACAGACGGAATTGCGAGACCCACTTTTTTGGGCTTCGCTATCATCGTAATGTCAACTTTGATCAAAATCTCGAGTTCGATTTTTTTTAGGAATACATAACTTGCCTTATAGTACCTATAAGTCGCAAGTAAAAAAGTTCAATAAGCATGCTAGCTGAAACGTGGGAACTTCTGCTTACATTTGCTTCACCCTTTACTGGGAAAAACAGAACAGACTCAGCAAAAACACGAAGCTTCTAATCTACAATCACCTGATCAGGCCCGTTCTCACTGCTGCATGGCTCGTTTAGTTGACTGGTACAGACGCACTAACTAATCCAATTGCGTGAGCATCCCTTGGACCATAAACTTCCGTCAAAACCCTCAGTCTGCTAGTTCGTGGTCTAAAGTGGCCAATATACACGACACTTGCTTGCGCACCGGAAATGTGTGCTGTGTGTGCACACACGTGTCGTGTGGATGGGCCACTTAAGGTATCAAACTTTGATCTTCATTTCTGAAAATTTGTTCATCTTTTGACGATGCGGAAGTCTACTTTTCGTTGGTTTTTGACATTACCTTTCAGTGCTTTTCGAAAACATAAGAAAAATTCAATTTAAAAGTCATTTTGACGTCTTGCAATTTACAAGACTATAGTAAATTGCAAGATGTCAAAATCACTTCCAAATATTTCTTCGAATTGAAAATGATTTGCAAAATAAGTAAGGAAGTTTAAATTGGAGCTCAAAACTGTTTCAATTATACAAATGATGCATTTAGTTTTGGAATGGTCTATCTGGTGATTTCTTGAATGTATTGAGAAAATCAAGAAAGTCATGTATAACTTGTTTGTTGGCAAGGTTGAACAAAATGGATGGCGCTCTTTTTGATGCACAGATGGCGCTTTTTATGACACACAGATGGCGCTTTTTTAACGCATATGATTACTAAGCTAGGTGCACATCATAAATTGTAAAAGGACACTGACGTTTAAGATATCAAAAATTCAATACTATCCATTTTTTGTGCATTTTTATCTTTCCTTAAATTTGTAAGATGGTGACATTAAAATCCAATTGAAAACGACAGACAAAAGTTTTTATAATTATGCCCGATTCATATAATGCAATGAGAACACGAGACGAGAGCGAGACATGATTCAATGTCACCTTTTCGTTGTTATAAAATCGTTCCGCAATTCCTTAGGCCTCGAGCGTAAAATCAATTTTTATTTTCGCAACTGTTTGGTTGTTAAAATGAAACATACCTATGGTAATAGTAATATACATAAGCCCATATGTTTTATTTCAGCAACCAAACAGATGTGAAACTAAAAATTGAATGTGCGCGAGTGTTCTTAGGTACATATGTATATGTACATACATACTTCATTTATTTATTTCATTTAACGTGACGACGAGAAATGCTTAATTACGTATATCCTCGTCTGCTTTCATAGTATGAAACATGCTCAAAACTCTTTTTTCTTATCGCATTCATTGTGTTCGAGCCAAAGGATTTTAAAATTGTAGGCAATGCTAATTAAATTTTGACACCGAATTTAAAATTCTTCGCATATGGCAATGCTAGCTTATTTATTTGACAACAGAAAGCAGAAAGTTTATTTACAAGTGCTTTTTTTTATTTCGCATTAATTATTTTGTAAATTTTAGTGCTAAGTTTTCAAGTTAAATAGAATAAAAGTATTCAGTATTTATTATAAAGTGTTTAATCTTTTAGAAAAATAAAACGATAAAAAAGATGTAGGTATTTGTTTGTATTTTTGTTTACAAAGGGAAGTGGTTTTTAACTAATAAATGGTTCGGCCACATATGTAATTCATTAAAAAAAAGCTTTTATTGTGTTTTTTTTTAATGAAATTATTTTTTTTAATTGTTTTGTTGGTTAATTATCGTGGTTTCTTCATTAAAAGAACATTCTAATTCAGCGATAAAAGGTGTTTTTAAAGTATTTAAATAACCTCGAACAAAGTTCGAACAATAATAATTGTAATAACCATGTCGCTGTCTTTGACGGATAACGCATCGTTTTGACATGTCACTGACAACTCAATAGAACATTTTTTACCCCAACGCCGGAAGAGAAGTTTAACTTCAAAAATTCGGATAAGCAACACCATTTGGTACACATATAGGGATGCAATGTTGAGAGAAGAATAGGGGCCCCAAGCTATAACCAGGCATGCTGAATTCCGTGTGATCAGAATTTTCACCCACCTGGGCTTCGCAAAAATTTTCAACTACATATCATCGACAAAATTCAATATCTGATTCTGATTACCAATCTTACCAACCAATAACTGTACATCCCTGACTTTTCAATTCCCAGAATTCTTTTTTTTCCTTTTGAAAGTGAAATATGTAGGTATCTACTTTGAAAAACTGATATCGTATGCCTTCCTTTGTCAATAAATTCATTTCCTCAGCAAGTGAGTACCTTATCCTTCCTTGAGTTTGCCTTTACAAAATGCATACAAATGTTCACTCACACTTATTAACACCAAAGCGTACATTGTGTAACCTAATGTGTTAACATTAAGTCAATGTTTACTATACGCTCCCCCGCCCTTCTCACCGGAAGAATGCTTATCCAAAATTGATGAGTCATTTGTAATTTCACGCAAAAAAGGAAATGCGTCTTGATCCTCTTTTAATTAACTCGAATGCCATAACAAAATCTAACAATGACGACGGTAAAATTTGTTTTTGTTACCTTATCATAAACACGCACAGGCACACATCCTCACACCCGAACACAAATTGGCACGCATTGCGGATATATGCCGATAAATCCTTTCATCTGTTTTTCCTTTCTCATGGTTAACCTTCCTTTGTAATGTATGTATGTACATACATGTGTAGATATGTTTGTGTATCTAACGAAAGCTTCTTAAGCAGAGAATATACCTAACTACACGTACATAGCTAAAGAACACAACTTGTGGATCTCCTTGGATGTGTACTATAGATGTTATGTTTGGAGCTTATACCCAGGGGACATTATATACGGCATTGCACAATGACAACACTAACAAGTGCAAGGATTCTTTGCATTAACGAAGACATATTGCAACAAATCCTGTACAAACACAACGTGCAACTCAAAAAGAAACAAACGAGGAAACTTTGAAGAAACTTTATTGGAAAGACAGGAAGATACACACGATGCATCAATAGAAGACGCATTTTTATACAGGGTGCCTCTTAGATTAAAACTGATGTTTTTCTGAATTTGTATGAAGTTTTCATTCTGAAATCAAATCGCCACAGGATATTACAGAAATAAAATATCAAAATATCGTTAGGAATAAAGTATTTCCAAAATCCATCTGCTCAAAGTGGTATCGAAACATTAACAGCCGTATCTATAAGATTTTCTTAAACTGCATCTTAGAGGTTATTTAGTTAAGCATACTTAAATATTTAATTTGGCTTTAAACGACGAAACTTCAATTCGTATCTATAATCGATTTTTCATTGGTACTTAACTAAACAATGGTTGTGTCACGTAACGTAAAAGAATGTGAAAATCTAGTACAGAAAAAAAACAAATGTTGCTTCATTTTATACAACACAGCTGTTTTGTGACACCTTCTTTCTGTAAATAATTGGGAGACACATTTTTTTATTTGTGAAATCAAAAAAAATGGCTATCGAACACACACCCACACCAGCCGCCACAAATAAAAGAAAAAGATCTGAAAATTGGGATGCCTCCTACAAGGAAACTTTTATTTTAGAATTTGCAATAATACACTACAAAACAGAATTATTTTATGCACAGATTGGGCGTTTTCCTAAATGCAGCGCATCATGAATTTTGATGCTTTTTTTTATTCACTTGCTTCAATAAAATAGCGTTATTAAATACGAATTCTAAATTTTAGACTTTTTTTTAATGAACTGTAAAAGTAAATTTCAGAGTGAAGAAAAACGTTGCAAGGGCATCAAAATCCACGATGCGCTGCTACACTGCATTTAGGAAAACGCCTATTCTTTTCCAAAAACGAGGAAGAAAGTGTCGATACAAACACTTCAAAGGCTCAGAGGGAAGCGTGGACGAAATTTCTTTTCGCGTACACATACTTTAATCAATACAAATTTTATGTTTCTTAAATCGTTGCACTTTATAATTCTAATAAAATATCACAACAAACAATACCTACAAACGCACAATTTGAAACTTCAAAATTTCAAAGATGACAATCGATATGTCAAAATACATTTTAAAATGCCTTTAAGTGACCCTTAAACGCGGTTGATGGCGTTTAAGTTAAGAGGCCTTTAAGTAACGTTACTTAAAAGTGAAAATTGATTATAGATACCGATTTCATACTTAAGAGCTGCTTAGAGGTATTTTAAAGTTAAGTAACCTTTAAGATTTGTTTATAGATTCGCCTGTAAGTCCTTAAAAGAAGCCGCTAAAACATTGCATTCAAGAATAAAAAGAAAGGGAAAATAATCTTGGTATGACTGTTGCGTCTCTACTACAGAAATACTACATAAAACTACTTCCATGCAGAAAGAAAAAGATCATTAACTAAAAATAGAATGGCATGCAGGTATACATGAGGGCCAGGAGCATGTCTTACCCAATTCCCAGTGAGCGGTGCGCCGTTTTGATACCATAAATTCGCTTTGACTTGTAAATTCAATGAGATATGATGAGGTATTCATAAGCTCTCCTCTAACTGAAGTTGAAGTTCGCTAGCTCGCTGTCTTAAGATCGAGGTGTAACCGTTACAGAAACCGTCGAGGTTCGTCTCAGAGCTGCTTCGTCGTATTAAAAAAATAGATCTAGTCTTTCATCTTCAGCTCAGACAGTTCGTCGAAGAATAACTTTCCGAATAGTTGGGCTCTCATTCTGACCATATTTGGACACTAACCAGATTTGATTTTTTCCTTTTCGTGCTGATCCCCACAACTATGAACAGTTAGTATTGTAGGGAATGCCCAGTTTCGCTGCATGTTCCCCTATTGCAACTATCTTCACTATGTCTTGCTTTTTTCTGCAAACCCACCTACTAGAACTATCAACGAACTTCAGCAATGCAATGATAGTAGAACTTTCTGGTAAAACTTTAAATAAACCATCCTTTGGAAGTTTTATATAAGTGGAAGCTCCTATTTTGGCTGAGTACTTCAACCAAAAAAATGAGTATCAGCCCTATTCGGACTCCATTCATTATGCAGTATTATTTCTGGAACACAAATCCCTAGATCAACCTGTTAATCAATTGGACCGGAGTAATGTCATTGTAGCTCAAATAAAGTCACAGGTAAAGATCGGTTTCCTTATGAATTTTCCAAAAATACTCAAAAGTCTCAAAACCACTCTAAGGGAAGGTGATCGTGTAGACCCAAGTGACTTCAGAACTATGCGGTGCTATACATGGTTAGAAATTTTTTCACTCGCTGATTAAATTCAGTATAGCAATTTACTGACTTAACGTATTGTATAAACTGTACGATGGATACCTTATGGACTGCGATGGAAATATTTTACTTGAAATGTTTTCAACGGAAACAGAGCTGCCTGCTTAGTCCGTTTTTATTCTCACAGCTACTGGATAATCTCACTGTTTATTTCACAGAAGAATTTATATTTGTTGAAGTGAAGATTGAAGAAACTCCTGTTGTACGCAGAAGACTGTCATACTGCAAGAAATTCCAAATAAAAAACAGTTGATGGTCAATATAATCCAGAAAAATTGCATGCCATGGCCTCTAAAATAAATCACTGCCAATATAAAAATATATTTTATATTATAGATCAAATAATCCTAATTCGAATCCTTTTAATTTAGTAAATAATCTCTTTTAAAGACTGGCGCCAAAAAGCAATTCGCTATTGTGAATTTTCTAAAAACCATCGACTTTTTGTGATGATTGTGAGTGATGTATTTGATTTTTTTTTATTTTATGATATTAAATAATTTTTATCAAAGTGATATCCCCCTTCTAGAGCCTAACATTTATAGAAGTATAAATTGAACAGTAGTACTTGCTCAATACATTTTTTTTGTCTTATTTGACAGCTGTCATATATTCATTTCAATACTGTAGTACAGTAAAACAAATCTTTTTAATATAAGAGTACCATCACCTTCAAAGTTTCTTTAGAATCGAAAAACAATTGCAACTTTGAACTTGTAAGAAAGTGCTATTCGAATTGTTCTGGCTTAAAAAATAAATATTAAACACCCTGTATGACAATAGGGTAATCCAGGTAAAGATATACCACGTGTACAAAAGAAGAAATAACGCAAGTTGTCTACTGCACTTTATATAAGATGATCGCAAGGAAATAACGCTTGTTTGGCTATGTCTATCGTCAAATTCAAACTTTTCTGCATCATGCGGTGGCGGTGGTGGCGGCAATGGTAAGGTAAAAGTATTTTTTCCTGCGGGGAAATCGATTTATGGATCTCTGGACATGAGCCACAGGGCATTAGGGGTATTTCCTTAGTATATACCAATGGAGATTACGTGAATTAAACTGCATATTGTTGGAATCTCTTCTTAGTTCTGGTTGGAACACAACTACACAACACATAGGAAGAATAGTAGTGTGCTGCCACCGTAAGAAAAGGAGGCCCCCTAAGGTTAAATCACAGTGGGTTGTATATTGTATAAAAATGCACACCAGAAGGGATTGAAAATTTCCTATTTTGTGTTCATTGAAGTTGCTGAATACAGTATTTGGTTAATAGAGGTTTTCTTATCTTACTGTGTGTTTGTGGTTTGGTCAGTTTGAGGTTAAGGAAACATTGGTAAGGGTTAATTGGAGTATCAATGAATTAAGAAGAAAAGGTTCAATTTGCCATTGGAAATAAGAACGATTGATATCAATAAATTGGCCTGTGGCAAATAAATTGGTTTTGATTTTGGGTATTCCAATGAATTCACGAGGATGTTTCTATTTTATTTAAAAAAAAAATATTTTTTTATAAAAAACTTTTGAATGCGATATTATTTATTATAAAGGTACTTCTTACTTTTGAGCAAATAAGTGGAATTGAAAACGGTAAGACCATTAAAAAAATATACGTGAAAGTTCCAAAAATAAAATTATTTTCTTAAAAATATAATTTTTCCCAAGAAACAAAAAGACTCAGTCTTACTATAATGAATTAAAAAAAAACAAATGTACGAAGTTCAATCAAAAATCTAAATATAAGAAAAAAAATTATGGAAGAACGGTTAATACAAAATCAATTGTCTTCTCTGTTTAAACATATACAAATAATCTGTATCAAATTTAAAGCAAAACGATTCACCTAATTAGGTTCATACTCTTTGTGTAAACATAAATATGCAGAAACACAGACGAACAGAGCGAGAGACTGATCTATTTTATTTATATACTAGCTGAACTTTGCAACGTTGTGCAGCGCCACCTATTGAAACAAAAACAAAATTTTAATTAAAGAAAAAAAAATATAAAAAAAATTCGCAGTGGACGGATTTCACTCAAATAAATTTTTGAACTACGCCAAGCTTCCACCTATTAAAAATTATTCAAGCTCTCAAAACGAACATCTCTAAGCCCATGATTAAAACTACATTTTATAAATATCTCCACCGCAATGCAGCCTATCGCGTCCAAAGTGTATCAAAGACTTTATTTTTATTTAAATATTATATGGTGTGAATTTGAGTCAAATCGGTTCATAAATAAGAATTTTTTTGGGAAAAGTGACCTCAGCTCCACCTAACAGGATCTTACTCAAACAAAAATATCCCGGCCCACAACCCAAACATATGGAATGAGTATTTATAAAGTGAATAATTTCAGTGATTTAGCCATTATGATCAGACATACGTAATGTTTTGGCACCAACCTTTTTATATATAATGCGTAGTTTCATTTACGGTATTTCTTAATTTTCCAAAACCATGTGACTTGGTAAACCAATCGATTTTATTAAATAAACATATGAATCTATTTTCCTTTGAAGATTGCTATCCAAGCCTAAACAATTATACCATTTTAATCCACCACAAAAAGTCTCCGATAATAATTATAATTCAGACATGTTTCTAGTATCTATTGGGATACCTCAAGATTGAGTATTAGGCCTTTTTTTATTTCTTAAGAAAAATCGTATTTGATCCCAATATAATATAATATAACTTGATACCAGCCATTTTCAAACGTTAAAAAGGAAACACAACGGGCCTTACAAATAATTTTTTCTTAAGCACGAGTTTTCGCGTTGACCAAGTTAAACAAATCTTTTACTAAACGCGCTCCATAACAAAATCCATTACATTCGCTTTCATAAAAACATTTATGGCAATGACATGTTATTTTGCAGAACAAAGAAACTTATTTTGCTTACATTAGACATTGGATTAATATTAATAATGTTCCGAAGATCAGGACATAATTGACGATATAAATATTTTAATGAGCATAGGTACCCAGTGATTCTTTCTGAAATTGAAAACAAATTTTTAACACAAAGACAGACTGAAAAGTAGAATTTTTCCAATAGGGACCTGACAACTTTCAATTTAATTTTTGAACGCACCCTTTCACTAATCATCCAACTGTCTTTGTCAATTTATTCAGTAAGCTCAACATTTATATCATGATAAAATACACAAACAAGCAAATTATAAAACCGAAATTCAGAGTCGGTGATCGCAACTTTAAGAGCGTTAACTCCAATTTTCGGTCGTAATTCTCGCCCTAGTAGACAGATAATAACAAGTTTAGTGCAAAAATTTAAGTCTATATATTCGTTGTGTGATGATTCGAAAATATCGCTGTCGTTCAAAATCAGTCAATTCCACGGCGTTCTCAAGAATTATGGCGTATTTTGCCTTGTTCGTGTGATTTAACGCTTCTAGACTATTTTCTTTGGGGCTACGTTAAGTCGTTGGTTTATGCCAATAAGCCGACAGCGTTGGAATAGCTCAGAGCCAACATTGAACGCGGAGTAGCGTAATTCGTAATTATTTAGAGTCCACTTAAATATTTAAGTCATCTCTTAATTTGATTGTTGTTAAGGTCCAACGAAAACTTGTTGAAATTCAGATATGAGCTAAACAAAGATACCCTTTGAAATCGCATTTTCAAACTTCAAAAAGAAAAACAAACCGAAAACTTTTTCAAATTCAGAGATGAGCTAGGCAAACATACTTTTTGACATATTCAGCGTCTTTTCCAACGTAAAAAAAGGGAAAACAACAAAAGCTTGTTGAAAGATAGCCTTCTGTCTGCAAGACGCGATAAGAAAAGGGTACGTCTTGCGCGAAGAAGGCCGCATGCAAATCGTCTTGGACCTCGATATTTTCAATCAGGGCGCTAAGCCCTATATTTGGAAGTTATGGCAAAATTGTTATCACAAAAATTTAGACTTTGGAAAAAATTGCATATTTCATGCAGTATTGTGTATCTACTATTGCTCCCACTAGAGCTTGCAAGACGCTCACATTTGTAAATAACTACTTAAGGACTATCTATAATTATGTATACTTATTATTTTTTATTATTAATCACACCCAAAAATTGTTGTGGGCTCTTAGTCTAAAAGTAACTAACACACGTTCCCCAATAAATTGAATACGTCTATAATTCCTAAACTTCGGCTTAGCTTGCTTAACATACATGTACCGCTGGGTTTTAATTAAATTTTTTTTACAAAGTTCTCAAGTAAATTACATTCATCTTCCTTGTAGTCAAAGCATTTCATTGCAACATTGCATACTTTCAGAGCTCAAAATAAATATCACACTTTATTCTCTTTATTCTTAAATTGAATAAAATTCCACTTAAGACCCGGTTTCTAGATTTATGTGTTGAAAATCCATCCCTATGATCAAGGCTTGCGATGAAATAATAAAATTATAAAGAAATCGTAGAAAATCTCTGGAAATTTTTATTTGTCGGCTTCATTGGCGATGATGGTAGCCGGATATCAGGGGACGCACAGTAAATCCACATCCAGCAAATACTACAAGGCGCCATCACCACCATTCCAACAGTGCTGTGGCGTTTACTCGGAAATATGATATTTTATTTCAATTTTCATTTTTCTAGAAATAAATAGCACAATAGTCGCCAAAGAAAATCCATTGCACCATCATGGCATCCCCATCGCCATCAGGAACGAACAGCATCAGGATTCACGACTGTCGCCTCTGTTCTGATAAAATTTATTACATTGAAATAAGTCATTGCGTTATGGTTGTAGCTGAGGAAGGACATTATTTTGCCGTGTGTCCGTCCAACACAGCAAAAGGGAATTGCATCAGAGGCGATGGTGTATTTGATTTCCCGCAGCCGGAAATTCTTCTGCGTTTATATCATCCAGTTGAGTGATACACGATACATATTTTGAAAAATAATAATACATTTTGGATGTTTCACTTGTTCTAAAGGTAGCTTCACTTTAATGGGTTTGTTTTGGATTGGAACGAAAATTGAAACCCGAGTAATGTTGGGATCTTATGCATAGCTCTTGGAACGTTGAATTCATTTCTAATCTCCAGTGAAAAAAAGTCGAACTTGATTTCAACATAACGACTTTTTATGAATTATAAATTGTCACTCACTGAATGTGATTTTTGTATTGTAACATTCACGCTTAAAGTTTTGAGTGTTACAACAACAACTTAAAGGAACTATACACGACAAAGTTTTAATTTCAGTTTTTCCTATCAAAATCAAATAATTTGTATTCAGAAAAACTTTCATTTTATAGTAATTATATCCTGACTATCGGTTTTTTTTAACTAAACTCACTTTCACTGATTTTATATGGCTCGACTACATCAAAACAAAATGTCGTTTTCATTTGGTCACTCTTAGTACTCCATTTTCACTACTTTCGTATGTTTAACACTCCATAGTTCTTCCATTGGCTGCTAGGAGTGATCTTTCGAGTGCTTGTTCCTTCTCGATTTTATTTAGGTGTGCACTCTGAACTTTAACACGTTTTTATTTTCTATTGCGAAAAGGAGTGAAACTTTCCAAAAAACAATGGAAAACGACCTTAATGTCAAATAGTTTTGACATTTTAATTTTTACTTGCGACTTATAGGTACTATAAGGCAAGTTATGCATTCGTAAAAAAAATCGAACTCGAGATTTTGATCAAAGTTGACATTACGATGATAGCGAAGACCAAAAAAGTGGGTCTCGCAATTCTGTCTGTCTGTCTGTCTGTCTGTCTGTCTGTCGGTTGAACTACAGCCTAAACGGCTCGGCCGATTTTCTTCAAACTTGGTAGATATGGGTTTTAATTTTTTACCCCCGGACGTTTTTTTCTATTTTTTTTTAAGACCAAAAATAACGGTACCTGCCATACGATTTTTTTTCGAAATTTTATAAATATTTTTTTTTCTCAAAAACTGTCCCACAGAATTTTTTAAAAAAAATTCGAAAAATTTCATTTAGTTAAAACTAGCTAATGGTTAAAAAAAATTTTACAAAAAATTGTTATTTTCGGTAGCCCCCCTGGGTCCATTTTTTTTGTTTTTGATTTTCTCGAAAACAGTACAGCCGATTTTAATAATTTTTTTTATGCCAAAGCTCCTCCAAAGTTTGAATATTATTACATATTCAAATTTTCAATTTTTAATTTTTTGGATTTTTAAAAAAAAAATCAAAAATTTTTTTTGGAAACTCAATATTTCGAAAACCCCATGCTCGATTTTTTTTCAAACTTGGCAAATAAAAGTTTCTTAATATAGTCTACAAGATTTGAGAAAAAAAACTTTGTTTTATCTAAAACTAACGGTACCTTCCATACAAATTTTAAAAAATGGTTTTCGAAAATCGTATTTTTCTCGAAAACGGTTCCGAGAATTTTGCTAAATTTTTTTCTTTTGATTAATTTTAACGATCTATAATTTAATAAACAAAAATTTTAAATCTAGATATTACTGACTGTACCTACCATAGAACGATTTTTTCGAATTTTGAATTTCTCATTATCGACTTAACGGATTTTAATGAAATTTTTTATAAAAAAGCTCCTAAAAAGTTTAAAAAACATTGCATTTAAAAACTTAAGAAAAAATATTTTTTCAATTTTTAGAAAAAAAAGTATTTTTTTTTTTGAAAAATTCAATATCTCAAGAACGGCTTAGTATTTTTTTTGGAAATTAGACTTTTATTCGTACAATAATAAAAACTTAAGGTTGGCGTACCAAAATTTTTTCTTAAAAATGTTTTAAAAATTTTTTACATAAAAGCTTATTTTTTTAAGGAACCACTACAACGACTTATAATTTTTGTTCCTGCATAAATTCATATTTGCATATCATTCTGTTTTTATCTCTTACTACTTAAATAATTTAAAAAAATTCATTGTATCCTTATGAACAGTTTTCTCTAATAACATTCGTTTTTAAATTTCTTAGTCTATTATATGGGAGCAAGTTCGTGCGACCCAGTCGTGCATTTTATTTCCTAAGATACAAGGTGGCGCAAAATTAATCACCCTATCGGAAGATGTTATAATTTTCGCATATGACATTGTACGTCAATGGTATTTGACATTTGAGGTGCATTATACAAAAAATCAAACAATGGAGCTCTATACTCCGCAAAAGCGTGGAATAATTGTGTCGATTTTCTTGACCAATAAAATCGGTCGGTGGTGTTTGCACAGCGTTAATTTCGGTGTTGATTTCCTAATCGTGTCGCGCCAACTGGGCAAACATTCTAGCATTTAGCTTTTCAACTCGAACAGACTGGAGCCATCGAGAACGTCGCCGCCACCGTATTGGTGGTTTGGCCGAGAATATCGCGGCTGTGGCAGCCGATATTGCTGAGAATGAAGAAACATCAACCAGCTGACGATGACGGACCACGCAATTGGACATCACCAGACAGACCCTACAGCGAATGTAAGAGAAAGACTTACACATGTTCGCGTACAAAGTACAAACAGTGTATCAGTTATTGCCTGCTGCCGGTCTGTCACGTGTGAATTACTGTGAAGCCATCCACAATCTCAACAACAAAGAGGACGATTTTGTATCGAAAATCGTCAATAATCAAAATCTTCGTTTCTGAGGCATTGAAAATCCACTTTTGATACACGAAGAGCCATTACATTCACTCAAACCCACCTAGTGATGCGGCCGCGGCGTTCACGTTGAAGGAGTGATTGGGCCGAAATTTTTTGAAGATGCCCTCGGCTATAAGTTCACTGTTACTGGCAAACACTATAGGGTCATGGACCGTGATAAACGATTTCTTACTTGGTTAGCATGTGGTTTTAACAAGAAGGTGCAAGCGGAAACTCACAGGAGGAGCCACAATGAATATTGTGAAGGAAGCGTTTGCGTAATCTGCCATTTTGGGGATTTGACATGGCCAGCAAGATCACCCAATTTAAACATGCCAGACTTCTTTCTTTATGTTAACAAGCCTCAGACAATCGCAGTCCTAAGGGAGAATATTTGACAGGAATGCGAACAGTTATTACCTGAAATGCTGCGGAAAGTCATGGAGGCCATTGCGGCTAGCAGAGAGCTTAAGACTAGTGACTAACAACTCTCAACCAGTCCTGTGTGCTTCGGCAGGAATGGAAGGTACCTAAAATTGTTTTCCAATTCCAAGCAGCACTTTTTATGACAAGAGATACTCTTAGAGGCTTTATCAATTCCTCGAAAGAGGCAGTACACCCCTGATAACCTTTTTTGCAGCGATTATGTTCGACGCATCCTGGTTTTTTATCCAGACTCGGTTTTGGTTGCAAATTAAATTCTTTATATTGCCATATTTGGGTTGTGGGTAAGGGTGAGAGTAATTTACGATGGTAGAATCGCTTTCTAGAGGCATTCCTGTGGTGTTTGGGAAGGGTCGAAAATATAATATGCGGAAAACCTTGAAATATCAAGCCGCAATCTTCATTTCAATATGATAGCCTGTATATTTTCGTATTTTTCTTGTTCAAGCACTTAATCCAGTTAAACTCATCGAAGATAAATTGACGAGGGAAGAATTAAAGACTTCACTAGAAGAATACGCTTGAATTCCTTAAGTACTCTATACTACGTGCGTATTTTTGTTCTTATTTAAGGTCTGTTTCGGATGTTTTTAATAGCAATGTTTACGTGATGCTCGTGATGGATTAACCATTAAATGGCCAAAAAAGGGCCATTGAAATATTCTAGGATATATATTTATCTTCCTGTTGAAGTTGAATCGATTGCTTAAATAAAAGAGATTTTCTTTCGAGGAAATGCGATTGGTTAGGCTTATTTTGGAAAAAAAAATAAATTCGTTAACTAACTTGGAGTAAATTAGTTAGATAATATACAAAAACGTATATGATTTTCGTGATTCATAACACTTTTAATTGTACCTTCCTATTTATTTTTATTTATTTTATTTATTTATTTTAGCTTATTGCAAGCGAATTACTTAAATTATATTATACAAACTTAAATTATAAATAATATACTTAACGCTAATAAGAAAATAATGCGGTGGAGTGAGGTTATGGAGAGAAGGTGTATAGAGTTCTTCTAAGGGAAGGGGAACTAATGGGGTAATCTAATTCGTGGTCCGGATTTGACATTCACATCATTGACATCTTCAGCCGAGAGGTTGATTTTAAACTACATAGGTGAATACGTAAAAAAATAAAAATAATGCATAATATGATGAAATGAATACAAATCCACAAAAATTCACTGTTGTATAGTGTGCAATTTGGTCTTGTGGTATCTTCTTCGAAAATAAGGAAGGTGTAACCGTCATTGTCAATTATCATTACTGTATCTACATTTTAACTGATTTATATAATTATAATTATAATTCTTTTGGAACTCAAAACTTAAAAAATTGTCTATTCGATAGCTTAAGACAAGGCGAGAAATACTGCTTCGATCCTTTCATAAAAGTCTATATCTCTATGTTTTTTTTTATTTTTATCGATTATATAGCTCACCTAAATATTTGTTCAATTTGTTTTTGCAAGCAGTTCATACTCTTGTTGAATACTATTAGGGTCAGATAATTCAATAGCAATTCTCCATGTGCCTGAGAAAAATAAGCCATAATAGTTTGAATTTGTAACTTTAGCTTAATATAATAATAATAATAATAATCTTCTTCTTCTTCCTTTTCTTCGGCGCTGTTATGATCTCGATGTCGAGGGGATCATAACTCTCCCACGTATCTGCTTCACACTAGTGATCCGCCTGTGGGGTTCGCCGGGTTGACCTCAGAAATCGGCGGCAAGCCTCCCGGTTTTGTATTGTTCCATTTCTGAGGCCAACTGAATGCTGGTGTTTTTGCATTTGTTTGTACCAGGAGTGTTTAGGCCTACCTTTCTTTTTATTCCGAATTGGAACGTTGTATGATATTGCCTTTTTGACGGGGTTCTCAGGATCTCTCCTTTGAACATGGCAATACCAACTGAGTCGGTCGTGTTCAATTTTTTGGGAAATGGTATTCTTAACATGAAGGCTTCCTCGGATCTTCGTACTTCTAATTCGATCAAGCTTTGTAACTCCTGCTGTCATACGAAGCATCTTCATCTCAGCTGCCGTAAGGGGGCGTCCATAAATTACGTGAGGTGTTTTTTTAAATTTTTTGACCCCCCCTCCCCCCCTGGTGAGATGTTGTGAGATTTTATTCAACCCCCTCCCCCACCCCTCAATCTCACGTGAGATTTTTCAAAATGTGAGTTTCTTACGTAAACGCGTTGGATTGTTATTGTAAAAAGAAAAGAAAAATTGCTTCGTGCTTTTATTTACGACTAGTTAAGACTATTAATCAATATTGCTGAGAGTTATAAGTGTAATACAAATTTAACAATAGAATACTTAAATCGTAACTACTGTGATTAAAAAAAATAATATCTACTCTAATTGAGTCCATGGAGAATCATGCGCGGTCTCAAGAGAAACTATTGGAACCAACATGTCCATATGATTTTCAGTAAAATCATCTGCTCCTTCAACTTCGCTCTGATCTAGCCACTCTAAGCCGTTGGCACTTGCGCACAGTAACTCATTAGCTCGTCTTGTGACAATCCGTGAGGGTCGCACTTTGCGGAACATACGCGCTTGCTTAGCTGGTGCAATGTGGTCTGCTCGCCTGTGCTCTGCAGCTCTTGTGATAGATGCAAAGTAAATACCGCATGTATATGAACTCTTCTTTCTTCAGGAATTTTTGCTTCGCTGTGTTCCATAATTTTATCACATCGTCCTGGCAGGACTTCTTCGTCTTATAGACGTATCTTTTAACGTATGCGTTATAAAAATCTTGATAACTCATTTCAAATTAGTAAGAGCGTGCACTGAGTCGAGTAAAACATTTACAAAAATAAACAAAGCAGGTTGGAACGTGTCCGTGTGTCGCTGCCACTCAGCTCGTACGCTCTCGTTCTCCGAGTCGCGCGTTCGGCTGACAGTGGCGCGAAAACAAAGGACGGGCTACACTGTACCGTAAATTCAGATTAAATTGAGGTATTTGGTATAAAACAAAAATGGTGGTTTGACAGTCAGTAGATGTATAACGTCGAAGTATGAATGAAATTATTTTCTTTCGAACGAATTAGTGAATTATCTTAATCGTATTACGATTACGCTTAAGATTGAATCTTAAGCATGTACAATCTGGATTAAATGGACCAAAATAGTATAATTTTTTTTTGTTTCAATCAGAAAAAAAATTGCGTGATATTTGCCGAGACCCCCCCTCTCCCCAACGTAAGATTAGGTGAGATTTGACTCGACCCCCTCCCCCCCTTAAACATCTCACGTAATTTATGGATGCCCCCTAAGCTTACTCTCATACTTTTTGTACATTGTCCAACATTGTGAACCGTATGTGAGTGCTGGACGCACAACTGAAGTGTAGAGCTTTCCTTTCAGCTTAGGGGGCATTTTTCGGTCACAGAAGATAGCAGAATTTTCCCGCCACTTCATCCACCCTACGCTTACGCGATGATTGATATCGTCATCACAAGTAGCTTCGTTATTTATCATAGACCCCAGATATTTAAACTTTTCACACTTGGGAAGCACTACTCCATTCAAATAAATGTCTGGAGTAGGCCTGTGTGGATCAGAAAATGGGCAGCATAGGTATTCTGTCTTTTTCGCGCTTATGCGGTACCCACTTCCTTCTAGAACATCCACCCATACGTCAAGTGCTCGTTGTAGGGATATCGGGTCTTCACTTATGATGGCTCCATCGTCAGCAAAGAATAACTGATGTACTTTTGGATCCGTCACTTTGCCTTCAAGCAGGTAATCAAGAACTGTAATAAAGAGCAGGGGACTCAAGACACTTCCCTGGTGTACACCTACTGTTATTTCGAATTCTTCGGTGACTCCAGCTGCGCATCTTACTTTAGTAACTGCTCCATCATACATGTCCATAATTATCCGCACATAGGTTTCTGGAACTCCTCGTTGCCTGAGGGCCACCCATATTAGATCTCGTGGTTGCCGATCGAATGCTTTTTCAAAATCAACCAATACGACATGCAAATCCTCCAAAGAATTCCGATGTTTTTCCATAATTATTCTTATACTCTGGATTGCATCCGTGGTTGACTTACCCCCGACAAACCCGCACTGGTCATCAGATAGCCTAATTATTTTTCGCAGTCGGCTACCCAAGACTCGCTCAACGATCTTCATGGTGTGTGACATCAGCTTAATCGAACGGTAATTATCACAGCTTCGAGTATCACCCTTTCCTTTATAAATTGGAAGAAGGTAACTTTCCCTCCATTGATTAGGCATGCGATCACCTCGTATAAGTTTGGAGACAAGAATCATGAGCCATCTAAACCCGATATCTCCCATCTTTTTCCAAAACTCTGAGGGTATTTCGTCTGGGCCAACAGCTTTTCCCTTTTTGGAGTATTTTACCGCCTCACTAACTTCTTCGACTGTGACGTCGGATACTTCGCTTAAGTTAGGTGAAGCTATTGGAAAGTATAGCCTTGGAAATTGTTCGTTTAGAAGTCCGTCACAATACTGTCGCCACCTGTGAAGAATTTCGTTGTCTTCCACAAGTAGTTGGCCTTGAGCATTGTTAATGAACTTTGGCGAACAAATCTCCTGGGCATTTCTTCTTCTTTGAGCGGCTATTTTAAAGATAGTTGCGCCCTTATTCGTGTTTTGCCGTAGCTCTTGAATAGCACCAGCTGTCGGGGTAGAAATTTCATCCAGCTCCCGATACAGGTTTTCTGTATTCTTTGCTTGAATTTGGGCGCACTTCTTCTTCGCTTCTTTCTTGCAGTTTCTATATTCCACTTCGAGGCGTGACTTTTGCTCTGTATCATTAGAGGGGCACTTCGACCAAGCCTTGAAAGCCATTTTCTTTTTACTTATAACTGATTTAGCTTCATCATTCCGCCACCATGTTTCTTTGCCTTGTTGGTTGTGTCCTTTTGAAACCCCTAACAGTGTTTTGGCTTTTTCTTTGCAAGTTCTCTGTAGGAGATCCCACATACTTTGTGCTGTACTCTCTTCATTTCGAACTATATCGGTGTTGTTATACAGAAAGTTTTGCATATTCGAAATAAAAGCTTCGCCTTTTTCCTTATCCAGATTATACCATTTGATCTTCCCAAAAGTTTTTGTATGTTTGTTGTCGTTCACTGTCTCCATAAAAAATTCTGTCAGTAGGAGACGGTGTTGCTGGGCGATCGCTTCTCCTAGTATCACTTTGCAATCTTTTACCCGGGGTTTCATGAAACTAGATACCAAATGGTAATCAATCTGGGTTTCATTTCCACCACTGCTGTAAGTGACCAGGTGTCGGCTTTGTTTGACGAACATGGTATTTAGCACGATAAGACCGTATGTTTTGCACATGCTCAGGATGTCTTCACCAGGAGGGTTCCTGGTGCCGTATCCGAGGCCTCCATGGCAATCTTCATAGTCTTCGTTTGTCTTCCCGACATGTCCGTTCAAATCTCCGCCCACGAACAAAAACTCTTCCTTTGGGATGTCCTTAAGTAGATTGTGAAAGTCTAGCCAAAATGCATCTTTTTGTACCTGCTCACATCCAATTTGGGGAGCATATGCAGTGACAATATTCCACAACTTTCCTTTAATCACCAATTTAAGGGACATCAAACGGTCGCTGGATTCCGAAATGGTCAATACGCTGCCTAATAGATGTTTTGCAAGGATGATTCCGATTCCGTTTTTACCCTTTTCCGTTCCATAGTAGAACATCTTATAGTTTTTTGTCCTCGTATCCAAGAAACGGGCCCTGTTTCCCGTGTTTCGCCATTTTGTTTCTTGAACACATAAGATGTCCACTCGCCTTCTTTTCATCATCTCTTCCAACTCGAAGCTTCGACCTGTCATACTGCCAACGTTCCAACTCGCAACTCTCAGATTTTGTATAATCTGCGGCATTACTTTGCTAGCCCCCGGAATCCGTCTAGCTCTGACCCGAGCATTGCTGCTCGGTCCAGGATTAGTACCATGTGTAACAATGGTAGTGCCTGGCGGGGTAGTGTCATTTTGGACGAGTACTTCCATAATGCTTGAATTCACAAAATCCGTTGTAAGTATCGACGTGTGCATGCCCCAGTTTTGTATTTGATCTTTCTTTTACGGCACCGGTGATCTCCAGTCGTGCCAACCCAGGGACTGGCATGCACACTTTTGGGAAAGTTTATAGGTGTTACGTGTCGCTAGGTTCACCTTGCTGTTTGTGGCCTAGATGTATTTACTCCTTTAGTCGCCTTTTACGACAAGCGGGGAGGCGCTGCAGGAATATTCTAACCCGTCCCTGCACAGGGAATAATAATAATAATAATAATAATAATAATAATAATAAAGGTCTTGGGTTTATCCTCTTAAAGAACAAGAATTTTTCAAAAGTTATTCTATAAAAAGTTATCACTCTTCTTCTCCATTTCGATAGAAAGTAAAATCGATATTTACGTTCCATCGAAATGGATATCACTGATTTCGTTATAATTCGAAAATTTCGAACTGTCAAAATTGAACTTAAATCCTTTTTTAATTGTTAATTTGTTCATATTTTAAATGAAAAAAAGATAAAATTCTGACAGACCGATCCTTTATATTAAGCTGCATTTAGACTTTCGGTTTTGTGCTCTGTGTACGTTGTTCGTTGTTGCTCGTACGCAGAACAACGAAAATGTAAATGATAAAAACGAACAACGAATGAAGAACGTACTCGGAAATTTCGGTGTTCGTTGTTACCCGGACAACGTGTGTTTAAATGCGAAAACTGATTAAATAAATATTGTTTTGTAGTGCCGTGCAACTTGTAGGGACATTTTTTTTTTATTAGTGAATGGAGCATCGGAAGGCTTCATAATAAATTGGGGTACCTATAGGTAAATAAATAAAATATTTTGTCTATGGGTTTTATCTTTCTAGTACGAATAATAATACTTTAGATATAATAATCAGAGGAACATACAAAAAAGCACGATATTATTGCACTAGTTTAGAAAATAAAACAAGATTTGTATGCTATAAACGTTTCCTTTTCACCAAGCAACCATTCGCCCAACAGGATCTTTTTTTTTTTCTTTTTTCTCAACTATTAATAGTGCCACCACTGCCAACAATGTGTTTGTTGTTAAGAACGAACTAAAAAACAAAACCAAATTAATGTAAATGTTTCTTCGCTGTACATTGTTGAAAGAAGAACGAACAACGAACATCGAATGAAAAACGAAAGTTTAAATGGTGCTTTAGATCTTCCTGACATAGCGTAAGTAAATTTTAATTATTCTAATGAGTAATTTTTAATAAGTTAGTTTTTACTTTTTATTAAAAGTTAAAGAACACATTCTGATTGTATGTACATATACATATGTTTTCTTAAATAGCACCTTTTATCGCGCTTTTATAAGGTCGCTACAACATTTCGATTCTTGGTTGAATGAAATTACACAAATACCAAAAGTTTCCGGTATAATTATGGTATAAGATAAACTGAAAATAGCTCGCAATCCAGATACCACCTGATATATGACTGATATGACTGAAATAGAAATAAAAATCTCAAATTTTACACTTTTATTTTTTTTTTTACAATTTTATAATAATTTCATAGAGGGGAAAGAATATTGATTGAATTCGGTCACAAAACGACAAAAACATTCATTTTTATTTTCGAAGATCAATTCACATCTGACATCTGATATGATTGTGCTTGGTTTCGAATGTTTTTACATAACACTGTTTACTAATGTAAATAATGTTAAACACAGTACGGGCGATATGGAAACTAGGGGGAGAGAGAAGGGAGGTGCCGATAAACATTGGTTTAGAATGTTTGCAAATTGAAATGGCAAGGGAAAACCGTGCCGGGTTAATCATTCCATAATCGTGTTGTGCGACTAAAAAACGAATCTCTATATTTGACGGTACGACCAAAATAATTAGGCTCGAACTGATTGAGAGGAGGAATGCAACTTCCAGTGATTCCGATTTTATTCAAGAGATGGGAATCAATCTAGCTCTGTTTTCTATCAGTTTTTACGTTCTGCTGTAAATTCTATCCAATAAGTGAAGAGAAGTTTGTGCTGCACCTGCCCAAGGATGTGAGTTATGCTCGTGTTTTGGACGTATAACCGCCCTATTAATGGTAGCCAGATCTGATTTCTTACATAGATATAGAAATTCTAAGCATTTACCAGCATTTTTGGCGCTCTCGAGAAGGTGATCATTCAAATGAAGATCGTCGTTGTCACACATACCGAGTACTTAGAGCTTACGGGCTTCTTTGATGCCAGTCCCATTCAAGGACAATGGCACAATGGGTGCAATAATCTAACTTTCTCCAAAGCAATGTAAAGATCTGTTCCACTTTTCGGTGAGATATGACATCAAATCAGTATTTAAACGAGATATTTCTTGAATAGATTATATATCAGCGATTCCATGACCTTGGAAAAGAAGAGATGTAAGTGTGATGGTCTATAGAACGAGGGGGAGGAAGGGTCGCCTTTCTTAGGAATAGGCTGAACAAATGCTGTTTTCCATCTTCTAGGCAAGCGATGGAAAAGCTTACGCAATAGTTTTGCCAGCGATGAAGAACACGCCTTCAAAAGAATGTTGGGTAAACCATCAGGACCGGCGGATTTGCTTTTATAAAAATCTCGAAGGCCTCTCGCAACTTAAAGTTATATTAGAAAATGTAAAGGAACTAAAAACAATTAAAAAACAATTCTTTATCTATTTTTTTTTTTATATGTAGTTTAAAAATTATATGTGAGAATAATATTCAAGAGGTATTTTTTTTTCAGAAAAAGCATCCATTTACCTTTATATGTGCATTTTTTTATCAAAAACCAACGAACCAGCTTTAATCGTTAATGCGATTTTTGAGAAAATTTGAAGAAAAACAAAACCAAAGTTATTGTATGTGAGGTAACCAGTTACTCGTAAGATCAGCTTAAACTGATCTGTACAAGAAGTGTACTGATGGTAAGACAAAACCAACGCGAAAACAACAATAAAAAGTATCTTAGATTTTCAATCAACTACTTAAAAACGCATTTAAACTTTTGAATACCGCATTAAGGATTTTATACATTCCACAAAATTGAAATTCAATACGATTTATAAAGAAACCAAAAATCGCAAATCTACCAAAGAAAATAAATCTAATATTGTTCAATTCATCACCTAAGTTTCTATGTTTGATAACAAAGTTTGCAGCACTTCCTTTCGGAATAATATGTCATGATTCATAATTTTTCCTTTGTTTGAAAACTGCAAACTGTTGTACAACAATATGATTTTTGTGTTTGTATATTGCATTTAAACAGGTGAAAATAGGTTAACAAAATCAGGAGTTTTTTCCGCACAAAAAGTTAACAAAAGAAACAAAAAACCAACGTATCCGTGTTGTATTTCTTATTTATGTTACTTCTCTTGAGTATACGTATACGTATATATGTGTCAATTTGTGAACTTGTTTAATTTATATTACAAGACTTTTTAAAACATTGCTTTAACCATTATTTTCCCTTTGATATAATTTTCAATCAATACAATGCAAACTATGGAGACATTATAGCTATAATAATCCAATAATCCTTAGGACTATTAAGTGCGTTAGTGCGTTGGACTGTCATGACGGGAGTCTGAGCTTATGTTCTTACAGGGGTATTGCCTCTTTCAAAGAAGTGACAAATCCTCTTGAAAAGTTAGACCCATCCTAGCCGTCGGAAATCTAACGAAAGTTCTAAGTACCCTCCACTCCTACCAAAAACACGATACAAGAATGGAGAATAAGAGTTGCAAGTCAGTAGGTTTAGATTCTCTACGGGCCGGTGCAGTTGCTTTCTAGTTTTATTTCTTAGAACATAATGAGATAATTTTATTATCTTCGGCTATTTGTTTTTCCTCGTATAAGCTTTTCTAACCTTTCAATTACTTTAAAATGATTAAAGACCTTTGAAACTTCCATGAGCATGTGATGGCAATATTTCAAGATTGTAAGATTTCGTGATTAGTTTTCCAAATATTTAATTGAGCTTTTAAACTTTGGTTAAGTGTGAATATTTTCTTAAAGAATGTTCGTTCGTGACAAAATGTATAGTAACGTATATATATATCGTAATCCTCTGATAAATTACAAGACAACCTTGAAAAGTTGAAGATTGAAACCATGACATTTATCTTCTAAAACCGGAATCATCAAACAACCATCAATCGTCGGAAGTACACAATGATTTTCTAATATTTATTTTCTTTTATAAACAACTGCTCAAGTTTGAAAATCATTCAATAAACATGAAGAGTAAGTTTCACAAACAAAGACCATTACCACCTGCAGTCTATAGAAGTATGAATTTTCCCATTAAATATGGTCCTCCTTTAACCAGAAAATCCCTTACAATATTTACGACCATATATCACATAATTCGTCTTATAGGTGTCACAATATGATACGAATCAGGAAATCTTTTGTGAAACCTCATAAAAACCAAATAACACCTTCGACTTAGGAAAATGTTCCATCAAAAGCTCATAAACTGAAAGAAGAAATCCATTGTTTGCTGTGAAATATCTCTCTCTTGCCGGCAAAAAAAAAGCACACAAAATTCACGTAGCTAAATTCGTTGTAAAAACAAAGGACACAAAAGAAAAAAGGCAAGTTAAGAGATGATGCTTTTGGGCCTTAATCTTTGTAGCATCACATCACATATACATAAGTGAATTGTAACAATAGTCGGAATAGGTATACAACAACAATGACGACAATGACAACGACAACGACAACGACTCCTCAAACAAATCAAAATGCGCCACCAACCATCTGCCACCAAGGATCAAGAATCAACCATCAATCCAACTACGGGTATATGTTTGTGCAAGGACACACAAACGATATCACGATGACGGTTTCCATTACGACCAATTTCTTCGAAAACAACGTTTCCAAAAACAAAGGCGCGTGTGGCATGTGAATCGGATTCGGAATCACGCGACAAGGATGTATGTTCGTCAAGTATCACGTTATGTGATTAGGTGATGGGGTGCATTGACGCGCACCATAGAGATGTGTTTAAATGGGGTTGAGGAAAAGGGCTTACGAGGCAACAAACCCTGACACGTTTCAATATAACAAATTTAGATAAATATCTTAACAAATTGAGATCTGTAACATGAACATTTATATTTATTCTTTTTTTGTTTTTGCGAATTTGTTTGTCATCTCTCGACCTCGACAAAAAAAGATACTAAACCCGATATGGTATTTCCGACAAATGACCACACATTTTGTGTGATAAAACGTTCCGCACTTAAGAATGCTTAGATTATGAAAACATGCAGAGAATATTTTATTTAATCCAATTTACATACAAACAAAGCAATTTCAAGATGAAATTGAACTTGAACTGGAGTAATAAAGGAATTATTCAATGGTATTTCTAATTTCAGGGTGGGCCATCTAGTGGTTTCTTTTTAAATCATAGGTTATTTTGACACTGACAGCTGCTTCCCGAATGATGTGTAGCCCAAGTAGTGCGTTTTTTTGAAAAGAAGCTTTGCGAAAAATCATCTTTTCTGACGAGGCGCATTTTCATCTCGGCAACTACGTTAACAAACAAAATTGCAGCATCTGGGGCTTGGAAAACCCGCATGTTATTGTCCGAAACCTATGCATCCACAGAGTAGTGATGTGTACCTCATACATGAGGCAATACAAAATGTCCCATACACCAATCTGAAATGTCCCATCACCTCAAAACGAAAAAATGTATTACCTCACACCTCACCACAAAAGCAACGAAAAATATTTTTCTTTACTCTTTCATGGAAAAAAACACTATTCGTATCGAGCATCTCACTCATCGGCCTGATACTAAGACTGAGACTGATGCAGAATGAAGTTGTATTGTAGTTAATTGTATGAAAGGAGGAATAGGCCTCAAACTCTCTACCCACCAAAGATCAAACCAATGGAAATAGAATGAGGTTTGTGGAAGATGAGGATTTTAAATGAAATGAATGAATGTGTTGTGAGTTGAGTTGTTGTCTTGTTTTTACTTTTTACTCAAACGTCCCATTCAAACAAAATTCGTGACATTGTCGCAGGCTGGGTTTTTGTATCAGACTGGAACTTTGTACCAGGATGGGACTTTGTACCAGGCTAGGACTTTGTACCAGGCTGGGACTTTGTACCAGACTAGGACATTTGTCATTTAGGATTGAGGAATTGAGTTCTTTCGCATCTGTTTGAGGAGACAAAATGAGAAGAGGTAATGAGTGGGACTTATGAATGAATGAATGTTGCACTGACTACAATGTAACAAACAATGAAGATAGGTATGAAGCATTATCGAAAATTATACAATCAAAGGGTTAAAAAAGGAAGGAGGTTTTTTTACAGTTTGGAGTAGGAGGTTTTGTTAATTTTTGAAGGAGTAGGAATTTTCGTTTTTGATATACAAATGCAAGTGCATTCCTTTTATTTGTATTTGTTTTGTTTTTAGTGTTAGAAAAAAAGAGACTAGGGTTTAGAGATCAAGATCAAATATGAGAATTGATAAAAAAAAAATCAATCAATCAATTGTGCTGAGTTTGCGTACGCGAAGAGTCATTAGTGTTGTATTTAATCCAGTGTCCTGTAATCAAATTTGTTCGAAAAAAAGTGATCAGAACAGGTCTTAACAGAAGAAAAATGTTGAGTGGGAAGAAAGTAGGACAAATATTGTTTTTAAATGCAAAAATGTAATGATGTATTTTTTTAAACTTATTAGATTCAATTTATTTTGAATGTGATAACATATTTGTTTTTTTGTTAAAAAAAATATCTTTTTGTGTTTATCTTTTTATTAAATGCTTTTGTTTTCTTTAAATAACTTAAATAAAATTTAAAAACACTTTTTCTTTTAAACTTTTTTTTTAGGTTAATTTTTTTATTATATCTTTTTATATTTACTTATTTTAAACTTTATTTCTGTTAAAAACTAACACTTTTTTAATTTTGTTTTTAAATGTTTTATTTTAAAATAAAGTGTTTTGTATCAAGGATATTTAATTAAATATATTATATTTATTGATATTTAATTTTTGTAACCTTTTTATTTAATGCAATTTTAAAAACTGTTTTTGGAAATGTTGCGAGGTAAATGTGGAGAACCCAATCGATGCTTTAGAAAAAACAAGAAAAGCAGAATGTCTTTACTTTACAGTATGAGAATTTATTAGCAATTGAAAATGACTTTAGAATGTTGTATAAAAGAAAACTTTTCATAGTTGAATATCTGTGTTGAATGTTATTATTTAACGAAAAAACTTTATGTGACAATTTTACTTTCAACATTCCCTCTCAACAAAGATATTCAAATATAATTTAAAAGAAGAATAACATTTTGAATAATTAGTTAATATTTTAAGCCCATAGCTTCAGTTAATTTTATATGTTTAATTTTTGTCAAATTTTTTGTTTGTATATCGGCAACCATGTCATTTGTTGAGATGTACCTCAGCTCAATCTCATTGTTCTTTATGGCCTCTCGTACATGATGGTATTTTATGTCTATGTGCTTGCTGCGTGCATGGTATATAGGGTTCTTGGCAAGATGTTGAGCGCTGATGTTATCCCCATTTAAGACGACAGGTAGATTATCTTTGTAGAGTCCAGTTTCGTTAAGCAGTCTCCTTAGATATATCGCTTCCTTAGCTGCGGCCGAGAGGGCGATATATTCAGCCTCAGTACTGCTGAGCGCCACGCAAGACTGTTTCTTGGACTCCCATGAAAAAACGCTGCCAGCCAAGAAGAAAGTGTATCCAGTATATGACTTCCGGTCTAGGGAATTGCCGCCCCAGTCGGCATCGACAAAACCATGGATACGACTTCCCTGTGAACGATAATTTAATCTTAAATTAATAGATTTTGACAAGTACCGTAAAATGTGTTTAGCTGCAGCTTCGTGTTCAGCGTGTGGATTTGTATTTCTCTGAGCTAGTTTGCATACTGAATGCATTATATCGGGCCGCGTTGAAAGCGCCAAGTACATCAATGCTCCTATAAGTGATTGATAAGCAGTAGGGTCAACCTTCCTACAGCTTTCGTCATCACATTTGACTTGGAAGCCAGCATCAAGTGGAGTTGCAACGGGGCGACAGGTTTCCATATTGTATTGCCTTAAAAGATCTTTTACATATTGCTTCTGCCCAACAGAAATCGCACCAGTTTCTCCTTCTCGTTCAAACTCCATTCCAAGAAAATGTTTGAGTGGACCCTTATCCACTAAATCGAAGTTATCAGCTAGACGAACTTTGATATCGTCGAGTTCTTCTTGGCATGTACTAGCTAGAATCAAATCGTCGACGTAAACCGCAATCAGATTAAAATTACCTGCGCTATTCCTCCTGTACAAACATGGCTCACTTTCGCATGGTGTAAATCCAATTTGCCGCAACACATTGTCAAGCTTAGTATTCCAAGCCCGACCGGACTGTTTCAACCCGTAAATAGCTTTGTTGAGCTTGAGCACACGTTCAGGAAATCTGGAATCCACAAAACATTCGGGTTGCTTCATGAACACCTCTTCGTTCAGCTCACTGTTGAGGTAAGCCGTAGACACATCCATCTGATGGAGAATCATTCGATGCTCAGCTGCCAATGCAATCAACATTCGAATGGTTGCATATCGCACGACCGGCGAAAAAGTCTCGTCAAAGTTTACTCCGAGCTGCTGGCTGCAGCCTTTGGCCACGAGTCTCGATTTAAATCGCTCTACTCTTCCATCGACTGTCCTCTTTATATTGAAAACCCATCGGCATCCGATGGCTTTCTTTCCAATTGGCAAATCAACTTGAGTCCACGTTTTATTTGACATCAGGGCTGCATACTCCTTCTCCATCGCTGCCCTCCATTCATTAGATTGAGCACTTGATAAAGCTTCTTGGGTATTTCCTGGAATTTTAATAACATCTTTCATTACATTTAATATGTTATACTGCTTTTGTGGCCGTCCAGGTTTCCCGGTTCGAATTAACATTGGTCTTCCTGGTCCAAATTTAACTGGTTTATCGGCTTCAACTTTAGGTTCTTGAAACTTCTTATTCGATGTGTTGGTGGCGGTAGATTTTGATTCATCAAGGATATTGTCTGTGGTGGCGGCGGCGGTGCTGTTTTGTGTATCAGCGTTGGTGGTGATTGTTTTCACGTCGATGTTGGTGGTGTTGGCTGTGGCGGCTTGAGATAGCGTTCTATTTTCTGTTGACAAAACATCATTATCTAAAAAGACAAAATCATTTAATTCGCTGCTTTTAAGCTTGGCAAGGGGATTTTCATCAAAAATAACATCCCTCCTTTCAACGACTTTTCGAGATACCGGATCGAACAAACGATACGCTTTAGAAGTTAATGAATATCCAACCATTATATATGCTTTACCTTTGGGACGAAATTTACCATAATGCATTTTGTTTAAAGCAACCGCTGAAGACCCAAATATTTTAAAATGATGTACATTTGGTTTTCTGCCAGTCCATATTTCGTGTGGCGTCTTGTCAACTAACGTTTTTGTTGGAGATTTATTTCTCAAATAGGCTGCAGTTGCAACGGCTTCGGCCCATAGAGATTCATCGAGGTTTGCATGAAGAAGAATGCTCCTGGCCATTTCCACCAGCGTACGGTTTGCGCGCTCGGCGACGCCATTTTGTTGAGGAGTGTGAACCACTGCAAGCTGCCTTTGAATTCCATGCTCATCTAAAAAGTCATTAAAATTATTATTTATATATTCTGTACCATTGTCGCTTCTTAATGTTTTGATTTTCATGTCGGTTTGGCACTCCACCATAGCTTTAAACAGTTTGAATTTGCTAAAAACCTCACCTTTGGACTTCATGAAATAAACGAATATATGTCTCGACATGTCGTCGATGAAAGTTACAAAATATCTGGAACCTCCAATCGACACTTTGTTCATTGGACCACATACGTCCGTATGTATTATTTCTAATAATTTTTTCGAGCGCGTCTGGCTAGCTTGTGGGAATGGTCGAGCACAAATTTTACTTTTCATACAAATTTGGCAATTAATTTCTTTTGGAACATTGGCAAACGTCATTCCACAAACTAATTTCTTTTCAGATAATTGCTGTAGAGAAGAAAAATTAAGATGGCCGTACCTGTTGTGCCATTTAACAAAATTATCAACAGATGAAGACGAATAAAAGCATGAATCGATAGAATTTCTAAAGACGAATAAATTGCAATATTTTTCGGCTTTAATCACAACTGTACCACGGTTATCTTTAATAACAGCTCCTTCTTTGTAAAAAACCACAGTTAATCCGTTACTCACCGCTTTACTGACTGACATAAAATTTCCATGTAAGCCAGGAACATATAAAACGTCTCTCAAAGTTATCTCACATATAGCTGTATTGATGATGACGTCTCCCCTACCTGTTGCTTGGATGGAATTATCACCCGCTAACTGTATTCTCTCAATGCATTTGTCGTCTAATGTGCTAAACATATTACGATCACTGCACATGTGTGAAGTGGCTCCGCTGTCGATACACCAGCTCGAAGGGGAAAGCACATGCGAATCTGTTGCAGAAAGAAGAGAATATGAAAATGATTGGTTTTGTTGTTGTTTTTTCGCTGCTTTGCATTTTGAAGCTAGATGACCTCTATTGCCACAGTTATAGCACTTGCCAAAATTTTTTCTATTTCTCTTCGCGTTGTTATTCCTACCTTCGTTGAACTCTTTGGTGTTTGCTCGCGCTAAAAACGCTTGCTGACTACCTGATGCTATCTCGTGCTCCCGCTGGCCCTTCCGGTTAGCCTCTTCTATAACTTTTATTTTAAGACTACTCATGGAAGGCAATGTGTCGCGAGTCTCCATTGCAACCACAAAATTTTCAAATGATTTTGGCAAACTAGACAACAGAATAATTACCAATAGCTCCTCATTTATACTGACATTTATCTCCGACAATTTTTCCACGATGCTGGAAAAAGAATTTATGTATTGTGGTGCATTGTCACTTTCAGACATATTGAGCTGCAACAATTGTTTGAAGAGTGACACCTTTCTTGCAGGTCCAGATGGTTGGTAGACTTGTTGTAAATTGTTCCAGGCGTCTTTAGCTGTTTTTGAATGCTTTATATGAATTATTTGAGATGGCTTTACACAAAGCATTATTGAAGCCAATGCCTTTTCATTTTGCATGTCCCATTTTAATTTATCCTCCGCCGACATCGCCTCAGTCTTAACAACTTTTCCGCTTACTATTGGCCATTGTTCCGAATGTATAAGCACGCTCTGCATTTGCACACACCAGGAATCGTAATTGCTGTCATCTAGCTTTTCTATTTGATAAAGAGACGAACTCATTTTAAATAGATTAATTATTGATACCTTTTGATTTCAAATGTGGATTCTGGGCCCATAACCTGTTGCGAGGTAAATGTGGAGAACCCAATCGATGCTTTAGAAAAAACAAGAAAAGCAGAATGTCTTTACTTTACAGTATGAGAATTTATTAGCAATTGAAAATGACTTTAGAATGTTGTATAAAAGAAAACTTTTCATAGTTGAATATCTGTGTTGAATGTTATTATTTAACGAAAAAACTTTATGTGACAATTTTACTTTCAACAGGAAAAAATATATACTATTAAAAAAAATACGCATTGTTTAATTTCGAATTTCAAAATATCCATTTAAATAGGTATGTACCATGGGACATTTGAGGTGGGACAAAGTACCACCTCATTTCAAAAAATGAGTACCTCATACAAACTCATTTCAAATTCGTGTCCTACCCATCACTACCACAGAGAGTGAATCATTTTATTAATTTTTTTAAAAGAAACTTGTATTTGGAACACCCTTTACATGTTGTTCATTTCGGAAACTTAACTCTATTGAAAAACTAAATAAGAAGTATTCGTCTTGTCGAGAATTTTCAGAAACCTCAATAGTAATATACTATAGTCTTTATTTAATGAATTAACATTTTCGTCACAGACGATATGAGGCAGGCGTTTGATAAGGACGAGGTAAAGATTTTGGTACTGCTTGATGTTTCAAAAGCTTTTGACACAATCAATCACGTTAACTTGTGTGAGAAGCTTTTTTAATGTTTCACCAAGTGCCGCTAGGCTTCTCAATTCTTATTTGAGTAATATGAAACAAACAGTCCAAAATGGTAATAGTTTAATCGATTCCCTGCCAAATGTTCCTGGTGTACCTCTGGGTGTAATACTTGGTCCTCTTCTATTTTCGGTCTATGTCAATGTCAATGAACTTTAATCAGTTATTGAAAACTTCTCCCTATAAGTTTGAGGATGACATGCAAATGTACATATGAGTTGCCCTTTTCGGCTAATTGAGCAAGCATCTTTTTGTGATAATGAGGACATAGAGAAAATTGTAACTTGGTCGCAGTTAAATGGTCTTATTTTAAGTCCAACTAAATCTCGTAATATCAAGGAAAAATCTAGATTAATTAAAGTGGCCGAGCAAAATTAGTAGACTTGTTTTGATTTTTAGCTGAAGACCTAAACTGCTACAAGGCAAAAATTACCCCCATGCAAGAAATGCGGTGGGACGGACCTGGGAGATGAAAATTAAAAGACTGTGATATCTTCAACGGTGACTGCTTTCGAGAACAAAAACAGCGTTCATTCGGATGTGGATTTTTTGTTGGATCTAGGCTCCGGCAAAAAGCCTTGAGTCTCAACTATGTAAAAGAGCGCTTCGCGACAATCAGCATCAAAATTTAATTTGCCAAAAAAGCCAATTGTCGTGCATGTTCCAACAGAAGAGAAAGATGAAGACACTAAAGACATATTCTACGAGGTCCTGAACAAAATATATGAGCAGTGCCCTAGTTATGATATTAAAATTGTCCTAGGAGATTTTAACGCCCGCTAAGCTAGGAAAAGTCTACATCTTTGCTGACACAGTTGGAAGATACAATCTGCACACTACCTCCAACAACGGATTCAGGCTGATCGATTTAGGTGTGGAGTGGGATATTCTGGTAGCTTGTAAATAGTTCAAACATCACGATATTCGGAAAGATCTCCTGACCAATCAACCATGAACAAGATTTACCACATTGCGACTGACGCAAGGCACTTCTCCAGTATAGAGGATGTCCAAAAGTTCCGAGGGATTACCTCGTACCACTACCTTGTTTCTTAGCCAAGGTATGGCTGCCCGACCCAAACCAAAAAAAGCAAGTACTGCGAGGAAGTTCAACGTTGGACGTTTCCAATCGCAAGAGATCGCAAGATCCTTTTCCGATTGAGTTTTTAAGAACCTCTTAAGAAGTCCTGTGGCACCAGCATCAAGTATTGAGTACCAGTGGCAACATTGCCAAGCAGCCATCAGAGATGCCGCTTCTGACGTGATGGGTAAAACCCACCACAACGAAACTCCTGGTTTGTCAATGATTGCCGACAAGCACATGCAGCTAACCAAGAGTAATTCGACCTAGGCGACGCAGACCAACAGTATTACCCGCCCGAACTGGACGAACTGAAAATAGCTATATCGAATCTTAACTCCAACAAAGCTGCTGGAGCTCACGCCTTTTCTGCTGAACTGTAGCGGCAGACGATGACTTGGTTGGGAGTATGCGCCAGCTCATCTGAACGTCTAAAGCCTTTCGTCAACAACCTGATAGGTCCATATCAGTGCGGCCTTAGACCATGAAAGTCTACCATCGATAAAATTCAAATAACGGTAGATCTTTGAAAAAACCCAGGAACTTAAAATCGACACCTACCACCTTTTCGCCGATTTCAAAGCCACGTATGAAAGCGGGACGAACTATACATATAAAGCAATGTCTAGTTTTGGCATCCCTGAAAAAATTGTCATTTTGAGCAGGGTGACGATGGATAACGCACACTGCTCCATCAAGGTCAGAAAAGATCTCACCGATGCATATGAAGTCAAAACAGGTTCTAGGCAACACAATGCTTTGTCGTAAGACTTCTTCAACATTGTTCATGTAAGATTAGTTCAAAACTCTTGCGTCACCATAGACAGCTTTAATTTTGAGGTAGTTAAGGACTTTGTCTGCGCAGGTGCCACTATCAATTCAGACACCAGCGCTGAGATCAAACACAGAATAAGTCTTGCTAGTCGCTGATTCTTTGTACTTAGAAGACAATTGAGTAGCAAAATCCTCTCTCGAGTAACTAAAGTGTACATCTATAGAACTCTCGTCATCCAAGGCTCTTTTGTATTGTGAGTATACATGGATCTTGTCCAAAGCTGATGAGAATGGTTTGGGATGTTTCGAGAGGACAATTCTCCGTGTGATCGATGTTTGATCCCGTCTGCGTAGAGGAAAAGATATAACCATGAACTGTACGAGCTGTACAGCAAAAGCGACCTAGTCAAACGAGTTAAATTCCAATGACTGAGATGGCTAGGTCATAAAGAGCGATTGGACGCACATACTCCGGTCCGGGAAGTCTTCGAATCCAAACTTGAGGGACGGTGCAGTAGTGAAAGACTGCGACTCGGGTGGAGCAGACAGGTCGGAGGGTACCTAAACCAACTTGAAGTGCGAAACTGAAGATAGCTAACACGGAACCGAGCATTTCAACCTTAAACTGGGATTACTTAAGGGATAGCAACAACCTTATTCCTAATCAACTCTGACGGCAACCGTTTTTTCTGAAAATTTTCTGACACATTTACGCATTTAATTTATTTTCAAAAACATTTTTTTTTTGTTTAGTAATTTGACTTGTTATTCTCAAGGAATTTAAATTCTTAAATACATTTTAGCAGAATGCTATAAATACCTGACAGATGTTAATTTTTCTTTTCAGTATTTATTACTCTCTGGAGTCAAATTGAATACTTTTGCCAAATATCTCAAAGCCCAACACAAGGGCGAAGTGTTAGAGAAACTTTTATTTCTAAATACAAATCGATAAGGTTTTATTTTTGTCCCACAAAATTCAAAACATCTAAATTGAGAAGATAAAAAAAAACATTAGACTTTAACTTTGAAGTTGAACAATTTATTACGAATTTCGTTGCCTGCTCCCTTGAGACTTGTACTTTGTTCAAAGAAATTATTTCATAATAACAATATAACTTCTGACAGTTTAAGTTGATGTAGACAGTTAATGGGTATATGACGAAGATGATGTCAAATCACAATGATTTAGGTATAAAAGTGGTCGGTTAAAAATGTTAAGAGAAAAATAATTGCGTGAAGTTCTAAAGCTTTAATTTAATTATATTTGTGTATTATTTAAAAATCGATAAAATTAATTAAAATTGTGGATTTACTTAAGGTTCCAATGGTAAGTTAGCCTCAAAAAGTCCGGAAGAGGTAGTATCCCTGATAGATTTTTTATTTTTGTTTTTATTTTTCGGTGACAGCGGCTGAGGCTACAAAAACTCTCAATGGTACGGGCGAGAGTGGGATAGCCAATTTCAGCTCTATAGGACGAGGTGCTCCCCGATTTTCTCCCTCGAACTTAATCGGCGGCCTTAATCTCGCTGTTTCCAAACAAACTAACCCCGGAACCCTACCTACAGTGAGCTCTTTGTTAATGGTTCTTAAAACGGATGGTGAGTCAAAATCTTGCTGCAATTGGAAAAATTCTTTTCTGTCGTTACCATTAACGATGTTCATAAATTGTTTTCTATTTCCAGAGTTGAATCTTCATCAACCTGCTTTTCTAAGTTACTTTTTGAATAGCAAAATACCTCTCACTCACTACAAGAACACTCCAATTTTACTTGTTTGCACCCGGCTCTTACACGGGCTTTTCCTGACTCTGAGATCTTGGCACCCGATACATGGGATATTCATTAAAAAATCATGCCATCAAATTGGTCATTAATTTGCCAAACACGGTCAACTAGTTTTGGAATCTATTCAGCCATTGAAATTTTATAATCAAGGCTTAAACTTATAGAAAGTCACGCGCGATTTTTGGCACCTCATTTTTTGGGATATTCGCAAAAAATATATACCATCCAAAAGAACATAAGGTCCTAATAAAAGGTCAACCATTTTATTTTCAGTTATTGGTCAGCTATTGATTTTTTGTAATGAATTTTTTAAAATTGTTTGAAGGTCATAACGATTTTTGGCATATCCTAATAAAAGGCCAACTATTTTCAGTTATTGGTCAACCATTGATCATCATCATCATCGGCTCGACAACCGGGTTCCGGTCCTGCCTCTTTCAACAAGTCTCTCCACCCATCCCGGTCTCTAGCCGACGCCATCCAGTTGCGCACCCCAAGACTTCGGGCGTCCTGGTCTACGCCATCTCTCCAGCGCAAGCATGGTCTACCATGCTGTCGTCTACCATAGAATGTACCACAAAGAACTTTCCGAGCAGGTTCCTCTTCGCTCATGCGAGCTAGGTGCCCTGCCCACCGGAGTCTATCGAGCTTAATTTTCTGTAATGATTTTTTTTAAAATCGTTTGAAGGTCATAACGATTTTTGGCATATCATTTGTGGGATATTCGAAAAAAATTATACCATTCAAAAAACCACTAGATCCTGATAAAAGATCATCTATTTTCACTAACTGGTCGGCTATACATTTTTTTTAATGATTTTTTTTAAATTGTTTCAAGGTCATAACGACTTTTGTAACCTCACTTATAGGATATTCGAAAACCACCTGAAAGGTCTGAAAGTCAATATAATAGGTCATCTAGCTTCAGTAATTGGTCAACTATAGACCTTTAAGACAGCCACACTTGATAACATTTTTTGTTTACCGAATTGTAGACCACACTTACAATAGTACAGATATTTTCTTATCAAAATCGTTGGAGAAGTTTTTGAGATATGTACATTAGATTTTTCAAAACAGCTATTTAGCATATTTGTATTTAAAAATATATGTTGAATTCTTCTTCTAGGAAATAACAGAATACCTATAAGTTTGGAGAAAATGTTAAGCAGCTAAGGCTATAGGTCAAGCTACAAACATACAGACAATCAGACAGGTAGACAGACGGAATAGCGAGATCTACGTGTTTCTTGTTCTCTATCTCTATCTATCTCGAGTTCGCACCCTTTATTACAGGTAAAAATATCTTTATATTGTAATATTTTTCCAAGGTTCGTTTAATAAAACTTATTACTTCTTTTAGAATTTCTTCTTTATTTACACTTTCAAATCAAAACAATAAATCTCAATTTATAATCAACTCTAATACTTTTATTCCAACTTAAATCCACTTCTTTAATTACACTTTCCACAATCCAATAGTTCAGCTTTGCACACTTTCATAATCGAAAATAAACTGTGTTCCGCTCACCGTGTACACTCTCTTATATACTCAAACCAGTTGTTCTCGAAGGTTCTTGTCTAGAACATTCTATTTGTTTGGAATAAGTGGAAATTCATATGCAGATAGAATGTTCCAGTTGTTTGGAAGAAGGGGAAATTTAGATGCGATGAAAAAGAGCTTTTTTTTGTTCCTTCATAAGAAGGTATGTAATTCTCAACAGATGGCGCTGTAGGAGTATAAGGCTCTGTTCGCAACATTGCCCCCTTCTTAAGATTGTTCGTCCCGAACAACTCTATCACCAGCTTCGGCACTGTATCGGTGCAGTCGATCGCTATGCACAACTTTTAGCTTTCCTCTTAACCCTCTTTGAATTCGGTAAACGACATCATTGATTTTCGTGACGACAGTATAAGGGCCTTCCCAGTTTTGTTGAAGCTTCGGCGACAATCCCTTTTGACGATGTGGGTTATACAGCCATACACGATCTCCTACTTGGAATCCTGTCGTGTTTGCTCTTGTGTCGTACCTTGTCTTCATTCGATCGCTGTAAGTGCTCATTCTAGTCCTGGTCCTTTCGTGGATGTCGATTAGCCTCTCTTTTAGGTCACTCACGTAATCCCCTGTTTCCTGAGACTCTTGTGGTGGGTGTCCAAACCTTATCTCACTAGGCAGCCGTATGCTTTTTCCGAACAGGATTTCAGATGGTGTTTGTCCTGTTGAGCTATGTACTGCACTTCTATAGGCCATCAAAAATAGTGGTATGTGCCTATCCCAGTTTCTTTGGTAGTCGCCTACGACCTTAGTGAGGTGCTCTTTTAAAGTCCTGTTGAATCTCTCGACCATTCCATCAGATTGCGGGTGAAGTGGTGTGGTTCTCGTTTTCTTAATGCCAAGGAACGCGCACACCTCTTGGAATATGTTCGACTCAAAGTTCCTTCCTTGGTCAGAATGGAGCTCCATAGGCACACCGAACCTGCTTACCCAGTTAGACACAATCTGGTCGGCCACGGTTTTGGCTTCTTGGTTCGGGATAGCGTATGCCTCAGGCCATTTGCTGAAGTAATCCATTACCACCAGAATGTATTTGTTTCCATCATTCGTTTCCGGAAATGGGCCAGCTACATCAACAGCAATCCTTTCAAACGGTGAGCCAACATTATATTGCATCATTTTTCCTTGCAGTTTTCTACCAGGGCCTTTGGTTGCAGCACAAGCTTCACAATTTCGGCACCACTTTTCAACGTCGTCTCTTGCATGCAACCAGTAGAATCGTTGTCTTACTTTTTCTAAAGTCTTATTGACTCCCAAATGGCCTCCTGAAGGTCCATCATGCATCTCTCGAAGAACCTCTTTGATTTTCGATTGAGGTAACACAAGCTGCATTACATAGGATTTACCATCAGCGGACTCCCATTTTCGCCGAAGAACACCTTCTTGCACATGAAGTGAGTTCCATTGTGCCCAATAGGCTTTTAAAATTGGACTCCTATCGGAAATGTCATTCCATGCGGGTTTTTCTTCATGTTCCTTCCATGCGAGAAGAGGTTCAATGTCGGGGTCTTCTTGTTGAGCAGATCGTATTTCTTCATTGCTCCATCCACAAATGGGGTCAGCTCTTATTCGCAGAATGATGGATTCCTTTTCTTCTTGTCGCCTGCAATGCTTGCAATCTATTTTACAAGGTCTCCGGGATAGTGCGTCGGCATTTGAGTGCAGCTTTCCCCTTCGGTGTTGAATTTCGTAATCGTAAGTCTGCAGTCTTTCTATCCACCTTGCGACTTGTCCTTCTGGGTTCTTGAAGTTCAACAACCAGTTAAGAGCACCATGATCGGTTCGTAGAAGAAACTTCTGTCCATAGATGTATTTATGGAAGTGTTTCGTTGCCAAAATGAGTGCCAAGAGTTCTCTTCTGGTCACACAGTAGTTTCTTTCGGTCTTCGACAGTACTTTGCTGAAATAGGCGATAACCTTTTCTTCGCCATTGTGCACTTGTGACAGAACAGCGCCGACTCCCACGTTGCTTGCATCAGCATCGATGATAAAAGGCTTGCCTGGAGTCGGATAGATCAGCACCGGAGCATTGCATAGATGGTATTTCAGTTCTTGGAAGGCTTTTTCACACTCACCTGACCATCTAAACTGCTTGTTCTTTTCCGTAAGCTGATGCAAACTCTTCGCAATTCCGGCAAAGTTCTTAACAAAACGTCTGTAATAAGTAGCAAGACCAAGAAAACTTCGTAGTTGATGTTTGTCCTGTGGTTTTGGCCAATTTTTGACGGTGTCAACTTTTTCAGGATCGGTCTTGACTCCTTGGGACGAGATGATATGTCCCAAATACTTTACTTCAGTCTGGAACAGTGCACATTTTTCTGGGTTCAGTTTAAGGTTAGCCTCTCGAAGTCTCTGGAACACACCCTTTAGGTTCTTACAGTGTTGGTCGTATGTTTTCCCATAAACGATAACATCATCCAAGTAGACAAGGCAAGTTTTCCACGTCAGGCCTTGAAGGACGCACTCCATCAAACGCTCAAAGGTTGCCGGAGCGTTGCAAAGACCAAACGGCATCACGTTGAACTGCCACAGCCCATTACCTGTGGAGAACGCTGTCTTTTCTCGATCTTCAGGATGAATTTCAACTTGCCAATATCCACTTTTCAAGTCCAGTGTTGAAAACCAGTGTGCTCCTTCCATCGCATCTAAGGTGTCACTAATTCTTGGCAAGGGGTAACTGTCTTTCTTGGTTACGTCATTCAACCTTCGGTAGTCAACACAAAACCGTGTACTTCCGTCCTTCTTTTTGACTAGGACCACTGGTGACGCCCAAGGACTCTTGGAGTTCTCAATCAAACCATCCTTCTTCATGGTGGTAATCATTTCCTCAGCTTCACCTTGCTTGGCCAGGGGCAGACGTCTTGCGGGCTGACGAATGGGTCTTGCATCTCCTGTATTTATTCGATGCTGCACCATTTGTGTCCTTCCATATTTCCCGTTTGGTGAAGCGAAAATGTCGGCATACTCATTCAGAAGGCTTTCTGCCATTTTAACCTGATGTTGGTCTAGGTTAGATGAATTGAGTATCTTTGCCTTGATGCTATTGAGCTCCTTAGGGTCTAATGTCTGTCTCGGTGTTTCAGCGTCAATTTGAGTTATGGCTGCGACAGATTCGCACTTACCAATAACTTCTCCTTTTGCTAACTTTACATCGTACGGTTTGGTGTTGAGTATCCGTACGGGGACCATATTGTTCTTTGGAGCCACAAGTGTCTTCCCAATGATGACGTTTTGGGAAGAACAATCTGGGCCTGGTTCCACCATTAGGTATCGATGGCGTCCACACTCACCTTCTACTTTTGTCCAAACGAATACCTCAGAAGAAGTAGGAATAATCACGTCTTCTTCGATGACAGTCCTTAGAGTTGTTGTTCCTTCGTGCCCATAGATCATTGGAATCTCTGTATTCTGGTATTTGAGTACCTGGTTGCCAATATCCAAAATTACTCGATGTTCTTTCATGAAGTCCATGCCTATGATGCATTCGTCACATATATCTGCCACCAAGAATTTGTGTGAGAATTCTAGATCTGCAATTCGAATTCTAAGTCGGACTTCACCATAAACCCTAGCTGCTTCTCCTGTGGCAGTTCTTAGACGGTAGCTATTGGTGTTGTGTAGCCACTTCAAGTGCACTAGGTCTTGACGCACAATGGAGGTTGTGGCACCGGTGTCGATGGTGACCACACGTTTGTTGCCATTTAATGTTGCCTCGACAGTCAGACTTCTATTGTCTCGCTTAGTTTGAGAGACCTGGATGGTGTTTCTGGGGCCATCGATACCAGAAACCAGCTTCTGCCCCTCGAAGTTGGTTCTTACTCGTTTCCCTGTTGGGAAACTGTTCGGGAAGTAACACTGGTGTTATGGTTACCTTGTTCTGAGTTCGAAGCTCCGTGTCCACAATGTTGACAAGCTCTTCTGGGTGGTAACCGACATTGACGCTGTAAATGTCCAGTCTTATTGCAATTCCAGCACTTTGCAAGTCCGTTTCGTTGGTTCCTTTGGACATCAGTTCTTTGACATGAGCATTCTTCGACGACGGCTTCTCTAAGTCGATGTACTCCGTGAGAAGCTTGCTCAGCTGCTTCCATTGTCAAGGCAAACGCTAATGTTTCCGAAAGCGTTCGTTTTCCAGCAGTTCGTACGGCCCTTTGAAGATGTATGTCAGAAATGGCGCGAACAAATGCCTCAACTGCGAACTGGTTACAAATTTCCTCTCCAACATCTGGATATGCAAGATGAACAAGCCTTTCAATGTCCGCTTGCAGTTGTTGTAGAGTTTCGCCCCTCTTCTGAACTCTGGAATTGAGTTGCACTTTGAAGACTTCTTTCATGTGGCTGTTACCAAAGCGTTTGTCTATAGCCAAAACCAAGGAATTGAAGTCGCCGCTCTTATCTGCTGGTATGGTTTGCAACAACTCAGCAGCTGCTCCTCTAAGAGCAAGAGTTAAGGCTATATACTTGTCAGCCTCATCCCAGCCATTTGTTGTGGAAGCTGCCTCGAATTGCTTCTTGTATATAGACCAAGAAGTTTGTCCATCAAAGGTTGGAGGTTGCATCTCCTTTTTCCTCAAGGTTTCTCCAGAACTTTCCCGAATCTTTATATTTCGAATGCGATCTAGCTCTTTTGAAAACGTCTCCATTTTGTTGTCGACTTGATTCTCCAATAATGAAACACGTTCGGCTTGATTCTCTAACAATGAAACACGTTCATCAAGTGCAGATACATTTTTCTCGATTTTAACAAGCTTGCCTTCTAGCATGTTTCTCTGCTCTTCGAGAAGGTCTTTTTGTTCGCTGTGCTGTTTCTGCAGGCATTCGAGAACATTCTTCTGTACATTCTCCTGTTCTTTCTTTTGTTCATTTCGTTGCTCTTCGAGACGTTCGAGAACATTCTTTTGTTGTTGAAGCAGAAGACTAATCATATTTGAAACATCTACATTTTTACTTACGTCTGCTTCCTCAGCGTCAGCTTCAAAGACGAAAATGTCCGGGTCTTCATTTTGTTGTTTCAAATATTCGGCCAAACGCAGAACAAGCTCATTTTTCGATCCTGCTCTAGAAAGTTCTCGCTTGCCTAATTCACTTTTCAGCTCATTACAGTTGAGCTCTTTTAGTAACTTGCTCATTTTTATTATTATTATTATTTTTTTTTTTTTTTTTTCGCACACTTCACTTCACAATAAGTTTTATTCCACTTTTCTGACACCAATGTAATATTTTTCCAAGGTTCGTTTAATAAAACTTATTACTTCTTTTAGAATTTCTTCTTTATTTACACTTTCAAATCAAAACAATAAATCTCAATTTATAATCAACTCTAATACTTTTATTCCAACTTAAATCCACTTCTTTAATTACACTTTCCACAATCCAATAGTTCAGCTTTGCACACTTTCATAATCGAAAATAAACTGTGTTCCGCTCACCGTGTACACTCTCTTATATACTCAAACCAGTTGTTCTCGAAGGTTCTTGTCTAGAACATTCTATTTGTTTGGAATAAGTGGAAATTCATATGCAGATAGAATGTTCCAGTTGTTTGGAAGAAGGGGAAATTTAGATGCGATGAAAAAGAGCTTTTTTTTGTTCCTTCATAAGAAGGTATGTAATTCTCAACAGATGGCGCTGTAGGAGTATAAGGCTCTGTTCGCAACAATATTATAAAATGTTTTTGAATATATCTTATGTGAAAATATGGGAATGAACATCAGAGATAACTCAAACCCTCTCCATTTTTGTATTTTCTCCCCTTAACTTAAAGATAATATTTCAATATTCTCTGAAGCAAGCGAAAAAAAAGAACAAACTTTCTTTTTTTTTGGTTTATAATTCACACCACAAGTTCAAGGACTTAATAAATGCACTTTTATAACTGAAAAGTTAGAGGGTACCTAGCGAATTCCAGTGTGAAACAATTTGCTTCAAAGTTTTATTTATATTTTTTTTTTCTCAGAAAAATTACCCTGATGAAAAGAAGGATTCTTTTTTTCATTTTGTCTGTGAAAAAATCCTTAACCTCCTTACAGAATAGTGTACCACACGGCTGGCTTGATCATTACTTTTTTATCCATTTTGTTGTTGTTGTGATGATGTTAGTTTGATGAAGTACTTATAGTCTGGCATTGCATTATTTACGGTCCATTCCAGGTGAAGGACATTGCAAAAGCAAAATAAATGTAGGCATTTTCAAGAAGTGCAACAAAGATATACCTATAGCTGCATAAACATACTTATATCCATCCTCATCTTGCAGGTTATAAATAGACCTGGTTTTCACTAGAGCGGGAAGTTATTTTTGGATTCTTTTCGCTCTATATTCAGCGGTGGAAAAAAAAAATAGAAATATAAACATGGAGCAGCGAATAATTTAAGCTTTCAGGATTTTTTTTCTCTCTTAAGTTGTGGGGATACGGAATGATGCGGATAATATTTCATCAGAAATCCGTTGGTTTATCCTCGTGAATACCACAGTTCGTCCCTTAAATTCAAAACATTCCTATTTTGCTTTCTTTCACTTTTTTAAGGAAAATTCATGGGAAATAATTTCGCATTTAAATTTTCAATCTCACCACCAACTATTACAAGAAAGTAATTTTGTACTTGATAAACTTTATCCGAAGAAGTCATTAGTGAAACGTGTACCCTAAAGCCATTTTTGATTAATGTGATTTCTTTCATCTTGTTTAATTATTTAACTAAAGGAAATGACAACCAAGCCCTTGCGGCTTTTACAAGGAAATCCAATTGAATAATGTCTTAAGAAAGTCTTACGGAAAAGCTAAATGAAGTACTCGTATTAATCATAAGGAAGTAAACTAATGGCCTAGATCTAAAGGATGGTCTAGACACTCGCTGATACAAACTCTTGTGTCGTTTTTCCCTTTTAGATTTCTCCCTGGCTTTTCACCTACATCAAACAAAGTTAAGCCAAAAGTTAAACATTACACCGACAGGCATTGTGATGAAATATAAAATATGGGGGATGAAGTGGTAAAGACTATTGTTTCCATTTAGTAAAATAAGGATGCCATGGAAAAACTTGCTGCTGAAAATGATTTTTTTTTAATTGATTGACGAAGAATTTATTGATGCGGATATTTGGTTTAAGCTTTGGAAAGATTAACTTGAAGAAGAAGTGTTACTGAACCTTTTTTTTATAAATAGATTCCGAGCTTTTATGGTTTGTTGAAATTTAAGGAATCATGGAAAAGGCAACAAGGATTTAAAAAAGGCTAAGCAATGTTTTTTTTTTCAGTTTGAGAACGCCTGAACTAAAGGAATACACTGACATTTTTACTATCGACTGCCAAAATGCTTAATCTTATGTCAGATATGTATCTATGACTTGTTTGCTTGCTTGCATATGAGGGTTTTTTACTACCCTTAACTGTTAAACAAAGTGCGAGAGTTAGGAAAATGCGGAAGGCTTTTAGAGTAAGTAGATACCGATTCATATTGCTTTAGAAGTTTTGAATATCGAAATAGGAGGGAAAAACAGAGCTACATAGGTAAAGCATTCCACATTCATGTTGTGTGGGTAAAGAAACAATCTCTATACTGAACAGTAGAAAGGTGGGCACATGGTAGAAAGGTAGAAATGGCGACCACCGACAGTCTAGCCCTGTGGCTCAATTGGTGCGGATGTGTACCATTTTGATACCATAACTCGTATGAACCTTTTGATAGAATTGATATGGGAAATTGTGGACATTCTCATGGAGTCATCCAGTTTGGACTAAGTTCAAAAATATGGATCTATTAGGTTTTGATGTCTCTTATTGTGTGTTTGCTTTTGCATTAGATCACTCACTTAGCCGGGCCACCACACTTATCCGACGCCATCTATACTGTGGCAAGCTAGGCAGCTTTTCGACTGGTATTGAAAAATTAGCCAATCCGATTGAGTGATTATCCAACCCCCCGCACAGTAAACCTCTGTCAAAACCCTCAATCTGCTAGCTCGGGATCTAAGGAGTCAAACAAAGGGAACGGCACAGAAGTAACCAAAGTTCATCCTAGATCAAGAAAAGAGATCAAGTCTTTGATCTTCATTTTCGAAATTTCATCAATGTCTTCAAAAAATATCCTTGCTAATGATTATGCTCTAAATTTGTCCAGAGTAGGGCATTTGCAGCCCGGCAAAAATCCTCATTCAAACCCTCCAAGTGGGTGCCAGGTGGGCAATGATCACCACAGTAGTCCTGTGCGTTTTTGGCGGATGGTGATTAGCTAAGGTTGAGTTGGGTCGCCGAATTGTTGTAACTCCTCAATAGTGCAACGTCCGGAAACCCAATTCAATCATAGTTTAGAGGTTCCTAATTTCAGTGGTGGTGTGAGCGTACTTTGTACGAAAACCGTGCCGAAGAATGAAAGGCTGGGGGATAAACCAGCCATTAACGAGCTCTTTCGGATGCTGTGGCAAGGTCCGTCATATTTTTGCCTTGCCCCGGTAAGCGGCTCTGCCGGGGCTGACCGTCTTTCCGCATTACTCGTGGGAATAAAATGAAAAAAAAGGAAACAAACAGAAAAATAATCAGAAAAATCAATCGAGCCAGGGCTGACAACGCGGTCGCATCTCCTGATAAGGCTGTCGAGTCAACTCAGAGGTGCGAACGGGTTGTCAACCCTGTGGTTGCTACTAGTGGCGGGAATCCTTTTCCCTCTACTAGCCGCAACCTCTACAAAAAGGAACTACCCGTCAGTGGTACAGCTGTGACGCTCGGCTGTCCCAAGGGCGGTGATTCCACATCACACCCCATCCCCGCTCCTGCTAGGACGTCGCAAGCGACCCCAAGAAGGGACACTCCATCCGGAGAGGCAAAATCTGCGACATGTGGAAATGACTCGAAGAATGAGGGCGCACCCCGATTGGTATCGATAGCGATTAACTCTGGAGGTGGATCCACAACTGTGTCACACGGACATAGTTCTGGGTCGACCAGAAAGAGGTCCATGAAGGCACAGGCCAGTCGAGATCAGCGTAATGCTGCGCGGATTCTGGCCGCAGTCGGTGTCATACCGGCGGCGGAGAGAACCCCGGAGCAAACGCGAAAACTCGAGTGGGCTAGTGGCTTCCTTAGCAGTAACAACAAATCGACCTGCAGCGACTCAACGTCAAAGCGCAATAGGTCTCTGGAGGGCGACAAGCCCGAAGCGAAAAGGCAGAAAGTGCATTCCAGCAGCACAATAGCCTTCAATAAAGATCTTTCTTTTAGAGACGCGCTCAAAGACAAGATTATAGTCGCAGTCATTGACAGGAGTCATGTGGATGGTAACATCTCTCATGATCAATGGGCAGACGTCAAGGCTCACCTTGGTTTCAGATTTCTATCTGTCATCGAGGAGAATCCGGGGCCTCTCCCAGACACAGTCGATGCAGGATGGTACCAAAATCGTATCAAACTCATCGCCTGTGGTGATCAGAGATCTTTCGATCTGTACAGGGCTGCTGTCAATGGCTTGCCAGAAGTCTGGCCGGGTGCCAAGCTCGAAGTTGTTACAAGGGAGAATATCCCTTGCCGACCAAGAGCACGTATAATGGTCCCGGCTCTACATAACTGCCCAGATATGATTTTGAAATTAATCAAAACCAGCAATCCAAGCCTGCCTACTCACGACTGGAAAGTCCCAAAGGTTGAGAAGGAGACAGTGGGTCGCTATAGATCAGCTCTCTTGGTGATCAATAGGGAATCGCTAGCTCCACTGGCCGCGACCGAAGGCGTGATTAGGTATGGTTTCGACGAAGTCACAGTTCGCATCTATAAAAAAGATGAAGATTCGCTAAACGCGACCCCCACAGAAGCCCCTTCAGCGGAAGGAAACGCTTCACAACCCCAAATAATGGAGGTCGATGCAACACCACACGAGGAACCACCGATCTCCAAAGCCCCGAACAAGCCATCCGACGTGGAGGCTAATTCCATAGTCGACAGCAATTCCGACATGGATACTGAAGACTCGACATTAGGCAACACTCTGAGTGAGGAAACCCTACTTCATTCCTCCTCAGACGATGAAAACGCCGACAAAACAGTGGTGGAGGTGGATCTGGCTAAAAGTAGCAATGCTGCGATTAGTTCAGATTAATCTCCATCACGCCATCATGGCCACGAATAACCTGGTACTCCGACTGCATAGCAACAAAGAAGACATCGTCTTGATACAGGAGCCGTGGGTCTCTAACTCCATCATCAGGGGCCTCAGGACTCCTGGTTATACTCTATTATATGCATCGGAGAAAGGTGAACCAAGGTCATGCATATTAGTAAAAAAAGACTTAAATGTATTTTTACTCCCCAATTACAGCGACAAGGACACTACCACCGCTGTCCTAACAACGGATAAAGCCACCTACTACCTCATATCCTCCTACCTTGGCCACGACAGCCCAGTTCCAGGAAACACCTTAAGAAAGGCAATTGCGGACGCGCAATCGAAGAAAGTGGGTCTCCTAATCGGTATGGACGCTAACGCCCATCACACGGTATGGGGTAGCTCTGACATAAATGAGAGAGGTGAGTCCTTATTTGATTACATACTAAGCACTTATCTACTCATTAATAATATTGGTAATGAACCTACATTTGTAACCAAGAACAGGAAAGAGGTACTTGATATTACACTTACCTCTGACTCGATCCATAACCTGATTTCAGACTGGCACGTCTCAAAAGAGAATTCCTTCTCTGATCACAGATATATTCAGTTTGATCTCAGTGATGTGGCAAATATACCTACGGGATTTCGCAATCACCGTAACACTAACTGGGAACGATACAGGGAGGTACTAGCACAACTGCTTGACCACAACCTTCTTAAAAGCTCCTCCACCAAAGATGAACTAGACCTCTCGGTAAATCATCTCACCGAAGCCTTCAACGAATCAATGAGGACTTCATGCCCTATTACCATTGTAAAGGGTAAAAAGAAACCTCACTGGTGGCACAAAGATCTAGAACCATTCAGGAAGAGCTGTCGCAAACTCTTCAATAGATCTAAATACACTAGATCCCCCTCTGATTGGGACTTATATAAACAAGCTCTAAGGCAATATAAGAAAGAATTAAGGAAGAGCAAGAGGTCTTCTTGGAGAAACTTCTGTGGAAACATAGACAATACTTCAGAAGCCTCAAGACTCAGGAAAATTCTCTCAAAAAGTCCATCTATACCCAGTGCTTTAAAGACAGAAGCGGGCACATGGACTATCACAGATGAAGAATCTCTTAATCTGTTATTAGACACCCACTTTCCAGGTAGCTCTAACATACTTTACGACTCAACATCAGAGTCTCAAACCGCTACAAGCGACACAGTTGATCTAATAACGCGGGAAAAACTGCAATGGGCTGTAGACAGCTTTGATCCATATAAATCTCCAGGACCAGACGGAATCATTCCGGCCGAATTACAAAAATGCTCTGACATGATCATTCCACCATTGGAAATCATTCTGACGAGCTGCGTAAGGTTGAGATATATTCCTAAAGCCTGGAGAATGGCAAAAGTAGTCTTCATTCCTAAAGCAGGGAAACCCTCTCACGTTAGCCCTAAAGATCTACGACCAATCAGCCTATCATCCTTTCTTCTTAAAACCTTGGAAAGATTGATTGAAATTCACATCAGACATAACTTAAAACCATGTCTCATTTCCACAGCTCAACATGCGTACTCTAAGGGAAAATCAGTAGAAACAGCACTTCATTCGCTGGTACGCGGTATTGAATATTCCCTCAAATACAAAGAATACAATCTAGTAGCTTTCCTAGATATCGAAGGAGCTTTCAACAACGTCAGCTACCAGGCGATCACAACAGCAATGAACAAGCTGGAATTAGAGAAACCACTCATTGATCTTATAAGTCTCATGCTCAAAAGCAGGACAATAACTTCCAGCATGAGAAGTTTTACTACCACCAGATCGGTGAATCGAGGTACCCCCCAAGGTGGGGTCCTTTCGCCTCTCTTATGGAACATGGTAGTAAACGAACTGCTAACATCAATGGAAGCAGAGGGTTTCAAGGTGATTGCCTATGCTGACGATGTTGCAATATCTGTATCTGGGAAACATCCCCAAGTTCTCTCAGAACTCCTACAAAATGCCTTAAACAGGCTAACAAAGTGGGCTAAGCAGTGTGGCTTGGACGTCAATCCACATAAAACAGAATTAGTACTCTTTACGAGAAGGTACAAAATTCCTCAGATTAACCCACCCAAGATTAAAGGAATACCATTAAGCTTTTCCGACCAAGCCAAATATTTAGGCCTCATTTTAGACAAAAAACTAAATTGGAAGGCAAATATTGATGAAAGAGTAAAAAAGGCTACCGTAGCGCTTTTCACTTGTAAAAAGGCAATAGGATCGAAATGGGGCTTCTCCCCAAAAATAACCCATTGGCTATACACCTCGGTTATTAGACCGATACTCATTTATGGAGTTGTCGTATGGTGGACCGCACTGGACAAGATGGTAAATCTAAATAAACTCATCAAAGTCCAGCGGTCAGCAGGTATGTGCATCACAGGAGCACTTCGCTCGACACCAACTGCAGCCCTGGAAGTGCTTTTAAACCTAACACCTCTTGACATCTTCTCCAAAATGGTGGCAGCCAACTCATGCGTGAGACTTAGAGCCACCTCTCAATGGATCAGTAACAATACTGGTCATACAACCATCTTAGACAACTTCAGATCTATCCCAGATCGCTTAGACTATACCACCCCAAAAATGGTATTCGATAACAACTTCCTGGTTTCCATCCCTTCAAGATCGTCTTGGGAAGAAGAGAGACCCCTGGAAGACAATGCTGTACACTTCTATACAGACAGTTCTAAGACCGATTACGGCGTTGGAAGTGGCATCTATTCAAAACAACTAAATCTCAGTCTTTCATACAGACTTCCCAATCAATGTAGTGTATTCCAGGCAGAAGTAATGGCGATTAAAGAGGCACTATCCTGGCTCAAAGAAAACGTTATATCTTGCAAGGATATACGGATCTTCTCGGACAGCCAAGCCGCCCTCAAATCTCTCGCGTCTGTCTCCACTAACTCTCAATTGGTCCACGATTGTCGATCATCTCTGAATGAGATGACAGAACAGTTTAATATTCACCTTATTTGGGTGCCGGGCCACAGAGACATTCCGGGAAATTGCAAGGCCGATGAGCTCGCCAAAAACGGAACACTTCTGCCTACTGTTAGACAAAAACATAACATAGGAACACCACTTGCTACATGCAAACATCTTCTCAAACAATATGCTCTACAATCAACAAATGCTAGATGGTCACAGGGTACCACCTGCCTGGCAACTAAACAAATATGGCCAAGCATAGACCTAAAACGGTCAAAAGGTTTGATCTCCCTGAGCAGACAAAATATAAGCTCTACAATAGGAGTTATAACAGGACACTGCCTCATAGGTAGACATGCTTTGAGGCTAGGAGTCTACACAAATGACTTCTGTAGAAGCTGCGTGGACGAGGAGGAAGAGGAAACAGTCCAACACCTTCTATGTACATGTCCAGCACTCTCCAATAGAAGGAATAATTATCTCGGTAATCCCTTCTTCGATAATACCAGAGAACTGGCAACAATCGACACAAAATGTCTCTCTAACTTTATTAAAAGCACGAAATGGTTTGTTTAAATTCATTACTCTCCCATGAGTAACCTCTTTAGTGGTATCACAACGGACCCTTGAGGTCTAAGTGAGTCAACAACAGCTAGACAGCCACTCCAACCTAACCTAACCTAGGGCATTTGCAGAGGAAATGGAGGACTGTTTCCTTTTCCCGCTGGTCGCCACAGCTAAGACAGTGAGAGTTATGGGAATGCATAACTTCGATGCATGATCTCCTATTGGCCAGTGTAAGCTACGATCCTGACTACGTCTTGCCTGGGTCTGCATATCAGATCAAGCGTTCGGGATTTATTATAGGTGGGCCAAATCTTTCTAGATATAATACAGTTAGTTAAACTGCTCCCTCTACAGTTTGATTCGTTAAAAAAAATTGAGAGAATTTTGCCCTTCATAGCTCTGAGCGAAATGTTGACTCTTTGCGCAACTAAGTTATGAAGAGCTTATCCTTGTCTGGCCAGCTCGTCCACCGTTTCATTCCTATCAATGCCACAATGACCCGAAACCCAGATAAGAGTGATATTGTAGTTAATATTAACGCTACCAAGTTCATTCCAGCATTGCTGGCAGTAGAATTAAGTGGAGTAGAATTAATGGCTTTAACCGCCGCCTGACTGTCAGTGATAATAGACACGTATTCCAGTTTTAGTTTAAATCTTGTTTGAGTACCTAAAAATGAAACAAGGAATATTCTTTTTAAAAAAATAGTTTTTCAACACAGTCTCCTTTGAGCTTGATACACTTCATCAAACGTTTCTCCATGAAAATAAAACGATTTCTTGAGTTCCTCAAAATGAGTGTTTGTATCAAAGATTAACTTTTTATTTCATCCAAATCTTTTACCTTTCAGCCTGTGGTTACTTAAAGCTCGCCGATGGTCCATTATCAAACCAATTTTATCGACCATTTCTGTGGTGACCTCAATTGGGCTACCAGAACGTTCGGCGTCACTTGTGCTAGAACAACCGAATCGAAATTGAGTAAAACAAGTAGTAAATAGTTCTAATTGATAGTGACAAGTCCCCATAATATTCAAGTCAAGTTTTTTTTTTTGGTTTGCGTGATGGGTTTTTCTCTTAAGAAATATTGTTTAATGCGCACTCAAAATTCACCTATTTCCATTTTAACGAAAAAATTCTCCTAGGACTCTATATAAAATGGCTGACACAAAAAAACTATTTGGCAGATTTGTCATACAATTTGGGTGTGTTCTTTTTAAAGATTCTTCATTACAAAAACAAAATAATGAATTTGAGGTGGGAAAGCCATTTGTCTAAATTTTCAGGAACTTATTGACCCACCCTTGTATGTACGTCCGAAAATCGAACTCAAGGGAAAACTAATGGACATTTTATGTAGGTAATACGAGTATTACGGATGAATTGCTTTAGGGGAGGAATGCAACAGGCTATTTCACTAAAACACTGTTTATAAAAATAACGATAGGATAATGAAAGACTTGAAACATTATGGCGGTGCTCAATGATGCTCAAATTTGGGCAACGTGGAAAGATGAAAAAGCCTTTTAAATGGTTTTGCCAGCATTAAACCAGTACACGTTTTCGTGCAGTTTGGTTATTTTGAAATACATAGTTGGTTCATAAAGTGACAAGTGTCAAAATCGTGACAAAAAAATCTGCCCGTTTAATTACTACAAAAATACAATTTGCATCAAACTGATACTGGAAGGCAGAAGAATACTCTGATCAAACGTCAAACTAAAGTTTCTACTAATACCAAATGTATGGTTTAAAGTGTGAATCTCACCAAAAATAATGTGTTAAGTGGTGGATATTCACAAAAACTCAATCTTTCTTGAATTTTAAGTTCTGTTGTTTCTGAATATAAAGTTAAAGGTACAGGGAATGCAGGTGCAGAAATCTTCCCCATATGAAAATTTAATCAACGTTTGTTTGTATTTAACTTCCCAGAGGTGGAACTCATCAAATCAAATCAAGAACTTGTCACACACTAAACATTTTCAAACCAAATTTTTGAACGGTTTTCCATATGCTGATTATTATGCCTAAATTGGTATTTAAGATCAAATTTCAGGATAATATTTTAAAAAGACTATGAGACATAGACTTGATGTATTCGTAAATCAAGGATGATTCAGCTGAAAAAAAATTTAAAGCTTCATTTAGACTTTCGTTGTTGTACCCTGTGTACGTTGTTTGTTGTTGCTCGTACTCGGAACAACGAGAATTTAAATGATAAAAACGAACAACGAACTAACAACGAATGAAGAACGTACAATTTCAAAGGAGCTCGGAAATTTCGGTGTTCGATGTTACCCGGACAACGTGAGTTTAAATGCGAAAACTGATTAAATAAACATTACTTTGCAGTCCCGTGCAACTTGTAGGGACATTTTTGAAGTTTTTTTATTAGTGAATGAAGCATCATAAGGCTTCATTATAATTTGGGGTAGCAATACGTAAATAAATAAAATATTTTGTCTATGGGTTTTGTTTTTCTAGTACGAAGAATAATACTTTAGATATAATAATAAGCACGATATTATTGCGCTACTTTAGAAAATAAAACAAGATTTGTATGCTATAAATGTTTCCTTTTCAGCAACCAACCATTCGTCCAACAGAATGTTCTTTTCCTTTTTTCTCAACTATTATTAGTGCCGCCACTGCCCACAATGTGTTTGTTGTTAAGAACGAACTGAAAAACAAAACCGAATTAATGTAACTGCTTCTTCGCTGTACGTTGTTGAGAGAAGAACGAACAACGAACAACGTACAGCGAATGAAGAACGAAAGTCTAAATGGGGCTTAAGCTATAATTTATTAAATCTAGCACCATGATAATGGAGAAATGTAACAAAGGGGTTTTCGTCATACTGTCCGTCAGTCGGTGCCTACCTGCTTCGTTATTGCATACTCACTGATAATCGAGCTAAGAACTAGTCAGGACCTTCATCGCGTAACACGACGATAGTTTGACGACGTTGTTTGAACGATTGAATTGCTTCGTGTAGCACATACAAACTTGAATCGTCTTGACGATGTCGTTAAGACGATTCAACTTTAGCTTCAAGTAACTTGTTGAACTGTCAAATATGGTCGACTAAACGATTACGATTGAACGATTGCTATTTTACAATCGTCTCATACATTTTGTGGATTTTTTGAATTTTTGAAAGTTCTTTTTTATTTTAAATTAATTAAAAAAATGTTACGACATTACAATTTGTTATTTTTCGATGATAATGAAAGCGAATGAACTATCGAATTAATGCGAATGCGAATGCGAAGGACACCAATGTCGATTTCCTTTATTTACACACTAGAGAATTCGATCCCGGATAAATTTTTTTCTTTTGGTGTGCGTATTTCATATACAGTGACGAGCAAAAGTGGTCAAATGTTTTCGCTTACTTGAAAAATTGATTTAAAGAAAGAGTTTTTAATAGAATTAAAATCTTTTTTTATTTTTTTCATTTTGTTTATTTAACTAAATTTTATTATTTATAAAAACTTTTTCAAAAATAATATATCATACAAAACAAAAAATATTCCATTAGTTTTTAGACTTGTCCAATTATGCACGTTTAAATTCAATGTTTTTTCTTTAGTATTTAGTCCATAAACATTTATTTTTAATTACTTGGGAGCAACGCTTTGGCATACTTTCCACCAAATAATGGAGAAATTGCTCTGGAATATGGCCCCATTCCAGCTCCATTCGTTGCCAAAGCTCCTGAGTTGTGCTGCCCCAACCGTCACTTCACAATTGACCATAAATTTTCAATTGGATTGAGGTTAGGGCTTTGTGCTGGCCATGTTATCGTCGTAAACTGTTGATTTCTCAGCCATTCCGAGACAATTTTTGACGTGTGTTTCGGATCTCCGTCCTGCTGAAAAGTTATTTCACAATCATTGAAGCCTGTTGATGCAGTAGAAGGTGGTAAATTTGTCTTCAAAATGTCCAAATATTTTTCTTTGTGCATGATGCCATCGATTTTCACCAAAGGACCAACAGAGTTCCACGAGAAACAGCCCTAAGCCATCACTGAACCTCCTCCATGTTACACGGTCTTTTGAACTTGATGTTGTTGAAGTGGTTCTCTAGGACGTGACCAATAAAAAAGATCTACCATCCGTTCCTATTCTATTGACATTAGTCTCGTCCAAATGACTTTTTTCCATTGGTCAATGGTCCAGAGTTTGTGCTTTTTAGCAAAACTAACCTGGCTTTAATATTTTTCGCTGAAAGCAGAGGCTTCTTTGGTTTCTCTTTAGCGTTTAACACAATTCTTTTGAGTGCCCGGCATGCAGTCCATTCACAAACTGGCTTGTCTATGTTTTGGGCTGCCTGCTTAGGTGTTTTGGACCCCTCAACTCTCTTTTCATTCTTCTGGCTTCCAAATCAGAAAGTAGTCGTTTCCGTCCTTTTTTATTGGGGGGACATCAAATTTTTGGTTTTTTTCAATACTAAGCACAGAAGTTTTTGAAATTTTCAAAATTTTAGACACTTCACGCGATGATTCACCACTTTTTATTTAAAAAAATAGTGCGGTCGATGGTATTTTTACAATTGTTTTTCATTTTGACAATAATCAGCTTTACATGTTTTAAAATGAACGATTTACCCACAACAAACTATCAACAAATAAAATTATCTTAACTGTTACTCGTTAAATAACAGTAAAACAAACAAAGCACAATAGAGAGGAACATCTCTCAATGAAAAAACGATGTTAAATCTCATGAAACTAAAACGTGCATAATTGGACAAAGCCAGGAAATTATTATTATTATTATTTTTTGTATAATATATTATTTTTTGAAAATTTTACTATACATAATAAATGTGAGTTAAATAAACAAAATAAAAAAAAAACTAAAAAAAGATTTTAATTCTATTAAAAAATCCTTACTTAAATCAATTTTTCAAAAAAGCAAAATCATTTGACCACTTTTGGTCGTCACTGTACATGTACATAAATCCATCTTCAAATAAGGATTCGAAGATTTTGATCTGTCAAAAAAAAAATCGATTTTTTTGGTGTGAAGGAACGTAAAATCTGTCGGGAGATCGAAATCTTCACACAGAAATTGATTTCTCATGTGTAAAGGAACTTCCAACGAAAACTTTAGTTTGATTACAACCAGACAGCCCAAATGAAATTTTTGTTGCTTCTTGATGTTCTCAAACTGTGGAAGATGACGATACGACCGAACGATGCGATTGAAACCTTACACGAAGCAAACTTTTGACGACGTCGTGTTCGACAGTCGTTTCGACGAACGATCGTCTTAAAAATTACGCGATGATGGCCCAGGTGTTATTTTCAACAGAAGTACTTGTTACGTTTTTATTAATAAATTTTAATAATTTTATTTACATCATTTTAAAATAATGTGTGAAAATTTTTAAAAATCATGAGAATAGGTATCACCGTCGTAACAATGAAAACGCTCATATATTTTACGCTTCACACACACTACTTTGTATATATCCATGCGCTTGACATCATCACCTCCTTCTATGTTTCGACTTAAACCTTCATTTATTGTTCTTTGACTGCAAAGTACCTTTCCATGACACAACTCTTCCATTATTTAATTGTTTCAAAAAACGTATCTTCCCAAAATAAAAGACATTCCTGAACTGAAAATGAAAAACTTTTATAAACATAATCGCGTTTAAAAAAATATTTCCGCACACAATCACAATAAAATATTTTTCATAAATGTTAAGCCAAGACTAAGTACAAAAGTTTTGTTTACATTTTCTCTTAACTTCTGGTTCAGCGGGGCGTATACGTAACTTTTTTGTTTAGTTTCACTCCTCTTTGTTTTGTGTTTGTTTGAAGAATTTTGAGCATCAGCGTTAATTAAAATCCATTGTAAGTAATTTGTGTAGATAGCTTCTTTGGATAGAGAGTGGGGGCGAGATCTCAGGTACCTTTTGGGTGTTAAAATCTATAAATATTTAACTAACATCCATTCAATCAGTGAAGGAATTTTCATCATTTACACACTGTCCAGTGGGTCTAACAAAAACTAAGTACCTTACGCACAGTTTCTTTCTGTACCCACACACAACTCACTTCAAGACAATTACTCCATTACTTTGCGAAGCCCTTCTTCATATAATCATACATCAATCTCTTCTGCTTCCTGAAACACACTTTACGAGTAACTCGAAAACTTTTTCCAGAGGTAATTTAGCCTCTAACCGAGTGATACATGTGAACAAAAACGACTTTAACTTCCTTCTTTAGAATCCTCCAGCTCATTCTCGTATCCTGGTGCTTGGTGTGCTAAGTTTTAAGGCTTTTAAAATATTCATGTGAGTTTTTAAAATTAGTGCGACTGTACGTAGGTACTTTGTTTCGCTGTATTTTACTTGTAACCGTCTATGTCCTTGGTAGCAATAGAAGACATGGGAATCAGGATAACAAATTGCGGGTGGCAATGAGCTGTTGTGTTTACTTGGATGATAGGAAGTGTGGAAGAAGGATTTTCAAGTTAAAATAAATGCAACACATGTTTTATGGACAGTGTTCTCTGTGCAGATAGTGTAAAGGGTCTGTAAGGCTGGTATTAAGGGCCTGAAAGAAAGAGTAGCTATCGCAGACTGCATAAACAAATGATAAAGTGCGTAAAAGGTAAAAGGATTATTTATTTAAAGGATTACTAAATTTCTGTGTTACATAAACGATGGTATTTGGTGCACGTAGGTTTATATGATAGAGAAGGATATATTGTGAAGAGGATATTGAAATAGCTATCTGGATTAACAAATTGAGCTTGGGTGACTTGTGGTGTAGGATGATTACTGAGTTCAGTGAAAATGTGATTCATTCGAATAAATTAACTTAATGCACATGGATTTAGGAGAGAATTGATATTAACGATATAAGGAATTTGAATGGTTGCAGCTAAATGGCAAGCCTTTCAATAAATGTGAAGTATTACTCAAATGGGTTTTTCATGACTTGAAATAAATTTGGAAATTAATAGAAAAATGTAGTAAATACAATCAAGTTATAAGTAAGATCTACTATTTTAATTAGTTAAAAGGACAAAACCTTACAGAAAACTTAAATTGAAACAAGATTAAAAGTCTATGGATTTTCAGCTATGTAGAATATATTTTTAATTAAATATCTTTGCTATGAAGAGCAACCACTATTGACTTAAATTGCTACTGAAAACGTTTGACCCTCCAAAATTAATCAAATGGAAACTCAAATTGTATTTAAGGCTGCCGAAAATAACAGCTACTTATGCGAACTCATAGTCTACGAAAAGTGGTATGTAAGTAATTTAAAAATTATTATGTCAGCTTTAGAAGAATGCGCTGATTCCTGTTCCTGCAATGCAAATCAAACTATCACAAGCCCTTACCATTAATATTGGGTTTGAAAATTAGTGTTAGACTTGTTCAGCACGCACACACTATATTTTTTTTTTACGGATTGATGGCAGGATACCAGATTCAACTTTCGAAGCCAGTATTGTTAAAACACTTTTCGATTTTTAGTTAGACTTTGGGACACAATCTGCCAACCGTTTGAACTGACAGTTTGGTATTTGGCATTAACAAATCAGACAATATTGGGCGCTTTCACTAATATAGTCATTACGTAGTCAAAAATTCAACTAGCTTTGTGAATGCAAAACTGCACTACAAAGCTAGTCAATTCAAACTGTCATATTAATGACAGATGTAAGTATATAAAATAAGAAAAATTGTGTTTTCAGAACTTTAAATACAATTTTTTTTAGAGTTTGAATTAAATAACATCAAATATAAGATATAATATTAATTTGTTTAATAATTTCACTTCAAAAATATCTTCCACCGAAAATTAAATTTGTATTTTCAACGAACAGCTGATTGTGAAATGTCAACTAGCTTTGAAGCAGAAATTTTTAAACTACGTTTGAGGGGAAATTTCAACTAAATTTTTAGTTGTCTTTAGCCAATCAGAACGAGTTGACTACGTAGTGACTAGATTAGTGAATGCGCCCATTGTCTGAATCTCTGAATTATTATGTCAAAATTAAATTATCAATATAATAAACTATATAAAGGTTTTTTCAATAAGGGCGAGTAGGTGTTGAAATGAAATAAAACAAGCAGTGTATGTCGTATTATTGGAATGTAACATCTTTGAAATGCCTACTTCAGAATCTTCCGGTGGCACGGTTTCGAGTGGTCCAATTTTCAACCACTCTCCCGCATAGATCCGACTGAATTTGAGCGATGGCCTGTGTTATGTTCTCTTTTTTAAGGGTATCGGTCCATTGTGGTTTTAATTAAACTAAACTAAATTAAATCATTTTTTGTTCAATGTTTCTGTTTTAATAATCCTTCTTTTTTCCTTACCCTATCACTTAACAAACATTTTAACACCATAATAATAACCCTAACCTATCTGACTGGAAAAAATCAAAAGTTATCCCGATCCCTAACGAGGAAATCGGATAGAATACAGACCCATAGCTTTCCTTTCTTTTTATATCTAAGGCTTTTGAAACCATCGAAAGCAACAAGATACAAAATTATATAAAAGACATTGTCATCTTAACCCTCTTTAAACAGGATTAAGATCTGGACACTGCTGCATCTCAGCCCTTTGAAAAGTCTCTGAAGATATAGATAAGTCAGGATTAAGACAATAATTATAGAATTAAAGGTGTTAACTTTTATCTTCGCTAAAATAAACTGACTACTTATTTAAATTTCTCTGACACAAATAAGAATCTTATTTATTCGTACTTAACCAATCATATGCAAGTTATATCGTGTACGGGAACGGGAATATGTCTTCGTTCCTTCACGTCAATATCGGGGTTCCCCAAGAATGTATTATTGGGCCTTTAATGTTAATTTTGTTTATTAATTATTCTCCATTATGTTTTATCCTACTATCAGTTTCATATCCAAGCGTATCGTCCGGTTTATATGAGATTCCATATCGGTATAATTAAAGATGATATATGTATGTAGATACGATGAACATTGATTTATGTTCAATATTGTTCTACTCACAATGGACTTTAACCTAATCCGGTTATTTTAAGGCAGCATTTAATGCCATTGCTCGGTTTGTTTTCAATCTTAGAAGGTTCGAACACGTTTCGTCTTAGGCTCGTCAACTATTAAATTATTGTAACTTATAGAAGTCTTCTTCAATTATTATCGGTGTTATTTCTTTCTCTTCAAACAAATTCTTAACAAGACTCCAAACTATTTGTTTAACTATGTAGCTTGATTTATGTTCCTCAAATTGTTTAACTTTGTTGCTCTCATCAAGGTTTACCTGATTGTGATTGACATTACACGGGCAATTTTTCATTTTTGCATGAGGTCTGAATCGAAAATAGAAAGTTTCATGAACTTTATTTTAAATATTTCTCGAATTTGAACTAATAAAGTTTTGTGTCTTCATCTTTCTTCTTCTTGTGACTTTTGTTTTAATTTATTTTTTAATTGATTTCATATTTCGCTATAACAGTGTTCACATTTTTGCATTTTCCTAAACTACAAATGAAATACATACATATGTATCCTGCACATATTTATAAGTTAATTTATTGTACAGCTATTTTTTTTAAATTTAATAAATATCAAAGTATTCAATAAATGTACATATATGTATGTAAGAAATGCATTTACATAGATTCAAACACTAAAATATTACCACTTGTTACTTGCAAACATTTGCCTTGGGTCTTCTATAATTGTAGTAACTACTCGGCAATTGACAGTACAATATTTGTTGGCCATGACCATTAACCATTAGCTCCTTGTTGATGGTGAAATAGTTACTGCAGGGCATGTATGAATGTGATCAATAAATCCATTTGATAAGCCAACATAATTCAAGTTCAAGCTGTCTATATATCGTGGGTGTACAAGCAGAAGGCACTAAGTCAATTTTTTAGGATTTTTACATTTAAATGCAAAGTGATCAAGAATGATGATATCTTTGTACTCCAATCACCTCCTTAGTGATTTTTCATCGTTAAACATGAATTTTTTGAGGTTTTGTTTTGAACTAAGTCAGTTAAATAATTTTTAATACTGCTAAAAGGCACTAAGTTGACTTAGTGCCTTTTGGCTGTCATAGAAAAAGTTACAATATGCTATAATAATACAGCAAGAAGGCATTAAAGTGACTTAGTGCGTTTTAGCTGTCATCAAAACCAGGAATCCTTCAGTTCAAATACAATTTCGCGGACAATTTTAGAACAACGAACGTAATAAAAACTTTGTTGCAAAATTATCTAACGCGAATCTATGAGAATTTTATGGGAATTGGTATGAAAATTAAGTTTAGATTTATGACGGCGGAACTACAATCCGCAAAACACAAAACAGATAGAATAATTATTTAATTGACCGAATTAATTAAATATACAAAAAAAATTGAAACGAGTCGGCGCGGCGTGCGAGAAAAAAACTAATGACAACTGTCAAATCGAAGGTGGGCGCGTTTAGAGAATTCGCAACAGGGAGCATAAAAAAATGCTGCCACCAGGATAGCTCAGCGATGGGGTGGGTTCAGCAAAACGGTGGGCTGTATTAATAATTGGGGGGTGATAAAAAAATGTAAAAAAAGTGAATTAAACTGAGTTGTAGAATAGGGTGTACCAAAATTAAAATGGGCGCCAGTAATTTTTTTTGTTTTAGTTCTGAACTAAATAGGAAATTACAAACCTTTTTGGACCAATTCACTGAAAAAAAGAAGTTCCTTTCCAAGAAAAAAATAAAAGAATGTTTTAATTTATCTGAATAGGATTTTAATGAAGTTTTATTAAAAACTATCTGGGAAACCTTTATAGGTATAGGTATAAAACCCAGAATTTTTTCTAAGACAAGTAAGAATTTACAAAGGTAGGTATTTGGTAATTGGCAGATGGCCAATTTAAAAAAAAATTTATGTTCGAAAAGATGAAAGATGAAAAATTAAACAAGAACAATGGTTTTGTGCCACAACGGGACACGAAGAAAAATCACGTTAGGAAAAATTCCCGAACAACAACGGAGTCTAAGAACGGTCGCGAGTCCCGCAATCTCAGGAAGACAAAAGAACGGAACGAAAGCCTAAACGGGGTAAATTTTAAGGCACTTAATAGCCTCCAAACAAAGTAAAAAAAAAGACGAACCAAAATTCTCCTAACCCAAACTATACAATTAGCACTGTATACTTAGCTTTTTATTTTTAGCGGATCCTGTCTCTTCCAGTCTCACCCTGGCTCTATCTCCTCAGCAGAATGCCTTCTCGTCACCACAGAACAAAAATAGCACTAATATTTTTTTTTTCAAATATTCCCCAACTGGGATTCCTCTGACCAAAAAAATTAATTGTTCGACACAACTCGAAATTTCTTCTCGACAATAATAATTTTTCGCTTTAAACTTTTCCTCAACTTCACTCTTTCGTAGCTTTCTAAAAAGTGCCTCTCAAAAGGCGAACTTCTCTCACCCATTCGGCCACGACATATATGCCATCCTCTTCTGACCTTTGGTCCGTGTTGGTATTCTGTCGCGGTTGCAACACCCGGCTTTTTCGCTGGTGTGCATGCCGCTGTCGAATCCAGCCACGCATATATGGTCTCTTTCACATTGGTGATTTGAACACCAACCTTGGCTTAATGGACGAGTTCAGTTCTAATCCGTCAATTTCAAATGGTCTAAAAGTTAAACGAAAAATTATTAAAGATCGCGAATAAAGTCCCCAGCCCAACCGGCCCAACTCAAAAACTTGAAGAAAGCATTCTGTTAGATGGGATCCGATGCCATTTTCCCAACAAACATTATGAGACAGGATCCGATGTTTCACGCGAAATTTAACATATTTTAAACCCGTAGACTTTCGCGCAGACAATTAAGGGTAAAGGGAATAACATCGCAACGTGATTTTACTTGGTGAGCCAGACACTTAAAATTGGGCAGAAGGCCATACTAAATTTATGTTGGTGTGAACTTGAAATCACACATGCCGTTGAACATGGGTCAAAATCTTCATGTTTTACAATCCTGTGTGGACCATCTGTCACACACCCACATATCTTGTGGACCATCTGTCGCACACTGTGTGCCTGTGTATTTTTGCCGTTGTGACTCATCCGTCACATATAGGTATATGGATTTTGGTGACCGCCTGTCACTCCCCTTTGTATTTCAGAATCGAAGACCTAGTTTGATTGCTTTTCCAGAATGCTTAAGAGTAGGACTCTGGACGGTGGAAACCAGGTTTCAACTAAGCTCTACAGCATTTTGGAGCCGCAATAGAAAGGAAGGTTGAAAAATGGATTGGGGAAAATTGAATAGGTAGGTGAAACTTGTTGTGGTAAATTTTACCGCAACAAATCCCACCCTTACCTCCTAGGAAATGTGGCTACATTTCTGTAACACATTTTCTAAAAGTTACCAAGGTAATGAAAAATAAAGAAGGATTTTTCCACCAAAAAAAATCGAAAAGCAAAAATAAAAAATCAAACTCATTACGTATCAAAATAAAAAAACTACTTTACTCTACTTTAATCCTCGGATGCATCGTTATACGGTTTTAAATCTTTAACGTGCCAAGTTCCGCGTTCTTTACCATTATTATCTTCCAAGACGTATGTCCAAGGTGACACACGCTTCTTAATTTTAAACGGACCGACAAACTTCGGTGCTAGTTTGGCTGCGTAATAATTCGCGGCATCCGAGAGTGAAAAGTTCCTACGCCAAACAATTTCGCCGGGGTGATATTGTACATCACGCCGTCGAAGATTGTATACTTGTGCAGATCTTTTTGATGCTGCTTGTAATTTTTTTTCTATGTCGACCCTAAGTTCCTTGAAACGTTCAGCGATCTCGTCCCGATCCTGAACGGTTCCCGAACTATCTTCCACAGATGGTACTTCTCGACCTGAAGTCACCATATCCCTACCAAAATTCGCATAGTATGGCGAAACTCCTAAAACCTCATGCTGTGACGTGCGAATAGCACACGCCACCTTGCTGAGTTGTAGATCCCACACTCTGTGGTTTTCTGTAACATATGCCCTTAACGTCGTCTTAAGAATCTGATTGATCCTCTCCGCAGGATTCGCCTGCGGGTGATAATGGGCTGTAAATTTCAATTGTGACGCGTACGCCTGGCAAAGCGTTTTCAGTTCCTTGGATCGAAACTGGGGACCGTTGTCACACACGATCACCTTTGGGACGCCAAATAAGAGAAAAACGTGGTCTTCTAATTCCCTAACGATTGCCCTAGAAGTAGCCGACCTCAAAGCGAAAAGTAGCGGAAATTTCGTAAAATAATCCACTACCGTCAAAATATAAGTAAAACCCCTACTCGACTTAGGAAGCGGACCTACCAGATCTATACAAATCATTTCCCAAGGTGATTTGATTCCTACCCTCTCAGTCATCAACCCAGCTGGCTTCTCATTCACCGGCTTTACCTGTTGGCAAACTTTACAACTCCTAACATATTTGGTTATATCAGCCCTCATTTTTGGCCAGTAAAACTTAGCCGCTATCCTAGCAAAAGTTTTTCTAACTCCCATGTGTCCTGCTAATGGACCATCATGGTATTCCTGTAAAATCCCTAACCTCTCATTCCTACCTAACACTCTCTTCCACTCCTGGTTATTCTCATGAACTACTACAAAATTATTCTTCACCAGTTTGAACAACTGCCCATGTTCAACTCTCCAGGCTGGGTACCTAAGCGGATTCGAATTTATATCTGAAACCATTCTCTTTACCCAAGGGTCTAAATCCTCATCTGAGATACCACCCAACTGTGGAACTCCCCGAGAAAGCATATCCGGAACCACATGCTCTTTGCCCTTTCGGTGAATGATTTCGAAATCGAATTGTTGGAGCCTAACCGCCCAACGCGCTAACCTACCCTGCGGATCTTTAAGATTGCTTAACCATACCAAGGAATAATGATCCGTTACAACAGTAAACCGAACACCTTCGATATACGGTCGCAACTTCTCAATAGCCCACAATACAGCCAAGCACTCTTTCTCTGTTGTAGAATAATTCCTCTCATTCCTATTCAAAGACCTACTAAGGTAACAGACAACCTTTTCTCCCTCATCAAAGTTCTGTGAAAGAACTGCACCGATACCGAAATCTGACGCGTCTGTTTGAACGACAAAAGGTCGTTTAAAATCTGGGCAAGTGAGTATAGGTGCTGTCACCAAACACTCTTTTGCCTTCCTAAAGCTATCCTCGCATTCTTGAGTCCAACTAAACTTCCTATTCTTCTTTAATAAATCCGATAACGGCCTAAGTAATTCGGCAAAATTTGGTACAAAACGACGGTACCACGAAACTGTCCCTATGAAACTCCTAACTTCTTTTACATTCCTCGGTGCTGGAATCCTAACCATGCTTTCCACTTTCTCTGGATCTACATGTAAACCATTTCGATCCACTATATACCCTAAAAATTTCAGCGATGGCATGCAAAAGTTGCATTTCTCCTTACTGACTTTCAACCCTGCTCCACTCAACCTTTTCATCACATCATTCAGAATTTCAAGATGTTGTTCGAAACTTTCTGTAATGATGATGATGTCGTCTAAATAGACGAAAACGAATGGCTCGAGGTCGGCACCCAAAACTGTGTCGATAAACCTCTGCCAAGTAGCAGGTGAGTTGTGAAGACCGAAAGGCATTCTTCGAAATTGAAAAAGACCTCTCCCAGGGACCGTAAAGGCAGTATAGGGCTTAGATTCCTCCTCCATAGGAATCTGCCAATACGCTGACTTGATGTCTAGCGAAGACAAGAACCTCGCACCTCGAAGCCTGTCCAAAATCGAATTAATGTAAGGAAGTGGATAAGCATCCCTATCCGTATTTTTATTAAGCTTCCTATAGTCCACACAGAACCTAAAGGAGCCATCTTTCTTTTTAACTAAAAGTATTGGAGATGACCACGCACTTGTCGATCTCTCAATAACACCTGCATCTAACATTTCCTTTAATTCCCTATCAATATGAACTTGCATGGCCGGCGAGACCGGATAATACCGTTGTTTAATCGGTTCCGCCGACGTCCTAATTTTATGCGCAACCATAGTTGTGCACCCTAAGCCTTCAGGCATCCTACTAAATGATTCCTCAATCAAATCTTCTAAACTCTTGATTTCCCTATCACTCAACTCTGATCGTTCTGTAATCGAACAAATCGAAACCGGCTGTTCCGAAAAATTCCACTCACGTGACCTTAAATCCGGTATAATACCCGAAAGTGCCCAAAAATCTGCACCTAGGATCACCGTGTGTGGCAGAGTTGGTATAACAAGACAGTCAATCAATACTGCCCTGTCTTCTACTACTATTGGAAGAGAGAGTGTCCCTAAAACCTTGACACCTGTTCCATCTGCTAACCGAACGCAGTGAACAGTGTCTGTATTTAAAGAAAGACCTAAATTTTGAAGAAATTTCCAAGAATCCCTACCTATTATGGTTCTAGAAGCTCCTGAATCTAATAAACCTAAAAATCTAGTACCATAAATACTAACTCCTAAAAATGGTCTCCTATCATCACCGTTTGCCTCGAGAGTAAAACCTAAATGAACCTGATTCACCAGCTGGTTTTCAGCAGGCAAAACCTTCAACGTCTTCGAGCCTCTTGCCCTGCTGGCACAAGAGTCCGTTGACCGTTTCCCGAACACCGTCGGCAGTTTTGTCTACTGACGCCTAAAGCCCCACAACCAAAACAACGCCTAGGAGCGGAACACCTATTTGCAAAATGGCCTGATCCATTGCAATTATAACACCTAACCGAAGACCTTTGGTTCGAAGATTGGGCCTGACGAGCAGTTTGGTTGTTCTCAGAAACAACCGAAACTGTTGGAGTTTCTACACCTAAATAAGCTAGATCCGGCTATAGCAGATTCCTATTACCCCTAACACTAGGTGGTGGAACATATGATTCCACATTTGCCCTAACTGCTTCTAAGTTCCTACCTAAAGCCACCAAATCGGATACGCAACTTGGTTTCGCCAAACCGAGCTGAGTTTGGTAGAAAGGTGTCAAGTTCCTTTGAATCATTGACAACTTCCTACCTTCCGATATTGGTTCGGTTAACCTACCAAACAAGTTCTGCATTGTCGCCACATAGACTCCGATGGATTCATCTTTGCCTTGTGTGCGACGCCTAATCTCATCTAAAAGTGAATCATCATAATTCGGTGGCAAGAACTCCAGCTTCAACTCTCTGACGAGTTCTGGCCACGAATTAACTGATAACCTAACTGCCCTATACCAAATGAGAGCTTTTCCTACAAAAAGCTCAACTGCTGCCTTAAAAAGTTGGTTTTCTGAAACCCCCCTAGCCGAACGAATTTCCTCAACCCTCTCTAAAAACGAGTTCACAGAGGCACCACAGCGCTCACCAGTGAATTTTACATCCCATTTTGAAATATTCGCGAAATTGTCCCTACCAACTACAATCTGCTCTACAACCCTGTTACCACTATCTCTACTATTCTCTACACTATCAATTTCAATTCCTAATCTCGTCGATGTACTGGCAGAAGTAACCGACTTGCTAATCGGAGGTTCAGCTGAACGCTGCTTTTCAACCTCATTCCTCTCTACCTGTTTCCTATTCTGCTTCCCTAAGTTCTTCTCATCATCAATTTCTTCTTCATCAGTATCATTTTCCTCATCTTCATCATCACCTTCTAAATCTGCCATAGCCATAATTAATTTATTTTTCAGAGCCTGCTTGCTCTTTTCCTGCGTCTCATTCTCTGGTATACTCCTATCCATCCTACGTAAGCCCCACTCTACCTTCATGACTATTTTCAAATATTCCTTCGAAGTTTCCGACTTCGGAGGATTTTCTAACAATTTTTCTATTTCCCCTAATTTCTTCTCCACCGCCGTAAAATCTTGTTCAAAGCTAAACGGGTAGGCTGGAGGTATAAAAGAGCTCCTACGTTCAAGTTTCAATGCAACCCTAAGTGCTTTGCGCATTTCTTCTACTGTCCCTACTGCTAATCCCCTCCATTCTACCTCATACGTAATCTCCTCTTGCGACAGCCTATTAACCTGGCTTGACTCCATTTTAAAATCAACAGAAGAAAAAAAATGTAATTAAAAAAAACAATTATTGTGAAATTAAAAAAAAATATCAACACTCAATCCAAACAAAATTCACTAATCCTTGCTAAAAGTACACAAAAAATAAATAATCCCTGAAACACACTGTCAATAGTATCACTATGTTGTTTTTTTTTTTTTTTTTGGTCACTGTCGAAAAATCACAAATTAATAATCGGTCCGATTATTGATCAATCTAAATTTAATTACCTAATAAAAAAATTAACCACAAAAAAAATTAAATTTTCCTCAAAAAAAAAATTGTAACCCTAGAAAATGTGTTTTCGCGAAATGGCAACACTAATTAAAATTCACTACACTAAATTCCCCACACCTGTCAAAATATATTTCCCCACTCAAAACAAAATGGATACCACCAAATAATTAAATTTATAAAATGAATTGAAATAATATAATAAAACAATAAATTGATTATGTGAATAATATCACACAATCAATAAAAGCAATTAAAACTCAATTAAAAGCAAACACAATACACAACCAATCTTACTCAACTTCTATTTTGTCAGCACAATGTTCAATGCAGGTAGCCAATGTACGTACGGAATATCACTTCCAAAGATTATTCCTTCAATTCACAATGCACTTTTTCTGCAACCACTTTTCACCTGAATAAAAAAACAAAAACCAAGTAAATTCTTTGGCGATATAGATTGCAATTAATATTTCTACACCACTTCCCTAAACAAATCACAATGCACAAAAGAAGACTTCAACTCTAGGTACTTTTTTGCACACAAGAAACAGAAACACAAGCCCCACGTTGGGCGCCAATTGTTGCAAAATTATCTAACGCGAATCTATGAGAATTTTATGGGAATTGGTATGAAAATTAAGTTTAGATTTATGACGGCGGAACTACAATCCGCAAAACACAAAACAGATAGAATAATTATTTAATTGACCGAATTAATTAAATATACAAAAAAAATTGAAACGAGTCGGCGCGGCGTGCGAGAAAAAAACTAATGACAACTGTCAAATCGAAGGTGGGCGCGTTTAGAGAATTCGCAACAGGGAGCATAAAAAAATGCTGCCACCAGGATAGCTCAGCGATGGGGTGGGTTCAGCAAAACGGTGGGCTGTATTAATAATTGGGGGGTGATAAAAAAATGTAAAAAAAGTGAATTAAACTGAGTTGTAGAATAGGGTGTACCAAAATTAAAATGGGCGCCAGTAATTTTTTTTGTTTTAGTTCTGAACTAAATAGGAAATTACAAACCTTTTTGGACCAATTCACTGAAAAAAAGAAGTTCCTTTCCAAGAAAAAAATAAAAGAATGTTTTAATTTATCTGAATAGGATTTTAATGAAGTTTTATTAAAAACTATCTGGGAAACCTTTATAGGTATAGGTATAAAACCCAGAATTTTTTCTAAGACAAGTAAGAATTTACAAAGGTAGGTATTTGGTAATTGGCAGATGGCCAATTTAAAAAAAAATTTATGTTCGAAAAGATGAAAGATGAAAAATTAAACAAGAACAATGGTTTTGTGCCACAACGGGACACGAAGAAAAATCACGTTAGGAAAAATTCCCGAACAACAACGGAGTCTAAGAACGGTCGCGAGTCCCGCAATCTCAGGAAGACAAAAGAACGGAACGAAAGCCTAAACGGGGTAAATTTTAAGGCACTTAATAGCCTCCAAACAAAGTAAAAAAAAAGACGAACCAAAATTCTCCTAACCCAAACTATACAATTAGCACTGTATACTTAGCTTTTTATTTTTAGCGGATCCTGTCTCTTCCAGTCTCACCCTGGCTCTATCTCCTCAGCAGAATGCCTTCTCGTCACCACAGAACAAAAATAGCACTAATATTTTTTTTTTCAAATATTCCCCAACTGGGATTCCTCTGACCAAAAAAATTAATTGTTCGACACAACTCGAAATTTCTTCTCGACAATAATAATTTTTCGCTTTAAACTTTTCCTCAACTTCACTCTTTCGTAGCTTTCTAAAAAGTGCCTCTCAAAAGGCGAACTTCTCTCACCCATTCGGCCACGACATATATGCCATCCTCTTCTGACCTTTGGTCCGTGTTGGTATTCTGTCGCGGTTGCAACACCCGGCTTTTTCGCTGGTGTGCATGCCGCTGTCGAATCCAGCCACGCATATATGGTCTCTTTCACATTGGTGATTTGAACACCAACCTTGGCTTAATGGACGAGTTCAGTTCTAATCCGTCAATTTCAAATGGTCTAAAAGTTAAACGAAAAATTATTAAAGATCGCGAATAAAGTCCCCAGCCCAACCGGCCCAACTCAAAAACTTGAAGAAAGCATTCTGTTAGATGGGATCCGATGCCATTTTCCCAACAAACATTATGAGACAGGATCCGATGTTTCACGCGAAATTTAACATATTTTAAACCCGTAGACTTTCGCGCAGACAATTAAGGGTAAAGGGAATAACATCGCAACGTGATTTTACTTGGTGAGCCAGACACTTAAAATTGGGCAGAAGGCCATACTAAATTTATGTTGGTGTGAACTTGAAATCACACATGCCGTTGAACATGGGTCAAAATCTTCATGTTTTACAATCCTGTGTGGACCATCTGTCACACACCCACATATCTTGTGGACCATCTGTCGCACACTGTGTGCCTGTGTATTTTTGCCGTTGTGACTCATCCGTCACATATAGGTATATGGATTTTGGTGACCGCCTGTCACTCCCCTTTGTATTTCAGAATCGAAGACCTAGTTTGATTGCTTTTCCAGAATGCTTAAGAGTAGGACTCTGGACGGTGGAAACCAGGTTTCAACTAAGCTCTACAGCATTTTGGAGCCGCAATAGAAAGGAAGGTTGAAAAATGGATTGGGGAAAATTGAATAGGTAGGTGAAACTTGTTGTGGTAAATTTTACCGCAACAACTTTACAAAGAGGAATAAACGCTGTTCAAAAGTATCTTTCTCTAACACAAAGGCCTAAATTGTATCAAGAACCTCCTAAAATAAGTGCAGACAAAAAAAAGACTTAATAGAAATGTGTCAAAAAGGAGTGGTTTCTGAAGTTTTCCATTCTTGGTTTGAATCTTTGCCCTCACAAAAAAATAAAATAAAACTTTTAAATATTTCATTAAGAAAAAATTGTTTTTTAATTTGTATTTTTAGTTATAATTACATAATTGCATTATCTTTTCTGCTAAACAGCACTAAGTCAGCATATTTTGTAGTTCTAATGCAATATTTTCGAATTGGTTTGGCGAAAACTAAAATTTTTGATTAGAAACTTAAGTCATAATATCAATAGAGCTTTTCACGTAATCAGGTGTAAAATTAAAATCGGTATTGAATTTTCATGACTAAACAAACATTAAATATCAATTTACTCAAAACTATGTTTTTTGACTTAGTGCCTTCTGCTTGTACACCCACGATATACCTACTCAAATTATATGTAAATATAATCCCCAGAGCATTTTCTTGATGCGTGCATATTATTATTTGCTAACAAAGCTCTAAAATGTCCCTTAAGCACGCACACGTTACAATAATTAACACTCACGTGAATTACTAATTAGAATTTCAATTTATTGAAGCGAATGCAAGCGGACACTTTAATATATGCAAATACCCTCTCGGGCATGCATAAAATACTTAATCAAATCAAAATCCTTAAGAAATAAAGAAAATACAAATATCTAAATTACTATGGGAGGGTGGGTAAGGTAGGTCGTTAAGCAAAGTTTAATTTGTTTTATGATATTTAATTGTTATAAGTATTTAATTAATGTAAGGACTAATATTAAATTCAATAGAATCTAGGTTTGGTAACAAAATTGTCACACTTAGATATTATGTAAGTTGCCTTATCATGGTACTACATTCATCTAAGAGAATTCCTTTCCACTAGTTAAACTACTGGGAGCTCCTTATGATGCATGGGATACTGGGGTGCCAGCACGTAGCTTGATACAATCGAGCATTGTCGATCGTAGGTCAACTCGAAACAAATTATTTTTGGGAGCACGTAATTTGAGACGAGTTTGTTTGTGACTTTCATTTAAAAATATCATTGTGAACTATAAAGTGAAATGTCAAATTGGTATTCTTCTGATATTTTTTGATTCGGAAAGTGAAGATGAGGAAGTACTTAATGCTAAAATCATGCATGGACCTCGGTCCGTGCCTTTTAAGTGAAGTTTTTTACTTTTTGGTATATTTTATATTAGGTATGTAACTTGTAAGTCTAAAAAATGATTTGAAAAATATGTGTTTGTATACATTTGCACTTGTATTTTAAGAACGACCTATTTTTTTTTCAATCTTTTAGATGTTTTTGTGAAGGACCCACTGTATTTTAAGAAATGGTTTTACCCACAGAAAATGTCTGTTTTTTTCTACCTTGGTTACTTTTAAGCATTCCTATGATCATAGTGAAAACTCCTAAAAGTGTTTGAAACTTCCGTCTGTTTCATATTTATTGACATTTTTTTGTTTTTCCATGCTATTTCTTAAAAAAACACTGCCAACGATAACTTTTTTCTGTCGAGTGAAAACTTTTGTTTCAAACCTCATTTTCAAGTTTGTGTGCTACCAAATCTGACGATACAATCGAGGACACTCGATTGAACCAAAATAAGTGCTGCCGAGGCTCGATTGTATCGATTAAACTCGATTGAACCAAGTTACGTGCTGGCACCCCTGCTTTTGTCTATTTTTAAAAGACCACTAAAATCTTTGAAGTAGAAATCTGCCAGATGGAGGCTATAATTTGGGATAGAGCGGAACAAATACATAGAAAGTGAGAAATAGATTCTTCCTCATCTATAAGTATTCTAAAAAAACCGTTTGAAAATAATCGAGATAGTATCTAGTTATGACATCTATTGGGAAGCTCTAAGGAATGTAATAATATTTTTATTTGGTAATCCGGAAGAACCTTCCGGAACTCTCTGATCCTGAATGCCAAACAAACAAGTTGCAACAGCTTTTTTTATTCTAAATTTTTTGTTTCGTTGTTATTGTGAAAAGTTAAATGCAGACGGCAAATTTAAGTTTGTTTTATTATTCATTATTTCTAAACATGGTTAAAACTAATTTGAAAGACTTGATCGTATTTGCGAGGAATATTCCTCAATAACTTTCAGAAACTTTTCTTCGGGTTTTTTTTATTTTGAGTAAACTTCTTTCTTAAAAATTCCACAACGGATTCATCATCATTATTTAAAAATGACGATGATAAGAAGATGATTATGTCTGGATGCAGTCGATGATGAATATACATACTCGTACATATGAAAACTCGCCTGTAAGACACTTATTCTAACATACAAAACACATCTCCATAAGATTAAGTCTAAAAATGGATCGTCATTTTTTGACGCAAATAGTGCTTTAGAATAATTCTATCTTGATTATATCATTCACTGTCGTCTCGTTTTTTTAAATGGCATTCCATAACTTCTTCGACGCGATGATTTTGTAACAGATTTAAAAATGATGAAAAAGTAACAAACATCTGTCAAATTCAAAGGAAAGTCTACATACAATATTATTCTATATGAAGGTTTTTATAATACAAATTCTATATACTGAAAAAAAATCAGCCAAGTAGAAGACAGCACTATTAATGGACTTGTTAAATTATTAGGTTCGTTCGTTGAACTTTACCCAGGGTTGACCCAGGTTTTCTTGACAACCCTCAGAGTTGTCAACAAAAACTGGGGTTTTCGGTTTTCAAAAAACACCCAAGGGCTTTCAACTGTTTTGTTGACAGCTAAAATCAAGACAAAATCATTTTGTGATCTGATAAAACTTTAAATTTGTTATAAATTAGTTTTAAAAATGAACGAAAATAATTTCGCGTTGTTGCTGAATGTTTCATCCCATGAGTATAACAAACATTTAATTGCAAATACAAGCAATAACATGCAATTGCGAATCGCCCAACGACAACAAAAGAAATACATATGAAGTTTCATATGACTTTTGACAGTTTGATCGTTACCTGAACTCGCCTCAGCAAAATACCTAGATCTACTTCATGGCGAGTTCAGGGCGACCCCAAAAAACACAGAATTTGCTCACCAGGGTGACTTCAGGTTTTTCAAAAAACGATTTAGGGCGACCCCAGGGTGACTTCAGGGCTCAACGAACAAACCTATTGATTCAAAATAGCTTTTTTGGCCTTTAGTCCACAAAAATTGGCGTTTCGTCCCGGCGTGGACTAAAGGCCAAAAAAGCTATTTTAAATCAATTCAACAAGTCCATTAATAGTGCTAGGTCTTCTACTTGGCTGATTTATTTCAGTAGTATATAGAATTTGTATTATAAAAACCTTCATATAGAATCAAAGCCAGGCCACGGGCAAAATCTTCCAACGTTAATGATTACAATTTTAATCTTGGTTGGGTATAGTTGTTCACATTGGATTTTTGTCAAAAAATCTATTTAAGATGAACTGAATTTTAACAAAAATTGCATACTGACAAGGTCCTCACAGTCAACGGATGAGTCCATGTGAAATCGCTGTGACGAAACGCAAATTTTTGTGGACTTAAGGCCAAAAAAGCTATTTTGGTACAATATTATTGCTCGATGTTCAATTAATGAATCAATGCATTTTTTTTAATTATTAGAAAATAAATAAGTAATTAAAATGATAAATGTTGAAATGTATTACATTTATTAGTTTCTTTTCGTTCCATCCCATGTTTATAAATTATAAGTGTTTCCTCTTGGATCTTAACATGTTTTGTGTTTATACACCACATACGTCAGGCCTATCCTTGAATATGCTAGTCAGGTTTGGTCTCCCTTCTGTAGTATATTATTTAATAATGTAATGTTCGGATGAGAAGTGTAAACGGAGAATGATATTAATGATCATTAATTACCCTATGTACATAAATGTAACTTTACTATATACTTAATATATACATTCATGACTTGCACTTCTCACCCGTTAAGTAATATCATACGATCTAGGACAGTGGTTATCTAGCGTTAACTGAGTACAGTCGTACAGTCATTCTCATCATAATTAAAAGAATACACTCTTGAATCTTAAAAGTCGTCGGTGGTTTTCTTTCATTTAAAACATAACATTTTGGCGACGAGGAAATAATAAAAAAAAAAAAAAAAAATAAAAAAAAAAAAAAAAAAAAAACATAGATAAATTGTTTTTCAAAGGGTTTTGAATTCCTGTGTGCTTTAAAATGAAATTGATTGGTAATGTGGAACCTTATGAGCGTGGTGACAGTTTTCGAGACTACGAAAATCGATTAAACAATTTCTTTACATTGAATAATATCGGAGAAAACGATAAAAATAGTCTTTTCATCGGAATTATGGGTAAAGCCATGTACGAGTTACTCGCAAAGTTGACTTATCCAGTGTCACCATCTGAAAAATCTTTCTATCAGAACATATCTTTGCTGCGTAGTCAGTTCGCGCCAAAACCGAATAAGCGCTCCGAAAGATTTAAGTTCCATAATGTCGTCCAACAGCAGGGGGAGTCCATAAGCGAGTATATTTTAAGGTTAAAGGCAGCAGCTCAGGATTGCTGTTTTGGAGATTTTATGGATGTCAGTCACGTGTCCACCCAAGATACATACACACCATTCATGTCATCGACCACAGCGCCGATCATAACAGAACCATTGCCATCCGCCACCGTCAGTACCACCAGCACCAGCACTACCACCACAACCACCACGCCCACAACCAGGGCAACATCAACGCTAACGTTACCGGCACTGTCATTGTCCTATGCAGTCGATTCTAAAATTGGAATCTATAAAATGAAAATCCTCGATGAACAACTGTCCGACCGTTTCATTGTTGGATTAAAACACGAAAAGATCCAACAAGCCTTGCTGGAGAACGAAAATCTTACCTTCGAGCAGTATTGTGAGAAAGCCCTCACAATAGAGTCGTCCGAAAAAGCATCAAGCTCAGTTCAAGTGTCAAGAGCCACCAATGCTGTGTATTCTTCTGGTCAGTCAAAAAACCAGAAGCAAGCCTTATCCAAGCCGTCATACAATTCGAAGTCCAGCAACTATCGTTCAAGTGCACAAAATCATCATCAGTCTAAATCAAGTCGTCAACAGAGTCAAAGTCAATGTCAACGTTGCGGAAGGCCGCCACATAAAGATTGCCCTGCAATCAACTGGGAATGCTTTGTGTGCAACCGAAAAGGGCATATAGCACGTATGTGTCCCAACAAGAAGTCAACTGTCCACGTTATCAGTAGCGTGAATTCAATTAATCAACCTGAAATATGTGATGTCGTCATCAATGGAAAACCAGTTATAATGGAGATTGATACTGGTGCTACTACATCAGTAATGTCTGAGGATCAATATAAGTTATGTTTTTCTGATTGTAAAATTTTTAGGAATAAGTCTAATTTAGTATCAGTTACAGGTGGGGAACTAGATGAGCTTGGAACAATGGACTGTGAAGTATGTTTTGCCGGTAAAGTTTTTAATCTTGAAGTCGTAGTAGTTAAAGGCAGTCGTCCAAAAATAAGTTTAATGGGTCGTCCATGGATTGATGCCATGTTTCCGAGCTGGAGAAAGTCGTTTGAAGCCGAGCTGGATGTTTTCAGTGTAATTACAGAGGATGAAATCGTAAGTGAGATCAAAAGTAGATTTCCAAATATAGTTGAAACCACGTTAAATTCGCCAATAGTCGGGTTTGAGGCTGATATTGTTTTGAAGCCAGATGTTGTGCCAATATTTCATGCCCCGTATAGTGTACCCTTTAAATTGAGGGATAAGGTCAATGAAGAGTTGAACCGGTTGGTTCAAGAAGGGATTTTAGAAAAAATTAGTGTCAGTCGTTGGGCTAGTCCCATTGTTATCGTTCCGAAAAAGGATGATTCTATTCGGATTTGTGTGGACTGTAAGGTCACAATAAATAAGTGCATAGAGACAATGTATTATCCCTTAAGAAAGTTGCAAGAAATTTTTGCTCAGATTTCTGGATGCACATATTTTTGTGTTATCGACCTTAAAGGTGCATACATGCAACTTTCAGTCAATGAAGAATCTCGGAAGATTTTAGTTATTAACACATTTAATGGTCTATATGTTTTTAACCGTATGGTTTTTGGAGTGAGTAGCGCTCCAGGTATATTTCAGTCCGTAATGGACAGGATCCTTTTAGGTCTTAAAAAAGTCTTGTGCTACATTGATGACATCATCATCGGTGGTGCCAATCTAATCGAATGTAAACAACAATTGTTTGAGGTCCTAAGACGGTTGTCGAAACATAATGTGCGTATTAATTTACAAAAGTGCAAGTTTTTGAAAACGTCTGTTGATTTCTTGGGTCATACCTTGTCCGAAGGAGGCCTTAGCCCACAAAAAGAAAAAGTCAGGGCAATATTGGAGGCTCCTACGCCAAAAAATTTACAGCAGCTCGAATCGTTTTTGGGATTGCTAAATTTTTATCACCAGTTCTTGCCTAACTTTTCCTCAGAGTGCTTTGCTTTAAATAATTTAAAGAGGAAAGGTGAAGCGTTTATTTGGTCATCAAAATGTGAAGAAGCATTCAGAAAATGTAAACAATTGCTGGTGAATGCTGAAGTGTTGGAGTTATATGACCCACAGAAAGAGATAGTTCTCTCGACAGACGCAAGTCCAGTAGGGGTAGGTGCGATTTTGGCACATGTTTTGGATGGAGCTGAAAAGCCCGTATTTTATGCTTCATGCACATTAAGCTCTTCTGAGCAAAATTATTCTCAACTCCACAGAGAAGGATTAGCTGTTATTTTCGCCATAAATAAGTTTCACACTTTTATATATGGTCATCAGTTTACATTGTGCACTGATAACATGGCCATAAAAGAGATATTTAGTCCAACAAAAAGTAACTCTGCTGTAGCCTTTGCCAGACTTCAGCGGTGGTCTATAGTTTTATCTCAATATCAGTACAAGATTATTTATAAAAGAAGTGCAAAGATGGCTCATGTTGATTTTTTATCAAGACATCCAATACCCGTTGATTCTGGAATAGAGCACATTCCAATCAATTTTTTTGGATCAGATCAGTTAATTGATTTTGATTTAGTTAGGAAAGAAACTAAAAATGACGAAATTTTGTGCTCAGTTTTTAAATTCCTGAGTACAGGATGGCCAAAAAACGTTGATTTAAAGTTTCGGGTATATTTTTTAAATAAAAATGCCTTATGCACTGATGATGAGTGTGTATTTTATCATCATCGTCTGGTGATTCCAGAAAGCTTACGTTTAAAAGTGTTAAATGTCTTGCATGAGTGCCACACTGGCATGGTACGAATGAAGATGCTTGCAAGGTCATATGTTTGGTGGGTGGGTATAGATAAAGCAATCGAAAGCTTCGTAAAAAATTGCAACATTTGTCAAGCAACTCAAAATGTACCTAAAGAAAAATGTGACACTATATGGCCTCCCGTTAAGCAGGCTTTTTTTCGCATTCATCTTGATTTTTTTCATTTGAAAGGAAAAACGTGTTTAATAATAGTTGATGCGTTTAGTAAGTTTTTTATTGTAAAAGAAATGACAACAACAACCTTAACGTCATTACTTAAGGTTTTAAAGGAAGTTTTTGTAATTTTTGGGTTCCCTCGATGCATAGTCTCCGATAATGGTCCCCCATTTAGCGCATATCTGTTCAAACAATACTGCCTAGCCAACAAGATAGAATACAAACCGACACCACCCTATCATAGTCAAAGTAATGGGTTGGCAGAACGTGGTGTTCAGACTACAAAATCTGCTTTACAGAAAATGTTGCTTGAAAAGCAATCCAGTTCGGACTTAAGCGCTTTTATATTTGAATTTTTGATGGTTTATAACAACACTCCGTGTACGGTTACCGGTAAAACACCTTCAGAGTTGATTTTTTCATTTAAGCCTTTAAATAAATTAGATTATATTAATCCAAAAATTAAAAATTTTGATAAAGATGTACACTGTAGTAATAGTAATTTAAACCATGAAATAAAAATAAAAATCCCAGTTGTTAAAGAAAATGTAAATTATAAGAAATATTCTGTGGGCGAAGAAGTAATGTATAGATCGGAATTAAAACAAATTGTGAAATGGGTACCAGCAGTGGTAAAAAAAGTAATAAGTAGCTTAACGTATTTAATTGAATTGAACTCGAAAATAAGATATGTTCACCAAAATCAACTAAGAAAGAAATGTTCTAGCTCTGATGTTCGCTTTACAAATTTAAGGGGTGATAGCGTGTTGAATCTCCCTGATACTGCTGATGCTCATTTAGAAAAACAACCGATCGATCTTAAACCTGATAATTGTAAAAAAGGAGAAATTATAAACAATCCAATAAAAGAAGAAGTTGGAAGGAAATCATTGCCTATAGCTCAGAGAAAAGGCAAACGTAATGTTAAGAAAGTAGAATCTTATAAATTTTAAACTGTATGTACAGAATTGCTTGAATTATGTTCATAATGAAGTCATATTATATTTCTTGAAATTTTGTAACATACATAATATGTATATTAAGTAAGAGTAAGGGGGGAGAGTGTAGTATATTATTTAATAATGTAATGTTCGGATGAGAAGTGTAAACGGAGAATGATATTAATGATCATTAATTACCCTATGTACATAAATGTAACTTTACTATATACTTAATATATACATTCATGACTTGCACTTCTCACCCGTTAAGTAATATCATACGATCTAGTGTAAGAGACTTCATCTCAAACATATGGCAACCCATTTCCATTTACGATATCATAAAAAGCTTTCATTAAATATTTCTTCCAAGAACATTGTATTATGTACTCGTATTATATCTATTTTATAATGATCTCCCATAACAGAATTATCGAATGATGTTCTTATGTACAATATTCCTGTTAAGTTATTCATGTACTTTTGTCGCTTCTTATCGCTCACGTTAAAACAATGTAAAAATATTCTTTAGTCTGAATAAAGCCTTCGAAGAGATAACATGATTTTTTTAATATAAACTCCGCATTTTAATTTTAGTCTTTTGCTTGTTTTTTTATTTGCTTGTGCATGTGCATGTTTGCTTTATTAAAGTCACTTTTTTATTAAGAACGCTTACAATTTATCAGAAGTGAGATAAAGTACTCAGAATTAAATCGTAAATTAATTGCATGTGTTACGTTAATTTTTGCCTACATTTTACTGATTTTTTTTACGTAAAACTCAAAAAATTTATGAACATGGATGCTAATGCACGTGCTTTGAGTTTTTTGCAAACTGCCACTGTGCAGAAACTTAAAGATAAGCTAGCCGAAATGGGCTTGCCTACATATGGTATGAAGTCTGCGCTTAAGAATCGCTTAAATGAAGCTATTACATCGTTTGAGGTGAATCAGATTGAGGGATTCTTTCCTGACGATGATGATGATGGTGAAGAATGTGATGATGGCGAACTGGAGGACGAGGAAAATGTTGTTTCACAACGTCTTAATAGACTTCGTGAAATGGTAAGAAAGAAGGAGGAGATTGTTGAGCTAGAGAGACGTTTGGCTGAACTTAACGGCCTTAATAGCCCTGTTGGAGGCTCTCGATCTTCTGGTGCGTGCTCTTCACGTGACATTGAGGACTCCTTGCCGACTTTTTGTGGTGACGACGAATACCCTATCAGAAAGTGGATAGATGCTGTGGAAGATGCAATGGTCACTTACCATCTTAGTGAGTCAGAGTCTTTTATATATTCCAAGAGGCTTCTCAAAGGTACTGCGAGGTTATTTCTAAGGTCTAGATCATTTCGGTCATGGAGTGAGCTTAGGGCTGCTCTTTTGACAGAATTTTACCATCACACGACAGCAACAGACGTCCATAATATGATGCGAAATCGAAAGAAGCGTAAAGATGAAAATTATCAGCAATATGTCCTTGCTATGCAGGAGATTGCGTCATCGGCAGATATAGACGAACAAGATGTGATTGCCTACATTATAAAGGGGATCCCAGATTCTGTGTTCAACAAACAACTTATGCTCACAGCCAATACCATATCTGAGCTAAAAACTGTTCTTCGTAAATACGAAAAAATGAAGACTGAACTACAACCATCAACGTCGAGCTACAACAGACCTACGCAGAATACAAAGCCGTTGCAACGAAATGAATCCAAAATCAAATGCTATAATTGCAACGAAGTTGGTCACATATCCACAAAGTGTCCAAAACCACGTCGTGAAAGAGGTTCATGTTTTCGCTGTGGTAAGAAAGGACATGTTATAAGTGATTGTCCCCAGGCATCATCGGTCCTCATGGTTCAAAATGAGCCACAAATTTCAACATTGATGAGTGATTTCCATGGAGTTCTGGAGTTCGAGTTTTCGAGTTGTGAAGATAGAAGTGTTCGAATTTGCATGCACGTGATGACAATTATTGATACCGGAAGCCCAATAAGCTTCATCCAACTGAAATATGTGCCACGTTTTATGATGACATCTTTAGAGCCACCTACTTATGATTTCGTTGGTATCAACAACTCAAAATTGGTTATATTAGGTAAATTTTTATGTAATGTTAAATTTAATGGTAATTATGTGAATTTATGTCTTTATGTTGTGAGCGATAAAACCATGAAAGATCCAATGATATTAGGTAGAGATTTTTTACATAAAATGAATATTAAGTTGACGATAGAAAAAACAAATTTAAAAAATGTTGAGAACGAATCTTATGTTAAAAATGTTGAGAACGAAACTTATGTTAAAAATTTGAATGATTTAAATTTTGAAGAAGAAATTTTAAAAATTGATACATGTGATATCCGCGATGAAAACATTTCGTTGAAAATAAATGAAAATTTGAACTACGAAGATCAATTTAAATTGAAAAGATTAGTTTTCGGGAGTATTACAATTAATTCAGAATATTCTGATAATGGTTTTGAAATGCAAATAGTTTTGACTAACGCAAATAGTTTTTTCAGTTGCGCACCAAGGCGTCTACCGTACGCTCATAAGATTGAATTGCAAAAGGTTTTAGATGATTTGCTTCAGAATAATATCATACGCGAAAGTAGTTCACCTTATGCGTCGCCAATAGTGTTAACTCGGAAAAAGACAGGTGAAGTTCGTCTCTGTGTAGATTACCGCCATTTAAATAAAATAACGGTTAAGGACAATTTTCCTTTACCGCTAATCGAAGATCACCTTGATAGACTACGAAATAAAAAATACTTTTCATTGCTCGACCTTAAAAGCGGTTTTCATCATGTGAAAATGGCTGAGGATTCGATAAAATTTACATCATTTGTAACTCCCATGGGGCAGTTTGAATATCTGCGCATGCCATTTGGGTTGAAAAACGCCCCCGCAGTTTTTCAACGTTATATTAACAAAGTTTTTAGAAATCTTATTAGCTCTGGAAAATTATTAATTTACATTGACGACTTATTGGTTGCTACCGAAACTAAAGATGAGCATTTTATGATTTTGAAGGAGGTTTTAGAGATAGTTTCTGAAAATAGTTTGCAGTTACGTCTTGATAAATGTGTTTTTATGTATGAGAAAATTAAGTATCTGGGGTATGAAGTATCTGTGAATGGAATAGGTCCAAATTATGAAGGTTTGAAAGCCGTGGCAGAATTTCCCATACCCACTAATCATAAGAGATTGCACTCATTTTTGGGATTATGTTCCTACTTCCGCAAATTTATTAAAGATTTTTCTTTATTGGCAAAACCACTTTACGATCTTTTAAGAAAAGATGCAGAATTTGTATTTGGCGAGAAGCAGTTGGAGACATTTAACAATCTGAAACAAAAACTTCTTGATTCTCCACTTTTAAGCATTTTTAATCCGACCGCTGACACAGAGCTTCACTGTGACGCCAGTAGTATGGGCTTCGGTGCTGTATTGCTACAGCGTCAAGAGGATAAAAAGCTTCATCCAATCTTCTTCTTTTCCAAGCGCTCCACTGATCAAGAATCTAGATACCATTCATATGAATTAGAAACTCTAGCCATTATTTATGCCCTAAGAAGATTTCGAGTTTATCTGACTGGTATCCGTTTCAAAATAGTCACTGACTGTAGGTCACTGACTCAAACTCTAAGCAAAAAGATTTTAAATCCTAGGATCTCACGTTGGGCTTTGGAGCTGCAGGATTTTGACTATGTCATCGAACATAGAGATGGCAAGAGAATGGGTCATGTTGACGCTCTCAGTCGGTGTCACAACATTTTGATCGTTGAATCCGAGTCATTTGAACGCGCGCTTGCCGCTGCCCAACAAAAAGATCCAACTATAAATAAGTTAGTCGAGATGTTGGAGAAAAGGGAAAGTTCCACTTACGAACTTATAAATGGACTTGTGTATCGTAAGATTAACAAAAAGATATTCTTTTATGTACCATCTATGATGGAGAGAAATGTCATTCAAACGCACCACGAAGGTTTATGTCACCTTGGCGTTGAAAAATGTTTAAATTTTTTAAGGAAAACATACTGGTTTCCTAGTATGAAAAATAAAATCAAACAATACATAAGTAATTGTTTGAAGTGTTTACATTTTTCATCGCCAAGTGGAAAAAAAGAAGCTGTATTGCACAATATCCCTAAAGGGGAAAAACCCTTTGAAACTCTCCACATTGACCATTACGGTCCTTTGCCAACATCTCCTAGCAACAGCAAAAGCATATTTTTGTTATAGTTGACGGATTTTCAAAATTTACCAAGCTTTATGCAGTAAAAAGTACGACGACCAAAGAAGTAATTCAATGCCTTGAATCCTATTTTTCTTTTTATAGCAAACCATCACGTATTATTTCAGATAGGGGTAGTTGTTTCACCTCCGATGATTTTTCCAACTTTTGTGGAAAATATAGCATCAAACACATTAAAGTTGCAACAAGTTCTCCTCAATCCAACGGTCAGGTTGAACGGATAAACAGATGTCTTACCCCTATGCTGTCAAAAGAAAGTGAAATGGATTCAGGTAGTTGGGTGAAATTTTTGCCGAAAGTAGAGTTTGCTCTCAATAACACCGAGAACAAGAGCACAGGGATAAGTCCCAGCATGCTACTTTTTGGAGTTGCCCAAAAAGGTATAATTACAGATAATATGAAAGAGTACTTAGAGCAAAATATAATAGAACAAGAACCACGAAATTTAGAAGAACTTAGGAAAAAAGCAAATGAGAAAACTATGGAAAGTCAAAACCAAAACAAATTTTATTTTGACAAACGCCACAAGAAACCGCTTCAATACAAAATCGGTGACCACGTATTGATAAAAAATGTTGTTAATACTCCCGGCATAAACAAAAAATTTTTGGCTAAGTATAAAGGACCTTTTGAGGTTGTCAAAATTTTAGAAAATGATCGATACGTGATTAAAGATTTGGAGAATTTACAAATATCTCGCGTACCGTACGAAGGAGTATGTTGCCCTGAAAATATGAAGCCTTATATTCAAACATAAGTCAAACTTGCATGTATCAATATTTAATATCGTTTCAATTTCAATTTTTTTTTGTTGTAATTTTATATTTATTATTACTGTTCTAAGTAGTTATTTAAATTTTTTATTGAAAATAAACCACTATTGTATCTTAGCAAAAGATATAAGGAAAAAATTTACGAATTCGTAAAATTAAAAATATGTAAGAAAAACAAAAAACAAAATTTTAATTTTCAAAATTAGCTATATATGATGAATTATGCTATTTTGATATAAAAATGTATTTTAAAAATCTAAAATGAAATCAAAATATGATATTTACTTATGTTATTTAACTTAATGAAAATGTATTTCAAACGAACTTTTACAATTCAAATTAAAAGAAATAATCTATTAACTATGTAATTTCAATTTAAAAATGTATTTTTGAAAGAGCGCATTTTCATGGAATCGTAAATCGAGGACGATTTATTGTCAGGATGATCGAGTTGTAAGAGACTTCATCTCAAACATATGGCAACCCATTTCCATTTACGATATCATAAAAAGCTTTCATTAAATATTTCTTCCAAGAACATTGTATTATGTACTCGTATTATATCTATTTTATAATGATCTCCCATAACAGAATTATCGAATGATGTTCTTATGTACAATATTCCTGTTAAGTTATTCATGTACTTTTGTCGCTTCTTATCGCTCACGTTAAAACAATGTAAAAATATTCTTTAGTCTGAATAAAGCCTTCGAAGAGATAACATGATTTTTTTAATATAAACTCCGCATTTTAATTTTAGTCTTTTGCTTGTTTTTTTATTTGCTTGTGCATGTGCATGTTTGCTTTATTAAAGTCACTTTTTTATTAAGAACGCTTACACTAGGACAGTGGTTATCTAGCGTTAACTGAGTACAGTCGTACAGTCATTCTCATCATAATTAAAAGAATACACTCTTGAATCTTAAAAGTCGTCGGTGGTTTTCTTTCATTTAAAACATAACACCTTCCAAATCACTCAATCTCTTAGAATTGAAGCTGTTCAGAGGAGATTTCTCAGATTCGCTTTGCGCAGTCTACCTTGGCCTGATCCTGTTATTTTACCCCTTATGAAGACCGTTTGCAACTAATTGGCATGCACACCCTTTCTCAACGTCGCCGTATTGCTCACATAATATTCGTTCATCAGCTCATCATTGGAGCCATAGACTCTACTGCGTTGCTCGAATGGATTAAAATCAATACCAATCCACGTAACCTTAGAGCTGTCTCCTTCTTCCGCCTCCCCATTCACCGCACCAACTACGGCCATTTCAATCCAGTGAGCAGAATGCTTCGATTAGCCAATACAGCACAAGATATTTTCGATTTCTCCATTAGTTCCCCTTCCCTTAGAAGAACTCTATACACCTTCTCTCCCTAACCTCACTCCACCGTATTATTTTCTTATTAGCGTTAAGTATATTATTTATAATTTAAGTTTGTATAACATAATTTAAGTAATTCGCTTGCAATAAGCTAAATAAATAAATAAATAAATAAGTGTCTCTCCTAGCAGTGTGTTCCTTTAATTTGTATGACTTACATAAATATTCCTCTCTTCTTCATTTGTTTATACTTTCGCTGATACCGTTGATTTCTTGGAGTACACTGCTTTTCCAAAAGCGTAGCTCTTTTTTGTTTAATAGCGAAAGCTTGCCGTCGTTTCTTTCCTGCTGGTTCTTCAGTTTTATGTTGCTGTTCTTGTGGCTCCTTAACTTCACCCGCAAATTCGGCGAAATTATCTTCCATATTTAAAGCGATTGCTTCTAAATACTTAAGTGAAGTGCCTGCATCTGTCTGAGTTTAGGTTAATGCAGGCTCAGATGAAGTTGGCAAGGAGTTTGTAAGCAAATTGGGCTGGGATACACTGATTAAATTTCCACTTGGGTTTAACCACTTCGCTAGCTGCTTTTATTTCTTTTAAATTGCGGATTATTTTCTTCTTCGCCCCAAACATATGTAATAAGAGCAAAAACATTAATAATTTGTCTATAATTATGGAATAAGCGATTCAAAACTTTTGCCAAGCATCTCCATCTCTTACTGGAGGACGTTTTTTCTATCCCCTTCAAAAAAAAACCATTTTGTTAATTACAACATTTAAGTATATAGTATAGTATAGTACAAAAAATATAGACAAATATGTACTTGTTTTATTTATCGTAAATAAATCCGCTAAAATAAATTATTTAACAAGATTATTGCAGTTTTGCGACCTTCCATTTCTCTGTCGTGTGTAAATTTTTGAACGAGAGATACGAGTATCGTCGTTTTTTTCCTAAGTCGTCGTATTTTTTCGTCTTACAGAATGCAGAAGGAAAGTGTTCAACGACGTTTGACGTTTACAGACGACAACAGAACGAGTGACAAAAGTTGAAAAGGACTTATGGAATGCAGATCGTGTCAGGTCGTATATTTCGCTGTCGTTTACGACATGGGTGAATGTTTCAAGATGAAAAATAACGTGTGTGCTCCTATTGATCTGACTGATAATTTGGGATCAATTTAAAAAATATAATGCTGATGCGACAGTTGATGTCTATTTTTGTAGTTACAAATAGGAATAAATAAAATAAATTTAAAAAATAATTTTCAATAGCAGTCTCTTTTGGGTGTTAACGGGTTAATACAGAAAAACTGACCGAAACTGAATAAAATACCTATTTAGTTGTTTGACAACCACAAGTTTCATTGAAAACTGCATTATTTTAATTTTTATTTTGTACAAGTTAAACGAATAAAAATACAAATTAGAAATCTATAATTCAGTATGATAGGGACATCTTTAAAAGATAAATGCTGGTCGTACATTTAACCACAAAATCAAATCCAACGGATCAAATGTGAAGAGTGTAACTTAGCCCCACATATAACCTGCATATCCTCCCGTCTCAAATTATCATCAAATAAAAATCAACATTTAATTGTACAGACTTTTTTATTTAACTAATTTTTGTGTATATTTTTTTACGACAAAAAGCAAAGTCTCATCGTACCTAAAATTTTAATATCTATATTGATCGTTTATTTCTTTACAAAAAAAAAAACAAAAGAAAATAATTAATATCTTTGATCTCTTTCACTATACATAATCAATAAAAAATAAAACAAAACAAAAACTTTTGCAATGCAGTTCAATATTGTTGTTTTTCGTTTTTTTTTTTTAAGAATCACTCTTATTACTTATTTTATAGTTATTTAAAAAAATACAACAAAACTAATTTAAAAAAAATAAAACCTATAAGCTACATAATAATAATTTTTATTATTATTTTGTACAAACATTTTTTGCAGAAATTAAAATAAAATTGTAAATAACTTTTTGTTTTAAATATATATACAAACAAAATAACTGGATAATAATTTCATATATTTTTATATATTTAAAAATAAATATAGTTATTTATTTTACCTAACTATTAAGTAAAATATATTTATTTTTTTTTAATTCTAGCTACCCGCTCTGTACAAAAATTATAATATTATAATCTAAAAATAAAAGAATAGTTTCATGGAGCTAGGACTTGGAAGAAAATAGGCGGGTACGAGCAAGCTATTCTTTAGTTTTTTTCTTTTCAATCAAAGAATTCTTGCACAATTTCGAAAATATAATAGTCTGGCTTCTTAAATTGTCTAATGACTATAATGCTTAATAGTCTCTTCTGTCTATCTGTTTTGTCATTCAAATCGTTTCTGATGGGTTTTCTTTCTTATTTTGAGCATTTTTCAATTCTTTTTCGATACATATCTTCGTGATATAATTTAGTAATGTAAATGCATTAAAATAAAACTCCTTCCATCTGTTGTTGTATATTTTGATTTCATTCAATCTTTTTTGGTGAGCTCTTTGGTGATATTTTTCCTAAATTAGAAAACAAAATTATAAAATAAAATTTAAAAGAAAATATCGTTCAACACAAACACACATGCAAACGGAAAATAGTATTCACACAGCCAAAACAAAATCCCAAAAGTGGTATACAATTTTAGCACCAAATGTTTCGACTAAACTTTTATACAAACGCTATTTATATTTTTTTTATATTTAAGAAAAACTACATAAATAGAAAAACAAAATATTTACAAACTACTTTTTTATCTCTTAAAGTTAAAGTATTACTGTTACTATTTTTTTACGTTCTTTCTTCTTTTTAATATAAAAAATGTTTTATTTTAATTGATATAAAACGTAGTTTTATTGGTGGTTAAATTTGCTAGACGATTTTTATTTTAATATCGTACGATGTATCAACAACATCAACACGTGGTTTATTTAATTTTCCATGTGCATGTGCTATAATTTTAGGATGAACATAATAGATAGGACCTTTAAATGAAACACAAAAGAAAACAAGAAATGATTTTTGTTTAGTTTGATAATTGTCTTGTTTTTATTTGCAAAGGATGACAAAACGAGGGTGAAGAATGTTAGAAATAGAAAAAAAAAAAAACAATCAAAACTGATAAAACTAAAAACAAAAATAATAATAAAAATATACTAACTCAACCTTTAGAAAAGAAACTTTTTTTGAGGATTTTTTGTATATTATAAATACCCTTTTAATGTTATACACAGTGCGAGTAATCAGAAAAGTATGATAGGATTAGAAAGGAGGTACCGATGCACATTGGTTTTGAACATCTGCATATTGCAATGAGGGGGAAACATTGAGCCGGGTACAGCATTCCACATTCGAGTAGTGCTGCTAAAAAAAAAAGAATCTCTGTACTTGACAGTGCGTCCGAAATTGGGCTCAAGGGTAAACTGATGAGCATTCCTAGAAGTACAAGTATTACGGTTAAATTGTTTGAGGGGAGGAATGCAACTGGCTATTTCCCTAGAGCACTGTTTATGAAAACAGCGATAAAATAATGATACACATGGAACATTGTGGCGGTGCTCGAGATACAAATGTTACAGTAAACAGCATTGAGTTTTCGAAGCATTAAATTCTACACGGTCCACATCCGAAGAACAAGGATGTGAATCTAAAAACGAATATAAAAAGCTGAGGGTAATGTCGTCAGAGAAAAAATTTTGTGGATTAGAAGTTTCAAACAAAAGATAATTTATGAACATAAGGAAAAGTGTCGGAAACAAAACGGAGCCCTGGGACACATCAGGTTTTTGGATATATCAGATTGGAAACCGTCCAATACTACTTGTAGTGAATGGTTCGAAAGGTTATTTCTAACCCAACGAAGAAGAGATCCATGAATATCAAATGCACGCATTTTCGATAAGAGAGCTTGATGTCGAACACTATCAAATGCTTTGGAAATATCGAGTGTAATAATCTTACTTTCTCGAAAACGATCTAAAGATTTGTGACACTTTTCGGTAAGATATACCATCAGATAACCAGTGGACCTATTGCTACGAAACCCATACAGCTCGGTCATTAAAATTCAGCGTTTCCATGCTCTTCGAATTGGTAAGTATGTGCAATTGGTCAATTGATGGAGAGGAGGATTCGCCTTTTTTAGGGAAAGGTTGGACAAATTCTTTTTTTCATCCACTAGGAAAGAGACCTGAAGAGTAAAACAGGTGGAAATACTTACGCACTGGTTTTGCCGGCGTGGAAGAACGCCTCTTGAGAATAATAGGAGGGATACTATCGGGGCCAGTCTGTATTTGAATCTAACCCGCTGACACCTTAAAACAAAAACTGTTTTTCTGGTATGCAATCTCTTGCAGGGAAGTGACTAATCTTTTAAGAGGATCTCTTTTCATGAAAATTGGTTCTCATCTTAATTAGTCGGACGCGGTAGAAAATTGTATGTCCCTACCAGGGATGTTGCGGATATTCGCATCCGCATCCGCGGAGCTTCCGCATTGATTTAGACATCTGCATCCGCATCCGCATCCGCACTAGTCAATGCGGATTTTCATGCGGATGCGGATGCAAGACAAATTGCGGCAAAGGTTAAGGATGCCCTAAATCTTTACATCAATGATAATGAGATTAACCTTATTCTGCCAGAATGGAAATTCATTGAAAGTCTTATTGAATTACTGAGACCTTTTGAGAAAGCTACACGGGAACTCAGCAGCTCTCACGCACTTATTTCTTCTGCAATTCCAATTATTTAAATGCTTGACAAAAAAGTTGACGACTATTTAATAATATCGCACAAGTTTGATTTGATTCGACAGGCCGTCACGACTCTGAAAAGTGAACTTTCAACTAAGTTCTCCAGCTTGGGGGAGAACAATTTATATATCATCGCCACCTACTTAGAACCTCGCTATAAGCACAAAATGGAACAACCAGGACCAGGGTCTTCAGGTTTCGAGAGAAAGCGCATGTTTAAAGAACGCCCTTGCTATGATGTTATATTCATCAAGTGAAGACGAGACACAAGAAATGCCACAAAATTGTAGCACTGAAGCTGTACTCAAAAAGGAATTACTTTCTTACCGCGCTAAAAAATGACTCAATGTGGATGGTAATGCTCTTAAATGTTGGAGTGTTCATAGAGAAGAATTTAAGGTATTATTACCGATAGCACGAAGATCTTTATCCACTCCACCGGGCAGTGTCCCTAGCGAACAATTATTTAGTAGCGCGGGTTTAATTTACGAACCTCTGCGTAACCGACTTGAAGCAGAGAAGCTTGAAGTATAATGCACCTATTTTTAAGTTTTTTTACTAATTATAACTAGTAAAAATATTAACAGTTACTACAACATTATTTTAATTTATTATTTATATGTGCTTTTTATATACTCGTAAGATCTTAAACATCCGCATCCGCAGCCTTCAAAAATCCGCATCCGCATTCGCATCCGCGGATGTGAAAAAATTGGCATTCGCAACATCCCTAGTCCCTGCACAGGAATGTTTATTAGTCACAGGTTGTATGTCACTAGGTTCAGTTCCTCAGAAAAATAGAGACATATATGTACATTAGGGTGTGTCACTTTTGTATGGCCGCAAAAAAGTGCTCTAATTTTTAAATGTAATAGTGCCCAAAAGTTGTATTAGGGTCTGAGGTTTAAGAACATGTAAAAAAAAAATAAGATATCGTTCGTCTTTGGCTCGCTCAAATCGGTTGAAGTTGAAAAAAAAAAATTTAATTTACAGTAAATTTTTTTTTTTTTACGTTTATTAAAAAAAAACTAAACAAAATAAAGAAAGAATTTTTGTCTTTACAAAAAGATATACCACGATATTGTAGGTGGTTCCGTTGATTTTTAAGAATTTTTTTTTGTAAAAAAAAAAACGATTTCACATGAAAAAATGATTTTTCTTCCTTCTTTTATTATTTCATAGCTTCTTTATCAAGTGTTCAATTTAATCAAATATAAGCTTAAAAGTGTTTCCTTGCAATTATCTTTGACTTGGAAGACTAAAAATATTTTATATAATTTTTTTGTATCCACACGGTGCAATTTAAAACAACACATATTTCAAAAATCTTGAAAAATCAATTTTTTTGGATTTCATCCTATTTTTGAGCGAGCCAAAGATATTAATTAAAATGAAAATTGTAAACGCAGGATTTAATTTTGATAAGCAATGCAACATTTAAAAGCTATTACATTTGAAAATACCATAGTTGAGCACTTTGACACACCCTACTGTACATATACACATATACCCCAAAGCTGTGTAGTTTGATTTAGCAAGCAAATTTTTTTTAAATAAAAATAACAAAAAACAAATATAATAAAATGGCGAAATAAATCCCAATTGAGTGCATTAAAAACAGAACCAAACAAAAACATAACAGACATCGAAACAAGAAAGACAAAATTAACATAATTTATGTGAACATACCTTTTGAATCTCCTCTGAGGACAGCAGAATCTCTGAACTCTACATTTGCCTTCTTTGTTGGAGAGTTTTGTTGTTTATTTTTTACAGTTGTTTTCTAGAATCAAACGAAAATCAAACAAAATCATGTTGATAGAGAAAAATTAATACAAAAAAACTCACCTGCCATAGCACACATCCATAGACGAATCCGACTGAAATAAAGACTTGTATTGACAGCCAAATAATTATGTTTGTTGCTTGTGTTCTTTCGAATAGCTCTCGGCCATTCTTAATGCAAAGAATCGCCTCCGAGACCATTATGGCACCATATACCCAACATTGAGTACCTACTCGCTTACAGCGGGAATCTGTTGCGTATGTGTAGTATTGCCTAGAATAAAACGGGAAAGTTTACATTTTGATCGCAGCAAAACTTTATATCTACCTCACCTCACAGAGGGTGCTACAAATAATCCTACGAACATTAACCGTCCAATCACAATATAATGATCTGGAGGCATTTCAAAAATGTGCTTCAAAAAGAACGTATTCAGTTCTGTTACCTGAGGAATGGAATTCCATTAAATTCTTCCATTTGTAAACGTCATAGCCATTCAAGAACTCACCTGCCAGAATATAACTAGTTGACAAACTGCAGCAAACCTCATGTACGTCGAATTCGGATCCAACCATCGAATACTCGTCCAACTCTCTGGAGTAAACTGCAACACAGCTCGCTTTATCTTTCCACTTGTCGATGAGATGTCACGTATGCTTGCCCATTTGTACTCGCGCATTTCAAGCATTTTACAAATTTTCAAACCCACCCAGATGCCCAAGCCATTGCAAACAAGAACATCCAATATCAAAGCATCCCACCAGCACTCAATGAAGTTAGGCAACAAATGAGCAAATGTGATTTCTGTGATTTCCCACATAATCGAAATGGCCCACAGAATGCCCATGTGACGGACGAGAATTGCTTTGAAAGCCCAACCCAAAAAATGGCCCCATGCAAATACATCCAGATGACTTTTTATTCGTTCAAATGATATGTCCGAACAGTTAACTCCATATTCCTGAAAAATAAATACCCTTAAATATTTAAAGAATTCAAAAAAAAAACTTTTTTTTTACCTTATCCATATTGATGTGGAAGTCTTTTAGCTTTGGATCCAGCCAATAGAAGATATTCATGATTGTTTTGTAATTTTGGAACATTAGAAATTGCAGTGCCAATAAATAGAGCACCGAACATCCAAATAATATTCGCCAAACGGCCGGATGTGGTCGTGTGAATGGTCCATTCGGGAATGCTAGCACTGAGATGATGAGGAAGAAGAATATAACACATAACATGCCAGCCCAGATGTTGTCTTCGAAATTAGCTTCGTCCCTGAAAATAGAAATTACTTTTAACTTGAATTCTAAGAAAAAAAACTTATATTAAAAATTTTTAACCAGAAAAGGCATCCAGATTTACAAACCTTATATAAGCTTAACAGAAGGGTGTAAGCAAACCGAAACGGAACAGCTGTTAATACTAAAAATATATGTACCGGAATCCCTCTTTAATTACGAAAACAAAAAGCATTTATTTTTGGGCAACATTTCTACAAATATTATTCCAAAATTCAAAAATAAATTATAAAGGCCTTCGAATGGTCGTTCCCTCTGTTCCGCTCATGGTAGGATTTAAAAATAAATACGTTTCGAGCGAAACTCAATAATTGAGTGAAAAATAAGACAGATAATGGTTCATTCGCCTTTCTATGAGTGGTGTGATGGATGAATGGATGGACTACAATAATAATTATTATTGCATTAATAATGTGTATGGGACAAGATCAAGATATGCGAGTATTTAAAGAATAAAGAGGTAATAGCCGAGGGTATTTTAATAGATCTTAAAAATGATTTGCCTGAATAATTCACCAATAACGATATCGTCAGCATAGTTTGTCGCGATAAACATGCCCGCTTATTTGTAAAGCAGAATAAAAAAGTGCTTCCTCATTTTATGATGAATTAAAAATGACTGTTGTAAATACATAAGTGGTTTCTCCACAGATGGATGTTTCACAGCTTACGAGTATACATTATAATCAATTGTAAAGATATATGTAAATGCAAATAAATTCAGAAGAAAGGAGAGTTTGTAATTACTTGAAATTGAACAAACTTATTGAACGTGAGCAACAATAGACAATGAAATTAGTTGGTGTATGGATGGCGAATGAATATTCTATTTCCAAAGCATTTACTTGAAAAAATTAATTTACGAGTATAGTAGTATATGAGTTGAATAAGATCTCCACAAGATGTGTGTAAAATTCAAAATGATTTTAATAATATAGAAGATCCTTATACCCTTAAAACTCTGTATATACATATGTACTCCAATAGATATTGCTGATTTTTGATATTCCGTCCCAATACATATGTATATGTAAAATTAAAACTTTAATGACTACATAACAATGGAATCAGGATACTCTAAATGTGCAATATTTAAATTCCGATTTATTTATTTATTTATTTATTTATTTGCCAATCAAGTTACAAAAACTTTATAGTGACTCTCATAATTTTAATTTAATATAATTTTAATTTAAAAATATACTTGTCTAGAAAATAATATAAATAATAACAATTACATAATAATTACAATGAATTCAATATATCTTTCTTAATATTAAATTTAGTTTTATTAAAATCTATGGCAACATAAAAATCATTTAAAGCAACACAAGAAACTAGTGATTGGGTTATTTTTAGCATAATTTGTATTGTGGAAAGGAACATTTAAGAAGATTCCATCTCTAGGTCGCAAAAAACGAGAAGGAGCATAGATATTATACATAGAAAGTAACATCGGGCAATCAATATTAGAGTTTAAGACATCAAACGCAAAGAGAGCAGAACTTAATTTTCTTCTAAATTCAAGAGATTTTAAATCAATTAAAGTACATCTAGTCTCATAAGGCGGCAGATTAACTCCTCTAAAAGTTTTTCGCAATGCAAACTTCGTAAATCGCTTTTGAATTTTTTCTATTCTAAAAACACTTATTTGCGTATACGGGCTCCAAATTATGCAACAATATTCTAATATTGGTCTGACAATCGACAAATAAAGACTCTTAAGAGTATATGGATCTTCAAATAATTTCGAATTTCTCATTAAAAATCCCAGCATCGAATTTGCTCTAGATATTACTTGATCAATTTGAATTGAAAAAGTCATTTTGGAATCAAAAATAACTCCCAAATCTTTTTGGTTCATAAATCTTTGCAGACAGTTATCATCAATTTTGTATTCATAGTTTATTGGGCAATGAATTCTTGAATATGTCACAACACTGCATTTATTTACATTGAAAAATAATCCATTTCGGTTACACCAGTTAATTATATTATTAAGATCCATTTGAATACTAGCCGCATCCAATGGTGTTTTTATACATTTGAAAATCTTGAGATCATCAGCATATAATAAAAAGTTCGAATTTGAAATGCAATTAGGCAAATCGTTAATGAAGAGAATGAAAAGAAGTGGTCCAAGATGACTGCCTTGGGGTACCCCGGAAAAATTTTCAATTTCTTTTGACAAGACATTACCAACCTTGACATATTGTTTACGCCCTACTAAGTAGCTTTGAAGCCAGTTTAAAAGTGAGGAGTGAAAACCAAATAGTTCAAGTTTTTTTACTAAAATGTTATGCTGCACACGATCGAAAGCTTTGGAAAAGTCAGTGTAAATAACATCACATTGATATCGTTCTTCCAAACAATGAAGACAGTAAGTGGTAAATAAAGACAGGTTAGTAGCAGTCGATCTTCCACTCATAAATCCATGTTGGTTTTCTGATACAAGATTTTTAACCAGACTATAAAGCTTGTTTTTTACTATGGCTTCAAAAAGCTTAGGTATAAGCTGAAGTTTGGCAATTGGTCTGTAATTTTCAATGGAACATTTTGAGCCAGATTTATGCAAGGGTGTTATAAAGGAATGTTTCCAGGTATCCAGAAACACACCTTGTTTCAAAGAAAGGTTGAATATATAACACAATGGAGAAGCAAGATATAACTTACAATTTTTTAGAAGAAGTGGTGGAATATTATCCGGTGCTACAGAAAAGCTGTTATCAAGAGATGACAGTGCCTCTTGTACATCTTCAATAGACAAGAAAAGAGAACCAGCTACGAAATTATAACTTTTGTTATCTCCAATTTCATTATTAACAATTTTTAAATCACAAAAATTTGCTTGAAAAAAAGATGCAAAATTGTTGCAAATATCATTGAGATTGTCAAATGAGATGCCTTTATACGACATATTAGATGGAAATCCTAAAGATTTACGCTTCGTGTTTAAAAATGACCAAAAACATTTAGAATTGGATTTAATGTTCGACTCTAGAGACCATAAATATTGTCTATAAACAAATTTTTTCAAAAATTCATATTCTCTTCGGGTTTGATGAAATTGCTGTCGAAAAGAAGCAGCAATCTTACTTTTTTTATGTAGTTTACTCATAATATTTTTCAACCTCGATAAACTTTTATTAAACCAAACTGGTCTTTTCGATTTTTTAAAATGTTTAGTAGGAACAAAACGTGAAATGGCAGAATCTAAAATGTTCCGAAACACAGAAAAAGCTAGTTCCAATTCATTATAATCAAAAACAAGTTTCCAATCAATTGATTCAAAATAATTGTTCATTGATATGAAATCGGCATTTTTAAAGTCATATTTCATTTCAACGTTACAGGAGCAATTTAATTCAATTAAAACTGACAAATTGAAATTGATCTCAAGTGCTTTATAATGAACACTGTTCTCAAGTAAATTAAAATTGGCTTCATCTAAGTGAGCTTCAAGATTTTTATCAATAAAAACTAAATCTAAAATGCGATCAATGGAGTTATAAATATTGTTAATTTGATACATATTCAATGCAGTTAAGCTGTCAATAACGTTACATTCGAAATTTTTATTAACATTATAAGGAAACATGAGTTTCTCATCGTCAGAAAATACCCATTTAATATCCGACAAATTGAAATCACCCAAAACTATCCAGTATGACTTCTCATCTACAATATTTTTTAAAATGTACTCTATGTTTTTAATATGAGCATCATAAATAGAACTATCAGATAATGGTGGTATATATGAAAGAAAACAGTATAAGTGAATATTCTTACGTTCCAAAGAAGAATGAAAAGTAGGTAAATCAATACGTACACAAATTTGTTCAATTGAAGTATTATATAAATTAATTTCTAAGCTTGAATAAATAGATCTAATAGCGAATAGTACACCTCCACCTCTACTTAATCCAGTTAATTCCGATGAACGATCTTTTCGATAAACGTTGAATTCAGATGAAAAATATTCAGTTGATAGAAAATTACTATTTAACCATGTCTCAGTGAGAGCGATGACGTCATAGGAACAATCAGCAGCAGCAATAAAAAATTCATTAGATTTTGTCCTCATACCACCAGCATTATGATAAAATATGGAGAGACCATTTCTAATCGAAGATGAATCATCAACATTATTCTTCAGGTTAAAACCTGTGGGCTTGAGTTCGATGCGTTTTTTGAACGATGTTCAAATTTTTTAATCTGAACTCCAACTGGCCAGATGGATGATTGAAGGGCGTCATTAAATAACGCAGTTGGAATGCCGAGTTTAAAATTAATATAATGCAATGATGACATATCTGCTTCTTTTTTAATCAATTTATGGCAGACTAAGCTTGTAGTTGGCAGATCTAATTTTCGGGCAATATAATTAATAACATTTTCTTCTGTGACTGATTTATTCAGTCTAGAGATATGTAAAAAGCGATGTCGAGGTACAGATGGAAGAGAAGCAAACATTTCAGCATCAGTATTTTCTCCGATCAGCTGTTTATGTTTTTTGTTGCGAGCAACAGGCAAGACAACTTCACTTGCTGGACAATCAACATCATTAGCAACATGGGCAGGAGCTATATCAACAATATCTCCAGCCGCGATGACATTAGCATCATCATCCACACCAGCAACATCATCACTTACACCAGCAACATTATTACTAACACCACCAACACCAGTATCAGCAGCAGCCGCAACGGATTTAGCAGAAGCTTCAGTAACTAAAGCTGCATCATCGGAGATGGTCGACGATGATTTTGATTTTAAATCACGAGAAGCAACATTATCAGTTTTAGTCGAAGTAAGAGAGTCAGACATGGAAACTCTTCGTACTTTTGATGAAGCTCGATCTTGCGGAGTAGATGACCCCGCTATGAGAAGTTTTTTATCAACGGAGGTAGAAAGCCGTTTAGTATTCTCACGAACTATGGGGACTCTCATTGCACGAGTGGAAACACGAATATCGCGACTTATATTTAATTTCGACGTATTAGAATTTGATGATTTTGCATCTGTATTAAGAGAATCCAAATTAATTGGAGTACTTTCTTTGAAAATGTTTGAGAGTTCTCTCATTTTTTTTATACAGTTTTGCAGGGGAAAGGCAATGCACTTTTCACATTTATAAAATAAATGTTTGTAAGACTTTATAATTTTGTTGTCTTTTTTATTAATTTTACAACACTCTAAGTGCGAGTTTAGTCCACATAATTCACATTGTATGAAGAACGAGTCAGTTATGTTTTTTAAACAAACCAAACACTTTGAATTATTCATAATGAAACGAAAATAAAAGAAAATAACCAAGACCAATGTATAAACACAGGCGTTGCGTATCACTTGCAGTCGTATACTGATTCTAGCTATGCTTAAATAGAATGAATGTTAAATAAAATTTGATTTATGATGCAACTGTTTTTATGCTTAAAATGCGTCGATGCAGAAAACAAAAAGTTTTTTGCAGGGATATTATCTCATATGAGAAGTGACAAATTTTTCAAGAGTATCTCTTGTCGTAAATGTGTGCTTCTCATCTTAGTCATTCGAGTTCGGCAGAGAATTTCAATTACCCTTCATCCCTACCGATTACATACATACAGGAATGGTTGAGAGTTGTAAGTCACTGGGCCCAGGTTCTGGCTCAGACATCTAGAAAAAAAACGAAATCGAGATTTTGATTAAAGTTGATATTACATGAAAAAATTAGGTCCGGCAAATCCGTCTGTCTGTATGTATGTATGCATATGTCTGTACCTCAATGTACAGCCCAAAATACTAGAGGTATTTACTTCAAACTCGGTACTTAAGAGTCATCGGTGATTCCCTAGACGATAACATTACACTCGTAATGCAAAATATGATTCATCTCGAAAACGGCTCTAACGATTTTATTAAAACAAAAATTAGGTGTGCTACATGGACTATATTTTGTTTAAACAAATTTAGGAAAACATGTTACTAACGGTACCTGTCATAAATCGTTTTTTTTTTTATTTACGACTTTCTCATTAACGGTTCTAACGATTTTAACATTTTTTAACAGAAGCTGCTTAAATTTAAAATAATATTGTTTATAAAAATATTCAAAAAAATATTTTTGGGTTTTTTGAAAAAAAAAAAATCCAATTTTTTTTTTTGAAAATCAATATTGTTTTTTGAAATTATTTTATAAAACCTACAGTACTAAATACTTAAAATTGGCATCCCGAATTTTGTTCTTGAAACATTTTAAATAAATTTCTTATATAAAAATTAATTTAATAATAAAACGATTTTTAAACTTTATATGCATAAATTCATACTTTTCTATAAATCAGATGGAAATCTTATGCATTTGAACATTTGTATCTCATTAAATCCATTTTTTATATTTATTTAATGTATTTTAAATTCCAAAGTAGTTTTACATAAGAGCCAGTACGTGCGATCCAGTCGTGCATTTTACTTTATATGTATCTGATAGTTTATTTTCAGTTTCAGTTTAGAAATGAGAAGCAAAGCTAAAAAACATTATGAGTGACAAGAAAAACTTCAAGAAAACAAACATGGAAAATATATGGCTTTGGAGACACATGTTAAGTGTTGGTCAGAAATCTGTTTTAGGCAACAGATTTTAATATAATACTGACTAATTAAAAAATAAAACACCAAATACCCAAATCCATCTCCACAAAAAGATTATTACTTGTTCGAGTGAGTGGTCACAATCTGCATCCAAGCCGCTGCAGGACTTTCCTAAACTTAACTTAATTGCGAAATCGGATTATTTCTGCTTATTTTACTGAACCAATAAGAATTCATTTCATTTCTTTACGACAGTTGACTCGTCTAATGAATGAAAGGGAAAGGAAAAAAAAATGTCTAATAGAGTTGTATTATCTTGTGTTCTGTATATTTTTTGTAATGTGTAGTTCGAAATAAAATGCTTATTATTATCATTCTAATCAGTATGATATGAGTAATAAAAACACACACAATACAGTAGTTACGAACAATAGCATTTAATAATTGGTTGACAAATAATGGCGGGCCGGCGACTGGTAAGACGTCTTTTTTTTCCACACGAATTTTGTTTTGTTACTGTTTGGACTTTAAGCCCACTAAAAAATTCGTGTAAAAAATATTAATTTTTCAATAAATTTACAGATATGTACATACATATATACAGATTGCTAAGAAGTTAAGAAGGCTATAAAAAGGTTAAGCATGGGATATATAAAAGAAAATAAGCATTTTAAAGTGAAAGGTATGAAAAAGTCAAATGTTTAAAACAAACAAGATAGCACATTTCCGAAATAAATAATGGCCTTTTAAACTAAAGCGGGTAGATCTTGAAATGGAAAAGAACTAGATGTGTGTAAGGCATTAACAAAATTCAGGCCATGGGCAAAATCTTCCAGTGTTAATGATAAAGAAATTTAATCTTGGTCGGATATAGTTCACATTGGATTTTTGTCAAAAAATCGGTGTAGGATAAACTGAAAGAAAGTCCTATGTATTCCATCATGTATGGAATATGAGTTATGTATGGAATATAATATCGTTAAAATGAATTTTCAACTACTTCCGCAAAGATCCGGCTGAATTTGAGCGATCGCCTGTTATGTTCTCCTTAAGGACATCGGTAGATTGTGGCTTAATCGGGATTACTTGTGGCTTCAGGAAAACCGATAAGAAAAAGTCTAGCGGGGTCAATAAGAAATTGGTAATCATCGTTCTTGACGGTGACCGCCTCATCGGTCATTTTCGAAAAAGTACGGACCAATGACGGCGCCAAAATATATACCAAATGGCAATTTTTTGAGGATTCATTGTCACCTGGTGAACCTCGTGCAGCTCCTGCATCAGTTAGATCTTGTACTGGTGTACACTTTTACAGACCGCCTCTATTATCTGGGTCAATCTTACGTTTCTCTAAGGTGCGAATGTTAGCTGATTGATTACCTCAAATTTGATCGTCAAAAGTTAAAGAGTCGATTGTGAAAGGACATCATGTTTACCGTAAAATGGGTGGAACGTTTGCACTAACGAGCAATCATTTTGATAGTACAGTTTAATCATTTGGACTTTTTGTTTAATCTTGTAACATGCCATGGTGATTTTGCATCAGTAACTGAATAACAAACAGCCGAAACCTGGCCGCGCCAATTGAAATTGAAAATCTCTTTAGATACCTAGAATCAATCGTTGCTAATCGAAAAGAAAGAAAATGCTATCAGAATAATTTTCCGAAAGTCATACATACAGCCCTTCTGCTATTCACTTGAATCGTATATTCGATCCACCCTTTCCCTTTCACACTGCCTTTGCATTCTGCTATCCATTGGGTGAACTACATTATCCCGAACCAATTTGACATTCACGTAAACAACTGTTCATGTGATAATCTTCTGAATCTTGAATAATTGTTTTTGAGTTTATTAAAAATTCAAGTTCAATCGCTCTACCTAAACAGAAGTAATTTTCTAATTTGTTTTCATCTTTATTATTATTATTTTTTTTTTGTCATGATTCCAAACAGATTAATAAGAAAATCCTCCAACAGAAAGCTTCCACCTCCATAGCGAAATGAGTCAATATAAAGAAAAGAGAAACTAATCGCTTGTTTCAGGTTTTTGCATGGCGTTGGGCAAAATTTGGATGCGGGCTTTGATCAGTCCACATTACAGGACGCACTTAAAGGCCACTTATGTACCAATTGGATTACTCTACAAATAACGACAGAAGAAAAAATAAAGTAAAACTCTTGTTTAACCCATAATGTGGTGTGCCTGGAGCAATCGATTACGTAGTAAATTGATCTTTTTGTCCTTCTACCACTAAAAATGTTAATAATCAATTTTTTACAAACAAATATTCTAAATTAGGAAAAAAATTACGTTTTAATTACATTTTACTGAACACCAACCAGACAGACGATCCATTAAATGAATAATCCGCAACATTCCGATTTATATAGAATGAATCCGTTCACGTGAATAACAGAATACCGCGCAATATTACTGACTTAAATAGAGATTCACTTCGAATGAATAGCAGGATAGTGATTAGTGAAAATTCAAGAAAAATTTCCCCCGATGAATAGCAGAATAGGGCTGATAGATAACACTAATGTGAAATGATTTACCCGACTCTATATTTCCCTCTGAATTCGATACTCAGACATTCAAAACCAATGTGCATCGGTATCTCCTTTTAAACCCTTTCTTGTTTTCCTATTTTAAGGGTAGTAACTCTTTGAGTGCGCGTTTATTATTATAAAAAAAAATGTGCATCTCTTCTTAAACCCTTCTCTACTTTCCTAACATTTTGAGGATAGTCAAAACTCCTACATTGCGAGCACATCTAAATAAAAATTAATTTAACTCTTAATTCGTATAAATTTTATTTTCTTTTAGACAATTTCAAAGCCATTACTTATCTTTTTTGTTATTTAAACTAAATACCTACTTTAAGATAATTAGAAACATGTTTTCAATGCAACGCCAAAATTTCCATTTTCTCTGTTTTTGTTTTGGAAAATCATGGAATATTTCATTTGAATTCCTATTCGTTGAGACTACAAATTATATTGTTTGCATTTGGCGAAGATAGACGTTTTATTTATTTAAAAATGATTTTGTGGAGAGATTAAGAACAATTTAAATGAAATTGGCACCCGTTCAACTTAAACACAAACAAAAAATGTAGTCTGAGTTAATTTCCTCGAACTATTTATGGGTGAATAATTAAAAACTAGTCAACTTATAATTGTGATCACCCGATTCAAAATTTTACCTAATCATACGAGCAATTAATCAAGTCTCCCATCACTTTTTACTCATTTTGAGGCAAAATAAATAATGCACTATCACTCTTTCTCTCTTTTTCTTTGATATAAAATTCAACTCAATCTAATAATTCCCAATAAGACAAGAAACCAAATAACACGTGTTGAGATTAGCCAAAGTGAGTCAGAGAAAGAACGGGCGAGATAGAATCTAAGAATACGAGAAATACAACGAGAGAGAACAAAAATAAGAAACAAATACTAAAAATCAAAGAAAAATAAAGATAACACCCTTGGTTCAGGATGTTAAATCGATAACCTACAATGAGAAATCAAAGATCTTTGGTCCAAAACTAGCAAGAAGAACCCTATCAATGACTTACTCCTCCATTTGTTTGGTAATTGAATTACAATCCGCATTCCAATCAAGTGCAAGTTAATTCTGCCTCGGTGCTGTCGTCGTCTCGCTTTTGTTCGCTAATTTCGGGGCATTTTCACCGGAAACTAATCAAGGACTTTCCTAGTAACTTCGCCAAAACTCTGAACAAATCGATTTCTATTCACTTTTTATAAAAAAAGAAGAAAATAACAAAAGCCGCTGTCGTCAAGTTTGTATAGTTTGCGGAAAAAACTTGATGATTAAGGGAGGTTATTCCGCTTGCATAACACAACTCGCAGTTTTAAATTGGAAGTACACTTTTACATATTATATTAGCAAAACACAGACAATGCTCGCGTGAACTATGGAAGCACAAAGCACTTAATGGAAGAAGAACCCAACAACGACAGAGTGGATGTGGATTGCATAAAAAGGACAACCAACGAGAGAGAAGAGATGTTTGTCCCCAATTTTGTCTTGATTCGGGATCCTGCGCAAAATCTGGACAAATGTCAGTGTCAAGATTTGTTTATAATTACATTCTGCTCCCAATGACCAAAGGATGATTCCTTTAAACACAAAAACAATCCACCCAACATCAAAAAATTACCTGACAAAGGCAAAGTACATAACACTGATAACCGAGACAGCGAACAAGGTTATGGTGTGTGGTTTGTAGAAGAAGTCCAATGAAATATCATCGACCGGACGTTCATTGACGATCACAAAGGTATCGGTTATGTTGTCCCGATTTGTGGACCGAGTCGAATACGTTGGAGCCGTTTTCGTCTTTGATGAATCCTGTTGGCAGGATGATGGTGGTGGTGGTGATGATGATGACGATTCAGCCGCTCCTCCTGCTGTTGTTTCCGAAGTGGTGTCATGTTCGTCTTCGGCGCCACTGCCCGGCGTACGCGCACTAGTGCGTTTTTTCATAATTTAACCAACCAACTTAAGTTGGTTATTTTTGTTGAAGGTTTTCTTTTGGAGCTAATTTAATTTAAATCGAAAGTCAGTTTTTAGCTTTTGATTTTGTTTATTTTCACTTAACACTGTATTGATTTTAATAGAACAATATAGTATTGCAAAATTAGGTTCTTTTTTCTTTTGCAAAATTACGCAAAACCAAACCGTATTGTACAAATGATTGGGGGAAATGAAAAAGAAAATTCAAAAATCAAATGAGAAAAGTCACTCTGACGTTTAAGCCCATAACCAGGGATGGTAATAATAAATGGAGAGTGCATTCAGAGGTTAAAATGGGTTTTATTTTGATTTTGTCATAAAAGGACTTTTTTCGTATCAAAAAAAGTAGATTTCCAAAAACAATGGGAATCATAATCAAATAAACAAGATTTTTCATACATTTTAAGTATCCATGATCTTGCTTGGTTTTGCTTGTCTTATACTTTGTTCCCGCCAAATCGAAATATCAAATTTCGGCTGAAAACTTTTAATATTTCAAAATCATGGACAAATATTTAGTGGAGATTTTATTGAAATCTTTATGAAAACTATTGGAATCTCAATAAAATCTTGTTGGTGGGAACATAGTATTAGGCCAGGCGCGCAAATTCAATTTTTAGTTTCACAACTATTGAGTTGCTAAAATGAAACATATGGGGTTACATGGGACTCCGCGCACATACAGCAACTCGATTCGAGCAACAAAAAAGCTTTTATTTTGACACAAATTAAACGATTGCCTGTATTATTTTTGGCAATAGAATTTAACAAGACAGACTTGATACAAAATAGCTTATCATTTCTCAGTAAATAGTATATACATAGTTTATTTTTATTAGAAACCAATCTATTAGTACGATATTAGTACGAATTAGTACGATATTAAAGCTGTTTTTGTATGAAACTAGGTTAAAACGACGATTTTGCAAATTTTAATTAAGTATATCACTATACTTTCTCTACCCTTTTATTAAAGTTAAAATCATCGAATATCTATTTTATCTTTTTAGTATCGTGCTTTCTTCATATTACACTTTGACATTTACAAACATCAAAACAGGTCTGTTTTCTTTGTTTGTTTTGCATGAACTGTCATTATTTTAAGTGTGTTCAGAAGTAATTTATTAAAAAAAATAGCCTTAGCACAATACTAGCTAGTTTAGTTGCTAACTAAAAAGTTAGCAAATTGTTGAGTACTATCATACTAATACCTTAATACTAAGCAGTTTAAGATTTTGCGCCATTAGCTGTCGAATAAACGTCAAATCTCTATCCGCAGCAGGATTTCACTTCTCCTTTTATCGGCAGTGATCCTACTGCGGATGTTGTATTTGTCATTCATATGAAATCCTACTGTACTACGGATAACTTTTCCAAAAAAAACACGGCTATTGTCTCTATTTCCCAAAGCTATAGATAAAAACCTGATAAAAATAAACCCACCGTGACTTCCATATAAATTGATTGTGCCACGTGCCCTAATCTAGTGTTGGGACGAAAGTTTTGGAAAATTATTAGCGTTTAAGCTCCAGTTTCATATAAAACACTAACCTCGGTTGGGCTTGATATTTGCCTTATTTAGTTACGAACTTAAAAATACAATCAAAAATATATTCAGTACTGAATAATTCCATTTATGCTCTAGGCTAGACGGTTCCATTATTTTGTTATTTACTACGATTGACATTTTAGCATGATAGCTGATTCGATTTGTCAAATTTGACATTTCCCCAAAAAAATCCAGATTCAAAAGTAGAAAAATCCTTCTGCAATAATGTTGTTTTTGAAAACTTTACGAAACATCTCCAAACTATCCAATCCCCAATTAAATCTAAACTTCTCTCGATGCCGTGAACTCCGGAAAATAACAAAGCCCATTATTAAGTCCGAAGAATATGCTGTCACCACACCAAAACCAATTGAATCGCTCGAAATCCAATCAGAAAATAATTCAAACCATGTTATAAAAGCTGAAGAGCCCGAACACCAACTTCCAGCTCTTCCCAAAGCCGAAAAAGACTATGTACCGACATTTAACTTAGCTGCCTATTTAAATAAATCCGAGTGCCTACAGGAACTACTGAAACTCGGTGTGAATTTGAATAGTATAGAGAAGCGTAAAGGACTTGCCCAATTCGTCCTGAAACTGGATTTCGAAAGAAATATCAAACCACATTTGGTTTTTCTTCATGATCTAGGTGTCCAACCAGAACTATTTGGTGAAATGATCACAAAGAATCCGCTGATATTTAAGGAGGATCTGGATGATTTACAAGTGCGGGTCAATTATTTGGAAGCCAAAAAATTTAAAGATCATCAAATAACTCGCATTGTAACAAAGAATCCCTACTGGCTGATGTTCTCGACGAAAAGAATAGACAAACGATTGGGATATTTCCAAGAGAACTTCAAGCTTAGTGGTGATGATGTCAGATTTTTAGCGTCGAAACAACCAAAGCTAATCACATACAGCATGGAACACATTCGGAAAAATATGTTTTGTATAACAGAAGAGATGGGCTTCGATTTGGAGGAGTTAAGGTGTCTCCTTCTAAACAAACCAAAACTGTGGATGATGAGTAAGTAAAGTCTAGTTATCTTGTCTGTTTGCATTCCAATTGTGATTCTTCTTTCAGACTCGGATGAATTGATCGAACGCTTTGCCTATGCCCATAACGAAATGAAGCTATCACATGAGATGATTGTTCAGTTTCCCGAAATTCTCTTATCTCGAGAGTTTCGCATACGAGAACGACATGAATTTCTGAAAACTCTTGGTCGTGCTCAGTACAACCCGCAGAAAGATCTCTATGTATCCCCAAAGACACTGGTAACGGGTAATGATCGTGAGTTCGCTGCCAATTTGGCCAAATGTGATATCAAAATGTATGAAACATTTTTAAAGACAAGATAAAGGATTTAAATAAAATATATAAAACTTATAAAAATGCGTGTGAATAATGAAATAACGTAGTTTGACTTTTTACGTTATAAAAAAGATAGAACATAATCTGAGCTGAAACAGTTAGATTTTCTTTCGACTAAATGTTTTTTTGATAAAATTGGGGGTTCAATGAGATCCCTGAGCTTTTAAGGCACTTATTTAGTTCGTTGCAGTGTAGAAGACCCTTGGTAATGGTTAATGCCTTGGACTTTCAAAGTGCCAGGACTGGGTTAAATTCCTTGCCGCTGCTCCTAAACACAAAAAACGTTTTTTCAGTGAGGAATTGACAATCTACTAAGAAAATATACTATCACTATCGAAGAGAATTTACATTGTGCCGCCAGAACAGAAGGGGTGGAAAATCTCTCACTCTGATATAAAAATCCTAAGCTTTTTGCAGCGGTTTTGACGGTGAATGTGCTTCATTTTGATTCAATAGCATTAAGACCCCATCTTGTTTCATTCAAAATAATGCCTCTCGAACTGATATATTTTACCCAGAAACTAAACTTCTTTTTCTTTTCAAAACATACTCGTATACGAAGAGGAACTTTTTAAAGCTCTGTTTTCTATTAACTCCAACGAAATTGGGACCGATTAAGTTTTTAAAGCTTATATTTCCAGCGTTTGGAAAACGTTTTCTCTTTTTCTTAAATTCAATTCTTACTTATTTATTTTTTCCTTCTGATTGGAATATGCCGGTTTCCAAAGAAAATAAACATGTTTTGCTTTCGTTCTATAAGCATTCTTCACTGTCAAAGGTTTGCGAAAGAATTATGAAGGACAAAAACCCTGAAAACAGTGTATTATCTAAAAGCATATCAACTCTTCTTCTTCACGATTTCAGCAAAGCCTTAGACAATGTTGACCATAACCTTTGCCTTAAGCTGAAAAAGCAGTTTGGTTTTTCGTCAACTTATCTTCTCCTATCTTACTGACAGAAGAAGCTGTAACCATGATCTTGCCTCTTTATCGATCCTTTTCACAATTTGTGTGGATGATTTGCCTGCGGTAGTCAAACATAGCTCTTTTTATAAATGCTGAAGAGGTCCAAATGCTAAATTATTTTAAGAAATGTAATCCTAATAAGTGTGTGTTGGAACTTGGTGATGACTTTTCTATGGTTCTGAATTCGGCAAAGGAACATTTTTTTGGTTTTAAGTGCTGAAAAATCCAGTTATTTCTTTTGGGAACTATTATGGTTTTCAATCACTATTCCATATGAAAGTAGTGTTAAGGTGCTTGGGTTTTAGTAAGACGATAAACTTTCTTGGGAGACGGAGGATATTTTCAAAAATATAGTAAAAAAAATAGTTTTATTTTGTTATTTGGTGTTACTTGGTATGTACATAGATATTCATATTCATATCAATATTTTGACAACGTGACCTCCTTGATGATCTGTAAAGGTCCTAAGACGCATTTTTGAATTAAATAAATACAAATTATGAATTGCAAATCGAATTTAAAATCTTGTGAGTTCGAAAGGTTCATATTTTGAATGGCGAGTCATTAAAATTAAGTCCATTTTCCATTGTTTGATGTTTAACATGGAATCATTTTGGCAGCATTGATTTTTGAAGCAAATGTGAAAGTTCGCAAAATATCGATACCTTCCCGTAAGAATGTATTAAGCGACATTTTTAAATTTGTTTCGTCCAATAAAATACACAAAAACATAACTAAATGAGACGTTTTTTCGTTTCCTGAACAATTTTAAAAATTTCGCTTAATACATTCTTACGGGAAGGTATCGATATAATACCGCGATAAGGGTCGCTAAATTATTTTATCTTTAGTCGAACTTTCGATTCCCTATTCATAATGAGGGCCTCAACAGCATTGAGTTTTCGAAGCATTAAATTTAACACGATTTTTTATACCCCATTTCGCAATTCTGAAAAGATCGGAGTTTAATGGGCTTATCATATGGTACCGTTGCAATTCCACTTGTGGAGAAGATCGGCTTGAGTTTGAAAACAAGTATGAGAAGCTGAGGGTAAAGTCGTAAGCAAAACAATAACATAAATTAGAACACTGCCAGATTTGCTTCAGTATCAAATCTGATATCCACAAAATAAACGCTGGTGTACCCCAAAGCTCCGTTTTGTCTTCGACAAATCTTCATAAATGATCTTTTGTCTGATACTTCTAATCCACTAAATTGACGACAGTACCCTCAGCTTTTCATATTCGTTTTCAGAGTCACATTCTTGTCCTTCGGATGTGGACTTATTAAATTCTGATCTTGACAACGTTTTCCATGGCTTTTAGTTCTAGGTATGTGCATCACAGACCAGCTTTTGTTGGTGCGATCTCATATTTGACGTCGCCAAAAACGCTGCTAAGTGTTTAGGTTTTCTCCGCCGATGCCAGACGTTTTTTTACCATTTCTGCTCTGGCTATTATATATGTATAAAGCCTATATTCTTCCGAAACTCAAGTACAATTTCCACATCTGGGCAGGTGCTCCAAAAACCCACTTAAGTCTCTTGCACAGAATTCAAGAGAGAGCTATAAAAATGGCATGCGACTTTTGTCTAACTGAAACATTTGTATCTCTAGAGCACCGCCGCATGATCCATGCCTATCATTATTTTACCGATATTTTCATTACCAGTGCTCTATTGAAATAGCCAGTTGCATTCCTCCCCTCAAACAATTTAACCGTAATACTTGTACTTCTAGGAATGCTCATCAGTTTACCCTTGAGCGTAATTTCTGAAGTACTGTCAAGTACAGAGATTCTTTTTTTTGCCGCACTACACGAATGTGAAATGCTTTACACGGCTCAATGTTTCCCACTAATTTCAATTCAAAATCAATGTGCATTGAAATCTCCTATCCGATCCTATCCTACTTTCCTAATTGCTCTCACTGCGTTTAACATTATAAGGGTATTCATAGCCCCTTGACTGCGCGTATATTATAAAAAAGAAGTTCTTTTTTCCAATCGTTATTTGCAAAACCAATACAAAATAAGTAAAAACCCATAGATGTTTAGTTTGATTCCTATAATAATTTATTTATACATTTTTTTTTGTTTCATAGTAAAAAGCTGTAATAATAATAAGATAACAAAAGCAAACAAAAAATACTTAAAAAGAACAATTCATTTTTGTTTAAATAAAAAAATAATAATCTTAAAACATCAATTTTTATAAGGAGCTTATACATTCTCAGATCTCATTTAACGTGTATCTTTCTGTAATATAAAAAAAAATCAATTTTGTTACTTTTAATTTATAAAAGCAGCTATAGTAACTTCATATTAATTTTGTATCAATTTCAAAATTAATTTAAATACATCTTAAATTATTTTATATATTTTTCTTTATAATATTAAATTCTATCGATTTGTTATTTATATGTATATCAAAAGTAATAAAATAGAAATATGTAAGTTGGTTATCCGATTTCCGTTTAACTTGGAACCATACAAATTGCTCATTTTCTCCTTCGAGCTTTCTTTTATTATTATTTATTAAAAAAATTATTGTTTTTTTTCTTTTTCAAAGAGAATAATAGAAAAAATGTAGTAAATAATTATAATTAATTTGAATGATAATATGCATATTTATGTGTGTTTTGTTTATAGATTGTTTATTTTTTTTCGAATATTATTTTTGTTTTTGTTTAATTTATTCGTTTAAAAATTCAGTCAATTACAACTCTTGTGAAGAGAATCCCACGTTTGCTTAGCCATAATCTATATAAAAAAGGAGACAACAATTTTAAATGCTTAAATTTAATTGTTATTTTTTTAACTTACCCCAAACCAGCTCCCAACAGGAGCGAAAGGACATTGCTCAATATAAGCGAATAAAGAATTTCCCTGGAGAATAGAGAATTTTTACCCAATCGAGTCAAACGAATAGAATAGCCAGCGCTCTTCTTTTTTGGATGTTCGAACTTCCAATCTCTGAAATTATAGAAACTAATTTAGTTAACCAGTTTAACATTTTGTTTTTTGTGAAATGATAATGGTAACAATTTCAAAAGTTATCTAATATAATCGATAACGATAACAAACCTAGTCCTATTTTCATCCCAAATCATGCTTTTAGATAATTATAAATATTTGGAGGCTTAGGAGAACGTTTTATCTTAAAAATATGAAATATGTTGCGAAAATTCACGTGTAGTCAAACAGAAAATATTTCAACCCGAAAAGGTAGTACCCATAATTACATATTTAGAGACAAAAGTGCGATACCTAAGGTGTTCTATTGGTTTTGTAATTCAATAACTGATGACAAAAATAATAAATAAAGCACAATGACAATACTCTTAAGCTTTGTCACTATGGTTTTTAATTGAACCCATTGCGACACTCCTGAATAGGCTTCTAACAAGTCCAGTGAGTGTCAAAAAGTTCTTCCGGTTGCATTTTCAGTGTGTTAGAACACTTCTTTCAAGCAACTTTACGGCAGATAAGATAACAAATTTAAATATTTTAGGATTGATAAATTTTATCCCGAATAGATATATAAAACCAAAAGAGAACTTGATTCGAGCTGTAATGAGATTATTAGGGTCAGAGAAGTAAGTTTGCGATGTTATAAAGCCAACCCCACTGAGGGAAAGCCTATAATGATCATATTCGATGAACCAAATTTTTGCAAAACCCACAATTAAGGTAAAAAATACTACAATGTCCCAATGGTATTAAAATTGTGTGGTCATTTGTTAAAAAAATTTACGAAATACTATTTTATCTTCGGTTGCTACGCTCGTTTTCAAATGACACTTCTTTTATCAGCTCACAAGAAAGAGCTAATTTGCTTGCAGCAGTTTTCTTCGACGCTACCAGAAAGTGTCATGATTCCTCCTGAACTTGAGAGCGAAACGATTTTATGGGAAAATGTTCTTTCCCACTCGTATAGTTGCAAGAATACTGAAAGATCTCGATATACACAAATACCGGATAGTATCCCTCTCATAGTTCTGAAGAGGTGTTCTTCAAAGCTGGCGTCCTACTCTAGTGGTCTCCTTCCGAGTGGTTGGACAACAGCATTTGTCAAGTCTGTCTCTAAAAAAGGCGAATCTTCTTTCCCTTCTAACTTACGTCCAATTGCACTAACGTCCCTTCTTTCCAAGGTCATGGAAACGCTGTTAAATTATGATCTCAGGCAATATTTTGAAGAACGAAAGCTTCTCAATGACCGGCAGTTTGGCTTTTATAGAAATAGGCCCACTGTTCATCTGATGGTTTATCTCAAAGAACAGTGGCCTACATCTTTACATCGTAAGATCATTGCACTTGATATTTCAAAACCATTTGATAAAGTTTGGCATCAAGCGTGAATTTTCTTCTCTTCTTTGTTGGATTAAAAACTACCATTTGAACGGCTTAATACAAGTTAGTTTGGACGATTTTAAGTCTGTAATTCATAAAATAAGTGCTGTCGTGTAAGTAAGGCTCCGTTTTCTCGCCGACTTTCTTTCTCATATTTATCAATGATCTTTTGAATCTGAATTTATTTCAACACATAGATAGGTGGGGACTTTTGTGTCTGTACGAGTTATGGATCAATAAATATCCCTGTCAACTGTCAACTATAGATCAAGGACTTGATCTACGGACTTTTATCAACGCGAAGCGAAAAAGCATATGGACTTCGGTTTTTTAACGGAGCCCTCTGCATAATTGTTTCAGTACCAGTCACGACCAGTCATACAATTTTTTATCAATAGCCGTGTTTTTTTGGTAAAGTTATCTGTAGTACAGTAGGATTTCATATGAAAAACAAATACAACTTCCGCAGTAGGATCATTGCCGATACTCGAATAAACGTCAAATCTCTATCCGCAGCAGGATTTCACTTCTCCTTTTATCGGCAGTGATCCTACTGCGGATGTTGTATTTGTTATTCATATAAAATCCTACTGTATACGGATAACTTTTCCAAAAAAACACGGCTAATATATTACCTTCAATGGAAATCTATTGCCTTACGGAGAAAGCATACTGGGGTCCTAGGGACCCCTATGATCTCCTTGAAAAATCAAGTGCGGTATGTGTCAAAACCTACATATATGAAAAAATCTAGTAATACCAAAATTGGTAAGATTTCAAGTTACCATTTGCATTTTTTTCAATCACATAAAGTTATAGTAGATTGCTAGCGTTATATTATACATTTCTAGTAAAGTAATAATGTCACTTACAAATGAAAAACGGCATTTGCAACCTTAAACAAGTTATTTGCCAGTAAGTGAACTTTATTTTATTTGTGTTTATAGAAACGCATAATATGTTATGGTGAACAAATAATAAAAAAGATTGTACAGTAACTCTGCTCCCATTTTTACACACTAATCGAACTTTTCCCTTTTTTTGTTTATTACTTAAATATAACGTGTATAATTACTTCACCTCAGTGTGCCTCGATAAGTAGTTAGTTTTATAAACTTAATATTGTTATCGTTTACTCCTCTTCCCATTAACAAGTCGTATGTTATCGTTACGATAAACAAAGGATTCGTGGTTTTGTCAACATTGAGGTTACCTAAATAAATATTTTTCTGGCGATAACAACCATCATGCATTAATTGAATTCTCCTTTATGCCGCTAGAGTGTATCTATTTGGCTATCGTACACCAACATTAATGAACATTTAACAATACCAAAAAAAAAAATTAACATCTAGCAATGTTATGAACTTACTTTGGCGGTTGTTGATCAGGTCGACTACTCCATTCACCAAACCAATCTGTGTCTTTTTGGGTTTCACCCTCCTGCAAAGCGAACAAAGAATACAAACAAAATTAATAAAATTATTAAAATTTGCTAAGAACAACTACAAGAGTATGTACTTTGCTCCAATAATTTATGTATACATGCTTGAGGTCTTCATCGGGGCAGAGCTCTGTATTTGGACTATTTGGTGGTGATTTTGGACTGAAATAAGACAAAAAAAAATTGTTTATTTGATGGACAGTCCAAGTGGATATTGAGTGTCATTCACCTATCTCTTGGGGTATCACGTCTGGAACTGGCAAGCGACACAACACGACTCGATTGATTCGATTCTCTTTGTGCTTCACGCAAAAGTCTCAAATACTCTTCACCAGATGAAAATGGTAATGGTGTAATTCTGTCTGGACTCTTGACACCAGCCATTGCGGCAGCGGTGCTCAATTCAATCCATGATTCTGAAATATAAAAAGAAAAGAAATTTAAAACCAAAAATCATCAAACACTTTAAAAAACCTAAATAAATATCTTCTATGTACATTTATTATGTATTTATGTACATAATTATTGAGATTATTAGAAGATTAGAGCTTTAAAGAAAGAAGAACTCGTTTGATTTTAAAGCCTATAAATTAACCATAGTCAAGGTTTGTTATTGTGAGTAAACACTTTAGTTTGTTTAATGAAGTATTGTTTTTGTTTTGGAGGTTTATAGGTTAAATAAAAACCAGCACTGAAGCATTGCTTCAATTTACCTAATTAATTATTCTATTTTTTTTACCAAAAATGTGTAAATATTTGCTATGTTACGGAATACATTGTGCAATGAAATAACGCTTTGCCTAGCGTTATATTGAATTCTCCGTAAATTTTTCGGGATTTATTGTATGTGGGCCACATTCTCCTGGATAAGTTCAATTTTTTAAACTTTTTCATACCCAAGAAGAGTTTTGATTTCCAAATTAGGACATTTATAATTAAATGTTATCATAGGAATTTCTGGGCTTTGATTTGCATTAATTTAATTTGGTTGTCTACCCAGCCAAATGGATCGAAAGTACTTGTTCTTACTAATGTAAGGCAGGGGATTATAGAGGGATATAATTTAAGGATGTTTGGTTTTTAAATTGATACAACTATTTATAGGGGCTGTACATTTTTCGGCAGATGGTTTGTTGTTTTTCCAAGAACATTCAATTAATGCTTGAAAATATACAGATAGGTTCCAAAAATCGAGTGAAATCGAATTTCGAAATCGAGTGAATTTGTAATATTTTAGACTTTTTCGGAAACTTACCGCGTTATTTATTAGAAGTATTTATTTCAACAGAGATTCTAGCTTCAAACTATCCCCAACATGGGATCCTCTTATAAGCAATCTCAAACCGAATAAGACGAGCACCGAAACATCTGATGTTGTGAGCTTTGTATGCACCCAAGCTTATGCAAACACAATTCAACAACAGCCAAATAGTCTACCATCTCCTGTGAATTTACCAACAACAACACACCAAACGTCAGTCTAATCCCGTGACCACGAAGAGTGTAATTTCTTCGAAACGTCGGGAAGAAGAAATAAATAAATACTTCTAATAAATAACGCGGTAAGTTTCCGAAAAAGTCTAAAATATTACAATGATCAATGTCCGCGAAAAGAAAAGTTTAAAATTTCATAACGAGTGAATTTGATTTCAATATTCTACCTGACTTAATATTATTAGTAATCTCATTAAAAAAGTCTATATCAACCGTCATATAAAAGGTGATTTTTCTTTGGAGTTTTCGTTTTTGAATAAGCAGCACTGTTTCAGTGACAGAAATTTTGAAAACTGACAAATTATTTATGCTAAGTATATTTTTTCCAGTTTACCATGAATAGACGTACGTCTCAAGAATGGTTTAAAATTGTAATTATCAATATACAGCCACAGCCAAATGATATAGTGCTCTAAAATTTACCCAACCCGAAATAATCTTTAAATACTAATGACAGACAATTATATTTTAATAAGGTTAAATATTAAGATATTGGTTGGTCTTTTTTACAAATTCCCCAGCAATTTTGTTTAGCATTCCCAGGACTATTCCAATCATACAATTTTATCAATTTTATTTTGCAAGACAAATAAGCTACCTACCGACTGATTTAGAAGTATATGTACTTTAATAAAAGTTGTTTTCGAAAAATTTAAAAAAAAATAAACCTCATTATACATACATACTCGTATGCTTGATGTACTAAAACTAATCCTGAGTTTATCCTCCAACGCAACTATACGAAAATGCCTTCTACTAAATTTGAAGCAAATCAATCCATAAGCCTATAGCTGACAAACCAACGACGGACAAAACTGTTAACAACTTTCTACATAATATTAATTTTTCAAAACCAACCAAGACCTGTCAAAAATAAACAAAATCATAAAGGTGTCCGAATACTTTTTCGATACCAACACGTTAATAAGGTTATAGTCAATGTACTCATCTCATTCAGTTAGAATGTGTTTTTTTTTCAATATATGTATCAAATTAACAGTGAACAACAATAATAAATAAAACACCTTACCTAAGTATAAGATCAACAAAAACAATTATCACCAGTCGAATTATAAAAACAAGCCCCCAAGACGCATTTCCAATGTACGCCTTCTTTTGTTGTGTTTTTATGCGTTTTAATAAATTTTTGTTGTTATTTTTCTCTTTGTTAACAATTATTGTAAACACAAACATTGGCCAAAAAGAACGTGTTTATTTGAATATGTATATTGTTCGGAAATAGGATATTAAGGTGTGAGTCACACTGAAAGGTACTCGAAAACAATTTATTCAAACAAAATCAAAACACCTTTTTTAATAATTTCGCTGGGTTATATTTACAAAGAACTTTCGGCACGTGGCGTTTACACTACAGATTTGTTTATACCACGGATTGTTAGTTTTTTTTTTATAGAAAAAAGGTGAAGGATTTTAAACTAAAAAAACCCTTGACTTAGCAGGATGTGATCGTTTGTTTAATGAATACAAAAAATCTCTTTACGAAAATAAGCTACAAGTTGTACAATGAAGTTTCGAATGGCGAAGCCCTTCTTATCAATTGTTTGATTGTGTCGTGTAAATGTGTTATGAAAACCGTTGACGTATTTTGATATAATTGATTCACTAGCAAACACTAGACACTATTTAATGTTTACATTTCCATTCCGTTAAATGGTTTTGATAACAGTGCGACAACGTTAATACTGGCGTATTTTCTGTCGCTTTAATAGTTGACTCAGACAAAACTCTACATTAGACGAAAAAGAAATATGTAGGTGTACCGTACCTGTTGTACAATGTACACCCGTATTGTCTCGCCGACATGACATTCATCTGGCTGACATTCGACCTTGTTTTGCTTTACGTTGGGGGAAATGTTTGTATCAACTATCCATTGTCACCGTAGGCAGAGGATAAGCCTCTTCTAGATAATCCATCGTAATCGCATTTTGACTACGAATAGCGAAAGAAGTATAAAATCTAATTTCAAGAATGCAAAAAACTTATCCGGCTAGTACTTTTGTAAATTGTATAACCCAAAGCTGTCTGTAAGTTAGTGTTCGCTTTTTCTAAGCCGACGATTTTACGATGAAACATTTTACACATTAATTTAACCTATTTTAATTTAGTAATTTTAATAAATTCATTTTGAAAATACGACCATAAAATCTTTTTCTTTTGTTGTAAACATTTTGAACAAATACATTCAATTATATTTCGTAATAAGATTTTTTTTTTATAATCTAACAGCGCTCAAGGGATTATGATTACCCTTTAAATGTTTCAACATAGCGCGGGCGTGAAGTTAATGAAGAGAAAGAAGGATAGGAAAGATGTGTGGCACGATGTTCTGAGACTGAAGGTGGTTGTCTCAGATTTTTTTATCTTCAGGGATGGCGGCTGAACTAAAGCGGAGAAATGCCGTGTCTTATTTCTATGTCACTTATAATTCACATTATTTTTTTATTCGTATTCATCCTTGTTTGACATAATAGTTTAACTCAATTACATGTTGTAAGTGTTATGCCTGAACAACATGTAATAAGTAAACCAGCAACCCATTGATGACAATTTTTATAAGGTTTTAATGGAATTAAAACGACATAGACGACGGCAGCGATCGAACCTGTGTTCATGACGTTGACAGGCAAGCACACAACCATCGCGCCACGGCCACCCCCGGAAATAAAACCTTCATATTTCGTCAAGTTATTTGAGTTAGTTGTGTTCGTTTACCGCTCCGGTTTATTGAATATATGTACATATATCCAGACACTTTCTCTGTCTCATTTTTATAATCCTGACTTTGTTAAAAAATCTTCCGAAAGAAAAGAAAGAAGCTTATAACTTAAGTTATAGCGGTCAGATCTTCAAAATAAAGAAGATTGTAAAATCACGGAAAAATAATAGCCTAGATTTATATTTTAATTTACAATATCAAAAAATTACAGTTTGAATGTTTGTTCCATAAAAATCTTACCCTAACATCGAATTGCAACTCTAAAATAATCTAAATAGAAATACAGAACTAAATGTAGTAGCCATACAATCTATGAAATTCAACAGCCATTTTATTTAAGAAGCACTGGGAATGAAAAAAAAAACAAACAAATCTGAACCTTCAAACCGAACCTTCAAGATTTCATTAAATTCGTTCTTGTCATAAATAAGTTAAACAGATTGGTAATTTTTCGTTTACCTTCACTCAAGACAACGATGAAGAAAAATGTTGTTCTATTTTGTTTTGTTGTGTTTCTGTTCTGCTGTTGCGTATACATATATAAGAAATAAAGAAAAGTACCTGCAATAATTTTCAATTTTTTTTAAATAAAAGAAAATTTTTAAGTTTACAGGTTTCCATACAAAAAATTTTTGAGTAAGAGCTTCATAGCTTTAAGTTAAAAATTGAATTTCACTTTTTTGCCCACTTTTCTCTAGGAAATAATTTTTTTTGGAGGCACATATCTTTAAATTGGCAACACTGTTTTTTGTGAAAACGGATTTAAAAGTTCTCTGTTGCTTTGAGGTAAAAGTTTTCTTTGGTAATTCATCATTTTAATAGACTCACACCGCCAGGGCAACATTTGCAAATTATTCAAATTTGTTTTGAAAAACTCAATTCGAGAAACACATCTGGCCTTGTATGCGTTTAATTCGAGAAACTATAGACTGTTTTCGCAATAACGTCTTTCGGAATGCGTATTTACCGCAAGACGTGGTGCAGTGCGCACCGAAAAAGCAATTTCTGATCTGCAGCGTAGTGTTGATGAAGATCGAAATGTGTAAATTCTTATTCGTGCTCAACAATTAAACTTTTGTCCATCCAGTTTTGGAAAGTTTTGCGTAAAGAAAACTGAACCTCCATATTACGACTTGAACGCGCCAGCCGAGGCGGCCACCTTCTCGAAATCAAATTCAAACACAATTCGATAAATTATTATCTTTCATATAAAGCCAGTTTCGTGGATATTAAAACAAATTATGTGTGTTATTTCTAAAAAAACAACCAACAATTTTTTTTTTAATTCTAACAGCCAAATTAATAGAAAACGCTTTTTTCACGTCTATACTACGTTTTTATTAAACCATGGAAAAGAACCCGACTTATACCTACCTCCTTTACATAAAAACAAAAAAATGTTGTCAGAATAGTAAAGTGACGTTTACCAAAAATCTACTACAATAAGAAAGAATTATTAGTTTCCAGTGACTAGTGTCTAATTTTAACTTGTGGTTTATTTTTTTTAATAAAATAAATTAATGAACAATACCGAAAAAAACATACTTTTAACTTGAGCGTAAAATTGAAAAGCATGCTTTTTTAATAGAGCAATACAAAATTTGACAGTTCAATTTCTTAGGTATTTCATCGCTTTAAGTAAACGTTACTCTCAGCTGAAATGTTGTTTAATTAACGAAACTTTGAACTTTGTCCCGGACTTACAAATAGATCGCCAGTAAACCCCTTTATTAATTTGGGTGTAAGTTTTAAACATAAGAGCAAATTTGTGCAACCCAGTCACCCATTTTATTTATTTTTTTTTAAATATTGAATGATTCGAAAGTCTCGTTTGAGTCCAGAATTTTCAATTTTTTTTTTTTAATCAAATTGCTACTAAACGATATTCGTTAAATATGACCTTGGAATTATTTCCAGCAAGTTCCAATTAACGACAAAGTGACACTGTGGTTAAAAAAAATATATAACAGTATTAACTAATAATTAGTATGTTATTAAGTCCACGTACGAGTAGTACTTACATTTTTATTTGATCTACAGGGAAAGTATTGGTTTCATTCAAATAAAAATCGTAGCTTGTATCTAATATTATATATGTACATACGAGTATATACAAATATTAAAATAAGTTCAAAAAACAATTTTTTATTATATAGATACACACTTACACACATATATACTGACAGCCATTTTGGAAAGTGCAAAATACTAATAAGATTTCATGAAATTTTGTCACATGTGACAGTCACATTTTTGTGACTTTTTCTTCCGAAACATATTTTATTTATGTTGTCATTTTCACTAAAAATTCACAATTGTTTTTTAAATTTCTGTAGTTGCGAGAAAAATTAACGCGTTTGTGCCTGTGAATTGATTTTTACGTCTCGAATATGACAAAAATGAAAATTATAATAATTACAATAGGAACTTTGGAGATAAATCTCAGAAATGAATTAAATATTTCAGATTTACCAAATTCAAAGTAAATAACCACATACATTATGTATGTACATTTGTACATACTTACAATCCTCAACACGCATTGAGTTCTTTTTATTAATTAAAAGTTAGCGTTTACAAATTTAATTTAATACAAAGCACAGCAGTTTTCAGTACTTGTCTCTTAAAGTGCTGCCAAATTTTCAATTATTTTTGGTGATCACCTCACACAGACGGCAAATTTAATTTGATTTTCATAAATGTTACAGTCACCAATCACCTTAGCCGATTCCATCCCAGTTCTTATCACACAGGTGCTAAATTTGACCAGTTCATGTTTTCGAGTTAATCTCGTTTGAAAATCAAGATTTTTGAGCTTAACAATGTTTGGAATTGCTTTCAAACCTGGTGGAGCAATAGTGACCTCCGATTCGGGTTAATGATATGAAAAATTCATTTTCGAAAAGAAAAAAATCAAGTTTGCTTTCTGTGTATTGAATTATGATGATGACATATCATTAAAAACGGTTATTACAATTTTTGTAATTCATTTCACCAATTTAGTTTTATAAAAATTCTTATTAATGGCTTAACGATCTTTTTAAGGACGTTCTTTTAATGGATGAATTTTTGAAAACTGTTCAGCCATTTTATGTTGCAAACAATTATTTTATATTCAAAGTTTCTGAAAATTAATAGAAGTGCAAGTTCTTGCGACCGATTCGTACATTTTACAAAATTTTTGTTAAATTGGTTTTAAAATTATCCGTCCTATCAAATCAATTTTTTGTTTAATGTCTCTTGGGAAAGTAATGTCATGTTAATGCGTCAGTCAACCACAAACAACTGTAACCAATATGAGTTAATTTAAAACCCCTCAATGATAATATAATTATTTTTCTATTAGCAATTTATTATTTCAAAATAATGTGCAACTACAAATACCTAATCAATATCTGCTTCGCCACACAAATAAAAAACTAAATGGCAAAAGGTGACTCATTGACAGCAGCTATATGTACATATGTATGTACGTGTCGCAGTGAGGGGAATTAGTAGAGGTTCTTGACCGTTATAATAAAAAAAGTAATGAAAATAAAACAATCAATTAATAAATAAGAAAGTCAACAATGTTTTTTTTTTCTTATTTTTTGCACAATTTATATTATTTTTTTGTTTTTCTTTGTTTTGATAAATTGCAATATTTTGAACTATGATGAACTTTGGCCAATGGAAAATGTAAATAAATAAACCATAAAAACGATTATAAAAGTGTCCGTTCCCTCTATCCATTATCTGATGAAATAAACAGCAAAAGAAAAACGATGACAAAATAAATAAATGCCCAAGTGGGTTGCACATAGTTGCAGTAGTTAAGATTCAAATAAAAATGTCAGCCCTATGGTACTGCTTGGTAACGTGAAATATGGCCCAACGAAAGCAAAATTGGCCTTATTTCCTTTTTTAAAGCAATTTAAAACGAAATTAGGCCACATTCTTCATTTGTTGGCTTAACTACTTAACGGTTAGGGTTCAACTATCGGTAAAACTTACTTAGAAATATATTGCATTCTTAAACTAAAAATCACAATTAAATTAAACTACACATAGATTTATCTGTTAAGGTATAATATCAAGACCGATTAAATCTTGAGTTTTTTAAGAACGAAAATGTTGTCCATTAAGCTTTTTAAATATGGAGGGACAGAATGTCATTATCCCGACGATATTTATATTTACAGTGACTGCTGAACACAGTCTTTTGTGTGTTTGCAATAATTTGTATAAGATAGGAAAATGACCTTTTCAAGAGGATTAAATTGAAAGTAGAATAAGCTTTTTGCACAAAGAAATGAAGCTGTATTGTTTGTGCCACTATATTGGAAATTAAAAAGGGCGTGAAATATGTCACGTATGTACATACATATGTAGGCGTTTATCTACGGATTTATAGAAAATTAAAGCGGTCTACCAGATTAAAGGTATGTAACACTTTTAGCCATTTTTACTTGCGATATAGGTACTATAGGGCAAGTTCTGCATTTGGAAACAAAAATGGAACTCGAGATTTTGATCAAAGTTGACATTACGATGATAGCGAAGACGAATAACGTGGGTCCGACAATTCCGTCTGTCTGTCTGTATGTCTGTCTGTCTGTCTGTATGTCTGTACTTCGGACTACAGCCTAAGCTACTGGAGGTATTTTCTTCAAACTTGGTATTTAAAGGTCTTCGTTGATTCCCTAGAGAGGAAATTGAAATTTTTTTTAGCACCAAAACTAACGGTACCCCCCATACACCCGTAATGCAAAATCTTATTTATCTCGAAAACGGCTCTAACGATTCTAATAAAAAAAAAATATGTGTGATATTATGGACATGGACTACATATTTGTAAAAAAAATATTTTTGGGGCAAAATGTTATTAATGGTCCCTGTCATAGAACCGTTTTTTTTTTATTTTTGACTTTCTCATTAACGGCTCTAACGATTTTAACCAAAAATTTTCACCAGGAGCCCCCTTAAGTTTAAAATAATATTGTATAAGAATATTCGAAAAAAAAAATATTTATTTTGTTTTTTGAAAAAATAAATGCCAATTTATTTTTTGAAAAATCAATATCTTGAAAACGTGTGAACGTTTATTTTTTAAAATTATTTCCTAAAATCTATATATTACTAAACTAAACTAAAAATGGCATCCCATTAATTTGTTCTAGAAAAATTTGAAAGAAATTTGTTATATAAAAAATTACTTTAATAAAACGATTTTTAAATTTTCTTTCCACAAATTCATACTTTTCCGGAAAATCAGACGGCAATTCCATGCATTGTATTTATAAAATGTATTTTAAATCCCAGAGTAATTTTACATAAGAGCAAGTTCGTGAGATCCAGTCGTGCATTTTATTTTGAGAATGTCTTGGTCTGAATGTTGTCAAAGAACAATCTGTTTTATTTGGTCTCTTTAACTGAAGCAAGTGAATGTGAAATGCTTAACACGGCTCTTGTTTTGTCTTTTATTTTGATAATAAGGATTTCAAAACTGCAATTGCAAAAATGCAATGGATATTTTCAACGTAAACTTCAAAAGTCAATTCTTCGAAACCCTGAAAAACGAAATTTTTATTTTCTATAACGTAGTTACCTAAAGTCTTAAGTTCGATAACATAATTTGCGGTGCAACTCTGTAGTAAAAATATCGAGTTGATGGCAAAACAATTGATAACCCTGAGGAAGTGTTCGCAAATGTCAAATGCGTTTGAAAAAAAAAACTGACTTGCGTTGATCAAACAGATTTTTAGCAAGTAGGACGATTGCATATTTGACGATAATGATATCTGCGTCAAAAAGTGAAAATTTGATGACTTCAAAAACGGCCTGATATTTATTTCCCTTCATATAATACTCGTAGCTGTAAAACCAAGTCTCAGAAGATTTTGACGTTTGACAATAAACCAGAGAAAGATATATTGAGTGTGGAAATTGTTTAAGCTTCTGGGTATTATAAGGTTCGTTCGTTCAACTTTACCCAGGGTTGACCCAGGTTTTCTTGACAACCCTCAGAGTTGTCAACAAAAACTGGGGTTTTCGGTTTTCAAAAAACACCCAAGGGCTGTCAACTGTTTTGTTGACAACTAAAAACAAGACGAAATAATTCTGTGCTCGGATAAAACTTTAAAATTTGTTATAAATTAGTTTTAAAAATGAACGAAAACAATTTTGTGTTGTTGCTGAATGTTTAATCTGATGAGTACAACAAGCATTTAATTGCAAACACAAGCAATAACATGCAACATGCTAATCGCCAAACGACAACAAAAGAAATACATATAAAATTTCATATGACTTTTGACAGTTTGATCGTTACCTGAACTCGTCCCAGCGAAATACCTAGATCTAGTTCAGGACGACCCCAGGTCTCAAAAAACACAGAATTTACTCACCAGATAGGACGTTTGCCTCGCATTCTGGCTACAGTGAATTGCATAAATCTGTCCTTCATTAATGATTTAATAATCATATTAATTTTAAAACTTAATAATTTACAAATATTCCCCTGAATAAGACAGCAACCCCTGTCGAAATGTTGGGAAAGCAAATGTCACTTCGTTGTTTCATTGCCAAAAATACAGTGACCAAGAAAAGCCGAAGGAAAGATTTTATTTATCACTTCCACTCATCTATGATTGTATTATTAGCTTTGTTCATATACTCTCTGGGCTAAAACTTGAAACCTGTCAAATTTTGAGGATTCTGGATAAAATTCACGTTTAAAGACAAAATGGTATCGTGGTATTTGTCATATTATATACTTTTTATAATACCTACATTATGTAGATACATATAGTTGAAACAAATTTTCAAGACAATATTTTCAGTGAAAATTTGTACTCTACTTTCTTTTTTTCTTAACTTTTGAGTCTTTGACCTTGTGATCGTAGGTAGTAAAATCTGAAATATCTGACATACAAAATTGTGAAATTTAAGTCTATTAAGGCTAAATGGGAAAAAACGTAAATTTTTTAACTGTTCCGTTACATCAACTGAAAATATCATATAGTAAACAACTAATACACAAAACATCCACAAAACCCTAAAAATTATATTGCAACAAAAAAAAAGAAGAACAAAAGAACAGAAGAACACTTCACCTTGAACTTAGATACTTTCTACTCCATTAAATCGCAACAGTATCGTAATTTCAACAACACAAACCGGCAGAGACAAATTTTCGAAACCGGCAAATATATGTATACTCATGCTCACCCCTCTCATCAAACCAAATATAACCGTTGAACGCGCCATTTAAAATTTAACTAAGAAAAAATTTGCAAACATAAACGCCACACTGCCAAATATAGTAGCAATTTCGTCGCAATAATGCAGGCGGCGCAGCGGTTCATTCGCCTTTGGTGTTTTGGCAAATTCAACAATAATAATATAATCAACAATTCTGGTTTAAGTACATACGGAGAATGTGTGTAATCAATTTAATTTAATAATAAATAAAAAGACTTGTTTTTACCTATTTAATATTTTTAGCTTTATGATAACACTAGTTATCTGAACACTCAAAGTCATTAAACTTCCTACACAAATAATCAAACAACAAGAAAACCAGTTTGGTACCAATTCATGCTTGAGTTTCTCAAAGAATAACTTACATCCTCTTTCGTCAGAGGGCGCCCACATACGAATCTACTTTTAGATTTCTGTATATGCACCTACATGATATATTATGTCTGGCCTCGGTACACTTTAATGTGCCTTTTTATCCAACTTAATGAGCGGGTATTGGTTTCATTTACAAAAATAAAACAAAATAGGTGTGTTTGACTTATTCGCTACTTTAGTATTTATTTGGAATTGGACTATTTTATTCCAATCAGCAGTTGAATAAACAAAAAAAGGTACAAATTATTTTTGTGTACTATTCACTTGATCCGCGCTGGTTCTGTTAAACCAATCAAATTGTATGTGAAAACTTTTTCAAATTTGAAACACTTTCGCGGAAAGTTATATGTTGTTTTTGTTAATACCAGTCGGTTGCAAATAGCAAACGATAGCGTCGCTTGATAAGTCGAAATAATCAAAAGTGAAAACATAGTATTTGGGTTTCAACTTGTGGTGAACATTTTTTTTTTTTAATTTATACCACTCAGGCAATATACACTATCAACCATATTAATAAAAAACGCTTATTCCACGGTTTAACTAAACCATGGAATAGGAGTTAAGTCCTGGCTTAAATATTTACAATAATAAAAACGAAATGTTCGCGGAATATTTAAGTGAAGTTTATCAAAAATCCTTTGAAAAAATCTACTACAACAAGTAAGCTAACTCATATTTATGTATATTCTGTGGCTGCCTACATTGATTGTCAATAAATTGCTTGTGTCTAATTGTGTATGTTTATTGCTGTTTCTCTTATAAATTATATTGAAAAATCAATTATGAACATGGAACATGGAAATCCTATATTTCTTTCGGAATTCCTCTTCGCTTAGCTCTTTTATTGGATTATATCGGGGTTTAAAGATTTTTGGTCTTCTTATAGAAAAATTAGGATTATCCAGCAAATCCAAACGGTTCAAGAAATCGTTAAAACTTTGTGCCATTTTTATTATTACCATTTCTTTTCAAAATTAATTTAGAAACTTCTCACTTTTGTTTAATTTTCTGATAAAAAAAACGAATTTGAAATTTCTATTTCTTATTCCTTCGCTAAACCACGTACTTCGGTGGTTTAACTTAATCATAGTTAATAAACGTCACTTAACAGAAAATTTGTTTTATTAATGAAATTTCGCACTTAGTCCAGGACTTAACGATAAACCTCCACTAAACCATCTTCATTAATATGGGTGTGAGTACATAGTAAAATCTTTATAAATCGTCTACTTCGTTCAGCAACAGCTGACATTATCACCCCTATTACGACTGTCAATAATCGATACCATATTTGACGTTTTATCAATAAATTTAACGAATCGTTATTTTCGCTGTAAACTTTTCAAATTTTTGATGAACTTTGACCGTTCTTTAGATTTGCGATCTATTATGAATGGTTCAATTGACAATTTTGGTATTATCGTTGTCAAAAATGACATCGAAGAAGAAAATAAATTTGCAGCAAGAAATTACACGAAGACAGATTTGGCAATTTCATAATTAATTCATTGCATGGTAGATCAACGCAGTAATCAAAGTGCCTTAGAGCACTGACTGCTTCTTCTGTGTCGTCAAGTCGGTGCTATTTATTTCTCCCTGCTCTAGTCGTAATGATTTCAGTAATTTGTCAGCCATACATACATTTGTACATTAAGCTATAATTTGACAAAAGGTAAACAATTTTCCCACAAATATACAAATATAACTTATACAATGTATGTTTATACATATACTTATACTATGTTTGTATTTTATTTTGTATTTAAAGTATTTATCAAAACAAGATTGTACTAATTTTTGCCTTAATTCTAACAAAAAATATGCATACTGATTGCGATATTTTATATCAGTTCTATCTAAGTTGCTGCACGAATCACCTTATCACATCGTGAATAAATTTTAAATTGCGTCGTACATATTTTTGTGTGCGCTGACTTGACGTGTCTGTCATATTTGATTATTGCGTCTGACGCAGACTCATTCGATTTTTATAAGAATCAGCGATTCAAAAGAAAACTACCAGACAATATAATGTTTAGTTAAGTAATTCGTAAATTATGTGCGATAAGAAAAATGATACCTTTATTCGTAGCATGTCAACCTAGACGGAATTGCTATAATTATAGTTTATTTAATTAATAGTACACATGTATTTTAAATGTAAATAATCTAAAACAAAATAACGAAGAGACAATCGTTATTCATAACCAAGCTTTTTATCTTGTCTCATTTTGAATTGAATTGATTTTTGAGTTTCCAGGTCAAGTTTATAAGTGTATACCTACTTATGTATGCTTCTTTTGTTATTATTTTTGTTCGTTATATATTTATATTTACGTATACTCAAAGCCATTTTGATAATAAATAAAACTAGTTTTTAATTAATGAATGTTATGATATAAAAACGAAAATAGAAATCGGACGATACCATATATGTGCAAATAGTGTAAATAAATATATAAATAATTTTAATGAAGCAACTAATATGCGAAGTAAACAGATTTATAGACGGTTCGTCGCACACCACACGTGTTGCATATTTTCAGTCATTTCTACGTACACACATGGAAAAAAGTATTGGTGCACCTGTAGTTTTCAGAACTAAGTCATTGTTTAGTAAAAAAAAATTTAAGGAGTATTTTTTAAAAATTTGTTTAAAACAATTTATTCTAATTCATTTGGAAACGGATATAACAAAAAACATAACTAATATAAATAATGAAAATTCACAATAGTTTATTACAACTTTAGCATACCCTTATTCCTTATGACTTCTTTTAACCTGTTTTGCTTATGGAGTTTACCAGTTTACCAGTTTACTGAACTTTGCTGGATGTGGTCTGTTTTCTGATAGATGCTCTTTGGGAATCATAATTGAGGACTGTGGGGGTGCGGTCAGAGTATGAGGAGTGTTATATAGTATCCATTCTTTTAATTTATGAACATTATGTTGCTGGAAATAAAAATTCCCAGCAAAGGCCAGTTTTTCAGCACTTTTCTTAAGATTTTCTTTTCATATATTTAAATAGACCATCTTGTCCATCTATGAATACTACTCCAAACACCGCCATACATCTCCAGACTTGGACCACCTCCATGTTTGACGGTTGGAAGCAAATTCTCTGTTTTAAGAGCAGCATCCTGCTTTCGCAACACTAAGGCTTGGACCGCACTTGCGATTTTTCGTCGAGGGGATTAAAATGTCGTAGTCGCTACAAATTTTTGTCATGCACGCACTTGCGATTTTTGCCGCGCGATTATTTAATCGCTAAAAATAAAACACACTACTTTTTATGCGAGTGCACGCATTTGCTACAAATAAGTTGCGAAAAAAAAATCGCTTGAAAAAATAGAACTTGTTTCATTTTTATAATCGCTACGATTTTTAAGGCCATGTGTCTTACTTTTTGCGACTAAAAAATCGTGGATTAAAAATCGCAAGTGCGTGCATGCCAATTTCTCTTTGCGACTACGATTTTTAAGCCGTAGTAATTTAAATCGCAAGTGTGGGCATATCCATTTGAGTACATGTGCTTCATTTAAGCTTACGAGAATCGCATCGAAAGAAAATTGAAACAAATTGCAACTTTTAAATCGTCATGATTTGTTGGTAGCAAGTGCGTTCATTCTCATTTAAATTCATGTGTTCTATTTTTGCGACTAAAGTGCGATTGAAATCGCAAGTGCGGTCCTAGCCTAAGGCAGTGTGTACAGTAACGCGACAAAGTGACATTTATTTTTATGTACGTGCGCAGAGTGAAGCGATATTTGATGAGTGTGTTGCTAGTTTCTCGTATACCAATCGCAACCATCTGTTGCTCACAAACACTTCTGACAACTTTTTCAAGCGATTTTGTGCGAGAAGGTTCATATTGTTTGTTTTGACGTTTAAACAAAAAATCAAACGAGTAAAATGTTGTTATTTCAGTGTTTGTGTTGTGTGATGAAATTTTTTAATAATTTTGGGGGCAATAATTGTAAAGGAATTAACAACACAACCGCACAAAATCGCTTTTACTGTGCGCACTATGTCGCCCCTCGAATCGATTGTCGCATAGCTTTTCGTATCGCATCGCTTTATCGCACTACTGTACACGTAGCCTAATTCTCGGCCAACATGTCGAACAATATTGAATTTGCTCTCATCAGAGAAAATTAGGTTTTCTCAGATGTCCGTTTCCTTATTAACGAAATTATTTGCAAAATTCATACGTTTCACCGTGATCACTTTGCTGCATGGTTTTGGCCTTGGAATCCGGGAAAAGTAACCAGCTTTATGAATGTTGTTTCGTACGGTTTTGGTTGATTTTGCCAAATTATTTGCAAATCTCTGCCGCTAATTGTGAGCAAGTGGTTCTTGGAATTTTTTAATGCATTTTACAACTGACTTGGGTCCTTTTTCGGTTAACTTCTTAGGACTACCGTTTCTTCTGCAACTTGTTAAAATGTTTATATGTTTAAAGCGTTTTACTACACTACCTACTGTATAATGCCTTCTGTTAACAATTTCTTTAATTTCAGAGAAAGATTTCCCTTTGGAATGCAAATTTAAAATTATTTTTCTTTCTTAAATCCTTTCCCTGACATTAATTAAATCCACACACAACGGTTATTTATTTGGTTTCAGTGCCTATACTTTTTTCCATGAAAAACTGAGGTATGGTCAAATTACTATTCTTTTATATTTAAATACCTAAACATTTTTGTTTCTATTATAACTTTTAGTAAATGAAAAAAAAAAAAACAATTTTTAACAAATTTTTTGAAAATTATTTTTCGTTTTTATGTTCTATAAATTAAGTTTTGAAAATCAGAGGTGTGCTAATACTTTTGTCCGTGTGTGTATAATTATGGCAATTTAGAAATAGGTGTGCTTAGAGGAAAATGTTAAATAAATAATTAAGTACAAAATATAGAAACGAAACTGTTTACATATATGGAAATATTTAAAAATTGAACACCTGCGCCTTAGTTGGAAAGCCATAAGCAATGAAAAATCAAAATATAATACACGTACCTACAAAAGTAGAGAATATCTAATGTGGATATTTTTCGGCGTAAGATTCACAAATTTTCTTCAAAACAAAAGGACAGAAACAATAACAAAAATGTTAAGCATTTTTACAAACAATACAAAATGTGATGTGAACGTAGGTATATGTATTCAATTTTCTGGCAATCTTTTAGAAAATTTCTAAGGTACAAAATGGAGGAAATAAAATAAAGTTAATCACATAGCCACTGCATTTAAGTTTGAGTTTACAGATCATGCTATTTTTTCCAGAAACAAGTTCCAAATTTAGGTTTCTATTAATAAAAATTGGTACAGTGAATACAGCAGCCAGATTTCGGGTAACAAGGCTTTCAAAATCGGGAGATTTGACAACTTTTCATTAATTTCTCTTGGCTTAATTGAAGACAGTAGTTGTTTTGTCTGTTATTTTTTTTACCGACACCACAGAACCAAGCCTTATTTTCAAAACAAAATCTCAATCTAAATTAGTAATGCTTTCTATCAAACAATTGGGGTCAATTCCCAATCTGTGAAGCTGTGAAGTGATACAAAAAATATAATTTCAGTCTTCAGGGGGTTTTTACACTTTATGAACACGCTTCTGGCGATTCTCAAATTCGTAATGATAAACAGCTGTCAAAGTGTGTACTAAAACGTACTAAATGAAATAAAAATTAAAATACCTACATACCATGCAATTCTGCATTCATTTGAGCTTTTGACCAAATGACAGTGTTAAAAATGTATCATATGAAATAAAATGCACGACTGGGTCGCACGAACTTGCTCTTATGCAAAAAACTAAGCATTTTAAATGTGAATGTTATTAGAGAAAAACTGTTCATAAGCATGTTTTAAATGACTAAAATAACCCTAGTTGGGGCTAAGAACCGGATGCCATGTGATTCAAGCAAATATTAGTTTATGCCAGAACAAAAATTATAAGTCGTTGTAGTGGTTTCTTAAAAAAATAAGCTTTTATATACAAAATTTTTAAGACATTTTTCAGAAAAAAATTTGGAACGTCAACTTAAAGTTTTTATTAATGTACGAAGAAAAAATAAATTTCAAAAAAAAAAAAAATATTGAACCGTTTTTGAGATATCAAATTTTCAAAAAAAAATAAGTTTTTTTTTTTCAAAACTCGAAAAATATTTTTTGTAAGTCTTGAAATGCAATGTTTTTTAAACTTTTTAGATTGTGCCGATAATGAAAAATTCAAAATTCGAAAAATGGTTCTATGGTAAGTACAGTCAGTAATATCTTATTTATTTATTTATAGATCGTAAAAGAAAAAAATTTTATCAAATTTCTCGGGACCGATACGATTTTCGAAAATCATTTTTTTAACATTTGTATGGTGGATACATTTATTTTTAGGTAAAACAATATATTTTTTCTCACATCTCCTAGATTATATTTAAAAACTTTTATCTAGTTTGAAAAAAATCGAGCTAAGATTTTCCAAATATTGAGTTTTGAAAAAAAAAATTGAAATTTTTTTAAAAATCCAAAAATTATTTGTTTGAAAATTTTAATACACAATAATATTCAAACTTTTGGGGAGCCTTAGCATTAAAAAAAAATGATCAAAATCGGTTGTACTAAATGAAATTTTTTGAATTTAAAAAAAATCTGTGGCAGTTTTTGACAAAAAAAAAATATTTATAAAATTTCGAAAAAATTCGTATGGCAGGTACCGATATTTTTGGTCTTAAAAAAATGAAAAAAAAACGTGTGTGTGGAAAATTTAAAAAACGATATCTACCAAGTTTGATGAACATCGGCCGAATGGTTTAGGCTTTAATCGAACAGGCAGACAGACAGACAGAATTTCGAGACCCACTTTGTTCGTCTTCATCGTATGTCTCTTGAGATTTTTTTACGAATGCATAACTTGCCTTATAGTACCTACATACCTATGTATAAGTCGCAAGTAAAAAATTTGACATTTGAGATTTAATTTTCACTCGTCGAGAATCGAATTAGAAGTGAAGCTGTGATAAAATCCATCACTTCACAGCTCCATAGATAAAAGTTCGATGAGGACGGTTCTTTTTATAAGAAAATTTGTTGTTTAACTGTTCAACGAAACCGCTCTAGTCAAAGGACCGTTGTCATTTATATCATTGTATTACTCTTAGAGTTTTTATCTTACAGTTCATGAAGCTTTTTGCAAAATGAAAACGAAAAAACACGACAACAGAGGACCACTAATATAAACTACACCTGTCGATCTTATCGTTCACTTCTAGTTTTGATTATGGAAACCCATCTTCCTAGTATTCAAACGGTTCTTTAGAAAATTTTAGATTCAATTGTTAGGCAATTGTATCTTCGAATATCAAATTTAATTTAATTGTATGCATGAACAAAATAAATACATTCCTTTCACCAGCGTAACTATTACCAGATCAGTTGTTTACTAGGCAAATTTTAAAAATTGATATCTTTTATAAATGTTGCCAACAAGAACTATACAGACCAGACTGAACAGTGTTAATTAAAAAAAAAACTAAAAACAATGCGGTTGATTCATTAACTTTTGTCTAGCCCAACATTTTTCTATCATATTTCTGAGGAGATGCACAAGTTCTTAAGTCCACTCAAGTCACAGATTTACTATTCAAACGTGCTCATATCTCGTACACATTTAATTACCGTTGATGTCATTGTCATTAGCATGACTTTTATAATTAAATATATTTAGTACTGTGGGTATTTTTATCTGCCGTTGCAGTCGTACCTTTATGATGCACAATTCAAAAAATTCCCACAGATTAGTTCTCTAATTGTAAAACTTGGAAAAGAAGACAGAACAATTCCATGCTCCAATGATCTGCTGACAGCTTCCATAACATCTGTGTTGATGTTGACGGTCACGTCAGCACACTCAATTTACGTCGTCTTGTCAACGTCAATCGAGTTTTTACTTTTCCTATTGCACACATGGATTCGATCGGATGGCATTTTTCGTTTCTGTTAGCGAATTCAATCGATTGGAATACGTGTGATTCTTTGTGCATTGACAAAGCACAAGTTCACCTTCGGCTCTCCGTGGGATGGATATGCATGTATCTTAATTTTATTCCTCCATTTATTTTTAGGCCTCGCAATCACAATGAGTGGGATTTAATTTAAAAATGGATTGCTTTTGAAATTCCTCGCGATCTCGTTTTCGTCGATTCTCTTAAGTATTTGCATGCGAAATCAACTTGTTTGTTGTGAGTTGGCTCTGAGATGTGCATTGTACTCACTTAACGATGGCTATCTTTGCTCTGTACAGCGTAATTTTGTGTTGTTGTTTTTTTATAATTTATTTTTCTACGGAAGATGCGTTTTGCATCGGCTGCTGTCATGAACCTTGAAGAGAATTTTCATGATGGCATACTTAGGCAAACAAAGAAATTCGAGAAGTAGTTGAAAAAAATATTTTGAGAATCCACTTTTATAAATTGAAGGCGGAAATTAATTTCCCACCAGACACAAGCTCTTGTGGAAATTTTTTTCCTTTTTTTACACGAACTGACCTAAATATTTTACATTATTTACAAAGGTATTTGCCTTACTCCCTTTTCAATTTGATATCTGATTTCTGTCCCAAGAGATTATACGAATGTCATGCAATGCCACTGCGTTATAAAGCAAATCTAACCGAAACCATGGAATCAACCAACCACATGGATGTCAATCAATGGAACGCAGCTTTATCGTTGATGATCTGATTGTTTTTTTTTTTGTGTTCATTTTGCAAAAAAAAAAAATAATCATGGGTGACAATAAAAATAATTCAGTAGCAGCAATACACTTGTACTTGTATTGTGTGTCGCTAATGGAAGTAAGATAATATACTCTCATAAAAAAAATAATTACGTACATATATGTATATATGAAAAAAGGGGGAGATAAAGTATAATATGACATTTCTACCTATGATTGGCACATTGCATGCAAAATATTACCGTCTGACCTAATAAAGACTTTTTCATTATTTTTTTATAAAAAGTTTTTTCTTTTTAGTCACAAAAACATATTTGTCGGTTTGTTTAAACTCAAATGTTGTCCGACCTAAATAGATAAGTAGATATTGGAAAAAGAGGAAGGTTCTCCGTGATTTTATTTATAAGTCAGTGGAGCACTGGGAGTTAAACAGGTTTTTAGAGTTTTTAATCGTTTGACTTAGGCGTCCTTAAGATGTAATAAATATTTAATTTGTTTTCAATTTGAAATCCTCAGTAGATCCGATTATAGTCCTTCTTCGAAAAAATTATTCTCACGAACGGAAAGTTATTCTGCACTCATACAAAGTGCTTTTAAATCTTTCGAATCTCCATCTTCGAAATTTCTATCATACATACATGTAAAACTTCGATCATATTAAATGCCCGTGACACATAATATAGTACAGATACGATGGTATGAATACCATGCTACGTGGCACACTGCAGAATGTGGTTTAATTTGACAGCTAGTCATATTCTGGCAAAGACAAATTTTCAATCTTTCAAATGAAGATATGTATTTGTGATGGATCTTTTCTTAATCACATAAATATATATTTTTCCCACACCATCGATATTTTCCCTCCAAATATTCAAAATCTTGGCGATTTGGTCGCTGCTAAGAACTTTCCGTTTTTTTTTCATTCGTTGCCATTTTGAAATGACCAATTTCTATCAATTTCCAATATCTAAAAATCATAACAAAAATAAGTAGAACCATTATCCATTTTATAAAAATGGCTCTGTTTTCGCAGACTATACCACGCAGAAAACCCTAGTATACACATACCCCAAAAAGTGTCCGTACAGTAGACTAGTTTCTTATATTTTTGCAAAAAAAAATAGTAATGAATAAAAGAATAGATGAAGTGGGAACACAGAACGAGAATATGTTCTCTCCCCTCGTTTTTACTTGCGACTTATAGGTACTATAAGGCAAGTTATGCATTCGTAAAAAAAATCGAACCCGAGATTTTGATCAGTTTACCATGATAGCGAAGACGAAAAAAGTAGTTCTCGAAATTCTGTCTGTCTGTATGTTCGACAACAACCTTAACGGCTCGGCCGATTTTCGTGAAACTTGGTAGATATCGTTTTTAAAATTTTCTTTTTTTTTAAGACCAAAAATAATGGTGCCTTCCATACAAATTTTTTTCAAAATTTTATAATTTTTTTTTCTCAAAAACCGTCCCAAAGATTTAAAAAAAAATCACAAAATTTCATTTAGTTAAAGATAAGTAATAGTTGAAAAAAATTCCAAAAAAGGCTTAGTTTTGGTACCATGGTTTTCGAAGCTAAGGCTTCGAATATTATTGTGTATTCAAATTTTCAAAAATATTTTTTTTTGATTTTTTTTAAAATTTGATAAATTAAAGTGTCTTAATACAATCTATAAGATGTGAGAAAAAAAAATATTTTACCTAAAAATAACGGTACCCAACACACAAATATTAAAAAATGCTTTTCGAAAATCGTATTTTTCTCGAAAACGGCTCCGAAAATTTAGATAATCTATTTTTTTTAATTTAAAAAATAAATCTATTTTTTTTTTTGGAAAATTCGATATCTCAAAAATGTCTGAATATTTTTTCGGAAATTTATTTTCTATTTGTAGAGTAATAAAATCTTTAAGTTGGCGTACCAAAATTTTTTCTTAAAAATGTTTTAAAAATTTTGTATATAAAAGCTTATTTTTTTTTTAAGAAACCATTACAATGACTTATAATTTTTGTTCTTGCATAAACTAATATTTGCTTGAATCATATGGCATCCTGTTTTGAGCTCCAATTACTGAAGGAGTTGTTTAATTCATTTAAAAAATTAATTTTATGCTTATGAACAGTTTTTGTTTAATAACACATTGGAGCAAAATTTTAATTTAATTAGTACGATGCTAAAGCTGTTTTAGTATGATAGCAGGTTAAAACAACCAATTTGCAAGTTTTAATCGAATATAGCATCATACTTTCTCTAACCTTTTATTAAAGTTAAAATAATCGAATACCTACTTTATTTTTTTAGTATCGTGCTAGCTTCATATGACGCTTTGATATTTGCAAACATCAAAAAAGGTTCGTATACTTACTTTTTTACACGAAATGTAATTGTTTTAGGTGTGTTCAGAAGCAATTTATTAAGAAAATTCTTTTAGTACGATACTAGTTTGAAAATGTTTAAAATTAAGAATGTGTTAGTAAACTACTATAAAGTTAGCAAATTGTTAAGTAGTATCATACTAATACCTTAATAATAGGCTGTTTAACCCTAGAACCCTACCCATATTTGTAGTGAACATTTCCTACCCTAGGTGCCGTGGCACCCTGGTTTTTATTTCGAGATATTTCTTTAAATACAAGTCTTTAACCATTTAAAAAAAATTGTTATTCACTTTATTAAATAATTGAATAGAAAATCACAAAAATTTATAGAAACTTAAAAGAGAATAGAAAAAATAACGAACCTGTACTCCCACTTGTTTAAAAAATACTATCAATTAAATTAAGCACAGGGTGATACAGCACCCTGGGTATGGTTCAAGGGTTAAAATTTTGCGCCATTAATTTTTGAAATTCTTAGTCTTTTACATAAGAGCAAGCTCGTGCGACCCAGTCGTGCATTTTATTTTACCGAATTCCAAGAATTTTTATTCACGAAGGATACCGTTATGATCAATATGTTCGGACTAGTCTGTCAAATGGAGACAAAAAAGTTTCCGTACAGACCACTCTTTTGCAATAGTTGGCAAATGTGAAGTGTGTGATAAGGAATCGCGTTGTGTTTTGGTAAATTTAAGTGTTTTTAATAATATTTTAGTCAAAACATTCTTTTGTCCCAAGGAAATAAAAATGTCAACTTAAGATAAGCAAATTCTTGGGTGAAATCTCGAAAATTGTGAAAAGACCGCATTGTTGCAGAGGATCCGAAGCACACAATTACCAAGCAGCAAAACAGACCCGAAAACAATCCTACTTGAAAAACGGAAAAGAACTTCGCCGGATACGACTTCAAACCTTAAGGTGTGTCCAGACCAAAGAAACATTTCTTAAACATTTCAGAAACATTTAAGAAACATTTCAGAAACATTTAAAAAACATTTCAGAAACAGAGAAACATTTCTGAAATGTTTCTGAAATGTTTTCTTTGGTCTGGACGCTCGAATCCACTCTTGACGAAAATTTTCAAAATAAAATCAAAAAAGCCAACGATATATCTGATATAAATTGTGATAAAGATGAAGTAGAAAAAAAAAATTCATGCGCTTAAAGTACAACACAGGCGAGAAAAAAAATTACAGACAACTCAATCTGGAAACAATGGGAAACAAAGAAACATTTCATAAATGTTTCTCAAAACGTCCACACCAAAAAAACAAATCAGAAACATTTTTGAAATGTTTTTTAAACAAATTGGAAACATTTCAGAAACGTTTTTTAAACAATGTTTCCTGAAATGTTTCTTTGGTGTGGACACACCTTTAACCATTCTATGAAAAACCGACTACAGGAAGTCATTAAAAATTAAGGAGGTCCTGCCAGATACTAAGTGTTGTTTTTTGTTACGTTAAGTTAAATGTTTTAATTTTTTTAAGGAAATCAACCAACAAAATTAAATGCACGGAGACTTTTTGTTCCTTTTTTTCTTACTTTGTGCTGTGAAGTATTTTCAATAAAGTGTTGTTTTTTTTTATTGAAATTTTTTTAGTTGTTATCATTTGTTTAATTCCTAGTCGTTTTTAGTTATTTTTGTTTAAATTCAATAGTTTATTACAGAATAAACAGAAAATTTACTGCTGTGAGACATGTGGTTCATTCGTTTACAATTAAGGAACTTCGTATAAAAATATATTTATGTCAATACAAATATCTCAGAAATATGCATAATGTATATTTTTATAAAAAGCTTTTGATCTGAACTACAGCCTACTGACTCGAATAAAACAATTCCAGTTTTTTTTTTTTTTTTTCAAAATACTTTTTGCATTCATTGAAATCACCATCAAACTAATTATTATACCATGGCAAACAAAATTCACCTAAGCGTGAACAAACACGTTTTCCAGCATCATCATTCCAATGAGGTAGAAATCCGGTCTGATGTATACATTTTCTGATTTATACAAATATTTCATATTATAAAGCCCACCAAGGACTCAGCAACGTGACTACCGGATCAGAAACACAATTTTGATGGTGCTTAAGCTGGAATCGGGGCAAACCAAGACATTCACTTCACAGTAGCAAAGGCAAACCAACCAAACAAAAATTTCATGGACTACGTGATCTTTTGCATGACGCCCTCGGCTAAAGACACGAAGAACTCTGGTTTAACAAAAACAGGGCCAATACATTGAGGCTGAGCAGAAAAAAAAAGAAAAAATCGTGTTACTTATTGCCATACCAACAACAACTCTCACTCACCCCTTTCTTTCAGGCAAATGGCCTTTAAAATGAACCTTATACGTTGAACTTTTTTAACTTGCCTTCATGTCTGACGCAGACTTTTGTTTATAAATAAAGACGAAACATGTTTACATAGGTATACACTTGTACAGTTCCCTTTGTGAATCAATAAATAGACGGAAGAAGTGAGAGGTGAGTCGGAACAGAATACCTATAAAGGGAGGTAATGTTGTATGTTGAGTATGAACTTGAGACCGACTTATAGGTTGTGGAAAAACATGAATAGTTATTGAAGATAGCGAAATGCAAAATGGACTCATTTTAATTTGGAGTAAGTAGGATTAAACTTATGATAGATACAATCTTAAGCATGTGCAACGCTATCTCCCAGACTATAAATGCAGTTCATTCAGTCGATTTTACATTATTACAGAGTAGAGTCGTAAGAGCACAAAGATTTTAAAATAATAAAGAAGAGTTAGCTAAGCGAATTCTATAAAAAGATTTCCAAACAATGAATTATTTTTTATGGAAAATAAAATTACAACAACTAGGTAGGTAAGTATGAGTTTCCATTTGCGCAGAAAATAAACAGAAATAATTCATGCAAATAGTAATACACACTTCTTTGTTTTTTTGTTTTTTTTTTGTTAAATTGTGACTAGGCGATGAAGATAAAAGAGAGTGAACAATGATGATGGTAGTGCACTCGTATAGTTGGAAGAAATAATTGGTATCCGTGAGAAAAAAGAAATACAATGGTCGTCATAATCAAAAGATAAAAAAAAAGATTGTCAAGGTATTTCGAAATGTCTGTGTTCTGTGTTTGTAAAAAGAAATAAATTTTGCAAAGCGAGTTAAAATAAAAGATAAAAACAAATGAAGATGATAAAGGCAAAACAAACAAATTATTATTTTTTACGAAAAGTATTGGAGCACTTAATTTTGTGTTGAGTACATAATTGACAAATAATGACTCTCTTATAATTGCATCACCAAATCTTTGTCCCACTGACTTCTTTCTGGAAAATTAAGGATTGGAAAGAAGCTTTCTAATAGTAAGAATGAGCGATAATTTTTTTTTAATTTAAAATTAACTAACTGCAGGATCACATTCACATCACCAGTTTGTGAAAGTCGATTAGAACATACGAGTCAGACATGGCAAACATCACGTACATATTAGAAATGCATTTTTAGATTCAATTAACACCGACAATTATAAAAAAGTATTTTCAATTTTCAAGTAGTTTACTTGACTACGGTATTAAATGTAGGTACGAGTATGTTTATCGTATCTTAAAATTAGAAGTTCACTTTTTGTTTCATTACTTAAACATAGTACGTAAGTATGTAGGTTCATACATATTTATATGTATTTTTACGATAATAGATATTGTTTGTGCCACAATCACGCAGTTAAAAAGTTGTGCTGATATTATATATACATATGTACATATGTATGTATAAGTACCACAATTTATTTATATGAGTTATTTATTAGGTTTTGATATGTTAATAAAACAAATTGTTTATAAATTAAGGTCAAAATACTTTGTATGCGATTACAAAATTCACGAATTTTACTCCCGGTGAGTTGACTCGATCCGTTGACCTTTCGCATCTGCTGTAAAACTGAATTATGAAATTCGCCGGATGAACTACATTGTCGATTCCTAAAATTACCTTATCATTTATGAAATTTCCTATCGACACCGTCAGTTAGAGACATTTAGTCAACGGCCTAGGCTTTGATAATAGCATCGCTTCGCTTCCCATCGATCAGCGAAATCAAGCATCATTGTGCTTGGTTAGTACTTGGATGGTGGACCGTTCAATACCAGCTGTGTGCTTTTTCTTTTTTGTTAGATTTCTGGCTATGTCCGGTTGCGTCTTCATTATTTCCACCATTTCTCTAAATTGTTTCCGATTAGTTGTCTGTTTTCTATTAAAATTTGTTAAACAAACACTTAAACTTGACTTACATTTTTGTGTTTTCCGTTGTTTATTTTTGTTTTTTGTTTTTTTTTTTCGTTTAATTAAAAATTTACTTCAGATTCTTCTCGAAATTGGCGCGAATGTAAAATTATTAAAATTGTATGGAGTGCGAATGGATTGAGGATTTAGTAATACAAGATAAGTTGAACAGAATGTCGGTGTTGCAGGGCATGTTACCAAAATTCGTTCAACTTTCTTTCGTCGGCTTCAGTAATAGCAAAAGTTTGAAATTAATTGAAACTGCCACTTTAGCTCATTCGCCGAATTCTGTAATAGGGGTCAATATTTAAATGATCCAAAATTGGTGGGGGAATTAACTCCAATTTTAAATGGAAAAACTTGTCGAAATTGATGGTGAGACTTTTTCATAGGTCATGAAATTGGACCTCAAAAAGCCAATTTAGTAATTCATTTCAACTTTAGTTTTTCAGTTTTTTTTTTTACAAAATTTTGAATTTGCATGCGAATTTTTCAAAAACTATTAACATGAATAATTTAATTTAAATTTAGGATTATAGAACAGACTTCTGGCTTTCAAAACCGGTATAGTACTTTATTGTTAGTGTTGCCGTTGTTTTTTAATATTTTTTTTCTCAATTTAAGATTTTTTTTTTTTAAATTGCCCCTACCTCCTAAACGGAGAGTAAAAAAATGCTTGTTTTTGATCCCTTTACAAAAACCCGTTATCAATTCTTGGAGCCATAGTTATCGTACTCTTCCCAGAGATGCTTTTAATGTTGCGGTTTTAATCACAGTGCGGCTTAATGTAGAAGTGAGAAAGAGATCTGTTCAAAGTGCGGCGAAGATAATCATAAAACAAAAGAGTGTATGAGTGAGTACCCCCGTTGTATAAATTGTGTTTTAATGAAAGCGAGTTTAAATAATATTGAGAACGACATAATGTAGATGTTAACCATGATTCCAGGGTTGACACTTATCCAGTCTTTCCAAGGAAGCTAAAGATTGAAAGGGAAAAAATTTCTTACTAGCAGCTAAGTATAGTTAAGTGTGTGTATTTAAATGTCCAAGGCGTTATTTATAATTTTTACGAAATCGAATTGATGGCTTTACATATCGGAGTAGTTTTAATTTACATTAAAAAAGAACTAAATTTTGGAGTTGTTAATAAGGTCCAAAACAATGTAAGAACAGATTGTCTGGAAATAAATGTTTGTGTTGGTAAAATAACGATAACAATTCTGCTAGTGTACAGATCTCCCAGGTCTTGAAAGGCAGATTTTTTTACAATGTTTGAAAATGTACTTGAACAATGGAATATTGATAAGGAATTTATAATTGTGGAAGATTTAAACGTCGATTGGATTAGTGATGAAACTTATAAAAGTAGAATAAAATCTTTGTGTGTTGAGAATAATTTGTCAGTTGTCAATAATCAACCGACAAGAATAATAGAATATTCTTCGACACTCATAGATTATATTATTTAAAATTTTAAAGATATAACAGTGAAAACGGACTCCAAGTTAAAAATAAGTGATCACGAAACCATTCGATTTCTATAAAAATAAATGTAAAAGCAGTTAGTATCGTACAATATAATGTTTTAAACTATAATAAAGATATCGTTTTCTCGAAGCTCTTAGCCCGTAAGTTGATTGGAATGGATATTGTAAATGGTAGTGTGGATGAAATGGTGAATCTATTCAATGAAGAGTTAGATGCAATTGTGAAAGAAATGTTAGTTTCAAAAAGCGTGAATAGCAATAAATGTCAATGGTTTAATAAAAAACTAGTAAACTTAAGAAACACTAAAGTTTTGAAACATGAAGGATATAAATTTGGGAATGACATTTTAATGTGGAACGAGTCAATTGCAGCAAGAAATTTGTACAAAAAGGAACTTAGATTAGCAAAAGATAATTACATTAAAAAACAAATTGATGATGCGGGGTAATGCCCAAAAACTATGGAAAAATATTAAAAAGCTAGTTCTAAATACGCAATGCAGTGAAATTAAAAATGTATCATTAAATGGAAGTATGATTTATGAGAGTAAAGAAATTGCGAGTGAATTTAATAAATATTTTATTAAAAGTGTAGAGGACATAATCGCGGATATCCCACAAACTAATTATAAGGACAATATCAATATTATTGACACCATTTTCAGTTTTAAGACTACTTGTTCTAAGGACATAATTGAAGTCTTAAAATAAAATCTATGTATACGGATTCGAGATTCTTGGTCCTATTTTAAGAGAAATTTGTACTTAATCGCTATTGACGGGTTGTTTCCCAAGGGGACGGAAAGAGTCATTGATAATACCAATCCAAAAAATCTCAAATACAAATTTATGTAAGGAGTATCGACCTGTTAATATGCTGCCTACTATGAAAAAATTTTGGAGAAAATTGTTGAAAAAACAATTTAGAAGTTATGCCGAAGAAAATAATTTAATTTAATAATGAAACAGCAATCTGGTTTTCTAAAAGGATACTCGTGTGAAACTGCTTTAAATTGGGTTATTAAAAACTGGAAGAATGAAGTGGATAATGCAATGTTTTTGGATTTCAAGGAAGGGGTTTGAGATTGTTGACCGCGATATACTGCTTAAAAAGCTTTTTAAATACGGAATTAAAAATACTGAATTAAAGCGGTTTGAGTCTTTTTTTTTAATTTTCGAACACAACGAACTTCCGCGAATAATAACGTTACTTATCCAGATGGAGATAAGACAGGATTGCCTCAAGGTTCGGTTTTGGGTGTATTACTGTTCTTATTAGATATAAATGATATTAACTTGGCGGTAAAATATTCTAAATTGTGTATGTTCGCAGATGACGCTCTTATAATTATTTCCGGTAAAAATGTTAAGGATTGTTATAAAAAAAATGAATAATGATTTACAATCAATTAGTAAATGGCTCATTATCAACAAATTAAAACTAAATATGTCTAAACATCAACGTTCGTCCCAGTGCAAAATTTAAACTTATCATTTAAACATATGGTTGACTTTTTATTGTTTAATTTCAAAACAGTGTTTACTATGGAATTGAACTTACTCCTCAGACTTATTTTGGCGTGTCTGTAGTAAAGATTCAAAATAAAGGAACAAACCTATCTGTTTGAATATTGCAAGAAAAAGAACACACCGCAACGTAACGTAAAGTTTGAGATAGCATTCAATTTTTACACTTATATTCAAAAAGAGATGTTATCTAATAGAAAATAGATTGTTTTTACACAAAACCGATTCTTAATCTCTGTTTCTCTTTTTGCTTCCTTTCGATTTTGCTTTTGAACATAGCGATTTTTACTATAATTTAACTTTGTTCAAGCGAAAAGGAGTTATTTCTTCACACTCCTTACTGTACTCAGTTAAGCAAATTTAACTGAGCGAACGCGAAATATTTTGATTATTTAGCTCGAATTAGAAATAAGGTATCGATTAGCATTTAAAAATTATGTTAAAAAGGCTAAAGTGGTTAAATACGTCACAGCAAATTAAACTTAATGTGTTAATTTTTATGTTTTAAATGAAAAATGGAGTATACTTCCAAAATATTTATGCAATGATTTACGATATTTTAGTTAATCTCAACCATATACTCTTAGAAGCGGTCAAAACTTTAGATTAGACTTTAACCCAACCGCTCGTGCGCAAAACGCCATCATGTTTAAAGCGGCCCCTAGACGCTTAATATTATTGTACAATATTCGATATTTCTAATATTATTGTCCGTCTATGGATAATATTGCAAGGTTGTGCTGCAATATATTGAAGAAAATCAACTCTTTTGATATTTATTGCACAATATAAAAATATTGTTTATATATTTGTTTATTTAGTTTTCAAGTATCGAAGAGTAAACACCTCCGCGAGTGGTTTCAATAAGTTAAAATATCAAAAGCAAAAGAGGATGAGAGAATATTATTTTAGACTGTATCAATATGTTTGAAACTCTACCTACTTTGTGGGATATAAAGAGCAAGTACTATAGTAACCAAAATAAAAAAATTGAAAAATATGAAAAATTGCTTTCCAAATACAGAGAGAGATATTCCGAAGTTGATAAACAGCAACTAATGTCGTTTTTATTTGGAAATCAGGAATCTCTCTCCGATCCGGAATCCCAACTGACCACTTTCTTTGATTCTGAAGTTTTTTGTGATTGTATATGTGAAGCATCAAATGTGGACAGGGGGAGAGTACGATAACTTAGGCGCCAAAAATTGATAACGGATTTTTGTAGAGGGGTCAAATACAAGCGTTTTTTACTATAGGAGGGGGGGGTCTATCTTGCCCCGTTTAGGAGGTAGGGGCGATCTTAGAAAAAATGACTTAAATTGAAAAAAAAAATATTAAAAAACAACGGCAACACTTACAATAAAATACTATACCGGTTTTGAAAGCCAGAAGTCTGTTCTATAATTGTAAATTTAAATTAAATTATTTATGTCAATAGTTTTTGAAAAATTTGCATGCAAACTCAAAATTTTGTTAAAAAAAATGAAAAAAAAAAGTTTAGAACAATTTTTTTCAAAATTGTAAAATGAAGTGCTTAATTGGCTTTTTGTGGTCAATGATACTATTAATTCTGAATCGAACACAAAAAACCGAATGGTTTTGTCTCTTCTAGTTTTTGAGAAAATCGAAAATTACTAAAACTACTTTTTATGAAATTTTTGATTTTTGGTATTTAACTACGGTGATTTCATTTTAAGGATTAATGTTAATGTGGTTTATTTGTAGGTAAAGTACAGCAAATCATTTAGGGTTACCAAGAATGCACCAGAGGAGGTAGAATTGCATGGCATTTCGCGTCTCAGTCAGTCAGTTTGTGAGTAAATCAGGTGTTACTTAAAAATAGTCAAGTCAATTTTTCAATGTTCAATGTATTAAAACCGTGTTTACAGGCATTTTGATCACAAAAAAAAAATTATAGCAAGCACCTCCCGAATCTCGAGGCCCATGGACAAATGTGCCGATAGATGTGTTTATTGCTCTGAGGTTAACTTTTATATGGATTGCACCAGAGAAACTTTTAAATCATTAGTTTTAAGCAAAATTTAAGTAACGTTATATATTTATTAAAATAAAAGATTAGCTATGTAAATCATTTAAATGTAATTTGAATTTTATATACCCACCTACAAATTTGTAACTATATATTTACTTATGTATCTTAGTCTGTAAGAGTATGATAATGCTCTGGTTGATGAATAAATAATAATAACAATATTGTATTCTTACAATTTTTGTCACCTTTTTGAGTTGGACTTGAGGGGAGTTGACGCTTTAGTTGGAATTATACCAATTTCTTCTAAGAACGCGATGCTTTTGAAATATTTTTGTTTCAAATATTGAAAAGTTATTTAATTTAGGATGAAGTAGTGGATGCTTAGTCGCCATTCTTTATTCAAAGAAAAAAATACTTCACTCTTACAAAGGTTGAATAACGAATGACCTTGGTAAACAATAACTTGTACCATATTAGCATTAAAAATGTTAGACACAAACAATAAACATACATATTAATTAAGGAATTATATAAATTTGCTGCATTCCTACAGTAGTACCTAGGTAATGTGAATTTTTCATACTGTATTAAATTTTCATGTCTGAACATATTAAATGTGCAACTTTGGGCTACGTACATACATATATTTAGTAGACATTGGATATAGACCATAGGGTAAATTCAAAGTTTCTTTAAATCCAAATTCTGTAAATGCAAAAGAAACCTTGCTTACACCCAACCTCGCACCTACCCCAAATCCTATAGTGTGCCCAGGCAGGGGGGTTGCAGGGGGGCAGCATGCCCCCCCCATACATATCTCACTGTTTATACGCCGTAATGCGTAAGCAAGCAAGAAAAGCAAATATCCCATAAAAAAGTAGTTTTAGTTATTTTCAATTTTCTCAAAAACTAGACGACATAAAATCATCTAGTTTTCAGTTTTTGAATAAGAATATATTAGAGCAACGAATTTTTGGAAAAATAATAATATATAACTTTTCAGTTTTGAAAAATTAAACTTTAAACTTTTTTTTTATGTTTTTTTTCACCAAAATTTGAGTTTAAAACTCGTTTTTTCAAAAACTGTGCATAGATTCTACTTGATTTAAAAATTATCTAATAGATCAGAGTATTGGCTTTAAAAAAAGGTATAATACTTAATTGTAAGTATTACCGTTATTTTTTAATATTTTTGTTTCCATTTTAGTACCTTTTTTATAAAATTGCCCCTCCCGCCCAAACGGGGGGAGATAGACCCCCCCCTCCCATAGTAAAAAATGCTTGTATTAAACTGTTCTACAAAAAACCGTTATAATTTCTTGGCGCCTAAGTTATCGTACTCTTGCCGTGGACAGTAATGAAAAGCAAGATTAATGTTTGTTGAATAATACACTTCGCACAATTAGGATACAAAAAATAACAGCTGTTGAGTTTGACATTTAAGTACATATATGAATGTGTGAGTGCTTCAGGTTTCGATTCTGATTCCAAATCCAGAAGCAAATTTCTCTTCTTTTCAGAATCAGAACTGTCAAGCATCTAGGGAACGCTTAAAGTATTTCAATTACATAATAATCTACCCAGTGAAATAAAATCTAATCAAAGAAAATTTGAAAAATATATTTAAAATTGGATAATAAGAATTCAAATGAAAAATCTTTATAAACGAAATGGCTTTTTACCCAATTAACATCCCATTTAATCTCTTTAACCCTAATATTTTTCTTTTTTAATTAACCACAAAAATAATCAGTATATAGGGTATAAACCAAGAAAATAATGGCGCAAAATTTTAAACAGCCTATTATTAAGGTATTAGTATGATACTACTTAACAATTTGCTAACTTTATAGTAGTTTACTGTGTCGTAATAAAGCATTTTTCTTAATAAATCTCTTCTGAACATACCTAAAACAACGACAGTTCGTGCAAAAAATTAAGTAAACAGACCTTTTGTGGCGTTTGTAAATAGCACGATACTAAAAAAAATATAGGCAATAGGTAATAGAGAAAGTATGATGCTATATTCGATTAAAATTTGCAAAACCAGTTTCATACTAAAAACAGCTTTAACATCGTATTAATTCAATTAAAATGTTGTGCAAATGTTTTAACTAAATGTACACACTTAAATAAAAAAAAATACTACTTCAACAAAGCACATCTGGCAATTCTTTATGCCTATCATCGTAGCATTTTATTTTGTTTGCAACGTCATTCATCGCATCAAATGGAGTGGTTCTTTTTTTCTTGTTGGATGTTGGTGTTGGGATGTGGCAATGTATGGAGAAAAATCCATACAAAATCGCCCCCTTTTTGTTCTTCCAACTTCTCAGCGAAAAGAAAATCGAAGTTGTATGTTAAACTTGAAACAAGACAAAAATATTATCTGTCCACACGGCCTACGGGCTACGGCCCTCTACCATAAAGAATATGCGGAAAATTGAGAAAAATGAGAAAACACATCCCACATAAATTTATATATGTGTATACGTATGTTTACATTTTTTGGTATCTTGTTTACGTATGCATACACAAAAGTATAATATATAAAGCCAAAAACCAACAGTAAATCTCTCTCACCGTCAGTCGTCACTCACCATTATTATCGAAAATTCGAAACCCAAACAAAAACAACACGGAAAAAGTACCTAGAATCTGGAGAAAAACAAAAACACAAAGGAAATACGTTCGATTTTTATGGGGTGGCATGTTTTTCTTTATTTTGCCAAATAAATGATTCAATATTTTATAAAATTTCGTATAAATGCATTTTCAACTTACCGCCAAGCAAATCTTCACCTGTCTTTGGTGGTGTTGAGGTCATTTTGCCTGATTGAACCTGTTTTTTCTTTTCTTTCACAGAAAAATCTTTTCACTCCCTTTTTCGTGGGATAAAAACGAGTTTTACCTCAATTTGATATTGACAAAAAACAAAACAGAAAAAAAAACTAGTCTATCTGCAGCAATTAATTTAATTTCTTTTGCGAGACCAGAAAAAAATGGCAATCGGAATTTATTCCAACAAGGGATACCGATTGAGGGGCGTAGGGCGGAGAATGAAAACGTAAATAAATATGAAAATGTTTTCTTTTGCGTTTTTGATTTTCCTATGATATTGCAACGTTTTTTTCGCACTGTAGGTAACCGGAAAGAAAGATATAACTATAGTTAGTCTTTTTTTCTTGTGTATTAAATTAAATGCACCTCCTTCGAATTCGTTTTTCTTTGAAATTTCGAAATTCGGGTAAATTTCAATTGAAAGTCAATAATTTAAAATGTGTTCTACTTGTAGCAATTTAAAAAAAAAAAAAGCAACAAAGACAGCGAACAAACGACAGGGCATTAAATTCTTCGAAGTTGCGAGCGAGAACGAGCAAGCGGTAAACTCGCGAACAGAATGAAAACTGCGTATTTTTTGAATTCGTCAACAAAGCAAAAGTAGGCACCCATACCTAGGTATGGTAGGCAACTTTTCTCTTGTTTTTTTTGTTGTATTTGGCAGTGGCATACAAAGTTGGTGATTATGATTGTTTATTGTGATAGTTGGCAATAATGCATACGGGTATTTATCTTTGCCAGTGCCATCTCTGTGAGAAGGCTTTCAGAAAAAACAGTGTGTTCGGGATTTAAGGGACATTAAGTTATTTTCTGGCTTTATGCTAGGCGCGCACATTCAATTTCAGTTCCACAACTGTTTGGTTGCTTAAGCCTAGTACGCAGATTGAGCAAAGACAAATTTTATCTCTACAATTTTGTTCTCTACAAAACTTTCCCAAATCTCGCGCAAAAGTTTAAATTTGGGGAGATAAAAAATAATTTAATGATTTGATTTGTAGTGTATCTTTGGAACTGGTTATCTTACAAAAGTAGTTCATACCTTTTTGGAATCTCCTCTTGATGCTTTCAAAAGAAGCATCAGCACCTTTTTCATAAAACCAGTTTTGACAAAAACCACTTTCGGAATACGGTGGCTGTCAAAATTTGTCCCGCAAAACAATGCTTGTATTTTTTCATTCTTTTTCCTGGCAAAATTTAGTGAAGACATTTTGAACAGCAATGCACAAAAGTATGCCCGGAAAAAAATCAAAGACATAGCCGTGTTTTTTTGGAAAAGTTATCCGTAGTACAGTAGGATTTTATATGAATAACAACATCCGCAGTAGGATCACTGCCAATAACATTCGCAGTAGGATCACTGCCGATAAAAAGAGAAGTAAAATTCTGCTGCGGATAGAGATTTGACGTTTATTCGAGTATCGGCAGTGATCTTACTGCGGATGTTGTATTTGTTTTTCATATAAAATCCTACTTTACTACGGATAACTTTCCAAAAAAACACGCCTAAAGTTTGTCTCAGGAAAAAAATTGTATGGGAGACAAATTTTCCCGATCTGTGTACTAGGCTTTATAGAAACCAGATGAACTCAATTTTGTTGAATGTCCGCGCAGGTGCATATAATTATATGTTACACAAAATAGCGAACTCATTTAGGCGTGCACATTCAATTTTTAGTTGCACAACTTTTTGGTTGTGTCAAAACACAAACTTTTTAGTTGCTCGAACCAAGCAGTTGCGCAACTAAAACTTGAATGTGCGCGCCTAGCCTTATTCTTTTATGATTTTTAACAGATTTTAGCATGCCGAATATCAAAATAATAATTCATAAAAGATTTGTTGGCAGCTCAAGCTCTTGTTTGTAAATTCATAACAGAATAGAAGAATAAAAGACCTCGCCGAATAGGCCTAAATATTGGTTCGTTGAAAAGCAGTCTAATGTCGATTTCCTTTACACATGAGAAATCAATTTCCGTGTAAAGATTTCGATCACTCGACAGATTTTACGTTCCTTAATACCAAAAAAATTGATTTTTTTTTTTGACTGAGTTCAAATTCTTCGAAGCCGTATTTGAAGAGGAACTACATGTATACGAAATACACACAGTACGAGAAAAATTTTGATCCGGATTCGAAGCCCCTAGTGTGTAAAGGAAATCGACATAAGCATTTTATTTATTTTCAATTCAGCCAAACATTTAAGTTTATTCCCTATGATACTCGTAATTTAAAACAAAATCAAATACAGCTGCCAAGCTACACTTTCGCCATCTGGTTTACAAATACATTTAACTCGTTTGACAGGACAGACATCCTTTTTTTAGCATCCCCGATAAAACAAAACGAAAAACTACTTTTTATTTATTTATTTTATAAGAAGTCCTAGATATATATATATATATATATATATATATATACACACGACAAATGTAATCAATTCAAAAACCTACGACTCAGTCCAAAAAAAAACACGTGCCAAGTATTTATCTTTAAGTTAATACTTAAAGTATTATCCAAAAAAAAACACGTCAACCAAAGACAAAACCAGACCTACTTACATATATTTTTGTTGACATGTCAAGTCATCCGCCAGCCAGACAAAACGCGATACTTTTTTCTTCCACTAACTAAAGGGGCGACGAGCCAAAACTTTATTCGATCTTAATTAATTTTTAGATTTTTATTCCAAGTGCAATTTGTTGTCAATTTGATGTTTATGACAAAGTAAATCAACAATTATGAGAGTCGCTGATATTCTACGTCGACTTGACGCTTACCCGCGTACACTTGAAGATTTCAGTGTTAGGACCGTAAGCGGGGCAGCCGGTAAATTCATAACCATTTTTGTGTTCATTAACTTCTTGTTCTAATCAGGTTTCCTTATTTAGTTACAATTATCAGCACAAGCATTGTATTTTTCCTAATATGCCTGGAATTGTATGCGTACCTAACGCCGAATCTCACTGAAGAGCTATTTGTCGATACGACAAGAGGGCACAAACTTCGCATTAATATAGACTTAACAGTAGCCAATTTAGCATGCAATTGTAAGTAGGGACTATTTTGGAGAAATGCAGTTTTCATTTGTTTTACATGTTGCCACAGATCTTTCTCTAGATGCAATGGACTCTTCGGGTGATCAACATTTGCGAGTTGATCACCATGTACTTAAACATCGCTTGGACCTGCAAGGCAATCCCATAAGCGAAGCCGAGCCAATTAAGGAAATAATATCAGTTTCTACCGCACCGGTTAATGAAACTTGTGGCAGTTGTTACGGAGCTAAACAGAATGAAACTCAGTAAGTTGTTTTTTTATCGGTCTCTTATCTGTTCCTGACGGAAACCTTAATTACTCGCTACTCTTGTGTTTGTTTATTCAGATGCTGTAACACTTGCGACGAAGTTATGGAAGCATATCGATTGAAAAAGTGGAATGTTCAACTTGATAAGATCAAACAGTGCAAAGATAAATTTAAGAGATCAGACAAGGATGCCTTAAAGGAGGGATGCAGAGTGCAGGGACATTTGGAAGTTAATCGAGTGAGTTTTTCGAAAATGTTTCTATTTGTAATGCTTCTTTCATAATTATGAATCCTGTTTTTCCAGATGGCTGGTAGTTTTCATATTGCACCTGGCAATAGCTTCTCCATTCGACAATTTCACATTCATGATTTCCAACTGACTGATGTTAAGCTGACGCATACGATCAATCATTTATCGTTTGGCGATAAGATTGAATTTGCCAATACACATCCACTGGATGGGTTGAAGGTCGAGAGTGATGCAGGTAAAGTAAATTTGGTTAGTTATTTTAATTGGGCTGTAATTTTAAGCGGGATGTAGTTCAATGAAAGATGTTAAATTATATCGATATTTTTGAACGTTTATACGTTCTTCATCTGCCCTTTTTAATATTCAAAGCATACAGTCTCTTACTGTACTATCTCCCCATATCTGATCCGCATAGAATATTACAGACGAAACTTCAATTTTTGTGGTCTAAAGGCCTCTAAAAGTTTTTTTGTATCAATAATTTGACAAGTCCAATTAAATAGTGGTCTTCTACTTAGCTAATTTATTTTAATAGTATATAGACTCCGATACAGCCTCAAAGACCTTAAGCTCAGTGCTGGGAGCAATATGAGTGAATGAATTATGTATTGAAGGGTATCGCACTGCGACCTGGAGATCTATTGTGCACCACTTAAAAATGAATGAGCTCGCTTATCCTACAACTCCTCCTCGAGATTTATTGCTCTTAGGAATCTTGGTATTTGGGGCTCCTTCAGAGAGGAGAGGTCGCTCTCTTCCACCTGGTATTGTCCCAGATGGTTTTTCCTCTGGTGCATGAGTGGAAAACATCTTCCTAGCATTTGGTCCGGTGTTTCCTCATGCATGTTGCACAATCTGCATGTGGTACTGCTTATCCTACTAAACCTAGGTCTCTTTTAAGTTTGCAGTGTCCAGTTACTATACCTTAGGTTATTCCTACTTCAAGTAATGCAGTTTTCGAAACGTTACTGGTTGTAATTGCCCAGTAGTAGTTTCGCATGCCTCAGTTTTCCGAGTTCTTTCCAATTCCTGGATCTGTTTGCCCCCACTTCTTGTTTAATTTCTTTTTCGATGGCATTTCCTCCTATTCTGCAATAGGCATCAGGCCGTGTTAAAGGGGTTGATGCGCCTATTTTTGCTAAGGAGTCTGAATCTTTGTTTCCATAACAAAAATTAGGAGATATATCATATTAAATACGTGGTCAAAGTCCTTAAGCCAACATTAGAAACAAAGTACCAAAGTTGCGTTGTTGTGATTTTTTAAGAATTTCAGTTCAAACCTTTTTCGAATTTTACAATTTACATATCCCTGATTTTCAGTGCAATTAATATCTGCTGACAAAAATTCACAGTTTGGCAAAGTATAAATTTGTGATTTAAAGAATGAAAGCGAAACATCGCGTAATGGGTTTCATTTGCGCTCCAGTAGCTATTCAAGGTTTTTGAGAGAATTTCATATTCTATCTTCGGTTTGTAAGATTCTCTTTAGAAAATTAAAATCTAGCAAAAAGTAGATTTGACTTTAAGCAAATCTGTATCATGAAATTAGTTAGTGTTTACTTTGTTTCTTGTTTAATATCCTTTCCCATTTAAAGAAAAAAATTGTCCTTATCACCTCAATGTTAAAATGGGGCTTCCATTTAAAACGATTTTTAACTTGTCTGCCGAAAATCTACATGCCATGAATTTTTAGGACGATTTAGGAATAAAAAGTCAAAACGAAAAAATATAAAAAAATTATAGTTTTTGTGTTTGTGGACAAATTCTTATTTTATTACAAAATAACTCCCTAAAAGTTTTGCGATATTATTCTCTACTTGTGCATTTTTACAATTTTACAAAACTGAGATATTTTTCAACATCAATATCATTAAGGATCTAATTTATTTGTTCTCTTGATAGGTAGTAATTTTCTAGGATATTTCTTCTTGTCCCCATTTAGAACTGAACACATTACCGATGCTACGAGTATATATTAAAGGTTCTTGTCAATGAAAGAAGAAGTTGAGGCCCAGGAATTCTTCTCGCAGACGAAAAAGGGTAGAAATTTTATTAATACTGTATAAATCTAGAATGTGGTCCAGTTGAGAGATATATACCTCTATGTAACGAGCCCGATGGCTCTTCTAGAAATTTTATTCCATACTTTTCATCTACAGGTTTGAGAACTTCGTACAGCATTGGTTGCCAGCTATGAATTTCATCTTATATTTAGGTTCCCACTTTTTTGAGCCAGGTCCGTCCATTCCCTAAATCCAACCCTTTTGACTCTGTACTGTTTACAGGGCTATTTTCTTTGTTAGCCGGTGATTTGGAATGTTTAGAACTTTGATTATATCGTCGTCTTTCTATGAAAACTGCCTAAGCCCATTTTTATCAAAAATGTTATTTAATTCTTATTTAATTCCTTCCAGATCAGCCATTTGCAAAAAATTTTATTGCACCATTCCTACGCGATATCTGTTCTACAATTGAAGAACGTGCGATTCTTGTAATTTTTTATTAATTTCCAAGTTTAAATCCAAATATGTATCTCAAAACACAAAAATGGGCTTAGGGAGTTTTCATAGAACGACGACGATATAATCTATAAGAAGTTTAAATGTTTTGATGAAAAGAGGTTATAGTCGAGTTTCTTATCATAAAGTTAAGGGAGTTCGGTACTAGGTGAAATGTGGTTTTTATGTATAATGTAACTAGTTTCTCTACAGTCTCGTATTTTCAACCCCAGATCTGTAAGAATAGAATAGTGTAGACAAAATGCCAATTTTTGTGGACTAAAGGCCAATCCATTGAATCAATTTGAATGGTGGTAAGTCTTCTACTTAGCTGGTTTATTTTAGTGATATAAAGACCTTCAACTCAGCAGTAAACTAATATTGTTAAAACAATTTCTCCATGTAATATTGAAAGCTGTTTTAGATTTCTTGAAGATGCATCTCCATGTTTAGATTCCCTATAAAAGTAACTCCTAACTATTTCTATTCCCTTTAGACTTCCACTATTTCTATTCCCTTTAGACTTCCACTATTTCTCTAGTGTTGTACCATTTTTTATTGAAACAAGGTTTGCCTCTACCATTTTCGAATACTATTAATTTCGTTAAAGCTAAGATTCCACTTTTCACAGTATTTCGAAAGCTTTTTCATCAGGGATTCCAGAGAAAACGCTATTATAACCTATATTCTCTTAATTGAGAGTTGCTAATTTATTTATAATTATATAAATATACAATGTGCTGGTTGGTGAGTCTGTGCCATTAAATTTTAAAAAGAAAAAAATAACTGAACGGTTTTATTTCTTCTCGGTTTCAAATTTTATCAAACGTACGAAAGTACGATAAAAGTTTTGATTAAACGTTGTGTCTAAGATGTTCAAATAGATTGGAATAAGCCTTGGATTAAAACTCTCAAGGAAAAGATGGAGTTGACGGTTTTTGCATTTATTTATCAACAGATTTCTTTAAAAAGTCAAAAAACTTAATTCAAATTTAGTAAGGAGATAGTTCCTTGTAGTTCAAGTACGTTTGTACAAAAACAATTTTTCAAAATTGTTGTTTAATGCGCTAAAATTCGACAAGTTTGATGCGTCGAAATATGTGGATAGCTTTTTTAATAGCTTGTTATGAAAATAAAATTGATGGAAGAACAACTAAAGATGTCTTAAACTTTCTATAATCATGCTCGCAATAAGAACCCTAAAACCAAACATAAATACATAAATACGTACAGATTATAAACTTTCTTTAATATGTCATCTTATTAATCACCTTAACCACCTATAATTCCGAACCCTATGAAGAGTAATTTGTATGTATATATGCATTTTATTTAAATGCATCTGATGATGATGAATAAAATAGCATAGACTGCATTTTGGGACAACCTGCTTAGCAGGATTTTTTTTTTATAATTGTATATAATATAACCAGTTTTCTGAGCGTAACTAACTCAAAATATGCGTTTAACAATTCACTCGCGCTCAAGGGTTTATTGAGACCCTTATAATTTTAAATATAGCACGAACAATGTGGAAAATTAGGGAAGGAGAGAAAGGTGTTATCGATGAACATTGGTGTGCAAATTAAAATGGCTAGGGAAAACAGAGTCGGTCAAATTATTCCATAGTCGTATTGTGCGACTAAAAATAGGAATCTCTCTATTTAAAGGTACTTCCAAAATTAGACTAAAGAGCGAATTAATGAGTATTGCTAGGGAAACGGGTATTAAGAGTGAAATAGTTTAGTAATGAAACTGACTACTTCAAGGCAGCAATTTTTGTGAAAAAAACGATGAAACATTTGGACGGTGTGCAAGATAGTTCTCTTTTCTATCAGTTTAAACGCTCTGTAAATGAAAAGAAGTTTGGGCAGCTCCTTCCCAAAGATGTGTTATACTCGAGGACGTATAAACAAACAGCAATGCTGTACAGATTGGAGTTTAATGAACTTCTTATACGGTTCCGTTGCAATTCCACTTCATAAGACGATGGACGTGAATTTTAGAACGAGTATGAGAAGCTGAGGGCAGAGCTGTAGTGAAAATAAAGTTCGAAATCTGATACCGAAATTGCTGTTGTTTCCACATGCGAAATTGTTGTTCCAAAATTGCCGCACAATAAAACCCACCGGTATAGACTATCTGTTGCCAAGCTAAACAGTCAATGATATTACAAAAAGCGTTTTGATTTTCGAAACAAAAATTTGAATGAAATAGATAAATACGAATATTTATGATTACTTCACTCCACATGGTAATGAATTTATTAGTCTCCCCTTTCTTTTGTCACTCAAAAGTGAACAAAATGAAACAAATACTTTTCTACTCCTACTTAATTTTTATTAGCTTCAAATAAAAAATCCTAAATAATAAAAACGAGAGAAAGAAAAAGTCCAAAAAGCCGCACTAAAATAGGTACACAGTATTGCTATTCATCCACAAACTTCATATCAGATTAAGTTTTCTCTCAACATCTATGCCATTCTGCTAACAACGAATTCCCGTACCGATTGCCATGAACGTTCCAAAAGTACCTCCACCTTGAAGCATTACTTTGCCCACATTGTTGATTAATTCACGTCCTCGAAGACCATATCTGCGTGAAAAAATAATATTAATTAATGCAATCTGAGATAAGAAACAAATATGCAATGCAATTGAAGCACCCAGTGCAACAACCAGATAACTCCACTTTTTTGCGAAATATGTTTTTTAATGCAGAAATACAAAAAAAAATAATCCTGCGTCGTTCGGTGTCCAAAAAAGACATCTAAGTTGGCTCTTGTCTTATTTCTTATTTTTGAGATTGTTATTTTTAATTTTCTCAATATTTCTAAAAGTGGAGTGTTTGCTCCATGCCGGTAGTTATATAACAAGAAAGCAGCACAGTCAATTTGCAACGTGCACAAAAATGACAAAATGATTCTATATTTACCTTAATGCAGAGAAACCCCCAAATAGTGCTCCACTGGCCATGCCAACACAAAATCCAATTGTAAATCCCGTCTTCATTTTATCAAAACATGATGGACCTTGGTGGCCGTAAACTCCACTTGGCATTGGCATTATGTCGTCTGAAATTATAAACACATTGTTTTTCCGAGTTAATTGGATGTTTTTCTAATTGATATTTAATAGAAAACACACCGTTTCACGATAAAAATTGAAATTAAATTTTATAAAGTTCCACGAACTGCAATCACAAATTGATTTGATGTAATTTTTCATTAAGTTTCTGGTTTTGACAGCCAAATGATGAGGAGAAAAATGTGTGCATATGTCAGGTTGGTGCTTTTTTTCGATATTAAGGACATCTAGTTGTGAGAAAGTTTAACTAGCATTTCGATGTTGTTTTGTTTTTGATTTTGTGTAGTTATTTCAAGCGGCTCAATGGTCTAGGGGTATGATTCTCGCTTTGGGTGCGAGAGGTCCCGGGTTCAAATCCCGGTTGAGCCCACTTCTTTTTTATTTATTTTTTAATAAACAAAAGTTTAATAATATTCAATGTTCGATTGAGGGAAAGTCCAATGTGACAAATTAAATGAGATTTATTTTTTGGCTTCATCTTTTGATTCAAACATTGAAGAAGGTGTGTGTTGGGTGGAGGTTTTGGCTTATAAAATTCTAACTGTGCAAAAGTTTAAGCTGTTTTCTGTTTTATTTTAATTTTTCAGCATCCAAAAGTGAAATGTACAATTACTATTTAAAAATCGTCCCGACCATGTATGTTAAGTTGAATCAATCACCCATCCATACCAATCAATTCTCGGTGACGCGCTACAGAAAAGACCTAACTGACAAGGAACGTGGAATGCCTGGTATATTCTTCTCATATGAGTTGTCTCCACTTATGGTTAAATACGAAGAAAAATCAAGGTAAACTCTAAAAAGACTTTCTCTAAAATTTAATAACAAATTATTTTCTTTTGTCTTTCTCTCTCTCTCTCTTAGATCCTTTGGTCACTTTGGAACAAATTGTTGTTCCATCATTGGTGGTGTATTCACTGTTGCTGGCATCATAGCTGTCTTCCTTAACAATTCACTCGAGGTGATAAAACGAAAATTCGAAATAGGCAAATTAAGTTAACAACAAAATAACAATTTTGTTCTATTGCTCGCGTGCCTCATTCCATGATTAGAATTAGAATTTCAGCTCAAAGACAAAACGAAGAGAGAGTATTTATTGAAACTTAAAAATCTCAAAGTAAAAATTATTGTGTTTTTATTGTTTTTTTATTTGCGAGTCTGTGGCTTTTTTTTTAGAAGAAAAGAAAATTTTAAAATAAATAAACAATCAAAAAATTATATTTATGTTGTTCTTTTGCCAACGGACAAGAATCCAGAGGTATTCGAGAAGTATTTGGCATTCATTTCAGAGATCGATCTTTCAGCTGCCTGTGGATTGACAATCTCAAGACCTTGCAACGGAGTGAATGCAACACTCGAAGCTGTACCCGAAATTTGGCGTTTGACTGTGGTGCTGCCCCCATAGACTTGTTGTTTCTGCAGATTTTTCTGCAGGGTCTTGCTGATGCGTACTTTGGTCTTCTCATCGACTTGGGGTAGACGAATACGACCGGTTCCGGTCTTGCCAATTGTTCCACGAGTATAGCCCAAGTCACCTTGGTAGGCGTCTTCTTCGATCTTAAAGGGAAACATTTTATTTATTTTTCTTTTTGATGAATTTGCTATTTTTAATCTTACATCACCGAAATTCATTCGGTTGGCATGTTTCCTGAATTCCGTTAGGGCATAACGTTCCTTCATCTTACGCACACGTTTACCTCCACGCTTCTTTTTGCTTCCTTCAATCGGTTTGGGTAGAGGCTTGATGAACTTAACTGGCGGTGGTTCCTGCAGTTTATCAAGTTTCTTTTCGATATCTTCTTTGAATCGAAGTCCGATTTCTCCATGGACCGATTCATGGCAAGCATCAACACGAGCCGCCAAAACACTTTTGGCCGCCACTAAACGAGCTGCTTTACGACGAACGTCCTGCGAAGGAAGATGTATGTAGATGTAGTTTAAAATTGAAATTTATATTTATTTTGTATATATTAGTATTACTATTAAGCATAATCTGTAGATTTTTCAAATCGTAGATGGAATAAATAAATAAATTAAAAAAATTTAAATTACAATCGAAAGGAGCAATTGGAGACTGCTAAGCTTGAACAATTCGCTTATTAGTCTATTGTAAGAAATAAGGTTGTCAATTGTTATCACCTACTATTGGGATCATTTGATCGATAGCCAGAAAGTTTGTCGAGGATTTTTGAAAACCTGGGGTGGAATCGGCTAAGGTGATTGTTGATTGTGATTGTCATTTTGCGATCGCTCTCTCTATATTTCCTTATTGATATGATGGAGACAGCTATAGTCAAAATGACAATCACAATCAACTATCACCTTAGCGATTCCACTCCTGTTATTGTCAAACCGAAGGTAGTTCTAATCAACGCTATTATAATATTAAACTAACCGGTGGATTATCCTGAACAATTTGTGAATAGTAAATGTATCCCGTGTGTGGCAACATCTGTGTCTTTGAGAATCCCGAAAGTGTTTTCTTTTCCGAACCAAGCACTTGAACATTACATGCTGGCATCTTGGACAGCTTAGTCAGTCCACCAGCAATGCCAAGAATTTTGGCAGCTGTTGACGCACCTAAACAAAAAAAAAAAGTCGAGTGAGAAGAACCAAATAAAAAATACCATAACCTTACCAATAATCATAGACAAGTTCGGAGCAATGAAGGTCATTCGACTTTCAACATATTCATAGATCTTGGATTTGTAGTTATTCAGTTGAAAAGCCATCTCGCATGCTTCATCAATTTGGGCCTTTTCAGCTGGAGTTAAATTCGTTCTGAATGTGTGATTTAAGTTATGAGAACTTGTTTTTAAATGGTCATCTTATAAACAACTTACCCTTGTGTTGTTGAAGCTGTAACGGAGACAATCATGATAGTTGCCTGTGTTAGGATTGCTTGGAGTTTTTCATTGTTCTTTACTTGATCCAGTTCATTTCCGAGCTCTCGGACAGCCAATAGGTATTCCATTTCACCGACAATTAGAGAATCAAGTTCGGGGAATCTTTTCTGGTACTTATCTTTGGTGAACTTGTGAATGATAGCTGAAATCTATTGGTCAATATCATCTTATGACAATGAGTCCTAACTCTACTTACATATTTCATTGTCAATTTCAACTGCGATAGCATTTGCCTCGACAATCAATCGATATTCTGGGTCAGACTCCACATTACCTATCATTTCGGCTGCAGATCTCTGGCGCGACGCATATTCTTCGATTTGTCGCAGAATATTCTGCAATCTCTCCGAGTCACGGAGTTTGCACAATTCACGAACTGATTGGACCTTTACATCAACTTCCATAAGATTGACCGAAGGTTTTAGAAACTTTTCAGATAGTTCGGCAGTTGCCTCATCATCTTCATCCATTTCTTCTTTTATGGTATCATTTAGGTCTTCATTATCGTTTTCTTCTAAATCAGCCAGGAGTTCGTCGGCTAGAGACATTTTTATTAGAGATTATTTGCTTTAAATTTGATAAATTTCCTTTAATCGTTTACAGAATGAAAACAAAATTTGTAAAATGTCAAAAATAAATACAGTACGGGTGGCATTTAGTGACATTTAAAGTTGACATTTGTATACCACAGAAGTCTTAATTACTCTATTCGACACTGGGATTTAGAAAAAATTAACATCCGCTGGTAGGAATGACTGCTTTTAAACGGTGCAATATTACCATGGGATTTTTAATCACGATGGCGTGTAATGCGTATGTGTTGCACTGGTTTTGCACGAAAGTGATTTTTAATTTTAATAAATGCTGCGGTTTTAATGAATGTTTACTTTGTTTCCAGTTTCTTAAGTTTGCATATTTATCGCTTATTATTATATGCGCTTTTCCTTATCATGTACAATTTTTAATTTGTGTTTCGCTCACTTAACTCAGTCAAATAAAACGGATTAAAGAGAGCAAAGAGATGACAACTTCCCCCTTGAACAAAACTTCCCCCATCGAAAGGGAATTTGAACGTTTTTTTTTTTTTAAATTGAATAAAACAAGTTCTGTGTGAAATATCAACGAATTTTTTTTTAAGATCTATAAATGACATTAAGCATGTTATAGCTTATTATCAATAGGTGCGTTTTATTATTCACAAATCTATCTGGATCCCGATCTGGATTAAGTTTTAACATGTATTACAAAAACAATTTGGGATCCTGTTTTCTATCGGGATCTATTTCAAAGATCCAAAAATTAGTTATTACACTGGCGAGTAGATGGCTTTTTATGGTAAGGTAGTGTAAGCTATAGTGTAAAGAAAAAAGACAAGACATAATTTAAAATTTCCAAACCCAAGGATAAAAAGAGACGGGCTTATAACACTGCTGTCACTAAGATCGTATCATTTTATTTTCAAGGGAAGATCCAGATCCGGATCCAGATATTTGTGGATAATAAAACGCACCTTTTTTCTTTACACTATAGCTTACACTACCTTACCATAAAAAGCCATCTACTCGCCAGTGTAATAACTAATTTTTGGATCTTTGAAATAGATCCCGATAGAAAACAGGATCCCAAATTGTTTTTGTAATACATGTTAAAACTTAATCGGGATCATCACTTGATAATAAAACGATACGGATCTTACTGACAGCAGTGTTATAAGCCCGTCTCTTTCTATCCTTAGGTTTGTAAATTTTAAATTATTTCTTGTCTTTTTTTTCTTTACACTGTAGTTTACACTACCTTATCATAAAAGCCATCTACTCGCCAGTGTAATAACTAATTTTTGGATCTTTGAAATAGATCCCGATAGAAAACAGGATCCCAAATTGTTTTTGTAATACATGTAAAAACTTAATCCAGATCCGGATCCAGATAGATTTGTGGATAATAAAACGCACCTAATATAATCAAATGAAAATAAAACGATAGAGACGAGATTAACAGCAGTGTTATTTTTTTTCTTTGTTTTTGTTTATTTACAAGAATTTGATGTCTTTCTTATATACACTACTTACAAAAATTAATTTAATTTTTCATGAAACGTCATTCCCATAAAGAGCAGGATGTCACGTTGTTGTTGTAATGCATGATTTTTGATGATCTAAATCAGTGTTTTTCAAACTTTTTGAGTACGCGACCCCTTTGCTAGTAACAAAATTTTGGCGACCCGCCATTATAATGGTGTCAGTTATTTTAAAAACTACATACACTGAACCCATTCCAAGCCCGGTCTAATTACACAAGATTTTACTTATTCGCGATGAAATTTTCTCCCGTATTGCAAAAAAAATTGTAGCAGGTCTTACAGTAATTTTCATTTTTTTGAATTCTTAAGTGCGCATCAGAATTGTCAGTTTTGTTTGTTTGTCATTTTTTTTTTATTTTGCTACCTACCTACATACATATGTATTGTAATTTTTATTTACTGTTTTGTTTGATACATCCTTTTTGTTTTAAATTTTGTCTTAAGTGCCAATGAGAAAGCGTTGTTAGCTAGCTATCAAGTAGCATACCGAGTTGCCAGAGCATCAGGGAAACCTCATACAATTGCTGAGAATCTTATTTTGCCTGCGGCCCTTGTTATGGTTGAATTTAGGAGAGTAGGATACTTTTGAACACTTTTTGCTTTCCAGGCTGCTAAAACCTAAAATATTCGAGAAATTGGCCTGATATTTTACTCACATTGAACAGTGGTTACAATTTTAAATTACTTTTAAAAAAGAGTAATAAAGTAAAATTTTATAAGCATTGTTGAAATGTGCCCCACTCTCCCCTATTTTGAGCGGGCAAACAGGAGTCAGATAAACTTAAAAATAAACCACTTTCTGACAATACAATTGAGCAGAGGAAAACCTTGAAGAAGAAATTTTATTTTGCAAAGCTCTTCCTGCTAATACTACTGGCCAATTTTTGTACGATATGTTTTTAGAAAGCTCTCGCAATTACGAGATTGATTGGAAAAACTGCTTTGCTATTTATAGCGATTTTGCTAGAGCAAAATTAAAATTAATAACGCCAAACGTTTCATGGACACACTGCTTTCTTCATCGACAAGGTGCTACCTTCTGAATAAAATGATGTGCTTAAAGATGTGATTAGAGTTGTGAACTCTATTAAAGGCAAGGCCTTTCAAAGTCAGCTGTTTAGGATCCTATGTGATGAAATGGGTTCACTCCATCAAAACCTCCTTTTTCACACAGAGGTCAGATGGCTGTCAAAAGGAAAAATATTGACACGACTTTTGGTATTGAAAGCCGAATTATTGATGTTTTTACAAGATTCAAAATCTGGAAATTTGGATCATTTTTCTGTGATCCCACTTGGCTCTTAAAATTATCATTTCTTGCTGATCTTTTCAACCACTTAAACATATTGAATAAGAGCCTCCAAAGTAGAGAAGAAAGCATTATAACTGCCAAAGATAAAATCAAAGGATTCCTCGCAAAACTTCGTTTGATGGTCAGAGTCTTTACAAACAAACAGTTTTGATTATTGAATGACCAATGAATATGCATGAAAATCTAAACTATTTTTTTTTCCTGGAGACAAAGGATGGGAGGCAAATCAAGCTCCAACGCTATTCCATAATAGAAAAAGATAAATGCAGTACATTGATCTTTGTTTGTCGTGATATCCCTAACAATGTTAATAGTCCATTATTTACAAACAAATGTTCTTAATTAGTTAGTTAGTTAAATTATTACATATTTACTTACATTTTACTAAACACCAACCAGACAGACGATCCATTAAATGAAAAAACCGCTACATTCCATATATGCGGATCTTATATTGTATAGAAAAGAATGAACGCGTTCACCTGAATAACAGAATTCCGCGCAGTATTACCGACGTTATCGACTTATATACAGATTCACTTCGAATGAATAGCAGAATATAGTGATTACTATAAGGCTAGGCGCGCACATTCAATTTTTAGTTTCGCAACTGTTTAGTTGCTAAAATGAAACATATGGGCTTATATGGGACACCGCGCACTTAGAGCAACTCGATTCTCGAAACTAAAAAGTTTGTGTTTTGACACAAACTAAACGATTGCCTTCGCAACAGTTGAGCTGTTTTCTATAAGAGCAAGAAAGAAAAGAGTGTGAGCGTGAGTAAAGAGTTGCCAGTGAGCGGTTCGCTTTCAACTGGTGATTAAACTATTTGATTTCGATCACAGTTGCCAGTGCGCGGCTAGCCTAAAATCAAAAAATGTCCGCCGATGAATATCAGAATAGGGCTGTATGAGTATGTTGTTATAACTAACTATTTCAAGATATCTACAATTTTTCACTCATTTCAAATACAAACTAAAATCGTCTCATTTGAAATATTTTTTTTTATCTCGTTGTGTAAATATATCGTGTGATTTCATGTCACAGTGAGCTTTTAAGAGAACGGTAAGCTCGTTGGTATGTACTGTTCCTAATTATAAATTTATTTCCAATTTCTCAATATTTTTGCTCCAATTCTTCATCCAACATCTCAAGCTTTTAACAATAATTGTTATGAAGATATGAAATTTCAACTTTGACCGTTGATAAATCGTCACCCCCGGATAGTTTCCTTAGTTTAAGCTTATCTTATTTTAGAAAAGATAATAAATGGAAAAAAAGTGAAACGCAGAATTAAAAATTAAAATGAAGGAAAAAATAAAATAAAAATACGATTAAGTGCCTCGGAAATCCCGAGATTTTCAGTCTCGCTTTTATTGGTATTACAAATTATTTATAAAAAAAAGTATTTATTTTATATGTACGAGTACATACACAAATATATAGTTGATTTATTTTAATTAATTAAGTAATAATAATTCATTAAATAGAAAATATTAATAATTCATTAAATAGAAAATATTAATTATTTATTAAATAGAAAATAAGCTTAACATAACTTTTTCGTTTTTCTTAATTTAAGTTTTTTTTTACAGATATTATTCAGTTTTTTCAAAGAGATTGTTCTTGGGCTTATTAAATACTCGTATATAAAAAGTAATATTTTCAATTATTTATACACAAAATATCATATATATATGTATGTATACTTATTTCAATATTATTGTATTTACATATATTTCTATTTTGATAGGTACATATGAATAAGTTTATCGAGTTGGTTAATATCTTAAGAATTTACATATTGTTTTCAACAGCTCAAGAAATTAAGCCAAATAACGTTCAACTAACTGTTTATATTTAGATTTATTTAAAAATATATTTTGTATAATTTCTTTAGAAAAAGATTTCAACATTTAGTTAGAAAAATATTATTTTAATTTATAACATGCATGTATTCTATTACCTAGTAACTACTAACTGCAGCCACGGTCAGGAGTATAAGACGCCCTTGAAAAACAGTCATTGTACTTGGTGAGATATAATGTGATATGCCTATATACCCCTTTAGGTGGAATACTTCCACATATATATGGCTCTCTTTAAACAAAGCGTTTCCAATGGTTCAAAAATTGCTCATGCATAATAATACCCCGTGTCGTGATGAATAGTCCTTTGGATTCTGTTAGTTCAAAGTTCTGGGAACGTTTGTTAGCCGCTGCCAACAAAAAACAAAATTTTCGTTTAGGGGTACCTTATCTAGGGAGTAACTTACAAATCGTTTAAGAGAGAGTATCTCTTGAAGTGAAAATAAGTGCTTTTCCTATCTAAACCATACGAACTGGGTAGAAAATTGAAGATCCCAGGTTAAAAAAAAAATACTTAATATCAAATACATTTATCAACCCGGAAGAAAGAAGTTTTGAGTAGCTGAAACATTTTGAACTTGCAGAGCAAAACATCTAGTTTGATTGCAGTCCAGACGTTTTTTTTTTTATTTCGTGTCAGTTGCATGATAGAATCCTTTAATAGTTTATGTTTGTTTTAATCTTTACTAAAAACTGTTATAAATATAATAGAAAGTCAGGGTCTAGTCACTTACAACTCTCAGCTTTGTGTTGTAAGCCGCCAATGTACTTGGTTCAAAGTCACCAAGGTGCAGAATTGGCTTTGCTAGCAATTTAATTATTTTAATTAATTTAATTATTAAAGAAGTAAATTTTAAATTAAATCAATATAAATGCAGAGAAATTCATTTCGGGAACGCGTCCTAATGTACGATCTTCCACGAGTCAGAAATATTAATGAAAAATTTAAGATATTTAACACTGTCATTGCTTAATATACCGTATTTTGTAAACAAAATCTAGTTTTGAAAAGGATAATAAAAGAATTTTTCTTTAAATTGTAAAAGTGCAAAAATAGTTTGTCCGATAGCACATAAGTCATTTCAGTGAACGCATTGATAATCAAACAAAAATAATTTTAAGTGAACGCAGCCATTCGGTGTCAAACGTCATGTAGAGGAAGCACACAATAACAAAGCCAGCTGTCAGTGTATTTTTCGTCAAATAAATTATACTCGTATTTAAGTGGTAAGTACCTTTTAATTCATTATTCGTAGAGCCTATATCAATAGTCCGTCAATTCGTGAATGTGTTTATTACATTTAATTATTGATGAAATCCTTTTTTACGACACGAAATAACAAAGTAACCTCAAATAAAATATTTTACTATTGACAAGATCAGATCACATTCAAGATGGCCGCTGTATAATCAAAGCGCGCGCGCTAATTCTTTCTGAAACTGAAATTTATACAAAATTAAACAAATGGAAATGATCAAATACTAAATTGTTTATTTCACTTCCTTACTTTTTTATTGAATCCGCACAAAATTCAAAACAAATTTTGAACACAGAGATAGACTGAAAACTACATATATTCGTTTTTTTCTCTTTATTTTGTTTTGAGCTATAAGAATGACAGTACAAACGTCATTTAATTAAAATTAAAATTTAAGGTGACGTTTATCGTTAAGCAGACTATTAAATTGATTATTGGTATGGTTAATTCTTTAGAGTCCGCTTAAATATTTAAGACATCTCTTAATTTGATTGTTGGTAAGGTCCAAAGAATAATTCCAAACTTAACCTCTATTCCAATTTTTAATAAAATCAGGGAGAGGTGGGATAAGTATTTGATGTATGTAAGTATAAAACATAAAAAAGGAAGCATGACATCATATAAGAAAAATTTGAGTTAAAATTTGAAGAAAAGCTTATAGTCACATTTCGACTCAACTCCTCTCACGATAAAGTCGAGCCAAACCCATTTATACTTTATACAGGGCTATAGCTTAATTCAAGCACGTTAGAGCTTATATTGAAATCCATAAAGTAGTAAACGAGTGACAGCAAACATTTTGTTTGTTTGATTATAATGAATGAAATAAATAAAAGTGAATTGCAGTATGTTATGAATTACAAGACGCGTAGACTTTTAGATGTGGTTCTTCGATGGCGTTGAGGGACCATGTGCGCGCCAAATATTCAAAAAAAAATCAGTTTTGAGTAATTCCTTAGAATTGAAATTCGATTTTTTAAATGTAGAACTTTTTAAGGATTTAGAGTTTTTTTTTAATTGCCATGTTTTTGACTTAATCTCGTTAATGGGTTAATATGGATTGCTCGATCTCGTTATAAATTTAAAGGCTAATAATTCTCGAAAAATAATTGAAAATTGACTCTTTATTCAACTTTTTGGTTAACAGTATTGAACCAATATCAAACATCTTAACCAACTAGCTACATTATAGTTTTAAGCCACAAGACTAATTTCATATGATATAGGCTGCCTTTTACTGTCGTTCATTTTACTACACTTTTTTTTCTGCAAAGAGTCATGTTTCTTTGACCTTTAAGTCCACTTTCGCTGTTTTTTTTTTGTTCTGCTTTTTTTTTTTTGAACAGATTATAATACATACCTAAATGAAAATCTATCTTTTCTAGCCTTCAAAAAGGATTTTGTAAGGCATCTTGTACAACAGCGTTAACATTTCCTGTAGACTGAAGAACTAAGGGTGTCTAATATGTATGGCCAAGACTGCAGATGTTTATGTAATCTATCTACATACATGTACATATATATTCATTGGTTAATTGTTACATTCTGTACAAGTTACAATTTCTATCCAATAAATGTTTAAATCTAGTGCCTTTTTTCTAAGCAGATTTGTATCTTTTTCCACAGCAGCGCAAAAGCTCAGAATTAAAAATGAAATTTCAATCAAATTTAAATGAAGTATACATAAATGTACCTGTACTTGTTTTATTTATTCACAATGGTTTCGTTATCAGGTGATTAGAAAATATTACAAGTTAAACAGTGATAAATTGTTTTTTATACATACATATGTACATATTTGAATGAAATATAGATAGTATATGTTTTATCTTAAATATGAATTTAAATTTATTTTCAGAGTAAATATTTTATTTATTTATTTAAAAAAAATATATATTTATACTATGGTTTTTTGTAGCACAAGATTAATATTAAGTTGAAGCTAAATGTAAGTTAATTTTATTCACCAATATTTCTGGTTCTTAGAATAATTTTTGGTTTACATTTTCTTATAATTTACCATTATAAAAGTTGCATTATAAAAATAATTTTAGTATTTAATTACTGATAAGTAATTAATATTTGTTCAGTATTTTTAAATTGAAAATACAGATATTTAAATAAAATATATACTTAAATAAAATATAAGTAAAATCTAATACACTTTCTTTCATCTAAACATTTTGGATAATTTTCAATTCGAAATTATTACAATTATATACTATTTACCAAAATGGATTTTGTTAAAAAACAAAATGATGGAATTAAAACATTGTCATTGGTATAATCAAAATTACAATTACATTCTTAAAGTTTTATTATCTTAAGATATATTTAGTAAAATAAAGTATTTAAAAACATAAATAATGCATAACCTTAAATTTTTCTTACCACAACCTTGTACACTTTGGCTTTAAGACTTAGTTTATCAAATACTTATTTTGTATTAATATTTTTTTTAAGTACACAACACATATTATGTGGAAACATTTACACATTTATTGCAATTACAAAATGTTCAAACTTTGCACGAATAAATATCTATTTTATAAGCTCTTATAAGAATAAAATTAGGCATATCTATGTTAAACTTTAGCCTAAATACATATGTGTAGAAAATATATAGAAAACTTTAATGGTTTTCTTATTTTGTACCTATAGATTTTAAATTAAAATATTGGTTCTTAAATATTCGAAAAAAAAATTAATTTCATTTTTATAATTTTTATAATAGAAAAAATGTTTTAGAAAAGGACAACTACGTTTATTAAGCTATATTTAATGAATACAAAAAATATTAATACAATATTCAAATAGATATTAATTTTGAAAAATAAATTTATCACATCCTATTCAATGAGCTTAAACCATAGAACTTTTTTTTCTAGACAATAATGAATACTAATAGTGAAAGTAATCCTAAATTCCTTCAAACAAATAATAATTTGTATGATATGTAAGTTATTGAAGTCTGCTTCTAGACTACAATCCACGCATTTTTATGCAAAAATAAAGTTTTTAATATATGAAAATTAAGTATATCTAATATAACATAAACAATACATTCAGTATTTACACATGCACATTTATGCAAATGCGTTTTTATTTTATTCTTTGGGTCATATTTATTAGTGACTTTTATTTTATTATAGATACACAACACCCATCGACGGAACGTTTATAAAGCAAAATGACATATATTGCCCATGTAATTGGATGTTCTGCCAAAAAGACATTAGATCAAAATGTGAACAAAATTCTTCAATAAACAAGGTTTGGGTGCTCTGTCGTTAAGCGTTATGCCCTTACACCTTCAATTATCCCATATTGTTAATTGAAAAGCAAAGTGAAGAAAAATATTTCATATTGCATATTTCACTTTGTGTTTCAACCGACGATAATATCTATGTATTTATTTGTTTGGAGAAAAAGAAAGTACATTTTATACGTTAAAATGTCACACTTATTATTTGAAATAACATCAATACAAATTTTAAAACAAAATTCACAATAATTAACCCAATTCACAATAATTTAACATACGTCAAAGTGAATTGAAAACAAAATTAATATGTCTAAACATCAATAGTTTTCACGTCGAAAATGTAACACTAATATTGAATTCATTCGTATGTTGAGATAACATAAGACTACGAATAATTATTAATTGAATTTAATTCTATTCTATTATTCACAACTGGAAAAAAGTTAATTTTTTACAAGTATGTGAAAATTTCACTTGGCTGGGTTATAAAATAAAAAAAAAACGTTTATTTAAACTCGCCAATTAATTGATTGTTCAGTTATTAGTCGAGACAAAAATTAAAAAAAAAATGTGAAATACGAATACTTTCGTTCCACAAAGAATATTTTTTTTAAATTTTCATGAAAAATATTGTTAATTTAATTTGTAAAATGTGCAAACTAGACTAAACAAATTCTTAATGGATAGAAAAAAATACAGTTTATTTCGAGATTTATAAGTAAAATTTTACTTCTCGTGAATTGAAAAATTAACACGTTCCAAAAATTTTTTCACTTTATTTAATTTCAATTTCGCATTGTGATCCAACCTTAATGAAAAAAGCTTTGATTTTTGTTCGATATTTGTCAACAATTTTGGAACTCATTAATTTTACATTTCACCGATTAAAAGTTACAAAGCTGAACTGAATCCATTATTCATTTATTGAAATAACATTATTTTGTTTAATTATATAAGTTGTTAATATCGAAGATTAATGAAATAAGTAACTCAATAATTTAATGGGTTTTATAAAAATTGTATTGATTTTTATAAAATTCAGATATGTTATGTAAATTAGGTTCTTGGTGTGGGGGCGAGAGTGGGTGTGAGTGAAAGTGTGAGTATGGGTTCGACTCTGGGTTTGGGATTGAGTGTGGGTTTGGGATTGAGTTTCGGTTTGGGGTTGAGTGTGGGTTGGGAATAGAGTGTGGGTGTGGATGAGAGTATGGATTCGGGTGTGAGCGTGGGCTTGAGATTGAGTGTGGGCTTAGGATTGTGTGTGGGTTTGGGACTGATTGTCGGTTTGGTGTTGAGTGTGGGTTGGGGATTGAGTGTGGGTTTGGATAGGAGTGTGGATTTGGGTTTGAGTGTGGACTTAGGATTGTGTGTGGGTTTGGGACTGAGTATGGGTTTGAAATTGAGTGTGTATTTGGATGGGAGTGTGGGCTTGAATGGGAGTGTGGGCTTAGGATAGAGTGTGAGCTTGAGATTGAGTGTGGGTTTGGGATTGAGTGTGGGCTTGCGATTGAGTGGTGGTTTGGGGTGCAGTGTGGGTTTGGAATTGAGTCTGATACTGGGTATGAGTGTGGGCTTGAGTATGGGCTTGGATATGAGTGTGGGCTTAAGTGTGATAGTGGGTTTGGGCTAGAGTGTGGGTTTGGTATTGAGTGTGGGTTGGGAATTGAGTGTGGGTTTGGGATTGAGCGTGAGCTTAGATGTGAGTTTGGATTGGTGTGTGAGTGTGGGTTGGGGGTTGAATATGGGCTTGAAATTGAGTGTGGGTTTGGATTTGATTGTGAGTTTGGGTGCGAATAAGGGTTTGGTTGTGAGTGGGAAGGTGAATGATTATATTGGTATGTTGGTCGAAATAATCTTAAATCAATGCTGGTATTGGAGCTCCCTTCAGTTGTAGAGTCTGCAGCATTTGTGTGTTGTGATATAATTTGTTGTGGTACTGGATATTGATTTACTGGAATGAAAACAAAATTAGAATTTTTAATGTATTTAAAAATGTTGCTTGTAGTTAGAGAACTTCAAAATAAAGAGATTAAATCATGTTCATAATGTTTCATGTAATACACATACTTCAGTTATAATTCAATTTAGTCAAAATCAAATTAATGCAAATGTAGAAATTGTGAAAAGTGTGTAAAGATGCCTTCGTTTATCCATTTCAATTTGAAATTTAATAAAAATAAGTTACGAAGCTGAATTTACTAGTAAATAGCTTTTGGATTTGCTTAGATTTCGTTTAAATACAAATCAATACAGATCAAACGCATCACCATGCTCTCGCCACATCATACAAGAGAACAAACAAGTTACACAATGTGACTTGTGTCGACACCCCGCCAGCACTTAATGAACGAATTATGAATGTATGAATTTTAGACTTAACTCGGGGTAATGACAATAACAGAATTGAATTCTAGCCGAGTGTCCTAAAAGAAGAAAATTGGCGTGCAGAAAATCGACAGTTTATTTACACGCACTTTCATATTTCGTTAGTACGCTACTTTATGGAATATGTAAACAGAAACACATCCTTACCGACGCCAAAGATATCTAACAGATTCCTGGATGTCGTTTTATTTTGAAAGTATAATTCTGAACAGATTTATCAATTATGCTCAAAGTATTGAAGGAATGTTATTGATTTGACTCAATGAGCTTCAAAAATTTGCAAAACAATAATTTGATTGATTGATGAAAAAACAAAAATACAAAATTAAGCTTGTCTTACCTGGGCTTTCATCAATTCTCTCTGAGGCAGCATTGTTAATAGGATAACCTGATTCAAAATAAAATTAAATTTTATTCTGAGTTATACAAACTTTGAACGTCTTTATACCTGTATTTTTGTCTATTTGCATGGTGGCCATGAGATATTTATATTCGCCCCAAGTAGTACCTTAAAAATTAATAACTTATTTCGTTACTTTCAGCAAATATCATTTAAAATCTTACGAGAGTCTAGTACAGGTTGTGTTGCAATATTTCCTCTTGCCGGCGAGTCATTTCCTATTGTCTGCCAGGTTGGAGAAGCTTGCGTTATCATGGGTACAGGTGATGGGGCTGCCGCAGCAGAACTATTTATAGATTTTTTAAAGCCTTCAAAATTGTGGACAAATTTGTTGAACGATTTAACAACTATTTCGAGTTGAGTAATTCTTTGTTCAGTGGTCAGTTCAGGTGGTTTAACCGCTTGCTGAGTTCTGGCTCTCACCCAAGCATCCATATCTACCGGAGCCGTTGACATTGGGGCAATAGTTTCTTGTGGTCGCGCAAGCCAATGGGGTTCGTCACTTGTGTCATTGGGTCTGACTGTCTGTTGAAGTCTGTCATTCAGCCACCTATCCGGATCAACAGTACTTTGTTGCAATGATGCTTGGGGATGACTCTGTGTGGCTGCTTGTTTATCCTGCCTCCTAAATGGCCCCTGATTATTTAAAAGCTGTCTTATAATTTCATTATTAACTCTGGTAGGGGCTTGAAAGCTTCGAGAGTCATTAGAAATCTGATCTCTGTCTGTTTGATTTCCTGTTTGATTAGCTGAAGCATTTTGAAGACCTTGTAAGCTTGGGAAGTAAAGTTGACTTTTATAGAACTGATGGGGACCTAGGTGACTGGAAGGATCAGCCATGTGGGGATGACCATACATTTTTGAATTTGCTTTAGATGATTTTGAACCAGATGAATTCCTTATATTCGAAGTATTGGGAACATTCTGTGAATGCATATTTGCCTCTTGAGTAGCTGGAAAATGGGGAAAATGGTGCTGGGTTTTTGAAAATCCAGATGCTAGAGGAGGGTAGGAGGGACCGTAATATGGATGATTGTTCATAGCTTTCGTTTTTGAACGAGTTAAAACAGCCGGTCGAGGAATTTTGATTGGCGCACCTCGATTTGCTTGTGAAGTGTTAGTATAACGTTTACTTGACGGCTGCGTGTGATTGGTATTTGGAGAAGTGTGTGCCGGTGAATAACTGAGAATTTTTTGCAAATTTTGTCCATTTGGTTCTACAGTTGTTTTTGTATGATAAAAATGGGTGCTTATATTCGTTATTTCTTGTGTGCTACTTGATGGTTTCGGGGATTCTCTTGGATGTATTTCATTAATAGCAACTTGTTTTTGTTCAGCACTTGATCTTGTTGATGTTGAAGGATTGTTCTCAGGTCCATAAACTACTGGTCTTTGAAGATAAAATGGCGTAAAATATCTGCTGCAACTCGGCATACTCTGCATCTTAGTGAACGTATTAAGTTCCTCAATATTAGCGCCTGACTGAGTTTTAGCTTGTTGAGTAGGATTTTTCTGAATTGAAGATAAACGTGAATTATTATGTTCCGTATTAATTTCGGTCATCTGATCAGCTCGAGAAGCTTTTTGAATAAGTGTATTTTCCAGCTCAGCAAAGTGGCCTCTTGAATTTATCTGTCCATGAATAGTCCTTCGTTGTTCAGTACTTAGTATACCAAGTGATGTTGATGCAATATTCTTATCCTCAATAGTTTGCCTTTGCTGAGAAACTGCCTCAAAATGCCTTTTGAGGTTGGGTATATTTTGAATTTTACAAATCAAATTCAGCCCCTCGTTGTTAGAACTTTGTTGGTTGATTGCTTGTTCATTAGAAGATTCCTGATTATTAGCAACTTGTGTAGAATTATGACATTGCGGATTATGTTCAATAATTGCTGGAGCTAGCGAAGGTTGGATATCTTCAATATTCGTTGTTGATACGGTGACCTCATCATTATTAGACGGCAAAGTAGTGACAGTAGTAGAACTTTGTACTTGCGCATCTTGTAATACATGAGAAGTATTGGGTGAAAATTGTATAGTTAGTTTTTCATCGCTTACTATAACCCCAAGCGGCTTAGGTGACGAAGCTTCCATCAAAACATCTGTATTAGTTATATTCGATGCATATTCTTTAATATTTGGATTTTCTACGTTGGACGTTTCCAAGCAATCAGGAGAAAAAACTGTTGATGCATTACTTGCAGGCGATTGTACTAAAAATTCCATACTATTTGAAGTCGATGGTAAACACGGCGAAATATTGATGCTTGATATTGAAGCTGGTAGTGGTAGAAACTTATTTAAATGTGCAGAATTGCTTAGGTTTACTTCCGATGGACTCCCAGTTAAATCAATTGTATTGCTAGGTGGCAGAATTGTTTTTGGGATGCTCGAACAAATATGTGCTTTCAGTTGTTCAGAGAAGTAGTTTGAAATTGATGGGTTTTTACTTTCATCAGATTTTGATGTTGATTCAGTCTTTTCAGTAACTGAATGTGATTCGTTTATTTCGTGTTTGCATGTCGTAGATACCAATATGCCTTGATTTTCTATTTCTGTAGTCTTTTTCGGCGTAGGACATGTTTGTCCCACTTTATTCTGCACAAGCTTCAGTTTGTTACCTTTAGTGCGGTATGAGACATAACTAGGGAAGGACATGTTTTCAGTCGGGTCTTTTGAATTGGTTGTTGCTTCTTCTTCGGATGCAGCCGACTCTTCGTTACACTCCTCTTTGTTAACACAATGATTTGGCTTCATTGGAAAACTCCTATCAGATTGTACGGAGCTTTCAGAAGACAAATCCGAATCGTAGGAAGATGGATTTTGTGCAGGTTGCTTATTCAATTTGTTGGATTTGAAAAAACATGTATTTGGCGTTTCTTTGGTTTTTTTCAATAAAAAGGAATTTCTGTTGAACGTGTTGAGGACGTCTTTGCGCTTTTTATTATTCTGAAATGATTTTTTTTTTAAATATTATATCAAATATTTTTTCTTTAGCAACGGCTCCCTAAATAAATTTCTCGGTACAAAAAGCGATCATTATTTAGTTTGCTAAAAGATTTGCAATAAATTCAAATATGACTTTGGTTTAAACAAATCATCAGATCAAATCAGATTCTTAGCAAAGTTATTCAAAAAACGCTAAATAACGATCTCTGTTTTGCAAGAAACCTTTTTTTAGTGAGCATTAGTTAAGGAAAAAATTAAGAAAAAAAACACTTACTGGCAAAAATAGACTTTTTTCAAATTGAAGTCGTTTCTTTTTAGACTCTTGTCTGAAAACCAAAAAAACAAAAAAACATATTTTTAACTGAATTAATTTTAAATCTTTGTTGATTTTTATTAACACATGAATATACAATGTACTTTGTTTAGTGAAACTACTTTATTAAAAAAGAGAAAAGTTTAATAGAAAATTTAAAACTTTTTGGTCCTCCCATCATTGTAGATTAGATAAGACCGATGCTTAACACAAAACAGACATTAGATGAAACTTACAGACTTAAAGTGTGCCTGGCTTCAATTGTGAGGTTTTTTAATTGCCGGATTGGCGAAATTTCCATTTTTAATATGTCCCTATGGAATAATGTTTTGAAATATAAAGAAAATTTATCAAGATTTAAAAGGAAATTGATATTTGTTTTTAAAGAATTCAATAGGAGCTCAAAATTATGTGCATCATTTTAAGTATTATTAAATTAGTGTAACATAAATTTATGTATGTATGTATGTTTATTTTATAATGTTAATTTCAAACATATAATAGAGACGAGGACACAAAAAGACATTTACAAATAATTACAAAATATAGAAACTACGTTAACACAAAACATACATAAATAACTATAACGAGAAAAGATATCTGATGTATTAATGATTTTTTAAATGAATTTAGATTAGCAATTTAATATTATTGAAGAGGGTTTTAAGATTGCAAGTATTATTAACAGACTAGATTTCAGGTTTTATGGATACATCAAAGTATAACGCTTACAACACTAAATAAAAGTATTATTTCCAATCTCTTGGCACCATTTTATGACATTTAATTACAAAATTTATAAACACTAAAACATTTAATTTCACGTTTATACAAAAACCTTATGTATGAATTCTGCAATACAATAAGCTCTTGTTTCGAAAATAACGGTAGAATTAGTGAACTCATTAACGAGATATAAGGGAATGACGCAAAAATAAGACAAAAATGAAAAAAAACCCTATTTCTATTGTGTGCAGTTTTCTCTAAAATGTTAGAATCATTTTGGAAATAACAGATACAAAATTTATTGAAAATCGTTTTCAAAAGAATTTAAAATCCTTGTGGCATAGAAATTACTTCTGATTAAGTGGAGCGATTGAATTAAATTGTAGTTTCGTTATATATAAATATGGAAAATTGAATTTACATATAATCATAATGCTTCCCTAATGGGCCAATGCTCTACGCAATACAATAAATCAAAAATTTGTCAAAGGATAATATTTTAAACTTACACTAGCATTGTCGCCAAACGATTGAAACATCAGAAAGGACTTATTTTACACAATTGAAAAACCATATAATTACAATCGCAATAATTAAATAATTAAAAAATAACTCTGGATTTCAGTTATATTGTGAAAATAAATTTTTTTTGCTCTGCCTATGCGCCTATAAGTGTTCTCGAAGGCTCGATTTTGGAGCCATTATTGTTAGTTTATTTTAAATAGATTCTTGTTTCTTCTTTCTGTCTTAAATACAAGTTTAACTTTCATGTACAGTTGATAAACATAAATAAATATATTAATCCAAATCCTTTAATATAAATCCTTTCAAAATCATAATCTATTATCAGTAAGTATTAAACAACATAGGTACACTGAGGCGTATACGTACTTTTTTCTTTTAATATTAAGCTCGCTTCTTCTTTGCTCTATGATAGTGTCAATTTTGTTTTTATTATTTTAAATATTCTTACATCGAGGTGCTAGTATTTTATTCATATTAACAGGCCAACCCGTTTCTAGCCTTTTCCTTAGGTTTAACAGTTCTATTATCAATTTTAAATTGATAAACATGAAAATTCGACAATTAACAATCCAATTGATATAATTTTTGAACATTGAAAATGGAAGAGACCATTGTGAATAAAAAGAAAATTGACAATTATCGATAAATAGTTGATTACGTTTTTGATAAATTAAAATTTTTAATATACATAAATTATCAATTGATGATTGACAATCATAAAAGGGGGGTGTTAATGTTATGTTTTTTTTTTTTTATGTTCCGGATGCAACTAAAACAGCAAATTTCTCTTGAAGTACCATTTATTAATGAATTATGTATTGGGGGTATTTCACTGCGACCTACTGTTTATTAAAAAAAAACAACATTTTTTAAAAGTTTTAAGTGCTAATATTAAATTTATATAAATTTTGTGCTAAAAAATAAACTTTTAGATTCAAAATATTTGTACAGCCCACAACCTTAACGGCACTCTGATTAAATGACACTAAATGAGTTTAACATCGTATGGATCGTAGGAAAGTTAAAATCATAGCGATGACTATCAAAGGGCACGGTAGTGCCCAGCCAAGTTCTGGCACTACACCCTTTTTACAGGAACAAACTTAGGCGATTTTTGATCCCTCCCTATCTTCAGTACCAATGAAGTCAGAAACTTAAAATTCCGAATATTTGCTAAGCTAGTCAGGCACAGGCGCCTCACCAAATTTCAATGTTCTAGCTGTTGAGTTTGACAATTCTACGAAGTAGTCAACTTGGCAGTTTCTAGAATGACAACTTTATGTCAAGTCAATTTCCGGCCACACGATATAAAGGTTAGCCCTCTTTTTAACCAGCCGACAACGTGGCCAGTCGTCCTCAACCTCAACCTAAATACATTACATATATTTTAATATTTATTAAAACTTAGTTTGCGAATATTGTTAAACTTAATTAATAAACTTTATATGAATTTACTCTTTAATAAATTCAAGTCTGTTTTATTGAACCCATAAAATTATAATACTAGCATAAGTGGTTCTTGAGATATAAGGCGTCAAAAATCACAAAAACCGTAACTGACTGACTCATTGACTGACTGACTGACTGACTGACTGACAGATCATCAACATTATGGAGAACTTCCCGACATCGTAGAATCTTGTAATTTTGCACAACGGTAGGTCTTGTCATGCTAGCAGAGGAAAAAATCGAAAATTTGAAGTTTTATATTCAGGGGGCGTGGTATCCGAAATGGTGTTGGTTGAATGGAGCACTTCCGACTGCTGTAAAACGATGAAATTTGGTGAACCGGTAAAGCTTAAATTGCAAATAAAGGACCAAAAATAAAAATTGAGATTTTCCATTCAGGGGGCGTGGTATCCGCACACTTTCTCCGAATTGGTGTTGGTTGAATGGAGCACTTCCGCCTGATGTAAAACGATGAAATTTGGTAAAGTTGCAGGGCTTAAATTGCAAACAAAGAAAAATATATAAAATTTCAGGTTTTAAGTTCAGGGGCGTGGTATCCGCCCACTTCCTCAGAACTGATATAAATTATATATGGCACACTTGCGACTGCAGTAGAACAATGAAATTTAGTAGAATGCTAGGGCTCAAATTGCATATAAGGGACCAAAAATAAAAATTAAGGTTTTCCATTCAGGGGCGTGGTATCCGCCCACTGCTTCAGAACTGATGTAAATTATATATTGCATACTTCCGATAGCAGTAGAACAATGAAATTTGGTGGAATGGTAGGGCTCAAATTGCATATAAGGGACCAAAAATAAAAATTGAGGTTTTCCATTCAGGGGGCGTGGTATCCGCCCACTTTCTGAGAAAATGTTTAATTTATATGCAGCACTTCCGATTGCTGTAAAATGATGAAATTTGGTGGAATGGTATAGCTTAATGTTGCATTCAAAGCGAAAAATAGAAAATTTAAGATCTTTTATTCGAAGTGTCTTTTTATTGTCATTTTGAATCTATACCTGTATCTTGAAAATTCATGACTTTTCTTAGAATGAGAGTGCTTGATTGGTACTCTATGTTATGTTAACATGAATGAAAAAAGAAAACATTTGTATACCTACCTGAAAAAATTATGAGTTCACATAAAAAAAAAATCTGAACTGTGATGTGAACTATAATCAAACCACTAATTAGGCTATTAATTGGTGGGCTTCCTTCATTTAAGAAAAGAAGTTAAAATTGCAACAAAACCATCATCGCATCCTCAACAATTATTGCTTTTTTATGACTTTGAACGGATGTAGGTACTAGTATTTATAATTAAGGTAGGTATGTAAGTGTTAGGTATCTTGCCAAGACAAGAAGAAACAATTGAAGCGCAAATCAAAACAACCAATAAGAAAAAGAAAAAATACCAAAAGAAACAGGAAGCTATAAACTAAGTTGATTTTAGTAGGTAGAGTCCACCCTTCTATCTTTCTGTATCTTTCAAGATTTCGACATGGCAAAATATTAAAATCTTTGCAAAAAGGAGTGAGATCAGACCAAAAACATAAATGTTAAAAAAAGAGCCAAGTTCTTCTATACAAAAACCTTTGTGTAACAAGTCAGCCGTGAAAAGTACTGAGATCTAAAAGTACGCCAAGTTCTTACTTCATGAAGGTTTAATACCGAATATTTAAAGTAGACTAATATTCTAACAGCTACAATGTAATAGAGAAATTTTATTATTTAATGATTACTGATTAAAATTTGATGGGCTTACTTGGCAAGTTTTTTTTTATGCCCAATTAGAAAGGTTTTAAAAACTTGACCAGTGATAGATAAATACATGAATATTTACAAATGTCTACGTAGTTTACTTAAGACTTACAACCCATAAGATCTGTGGAATGCCTTGCAACAAGTAATCCGTTTTTTTAATGAATTTAGTGGATAAATAGGTTACATTATTTTGAGGGATTTTATTTTTGACAACTTAAGCTTGCGCTTAATGGTAAGTGCGTTGGACTGTTAGGACTGTTATGCAGAAGGCATTGAGTTCGATTCCCAGCCTCTGCAAAAAAGTTTTTCAAGGGTGTACTGCCTCTTGCGAGAAATAGACAAATCCTCTATGAGTATCTCTTATCATGAAAAGTGCCGCTCGGAATCGGTATGGTATGGTAACACGCACACTGGAATGTTTGAGAGTTGTAAGTCACTAGGTCCTGGTTCTCTTCGAGCTGTTGCACTATCAAATTAAATTTTAATTTTGTAAGCTCTCAATATGGTATATGTAAGTTATGTAGAGAATGGGCCAAATACAAGTTTCTTTTTAAAAATAAAAATAAAATGAACATGTATTATGATTTTATTAGTAAGAGAAAACATTCTCATTAATTATGGAGCACAACGTCGTCAAAGTGGCTGCCTCTGCTGAAGTCAGTTGAACCTTGTAAGTAAATAATTGGAGATCTTTGTGCAAAATTCTTTTCAGGCGTTGATGTTTGTGAATTGAGTCTCACACTCTCGCCTACAGCAGCCACATTCTCGTCTGTGCGCACCGTACCAGTACCAGTCTCACGAGCTTTTTGCAAAAACTTGCGTACAGCAGGCGCGGTGGGTGCTTCATTTCATGTCATCGCAATGTTTGGGCTATTACATAGCATTCACTTTGGAAATAAGTTTTCAACCAACATTTCCCAACGTTGTTTAAGCGTAAACCGAATCATTTCGTCGTGCGAAGAATAATACTGACTTTCAGTGAAGTTTTTTTTTAATATAGAGACATACACAAAATGACACTTATACAATGAAAAAACAATAAATAAATTTGAAATCGAATTTCACACTTCCACCAAACCGAATTGCAAATGAAAGCTCTTTTGAAATTTAGAGTGACATCCATTTCACCAGTAATATCTGTAAATCCTCGTCAATAGACTTTTTCAGTACTACAGAAAGTGAGGAATCAAAATCAACGTCCCAAAGTCGGAACTTATCTACTTCTGCGGATGTGCCAGTAGCAGCAACATACAGAAATTTAATCCTTGATACACTTCGGCCAGCTGCTAAAGTTCAATATTCATGCAAAATGTATTCTTAGAAAAGCCTGCTGAGCATTCCATTATGTCCACCCATTGATGAAAAGAAGTACTGCAGACCAAATTCCTTCCACATATACATATGTATAAGCAGCTCTTGAAACAAATCATCGCATACAGCTTTCCCGTATGGTTTTCTATCTCATGTGATAGCTCAAAGTTTTTGAAAATATTAAGGATATGTATTAAACTTAGTCATATGACTTCCTATTTATCATCTCTAATAATTATTCATAATTTATTAGTCACCACAAATAATAATGACATTCATAGTCAATTGATAACTACTAGAAGTGCTTCATTTGTCTGTGAATTTCAAATGCCTGGAAATATTTATTAGGTACTAGTTGGGATGAATTAATATTTTTATATACACAACCTGTTAAAAGTCTAGGCTGTATAACAAACATAACGTCATCATATTTTTGACAGCCTACACGATCGAAGCAGTTCTTGTCAACAGGCTTTGTGGCTTTGTGAGACTGTCCTTAGAGGCTATCAAATAAAAGTTATGACTTCAAATATAGTGTTTATATACAAAAGGCCTTCCTGCTTGATTGTTTGCCGCCACCACGTTAGGCAGTCGTGCTGCTAACACTCATTAATGAGACTTCAAGTCATTAAACTTTTATTTGGTCTACTTCAAACCTCTAAAAAAAAAAATCGTTAAAAAAAAAATATAGAAACCCACAGAAAATACATAAGTGTCAATCAATGGAAAAGAACTTCAAGAGTATCGAATTTGGTGTCGAATGGGTGTTCGAAGACCATACTCACATGGAAGATCGTCAATGATATTACCCTAAGTACACAACTCATGCAAGCATCGCCACCTCTCTCGATAGTTGTCGTTTGGTCAAGCTAACTCTAGAATATAGATTGTTAGCACTTCACACGTCATGCAAAAATATCTCCATAAAAGAAAATACAATTTGTTCCGGTAGTTTGATAGTTTATTGGCATTCTGACGAACTTCGCTTATGAGAGCGGAATTGCATTTTAAAATATAAAAGGGCAGTTGGAAAATTGTAATTCGATACATTTTTTTAAATGTTTTCTTTTATTTTATTTGAGTGAGTAAATTTTCTTTTCTTTTTAGGTTTAATGGAGTTATCGTCTGCAGAGTCTCGACTTCATGGTTATTAACTTTCAGCAAGGCAAGCTTGCATATTAGTGTATTGTAGGAAACACATTTTAATTTTTATCTTTTCGGCGAAAACGATAAACAAAACAAAGATTTAAATTTCGTATGAATAATCGAAAATAAAATAAAAACACCACTTTGCACGCAAAATCTGGAGGAGAGAGAAGAGATGTGAATTTGATATTAGCCCAGCCCTATGACTGATTTTATCTATGTTTTTCTTTGTTTTGTATTCGTTTATAACTTTAAGAAGTCACGCATTAAGCGGCATGATGATCTTTCATTTTAGTATAAACAAAACTAATATTGAAATCCCAGAAAAATATTATCCTTCACGAGAACTGGTTTGTTTATTTTTTCAATAAATTACAAAATTTATTGTTTTTTTTTTCTGGAAACCGTTTAAATAATGCTTAAGTGTTCATTTTCATTATGTGTATCAGAATTATTTTTTTATAACCATTTATATTGGGTATGTTACATGTTTTAAGTGGCTTCTGAGAGAGTTTTAAGAAATAACATTTTTGAGCTAGATTAAGAACAGAAGGGAATTAAATGTGACCTTTTTGGTATATTGGTATTCGGGAATTTTTTTCTAGGAAGTTGCTGCAGATGTTTAAGAAAATTAAACTTCGTTTAGTTTAGTTATTCTTATAATCTATAATTGTTTTGTATCGTGTTTTAAAATAGTATGAGAGAAGATGTTCCAAGAACACTATACTCAAAAGCATTTCGTTGAGTTTGTCATCAAGCTTATCGAAAATGTGTGCATTTGGAATTGATAAATCTCTTCTTCGATGCATTAGAAACTTCATTTCGAACCGAACAATACAAGTTGTAATTATAGCAAAACAAATGCTGGTGTGCCACAGGGCTCCATTTTGTCTCCGATTCTCTTTTTCGTGTTCATCTTTTACCTGAAACTTCTTTTCATTTTTGAAAGGTTAGTTTATTGTGTTTCTTAAATAATACTGATCTCAAAGTCAGTTTGGTATTTTAACCACAAAACATGGGTTTTGCTGTCTTAAAGTAAAATTTGTAAGAATATTACAGAATGATTTTAAAGTTTTAATATCATTTTTATAGAAAGAAATTATATTTATATTCTTTAGTTCTTTAAAAATGCTATTATTATTATTTACTTTCCTTCAAATACTCGTAACCAGAGAAAACGTCATTTTGTGGTTTAGGATTTGTAACCCAAACTTGTGTTATACATATATAATCGATTTCCCAAATAAGCGAATGAAATATCCATTTGAAAGGTATTTATTGGAAAGACAATTTTTTGTGTCCTTTTTTTAAATATTTTGGTGCCATGACAATCTGAAATTTAGAGAATTTTGGAAGTTCAATGTACGGCCACTAATCGAGATCGAACACCTAGAGCCTTATATCGACATTTACAATTTGCAAAGTTATTCTGACGTATGTCTATTCATGGTGAATCGACATAAGCATATTGAGCTAAAATATCTGTCAGCTGCCTCTTAAAATGGCAGAACTTATAAAAATCGTGTCTTTTTATAAAACAAAATTTATATTGGAAACAAATATGTATGTAAGTGCCTTGCAAAAAGCAAATGACAGAAAAACTTAAAATATTACGTTTTAATAAATATATTTAAGACAAAAAACGTACAAGTTATTCAGGAAAACCATTTTTTATGTGATTGCCTATGATATCTTGATGCAACTATTCCACATCTTCTTTAGTGCAATTTTTCAATTTTCCAAAGGCTATGCGAAAAATTTACCTTAAATTAATGTACACTTTCTACAAAAACACGTCCCCCATTGCAGATTGTAGATATTTTACTGCCAACTGTTTCAATTTTGGAGACTTTTATCAGACGTTCATTGACTGTCCAAACCTGAAGGTGGATCCTTCTTTTCATCGTTTTTTCCTATTGACCTAAGAGAAATTGCTTTGGAAACTGAATATTATACTATAAACATACCTTGCAATGGAGTTAAATGCCAGATTTAATTTTCGAAGAGAGGCAGCATCTAAATCGGCAAAGATTTCACACCCATAAAATAAAAGGGATAAAATTAAGGGTTTTACTAATTTTAACTTAGATTGAGGTAGTTTCTAGTAAGAGATAATAAAAATTCATTTTGGATACAAGTAAATTGATGTGATCATTCCAGTTTAAAAAGCTGTTGTACAAAATACCTAGATTTTTTAACGACCAGGAATAGATAGCGGAAAGATCATTATTTAACCTTTCAATACCATCTTCTATGAGTTCCAATAGAATAACATGATACTTACAGTGAAATACACATGATGGGAGATCATTTATAAATAAAGTGAATAACAACGGACGCAGCAATGAACCTTGAGGAACGCCTTTGTGTAGTATCAAAAAAATTGACAACTTTCTATTTACAGAAACGGCTTGATAACGATTAGTCAGATAAGATAACATTAGTTTTTTAGTAACATTGGAGAAATTTAAAAAGTTAGTTAGTTTTACAGAAAGATTCTTTGATTCAACAATATCAAAAGCCTTCGAAAAGTCAAGAAGAATTACTATGGTAACAAGAACTTTATCAATGGCTATTGTTATGTCATCGCCGACTTTAAGGAGATCAGTAACATAGCTGTGATTAGCCAGATTGAAGAGGATTAATGATCTTAGCACATTCAATATACGCCTTAATTTGTTGTCTTGTGATTAACTCAAATGCTTTTAAAAGAAAATAAAGAACGGCCTGTATTCATTACTTTTTTTTCTTTTTTGGGAATGATAACAATGTTCTCAATTCAAATGGAAAAGTCCTGCATTTGGTCTTCGCAAATCGATTTCTGTAGCTGATAACATTTTATTTGAAAACTCTGTTCATCATTATACTATTGATAGTCAATTCTATATTGATCGTTTTTTTAAATAGTCTTTTTATAGTGAAAGAGTGCCACATTTTCGAAAAAAATTGATGATATCCGATTTATAAACTTTTTCAGAACTATAATTGGAATAATATTTATGAAGATAATGGTGCAGTTGTAATTTCCATTTAAAAAAAAACCTTTTCGGAGACTTGGCTTAGAAGAGAAATACTAAAACTAAACTTTATAGGATCTAATTAGCGTCAAAATCAGTTAGACTAAGAGCCCACAGCAATTTTTGTGTGTGATTGATAACAAAAAATAATTAGCTTAATTAGATAGGCCTTTTATAGTTATTTACAAATGTGAAAGCCTTGCATACTCTAGTGGGCGCAATAGTGCATAATAGTGCATTAAGTATGCAGTTCTTTCCAAATCTAAATAATTGTGATAACAACTTTGCCAAATGTAGAGTTAAGCCCCCTGATTGAAAATATCGAGGTCCAAGACGTTTTACAGACAGCCTTCTGCCTGCCAGACGCGATAAGAATAGGCAACTTCTTGCACTTAGAAGGCCACCTTCAAAACGTCATGGACCTCGATATTTGCAATCAGTGCACTTAGCTGTTCATTTTGAAGTTATGGCAAATTTTGTATCCCAATTTTTTAGAATTTGGAAAGAACTGCATACTTAATGCACTATAATGCACTATTGCGCCCACTAGAGTATGCAAGACGTTCACATTTGTAAATAACTACTAAAGGCCTAACTAATTATGCTAATTATTTTTTGTTATCAATCACACCCAAAAATTGCTGTGGGCTCTCGGTCTAAGTTGTTGACTACACTAAATAAAGGGAGGGCCAAATACAAGTTTCCTTGGGTGAGTGCTTCTTTTTTAACAAAACTTCTTTTTTTGTTTTTTTTTTTTTTTTTTAAACGCACTGTTTGGGCTATACAGCACTCAATTTGGAAATAAGTTTTCAATATTTCCCAACGTTGTTCAAGCGTAAAAAGAATCATTTCGTGCCGCGGAAATATGTTACTGACTGTTAAGATTTCGAGCGGAAATCAGCTGTCAGTGTCAAAATAACATATGATTTAAAAAGAAGCCACTAGATGACCACCCTTTATATAGAAATATTTTCAACTTCATTATAAGTTCAGCATTGAAAAATTCGGACTTTTAATTAACCTAAGCAACGAAGGATGTTTTAAATAAATTTTCATCTGGTTTGTCAATTAATGTTTACTGTATGCATTTAATTGTAAGGCATTCATTACATAAAAATAAATATTTGAGATAGATAAATATACTTTTCATTGCATTTTTACCTCTTCTTCTCTTCAATATTGTGGATAACACTTTTCCACAATTTAAAGTAAGTTTTTACATAGCATTTTCTTCCCTCAATCATTTCTATATTTAATAACACTGTGGTAATTGCAATAAAAATGTGCTTTTCCCAGAAGTAAAATATGATTTTAACATTTTATATATTCTGCAATAAAGATTTGAAGAAGATAAAATTTTAAAAATTTCAGTAACAATAAAATAAATATAAATATATTACTAGAGATATTTCTTAATTGAGCCCGAAATAACCTTATTGAATATAAAATATTTTTGTTTTCTCCACTCGTCAATATACTACCGTTTTCAAAGTCACAATACAAAATAAATACAAAAATCAGAAATCCTACAGCTATGGAGGTTTTCAAAACAGATATTGGATTCATTTATGACGAAAAACAAGGGAGTTATTAATTTTTCATCAATTAACCAAATAATTTTTCAATAAATGTACATACGCATGTATGAATATATATGATTCGTAAATGTGAATATCATATTTCCTTCGAAATATTGAAATCTGCAAATAAAAATGAATATTCCGCGAGGCGAGATTGTAATGAATATGACCTGTACCTATGTATAGTACTTTCAGCTGTAAGAAAAAAAATCAACGAAAACGATGCATTTTTTACCAATTTGAGCAGGATTCCATATGTATATGTGTGTGCAAGTAAAAATACTCGTTTGCTTGCTAATCAACTGAACAATTTGTTTTTAATGAATCATACTTAAAAAAAAGGAAAAAAATATACATAAGGCAACAAGTAAAAGAAAATTGGTGAAAAAACAAAATGATAAAAATTAACTTTTCAAGGTTTTTTTTGAATATTTCATTGTTACAAATTTGATACCCCTCATTGCAGTATTCAACTATTCATACTTTATTTAAAACCTTTAATAACTTTAATCAAAGAAGTTAAGGCATTTAATCGCTTGGGACGAAAATCGAATACCAAAATCTCGAATGATAAAAATCCCGAATTCCAAATTCTCGAATGTGAAAATATCGAAAGTCGAAATTCTGAATTCAAAAAACTGAAATTCTAAATTTTCTTTTTTTGTATTTTTAAGTGTGTTTTCTTTTCGTGAATAGTTGTTGATTATCATTAAAAATGATGATTTCTTGAACTATTTGGTTCGTTCTTGTTGATTCTCATTTTTAACTGTCACGTAAAGTTTAATTATCTATTTTCAAATAAAAGCATTGAAGGCGAGAATGGTGAGAAGATCTTATCTGATTTGGTAACGAACAAAAATATGAGTCAAAAAAAATATGAGAAAAATTTATTTTTAAAAATAGTAAGGAAAAAGGTTTTGAAATTCGGGACACGTTTCGAATGCATTCGAGTTTTCGTTTTCAATTAGAGATTTTTTTTCACTATGGATTTCAGTATTCCAAATTTTAGATATTTGAGGATTTGGCATTAGAGATTAGAGGCATTAGTATTTGGCATTTTAGGATTCACGATTGTGTCCCACATCGCCAAAAGAATTCTACTGAAGACGAAAATGTCTTTTTATATAGTTAGGCCATCTATGAGCCAACAAATGTAAATTATCATAGTATCTTATTAGTTGTAAGACAAATTGTAAATAATATGATCAATAAAACGTAATTGATATTGAATTTCAGGTTTCTACAATTATTCTTTTTCTTGAGTTGAAATTAAGTTCAATTGAAAATAATTTGAGTTATATTGGACGACTAATAATTAACAACGTGATTTAAGTAAGGTTCACTCCCAATTTTGGGTCACCAAGAGTAAGAAATCTTTTTTAGAAACACCATTGAACAGCACGGCATGAAAAAGAAGCCTCTTACGTTTGTAATAACTCCCGACGAGAATTTGTTCTTTTATTGTTCTACTGTTAAGAAAACTGATATTGTTTTTTTTTTAATTTGTTCGATGGCTGTGTTGTGAAGCGCATGATTCGAGGAGGCAACTTCTGTTTGAGATCCCTTCTTGGATGTAAGCGCGTATACCTAATAAGCCTCTATACAGGAAAATTTTCAAACAAATAGTTGCTATATGGAATGAATTATATAGACCGAGAGCTGATTTTTTATATCTTGAAAAGTATTATTTGAAAATCTTTAGAACAGGTTTTCAGGACGCCATGATTTTGATGAAATTCACCATATTTTAAATATCGAATTGAAAATGGCTAGTAATATTTGATTTACTATCAGGTTTCCAAAACATACCATATCGATACAATGTACCAGAGAATTGTATCCACGTTATGTTGATCAACATTGTTTATTTACAAAGTCGATCAACAAAGTCAATATTTTAACCTATTCACATAATATAAGTTAGGGTAAATGTTGACATCTTGAGTGTCATTTTTGTTGAAAATTATTTCATTTTATTTTTTTTTTTCATCTTGAGTGAGGTAGTTGACATTTTGGTTTCTGCTGGCGTAACCATATAAAACTTGGACTTAGAATTTCTTGTTACGGTAAGAGTTATAGCTTTTTCAAATCCCAAAACCATCTTCTAAACATGTTATAATTTCGTTTTTTTTTTTTTTTTTTTTCATGGTCCTATTCTCGCTATCTGTAATGCCTCCATTCCAACCATTACCATTTTATGGCCTGCAATTTTCTGTCAGCTATCCTTTAGGAGATTGAGGAATAGAGGATAACAAATCCAGGGTATAGATCGAAAAGTACCAAGCCATCTATATATATAGAGAGAAAACTGTTAGATATCATCTATAATGGTTAAGAAGTAAATAAATTAGAGGCCATGATGCCTCATAGTGAGCCTAAGCCTAGTGTCTTTGAACTTGCTCCTAGTAAGAGTGTAAGTACACCACTGAAAACGTTTTTGCAGCGACTAAGAGCCATATTCAAATAACAGATATCGAAAGGGTATACGGAATGGTACATTAAGCCCCAGGAACGTAGTTTAAATTAAAATTATATAAAGTAACTGAAAGAGTGCTCAGCATATTTCTGTTACTCTAATCTTTTTCTGTCACACTTATCTTAAATTTTGCTTAGGTCTAAATGCGTTTTGGGACAACGCCAAAAACTTGGAGTGTTTCATTGGAACTCAACCTCAGAGTGGTACTGAAATCTAGTTTATTGAATGGAGAGTGTGAATATTAATGAGGAGACGAATAGGAAACAAACCATAAGCATGAAGAACTTCTTGGTTAACTAGTAAGAGCTTTTTAATGGAAAGATACAACAATTGTTTTAAAAATTGATGATAAAAGAGTGATTGAAAAAGGAAATTATTCGTTGGCATGTACTGAATAAGTTTTGAAAAAATAAAAATTGAGTTTTCGTTAGAAGAAAATAAGTAAGATGCAAAAGAGTTGGCTTGACAAATTTTGAAAAAAAGCATTTTTTATCCGCTTGAAATTCAAAGTGATTTTAAAGTTTTAGTTCTTTAATTGTGGGAATCGTAACCCTATTGTTCTAAGGTAGTTTTCTATTCTATTCATTCAATTCTTGTAGTCTCAATTTCAGTTGTTGATGATAATTTAATTTTTTTAGAATATCCTTCGATAGTTTAAGATATGTTTGAAATATTGAAAAAAATTCTGGGTATTAATGAAGGCTTACACTAACTCTGCCCATATTGTTAAACAATGCAATTTTCTTAATTCTTCATTGGGAAAACAATCATTTCCTTTTTCTTCATATTCTTAAAGGCACATTTTCACCATACCAGCAAGAGCTTCTTGGATGTCTATCATCAATCATCAGTATGCTCATATACTTACAAAAATATGTTTTACTATTTTATTATTTACTAACTACATTTGTTGTTTTTAAATACCCGAATTTTTTTTTTCAATCGACCTGAGTTCTTTCTTTTTTTGTCTTCGACAATTCGACAAACTCCCAGTTAACTATCCCATTGGCTGCATTATTAATGCAATATTTTCGTCTTATCTCTGGTCTTTGGTTGATCGATTTAACATTCGCGTGTGCCGGTTGCACAATTAATTGTAATAATTAAATTCGTTTGTTTTGTTTATATTTTAATAATGATAATTGCATTTGATTCTCCTCCTTAAGTATAATTTGTCGTGCTTATCTTCCTAACCCTTATAAATTTGGTGAAAGATATTTTAGATATAAAGTAAGCAGACTTCTACAAAAAGATGTGCGTTTCCCAGTCTAAACTAGACGAATATAAATTTTATCTGGAATTCGTCATAAACAATTATCTTAAACAAGCTTTGAATGTGTTTCCATTTTGGTCATTTAAGTCTAATTGGAGATCTAACATGTATCACTGTGAACAATTACTTTTGGAATTTAACGTAATTTTAATGTGTACTCGTATTTCGTAGAATTAATAGCTGAATTTTGTTCAAAAGTGTATACGTAGCTCAGCAAATTCTTAGAAAAGTGATAAATAAGAATTTTTTATTGCTTGCTTACAAAATTTAAAAAAAAATATTTTTGTTAACTTTGAAAATTTGCTGAACTTTATAACTATAAAACTCAACTATTTTAATAACTTATGGCCATGAAATCAGGTGTTCATATAAAAATCAATTAAACGGACTCTTAAATAAAAACCTATGTCTTTTATATTTGTTCCTTAAAAATAACATATATACATTTTAGACAAACATTTTAGATAAAATATCTATATAAACTTAAAAAGTCATCATTTCAAAACTCGTCTTCGCTAATATTTTCCTGTATTTTAAGACACATCATATTGCCATCACTCTTAAATATCATCAATTCTTGCAAAAGTCGACAAACTTTTCAAATTTCAAATAAAGTGCTAGAAAGCAGATTAAAAAAACTAAATTAATATTCAAAAGGTATAATAAACAAATTACACACAATTGAGTGCAGGAAAAAATAGTATTATTGGATTGTCAACAGCGAGAAAACTTACATTAAATATTAAATATACTTTTATTACCTAAAAGTTTCGTATTTTTCATGTTGCAAGTAATCTCTTGCTTGTTGGTCAAAGTTCCCAAGCAACACAGAGAAAATTCATTTGTATGTATATCACTTAATCTTAGCAAAAAGTAAAAACTTATCACTTTTGTGGTCACATCAATTTAATTAATTAAATTTTATTGAATTATTTGGGTAAGGTTAAAAGTACCACGACCTTTTCTTCTTAATTAGAAAACCTCGCCGGTTTTTTTTAGTTATTTCATAAATTCCAACTAAAATGCAAATCACAGTAAATATTTTGAAAATCAGCATGTTTAATTTGTATTTGTAATTTTTCTAGTTCGATCTTTTTCACAGATAAAATATTACTGATAACAATAAAGTACCGGATACACAAACAATACAATGAACTAACTGAGAAGGTCGAAAACGCACTAACGATAACCCAAATAAAATAAACCTAAAATAGCAAGAGTGAGCAATTATCTGAATCGGAAGCAGTCAATGCAACTTGTTGCAATGGAAAACGGACACGTCAGTGTTATGTCTCCTATACCAAACGGTTGCCATCAGTATCGTCCTGATAACCTCGTACATGTATATATTATGCCATCGATAACATATTCACCCATCCAACTGAGCCAATCGGAGAAACTGAAGTAAGGACTCTATTAGGCTTACTCGTATATCCTCTTGTTTGCCATATCATGTGGAATAATAACTTCTGCATATCCTGTTGAATGTAAAGCTACCCCTATTTTCAACACATTATGAGCTTGTAACGTTCGAACATTGGAAAGGAGCTTTTCATTCATTTTCAGTCTATGATTCTACGGCATACAATTGCTAAGAATCACCTGGATTTAACCACCCACAACCTGTGTTTGGACTGATACGGGTGCGTATTGTTGTCGTCCTTGTTGTCTAGATAAATGGTACTCGTACAACCAACAAGTGTACGTGTATTTCGGGAAGTAGCTTAAGTGAATGTACGTTTTTTTTGGTATTGTACGAAGTTATAGACCCAAAAAAACCACATTGCTTTTCATTTGAATTTAAAACATTGGAATCGGAAACTTTTAATTGGGACAGAGGTACAGTGCTATAATAAGTTCTATAATAAGCTTTTCGCGCGACTTCATAATGATTTCCATGGTTTTATCCTAACAAATCCAAATTTAAAAAAAAAGGAAAACAATACTCGTATCTAATGCATGTTGTTGTTTTTCTTTATTTTTCTGAATACGTAATACGGATCTACTTGTTCCGCATCGACGCGCAATTTAGAAGCAGAAAATCACTGATACCTGTATTTATAATAATTGATTAATTATCTTAACGAATTGAAATTTATCATTAATAAAAATAATAAAAAGAAACAAATTGCATGGAAACAGTAATTTCTGTTAGTTGAAAATCTTTATGAAAATCTAACAATTGAGAAAAACTTTGTTGTGATGGAAAGCGAATAAATTAATTAATGAATTAATATTGCGACCTTAAGATGCACATATCTAGGTATACTTTCTTAAAAAATGTGAACTTTTGCACACACAATTTCTTATCTCGGCTTGAAAATATGATGTTTGCTTTGGTTTCTGTTATCTCTAGTCTAAGTCGTTACTACTTCGGTGAGTTAACATTAATTAACCTTAATATTTTATTAATAAGATATGGTACTTAACTCACTGACTAAAGATGTTTCATTTTTGATTCAGGCTTATTAATAGGGCTGTAAAAGACAGATATAAAAAAGAAATTTGCACATTCGGAGTAAAATATATTTTAGATTGGAAGTCAGTCAGACACTGGCGAAATTAAAATCAAATGGTTTCTTAAAGAGGACAAGTGTTAGCTTTCATTAAGTATCCCAATGAGTCCCTTATAGGGTAGGTAAAATTAGCCAAAACTCCATCTATAAAGTGCATTTTTTTTTTAATTTTGACATATGTAAGTACTGACGATATTAAAATTTAGACGATAATGACATATCTGGTCCTCGAAGGGTCTTATCTATTCTATACACCTTTTTTTAAAACATTTCTAATAATATTGGTTGTGAAAAGCTTCAAAGTGATCTCAATTTTTTCTATAACTGGTGTGCTCGTACTTATTTGTAAATTGATTGATAAATATCGACAAATTTAAGATTATAAATTTTAAACGTAAAATGTCTTGCTTTTGAGTACAGGTTTAATGGCGTTAGTCTGTTAAATGTGAATGAGGTGTCTATACGTAAACTTGATGTTTTGTTTGACAAAAAACTTATGACTTGCAATAAGGCCAAATCAATGTTAGGATGGATTAAAAGGGAATCACGTCAGTTTTTTCACACCTTCGTTATCAAATAATTAGTTAATTCAATTTTTAGACCCATCATTGCGTATGCTTGCCAGGTGTCTCCCTATTATACCTACCATAAAATCAGAATCGAACAGACTCAAAAAAGGCATTTCAAATTTAATCTACCTTCATATCATAATAGGCTCAAACTTATTGATCTTCGTAGTTTAGAGAAAAGACGTTCTTATTTATATTTCGTTTTTATTGTTAAACTCATTGATAGTCACATCGATCTTTAAACATTTCTAATGTATCAAATCCCGTTTTTAAAAGGACTTTTTATAAAGGATAGATTTATGAATAATATTGTTCGCTAGATAAATAACTTGTTTCAAATAAAAAAATAAATTAAACAAGCCAATACAAGAAAGTTTAGTTTCAACTTTATGACAGCAAAAGTGAAGAATTTAGCTGAGGATTTTCGTCTAGATTAATAAGGTTTCAGAAACCTAAGCTGGCTAAATAAAAAATGTTTTTTTTTTTGTTTGCCAAGATCAGCGATTCTACCAAGTTTAGTCCAAAGCCTATAGAATTCATATAACAAAATAAAATTCAGACAATAAAATATTCAGTTATTTCAATGAAATAAAATTGAATTAAAATAAGTTACACCTGTTGGCTTATCGGAGGACAAATTCAATTAAAAAGATTTTCTAATTTTCATCATCTTCGTTATTAGCCGTGTTTTTTTTTTGTAAAAGTTATTCTTAGTACAGTAGGATTTTATATGAATAACAAATATAACATCCGCAGTAGGATCATTGCTGATACTCGAATAAACGTCAAATCTCTATCCGCAGCAGGATTTTACTTCTCCTTTTATCGGCAGTGATCCTACTGCGGATGTTGTATTTGTTACTCATATAAAATCCTACTGTACTACGGATAACTTTTCCAAAAAAAACACGACTATTGTAGCAAAGAATGAGAAAATTTTTCTGTCTAATTTTGATGCGTGCTTTGTAATTCCGTTTCTACTTGTGTAATCCTTTTTGTGCAAAGTTAAGTTAATCTAATACACATATTTTCAATCTCAAATTATTAATATTTTAATAATTAATATTTTAATATTGGGTATCGAGTGCCTTTTGAAGGTTAAATAATATTTTTTGCCTGCTTTCTGAGATGCTATGGATATCAGTATCGTCTACGAAAAAAGATCTTTTACAAAAGCAAAGAAAAGGAAAGTCAGACACGTAGATATTATAAAGCAGTGTAGAAAGGATTGAGCCTTGAGGAATGCCGGCTTTTATACATCACAATTGAGATTTGCTAGAAGAATTTCAACAAAGAACATTCTTTCATCCAGAAAACTTTGAATTAATTTAACTATATAAATTGGAAAAGCGAACACTAGGAGCTTATAAACACTTCCGATATGCTAAAAGCAATCAAACGCTTTTTCAATATCAAATAACAATATTCCAACAGATTTGTTGTTTTTAAGTGCTTTTTAATGTCTCTGGTTAATCGCATAACCTGATGTGTCGAACACGATGTGTTAACACGAGTTTCGTTATTTTAGACACATAACTAATATATTTTTATTTAAGTTAAAACTATGAAAACTGGCTAGCTATTCTGGCCCGTGAGGTCTAATAAAAACTTTACATGGTAAAAAAAAAATCGAAACGGTTTCGAATCCTTCCAAACAATTTTCATTTAAGATTATGTATCTCTTTAAAAGTTTTGACAAAACCAGCGCTGTACTTTGATCTGTCACTTCAGTTGTTCAACTCATACTAGTATGCTGAAAATCCTGCCACCCGTTCATATAAAATTAACTAGTAAAATTAATGTTTTTCGAGCCCCTTTTTGCTTTTTTCTTATGTGCAATATATTGAACGACAAATCGAAAAAAAAAATCTATCTCCAATTGTCAGTACACACACTGACTTCCAGGTGGTGTGGAAACCAGCATAGCAGGTACCAATAACGTTTTATTGCATTCCCAATCAACCTATGAATTTATCAATCAAATACAAGGCATACAGAGACAGGTAGAAAAAACTACTGCATAAATAAGTTGCAAGACTAAGGATAGAGTTTAAATGTTATCTTTATTCAAAAGTCGATAATCACAGTCACAGTCCTTAGAACTCCCTTTGACAGTTGATAAGCTAGTAATCAAGTTGATAGTTTGGCCATCTCTCCGTATTTGTAAACGTATTCCATCAGTTGTCTAAATATGACCGTAAATCATTCATTCTCGAATGAAGAAATGAATTTGAGTGAACTTTTGGGTACGTTCAATAAACGTTTCATTTATTTCAGTAAATTACAAAGAAGAAACTTGTCAAAACTTTTTCATTGAACGTTTCTATTTTAGAAACGATTTCGTCATATAATTTCGGAGTCTTAGTTAGATAATCAATAAAAAGTGTCTACGAGTATGAATATATGTACATATAAAATTTGACAGTGTGGAGTAAACTACCACTGCTGGACAAACTAGAATATTAATAATATAATTGGTTAAAACACGACAGAAATAGTGGAATTTCGTCAGTTGTATCAGTCCCCTATAACCAAAGTGTAAATAGTTTATCTGTAAGTATAAATTTTCAATTGACATAAAACAACTGACACGTGCTACCGACGTTTAACTTTGCTGTCTTAGGCCAGGCGCGCACATTCAATTTTTAGTTTCGCTTATATGGGACACCGCGCAATTAGAGCAACTCGATTCGAGCAACTAAAAAGTTTGTGTTTTGACACAAACTAAACGATTGCCTTCGCATTAGTTGAGCTGTTTTCTACAAGCGCAAGAAAGAAAAGAGTGTAAGCGTGAGTAAAGAGTTGCCAATGCGCGGTTCTCTTTCAACTGGTGATTAAACTATTTGATTTCGATCACAGTTGCCAGTGCGCGACTAGCCTTACAAGCATCGTATAAATATTGTGGTGAGACGGTTTTGAAAATTTTGACAGAAGAATGAATGAAATAGCTAATTTATTTCTGTGAAATTGCCCAATACTAAGAGACTTCGTGTAAATGCATCATGCAAAGTTAAGGCATTGATTTGATGGCTAAAATCCATGTTTTCTTACAATAATTATGACACTTTGTTAAGGACTTAAACGATTGAGAAAATCGCAATATTTGTGTTATATTTAAACAACGTGCAATTATTCTGTTATATGAAGAAAAAATTGATATACAATGGCTGAAATACTATAATCCATAGAAAAATAATCATCTGAACCACTTCTGAAAGGAAAAGGAAATGTGCTTGGATTTGATTTTTGACTCGAAACCAAAAGACTCTTTTAAGCTTTTCTCGGAGTGTATCTAGTTACCGATTTGGTTGAGTTTGATGATTTTAATTCTTCTTACACTTTCAAAGTGAGAACAGGTACATTTGAGTTGCAGGCACTCGAATTCAATTAAAATTCGGAATGATGTTGTCCTGGGAGACTATAGAAAATGTGGTGGTTTTGCAATCCGTCAAAACAGTTTAATTGATACCACACTAATAGAAATGGTTATGACCAGAGATAATATCAAGTCATTATGTTTTCATGTTTGTATCTATTTTGTATGTTTTGTGTGAAACTCAATATTTTGTGTGGTTTACCACTTGAATGGTTTCCATATTAATCAATGCAAAACCAAAAGTTAAAAACTATGTGGCTTCGTATGGTTACCTACAGTGGATATGTGTTTACTCATTAAGGACTTAACGATTTGATACTTTATATTAAAAGAGGTTGAATTCTAAAATTATGTTTTTTTTTAATCATTAAATATTTTCAATTGAAGGCTGATACTGAAATAGTGGTGGTTTCTGCAGGATTTGGAGCTCACGGCTTATAGAATAAAAAAGCGCGCTATTTAATAGCTTTTATATACTGTGAGTTTATTTTAGTTTTATCTTGTATAAAATCCTGAAATGAACTGATAATACCTATGAACAATGGAATGGTTTTCAATAAGCTTGTGCAATATTTGCATATAGTCAAAGGGTAAGGCACTTTGACTTTCCTGATATGATTCCCTTGAATTCTATAATTAAACTACAAACAATAATATCCCTATTTTATATGTAGTGGTGAGGTAATTTTCAATGGTTTTTTCTCTTCTCTTCAAATATTCAGACGAGTTTATATGAAATCGGTATGTTAGATTATCAGTTCTATTAGTTATCGATTAAAAAAAAACCAACGTGAACTTATAAAAAATGTTTACATTTTTGTAAGTCAATTAATTCTAAGGTTAAAAAACCGTAAGATTATACTTGATCAGCAAAATCATTTTATATGAAACTGTAAGTGCAAATCATTTTGTTCCCTACCTTGGTATTATCATAGGCTATTATCCTTGCAAAACAAGACGAATAAGTTTTGGCCAATTTTTCTTCGTTTTCTAATTATCTTGGTATTTAAATTCACTTTACCGAACTTAAGAACTCCCTCTATCAATACTTTTAAATAAAAAACCCAAAGAAATCTTATGAAACACTTTAAGTCCTTCTTCCAATTTGTGAACTTTAAATGAAAATCCGATGGTAACTTTAAACGAACCACAAACAATCACAAATTTTTTTGCCGACGACTCCTTTATATCTGATTATAATTCTTTGAATTATTTACCGAATTTCTACCTCGGTCCATTTTAACCTCAAAATATTCACCCATTTTGCATCGATAATAAGCTAAGTTAACTCAATGAGTATATTCCCGGGCCAGATGGAATCCCCGCCATATATCTCAATAAAATTCCCTTCAACACTCTCTTTTCCCCTCTCAAAATAACTTCGTTTAACCCTGTCTCACGGAGAATTCCCTCAGTAATAGAAAACTTCTCCAAAGCAAATCGGTCCAAAGTGTGAAGTTACAAACTATCGTCCAATGCCTAAATTTTCACATATTCCCAAAATCTTTGAAAGAATTTTGTACGAAATTTAAAGTTTTCATTGTAAGTTTCTCATTTCCCTTATACAACAAGCCCCCTGTCAAAGGTAGGTCCAAAACGGGTTACTTCGTTGAATAAGTATCTTTTATTCTCTCAGCCTTAAAAAATGGGAAGGAAATCGACGTTTTCAGAACCGATTTAGGTAAGGCCTTTGACAAAATTTCGCATAAACTTATTCTATTCAAACTGTCCACCCTTGGTCTTGAACCTATCTTCTTAAGATGGATTTCTTCTTAGAATACAAAGTAAGATACAGATTTAACTTCTCTAATGATTTCTTAGCTACCTACGGAGTCAGCTACTTAGAACCTATCCTTTTTATTCTAACTATAAACGATATTAGAATGATCATCAAATATGCCCATATATTCTCACTCTAATCCGACAGTACAAAGTTTTTCAAGACCATTTCTACCACACATGATACCAATCTTTTTGAACTTGATCTCGACAGTTTCGCCATCTGGTACCTGAAAAATTGCTTAGAGCTAAATATTTCCAAATGTCATTCTATAACTTTTTCATGGAAGCGCATCGAATCTCCTCGCCGTCTCTACTTTCTCCATTATCAACCCATATCCACCGCTGAGCCAAGAGCTCAACTTTCTCACACATATTGACGAGATTATTCTAAAAACCAACTCTGCACAAGGCTTTGTGAAACAATGGTCCAAAGAATTCTCTGGTCCCTACGTGACCCGATCTTTATACATAACCTTTGTTCACCCCCTTCTTGAAAACGTCTGTCAAGAATGGTCCCCTTACAAACAAACGCGTATATTAAGAATCAAGGGTCAACGTCGTTTTCTAACTTTCGCCCTTCGTGTTCTTTCTTGGAATAACCCTCCGTACCAAGACCGACTTCTTTTAATTAACTTGAATACGCTGGAAGAACAAAGAGAAGCAATAAGCGACATTCTCTCTATTCATCGACTACTTTCAGGATCTGTTGACTGCACAAACCTTAAAAATTTTATCTTTTTCAACGCAAACTTCCGAAATCTTAGAAATCCTCATCTCTATCTGTCCACCTATTACAGTACCTCTTATGGCTCCTACAAACCTATTACTCGCATGCTGCGGAGGACTAATTGTTTGTAACATTAACTTTTTCGACTTCAACCTCAGTTCACCCTGAAACTCCGTCGTAATCATGCTTCCAATTTAGTCCTAGATTTATATATTATCTAATAAGACATGTATTTAAGTTAGATTAGAATAAGTTTGTATTAAGCATAATGAATGGGGGTATTGCCTCACCAAAATTCAAATTTAAAATTCAAAAATTGTAAAAAGTACCAATTTTGTTAAAATATCAATAAACCATCTTTTCCTTTTAAAGCTTAATATTGTATTGTCATAGTGTAGTTGAAAAACATACTTTTAAAAAGTTTTTTTTCAGAAAACTCCACCAAAACTTTTTATAATTTTTTTTACATTAGAAAACTCAATTCTTCCAACGACATCCCCTATTATAAGGATTTATTACCTGCGGATCTAAATGATCTGGATCTGTATTAATTTTCAACACGTATTACAAAAATTATTTGGGATCCTGCTTTCTATCTGAATATATTTCAAAGATCTAAAAATTAGTTCTTACCCCGGCAGGTAGATGGATTTTAATAGTAATATAGTGTTAACTGAGTGCAAAGAAAAAAGACAAGAAATAATTGAAAACCAACACACATAAGGAAAAAAGAGATGTACATATAACACTGTTTTTACTATGATCCCCACCACATTATTTTAAAGCTAAGATGTATATGGATCATTGGCAATAATAAAACACGGCTAATGTTCATAAGGTTTTAAGACACTGATGACGATGAGCAATTGATCAAATATACTTACAACATTTCCAAACAAAAGTGTATCATCGTGGGACCCAATAATAGTTTCCAGTCTTATCTTTGTATATAAAACTTATAGTATTTTTATAAAGATGAACGATTGGGGCGATATCTTAAGGATAGCGATGGTACTTGTAAGATTTGTCTCTGCTAAATTTAATAATAAAATATTGTCTTTTTTACTACTTGTTTTGTATCTTATTCTACTCTCCACTGTAAAATCGAGCGCTAATTTCAGCGCCACAAAAATCACACTCCATGATGAATGAATAGTATTATCCATGATAATACTATATGTTATACATAATTATATACAAAGATACTATTCACATGTATGATATTAAAAATGATAAATATACCAACAAATACATAACATCAGATTTTTACCATAAGCAATTCGATCAACCGATTGAAGAACATACAGTAGTGAAGTAGATACAGTTATTGAAATTCCCATAAAAACATTTTTATATAAAACTTATTGCACCGATTGCAATTTGGCAGCACTTTTTTCCAAATACTCCACAATCATCAATAAAACTAATCGGAAAACAAAAGTTATGTTTTCAACGTTTTATTAATCGTATTTGAATAGTGCTTAGCCTCACCGCCCGATGGTGCCAGTATCGCAAGAAAGATTTACTATCGTTTAGTAGTACATTCTCTTAGAAAGCTACTGTCAAAATTTCAGCTTAATCGCAGTTTTGTTTTGACAACTCGTGGAGGCCAGCTTGCCAGCGAGTTTTAAAAAAATGGTAAAAGAGCAATATCGATTCGATTCTTGTTTTTGGAAGGGAAATTAGGCAGCGAAATCAAAGAGCGCTTAGATGTTTCCGGTGACTCTTCTCCTTCGATGGCGATCGTCAAAAATTGGTATAACAAGTTTTAACGTGGTCGAACATCGGTTTTAAATGAACCCCGCGCAGGTGCCCTGAAAATGGGTACCACGGAGGATAACGTGTCAAAAATTCACGGCCTCGTATTGGCAGACCGCCGCCTCCGCCGATTGAAGGTGCCCGAGATAGTTAAAACAGTAGGCATCTCAAAGGACTGCGTGGGTCATATCCTCCATGAAATTTTATGAATGAGAAAGCTGGGTGCCGCGTTTGCTCACTCTGAACAATAAGCGCAACCGTGAAAACACCAAATTGGTCGAATTGCACTACGAACCACCATATTTTTCGTGCGACTTTTTTTTGCAAACTTGAAAAAATCACTCGCTGGGCAGAAATTCGAGTCAAATGAGGGAGTCATCGCTGCCACGGAGGCCTGCTTTGCAGACCTCGAGAAAATCTATTTTTCGGAGTGGTTAAAGAAGTTGGAGCATCGGTTGATCAAGTTTATCGAGCTAAAAGGAAACTATGTTGAGAAATAAATCGCCACTTTTCCAAAATTTTTCTTTTGTAGGCTAACTACTTATTGGACCGCTATCGTATATTTATTAGTTTGTTAACTAAACTACCATAGCATAACTGAAAAACCTTGTTGATTCAATGTAATAAAAAGTGTTGGCAGTTTCTGGATCCAAAAAACAAATAATCAACCACCACGTTAAAAAATTGTGTGTTTTTTATGGGAATTTCAACTATTACGGTAGGATATGTTCGAATAGATGCCATATCTTAAAAAATCTATTGTTTCTGATTTCATAGACAATTCAAAAACTTTATCATATATATTCAATAACATACATTCTATAAAGATACATAGCTAGAACATATACTACTTTCTTTAAATTTATATAAGTAACATAAATAAGCTTTGAAAGTGTTTTGTTTGTTTGTTTTTTTTTATTTTAAAGCAATCTTTCAATACAGACCTCTCAGTCCCTTTGATTGATTTTTTTTTGTCACCGAATACCTGCATACCATCGTAATCAATTCGTTTCTGATTTGCTAACCGCATCGATCGTCTTACCGTTATCGTGCCTAAGATTTGTTTAACTTCTTCTATTGGGGTATCAAGCGAATTCATTTTGCTTGGGTATCAAATAGATTTAATGTTTTTTTTTTAATTTTCACAATCACTTATAAAATCTTCACTTTTTCGTCGGTTGTTTTTGTGAATTCGAATTTTTGCTTATAAATATATATTATATTTTAGTACATACTTTTATTTTGAAACACTCCAGCCTCCATCGTTCGGCTGATCCTAGAAAATTGAAAAAGAAAACACCTCGTCAAATTTTTAATAAAGATGTGAACTTTACAATAAACGCCAATATCAGAACCTAAAGCCCGAAACTCTTATGAGAAACACTGTAAACATGTTTAAATAAAAATCAGCTGTCATGGTTGTTGTTATTCCTGCATAAATTTATAACACTGAATTTAACAAATCATATTTATGCTAGTTTGGAGATATAAGCTCTGTTTTTGGGATCTTATAGAACAGTAAGAAATTACCAATTGTTAGAATTTTGCATCACATTTAGTACCATAGGACAGCTGTCAGTATAATTTGGGAAAAAAACACAAATGGAAGAAATTTTGCTACAAAAGATTGTAAAAACTAATTTTAGTTATACATAAAATGGTTTATTTTCTGGAAGAAAAATAAAAAAGTTATTATAATTTTGATTTTGCTAATGTTTAGGTTGCAGGAAAAGGGTTTGTTCTTAGATTATGGTCAGAGTAAAATGTCGTTGTTTATGTTTCATGCCGTTTTTTGTTGAAACAATAAATACATTATAACTTAACTGAATTGTAATTTTTTTCCATTGATTAATTGTTAAAGTTGATTGAATTATAACTATATATATACAGTGAAAGCTCTAATAAGCGGACACTCATGGTCCCCCAATTTTTGTCCGGTTATGAGAACTGTCCGGTTAAGGGAAAGCAATAAAAAAAAAAACTTTTTTTTTTAACTTCATATTAATTCTGATTAATATTGGATCTACGATCTACCTTGCCATTTTCCACGAACATCTTCTTTATTTCTTGAAATCTCTGCAGCTTGTGTTTTTCCAATATTAAATCTAAAAAACTTTGCATAGATAAAATATTTCATGTCGTGGCTGAAAAAAAAAAAAACCTTTTTGCCAAAGCGCGAACCAATAAGTTTTTGTTGCCCAATGCATTGGCAATTTACAACTTTTCTTGCCTCACCCTTTTTTACCGTTATTTTAACGGACTATGCTCTAGTTAAATAGCCAGCTGCATTCCCCCCTTAAACAATTCAACCGTAATATTCGCACTTCTAGGAATGCCCATCAGTTTACCCTTGAGCCCAACTTCGGACGTACTGTGAAGTACAGAGATTCGTTCTTCAGCCGTACTACGCTAATGTGGAATTCTTTGCCACGCTCTGTCTTTCCCAGTCATTGCTATGTTCAAAAATTCAAAACCAATGTACACCGACACCTCCTTTCTAACCCCTCTCTTTTTTCCTATTGCTGTGTCTCTGACATATTAAGGGTATACAAAAAACTTTTGAGTGTGATGAATGGGTAGCTGAAGGAAAGGAAATGACATGTGTAAAACCGAAACGTGATGAAAAAAGGGAACCATACCCTCTCAAAATTACACCAACTACCTCCAGTAACTAACTCGGGAAATCCCCTAAAAACCTTTCAAGATAACATCGCACTGTCCAGTTATTAGAGCTTCGCGTCCGGTTATCGGAAGTTTTCTAAAGATTTACTTACGTATTAAACATAAACTGTACTTAGAATAGATCTGCCGTTCTTTTCCAACTTCGGACGTACATTTTTGAGAAAAAATAATCCCTAAATAAAATTATGTGTCCGCGTATGGGAGGTTTTCTATCTAAAATGGGCAAGAAAAAGTGTCCGCGTCCGTTTATGAGAGTGTCCGTTTATAGGAAAGCTATTTGTATGGGATTTTCGAAAAAAAAGTTCGTTCCCGAAAATGTGTCCGTTTAAGGGAACTGTCCGCTTATTGGAGCTGTCCGCAAGTAGAGCTTTCACTGTATTAAGATTCCAATAAATTCGCTTACCCAATGCAAATTAAACAAGTTAAAATCGACCTTTTGACAAAATTGCATAGAATTTCAGAAAAAAATCAAATATATTACTTAAGTCTGTATGTCATACATACATATGTACATTCAGCTTAAAATCAATCTTTACTAAAGTTGATGTCGAATAAAATTAATTGATTTTTTTGGTTGAATCGAAAATAAAAATAGTTTTGAGTAAAAACATTAATTTATCGCTGCCCAGAGTAAAATATGAACATTAACCAAAAAAGTAATAAACGGAAAAAGCAAGTCTTAGCCAAAAAATATCCAGAAAAAAGATTCATTATTCTGTAAAAAGAAAGTAGGGAATGTTTTTTGCAGCCGAATAAAAAACTAAAAATGGTCATATACAAAGAAGAACGAAAAATTATTAATATTTTTGTTTGCCAAATTTTAAAACTCATTAGAACCAAAAGCAAAATTAGACTAACGTTTTTTATTTTCTGCCAGAAAATAAACTATTTGTAACTGACATTAGTTTTTACAATATTTTGTAGCAAAACATACTAAAACAAATTTCATTCGATAATCGAATAAAGGTCAAAAACCTATCCGCAGTAGGATTCTGCTTAAGCTTTCATCAGCAATAAATCTACTACCGAAGTAGTATTTGTTATTCGTGTAGTATCCTACTTTCGAAAAAATCCTTAAACTTTTTCAGAAAAATAATTTCACTGTTAAACAAAATTCGAGGTTTTAATTTAATTAAACTTAACATTTTGGTGAAGGAGAAATATAGAAATATATAGAAATATAGAAATATATAGTGATTTTTTTGAGGTTAGGATTTTCATGCATTAGTATTTGACAGATCACGCGGGATTTCAGACATGGTGTCAAAGAGAAAGATGCTCAGTATGCTTTGACATTTCATCATGAATAGACTTACTAACGAGCAACGCTTGCAAATCATTGAATTTTATTACCAAAATCAGTGTTCGGTTCGAAATGTGTTTCGCGCTTTACGTCCGATTTATGGTCTACATAATCGACCAAGTGAGCAAACAATTAATGCGATTGTGACCAAGTTTCGCACTCAGTTTACTTTATTGGACATTAAACCAACCACACGAATGCGTACAGTGCGTACAGAAGAGAATATTGCGTCTGTTTCTGAGAGTGTTGCTGAAGACCGTGAAATGTCGATTCGTCGCCGTTCGCAGCAATTGGGTTTGTGTTATTCGACCACATGGAAGATTTTACGCAAAGATCTTGGTGTAAAACCGTATAAAATACAGCTCGTGCAAGAACTGAAGCCGAACGATCTGCCACAACGTCGAATTTTCAGTGAATGGGCCCTAGAAAAGTTGGCAGAAAATCCGCTTTTTTATCGACAAATTTTGTTCAGCGATGAGGCTCATTTCTGGTTGAATGGCTACGTAAATAAGCAAAATTGCCGCATTTGGAGTGAAGAGCAACCAGAAGCTGTTCAAGAACTGCCCATGCATCCCGAAAAATGCACTGTTTGGTGTGGTTTGTACGCTGGTGGAATCATTGGACCGTATTTTTTCAAAGATGCTGTTGGACGCAACGTTACGGTGAATGGCGATCGCTATCGTTCAATGCTAACAAACTTTTTGTTGCCAAAAATGGAAGAACTGAACTTGGTTGACATGTGGTTTCAACAAGATGGCGCTACATGCCACACAGCTCGCGATTCTATGGCCATTTTGAGGGAAAACTTCGGAGAACAATTCATCTCAAGGAATGGACCGGTAAGTTGGCCACCAAGATCATGCGATTTGACGCCTTTAGACTATTTTTTGTGGGGCTACGTCAAGTCTAAAGTCTACACAAATAAGCCAGCAACTATTCCAGCTTTGGAAGACAACATTTCCGAAGAAATTCGGGCTATTCCGGCCGAAATGCTCGAAAAAGTTACCCAAAATTGGACTTTCCGAATGGACCACCTAAGACGCAGCCGCGGTCAACATTTAAATGAAATTATCTTCAAAAAGTAAATGTCATGGACCAATCTAACGTTTCAAATAAAGAATCGATGAGATTTAGCAAATTTTATGCGTTTCTTTTTTTAAAAAAGTTCTCAAGCTCTTAAAAAATCACCCGTTAGTTGGTCGGTTTGTACGTCTGTCTAAAAGGATAGACTAATATGCTTCAAGTTTGTTTTAGATCATTCTTAAACAAAATAGTTGTCATACAAAAATTTAATGTTTTTTCTCGAAGACTGGTCAAAAAAATTTTCTTAAAATTTGTACCTGTGACTGTGATTTCCGAAGTGATGTTGATAAAATTGTATTTTTTGCTTTTCTCAAAAAATTATTTACATCTAACCGAAATAAGATTTCGACATTTTCCAGAAAAACTGTCTTATCTTTAGAGAATTGATGAACTTTGTTTCAAATTTTCAGAAAGATACTTGCGCACGAGTAAATTCGTTTGATCCAGTTGTGAATATTTTTTTTTAATTAAATTTCTCAAAAACTGGCTGGTTCCAGCAGCAGACCTGTACAATATTACTTAATTCCAAAAACTCATTATTTATTGTTATTCCAGTTTTTTCAAGTTCTGTTTGTTTTTGGAGTTATCTTTTCTCCAGAACAGTGATACTTGTATTTTTTTTAACTAGAAAAAATATGATGAATTTAATTCAACGAATCGTCTTCGAATGTAAACGTTGATATACCTTCATCCAGCCAGGCTCTTTTTTCGGCCTTCAAAGCAATAGTCCCTGATTTTACGTTTAGGATAAAAAGTACAAAAACTGTTTCTTCCTTTTTTCAAGGAATTGGCTTTAAAGGAAATGAAAAAAATAGAGGTCGTGAAGAGCATAAACTAGTGAGATTTACAATTCTCATCCATTCTTGGGAGCGTGTTAGCAGAAGACCTGCAATTGTCTACCGGATCCGAATGGCTAAAATGAGATTATTTTTCCTTGGTCTTGAGGAATGCTCACTTTCTAGCAAGAACCAGCAATAAAAAAACGTTTTTTTTTTATAGTACCGTTTGGGAAACGAACTAAGATATCTACAGTAGCTACACTGGTTAGGAGTTATGGAAAGTTACACGATTGAATAAGCAAAATTGCATTATATGGGATCACACCAACCCACACGAGGTTCACCAAGTGACAATGCATGCTCAAAAAGTTTCCGTTTGATGTGGATTTTAGGCCGGCGCGCAGCACCATTGATCCGTACTTTTTCGAAAATGACTTTGGTGATGCGTTCCCGTCTGAGTACAGACCCACTTCAAAAAGTTTTTCGAATAAGACAATTCTAAGATTGAAAGTGAAAACATAAAAAAAAAACTAATAAGGTATGGTATTTGAAGGAAGTTTTTCAACCTCATTTCGGTCCAATCTGTCCATTTGAATGTTTAAAAAATGCAACTTCAATTATTTTTAAAATTAAAGTATGAATATTGAATAAAATGATTGCCATATGGACTGCATTTGCTATTTTTATACCTTACCATATAAAAAGACAATGAAAACTAATTACAAACAAAAAATAATAATCAATATCCAACAGTTATATGTATGTATGTGGAAAAAGAAAAGTGCAACTATAATTGCCTGTAAACACGCCTTTACTAATTGAAGAATCCTCAAATTGAGTTTTAATAATCAAACACAGAGTGCATGTGCCTCATTTTAAATTCTCCAATGGCCAAGGACATAATGTTAAAATCAGATTAACAGTGTTCAATCTAGTAAAACTAAAAATACCTTTAGTATGTACGTACGAGTATGTACATATGTATATTCATATCAAATATTTGAATTGAAGTATATTTTAAAGACATACAAAATCTTAAAACTAAACAGTCGAATTCTGACAATGTGGCTGACAATTTTTCTTTGACCCTCATAAATCTACTAAACGAAACAATTAGTCAAATCCTTCTGAACACAATGAAAGTACATATTATGTCCTTATTTGAAAATCAGAATTATGCATTTTAATTCTAATGGGTTTTCCAATAAGTGTCAAGACTTTTTTCTTAAATAAAACGCAAACTTTTTGAAGTATTTCACAAATTTTAATATCGGTGTGAAGTGCAATTAAAATTTGTATGCATTGACGTTCTTCCGAACACCTTTGTAAGGGGCGATTCGCTTAAGCCAATCTTCGATGATTCGGTCACACGTTTCGAAGGAAACGACCACTATCTCTTAATATGGGCTCTGAGATCCCCTAACGATGCCGGCTTGTTGACATAGAATAGACCAATGACAACCCACGATCTAGGCGACCAGTTCACATGACCATTTTTCGATGTAACACTTTAATCAAATTGAGTTAAAAAAAAGTTTATTGTTACACCGCTGTGTGGCTTGTTGAGACCACATATCATTTAGGTTTGTCTAGTCTAGTCCATGCAGTTGACCAAATAAATAACGATGCAACAAGTCTCTGTAGCGATCACCCTTGACTTATAATCTATAGTGACTGTCATTTTTATCAACGAAAAAAAAAAACAGAACAAATGACATCACCCGCATGAAAACCACACCACACAGTTAATTTTGTGAATGAGGTGGTGTTTTTTGTTGGAGCATGAGAGTTTTCACCTGACCAATAAGGCATATTCTGTTTGTTGACGAAGCCGTTTAGCCAAAAGTTAATGTTACGTTTTTCGTTCATGAACTTCTCCATGATGATAATGTTGTTTTTACTGAATGTTTTGACATTGACATTCAGACTGTAGGGATCGTAGTGGCGCAGCAGGGCTTCCATTATTCTTACAGAAGCGGCTTTCTCAGATTTATTTTCTTCTTTAGCAGTGGATATAGTAGACATGTTCAGAGATGATTTTTAATTGATTGAGAAATCGGAATTTATTGAATGCCTTTAAACAGAGAAAGTTACAGTTTTACAATGCTGAAAATTTTCAACTAATAACTCCTGAAAGCATGATGTTATTCTCATAAAATGCTGAATTAAATTAACTAAAGATTATTTTTGGTATACCTCCTCGCATAATGGTATGTGCGTTGAACTGTCATGCAGAAGGTCTTGGGTTCGATTCTCAGCCGCAACAAAAAACTTTTTCAAGGGTATGATACATCTTGCGACAAATTGACAAATCCTCCAAGAGTATCTCTTGTCATAAAAAATGCTGCTCATTAGCAGTTCGGAATACGCAGAAAATTGTAGCTCACCTTCTTTCCTGGTTCAGGAGTTCAGAATCGTATATGATGAAAAGCCACGACTTTTCATTAATTTGGCGCTATTTAGGTAAGTATGCAAGCTTCCATAGTTTCTGGAGATATAATGTATATACAAAACCACAGCAGTCTAGCTCTTTGGCCCAATTAGCGCTGAAGTGCGCCACTTTCATACCATATCTCATATGAACAATGAACCTGTGGATGGAATTGATATGGAAAATTGTGGACATTCTCACGGAGTCATCCAGTTTGGATTAAGTTAAAAAATATCGATCTAGTAGGTTTTGATGTCTCTTATTGTGTGTTTGCTTTTGCACAATCATCCGGAAATTTGATCACTCACTCAGCCGGACCACCATACTCAATCGACACCATCTACACTGCACCAAGCTAGGCAGCATGTTGACTGATACTGAAAAAGTAGCCAATCCGATTGAGTTATTATCCAGCCTTCCGCTCAGTAAGCCTCCGTCAAAGCGATCAGTCCACTAGCTCTAGATCTAAGGAGTCAAACGGAGGGCACGGCGCAGAAGTAACCGAAGTTCGTCCTAGAGAGTCAAAAATATAAGATATTGTCGTCACGGTAAAATTTACCGCGACAAAAATTATTCTTTCTATTCCCCAAAATCCTCTTCCTTCCATACCAGTTTATTTTTCCTACAGGTGTTTCATTTACTTTACTGAGAGAGAGTGGGGCAGCCATGGTCCATCAGCCATCGGTACGCTCTCTCAGTATCTTGGAGAAACAAAATAAACATCATCATGAGCTAAAATGTGGATGAATGTTCCACTATTTAATTATGGACAATATGGACGAATTGTTTTCGAAAAGCACGGGCGACAGTTGGTCCCCGAATGCTAGAAGTTACTCATTTCGAGAATGGCCGAGTGCCCAACATATCTGATTTATATTTTATATGATATTGTAAAAGATAGAACGTTACTCGCTAGTCCCCAATCCCCCCAATCTGCACAGAAGCCCAACGCTCTAAAGTAATTTCGCGGAAATGGTATTCCTGTCAATCCCTTCTTATATTATGTTCCACAATTATGGTTTGATTTTGTTTTATTCGAGGGGAAAATTGATCGCGACTTAATTCTTTTTTTATTTCTGAAAGCTTTTCTTAATAACTTAAAAAAAATTGGTATTGATGGCTGAATGCATTCATCGTATTCGCCGCTCCTGGAAATGACACCAGCGATCGGCGGATTTATGATGATTATGCAGATAGAAAGTGCGAGTAAGCAGGACCGCTGGTTTTCAACTACGTCGGCGCTCTCTACAGCAAAGATGGCGGAGAGTAGCTGAATGATGACGTGACCGAAAACCGCAGCCACTGATTGGCTGAAAGCACTGGCTGAGGTCTTAAGAGAAGGTTTCGCCCAGGATGTAAAATTCCTGAGAGGACACTTCAATTTTAGCTGTAGTTGAGAAAAGAAGTTTAAAAAAAAAAAGAAAAAGAAAAGTTTTTAAGAAAAGTTTTTAAGAAAAAAAAGGATAAAAATAATTAATAAATTTGTGAAGAAGAAAATCAAGGAAAAAGGCTAAAAAGGTAAAATTTTGGTTAAACAAAAAATAAAATTCAGGAGACATTGGATAGAAATTGTATACTTGAGAAGGATTGCTAAAGGGACTTTAAATAGAAGGAATTGACAGGATTTGGAATAAAAAAAGATAAGTATTCTTTTTTTTGGATTAAGTGGAATTTTCAGTCTTATCGGTGTTAACGTTTTATTCTCGTTCGATTTTTTTAAAATATCTTAATTCGCGTTTGGCTTCTGTCCGTTTAAAATTCCGATAAAGCGGAATTCGCGACCCGTTTCAAGATCTGGGGCCAAATTACCGCATCAGTTATCGAGTAATACGTGACTGAATTATGTGAGTTTGGCATTACCGCTTACGTTATCGAGCAATAAATTACTCCAATTTGACATTTTTATTCGATCACTGATGGAACTCACTCACTCGTCACTGAAGCAGTAATTCGGCCCCTGTTGTTCATTCGGGACAAAGTGGTAACAGTTTTATCTTCCTAAATAAACTGTATATTAAAATTTGAAAAGATATTGGGTTTTCATCCTATAATTAAAAAGGTTTCCCAATCAACAATAAATTCGATTAACTTCCAATTCGGAATTAAAATTTTGAGTTATTATTTTTTTGCTTTCATCGTCGCACTCCGCTTCAAAAGGTTTGTAATTTACTTTATCAAAAACAAATTGCTGGCGCCCCTTTATTTTCTTCCAGGAACGACGCACCTGTCGTAATTGTATATATTTTCAATCAAATCTTCGAATTGATCAATAATTCGTCAACCGAATTAATTAAATTAATTGGTGAACCCACCCCCATAATCTGAGGTAGTCTTTTTGGTAGCATCCAAAGTGCTATCTCCCTGTTGCGCTTTAACTTCAAGCTCGCCTTCATTCTCGCTCTCTATTTCGCTTTGACTTTGACAGTTCTAATCTATCCGTGTTTACCAAGTCATATTTTAGTCGTGCCGGTCGATCTCGCGCTCGTCATCGTCATCGTTTTGTTTTAATTTTACAATCTAATTACTTTTATTTATTTCGTAATTAATTATTTGATCGGTGTTCGGTTCGTTCGTCAAGTTAAAGTGTAACAATATAGTAGTTTTTTCTTGTCGTGAAATAAGGCTCAATTTGAAAATTTGCACTTACGAGTATTTTAAATTAAAATAGAGAAATACTCGTAAGGTCATATTTCAACATTTGTCTTTAATTCACTTTGCTAATTTGAGTAATGTAAGACCGTTGGGCTCAAAGGTAAGCTGATGGCCATTCTCAGAAGCATGAGTATTACACTTTTTAAAATATAAAGAATTTTTAAAAATTGCAAATTCAGTTTTTTCTGTCCTGGGCTATAGGCCAATCAGGCCGTATATAAAAATATTCAGTTGACCTCGAAACATGAGTTATTCACTGAATTCTAATTCTACATTATATAATTCCGGATTTGCTATGATTTGATATTTTTTTCTATTTGGTTTATATATAAAAAGCTGCAAACTAATGAGAGCCAGAAAAAAACTAAGAAATGTCAACCAAGACTTATAACTTTGATAAAAAATTCTTAGGATTGTTATATCTTGTTTCTGTCCATAACTACCCAACCTGTGTGCTTTTTATTATGAGGTTTCACTGAAAATTATATCTACAACTAAAAACCAACATCAATTTTTTACTCGAGATTATCTTCGGAAAAAATCATCGGAAATTACTTGGAAAGAATCATTAGCAAAAAAAGGTCCACAGGTGGCAATTTAATGGATTGACTTTTCCAAATTAATTTATTAAATCAAATGTTTGATAAATCAATTAAACTTTAAATGATAGTGGGTTATTTTTATAATAAAGTTGCGAAAATGAAATTAGGTCATCCCTGTTAAAAAGCTTATCAGTATCCGTTCGGCTGAAAAAAAATCACCTCGATTCAAGCAAACCAATGTTATACACTAATTAGATATTAAAATAATTTTACTTTTCAATACCAGGATGAGGAAATTAGCCCGAAGAATTGTCTGGAAAACTATTTTCTAGATACCTCTACCACATCGTTATTATATTGTTTGGTTTCCTTTCACAAAGTGGAATAAAGTTTATGAATTAAATTTACTCTTCTTTCCCTTCGTAACTAACCGGATAGACATTTTTTAGTTTGGGTATTGAGTATTCCGGAATGTTTCATATTTGTTTTTTTTTTTTTTTTGATTCCACATACAAAAATATAGTCTGGTAAATATTTGGTAGTATAACAACTGCAATAGATTCAACACCTCTTTCTGGGGAAAACAACATCAGGATTCAATCAGGAGTAAGTTTCCCTGATGGAGACGACCACTTCAATTTTATGTTTTGAACCATGAAATTTGCTTGGACTTCACGTCCTATTTAACAACATCGGGGTAAATGGGTTGAGTGGAGTTTTTTTGGTTTCCTCGATTTTTCCGCGGAAATACGTGAAAGGGTATTAGGTAGTCGTGATCCATGAGGGAAGTTGCTCAGCCTATATCAATAAGTGCATTCTGATAGAATGGATTATAGTTAAGTGGTTTCATAAATGTATGTATCTGTTACTGTAAAATGTATATTGATGCAAATTTTGAATATGTCTCCTGTTTTTGATTCATTATCTAACGATAAGTAAGCGAAATATCAAAAGGCACGAACATCATAAACAGAAAAGACAAACAAAAATTTTTAATTTAAATTTTTTTTAATGAAAAAAAAAAAAATAATAAGGTGTCATAAATCCTTGAAATATTTGACATCATAAATTCTTGGTCTTATGTAATTAACAAAGATTTAGGTTTAGAATTCTTCAATAAATCGGGACCCATCCACAGAATCTGTTGCATGCGTCGTCTTGTTGACGTTTACAATTATTGACAGCTCGCTTGAATATAAACCTTTTTGAGACGCATAGGCATGACACACGATGGACGCAATGGAAAAGGCAAAATAAATAACTTAATTTGGTGCGAAATAGCACCTGGGGAACCAGGATCTAGTCACTTTAAACCTTTGACCATTACTCTGTGCGTGTTGCGATGGGGATTACCGCTTACTGACGAGTGTGAACAGCTGAGATTGGAAGAACTTTCCACAATAAAGATATTCTAAGAGGATTTGTCACTTCCTAGCATGAGACAGCACCCTGATGGATAGATCATTTTTGTTTTCAGCAGTTCCAGCTTGACAGTCTAACGTACTTAACATATCGCTAGGTGATATCGAAAAAGTAGCTGAAGTTAAGGTTTTCTCTCAAGAAAATCTATCAAGATGAATTATAACAGTTTATTTTTGTTTCTGAGGTTTGTGTTGTAAAAAAAACAGACTTAAGAGTGTAAGGATTTTTAATGTCTATCTTTTGGGGAACCCCAGCATAAAATTACACATCGAGACAATGTAGGAAACATGTGGTTCAAAAGTTAATTTTCAATCAAAGACTACGCCTAGGTCTTTCCTTTCACTCCCCGTGCACAATTTCAATCCTCCCAAACTGTAGTCAAACATTACATTACTTTAACAACCGACAATAAGTAAGAATTGAGCTCTTAGAGAGATTATTAAGGAGATAATTTCGCATTTCAAAATTATTTATAACCTGCAAGACAATCTCCATAATTTCTTATTTCCTTGAAAATCTTGATATTTCATCATCAAACATTAAGTCATCAGATACAGATAAAATTAATGGAAAATCAATAATAACTAAGTTAAAAAGCGGTGATCCCAGATGACTTCTCTCGGGAACACCAGAATGTAGCTCTATAGGACGCAACTCCAGATAATTCCTACCATTTAGATAGGACCCAAACCACTTAAGTAGAGTATACCATCATGACCATAAGACTTTAATTTTTTTAAATATTAGGTTGTTACTCGTAACTCTGCTAAAACCTTTCACGAAACCCGTGTAAACCAGATCCGTTTGGAACCGTTTTTCTAATGTTTTGAAAAATTGAATTGAAAAGCAGGCCAAATAAATTTTGGTTCCAGAAGCTTTGGTAGAGTTGCAAATTCGCTTATAGACGATATTTCTCAATTTTCCTCTTTTTTCCGAATTTAAGCGTTGCATTTATGTATGACACTTTCTACTTATTTAAAAAATTGCCACTTGAAAGTGACTGTTTTAAAAGTAACTCAATGGGAACCGATTATCCATGAAAATCTACGATATCGAGTTATCCAATTCATGAAAAAGTTAATAGACTCTACTACAATATTTCTACCACTTTTCCGCTTTACCGGTTACATAATATTGTTGGGTACCCGATAGCTACTCGTAACATTGTCGGGAAGCTGCAAAACTTTGTTAATACCCGAATAACCCGTTTTAGTTTTCCTGAATAAACTTTAGAGTTAGTGTTAACTGAGGTATGCACTTCTCTTTAAAAGTGCTGCTTTTTCAGACAAACAGTATTTCTTTTTGCGGCAAACGAGATTCACTATAGCGTTTATCTTGTTAATCTTTGGGTCGTATTAACAAAATTCTTTGGAATAAACTCTTATGTATTACATAAGACGATTGCTTTAAGCGATTTTGTAGGTACGGTTTAAGGTTTAACACATGTGCATTTGGCAATATTGGAACTTGTGGGTATCAAAATTTGATTTTATACGGATGTAGAATAGTGTGTGTTGTAAAATACATTTCTTTTTAAAATTATCTTTAATATAACTTGCTTCTAAGATATAAGACAGGTCCCACAGAAGCTCCAAATTAGTTTACAGTAAGGTATTTTAGAGCTTGGTCCTTTTTTCTCTTGTGGGTATGGTTTTTCTCATTGTGAGAATGGATTTTTTTTCTGGGTGTATTAGTAAAATATGAATACATAGAGAAATGAAAATTATTTCTGTTTAAGTGGAGTTGAGGTCACTTGAACTTTTTAATTGAATTTAGTAAAATATGTATAAACCGGTTAAAATTAAGAGCACTAGTCTCTAATTTTCGTTATTTACATTTTTTACAAACACTGTTAGACATATGTAAAAGAAATTAGTTTTTAGCCTTCAAATAAAAATAGAAAAACTAAGGGTTTTTATTAAGAAGGCCAATTTATGCCATTATGTATGGAATATAACGTCATTCGATTGTCCGCACGGCTCAGTCGAGTGGCGGGCATACGAAAAATTTTATTTTCCATAACTCTGGAGCAAAAATCAGGGCGAATTTTACTAATGGCATTGATTTTGTAGACCTCGTCACTGAATATGATTTCTTGACCATAAAGTACAAAATATTCCTCGAACTGAACACCTCCTTTCATTAAACAATTTAATCATTTGAGCATGCTAGTGAATGCTTTACCTCTCCATTGTTGATTTAACAAAATAGACTAAATAAATGACATACAATTTGACAAATCCAGCTTCAATAATATGTCCGCAACTATGTCAAAGTTTAAAAAATCCCTATTAGAAAATCCTTTAAAATATTTTATTGCATAGTACTTATTAAAAAAAAAAAAAAATCAGTAAAAATAAAATATTTTTCGCATAGATTCTATCCTGTGGGTACATTCCCTATAAAAATAATAATAGAAAAAATACTTCGCAACAAATTGCTACGCAGAACATTTTCGCAATTGTTTAAGCAGTTCGCGATTTTAAAGAAATCCTATTTTTAGCTGCATTGATATGAAGAAAATATGGCTTTCGATAAAGTTTTCTTCTTCTAAATTAAAACTCAATTGTCTGGTATTTTTACTTCATTTGAAAAAAAAATTAAATTAGAGATTTTGATCAAACTTGACATCAAAAGTGGATCCCGCAATTGCGTCTGCCTGCAGCCTAAAACGCTTCAAACTTGTTAAATAAGGATCTTCGGTAATTCCCTAGATCAGAAATAAAAAATTTTGTCTGATAAGGACACCTCTTATACGACATCACAGGGTTTTAAATTTTAACTCCACATTATTTTTATTAAAAACTTTGAAAATAAATATTGAATTTCTAAGGTCTAAGAGTGGACACCAAATTTTTAGAGTGAAACAATAATATGAAAGGCTTATGTATTCTGATTAATTTTAATTCAGACTTCTATATTGTTGAGTTTTTGATTTTTATAAAATCTCCAAAAACGCCGATACCCCCGAGAACCACCCATTACCCACGTCTATTAAAATAACTACACTTCATTTTCCTCCTTGAGATTAGTATTGGCTAAAAGCCAAAGGTGTTTGCAAGAAGTTTGATGATATTGGATTGCATTTCTAATAAATAGTTGGTTATGTACCTAAAAGTTGTTGCAAGCGATTTAAACCGTGATTTCAACTATTTAATTTCAATTGACCATTTAAAAAATATTTTTCAAGTCTAGGAAGTTAAAGTTGAAATGCAAAAGAATTAATTGCAACAACTTTTGTTAACACAACATCGGATTGGATTGGAATTGTACCTTAATACAGAACTCATAGTTGGAATCACACCTTTTTCACGGAACTTGTAAAACTATAATCTGCAGAGTAGTACGCTAAGTTTCTGACACAATAGTTGACGAATTTCTTGTAAACCCCATTTTCTTATCTGAAAATTCTTCGTAAAATAGCTAGCCAATTATTTGCTCAAAGAATCCTGTTTAAGCCATATATATTGACGTTACAATGATCAACTTTGATACAATCAAGACAAATGAAGAGCAAGCTTTTAAAAGACAGAAGTATTTAGTTTATTCAAACCTGCAAACAGGTTTTTCGTTTCTTTGCTCCTTAAGGTTTAAGTTCATTTAGCGGGTTGTCAACCTCTACACTTTCGCTTATTTTGCCCTTTTATAAGAAATGGGTTAGTTTCAATTCCAATTGGCCAACAGTTGATTTACAAAATTACAGCATTTTCGAATTGATCTCCTTGCACAGCATTTAATGTTTTTCGACCGTCGGCTTTCTCAGTTTTATAAGGTATTTAACGACATAAAATGTTTTACTTTGCCAAAACACTTTAAACTTGGTATCTGGCATTGGTCTTGAAATAAACGAAGACAGCACCAAGTAAATGCTATCAACAAACAATTTGTCCACAAAAATCTTTCCACCGACTAGGAGTAAAGATTACATCAAAAATTGATATCGATGACATCGACAGCTGCTAATTTGGTTTATGCGAAACAAATGATTTCCCGATCCTTTTGTTGAGAATACTGCGTGGAACAGTGGTGGAGCGCATATTGGGTTCATTCCAAAGAAAAATTCTTGCACGGATATTTAGATGAGGTTCAATGAAGAAGCAGATAAGCTCTCGAACACTATAAGCTGTACCAAAAGGTACCAACATTGGTTCGAATACACCGAACTCCTGTCAAATCCTCAAATATAAGCCTGATTTTTCGAAAAAACAAGGAAGACCGAATCTGGTATGGCTTAAAGACCAAGCATTTCTGGGTGCCAGAGCTCTTTGTCTGGATGACTTGAAGCAGCGTGCTCAGGATCACAGAGAATGGAAATCTGCATTCGTATAGTAAGTAAAGAAAGATTCGAAAAAAACTCGTCAAAAACTATCCATTTCATATTTTACACTGATTTAAAGATACATTTTGTATGCCCTTATCTTATTCACTTTTAAGTTTCAAAAACTCAAAATACGCGTCACCATAATTTGTCTATATGTATGTATAATATTTTGACCACAACTTAAATATAACAAGTCTCAAAAAGGGCAATATGGGGAACAGTTGAGGTGTAACAGGGGTACGTGCAGTGTCAGTATAATTTTTCGAAGAAAATTTCTTTAATAATGTTTGTTGAGTTCAAAGCAATAATTTTTGAAAATTTTTCCGCGCTTAGAATAACACATATAAAGTGAAATATTGAAAAAATGAAAGCTGAATATTTCCCACTCGGAAAAAAAAAGAAATTGAATTATTCTGCATTAATGGTTATCTATTTGAACGCACTTTTGATTCATCGATCTTAACGAAACCTTGAACAAATATTTGATTAATTAACTAAATAAATTAATACTTTTTGATATTGATCCTTTATTCACACATAATTATTTCACTATAGTATTTAGTTTTTAATATTTTTGAATGCTATATAGGAATTCTTATGCAAATATTTAAATATACAAGAATTCTCTATTTACCTTATTCTTCCCATCAAGGAAGTCCAGTAATGAGTTGCCAAATCGAAAAATATTTTGATTTTTAATTTAGAAATTTTGGCAATAATACTGATCATTATGTTTATTTCTTAGAGTTAAACAAACTTTATTTAAATTAATACAACTCCACTATGCTAAAATCTAACTTATGATTTTTCTTTGATTTTTCTACACGAAATGCCCACTTTCCGCAATCCAAACCGTTATCCGCGCGGTCAACCAACGAAGTGTCAAAATATTTTCCATTTGGAATTCGGTATCTATGCTGAAATAAAAGCTGTTTTTTTTGAAAATATGCATCCGCACACACAAAATCGTATGCCACTTTGAACAAAGGGTGTCGTAAAATTTTTGAAGAGTGGTCAAACGATAAATTAGTTCGATCTCAAGTGGAACCCAAGTCGTAAATTATAGATTTAATATTCATTTTAATTTTACGAGTTTATGTTCTGTTGATTTGAAGTTCGTGTGGTAAGAAAACCTTATGTGTGATTTTAATAAATTTGAGGGTTGTTTTTTTTCTGCAGCAAAAAAAATTCAAAACCACTTGTTAAAAAAGAAAAATCTATAATAACAATGCGGTGATATTTAGGAAATTCGATCTTAATGAGATAAAATAAGTCACACGATCCTTTATTCATAATAACAAATTGTGTGTATTATTTTAGGGATTCCAATTACATCTGGATGAAGTTTATAGATGAAGAAGTGGTATTTTTATTTTTATAATTAGGTTTTTGACTTATAATATCAGAAAGGGTATATGTGAGTATCTCTTGTAATCTATAAAAAAAAAACTTGTGTGAATTAAAAAAGCCAAAAGATTTCTCAAGCTATAGGGGCGGAAATGTATTCATATTAGTACCACTGAGCAGACATCTATTTAGATCGTATGTGCAACGCATTTTATTTCGCCGCCTTTTATATTTTGGCCATAAGAATTTGTGACAATATCTGGTGCGCTCTGAAAAAAATCACTTAAGTGGTCATCAAGCATTTCTGATTGATTGATTTTTTGTTTAGAAGGAATTTTTAAGAAAACGATTTTAGTATAATATGATTGTGTGTGAACCATTTGACAGATAGTTTGTCACACAAATTATTATCAGGCAGGTGGCAAAGCCATGCAAAACTGATTCAGTTGAAAACAAATTTGTAAACATGCATATACAAGACAAAATTTAATAAATCAATATACATATCTATCTACTTTTATATATTGTTTTTTACGTTTTGTATGTATGTATTTATTGCGCTGACATTTGCATATCAAATATTAAGTTTAAACAACAGAGTGAATGGCGGTTGTCAAGTTGGACTCACACAACCGATCTACTTATTTTGATGTTCATTTTTCTTGTCTTGTCCAGACATCAATTACTGTGAATAGATTCATGAAACTCAAAAAATAGATCAAGAAATGAAACTTATTTCGATTTCCTTTACACATAAAAAAATATTTTTTTATGTGAAGATTTGATTTTTTTTCGCTAGATTTTGCGTTCCTTAACATCAAAAAATTGATTTTTCTTTGACAGGGATCAAAATCTTCAAATCCCTATTTGAAGGGGGTTTACACGTTCATAAAACATGCACTTGTACACACCCCAAACGAACAATTTCCGATCCGGGATCAAAATCCTAAGTGTGTAAAGGAAATCGATATTAATGTTTGGAAATTTTTTTGGATCAAAATCGAAAAAAATATTGTCTTAAGAGAGAATAACAGATCAAAGCCAAATGTCACAATATCAAATGTCAAAATTAATCATCACTACACTTAGTATAAATAATTTAACTAATGTCGATTTCCTTTACACACCAGGGATTTCAATTTCAATCCCGGATCGAAATTTTTTCGCTTGGTGTGTGTGCAAGTACGTGTTTCATGTACATACGTGTACGTTTTTCTTGAAATAAGGATTTGAAAATTTGATCACTGTCAGGGAAAAATCAATTTTTAGAAGTGAAAAACTGCAAAATGTGGCGAGGGAACAAAATCTTCACACAGAAATTGATTTTTCATGTGGAAGATTTCCTTTCCGCACAAGATGAGAGATAAGATCACTGATGTCAACAACGTCTAGTTAAAAAAAAAATGATGCTTTTGCAAAATATTTAAAAGAAGCCGCCATTATTATTGTTAAATGCATCGTCGAATGCATGTGTCACTACTTTTACTAATGAGAAACTTTGAACTTGCACGATTAAAGACAGAAATAAAACTGACAGAAGCTCATTGAAGCTAATGTCATAATTGAATGTAAAATAAATCTCCAAAAATTTGAGACAAGTTGCCAAATGTGCCATTTTAATCCTTGATATGTTTGTTTTTGGGACACATCTATTTTTCAACAAACTATTTACAATCATAATCTCCAAAACCGTCCTTTATTTTACTGGCTGGACACAATGGAGGAATAGCAGCTGCAGCAAGAATAGCTGTCAAAAAGTGTCGTACGTTATATATTTTTCGTGAAAACAATGCTGCTGTACAGATTTCTAACATTTGGGTCAGCTGGTTTGAATCTTTTGCCAATTAATCAAATAAAGTCATTATATAAGGATTTGAAGAGAACTTGAAGCTCACTTTAACCTATTGAAAACCTGCAACCACTTGTTTGACTAGTTACTCCGTTTGCAACTTCGTTACGTTGTGTTCGTTACATTGAATTTATGTGTATTCAATATTCTTACATCTATATATTATTTCTAGCTCCAGTTGCAGCTCCAATGCTCCATCTCTATTGTGTTCAGCCAGTTAAGCTGTAGGCAACCATTTGCATTTCATTGAAATCGGTTGGGTAGTTTCGGCGATTAGAGTGTACAAACACTGTGAAATGTGGTTACAAAAAATAAACAAACATTTTACCAGTAAAAGATTAGATGAAAAATTGTATTAAGTTAGCAGCGCTCAACTTTTTAAAACATCTACTCGTTCAATACGAGTATATTCCGAGATCATAGAGCGCGTTCCGAACTAGCTCTGATTAACAAAAAATAACAGATATTGAGTACCATGATCTGTTGGACCCTAAACAGAATTATTAATTTATTTATTTTTGACTTCTCGGTGCTTTTCTCAAAGTGAGAAAAAAAAGAAAGAAAAAGCAGAATTGCTTTTCTATGTTTCTATTGCTTCGAATTCAATAGTTCTGCTCATTACAGATTGTTTTTAAAAGTACTGAGGACTTACTTCCTACATAGTTCATTACAGAACATAATTATTATGATACACTTCAACGCTGGAGTTGTAAAAATGAATTATTATATCACGAATAGGCATCCAACCAAAAAAAGAGAAGTAACTTTCCGATGTTATAAAGCCAACCCCTCTAACTATCGCTCAATTGTGCTTTTGCTCCTTCTTTCTGAAGTCATGGAAACGTTGATTAATAATCACGTTAAGAAATATCTCAAAGAACGAAAGCTTCTTAATGACCGGTAATATAGCTTTCGTAACAATAGGTCAGCTGGTGATCTGATGGTTTATCTTAATGGTTAAACAAGTTTTATATCATTTTGGAAAAAGTACAACTATTGCACTTGATATCATGCGAAGTGGAATGGCTTTATTTTTTATTCGAATTTTAATATACATTAGGAACCAATGTCCAACGCCAATTCCTCTTCAATTCTCGCCCATTTTCATAACGCTCACACTTACTTTAATTATTTTTAGGGCAGTCAAAGCCCCTTTGGCATCCGCTTATTATAAAAAAAAAACACTACTTAGGAAAACCGAAATAAAAGGTAGTAAAAATGCAGTATGTCATTTCATTAGCAAAGCATACGAAATAGTACTTCATCTTCGGTTCGGCCGTTTGTCTTCAATGACACTATTTTGTAAGTTAAAAGCAGCAGAACATGGGACTAGTGCTAAAGATTCTTAACTTATCTTGTGATGACAAAAATAATGGAAATCTAAAATTGTATGCTGCGTTCAAATGGCAAAAAAGCGGAACAGATTTGGATGACAAGACATACTGTTGGAGTAGTTAAACTACAAATACGTTGCAGTCCTCCCTCTGGGATAATTGTCTGAACATGGTCTTGCTCTAAAAAACTTAATAACTTTAGATTTTCTGTCAATAAAACTCCCTAAATCTCCACCGCGGTCCGTGGAAGTGTACAGCAGAAACGGAGGCAGTCGATTCCACGCCGCGCATTAGAACTCGGCCTTTCGCGGACTTTAACTTGGCGAATTTTCCGTTGTGACTTAGGCAACCGTTTTGGGCGAAAAATCATCTTTTTTGGTTGAATGGCAGTGTTAATAATCCAATTCGCTGTATATGGAACAACACCAACCCACATGAGGTTCATCAGATGACGGAAGCCATTGAAAATTGAACCACTTGGATCCGTCCTAACAAAAGAAGCCCAGACGGGCATTTGAACGATGTCATGTTTCATAAATATTGGAATACATGGGTCTTTCAAATGAAAATTTTGTTCGCTTTAATTATTCCATTTCAAATAAATTGAAAAACATCAAGCCGAAGTTATATGCCAATTTAAAAAAAACTCCTGTAGATCCTCCTCCTTCTTCTTGTACATTTGTCGGTGGGATACAAATTAATAAAACTATAAATCAACAATTTGTTACTTTAAAACTGGTACCTAGAAAAAATAAAAATAAAATGCAAGAATGGATTGCACTCAACTACTCTCCTGTTCAAGTTTGCAATTTAAAATAAAATGCACGACAGGATCGCACGAACTTGCTCTTATGTAAAAGTACTTTGGAATTTAAGATACATTTTATAAATATAAAACATGGATTTAATGAGATAATAATGTTCAAATTCAAATGCATAAAATTGTCGTCTGGTTTCCGGAAAAGTATGAATTTATGCAAATAAACTTTAAAAAAACGTTTTATTATTAAATACATTTTTTATATAAGAAATTTCTATTAAATTTTTCAAGAAAAAAAAATGTGGGATGCGAATTTAAGTATTAAATAATATTGATTTTAGGGAATAATTTCAAAAAATAATCGTTCATAGGTTTTGAAGATATGTATTGATTAAAAAAAAATTTTTTTTTTCAAAAAAACCCAACAAATATTTTCTCGAATATTTTTATATACAATATTATTTTAAACTTAAGGGGGCTCCTGCTGAAAATTTTGGGTTAAAATCCTTAGAGCCGTTAATGAGAAAGTCGAAAATAAAAAAAAACGGGTCTATGGAAGGTACCCCTAATAACATTTTGCCCCAAAATTTTGTTTGAACAAAATGTAGCTTATGTTCATAATATCACACCTAATTTTTTTATCAAAATCGTTAGAGTCGTTTTCGAGATAAATAAGATTTTGCATTACGGGTGTATGGGGGGTACCGTTAGTTTTGGAGCTAAAAAAAAATTTCAATTTCTCCTCTAGGAAATCACCGAAGACCCTTAAGTACCGAGTTTGAAGAAAATACCTCCGGTAGTTTAGGTAGTTCGAGGTACAGACATACAGACATACAGACATACAGACATACAGACATACAGACAGACAGACGGAATTGTCGGACCCACTTTATTCGTCTTCGCTATCATCGTAATGTCAACTTTGATCAAAAACTCGAGTTCGATTTTTTTTCCAAATGCAGAACTTGCAGAACTTGTACCTATATCGCAAGTAAAAATTGAAATTATAAAAAAATATGTTAACTATATAGAAAAAGTTCAAAAGCATGAAAATAATTTTTATAAATTCTTAAACGAACTTCTCAAATAGCTTGAGTGCATAAAATAGAATGCCTTCTGATAAAATATTAAAAACCCTAAGTGTTTTTTTAATAATCAAGTTTTTCCATAGAAAAATTTCTTAACAAATAATTTAACTATGTATGTATTAAATAACATAGATTTAAGGACATAATTAAAATAAAATGCACGACTGGATCGCACGAACTTGCTCTTATGTAAAAGTACTTTGGAATTTAAGATATATTTTATAAATACAAAACATCGATTTAACGAGATAATAATGTGCAAATGCGTAAAATTGCCGTCTGGTTTCCGGAAAAGTATGAATTTATGCAAATAAACCTTAAAAAATCGTTTTATTATTAAATAAATTTTTTATATAAGAAATTTCTCTAAAATTTTTCAAGAAAAAAATGTGGGATGCGAATTTTAAGTATTTAATAATATTGGTTTTAGGAAATAATTTCAAAAAATAATCGTTCATAGGTTTTGAAGATATTGATTTAAATTTTTTTTTTTTTTTTTTTTAAAACCAATAAATATTTTTTCGAATATTTTTATATACAATATTATTTTAAACTTAAGGGGACTTCTGCTAAAAATGTTGGGTTAAAATCCTTAAGAGCCGTTAATGAGAAAGTCGAAAATCAAAAAAACGGGTCTATGGCAGGTACCCCTAATAACATTTTGCCCCAAAATTTTTTTTGACCAAAATGTAGTTCATGTCCATAATATCACACTTAATTTTTTTTATCAAAATCGTTAGAGCCGTTTTCGAGATAAATAAGATTTTGCACTACGGGTGTATGGGGGGCAGCGGCGTGGCGTCCATATAACTCGATTCCTACCGACTTACCTTTCAAAATTTCCACTTTCAGTTATACTTTCAAACTCCTAGCCACATGAATCTTATAAAATCATACACCTGTACGCTATCAACATTATTTGAATCTCTGTACCTTCTATTCTACACACACTTCTGCTTTTTACCTCACTCCATAAGCAAACACAACATTGAAGCAACAAAAAAGTCATCGAAGTAAGTCGGGTTATAAAATTTGTTGCGGGATAGAACAAATTTGTTGTCTTTCCTCTTTATGCATATACTATTCGCTGCTGCTGACACCTTTCTGTTTAATACACGCTGTCTTATGGAAGAAAATAACCCGGGATGTATCGTCTTATTTCGTGATGGTGAACTTGATGAACCAAATGTAGCGAGGTTGTGAGGTAGGTTTCTCTTTAAAAAAAAAACAAAAACAATTTGTTTGCTAAATTTGTGTCTATTTCTCACTCGTGTGTCTTATGATGGTGAAGCAAATGTATTGCGCAGAGTCAGGGTAGGTTTCTCTTTATAAGAAAAAAAAGTTTACTCAGAGGAAAATGTATAGGAAATAACCCGGTCTCCTTCCGTCTTTTTTGGTGAACTTGAATGATGTATATGCACTTAGTGCAGTTTTACGGTACTTATCGGAGGATGGGATAGAGGAAAGGTTTCTAGGTTATTTTGATGTGAGCGAGTGCCGCAACGCAGATGAGCTGTCCAAACATATTTTTAATATTCTAGATAAATTCTCTTGCAAGGAAAAGTTAATTGGGCAATCTTACGATGGTGCGGCCGTTATGTCAGGGGAAGTGGGTGGTGTGAGAAAGAAAGTTCTTGATGCTTGTCCAATGGCTAACTTTATTTCTTGCTACGCTCACGTTTTAAATTTAGTTTTATCGCGTTCACTTGAAAATATATCTGAATTAAAAGTTTTTTTTGGTAATATTAATACTATAGTTCGTTTTTTCAATAAGTCAACTAAACGTTCGAATCTTTTGAAACAAATAGCCAACCGACGCATGCCTGGAGTTTCAGAGTATCGCTGGCATTATCACTCGCGAATAATAAACGTCATTTTAAATTGCAGATTAGATATAACTGAAACTTTCAACAGAATCTTAGATAACCCTAACGAATGGGACAATGACTCGCTTTCTATAGCCGAGAGCTTGTTAGTTAAATTAGAAAGCAAAGATTTTTGCTTTTTTCTCAACACTCTCTCCGAAATTTTTGCTAGGACTGATAGTCTTTTTAATATAGTTCAAAATAAGCAAACGGATGTTGAGTTTGCTAAAAGAGAAATTGAAAGTTTTGAGTCTTGGCTTTGCTCTGAGTTTTTAAATAAATTTGAACATATTTTTGAAAGTTTAACAGATTTATCCGAACCGCCACGAAAAAGAAGAATGCTTGAAATCGACACAAGAACATATTACAAACGTCTTTTTGTGGAAATAAAGGACAATATTATATCCCAAATTAATTCAAGATACAAATCTTTTACAAATTTAACTTTTTTAGATTTACTTAATAAATCCAAATATGACAGTTTTGCACTTGCAAATCCAGACGAAAAAATATCTTCTCTAATAAATTTTTTCCCTGGAATTCTCGATTTTACAGCCTTAAAGAACGAACTTAAAGTTTTATATACAACACCTTCTCTTCGACACCTTGACATTCAAGCACTTCATAAGCATTTTAAAAATGAAATACTGCATGACACATTTCCGCAAATTTTTAGCTTGAGTAGTTTAATTTTAACACTACCGATAACTGTTGCTTCTGTGGAGAGATCTTTTTCAGCTCTAAAGCGAATCCATACATATTTAAGAAATTCCCAAGGAGAAAATAGGCTTTCTGATTTAGCACTTCTATCCATAGAAAAAAAACTTCTTCTAAAAATTAAAAGTAGACCTGAATTTTACGATAGAGTTCTTGCAGAATTTAATAAAAAAGATCGTAGGATAGCTTTAGAATACAAATAGGAAAAGAATAATTTAGTAAAACTTTTCACATTTTTAATTTTATCTTGTATTATTTTGAAAAATGTTTTTCTTTTAATGTTTCTTGTATATAATATCATTTGAAGTATTTAATTTATTTAATTTATTTTTTAATTTATTAATGAACAAATATTTGTGAAGTTCCTTACTTTTTTTTTTTCTTTTTAAATACCAAAAATTTATTTAATACACTGCATCTACAAAAAAAGGTTTCTTTCGAAGCCACTTTTGTTATGCGTTGAGCTCATTGTTACTTTCTATTTTAATGACTTAAGGTATAATAAAATTGGCTTGAATTGTTCAACTTTTAAGGTTTGATAAGCAGATAGGAATCGCGCGAAATAATTTGCAATTTACTTTTCTGGTAGCTAATTTTACTTCGACTTACCTTCTGAGATTATTCACGCCACGCCACTGATGGGGGGTACCCTTAGTTTTGGAGCTAAAAACAAAATTTCAATTTTTCCTCTAGGGAATCACCGAAGACTCTTAACTACCGAGATTGAAAGAAATAGGTGCAGTGGTTTAGGCTGTAGTGAGAGGTACAGACATACAGACACACTGAAACATGTTTTTTGTGTACTAAATTTTCCTTAAAATTTTTATAAAAAAAATTGATATGCAAATTGTTAGTATTTAATAAAATACATTTTAAAACGTAATTTAAAAATTTAATCGTGTATCGGTTTTCAAGATATTGAATTTTCAAAAAAAAAATTGTATTATTTTTTTAAAAATCCAAAAACTATTTTTTCGAAAAAATTTTTAGTTTATATTTTTTCAAATGCAAAGCAGCTCCTGCATAAAAATTTTGGTTAAAATCGTTAGAGCCGTTGGTGAGAAATTCGAAAATCAAAAAAACCGTTCTATGACAGGTACCCCTAATAACATTTCCCCCCAAATTTTTTTTTGACCAAAATGTAGTCCATGTCCATAATATCACACTTAATTTTTTTTATCAAAATCGTTAGAGCCGTTTTCGAGATAAATAAGATTTTGCATTACGGGTGTATGGGGGGTACCGTTAGTTTTGGAGCTAAAAAAAAATTTCTATTTCTACTCTAGGGAATCACCGAAGACCCTTAAGTACCGAGTTTGAAGTTTTGAAGAACTTGCCCTATAGTACCTATATCGCAAGAAAAAATTGAAATTATAAAAAAAATATGTTAACTATATAGAAAAAGTTCAAAAGCACGAAAATAATTTTTATAAATTCTTAAATGAACTTCTCAAATAGCTTGAGTGCATAAAATAGAATGCCTTCTGATAAAATATTAAAAACCCTTTTAGAGAAGTGTTTTTTTTAATAATCAAGTTTTTCCATAGAAAAATTTCTTAAAAAATAATTTAACTATGTATGTATTAAATAACATAGATTTAAGGACATAATTAAAAAAACAATTATTTCACCGTTTTTGTGATGAAAATTTTAATCGAAATAGGTACAGTCGTTAAGGAAAAAGTTGAACATCAAAAATCGGTTATATTACTGTTTATAATGCTTTTAAGTAAATTCTTTTTTGTAATAAAACGTTGACCATTTTCATATTTATTAGACACAATTTATATAAATACACTTTTTCTCAACGTCTGGTACATGTCACGTATCGTTAGGGAAATAGTTTGAAGGTTGAGGTTCAGACATACAGATGGCATTTGCTAAACCCAGTTTTATCACTTAAATGTCAAGTTTGATTAAAATATCGACTTCCTTCTTTTTACGAATAAAAAACTTGTCCTATAGTAACCTTTATCGGAAGTAAGAAAAGAGCTTGCGTAAAGGCCACAGCCCTCTACAAATATATTTGAATTATGTATTTTCTATTGCTCACAACGATTATGTAATTATATTCTCCAGATACTATATAAATAAATGTCAACAAATACAAAAAGCATTTTAATATAGCAGATAAATACTTTCACTTGTATCTATATGAACCTACATATATTTCCAAGTTTTTGAAAATGTTGGCTTCAAACAAAATATAGGGTTTCTATTTTTTAGGCGACATACTGCCATACTGAATCTGATTTAGCAACATCTTTTTTTTTTTTGTTTAAAAGGAAATAGTTTTTGGACAATTAGTGTTAACAGTATATATTTCTATGAGGTGTTACAAAACTATTTAAATTTTTTTATTGATATTAATTTGTAATTAAGAAGATTAATTAAACTTATTCAACCATGGTAGATTTCTTGGTTTTATTTAAATTGGTAAAGTGGCTCCAGGAATAGTTAGGAATAAATGAAAAATACAAAATGTAAAAATATTTTCATACCCAAAATATAACTTACCTATATTCAAATCACTTTAAATTATTTAATGATTTCCAAATTATTTCACAACACATTTATGTATATTACACGAAAGGATACACTCGACTATCAAGTAAGACGGCCAAAAACTATCTGATCGCTGCTGTTTGCACAAATACATTAGTTCGATAAATTGCAAAAATGAACCGATTCAACTCTTTCGGTAAAGTATCCAAGATTGAAATGTTTTATTGTACTGGTACAGGGTGTCATTCCAGAATTCCAGTAGAAAATGTATGTCTGGGGACTTGGGGGTAGAATAATATAATGGATTTGCATCTGTAGTCTCTACAACACATGGATGGTAAATGTCTGCATCCGACTAAGAACTTATTAGTAGAGATCGGGATTTTGCAGATTGTCTAGGTATGTGATTAGATTGTATATAACGCCGTATTCCAGTGGAGGATGATAAATTTAGTCCGCTTTACCTTATATAGAAATATCGTTATTGTCTATAGTCAATACCAATGTAAACCGGAAATGACTAAAGCACCTACCCATTTAAAGAAGCGTTTTCTTCCAACGCAATTTTAGTATAATTGGATAGGAAACATATTTTATTTTATAGCTTTTCTACATCTGTTCTAGGTATTTAGTTTCTATAGAATTTTCGTGAAAACGGCTTTATGCAATAAGGCAATGAATATCTGTTTTTAGAAATATGTACCTGAAATAAAATGGCTTCTTATTCTTTGAAATTATTTTAATGCATTATGTAGGTATCTTTCGGTTACTTTATTTAGTGTTGTTGTTGCATTTGATTTAAATTAAGTTTATGGGATGAGATATAGAACATGCAAGTTCACATTAGAACAAACAATTTTTCACAAACCAAAAATGTATTTTTGCTTTCGACTTATAAAGGATTTTTCAATTAGGGTGGGTAGACGTTGAAATAGAATAGAACAAAATATGTGTAAGGTATTATTCTGTTTTTAATTGAAAGGCATGTTACATCGTTCAAAAGCAAACCTCGGGTTCTTACTCTTCTTCTATGACTCTTCCTTATAGACCCGGTTGAATTTGAGCGAAGACCTGTGTTATTTTCACCTTAAAGGTCGATTGCAGTTTATTCGCATAGACCTGCGGCTTCAGAAAACCCCAAAAAATCTATAGGGATCAAATCGCATGACCTTGATTGCCAATTCACGTCACTTCTACGGAAAATAACTTTTCGCTCAAATCGTTCATGCAGAATATCAATCATGGCGTCCGCCGTATGGCAAGTAGCGCCATCCTGTTAGACCCATAACAAATTGGTTATCCTCGTTCTGTAGCGCTCGCCATTGACAGTGACCGCCTCACCAACGTCGTTTTCGAAAAGTATAAGAAATTCATACCAAACCGTAGCTTTTTGAGGATGCTTTGTCACCTGGTGAACCTCCTGTGGTTTGATATCATCCCATAGATGGCAATTTTGCTAGTTAACACTGCCATTCATCCAAAAATGCGCCTCATCCCTAAAGATGATTTTTCGCCAAAAATTGAGGTCCTCTTCCTATAGCCATGAACTTTAAGCTCCTGGAACCATTAGATCTTGTACGAGTGTAGGCCCAAGTCCCGACTAAAAATTCGCCAAGTTCAAGTCCGTACAAGGCGACAAATCGACTTCCTCGGGTTTTGCTGTACACTTTTATGGACCGTGGCGATGTTCTCTAGAAATCATGCATTTCATGGCTGATTGATAACCGAATTGGTCGTCTCAAAACTCAAACGAAACGAATAAAATATGTTATGTTTCGTTCATTCAACTTGTTCTCAGTCATTTAAAAATACCAAATTGACAGATGAAGTCACGGCACCTGGCAGTCAGCGCGTGAACCTTTATTTGGAGATAGAATTTTTTACGATTTGTCGTTCAATGTATTTCCCATAAGAAAAAAGCAAAAAGGGACTCGAAAAACATAAATTTTACTAATTTATTTTATATCAACGGGTATCAATATTATGATTTTAACAGAATAATAATATGTGTTTATTTCTAAATCACGTGGAAAATATATCAAAAACATAATTAATCCTGTGCAATTTGTCAGTACAGTACACACACTGACTTACATGTGGCGTGCAAAGCAACTTACCAGGTGCCAATAGGAATGGAAGATTGCGTGAACGAAGTCCGAAAGAAGTAGATAAAGCCAAACTTTCTTTCATTTTCACATTTTTTGGTCTCTTTCAGAACGAAACTTTTAGAAACAAAATATTTTAGTTGAAGCAACGGTTGAAAACATTTCGTATCCGTCTTGGTCTCGTTAGGAACAAAACGGCTGGGTAAAAAATGATTTTGATTGAATTAACGATTGATTGAAAAGATCGAATCATTGAACTAATCAATCGTTAATTGATCGATCTTTCAAAATGAACAATTGGCACAGCTCTATTTGGCATCAGTAACTGAACACAAAACAACAGAATTGACAGATGTCACCAAAACAACATGGTCACCACAGTCCGCAGAACGGCTTCCAGGTTTTGGTACAAATATAATTTACCAAAAGTTTTTATCAACACTATTCCAATAAAATTATTTATTTATGATTTTTAAACTCTCTTGAAAACAATAAAACGGATTTTTATCGTAGAAATCTTGATGCACATTGATCTTGGAAGCTTGTTTATCGCAATGAGAAAGACAAACCGAGAAAGAAAAAGAATTGCACATTCGAGAAGTGCGGCTTAAGAAAGGATCTCTATATTTTAAGGAACGTCCAAAGTTATATAGGTTCGTTAGGTTAAGTTGGAAAATAACTCTGTTGAAAGAAAGTTAATGTTGAATAGCAAAATCGAAACTAAAAAAGTGGGATTTTGTAAATTTAAATTGGGAAGAGGTTATCAGACAGTACTAATAGAATTCATAAGTCAAGAAGATCGCTCAAAAATCTACTATATCTGTGGTCATTTCTCATTTAAGGTTTAGAAATAATGTGATTTGTTTATACTTTATGAGCACTTAGGAGATTTAAAGGGATTATAACTACCCTTAAAATGTTTGAGAACAGTTTGAGCATTTGGGAAAGTTGGAGCAGATTTAAAAGAAGATACTGATGCAAATTAGTTTGAATGTCTGAACATTGCAATGAAGGGGAAATATGTATAGGGGTGGGTAAAGTATTCTACATTCGTTTAGAACGTCTGAAGTTTTGTTCAAGTACAAACTTAACTTATAGACACGGTTAATTTTGTTTAGGAAGGATTTCACTAGAACACTGTTTATAATATAAATAACTATAAAATATGACGAATCTCTTACACCGTCGCTAATAGTTTATAATGGGTACAATAGATCTTTAGGTCGAATTATAAACCCTCTCTCAATATTCATATACTTTATAAAAATAGTCTTTGTTTTATATTTTGCGCGCACTATAAGAATTTTGACTATCCTTAAAATGTTGAGCACAGTGCGAGCGTTTAGGAAAAACGGAGAGGATTTAACAATTGATTCCCATAGATATATCGTTTTGATATCTGAATATTGTATTGGGACGGAAATATTGAGTCGGGTAAATTATTCCACATTCGTGTAGTGTGGCAACATAAAGAATCTCTGCAAAGTTAAGTATGGACTTAGTCTTAATTTTAATGTAAGTGCATTGATTGGATTTAATTTATATTTGTTTGTTTTTTAAAGAATAAATAAGAATTGATAACATACACAAATGAACGAAATTGTAACTAAGCCTATTTGATTTGACTTAAAACCATATATCTACCTTAAACTTCTCTAATATATCAAAAATAAAACTAAGGAAGTGCACAAAATCAACTGTTCACCAAAATTAGCCCCTTTCCTGTCTCCAAAGTACCCCTTGGCATAATGGTTAGTGCGTTGGACTGTCATGCGGAAGGTCTCGAGTTCGATTCTCAGCCGATGCAAGAAATTTTTTTTCAGGGGTGTACAGCCTCTTGCGAGGAATTGACAAATTCTCCAAGAGTATCTATCTCTTGTCATGGAAAGTGCTGCTCATTAGCCGTTCGAAATCTGCAGGAAATTTTAGGTCCCCTCCGTTGCTGGTAACACGCACACTGGAATGGTTGAGAGCTGTAAGTCACTACTCACTAGGTCCTGGTTCACTCCAAGCTGTTGCACCACCAAATTTAATGTATTTATTTCCTGTCTCCAAAACTAGTGCCATTCAACTCTTCTATACTTTCCAATAATAGCTCAATGGTAACAGAATACAGAGTTTGTTCATTTTTATTATTTGGGGGCTAGTTCGGAAGGCCATTTCAATTAAGCAGATTACTACAAAGTCTCTTCAAATTTATACAAACAAAAACACCTTCTCTACAAGCACCATCCTTTTATTTTTAAACCGAAGTAACTGTAGGTATCTACTATCTTAAACAGAACAGATTTTTTTTGAAGATGTATTTGTAGCTAAAATATCAAAAATATCATATGCTCCATATCCACCTGCTACATATGTGCTTCATTTAAAATAAAAACATTACATAATAGTCTTAATGTCAAATGGGAGGTAAAAAAAAACCTTTAAAATGCGTTGGTGACTAACCTACATCAAAATAAAACATATTTCGCACGAATATCTACATAGAAAACTCTATAGGTACCCGAAAACTGTCAATTGCAGTATTGCACATATCAAATATTGCAAAGAAAAAATGTTATGCACATCCATAATAACCAGCATGACTTTTCTCTTGTTGTTTTATAAATTTTAAAATCAACTTCCTCTACGTCCAATATACGAGTACATACGTACATACATAGATGACTACCTTCGACAATGTTTTCTCCCAGTCTGGACGTCTTGCCTTATAACTACCTACCTTTTTTGACAAAATAGGAACTTAAATATCTTGTTACATATATGTAGCAACAAGTTTGAATCCCTGAATAAGCCCAAAAATACTCAAACTAACACAAAACGGATGTTCTTAAAACAAACAACTAAGCTCATAAGTAAGTAATATACATACATGCATGTATTTTATAAGCTATGCAGTTACTTACGTGGTTGTTATAGCTTTATAGCTATTTGAAGGGTATAACCAGCCAAGTCGATAACCAATCAGATGGTCTGTTTTATAAAAAACCGCAAGATATAGTCCCCTTCCTGTGTGTCGACCCCCAACCAACCCCTTAACCAACCCTATTCAGTATTTATTCGAATTGCATATTCGCAAAAAAGCTTCCCATCATCGGCTTCTTCTTGTAGCTAAGATACACATGAGTGTATTTAGAACAAGACCATCATAGAAACCAAAAACAGATCGTTTTCCTAGAAACCACCCCGCATCATCCCCCACTGGAATTCTACCCTCCCGGATATAATGTGTACAGGTACAGCATCTTTATGTATATAAAAACAATTCACGAATAAGTATCTCATAAATGTGTGGTGGCTGTGTATCCACTATCCCCAAAAAGATGCTTTCCAAAGGGGGTTACGAGGATGGAGCAATAGCCAACCTGCAACAGGCAAATCTGGAAAATTGCATGAGTATGAAGAGAATGAACCGATTCGTTGTTGGACTTGGCACTTTTTAACCATCCAACAGCAACAGCGATCAGATCATTGCGAATCTTTGTGGCTTTCGCACGTGTTTTATTTCTACTCCAATTATTTAAAAAGGTTCCGACGACTAAGAAAATCGGCTCCTACCTGGTCAAAAAAAAAACCACTGTTAGTCTAAATAGTTTCCAGTTAAAATAAAACTAAGAAAATCATAAATTATTGTGTTCGAATTTTAAACGAAAAGTGGAACTGAAAAACATATAATAAAAAATCCTTATTTCAAGAAAACAGGTGGGTAGTTAGATACAAATTTAATTGAAAATTAATTTTATGATTTATTATCATACATACATATATGTAAAGATAGAATAACTTTGGTTGATTTTATATTGAGCAAATTCCTAATACTTCAAACCAATATAATAATAATTAATTAATGAATAAACTATGTGAACTAACAATAATTATTATTTGTGTTTTCTATATACGCCGCAGTTAGTATGGATACCTATGGATGTGTGAGTGAAAATCAAAAAGTTCCCAAATAATTTTATGCGCAGGTTTTTGTATATTATTTGCAAGCTGTACCAAATTTTCTTCAGAGTAAGTAGCAATAGAGTGAATATAAAAACCAATAAATATACAAAAATGTATATCCCTTTTGGTAAAAACAAAATGGAAGAAATGTAACTATTTAAAAAAATAGGAAACAAATTGGACGTCTTCTTCATTTGTTCAATGTTAAATAGCACATTATTCTATTTTCTATATTTAATATACGTGCAATTGTATTGAAGTCTTTGAATATAAGTTAAACTAAATTTTAATTGATTTTTGTTTTCTATAGACTTTCATTGGTGCATTCAAATTCAAATAAAACGCACGAGTGGATTCCAACAACCTGCTATTACAGTTAAGGTTGCATAGAATTTAAAACAATTTATATGTACATAAAACTTTGAAATGAATAGCGAAATTCTTAGGAAACATGAAATTCGTTCTTTCAATTTCTAAATCAACTCCTTGTCTATAGTTTTGACTCATAAAAACAAAATGGCATCTGATTTCTTGGGTAAAATATAAACTTATGTAAAAATGATAATATAATTATTTTTTTTTTATAAATAACATTTTTTTAACTTAAGAAAAAATATAATTTTTGGTATGCCAATTTTAAGTGTAGATTAGCATACTTAAATTCTTAATTTCAAAAAAAAATCATCAAAACCTTTCTGAAATATTGAATTTTTAAAAACAAATAGAATATATATTTTTGATTTACATTAATTGTATTATTTTTTCATTTCATTTATTTATTTCAAAGAATCCTTTACAATAGGCTATGAGCCTACAAAAGTAATAAAAATTAAGAGAAAAATAATTTATAAAAGCTACATTTATAATTAAAATTAAATATTACAATTTTATATTTGTACACAATAATGTAGACAAAATTGAAAAAAAAAATTAAAAAATGACATCAAGATATGGAATTATTTAGATTTCCTTGAAGTGCTTCATTTTCAAAATATACTGCGCCAATAATCTGAAAAGGGCCGCATCAAATTGTGTTGTTCCATGGAGTCTTCTAATGAATAGGGCAAAACACTTTTGGTGAAATCAGGTCAGCTGTAAACAAGAAATCCGATAATTAAAAAGCACTTCTATTGCAGGTACTGATATTAATGGTTTCATATTTTTTTTTATGTATAAGTTATGCCCACAATATTTAATATAAGATGTTTTTTTTAATAATTTTACTAATGAATATAATATTGTACCCCCGTTTAGAGCAAAATGAGATCTCTTCTTTCCGATTAGTTTAGTATTTGGACTCAGGGATGAAAAATTGTCTTTCAGCATGGTATCTATTTAAAAATAAAAACTGTATCGAATTGTAATTTTTGATTTTTTTTTTTCAATATAATTAACTTTTATTGCAGAATAATATTCAATTCAATTCCTAAAGGCATCTTGCGCAAATTCTGCTAAGCAAACAATTCCAAAATGCAAAAACAAAAATCTCTACCAAGCAGAGTTTCCCGAAATGCAATCGATGTTACTTTCTGGCGCAAAAAATAATTTACATATCAAAAAATAATTTACATATCAACATAAGAAAATGTTCTATAATGACCTACTCTAGAAAATTAAATACAATTAGATTCGATTACGCCATCAATACAAGCCATCTGACAAGAGTATCTGAACACAAAGACTTAGGCATAGTATTTGATTCAAAATTCCTTTTTAAGCCCCACTATGATTTTATCGTTAAAAAATCTTCGAAAGTCATGGGTTTCATTTTTAGAGTGGGTAAAAATTTTAAAAAATCGGAAACCTTCATCCAACTTTTCAACTTGTTGTGCAGAAGTATACTGGAATACGGGGCAGTTGTTTGGTCTCCTATATACAGTATCCACTCACTAGCTATAGAATCGGTGCAACAAAAATTTACGAGATATTTACAATACAAAAAATATCGCAATCATAGCAGTTATGAGGATAGACTGGATCTTTTCAAAATTCATTCTTTATCCCAACGCCGATTAATATTAATGGAAACATATTTAAGACAAATAATAGTAGGAAAAGTGCAATCGTCCCTACTGGCAAATGAAATAAGCATACGCTGGTCATCTCGACCTAATAGACAGCCACTGCAATCATTCGTACCACCTCGCGCTCGTACTAATATATACTTAAAATCACCAATCGTAAGAATGCAGGTCTATCACAATCGCTACTTTCTCTCGTTTGATGTTTTTAACTCTGGTGTAAGTGATATTAATGTTAAATCCCAGTTATTGAGAATTGTACCACGTCACTCTTCCTCTACGTCATTTCTCCACTTTTAGTTTCTCCACTTCTAGTTTGCCTTTGCTTTTTCTTTTTCATTTTTAACTTTTTATTTCTAAATTTTGTTTCTTGTTTTTTAAAAACAGATTATTTTATAAAATTCAATATAATATAAATTAAATATTTGATTAAAACAGTTTTCGGTACAAATTTATAGGATTATTGTTTAGTTAACTTTTTTTTTTTTCTTCATTTTTATAATAACATTCTTTTTAATTATAATTTTTTTTTTTGTCTCTAAATCTACTGTGCTTAATTATTGAATTTCAAATGCATTCTTGTAATTGGTTTATTTTAAACTGTTAGTTGCATATTATAATAAAAAAGAAAAAAAAATGCAGAGGTATTCGTGCAAATGTCAAACATTTCTTGCGCAATTCTCTTACATTATGCGTATTCTGATTTGCTATATCTGCTTTGCTGGTATTTTGCTTTGCAAACCTTGCGTTAAAGAATTTGGCCTTACGTTCAACTTAACCTGAACTGCAGCTTAAATTTGAAGTTCAACTCGTCCGGTTTCACAGTCTAATATTTACTTCAGTTCAATTGAACGTAGTTTAACTAAATTATTATCTCTTTCTATCTAAATCAAAGAAAAAAACAATAAGGGAAAGTTTCCTTTGTTTCAGTTGTGACCTGTGACAGGAAACAAAATTAAAAAATGAAAATAAATAATACTTTCAAATGTGTAAAGGGTTGTTGAACTGAACTGAACTTTAAGCGGTAAGATTGCCGTTCTGCTTACCCAACATTACAGAACAATTATTGTCTGCTGCCTTTGTATATAACCTATAGTGTTATCATGGAGCGTGATTTTGTATTACGAACGCTATACTGGTGGTGGCGCTGAAATTAGCGCTTGATTTTACAGTGGAGAGTAGGATAAGATACAAAACAAGTAGTAAAAAAGAGAATCGGCCCTAGCGAGGTATCCGTTCGGAGCGGAAAATTCTCCGTTCAGAAATTTTCTCCGACATTGTTTTAACGCACCCGGCGAACTGGGTTGAAATGCGAAATTTCTGACAGCTTAATGCAATTTTTTTTCCGATTTCTTCCGACAAAAATTCTTCGCGGAACAAATTGCGCCAACGCATTTGTGTATTATTATTCTTTCCGATAGGATACCTCAAATCAATTTGAACCTCCGACAAAGTCTGCGTTGCGGACAATTTTCCGCTCCGAACGGATACCTCGCTAGGGCCGAATATTTTATTATTAAATTTAGCAGAGACAAATCCTACTACAGTACAGTCCTTATGCTTAAGATGTCGCCACAATCGTTCGTCTTCTTGATAGTACTATAAGTTTTATATACAAAAGCTGCTGCGAAATTTATTAAATTTTGAAAAGGAATATTTTTTTCTCAAAAGGTTTTAGAAATAATTTTGAATAAACCCAAGGCCCTTCCATTGACTATCTCAATTAAGCACAGAAACAAATCTTGCCACCTTAAATCAAAAACTCGTATAAAAATGGCTAAGTTTTTCCTTACTGTATGATCTGTGATCCCATCTAAAATCAGAAAATAATAGTGACTATTGATTTTTTTGGAATTTATCGAATTTTCTGGTGCTGTTAAGTTTTTAATAATTGCCTTTTCCTGTTCACGATTAACTAACATTTTTTAAATAATTTCCGAACCATTGACATTATTCTTTAACTATAAATTTAAATGGTTTATGACAACAAATGTCAGATTGTGCTCAGCGACGAACAAACTTTTACAGACACTTCAAACTTCTTAGTCTTTTCAAGAGAGCTGATTCTAGTTTTATTTAAGACAAAACAAATTTGAGCTGCTGTAATTGCTTTCTTATGTATATTGCTGGTGACATGTCTTAAAATATGTGTTCAGCCTCCAGATATTTTCACGTTGCAAGAAACCCAATGCTTAATGTTCTCTGTAAGCCTTGATCCAGCCATTCATACCTACTTTTCCATTCATGGCGGTATTTTTTCTTTGAGAAATTATATCGACTTTTCTAACCGTGTGTGTTTACTATGGAGTGGCTTCAGAGATTTTAGTTTATTCTCTCATATCTGTTGGCTTCTAAGACATCTTTATCTTTGATGGATAAGTGCACCACATCTACCTAATGAATATATAATTATAGCTGTGTTTTATTTTCCCCCAGATCTGATCCGGATTGGATTTTGTTTTCAAATTAACATGTAAAACAACAAATACAAACAAAACTGGTGTTGTTTTTGTTATACATGTAACTTTGAATGAAGATCCAACCTGGATCAGATCTGGGGGAAAATAAAACACAGCTAATATCTACAGGCAAACAAAATTTAATTTAACTTTATTAATTGTTTAAATTTTAAATTTGAAAAAAAAACAGAGTATTAAAATAATATCAAAATTGGCTTGTTAACTTATTTTTAAAAAGTGATCTATATAATTAATCAAAAACTCGGAGACAAAAAACAACATGAACCACAATATATCACACACTCTTCCAATGAAAATTGTTAGAGCACTTGTTGAGGTAGATAACCATTTATTTAAGAGCTACATGACTTATACCTATCGCCAGCTCTCAAAAAAGGATTTAATAAATAAATACCTCATCTAAGGAACAACATAAGAACTTCAAACATGAAGCTTGCAAAAAATCGTTTCTGGGGGTTTCAGGTGTGCATCGAAGGACAAACAGACAAAATTTCTGAATCCACTGTTTAGCGTTTTCTATCATCCAATTGAAAACTCAAGCGACTTCAACTCCAAAGTGCGTTTCGCCCAAGTACGACAGTGGTTTTATCAGTTAGATGCTGTCGTACCCTTCTAGGACACAATTATTGGACGATGTTTCCCGACTATTATAAATTTCACAGCATTAATACAGTGTGAATTTAGTCTCTATCATCGTAATAGTTGGTCAATAGAAGACTACGACAGCATCCTAACTGAACCCAATGTCGTTATTGGACGAAACGCACTTTGGAGTTGAGGTCACGAAAGCTTTCAATTGAATTAAAATAAATAGAAATCATTTTCTTCATCATTGTTGCTCTGATTTATATCATGAACTGGATTTTGCTCATCTTGGCAATAATTAAAAATCTGTAAAATTTAAGTAATGATCAAAAATTATCAACTTAAATAATCTTTGTTTAATTAGAACTCTCGCGTAACTACATATAAGCGCAGAAAATCCATATGTATATTGAAGTTTTTTTCAGGTATTTGCCAATCTTTACCTATTACCTATCGTAAGTTACTGTACCTACCTGCTATGCAATTTTTACAAACTTAATTTAGAAAATCTGCATTATAATTAGTAAGGTTGATATTATATTAGTACAACTCATTTGATGACAAAAATGCTGACATCATTTGTGGACTCTATTGAGAGATTAAATCCTAAATTTCGGAAATCAAAATTTTGAAGGAAAGCCATTATTGTTTTTCTCTTTCCAACGATATACACTTTTTATAAATCGGGGAAAAATTTGTTATACATAATATAACGAAAACGCATTTTTCAATAAAAATTGTTGCTATTTTCTCGTTCAGCGACCTCAAGTTATTAATTACGCAGAAGAATTAAATTCGTAATACTATATGAACTGGAGTTTAGGTCATAGATTTGAGTAGGCTTGTGAACGAGCTTAGTCAAGCTGGTTAACTCAGAAAAAATCTCGATATACCTAACTTTGTGTGTTGTCTGACCAGAATAGTGCAACCACGAAGAATTGTGGAAGAATTATTTCACTGTGCGGATAATGAGAACAAATTATTGGGATTGAGTCGGACAACGCATCGAATTCGTTAGAAGTCGAGTTGAAGAAATATATTCTGTACTTTTTTTTTAATTGGCTATAACTAATTAAATTGAAATAGTTAATTATTTTTATTTTATGTTCAAACCTTTAATTACTCATAAGGCGAGTACACATCCTTCTTCTATCTTTTAAGCACACATATCTACAAAACAAGCATTGTTCAAGAGCTAAAAAAATAATAATAATAATATCCCTGAATGAAATGAAATATTGAACTTTTATGTTATTTCTTCCAATTATTCGTAAATAACTGGAAAAAATTTAATTTAAAAGCTCAATACTGTGTTTCATTGATAGAAGTCAGTTGTATTTTGTGTTTAATTCCTAGAAAATTATAGTTTTGTTATTTTATAGATAGCACGTGACTCTTGAAGAGGATGATACATGCATTGTATAGTTTATTATATCTTCCGAATGCTATCGGGTAAAGTTTTTCAACATTACAAACAAATACTAATAAAATTTGTTTCTGATATTGATGTATGTTTTCTGAACTTGTATTTGTATTTTAACCTATGTTTTTCATTAACTTTAACTAAATATACTTTTATTAAATTGAATAATTGAAATCATATTCACAAATTATTTTAATTAGTTAGTTCATGTGTATGGAATCGATCACAATTAAATATGGAAAGTATAAATAGAATTTATTTGGCTAGTTAAAAATTGAAGTCGTTCCATTAACATTTGTATTAAATTAAATTGAATAATGTAACTTCTATCACGTCTTATGCATATTTTTTTTACAATAAATGTAGCTTCTTTTTTTAAATATTATACTTGTATCACTTCTGTTCTTAACAAGTCATTTATTATTTTTCAATTTTGTATTCATTTAAATTTTTCATTCAATAAAATACATATCATTAATATTTTAATTTTCTTCTTTTCATTAAAAAAACTAATTATTGAGGGTTAATTTAATGAATCCACATAGATATTTCCAGTCGTAGAAGAAAAAAAAAACATTAAATCAGACATAAGGCCTTTAAAGAACGCTTAAATTATTCAATAATACAAATTTTGTAGGACGGTTTTAAGTCTGAAGTTCATAAAATAAATGCTGGTGTGCCACAAGGCTCCGTTTTATCTCCGACTCTCTTTCTCATATTCATCAATTATTATCTTTTAACTGAATTTTCTAATCCATTAAATATTTTTGCTGCTGACAGTACCTTCAGCTTATCATATTCGTTTCCAGTTTCACGTCCTTTTCCTTCAGATGTAGATTTAGAATGGCAGCGTACGATCAGCTCATTAAATTCTGATTTCGATAGCATTGTCAAGTGTATCACAGATCAACTCGTGTGGAATGTCCACATATATGATATCGCCAAAAACGCTGGTAAAGTGTTTAGTTTTCTTCGACGTTGCAAGAAAGTTTTAACTTCTTCTGATCTGGGTGTAATCAAATTTGGAATACTTTACCCGACTCAATATTTGTACCCTTTAGGAACTAGTTTTTTGCAGATAGCTCGATAGATTGAAGTCGAGTAGAATGTTACTACTAATACATTGCAACGAAAGTGTGTTCTCACCTAAAAAAAATATAGTTTGTGGTTCTAGCTAGGCCGAACTTTTTTGTGCCCACTTGGTGACTAAGGAGTTATTGGCCATTTGGATATTTGTCAAATTTGTGCTCCAGGATTAATTGGTAATCACAGCGCAAACAAAACGATAATGTAAAACGCCTTGGGATTGAGACTATTAGAATTTGCACCAAGTATCCAAGGCAATAAGGATAAGCATTCACAAAGCAACTTAGGGGCTCTACGGACTATCGAACTGCAAACCAAATCGACCTTATGCTAATCTACACATGGCATGTATCCTCACCGAAATACAGGCAATATTTGATGTTCTCAAGGACCATTTTCAACAGCTGCTAAATGGACATCGTGTAGAGCTATTCAGAAAGAAAGAAGACAACCCACTTTCAATCAATGAAGAACCAGTTTTACCATCCAATATAGAATAATAAGCCTCAGATATAAAAAACCTTAAGAACAACAAGGTCGAAAGATCTGACGACTGACTGGGAGGAACCATAAAATACAAAGGTGATATTTTGGTTAGGTGGATGCATAAAATCATAGACAGGACCACAGAACCACTAAGTCAACTTGAATGTTTTTTGTTGTTGCGTTTAACCTCATAATCATTTAAAAAATACAAAAATTTAAATTTTTATATATTAATAAAAAGCTTTTTCTTAAAATAGATTATATGTTTTTTTAATTTTTTTAATAAAAATGAAAGTTTTAAATTAAAACTAACTGGTAAAATAAAGCCTCTTATGTATTTAAGTTTCAAAATCAACCAAAGTTATATTTTAAAAGAAATTGCATTATATAAATGAGAAAATCATAAGCCATGGCCTCATTTTTAAATGCATAAAAATGAGAATCAACATGAACTAACGTTTAACCCTTAGCTGCCACACTTCTGTAGAATAACATAGCTGCCACACTGGGGTACGAAATGTCCCAACAACAAAATATCGTATTGTGAGCTAGCTATTGAATTTTTTTGCTTGAAAAAATTCTGGGTTGATCATTAATATGGATTTTATAAGATGAAGTACGTTTAAACAAAAATATTCATATTTATTATTAATAAAAAAATTGTTAATTGAAAAAAAGTGGTGAAAATGATCATTTTCACCAAAAATATTCTTTTTTTTTTCATTTTTTAATATTTTGAGCTAAAAATTTAATGAGATACTCTCAAGATGTATACCTTCAAGAAAAAATAAAATGCACGACTGGATCGCACGAACTTGCTCTTATGTAAAAGTACTTTGGAATTTAAGATACATTTTATAAATATAAAACATGGATTTAAAGAGATAATAATGTTCAAATGCATAAAATTGCCGTCTGATTTCTAGAAAAGTATGAACAAAACAAACTTTTCGTTTTATTATTAAATACATTTTTTATATTAGACATTTTTTTCAATTTTTTTAAGAAAAAAATATAGGATGCGAATTTTAAGTATTTAATAATATTGATTTTAGGAAATAATTTCAAAAAATAATCGTTCATAGGTTTTGAAGATATTGATTTAAAAAAAAAATGTTTTCAAAAAAACCCAACAAATATTTTTTCGAATATTTTTATATACAATATTATTTTAAACTTAAGGGGACCCCTGCTGAAAATTTTGGGTTAAAATCCTTAGAGCCGTTAATGAGAAAGTCAAAAATAAAAAAAACGGGTCTATGGCAGGTACCCCAAAATGTAGGTTATGTTCATAATATCACACCTAATTTTTTTTATCAAAATCGTTAGAGTCGTTTTCGAGATAAATAAGATTTTGCATTACGGGTGTATGGGGGGTACCGTTAGTTTTAGAGCTAAAAAAAAAATTTCAATTTCTCCTCTAGGGAATCACCGAAGACCCTTAACTACCGAGTTTGAAGAAAATACCTCCGTTAGTTTAGGCTGTAGTTCGAGGTACAGACATACAGACATACAGACAGACAAACGGAATTGTCGGACCTACTTTTTTCGTCTTCGCTATCATCGTAATGTCAACTTTGATCAAAATCTCGAGTTCGATTTTTTTTCCAAATGCAGAACTTGCCCTATAGTATCTACCTACCTATATCGCAAGTAAAATTACTTCATGTTTGTCTTAGAGAAAAAGTATATTTATTTTGTACTATGAAGAGCTTCGATGTAGGTCGACCGCGTGCTCGAGACTGTAAAAGACGTTGATCGAGAGTTGCGTCTTCCATCTCTACATCTAACTACGATGAAGATGAACTATCAGATACGTTGAATTCAGACTCAGAACCATAATCGACCTTAGCATCCGAAATATTCTCAGCAACGCCATTGTTACAATCATCCTCGATCATTTCTTGTCGATATGTCCTATTCCGCAAATTGTATGCCATCTAATGGTAACGAATAAATATACTAATATAAATATTATAAACGTTGTAAAAAATTCTGAGCAGTCAAAATATTATACTTACGATTATTTAAGAGAAATAGAGCCAAAACAGAGTAAAAAAAAAAAAAATTACTTAAATAATTATAACTGCCACACTGGGGTCTTAAACGGCACCACACCACTTCCAACGACTTCCAGAACGATACTGGGTTTCAGAGGAAAGAGGTATGCTTCAACTAATAACAGATGGAGACACAATTCCAATTTTTTGAAAATTGTATGTTTTACTCGTATTGTAATTTAAATAGCGCTGGGGTCACCTGAACCCCACAGGTGCAGCTAAGAGTTAAATTCTTTCCGGAGAACATTATGGCACAATGATTATTGCTTATAATTTATTTTTAAAATCTACTATTTGTATAATTATAACTAACCAATATATATTAAATTAGAGGAAATAATTAAGGACTAAAAAGTTAACATTAAGAGTCATAAGTTCTTTTAAGCTTTTATTCATTATGAATAAAAATAACAACAACTGGATTACAGTTATCGATTACCAATCGAATCAAAATTTTTTGGCTGCGTCGAGTATTTGTCGTTTTTGGTATTGTAAATAAATATATATGTACATATATGTTTATGATATACAAAAACTAAGAATCCAATGACGTTAACCAAACTCTTGAATTATTTGCTAACTTATTTCAATCTGTTTATTGGATTCTAGTTCTTATTCTAATTTTTGAGCATTCTTTTATTGCCATACAAACCATATTGTGTATATTTAAAATTTAAATTAAATAATTTGTTTAAATTGTGAGATGTGAAACCCTGTCGAAACGTCGTGCAATAAATATCAAATATGTATAAGTTTTATTAAAATAAATAATCGCGGTAAGTCCGTTAAGTTTTCTTATAACGGGTGATTTTTTTGAGGTTAGGATTTTCATGCATTAGTATTTGACAGATCACGCGGGATTTCAGACATGGTGTCAAAGAGAAAGATGCTCAGTATGCTTTGACATTTCATCATGAATAGACTTACTAACGAGCAACGCTTGCAAATCATTGAATTTTATTACCAAAATCAGTGTTCGGTTCGAAATGTGTTTCGCGCTTTACGTCCGATTTATGGTCTACATAATCGACCAAGTGAGCAAAGATGCTGTTGGACGCAACGTTACGGTGAATGGCGATCGCTATCGTTCAATGCTAACAAACTTTTTGTTGCCAAAAATGGAAGAACTGAACTTGGTTGACATGTGGTTTCAACAAGATGGCGCTACATGCCACACAGCTCGCGATTCTATGGCCATTTTGAGGGAAAACTTCGGAGAACAATTCATCTCAAGGAATGGACCGGTAAGTTGGCCACCAAGATCATGCGATTTGACGCCTTTAGACTATTTTTTGTGGGGCTACGTCAAGTCTAAAGTCTACACAAATAAGCCAGCAACTATTCCAGCTTTGGAAGACAACATTTCCGAAGAAATTCGGGCTATTCCGGCCGAAATGCTCGAAAAAGTTACCCAAAATTGGACTTTCCGAATGGACCACCTAAGACGCAGCCGCGGTCAACATTTAAATGAAATTATCTTCAAAAAGTAAATGTCATGGACCAATCTAACGTTTCAAATAAAGAATCGATGAGATTTTGCAAATTTTATGCGTTTTTTTTAAAATAAAAAGTTCTCAAGCTCTTAAAAAATCACCCGTTATATAAAAATGTCTCAGTATTACGATAAAAAAAAAGCCGTAAAGCTTACAAAATTGCAGAAATTTTCCGAAAAGCAGGCTGTTCTGAAAATTTTTACCGAATTTCAATTTGCTAATAAATCTAATCTATTTAATCCATTATTTAGGCAGTGGAATCCGGTGAATATTGTCAAAAATTACCTCTCAGTATGAAAATCAATTCTCCACATTAATATGTTTATGCGAAAAAATTCAATATGGCGACAATTTTTTTAAGGTGAAGGTCGAACTTCACTTCAAATATTTTGGGAATGTACGATTATAATTGACGGCCTGTTCGAAAATTTTTCAACAGCTAACAGCCTATAAATAGTTTTGTGTAATTGCACTGGACTTTTATAAGAAAAAAATGTTTAGCTATGTATGTTAATGATGTACTGAAATAAATTCTGGCAAATTTCTCCAAATAATCTACTACAGTTAAAAATTTCTCTTGCCGAACAGCATACTACAGAATGACATTATTCGTTTATGATTGTGCAGTTATATTATTTTAAAATTAATGAATGTGCTTGCTTCTCTTTCAGTTTAGCTTCCCGGCCAGTCTCGTTATAAAAGAGTACCTACAAATTTTGTCTCCAATCATCATCCAAATTATCAATCGAAACATTAAGTTGCGAATTTAAAATCCTTGCCAAGGAATTAAGAATTTTCGCAATTAAACTGTTTGCACTTGTACAAAACAGAACTTAAATGTATGCCTTGTTTTTGCTATATGAAGGTTAAAGCTAATTCTTCAAACTATCTCATAATTTTGGACTTAATCAAGTTCACAGTGAGGTTCAATTTTGAATATTAATCTTCCAGAATTAACCGGCTGGCACAGTGGAGTGTTTTTTTTTTTGTGAGCACAATGTGCTACTGTACAGATTTCTAATATTTGGGTTGGCTTATTTGAATCTTTTAAAAATTTATCAAACAAAGTAACTGAAGAGAGATTAAAGCTCTCTACAATTTTATATAAATATGCGTCGAATGATTTCACTTTTTCGATTTTGAAACGTCAAAATTGCTGTACGTAAAAGTTAAAAACAGACCAACTCTTTCAGATAAGACTACAGCTTCGTCTACAGCTGCGTTGTGTTGTTTGCGAAATATTGAACTTGAAGAGTATCCAAAATTTTGACACCTATTCCAGTTGCAACTCCTACTTTATTGTCCTGAGCCAGTAATTACTTGAGGTGAGTCCGATATTAAGACAATGTCATTTGTAAACCTGAAATTTTCTAATCTTCCTTCCAGCGCACAAAATTCCACCCGAAGCACTTTGTTCAGTTAGTCAAGAAATAGAATAAATAAAAAGATACTCAACGCACAAAGCTCTTTACCCCTGTTACTGTTGAAAACCATTCAGCCTTTCTATACAACTTATTCTATGTCATCTTTGTTAACATTCTCATCCATTTTTAAAATGATGGCCCTTCTAACGATAGAATCAAAAGCTGTTGTGAAATCTAAGTAAAATCATCACTATCACTAATAATTGCATTCGGATTATTGACCCCTGATGTTTTTCGTAGAAATTCAACTCAATACAACTTTAATAAAGGTTGTCTTTTTAGAGGAAGGGTACTTTTATTTGAAATTAAAAACAGACAAATGTTTTTAATATCCAGGGCCAGATTAACCCTCAACGTGGCCCTAGGCAACCATCAATTTGGGGGCCCTTTTTTTACGTCCGTTACCTTCTTTTTTCGATTAAAAAATACAAACTTATATCTTTCATAAAAATTTTATTGTCATAATGTAAAAATATCAATAAAATTACTATCTAAATTTTACATGTCGTTTTCTACATTTGTTTTCGGCAAATTCATCAATTATATCATCAATATCGATTTTGTTCAATAAATCTGACTGTTGCGACAACAACAGAATAATTCACACAGAATAATTCACACACAGCATAATTCGAATTACCAAATAGAACAACAAACAAAACAACATAAACAACATGACACCATTTACAAAATAGCACGACCAACACCCAACAGCAACACCTCCAACAGATATACACGAATCAACCTGTGGCAATTAATCATATTTCCTTACATTGCATTTTTGTATGTATATTTGTACATTTTATTTAGAATTAATTTATTGTAAAATAATCATTTATTTTGTATAAAAGTAGAATATTTAGAACAATAAAGTCACTTGCTATTAATACGGCAAACACTACCAGTTCGTTCTTTTTTTGACTTCCCCTCACCAGAGGTAAGGCGTCTCTAAATAGCGAATTGTCGAATTAACACTGACTCAATGCAAAGTATACCTAACATCTCGAGTCGCTCTTATCGCGTTGTAGCTCTTTCAGCAGCTTTGATTCTTTTTAATTGCGAGAAGGATAGTTCGGTAGAACAATTTGTGATCATTAATGTTAAAAAAATCCGAAGAGTTATTTCTGTGTTAGGAAATACATCGGCTAATTGATCTTTCATTAGAATCTTATACAAATGACTATGAGTATTTTTCATTTTTCGGGGGCCCCCTAAAATCGGGGGCCCCAGGCAACTGCCTATTCTGCCTACTTGTTAGTCCGTCCCTGTTAATATCCAAAAAATTGGTCTGCAAGATATGTTTTAATCATTAATATTTGAATATGATTTCGGGCATGTGGCCGCCAAGGCTGGTGCGTACATAGTGTAATCTGTAGGATCAGTTTTTACCCAGACTTCGCAGTAAACCAGGCTGATGGGCACAATTTAATTTGTTGAGCACGAATGACGAATTGTTATATTTCGATCACTAGATTGTTATATTTCGATCACTAGTAATACTTCGCTTCACATCAGCACTGTGCGCACTGTAGTAAAAGGGCGTCTTACGGGATGTGATTTATCGTTTAGAGTAAACGTGTTTCGAAAACGTTATTCCATCGTAAGTCAATTCATGTTCAATTGCTAAACAAAACTAACCTCAAAACAACTGAGAACTGTCAAATTCACTATCACAGAAAAATGTGTTGTTGCCGCTAAGAAAAAACACAATTTATTTTATATACCTATCCAAGAGAATATAAAATAATTCTCTGAAGCGTATATTTCTTCAAGACATGATAAGACCATATTTCCAAGGCGACGATTTTCCAGAGTATACATATAAAACAATAAATCTGGTAGAATAAATTGTAATTTCTGGGAAATTCTATTTTAATTGCTTAGCAAAAATCTCGTGAGACCTTTTTGAATGATTTCAAGAATAAGGATTACAAAATTCAGAGAAATTCTTTTTTATTAAACTTAGCATTGAATTTTTCTTTACAACAAGAAAATCTACATATAAGGAGAAACTTAATTTTTCATCCAAAACTACTTCAATAAGTTTATCCAAAGCAGTGTCGAGATTTTTGAGGAAAGAAATGAAAGAGATGAAAGTACAAGAAAATAGGTTTTGCAACGGTTTACAATTGTATGTATGTATATCAGTTGGTACATTAAGACCATAATTCGTGCTTTTTAATCATCTGAAAATAACAAACCAGTTTTATATTACAGCAATAAATTAAAACTAAATTAAATTGATAAGCTAAAAAAAGAAAGGCCCATGATGGGTTTCTTGAGGAGCACCATATGTAAAATGTATTACTTTTAACGTATAATTCAAAATTCTTTACTAAATGAGGATTTAGTCCAGATGTATTTAGTAGTATTTATTCGATTTGAAAAATTACACAATAAGATACGAGTACAATATTTAATAACCTAGTTAAAGCTAAGCAAAAGATTTTATTTAAAAGCTACTTTATCAATGTTACGTTAAAAATTCAGTTGAATGGTTACAAATTAAAACAAAATTACAAATTTTATTTGATGTTTTGGAAATAAAGTTTAAGCTTAATTTAAATAGGGCTATTTATTCTTCTTATGTCTCTAGGAAATGATTTCCACTGCCGAATTTAGTTTACAAAAAAACTGAAACAGAATCACTGAGTTGAAATAGTTTGTGTAATCTTCTTTGAGCTCACGTATATCCCACCATGACTTATCTGCTCCCCGGGTGAAACGTGAAATGAGACTGATCGACAATTTGGAAACAACCTTTATTGGTATTGTGTTTAAGCCATAGTACGCAGATCGCGCCAAATTTTATCTCCCACATTTTTCTCCAAACATCAGCTAAAATCCAATCTAAATTTTGACATAAGAACTTGTGGAGAATATGTCACAGAAAACAGCTGTTCTCTAAATGAATTTTTTTCAAAGATTTAAAAGAATTTGTTTTAAAGTATGATTTTTAAAGAATTATGTATGAAAACGAATGAGAATTATGAATTACGAGTGATGTTTGCTGTCGAAAATCTTGTAAGACTCCCGTCATCAAATATTTTTCTAATAATTTTTTCAAATATTATTCCATTTCAAATTGAAATTAAAATTTAGCTCGAGAATAAATGTGCCAGACAATTATTTCGTGCGCAAAATTTTGACAGATAAGTTATGTACAGTTCGAAGAAAAATTTTGATTTTTTAGCTGGAGCAGCGTACCTCTCGGCTAAAATGCTTGACTTAATTTTAGCTTGGCTAAATTTTGGAGAGAACTTTGTATGGGAGATAAAATTTAACGCGGCTTTATTAAAAAAAAAAAAAAAAACACTTTGAATCAGAGTTCCCATTCTCCACTTGATGGAAATTCATATGGCATTTTCTTTGGTTTTTGGTATGTAACTTTTAGGATTTGAGCTTTGTAGAGCTTTTGATAGCAAATATTTCTACTTTAGAGAAAAAGGTGTTCACGCTTGGTATTTTTCTGTTTTCATGTTTTAGGTTTTCCTTTTATGTATGGAAAAACAGTTAAAAAATAAAATGCAGTTATACAATTGTTGGCTATTATCTTTTAGAGAGAGTTTTTATTATGACTTATGAGGGTTAATACTGAAAAATGGCATCGTTGTGTCGAACACGTTGATTGAGCCAAAGATGTCGGAAATGGATGTTTTTATTGAAGGTGCAATGGAAAGTTTGATAATATGCTTGAATGGGGAAATAAGTAGCAGCAACTACTCGTCAGCATCGGATAGATAGATTCAATTTATTTAGGTCATCATTGTTTTTCATTATAATATTTGTGTGTATTAATAAATAGTTGGTAATTCTATAGATATTTTTGTAAGATTTGAGGCACTTTTTAATGCTCACTATGGCAACTCTGTAAGAGCTTTAAATTAAAGATAGCTTATTGAAAACCATCTGTCAAATCTGTTTTTTTTTTTTTAATATTTTGCATGATCGATTTAAAGGTAAGGTTATCTCTCGCAGAGGTGACGTGAATTAGACACAAAGGCAGGGCCGGATTAACAAGTAGGCAGAATAGGCAGTTGCCTGGGGCCCCCGATTTTAGGGGGCCCCCGAAAAATGAAAAAGACTTCTAAGATTTTCTTACAAACATAAAATTCTAGTAACACTTTTTTTTTATTGCAAAATTTTATTGTCAAGTCCGGCAGCAATGGAGTAGGTCTTTCAGTCGCTATAATTGAAGATTTGTCTACTGAATTCGCGGTGCTGGACAACGGAAATTATCTAGGATTACTTGAACTCGTTGCGAAATTTGATCCTTTTTTGCAAGTTTTTGAGTTTGAATGGGAATGCGATCTATGTTCTCTGTTCCGCGCATTCCTTTAATTTGGTTGGAGAGCATGCTGTGAAGTGCTGTTTTTATGCAGTAGATTTTTTCGCCATTATGCAGACATTATATAATTTTTTTTCCGCTTCCACCTATCGTTGTGGCGTATTAAAAAATAAAATAAACAATGAGAAAACTTTGAAGACGTTGTAAACTACACGCTGGGAAGCACATTCGAATGCGACGAATGCAGTTTACGATTCATTTGACATCATATTGGAGGCTCTAGAAATCATTGCTGATTATGAATCACAAAATACTGATACTCGTTATAAGGCGACGTGTATCGTGAATAAACTGCAGAAAATCGAATTTGGTTTCATGTTGATTTTATGGAACTCTATTTTGACTGCTATATGCGTTCAGTGAGTAAGTCATTGCAAAGTGAAAAAAGCAGATTTGCAAACGTGTGCTTTTTTGTACGGATCGGTAGAAGAGAGTTTAGTTTCATTCCGTGAAAAGTTCAATGATTTCGAGGAAAAACCAAAAAATTATTACCTGGTGTAGGTTATACAGAAATCGTAAAACGTACTGGTCGTAGAAAAAAAAAGAACCTAATGATTATAGGACAAAAGGTTTCCTCGAAATCATCGACAATCTTCACAGTGAAATCAAACGAAGTGCGAAAGTGTAAATGGAAGTTTCAGAGAGATTTGCATTTCTCATCAACTTTTGATAGAGACCTCCACGAAGCTATAAATAACTTACATAGTTCATTTTTATTCTAGAGATTTGGAAGAATTTTTCATTGAAATGAAACAATTCCAAAGTTACGTGAACTCCAGATACACTTATGCACAAAAAACTCATAGTCATTTGTATAAGATTCTAATGGAAGATCAATTAGCCGATGTATTTCCTAACACAGAAATAACTCTTCGGATTTTTTTAACATTAATGATCACAAATTGTTCTGCCGAACGATCCTTCTCGCAATTAAAAAGAATCAAAGCTGCTGAAAGAGCTACAACGCGACAAGAGCGACTCGAGATGTTAGGTATACTTTGCATTGAGTCAGATTTATTGAACAAAATCGATATTGATGATATAATTGATGAATTTAGATAGTAATTTTATTGATATTATTACATTGTGACAATAAAATTTTTATGAAAGATATAAGTTTGTATTTTTTAATCGAAAAAAGAAGGGAACGGACGTGAAAAAAGGGCCCCAAATTGATGGTTGCCTAGGGCCCCGTTGAGGGTTAATTCGGCCCTGCACAAAGGTTAGACAATTTGACTAGATTTTTACTTGTAGGGTTTTCTGAAGTCACATGTCTATGCAAACAAACCATAATCGACGATGCAGCAACATTTACACGAAGAGTCATAGAAAATTGGACCACTGGGATCCATGTCACCGTAAGAAGCCGAAGCGAGCATTTGAACGATGTCATATTCCATACATACGAGTATTATGGCCCTTATTAAAAAGTAGTGTTGTTGAAACCTTATACACAGCTTTATTCTATTTCAAAATCTCCCTAATTAAAAAAGCCGTCAAGTTTCTAGAAAAGTATGAATTTATGCAAACCAAGTTAAAAAATCGTTTTATTAACAAATTAATTTTTTTATATACGATATATCTTGAAAACAATTTAGGATGCCAATTTTAAGAATTTAATAATATAGATTTAAGGAAATAATAATCAAAACATTGATTTTTCAAAAAAAATGGATTTTTTTTTTCAAAAACCCATCATATTTGGTTAAATTTGTTAGAGTCGCTTATAAGAAAGTCAAAATTCAAAAAAACGACAGGAACTGCTAATAATATTTTTTCTTAATTTTTTTTTCACCAAAATGTAGTCCATGATTATAATAGAACACCTAATTTCTTTTTTTCGAAATCGTTGGAGCCATTTTCGAGATAAATGAGATTTTGCATCACGGCTGTATGGCAGCGGCAGGTAACGTTAATTGGGGAATCACCAAAGACCCTTAAGTACGGAGTTTGAAAAAAATACCGCCAGGTGTTATGCTGTAGGTCGAGGTACAGACATACAGACAGACTTTTTTCGTGTTCTCTATCACCACAATGTCAACTTGGATCAAAATCTCGACTTCAATTTTTTTCCAAATGCAAAACTTGCCATATTGTACCTATACCGCAAGTAAAAAGGTGGACCACCTGTTCATATATCAATAGATTTTCCTGATTTGTAAATGACTAATTCTTTAGTTTTCAGTTGCAGGAACATTCCCGAAAATGACTCAACAACCCAAGATCTTGTAGAATTATATTTTATAGTTTTCTGGCGAGTGAAATCATAAATCATTCGATCCAGGAATAAAGTTGAATTTTCCCAAGTCTTTACCTCAGGACGACTTATGTAGAGACTGGCGTTATATAGAAACAGATGTTCATTCAGGAAATGTTTCTTCTAAAGGCATATTTTCACTGACTAAAGTCTCGTTGTCGACTTCTCCAAAAAAAAGATAAAACTCAACTTCTTCGAAGGAAGATTTGTTTTTTTTCATTGTTTAATAAGTCTGCTAATACTCGGAAGTTTCGGGGCAAAAGTACAAAAAATTATTTTATTACCCACATGATGAACATGAGAACTATCAATGTAAGAGGCTTGCGAAGGCTGAGGTGTTGGGTGTTATAGGCGCCTGCCGCCTGCCGCCATACCAATACAATGCACATGGCAAGAACACCACATTTGGTTCCATTGTCTAATACTTCTTGTCGTTGCTGATTTACTAAGTACCTATTATATGAATTTGCGGTTTCAAAAATCTAAAAATAAATTTATTTCCATGAATTGTGCAAAATATGAGGAAGATGTTGAAAGACGGAAGCATAGTGTATTATGTTATTCTACGTAATCAATGATTAGATGGCTGCTTAAAATGGTTTATAAAGGGCAACAATATTTTTCCTTGAATGCACCATAGAGTTATAAAAGAAGGAGTAAGTAGGTATATTGTTTTGCCAGATTGCTGCATTCCAAGAACCTGAAACTGAATACAAAGTAAAATATGGCTGCGGAAATATTGAATATAGAAACCGCAGAAATGAGACTAAAGTCGTTTTCTATAAAAGGTATTTATGAATGAAGAATATTTTGCGAATTCAAAAATATTTTTATTTAAAACCTTCAAACAATAAAAGGGACTGAGTAACATTTACCATACAAGGAACTCATTTAAAGGTCCTCACTGGTTTTGCTAGTGGGAAGAACCAAACTGTTTTTGGGTATCGATGTAGGTGCAGCCTGTGTGTTTTCATAGGGTATATTTTTTAATCCCGGTAGACTTTGCATTTTATTGTTTCTGAAAGTCTAAGGCTTCACTCCCATTTTATTACTTTTATTACTTCGAAATTTGGTAATATGGGGCAAGTTTTGCATTGGAGAAGTTTAACTCGACATTTTGATGAAGCTTGGCATTATGATTATAGAGAACACGAAAAAAAGTAGGTTCAGCAATTCCTTCTGTCTGTGATTTTCTTCAAACTTGGATCTTAAGGGTCTTAAGAAATTCCCAGGCCATACAGCCGTTATGAAGAAGCTTACTTATCTCGAACACAATTCTAATGATTTTAATAAAAATTTTGTGTACTATATTTTACGCAGAAATGGTCCACATTTTGGTTGAAAATGTTTTAACGAAAACTGTAACTAACGCTTATAGCTGTTAGTTTTTTTTTTAATTTATTTTCGACCATTTCATTAACTGTTTGAACGATTTCGATCAAAATGTTACAAGAGGTTATTGTGTTTGCATAGTTTTATTAAGTTTTATTTAAATTCCTATTGGTCACTTTTTCAATATATCGGCTTCTCCATATTTCATTCATGTTTTCATTTAGGTGAATTACGAAAGTAAATATTCATTCTTATTCGGTTTCCACAAATATGATACACTTATCTATGAAAAAGAACTTAAAGAATTTCTTTTTGTAAAAAAAAATTCAACTAACTAACTATTTCTTGTTAAAAATTCATTTATTTATTTTTCTGGTGCAAATTTTTTTCCCCTGACAACTGATTGTCAAATTAATGGATGACAAGATAGCACGAAGTTGCTCTTAGGAAAAAATCTAAAAATTAAAAAAATGAATGTTACAAGACCGTGACCATAATAAAAAAACCTTTTACTCGTATATACACAAATTTTAAAAACATTTTTAAGAAAAATCTTTGAAAATCCTTTTAAATTTTTATTATCGTACGAATACCTATAAATAACATTTGAAAAAAATATTGACTCGTTGTTGAGATATCAAATTTTCAAAAGAAAATTGATTTTATTTTTAAATTCAAAAAAATATATTTTTTAAGTCTTAAAACGGACAACGACAATGAGAAATTAAAAAAAATGGTTCTATAAGGTGCATAGGTACAGTTAGTTACATCTTAATTTCAATTTTTAATGAAATATTGATTGTAAAAGCTAATCAAAAAAAATATTGATTCTAGAAGCCGACTTTGAAAACCTTTTTTTAACATTTGTATGGTGGTTACCGTTATTTTCAAATAAAATAAATATTTTTCTCAAATGTTGTAGATTATATTAAAACACCTTTAATTGTGAAGCTTTAAAAAATCGAGCATGGGGATTTCGAAATATTGAATTTTGAAAAAAAAACAAAAAAATTTTTTGAAAAATGCAAGAAAAAAATTTGGAAAATTTGAATACATAATATTATCTAAAGTTTTAGGGAGCTTTAGCATGAGAAAAATTATCAAAATCGTTTGTAGTTTTTTTGAGAAAGTCAAAAACAAAAAAATGGTTCTAAAAAGGGTAGCAATTTTCGGAATTCGTTTGTATGAACATTACCTAGCTTTAATTAAATAAAATTTTGTAAATTTTATTTTTGATTTCCAAAGATTTGAAAAGTTTTTGAGAGAAAAAATATTTTATAAAAATTTCGAAAAAAAATCGTATGGTAAATACCGTTATCTATGGTTTAAGCCGAGCCATTAAGACTGTAGTCGAACAGACAGACATACAGGCAGAATTTCAAGACCCACTTTTTCGTCTTTCATAATATCAAGTCTGATCAAAATTTAGAGTTCGATTTCGATTTGCGTTATATTACTTATAAATGTCACAAGTAAAGACTCATTTCAATAATTTGAGGTCCAAAAAAAACATATGTTGGCATGGTTGAGGGTGTGTTCGTTGGTATTTATTTTCTTATGCTTGCTTTCACTAGTCCAAAGTGTGATCGCTCCGCAATTTACAGAGCAAAGGTTTTTTTAAATACGAAATTGTAATCCATACCATAATTCCTTTTCAACACTCCTGACACTGCCATTAATTTTGTCACAAAATATTTAATCAATTTACACGAAAGCGAAAAGTTTCGATGGGTATTTTTTTATATACATAAGTACATTGGCATTCGTTCAGAAATGTCGTGTAAATGTGGCATTTTGCTGAGTTTATATATTTATAGGAAGAATTCAATATAAAGCAAACGAAAATGTTTTTTTTTAACAAAGTTCAAGAAATACAATAGTGAAATGAGGGATACGTGAACATATTAAGTAAATTGTAGGAAAAAGGTAAATTTGCGTACTTTTGTATTTAAGCATATCTAATAATAGGCGATTTTCTTTCTTAGATCAGAACAGAGCCTGAGTTGTCAAAAAATAAATAGTGCTTCTTTTTTAGTTCAGAATTTTCAGAGTTTCGAATATGTGTTTCTTTTTTCGTTCTAAGCATGTTCCATCATGTAACTGAGCAGAGTAAAACACTTAACACAAGCATTTGACAGATGAAAATTAAAAAAAAAATGGCGGCAGCTAAGTGTTCAGGTGTGTTTCCAAAAATACTCAGAGCACGCTTGGTTTAGAGGATGTTCGAAATATGCTCCATATGCTCGGACTCTGTTCGGAGCTCTATACTGAACTAGAAAAGAAAAACGCCTAATGTAGTTAAGTGTGTAAGAATCCAAAATGTTAATGCAAATTATATATACTACGTTTATATGCAGTATCGAAAGATCGAGTTGGATTAGGGTCGGATTTTCGACCCAGGTTTTTCGTCATTTGAGTTGAGAGCTCGATTTGGAGTTGAGTTGAAATGGTGTTGAGCGATTCTGAAACATTTTGTTAAGCCAACTCCTCGACCCAGGTTTTTCGTCTCATATTTCGACTCGACACCGCTGAGCGAGTGAGATCGAGTCGAACGAAGCTCATTTCAACTCAATACCCGTTTACAAAGGGTCGAAGCGAGCTTCAAGCTCGCTTCAATACTTCATATAAACGTAGTAATAGTGAGAAAAACTCTAAATTAACTCGATCTGCATTTTCATGAATATTTCAATTCGATCTGCATTTTCATGAATATTTCAACTCGATCTGCATTTTCATGAGTATTTCAACTCCACCTTAAACATGAGAAGAATGAGGAAGTAGCGTTCACTAACAAAGCAGTGGTCGCGTTCACCTCGTAGTCCGATAGGGTATCTAATGTCGATTTCCTTTTACACCAGGGATTTTAGGGATTGCGATCCCTTGTCAAATTTTGTCTTTTTAGTGTGCGTATTTCGTATACATGTAAATCCCTCTCCAAATACGGATTCGAAAGATTTGATCTCTGTCAAAAAAAAATCGATTTTTTTGGTGTGGTAAAAGTCAAAATTTGACAAGGGATCGCAATCCCTAAAATCCCTAGTGTAAAAGGAAATCGACATAAGATACTTTAGTATCCGATACGTTGGCGAACGACAAAAACCGGATAGGTACCAATTACTGTCAAAGTCAAAAAAAGACGTGAATCGTCCAGGGTTGGCCGATTCAACTACATGCCTAATTTACTACAATTTGTTACGTCTGCTACATACGTAGTTAATTCATAAAAAAAAATAGAATAATGGAAACCAAACAATTTTGCACATTTATGATCATATGAAGGTTTGTACAAAAACTGAAAATGTTTCATTTACCGTAAAGATGAAGAATTGTAGGAATGATACATGATAGATGGGAAGTTTATTTTTGCAGACAAACAATTTTCTTTGGCATAATCAAAGGATTTGGATTATGAACACATGATTTAAAGATATTTTTTAATGCTGAATTTATTGTACAAGGTATGTTGCGAAGATTTAGTTGCAGCAAGAGACCATTTGCTAATCCGCAAAACAAACAATTAATATTATACATATGTATGTATCAGGGACGAAGCGTCCATATATTGAGTGGAATGAGTGCTTCCGTTGAACCATTTGAAAAAATCGTACCTAGCAAGGAATTAAATTCAAAATTACAAATTGTATTAATATATTTATTATATTATTTGTATCTACTAATGAATCTTCATTTAGTCTGTAAATTACATTCCAACATCATTATGACAACATTATCATCTTTACTAAAATTACGAAAGGAAATCAAGATCTCTCTGGTTATTACAACTTAAAATGCCACACTACAAACCAACTGAGAATGCTCAACATCACTCCATTATTTATAATGCTCAATCTCATGCTAAAATGCTTAACAGGAACAGCTATGCATTCCTTATTATCGCCTCCTTAACTCAATTTCAAAATACCCTTCCACTCCAAGTCAACTGAAAATATACCTACAGCATCACTCACCAATATTCACAAAATGCTCAAACAACCATGATTCTCAAACAATATAGAATGCACAACAGCTGGGCATTCCAATATTTCGAATACTTAACTTAGATCTCAACCCAAAGTCAAAATAATTTTGGCTCGTTTCTTGCCTTTTGCCCAATGTGTGAAGAATGAGTTGAGTAAATGCATTACGAGTATTTCCTAAAAGAGATAGATAGAAAAACAAAAATGTATCTATTGAGTTGCTTATTGTCTCAAACTGATAATGAGTTTAATTTCATGGACGAAAGGGGTAGAAAAGCTTTATTTTAATATAATGTGTGTGCAAATTTAGGTGCAATTCATAACTATCAGAAAACAAACAAATATGAATTTAAAAGGTGGTAGTTTTTCAATTATTTTCGTGGCGATAAATACAATCCACCTGTTTTCTGTTTATTTTTTGTTATTATAAAAAAAAGTGGTAAAAAATAGTATTTCTAATATTCATATCTGAGGTTTCTTGACATTCCAGCAGAAATATGACTAAAAGTTATTTTCAATTATGAGAATTTTAAATCAAAAAAAACTTCAAGGAATCTTATGATTTTTAATATCCCGTAATAATGGCATCTGTAGAGAGATCATATTCATGTTTTAAGAGAATTAAACCATTTTTTTAGAAATAAATGTGGACAATAAAGGTTATCTAAGTACTCGTAGCTTAGTTCTCATCAAATCGTACTTATGTAGATAATTTTGCCTTAAAAGAAAAAGGACAAATCTTTGCGCAAGACATCAAACTTTTTTTTTTTAATTAGACTTTACTGTAATATATTATTTATGTAGGTACATATATTATTTTATGTGTATTATCTTTAAGTGAAATTTAAAAGGTTGGATCTCAAAGGTCTTTCATTTTCGGTTTTATGTTCAGTGCTTCCGCTATCGAAAAAGTCACGCTTCGTGCCTGGTATGTATGTATACTGGATTACAAATCCTATGAATTTTTTTTATTATAATAATTCATTAAATATTTAAGAATATAATATGGTATAGCCCTTATAAATATATACAACTGACAATGTCTCTATTAAGTTTTTAGTTAAAATTTTTGATAATTTAATCCTGCAATGAGAAAAGGTAAATTGAAAAGGGCAGATTTTTTAACCAAAAATTATCTCACGCCAACGAGGTTTCTTTTTTTTGAGATTTTAATTAGCGGTGAGCTTTAAGCCGACAGAGTTAAGCTACAATTTCTTTTAGTGCTTGTTCGCATTTGGTGAGTAGACGCTGTCGTTTCAAGGAACGTACATATAAATATTACCAAAAAAACTTTTTAAAAATAATAAAAACCAAGAACTGGTAATTATATTGAAACTGTTTATTTTAAAGGAGCGCAGCACACTTGTCGAAAAGAGCTCCAGTACGATCATTTTCTATTTTAATTGTGTAGTAAATCCACCTTCAGCCCAATAATTACGAGTATGTAGCTTTTTGACCAGCCATTTTCACTTCGCTTATTAAAAATGAATAAGCCCAACTAACATACTCTCCAGAGCTAAACTCTTGAAATCTGACAAAAAAAAAACTCCCATATAACTCTCTTATATCCCATTGTTATACCTAAGTATTAATATCTTGTTATGAAACTGGACTGGGTTTCATAACATTTTTATTTTAAGAGGTAAACACTTTTGCTGCTTAAAACTACTTAAATCTACTTAAATCTTATAGCAACACTATTTTCTCTTCTTGCAATAAGATTATAAGCTTATAGTCTTAAAAGAATCCTTTTCTGAAAACTCAGCTCTAAATATGTCCATATAATCCCATAACAAGTCATGTTTAAGAGTTAAGATCATTTCATATTTCTATGAAAATCCTAAAAGAATTTGAGTTTAATACCTCCTATATCAAGAAATAATCTGAAGTTCAAAGAATAAAAGATTTGCAGTAGGATCCGAATGAGATCTTTAATGCAACAAACTTTACTTTTCTCAATTAGTAAATTAGTACTAGACGTAACAAATGTTAAAAAGTTATAGTTCGGCCAACCCTGTACTCGACACAAAAGAAAATAAATCAGCTGAAATGTCAGCTGTTCTTCAAAATTCCCCTTGGATAGTTTAGTATACCAAAAATTTTTGGATAGCTTTAGATTTCTGCTTGACATCAGCTGTTTCGTTAATCAGTTGTTTTTTCCTATGGGATTACAACAACACCAACAAATCCGGATACCTTTGGATACGAACCCGAACGCGACCAGTGGCTATGTTAATAAAAAGAATATGAGATACCGTTTCCACAACAATCCTAAGAAACACCATCAAAAACGTTTCTCTTGTTCAAAAATGACGCAATTCTTCCCGCGGGATTTTTTGGCCCTATTTTTTGTAGAGGCTTTTCAATAAGGGTAGGCAGATGTTGAAATGGAATAAAACGAGCTGTGTTTGAGGTATTAACAAAATACTTTTTTTTCAATTGAAAGGCCCATATATGAAATATGACATCGTTCAAACTCAAGGGCATCGGTCGATTATGCTTTCAATTTTTTATTGTTAACATAGCCTTTCATCAAAAAATGCGCCTCGTTGCCAAAAATGATTTCTCGTTCAAAATGTTGGTCCCTATCCAAACACTGCGAAGGCTAGTCAGTGAACAAATGGGTCTGTCTATAGTCAAGATCTTTAAGCTCCAGGGTCTGTTGGATATTGTATTGGTGTGGACTCAAGTCCCGACGCAAAATTCGCCAAGTTTAAAGTCTACGGAAGGCAGAGTTCTTGTGCATGGCGAGGAATCGACTGCCTCGGGTTCTACCCTAAACATTCACGGACCGCGGCGAAGTTCTCGGCTAATCAGCAGTCCTTTGACTTTAGGGCACAAAACGTTGAAGAATCGACTATATGAATGACTACGACGTCTACCGTAAAATCGTTGCAATGCCCGCACCGTTTGCACTAAGAAACAAACACTTTGTTAATACAAATATATCATTAAGGCCGGTATTCACCGAGCGCTCATAACTTAAGAAGCTCATAAACGTATTCACCAAGCAATATTAGTGAAGATCTACGAGCGCTCTTAAAAGTTAGGAGTGGTCCCGACCACTCCTAACTTACGAGCGCTCTCTTCGAAAATTTGTTCGCTTGTGCGTGTGCCACGCACGCATTTGACTCGAATCCATGTGAGCAATGCCAAGTAGAAGAGTATCCATTTGCTGTCAAGACCAACATTACACAACATTTCACAGTTTGGGTATGCCTGAACAAGAGAGAGTGGCTCTCATTTTCGAACTTCGAAAAACACTTGCGAGTGGTTGGTGAATACCGCACAGAAATTTCAAGTTAAGAGCCTCGTAAAGTTAAGAGTCGTTTAGGAGCGCTCGGTGAATACGAACCTAAGACGTGATCATTTGTCACATCGTGTGATTTGGCATCAGTAACACACTAGATTTGACGGATGTCACAAAAACATCATGGCCGCCATAGGCCCGCAAAATCTACCCGCGCCAATTGACAAACCATTTACAAAAACCGATGCTGTTTTCCGGGTTTGGGTATGCCTGAACAAGAGAGACTGGCTCTCATTTTCGAACTTCGAAAAACACTTGCGAGTGGTTGGTGAATACCGCACAGAAATTTCAAGTTAAGAGCCTCGTAAAGTTAAGAGCCATTTAGGAGCGCTCGGTGAATACGAACCTTAGAGTAATTTTTCCTTCACTGAACCTTTCACCGTAAGAATTTTTGTTTACAGAGATACATTGGGGGCTATCGTAAATAATATTTCCCTCGGAATTTTCCCCAACTTTCAAAATTGTCAACTTCAATAATGTCGAAAGTTTTTTTTGGAATTTATTGATATCGGGAATTAAGTTTCATGGAACTTGGGCTATCATTTCGAAAGGCCAGTCACCAACTAACTATGAACAGGGCAGAGGTATTGTCGTTTCCAATTTTCGAAGATGGGAAAAATTCTGAGGGAAATTCGGGCCTCTCCGTGTTTACAATTTTAAGAGTCCGATTGCAAGAATGTTTGCTTGTTGAGAGGAATAGATGCCATTTAGACATTGTTGTATTTAAAACTTAAAATCCGTATGGTCACACTTAAATATATATGTAGGTATATGTAAATTAAATATGAGAATACCGGTAGGTAATTTATTTTGTATTTTATAAGTTAAACTTGAAAAATTCTCGCTCGTACACATTTATGGTAGATTGGTAGATACGAACGCAATTATGTCAGTAGAGAAAATAGAAAATACTGTAAATGCGACATAAGAACACAATCCACATTTATGAACAAGTCAACAAAAATCCAAACATACCACGGAATCCATTTTATTCGAACGAACTTGTTCCGCCTCTTTTAATTCTTCACGCTCATGGTCGTTGTTGATTTGTGCACATTTCACGATCAATTATCATTCGATATCTTTTATAGTCGTGCCTTCAAAGAATTTAATTTATGATGGCCGATAGGGGGTTCGGCTTCTTTCCTATTGATCCATTTAAATTGATTTGCGAATTTGTATGGTGACTTGTGTATGTGTATCATGTAGATCAGTTGTAGCCGGAAATGATTTAGAGCTAGAACAGAAGCTTGTTTTATTATGATATATCGTGTTTTGCATTAACAAATTTCTACGAACCGATTTTTATTAAATGGTGTTAAACACACTTATACAAAATAACCAATTAGTAATATTGAATATAAAGATTAAGATGAATTTGTTTTCTAATTTTTCCAGATTTATTTATGTATTCCTTTTTTTCTTTTTAAGGTTCACGTTAATCACTCTGTTTGATGAATAATGGTCCAAGATTTCACAACGTCCCTTGATCAATTTGAAACGTTTGCTCTGTCGGAAATGGCAAAACAACCTGGAAAATACGATCCTTTGAGCCCATTTTCACCAAAGTCTTGGGGCAATATAAGTTCAACAAGTTCAATTGGTAAATCTGTGTCATTGACTTCAATATTTGAGACATCAATAGACGATGATTTTAAAAATTTCTTCTCAACACCAAGACGATCGGGAAGATTAGCAAATCAAAAGAAAATTAACTATAACGAGAATTATATACCGAAAAAAGGCAGACGATCACAAAGATCAAGACAGAAAAGGCCGATAAACAATCGAAACAAGGCAATAATAAGAACGCTTTTTAAAAAACCTGGCGAGAGAGAAACTGCAAAAACAAAGCCAAAATCTAAGACTAAAAAGACTTCGAAAAATAAAAGAGGAATCCTAAACAATATGGCTAACAAGTTCTGTATTTCGATTCCTTTAATACATACGAGCCTTTTAACTACGTCAGTAACAAAAGCAAGTCTTAAGCTTTTTGAAGATGTTTTAACCATAAAACCTGAGCATTCTCATTTTGCAATAATGAATCTGTCAGATGGCAAAAATATTCTTGTTAAAAAAGAAAATGTTCTTGGTAATACCACAATTTGTCGAATTCAAAATAACGTTGACATTTTTGATGTATCTAACAAATATATTCAACCTGAAAACAAAAATTTCATTGAAGCTTTTAAAGAAACAGAGCAACTATCAAATTCAAAAACAGTTCAACCATCGATCGAAAATAAGCTTCCAACTAAATCACTATTTGGGAACGTATTTGGACAGAATTTTTCGGGTATTTTTAAAAGCTTTAAGAACTATGATGGAATTGCTTCCGCTGATTCATCGAAGGAAAATGAAAAACTTAAACAAAACCTCACCGCAAAACCTTTTGCGGAAAATAAGGTAGAAGAAATGCAGTTATCAGACACAAATTTTCCTAAATTTAATGGAAATAATGGTTTCGTTAATAGTGCACCGAAGAAAAACAAAAATCTTGAACATAACCTCGTTAACGAAACTTTTATTGAAGAGAAAGAACAGTGTCGGAATGAATTTATGGAGGGTCCAGATGAAACGCAGCCATTTAACTTAGAGGCTGAAAACGAAGGACTTGAGGATTATCAAATGATGGAAATATCAAGCGAAAGTCGTCAATATTTGGAAGAGAAACCTCCTAAAAATGCAGAACATTTCCGTGAAGACAATGATTTTTTTAAGAATAGCCATGAACATGAACAGAGCATTATCGAAGACCCCTCTGAAGATAAGGAGCAACCCTTAGACTTAACCATTATGGACATTTCAGACGAAACCTGTAAACCAAGTAAGATTGAGATAAGAAGTCGAACCATTGTTACCGAAGAAAATCGGGAATTTTCAGAGGATTTATCAATAATGGAAGTATCAAACGAAGTACCTTCTTCGAATAAGATCAATTCTATTAACGCAGAAAAATGCAGTTCCCGTAATGATTTCATCTTTGATTCACTTAAGAAAGCCAATAAACCTGACCATCGGAATTTCACTATCGCTGAACAGGTTTGCGTTGAAGAATCAGACAAAATTCACACATTTTTAATGTCAAATGGTAAAAACCATAAGCAGAGCACACATGCTACTCAAATTTCTGAAGAATGTGCTCTACTTTCTGATAATTTATCAGTCTTGAAAATATCTGAAATAAATCAGAAACCGGGAAATATGAATATTAATACTTTCGAAGAAAAGGGAAATGAACTTCAAAATCCTACTACGATAGACACTAATCAAAATGCTGAAACCTCCAATGATAACGACGATGTTTTTATTCTTGAAAATGAACCTCTTGAAAATAATAATATAAAAGAAGTATTTGAAAAATATAAACCAAAATCGTCTAGTTCAATAGTGATGGAAATATTGGATGAACACGAAAATGATCATCAAGCTGATGAAAGAGCCATAAACGAAAAGAAAATCATTGAGGAACTGAAATCTTTAATTGAGGAATGTCCTCTAGATGGAAATGATTATGAGAATACAGCCGAGACGGTGGTTAATGAAGTTGAAATCTACGAGGAAAGCAACGAAGAAAGCAAAGATAGTGAAATTGAAGTTATTGAAGAGCCTTTTTCAAACAATACTGACAACTCAGATGAGAATGAAAATGAAGAAAGTTTTAACAAGAACTCAGTAAGTACCTATTTGTTAATATAAAAATATCTCTTCACTGGACAGTAACATGACAAAATTTACTAAGCTATTCAAAATAATTAAAAGTCCAGTCAAATGATATACATATCATGGCTTGTGTTAAATAGGGGTTCATTAAAATTTCAACGATCTGTAAGAAATGTCTTTATAACTTTCTTTCTAAAAGTTCTATTCTATATCCAATCGAGTTTTGGTCGTTCAGAAAACAAATGGAAAACTCCTAGAAAGCATATCCATGTAAAACCTGAACGCTGTCATTTTTCTCATGAACAGCTACTTAGACGGCTTTTAAACGAAGCAATATTACCTTACGATTTTTAAGCCCGTTGGAGAGAGACGTATGTGGTGGCGGGGTTACATAAGGCGGAAGATGAGTCCAAAAGAGAAACTAAGATTAAAAATCGCTTTCGTGTAAAAGCAGTATTACCTAAATTTTTCTTTTTTAGTTCAGAGCAGAGCCTGAGTTGTCAAAAAATAAATTGTGTTTCTTTTTTAGTTCAGAGTGTTGAGAGCTTCGAATATGGGTTTCTATTTTCGTTCTGAGCATATTCTGAGCGTGTTCAGAGTGCGCTCTATGAGCTCAGAATAAAATGACTGAGCAAACAGAGTTAAATATTTAACACAAGTATTTGACAAAAAAAAAAACTTCTGAAATCTAAGCGTTTAGATGTATTTCAAAAACAAATCAGAGCGCTCAGAGCACGCTTGGTTCGGAGGATGTTCAGAACATGCTCTACACACTTATTCTAAACTAAAAAAGAAAAACACTTAGGCTGGTATTCACCGAGCGCTCATAACTTAAGAAGCTCATAAACCTATTCACCAAGCAATATTAGTGAAGATTTACGAGCGCTCTTAAAAGTTAGGAGTGGTCCCGACCACTCCTAAACTTACGAGCGCTCTCTTCGAAAGTTTGTTCGAAAATTCGAAAACTAAACAAATGACGGTGAGTGCAAAACCAATACCAGTTATCGTCACCAGCTCCCCAAGCAAAGTACGAAATTGACCGAAGGATTCTCACTGCCAGCTGTCATTCAAGTTCGAAAACAGTTTGATTTCACAGTTTGGGTATGCCTGAACAATAGAGACTGGCTCTTATTTTCGAACTTCGAAAAACATTTGTGAGTGGTTGGTGAATACCCCAAGGAAATCTCAAGTTAAGAGCCGTTTAAGAGCGCTCGGTGAATACCAGCCTTAATGGTAAATAAATTGGGGATAATGCAGTTCGACCGATGAATGCAAAGGTAAAGTGGAAAGGAAACAAGAAAGTGAATCGATCATACGATTCAGGTGAATAGCAAAATAGAGTTTTAAGTTTCCCCGCATAGATTTCCAAAAGAGGTGGCTTATGAATATTTAGAGTTATTAGTTTTACGAGAAAAACTATTTAGTTAAAAATAAAAATCGTTAAAGGCAATGGCGCAAAATTTTGAACAGCCTAGTTTTAAGGTATTAGTATGATACTACTTAACAATTTGTTCACTTTAAAGTAGTTTATCAACTACTTAATATTATACATTTTATAACTTTCCTTCAGTCAGTCAGCTTGTACAAAAAAAAAAACAAAGTAAATAGACCTTTTTTGACGATTGTAAATGTCAAAGAGTCATATGGAGTTAGCGGGATACTAAAAAAATAAAATAGATATTTGATGATCTTAACTTGAATAAAATGTTACTACTAACCTTAATTAAAATTAGCAAAATCGTCATTTTAACCAAGTATAATACTAAAACGGTTTTAACATAATAATTCGACTTAAATTTTGCACCAATATTTTCAACAACTTTACATTTTCGAAATTATGAAATCTTAAAAAGTTGTTAATTTCAAAATGTTCTTTTCTTCGGCTTTACAAACAAACGCAACCATCAATCGGAGTTAAGTTGTACCTAACCCTTGAAATTATAATATTAAAATTAATGTATAGTAAAAACAAATTGACAACTAGTCAACATTCAGTCATTCAAAAGAAGGTAGTAGTGCTGTGCAAATAAGTCGAAGTAAAAATTTCCTTTCAAGTTTTATCAAAAAAAAAACTGCAAACATGTTACATTTAAGCAGGACAAGAGTAAAATATAACCGTTAAATGTCCCTTACAAATTTTTCTTTATGAATTTAATGTTATGCAAAAGAAAAATGGTTTAGGTATTTACCCAAATTTACCGCACTTTGTCTATGACTTTTGTAGTTATTTCTTAATTTAACATGATTATTTCATAAGAGAAACTTCGCAGTGGCCATTATTTTTTTTGTTTCAACTCTTTCAGTTAAAGTATCTTTTAAATTTTTAAAAACAGCTTCAGTAGAGACAGCCGTTTTTCAAATAAACCATTACATAATATTTTCTAGGACGATGTAGAAATGATCTTCCCTCAACGAGCTTACCAACAGGAATACATCGAAGTAGTAAGTTAAAATTTAATTTTAAATTTGAACACATAAATCTATAATTTTCGAATTCCAGATACATCAATATAATTATTTTCCGTTTCCAAACTATCAGTATCCCCGATATGAGTATCCAATTGAAGAAAATAAATTCAATAATTATAGACCAACAAACTTATCATTTCTTTCTCAACGTTATGGCGAATTTCAAATACCTCAGGTGCATTTGGATTACAATAATTATGTAATGCAATTACATGCCCCTTGTAATTTTGAACAAGAAAACAAATTGGAAATAACAGAATATGATTCTGAAGAAGAAGAAAACGAAAAGGAAAAGGACAAATCACAATTGAATACAGATCAAAATGATTTACAAAATAAAATGTTACAAGTTCAAACCCGAAGTCATTCACATCAAAATGAATTTCCTATTTTAAGTCAGCCTCCTCCGATTCCATGTAGTTCTGAGCAACAACAACAACAAGATGTCAACGCCCAACGAACAGAATTTTATTTTCATCCTCAAAGTCAGATTGGTCAAATTAGTGAGAATAGCTCACAGTTACAAGTATACTCTCAAGACAATTTGGAATTGACAAATAATCAATGGCAGATAATGTCTACTCCGAACTCTTGTCAAACCAGTTCCGAACAAAGAGATAGTCAATTGTATGAAAACGTCAATACTATTCAGGTCTTGCCACATGATAATGAAGAAAATCAATCCGAGTCCCAGATAGTTCAAAGATTTTATCAAGATCCTACACACAACATTCAGTTCCAACAATTACAAAATCAAATTACTCCGAGGCAACATCAGGGAATGCCACAAATCAATCTAGAACAAGAGGATCAACCACTATCACAGATTGCACAATTTGTAAAAAACAACTGTCATATACATGATGTTAAGTTTGGCAAATTAAAGACCTTAAATGGACGACTGGTAAGTTTTAAGCCGAATCCATAATTTACTAATATAGGTTTCAAAAATTCATCTATCCAACTTTAGTGAAAAGCTGAAAGTTCATTTTAATAATGTCTCACCGACTTACGATCTCAGTAATCTGGACAAATAAATGATCCATTTGAATATTATCTTGTGTTGTTCTTGCGTCATCGTAAACTTTTCGTCGTCGTGAAATTGTAAAATTTTCGACTAATAAAACTGCTTGTCACATGTTTTTATGATTATTTTCGGTAACACATAACATGACATAATACTTAAATACAAAACATTTCTACATTTACTATTGTCATTTACGAAAAGTTTACGATTTAATGTAAAATAATTCTAATACCAGTTTTGACAAATCGTTTACGACATCTTAAATTTTCCGTCTTTGTCAATATTCACTATGGTTTTACAAAGGATCGCAAGCTTAAGGGGATGTTACATTATTAAATTATTGTTTATGATGTTTCAAAATGTTTTCATCTCTATAAATACACTGAATACCTCGTGTGCTCTTCTAACTAAAGATCAGAAAGATCTGCACTATATTTTGATAAACATCAAAAGTGATTCCATTCAAAGTTAAGCCTAGTACGCAAATCGGGAAAATTTTGTGTCCCATACAAATTTTTTTCTGGGACAAATTTTAGATTGGATTTTTTCCGAGCAGTACACAGTTCGCGTGCAAAGTTGATACTTTTGTGCACCGCTGTACTTTAATATGTCAAAAAGTCTCCACTAAATTAAACCAGGAAAAAGAATGATCGAAGCATTTTTTTGCGGGACAAACTTTGACAGCCGCCGTATTTCAAAAGTAATTTTTTTTACAATACTGCTTTTATGTAAAAGAAAGGTATAGCTGCAGATCTTTTTAGTCAAAATCCGACGAATCGAGAAATGTTTTGAACGTTGTCCTTTCGATGTTTCAGGTGAACAACTTTCACAAATAGAATATTTTTTTTCGGGTGATCGTCAATAACGAGGTCTGTCCGTATATATTACTTCTCCAATGTTCCCATATCTGTCAAATTTGCCCACCAGAGTACGTGAGTGTTAAATTTGGGTGTGCTGTCATTTCCCTAAAATAATTTAACAAATATTCGCTATACGATCGTGTAACATTCCATTATTAAGTCTCCCAAGATATAAATTTTTGTACATAAGAAAGAAACTTATAGTCCACCTTGTATTTTACAATGCTAATATTTTAATTAAATTTTACTATCTATTTTACTATGTAGTATAAATATATTTCTTTTTTTTTTCTTCTTTTAATTCTTTTAGTATCGAACTGGAAGCTTATTAATTACTTTTGGTGATCATTATAAGGTCCAAGTCATAGGGGATCTTATTGTAAATAATATCAACGAGAGCATTGCTTTTGATGGCTTTTTCAGTCCACGCAAGCAGTTTTAACAGAAGCAAAATGGAAAAACTTCAAATTGAATAGGTAGGTATGTTATATATGGTCTTATAAAAACATTTAAATTTAATCTTCTTGTTCTTATTTCACATACATCACACTATTTAAAAGTATTTTACTCCATATGTAAATAAATGTCATGCTAAATTCACAAAATACAATGTTTTTAAAAAATATAATTTCTCAGCTGTTTGCAAATGCATATGTTTAAATATTGGTATTAATATTAATTAACGAAAAATACATAATTCATCTATCTTAAATGTGTTCCCCTCTTGAAAAGATTCTTAAAAATTGGAAATTTTGACTAAATAACATTTTATTTCGAACGAGCTGTCCGAATTGTAACAAACATATTTTTGTTTTAATAATTGTGTTTTCCATTTGTTCTTCCAGAAGCCTTCTGAAGCTTTTATTTCGAATCGAAACGAAACCAGAAGGCTTGTGGGCAACCAATATAAGAGACGATGTAACTGAACCATAATTATTGGCAATTATAATTAACTCGCATTTCCTAGAGAAAATGAGAACAATGACAAACTTCTTTGGAATTTTTACCGAAACAAATTTTACGTTTGACATAGTGTCGGTTCGTCTACTAGCCCGAAACCACCCATTTCTCCAAATTATTGTCTATAATCTGTCAAAGTTAATATAAAAAAAAAGAAATTGGCAGTCATATAGAGTTTTCCATTGGTAAATTCATATTTCAATATACATACATATGTAAATATTGATTTTTTCGTGGTGAATGGAATTGATTTTTTTTTTCATTGTTTTCAAGTAATTTAGTGTCTGAGTCATTATTTACAAAATATCTTCATGCTTAAACAATTTTCAGTAAAGAAATAAAATGGGATTCAATAAGAGCAGGTAGATGTTGCAATGGAATAAAACAAGCTGTGTGTGGGGTATTAACAAAATTCTTTTTGTATTTTGTACATCGTTTAAACGCCCGCCTAAACCGAAAGAAATCTACGTCTCACGTCTTCAGCCGGAAACTTCAATCAAAGACATAATCGACCATTTAAAAGACTTCGACATTGATGTTAAAAAACTTAAATGCCAAAAGATTAATAAAGAATGTAGTCCGTTTGCGTCCTTCAGACTAACAACGGAATTTTGTTTGTATGAAAAGATAATGTGTTCTGAACTTTGGCCTGAAAATGTCATTGTAAGAGAATTTAAACCTAAGACCTCGAAAGTTAAAAATGTACAAAAACCTTCAAAAAACTAGATCGCCTGTCCCTTTACTATCAAAATGTGAGGGGCTTCGGTCGAAAACTCAAAAATTTCTTTAAGCATCTCATGCATCTGATTTCGATGTAATTGTGTTAACAGAAACTTGGCTGAACTCAACATTTCTAAATAATGAATTATTTTCCACTGATTTTGTGGTGTACCGTAAAGATAGATATTCTGATCCCTTAGCTTCCGTGGGTGGTGGAATTATCATTGCTGTGCGAAGCGTTTTTCATAGCCTAAATATGTACATTAGACTGGGCCAAAAAAAAATTGACTATTTTTTTTTTTGAAAGATATATCGAGAATATCATTCAGAATGACAAAAAAAAAATTTCGTAAAAGTTTGAGCCCTTAATATCAATTTTAAGAGGGCTATCATCGCTAATTTTGATTTTTAGTCATAATTTCATGTTTTGCGTCAGAACTGACAAAACATTGAAGTAAAAAAAATTCATTTTGACTTACTTTTATATAAAATTAAATTCCCTACAAAAAAGGTCTGATTGAAAGTTTTCGTCAGACAAGCCGTTTTTGAGTAATTAAGCTTAATAAATTGTTATTTTTCTTCGATTTTACTTTTTTTAATTTGGAATTTTGTAACTAACGAAAAATAACAATTTATTAAGCTTAATTACTCAAAAACGGCTTGTCTGACGAAAATTTTCAATCAGACCTTTTTTGTAGGGAATTTAATTTTATATAAAAGTAAGTCAAAATGAATTTTTTTTTACTTCAATGTTTTGTCAGTTCTGACGCAAAACATGAAATTATGACTAAAAATCAAAATTAGCGATGATAGCCCTCTTAAAATTGATATTAAGGGCTCAAACTTTTACGAAAATGTTTTTTTGTCATTCTGAATGATATTCACGATATATCTTTCAAAAAAAAAATAGTCAATTTTTTTGGCCCAGTCTAATGTACATCCCTCCAAAAAGCCCATTGGAAATATATAATATTGCTTCAAATGCCATTAACTATATTTCTGATACTTGCGATCCTCTTGACGATGTTCTTCTTGCAGGAGACTTTAATCTTCCTGATCTAGAATGGACTCTTTCTGATGACGAAATATGTTTAACACCCACCAACGTCTCTTCTCCGCAAGAAGCGTTTGTTGACAATGTGATATCTTGTGACTTACAGCAAGTGAGCTGTTTAAAAAATAGTATTTCTCGACAGTTAGATCTGATATTCGCTACTAACCCTTGTAATTGTGTTGTTGAACTATGTCCAATTCCCATGACGAAAGTTGATAGCTACCATCCCCCACTTTCTGTTTTGATTTCCCATGCTCACAAAACTGATTATGACTTTGATAGTGGCTCCCTTGAATTCGACTTCAAGAAAACGAACTTTCCTTTACTCAGGTTCGTATTCACCGAGCGCTCCTAAACGGCTCTTAACTTTACGAGGCTCTTAACTTGAAATTTCTGTGCGGTATTCACCAACCACTCGCAAGTGTTTTTCGAAGTTCGAAAATGAGAGCCACTCTCTCTTGTTCAGGCATACCCAAACTGTGAAATGTTGTGTAATGTTGGTCTTGACAGCAAATGGATACTCTTCTACTTGGCATTGCTCACATGGATTCGAGTCAAATGCGTGCGTGGCACACGCACAAGCGAACAAATTTTCGAAGAGAGCGCTCGTAAGTTAGGAGTGGTCGGGACCACTCCTAACTTTTAAGAGCGCTCGTAGATCTTCACTAATATTGCTTGGTGAATACGTTTATGAGCTTCTTAAGTTATGAGCGCTCGGTGAATACCGGCCTCAATGAACTAATTACAAACATTGACTTTGACTTACTTTTGAATGGGAGCATTGATGTGATGGTTTCCAATTTCTACTTAAGTATCTTTGAATGTTTCATTGCATCTGTACCTGTAAAAAAATCGAGACACTCGGCCCTAACAACACCCCCCTGGTACACTCATGAGCTTCGTAGTCTACGTAACTTAAGAAATAGAACATGAAAAAAGTACCTAATATCTAATAAATTGGATGATTACAACAGTTATTTATCGTTTTATGAAGAATTCCAATCATTATGCAAAATCCTCTATGATTCTTATATGTTAAAAATGCGGTCTTCACTTCTTGTTGACCCCAAACTTTTTTGGAAATTTGTTAATAGCAAGAAAAAATCTGACGGATATCCATCTACTATGAAGTACTTGGATGAAACCAACAACAACCCTCTTGTTATTTGCAATATGTTTTCTTCCTTCTTTAAACTTTCGTTTTGTGATGATGATTTTGAACCTTGTGAGAGTAATTTTACTCATTTGAATAGCTTTTCTCAAAGCTCAATGAGTGATATTGTTATCACAGTTGAGGATGTATTAGACCATCTTTCGGGCTTAGACCACGACACGTCCAGTGGACCTGATGGAATTCCGGCGTATATTTTAAAAAATTGTTGCAAACCTCTGGCAAGACCCCTAACGTTTTTATTTCAAAACTCCCTAAAACAAGCTGTTTTCCCTAAAATTTGGAAAAATTCATTCATTATACCAATTCACAAAAAAGGAAATCGCGGTGATATTTCTAATTATAGACCAATAGCCAAACTTTCTTGCTTACCGAAACTATTCGAAGCTATCATATTTAAGAGCTTTTATTTCAGCTGCAAACCTTTCCTTGCGAGCGAGCAACATGGGTTTATGAAAAAGAAATCTACTGTTACTAATCTTGTTGAATTTACGTCGTTTACAAATAAAACTATCGAGGATGGTCATCAAGTTGACTGTATTTATACAGATTTCAGTAAGGCCTTCGACAAGTTGTCTCATAGTCTAATTTTATTTAAGCTTTCATCTATTGGTTTCCCTTCTGCATTCGTTCAATGGATCAGGTCTTATTTGAAGGGAAGGACATACCAAGTTCTTTTTAGAGGAATCGTTTCTGATCCAATTAATGCTGACTCTGGTGTTCCACAAGGTAGTCACCTTGGTCCACTTCTTTTCATAGTATCAATCAATGATGTTGTTTCAATTGTAAAATCATGTAGGGTTCTTATCTACGCAGATGATATTAAATTATTTAAAATGATCAGAAGCCAATCCGATTGTGTTTCTCTTCAAAATGACATAAATATGTTTTCTGAATGGTGCTCATATAACAATCTTTTTCTAAATGTTTCAAAGTGCCAATCAATGTCCTTCTTTAGAAGAAAAAACCCAATATGTTACAATTACAGCATAAATCAAGCCATTCTAAGTAAGGTAGAAACAACATGCGACCTGGGCGTTCACTTCTCACAAAATCTAGACTTTTCACTCCACATTGAGAAAATTGTCAGTAAAGCAAACTCAATGCTTGGATTTATTAAGCGTTGGAGTAAGGAATTTTCTTGTAGTCTTGTAACATCTTCGTTGTACAACACCTTTGTTCGTCCCCAATTAGAATGTGCTAGTTCTGTATGGTCGCCACTTTACTCAATACACATTGATCGAATCGAATCTGTCCAACGTAAATATGTACGCTTCGTATTAAGTCATCTTAATTGGAGTGACCTAAATCATCTTCCTTCATACAGCAGTCGCCTTCTTCTTTTAAACATGAATTCTCTAGAAAAACGCCGGAAAGTCAGCGATGTTATGTTTTTATACCAGCTCTTGGTTGGTTCCATAGATTCACCGGTTCTTCTAAAACAAATTCATTTTTAAGCTAGAAGCCACAGTTCTCGGAACTCTGAAATTTTTCACATAGACTTCCAACGTACCAATTATGGTCTCAATGAGCCTTTGACACGTATGAAACATGAGGCTAATATAAACCATGATGTTTTCGATTTAAGTTTACTCAAAGCTTACACTTAAGCACAGGTTATATGGGCGTTCTCATTAAGTATTGGAATCTACTCGTAACGTTATTGTTTTTATAGCAAGTAGTATTTGACTTGTAGTTATTTTTGTAGCTACAGATAGTAGATTAATATTTACTAGCCGACCCAGCTCTCGAAATTCGAGTGCCAATTTATTTATTATTTATATTATTGGCAGTGTTTTCAAGCAAATTTATTAAATTAAATTTTATTTTATGTAATATGCAAAGTGTTCGACAGTGCAAAAACAAAAATGACCCACAGTGTGTAAATGCGTGTCTCAAGTATATTCTGCACATCTCCGTAACTGTGGCTTTCCAACCATATAAAATTTATCGAAATCGGTTAAATACTTTTGGAGAAAAGTGTACCACAAAAAACATGTTTGCCGTTTTATTATATGATTATTTCTTTGTTTGTCATATTTGTTCGTTTTTTAGTAGAGTGTTAGGCTATATGTATGTATATTTACTTACAACTAACACCACGCTAAATGATGACTGTGACAAGCTGATGTTTCCCAGTATCTAAAGGTGGAAAAACCCGAAGAGAAAAGAAATATTGTTACAAATGCTTGCATTAAGCAGTACTGATGGCGATAAACGCCCGCCTCGGCTTCTTACGATGACACGGATCCGAGTGGTCCAATTTTCAATGGTCCGCATAGATCCGGTTGGATTTGACCGATGGCCTGTGTTATGTTCACCTTATGGGAATCGGTCGATTGTGGTTTATTCGCATAGACCTGCGAGTTCAGAAAACCTCACAAGAAAAAGTCTAGTTGAGTCAAATCGCATGAACTTAATTACCAAATCACGTCACATCTGCAAGAGATAACCTTACCATAAAATCGTTTATGCAGAATGTCTACCCTATAGTACGCTGTGTGGGACGTAGCGCCATCCTGCTGGAACCAAACGGCCATTTGGTTCAATTTGGGCCATAAGAAATTCGTTATCATGACTTTGTAGCTCTCGCCATTTACGGTAACCGCTTCACCAACGTCGTTTTCGAAAAAGTACAGACCAATGACGCCACCGGCCCAAAATCGATACACAAACGGTAACTTTTTGAGGATGGATTGTCGCCTGATGAACCTCGTGTTTGTTTCGTCCCATATACGGAAATTTTGCTTGTTAACAAAGCCATTCATCTAAAAATGCGACTCGTCGCTAAAAATGATTTACTTTGGCGCAATACAACAACTTTATACAACTTTGAAGTTAGCATTTTCGAAGTAAGTTTCTTGAAAGGGACAGTACATACTCGTACATTATGTACATTCATTTTGTTCTTCTTGGAAAATGTTATTCTTTTCTAAAATGCAGTTTTAACTTTTTTCGCTCGTAAATTAAGAACCAGAGGCCAATGATTTTCCTATTTGGCAGTAACGGGCCTAACAGTGTTAAATTCCTAACTTATGTGCATACATAGTTAAAAACAGAAAAACTTGCATTCAATATCAATATATTATCATTTATCATTATTTTGTATAATTAGCTTTGTTCGTTGAGCCCTGAAGTCACCCTGGGGTCGCCCTAATCATTTTTTGAAAAACATGAACTCACCCTGATGAGTAAGTTCTGTTTTTTTGAGACATGTAGTCGCCCTAAACTCGCTCTATAGTAGATCTAGGTATTTTGCTGTGGCGAGTTCAGATAACAACCAAACTGTCAAAAGTGACATGAGATTTAATATCTACTTCTTTTGTTGTCCCGTCAATGTAACAGCAGTATATACTCTCATGAGCAAGAGCAGTAAATTCATTATTAAGAAAAAGTCAGCCACGAGGCTTCTCTATATAAAATTGTCAAAGCAGGCTATACACTACAGCCGCAGTATTCATAGGCTATCGTTAAGTAAACACATGTACAACTGATTTTAATGTCTCAATAAAGAATTCAATTCAATTCAAAAATTCTTTTGTTGTCGTTTGTCGATGTTTATGTTGGCAATTAAATGTTTATTGTACTCATCATGCTCATCAGATGAAATATTGAGTAACAACGCAAAATTGCTTTTTTTAATTTTAAAACTAATTTATAAAAAATTTAAAACCTTATCAGAACACAGAATTATTTGCGTCTTTCTTTTAGTTTTTTTTTTTTAAATTATACGCGCACTTAAGGGGTTATGAATACCCTTATAATGTTAAACACAGTGCGAGCAATTAGGAAAGTAGGATAGGATTAGAAAGGAGATACCGATGCACATTGGTTTTGAATGTCTGCATTCGAAGCATTAAATTCTACACGGTTTTTGATTCTCCATTGGACAATGCTATCAAGATCAGAATTTAATGAGCTTATCATACGCTGCCGTTGAAAGTCCACATCGGAAGGACGAGGATGTAAATCTAAAAACGAATATGAAAAGCTGAGGGTGGTACTTTCGTCAGAGGAGCAATTAAGTGGATGAGAAGTTTCAGACAAAAGATTATTTATGAACATAAGAAAGAGTGTCGGAGACAAAACGGAGCCCTGTGGCACACCAACATTTATTTTGTGGATTTCAGATTTGTAACCGTCCAAAACTACTTGTATGTATAGTGATCGGTTCGAAAGATAATTTCTAATCCAACGAAGAAGAGATTCATCGATACCAAAGGCACGCATTTTCGATAAGAGAACTTGATGCCAAACTCTATCAAATGCCTTTGCAGTGGTTAGCACCGTTCGATTGAATTTTAGAATTAGCGGATCCTTGAGCGAAACCAATGGAAAACGGCATACGAATCATATTACAAAAGAATTATTTGGCTCTGACTCTTTTCGAAATTCAATGAGTTTTTTCTCATTCGCACTCATTAAATTTCAAAAAGTGTCAATGACAAAGTCATCGTGTAATAGGACATTTATCTTTATGTATAGTCTTTTTTTTATTTAAGAACAATAAAAGCAATAAATTACTATTTTCATATATTATATTAATTAATTTATTTCTTATTAATTTAATTTAATTTTGTTATTTTATTTACAGGACATTTTGGGGCCAATGGAATTTTCTATGGAGGACTCCGCTTCTGTTCTTTATTAAACTATGCCTAGATTATGGAATTTGTAGAGCTTGGATTTATTCATTTCTTATAATTTTATCGTAATACTATAAGTGTGTTCATTCATGTTAAACATCTTTACATTTTCGACCCGCTTGAGTTGTTCAATTACCGAATTCGAGCGAATGATTCGAATAAACATAATATAAAATGACACACCATATTTTATACATAAAGTGAAACTTTCAAATACTAAATGCCAAATTTGTTACCAAATACTACTTGCTTCGAACTCGATAACTCATTTACGGTTCTTAAGATTAATGTCAAAAAATATTAAAAAAAAAAAAAATAATTTACTCACACAACACTCCATAAAAATACTTTGTTTATTTATTTGTATACATTCAATCCTCATTAGTTAACTAGCTCTCTTTAAATGGCACTTTTAAATTACTTGATTTAAAAAAACTGGAATGTTTTGTGATTGTGAGATTGTGACTGAAGAATTATCTTTTAACTTTAATGGAGACTTAATGAAGCATTTCTTTTTCTAACAAACCAAAATCAAAAACAGAACCTTGGTCTATTTTTGCTGATGCATTTATATCACAGAGGATATGCGAATATTTAAATTTAAAAAATAAATTATAAATTTACGCAAAAATACTTTCTTGTAGAAACAAAAATTATGCTTCTCTAAATGTATTTGATTTACTGAGTCCTCATCCAACTTTAAAATTGCTTCATCGCATAATTTCCTAATATTCAAATCAAAAATAACAAAACAGTTTTAAATTAAAAAAAAAAACACAAATACGTTATAAACGTATTTGAAGTAAGTATAGTTTGTTTGACCACCAGAAGGTGTTTAAAATGTTTTCCGCTGACAACACTACTTGAGAGTATATAAATAGAAATATTTTATTACCTCTCTATCAGGGTCAAGAATTTTTCTGTTCCTAGTTTCAAATTAGTTTATTAGTGAAAATCTTTTTCAAAAGACGAATTTACATAAATTTAAATAAATTTAATGGAGAATGAATAAATACAAAAATAAACAAATTATTTTTATATTTAATACTATTTAAACAACTATATTTTTTGTAAGTAGTTTCCTATTTTATTTTTTGTGCTAAGGCAACTGGAAGTGAAAAGAATTAAACAGAATATAAGAAAAATATATACATATTTTTTAAGGAGAAAATATCAATCAAAAATGTTTAAAATATATAAATATTCATTTTAAAACAATAAAGCAAGTTAAACAATAAGTGATAAGTAAAACAATATTCTTTTATAAACATTGATTTATGTATTTATGTTACAAAAATATATATGTTACATATGTATGCATGTATGAATTAGTGAATAACATTAAATCTTAAATCTTTCTTCTCTATTAAAAAAAAAAAAAAACATTTTCTTATTTCTACAGTAGTTATTGGAAATACTTTAATGAAGTAAATGGTGAAACAACTTGATGCTACAGCAGAAAGTAATCTTCACAAAATTCGTTATTTTATATCAAAAAAAGATCTTTCTTATTTTGTTTATTTTTTCTGTCAGAAATCAGTTGTTAAAATGTACCCGATCTCTGCTTAATTTAAAAAAAAATATAATTAAACCAAAACCTACAAAGTGTCTTCAAACTTTTACCAATTAATGAGTGCGCGTTGAATTTGGGGGGTTCCTTTTTCATGACAAAAGATACTCATGGAAGATACGAGTATGTTACTTTATAAGAGTCAGTCAGTACCCTGAAAAGAACATTTTTGTTTTCTCAAACAAGAATAAAATTACTGGAACGGTTCCTAATGCATTTCCAAGAAGGAGAAGTTTAGTACAAATTCAGCCTTATTTTGATATTCGATTTCATTAGAAATAAGTATATAATATTCGAATAAACCGTATTTCGCGAGTACATTCTTTTCTGTAGCATTAATGTACAAATATGAAAGTGTTCCTATTTTTTGTATTTAAAACTATGATTTTAATATAATATTTATATAAATATGAGATATTCCAATTGGACAAGTCGTGAGCAAAAAGAAGTACTGGTTAGGCTGATGGAAGAAAATTCTGAAATTGTAAAAGGATTCTCGATAAATCGAGCCGGTTCAGACCCATTCTTCCAAAATCGCTCTTAATAGACTAGATTTAGCTGAACAGCTATAGGCTGATGGAGCTATGAGGTTTAAAATTTAAATGTATTTAAATACGAATTTGTTCATTCCAGATTTGGGCCTTAACGACAATAACCTTGTTGCTCTTTCCGAACTTGAACAGACTGTTGTCAGAATAACATCACGGGCATAAGAGCCAATGTATTTGGTATCACTCAGTGGAATTTGAGATACCACCCAGATCCACCAGCTTCTAGAAATGTTTCTATGGTATCCTTCACAGGAGAAATTGTGGAACCATGTGAATGCAGCAAATGATTTGGAAGAGGAGCATCCTGCAACTTTGCCGAAAAAGAACCAGCAAAGACACACCAGTAAAAATACTTCAAAGCACCACCAACAATAGTTTTATTATTTAAAAAAAAACATTAACATTTTATGGACGGATAAGAGCAAAATTGTAAAGCAAAGGTTCTTGTTCTACTATGGAATTGGGCCTATAAATTGGATTAAATCCATCATGGATCAACACAAGCATACCAGCAAGAAAGCTAAAAAGTGATTTGGTGATCATTCGTTCAATGAGATACTCGTAGAGTGGCCAGCGCAGTCACCCGATCTCAATCCAATTGGGCTAATGTCAGAAAAGGTGTTTCTATTTTTAAACCGACTAGCAATGAAACACTTTAGGTTTCAGTGAGAGACTTCATGGACAAAATTCTAATTAAGAGGTGCCAGGATTTGATAGATTCAATGACCGGTGTGAAGCCATAATTGCCAACAAATAATATTAGTTTTAGTGCAGTACACGACTGTCTGCTCATTAATTATGGTCCTAAAACAAATCTTTAATTTTGTTTAGTTCCACAATGAAATTGTAGGCTATTCTTTAATTTATTGTGACAAATCATCAATATTTTCCAAATTAATAAATTAATTTTGAAATTTTTTTTTCTTAATATCTTCTTGTGAAGTTAATTGTGTTTATTGAGGATGTACTTAAAAAAGAACTTTCAATCCAAGAAGCGATGTGTTCAAATCTTACAGAGATCAACGAAACCATAAAAGCACGTAACAGGGAAATTGCAATAGTGGAATAGACAAATCAAATGATTTGAATAACCTTAAAATGTTTACATATGTTTTACAAAGCACAGCAGACGTTTACTATTTTAGCCGCTATTTCAGAAGAGTAATGCAACAACTCTCATGCAGTGAGAGGACATCTCCAGTGGCCTTTAACATTACCTATTATTCTTTCTATAATATTTCTGCAGCTCTTATGAGCGTTATTAAATTTTCTTTCATTAGAATCTTCTTCTGTGGATCTATGTATGTTAGAGAGAGGATCGAACATCGAGGAATGTGTTTACATTCCTTTTTGTGCGCATCTAGTTTAGTTGGAAATAGTCTTGCATCTCTATTGGTATTGTGTTATAGAGATGAAGAAGGACTTGAAATGTGTTTACATTCCTTTTGGCGCATAACCGGTTTGGTTGGCAAAAGTATTGCATCCTTTTTGGTATCTTATAATAAAGATGAAGAAGAACATGGAATGTGTTTTCATTCCTTTTTGTGCATAGCCAGTTTGGAATGATTTTGCATTCCTAATAAAGAGGGAAAATATAGAAAACCCTTTGAATAGGCAGATCTGCGAGTGCTTCAGAACTTAACGTGTGACGATCAGTTGAGTTGATAATTAAGTGCGAAGCCAGATGGAAGGTCCACCGCAGAATTGCTATTGAATTATTACTTGCGACTTGATTTTTTTATAATATTTATCATGTATAAGGGGTTAAAAGAGATCCAGAGAGTATCCAGTATGCCTTAATTGCAAATAAAATAAATAATATGTATGTAGGTATTTAAAATAAATAAAATATCCTCAAAAGGCCTAGATCTAGTAACAAAAAAGTATTCACACCATGCAAGTATTCATGTTCCATACTTTTTCTAAGTCTACTAGAATTCCAAATCATCGAATCATGGCAAGCACCTTCTCCACGAATTATTAAATGTAAGTAAACAACGGAAACCAAACGAATTATTTTATTTTGACAGAACTCAAAATTCAAAGATGCACCCAAGTTCTGCATTTCACTTATTGTGAATTCGAGGAACAAAAGTGAATTTTGATGTTTTGAATTCCGCATGAAATTAATTTTGTGATTTGTTCATTCCGAATGTGAAATGTTAGTGTTCTATAAATTCCACCCGAAATTATTATAGTGAATTGAGTTTTCGAAGATGGAAATTCGTTTTCTACATTTCGAATACATAGCGTTTTACAGTGAATTCAATTCACTTAGTTTTTTTTGAAATTTTGCCTTGGTTTTATTAAAATAAAAAGTTTTGTTGCAGTTTATGAAAAAAAAGTTAAGGAAGAAGTTTATGTGTTAAGGGAATTAAAGTCGATTTTATTAAGGGATTTATTTCGTCCAAAATGTAAACAAATGCTTGTTTGTTTAGTCTGAAGCTTATTTTGAAACTAAAAACAATTTAAATATGTCTAAGTTAATTCATTCCCCATTTCAACTTACACTGCATCTGGAAGATCTAAAATTTTGGCTGTGCCACGTAAAACTTTTCTACGAACTTTCTCTCCTTCATTTTACCTCCCATCTCACACTTATTATTAATAATAATAGTGAATTTATTTCAGAAGATTTTTTTCGTCTTGCACAAGAAATTATGTTTGAATAAATGATGCAAGTTGTCTTTCAGCTAATTTTGACATTTCGAAAATAAATTCGGAATGAATTGAAAATAAAATTGAATTCACTCAAAATGCAGAACATGCTGTTTTATTTAATGTGAAATTGAAATTCGTTTTCAATTCACTTTTACTCGGAATACATAACATGGGTGATAGTGTGACTTACGAGTAATATAAGTTCATTTATAAAAACATCTGATAATTAATATAATTCGATCAATAATGAACATCAATCGTTCGAATGTCCAAATAAACTAAATTAATTCGAACGAACAAAGATATTCTAATGAAATGACTATTCATATTCGAATGTCGAAATAATCCTGATTCTCGTACAGGTCTTACAGCCCTATTATTAGTATCAATTTGATAGTCGATAATTTCTATCAATTAGTTGATAATTTGGTGTTATGGGTATCAACTGGTAATTTTAGACCGATTGTGAATATCTACTTATCAAAAAGTTCATTGTGAATGAGTTTTGTTTATTTTGTTCAAAGCTTCGCGTTTGAAATATTTGTTTGTTTTTTGTCGACCACGAAAAGGTAAATTCTTTGTGCGAAAATGTATGTAAGTTGTTCTTATAAAAAATTCATCATAACTCCTCAAAAAACAATTCTATCGAAGTCAACCTTCTTTTTAACTTTGTTCACTTTGAAAAATCGCGAATAAATTTGTATGTTTACGTTTCAATCAAGAATTTGTGGTTGATAAGAAAATTGATGTGTATCTATTTTGTTGATATCCGTAATGCCATTACTATCAAAAAAATCATTCACAGTAATGATAAAATCTAATAAAATTCACAGTCGATAAAAAATGTTGATAGTTTATAGTCATAATACCAACTCATTCAATTTGATGATATGTATCAAGTATCTAGTTGATAGTTGATAGCTATAATAGGGCTGTTAAGGCAAACAATTTACCAAGAAATGTTACATAACTTCAAATATAGTGAAATTAAATTTATCACGTTCTTTCCCTCTACATGCCTTACTTTTTATCTCCAGTCAAAAATACAAAATTCGATAATATTGAAACAATCGCACAACTATACATACACTCGTATTATTTATGGGAAAAAAACACTGAACGATTAATTCATTTCATTAAAATTCTCTTGAAAAACTCAAAATTCACGGCCCTATCAAGGTAACCGTCGGAGCGGAATTCTATCCGATTTCCTACGAATCAGGGACATTTTGCTTCAAGTTATTTCTCCGATCAGCTGATCGGAAATTCTGTCCGACGAAATTCAACGCATGCCTTTTGTGTGCGATGAAGCACTTCTAATGGTCTTATTTCTGACACATACAAACAAAATTTTCTGCGAAATCCTCCGACAAGTTCTTGTTGCGGAAAATGTTTTCTTTTTAGAGAAATAGTTAATTAAAATGTAAGTAATAAAGAAATTAACTTTATTTGCGTTAACTTGTGCTACCTATTTGTAATAGACTTTTTGTTCTCATGCAGAACGAAAAAACAAATTCGCAAGAATATGAGCGGATAACACCAAAAGGGCACCAGAAATTGTAGCTGTATTTGGGAAGATCTTGTCCAATCAGTTAAATTAATTGGGACCAAGACAAATGGATGTTTGGATGGAAAAAAAAAGTATGTTCGTTATCTTTTGTTTTGTGCATTGATCCATTTCCATTGTGATTAAAGTACCTGTTACTTGTTAGTCAAATAAATATAAAATATTGTATTTCAAAAGTTTTTTTTTCAATTTATTCTTTTTTTGACGCTTCAAATGGAAACAAGGAAATAGGGAGGGGACTTTATTCGATAGTTTTGATTTAAAAATCGGTGCATCTAATTACATTTCTTAAAAACGCTAGCGCAATATAATTGAAAAAAAAATATTTTTTTTAAACAATAAACTACACTCTCTCACCGGTTTTTTATGGTTTAAAATGCTTATGGTGTTTATTTTATAAAAAACTATCGAAAATATATCGCATTTTCGATATATCGGTTAATTAACACATCTCTGTCTGAAATTTATATCCATCGCAATGCGTCGCTGGATTTCTGTAAAATTTCTTCCGATGAAAGCTACTTCGAACTGATATTGAATCTCCGACGAAGGATGCGTTGCGGAGAAAGTTCCGCTCCGACGGTTACCTCAATAGAGCCGTCAATCTCATATTTTTTTGATAGCACTTGTAGACTAAATAGTTATAAATCAATTAATGGGCGACTTTTATGGCCGTCGTACATTTCGATATAGAACTTATCAATCAATATATTTTTTTAGATAGATCTCAATCAACGAACCCTAAAATCCACGCATTTTTGGTTCATTGGGGAGAAAAACCTTTATTTGAAGCTCTTGTAAAACTTTAAACATTTCTTTGTTGTTTATTTTATGTTTTTTTTTTTCTTAAAAATGAGAATTAATAAATAAAAGACGATCCATTTTAAATTACACTTCATTTAGTTTTCATATTTATTTGTTTGTATTTTATGTATTATGTATCTTACATGATATATGCTTTTTTTGTTCAATATATATCTTTCATAGGACAAATTTATTTGTTTTAATTGTAATGTATCTTTTTTTTGTAATATGAGTTGAAATTTTACCAACAAAATGCAAAAAAGAGAATATATTATTTGTTGTCATCATTTCACTTAGAATTTAAAACTAAAAATATAAATTATAGAATTTCTATATTATGGTTGGTTATCAATTTATTATTTTTTTTAATAACTCTCTTTTTCTTATTAAATTATCTTCTACATTATTTTTGTAAGATGTAAAAATTAAACTCAAACTTTTCATTCACTTTTCCACATATTAATGTATATATCATTCGTATTCATTTAACTTGACCAACTTATATTTTAACATTCATACATATAAAAAAATCGCAAACATAAGAAACTGAATTGATATTGCGCGGGAAATACAAAACTTTAAATTGTTTATAGACGAAAAATTAAGATATTTCTAAATTGTTTTCTTTCATATGATGTGTTTATGTTTTAACTCTTGTGAATATTTATGTTGAATTTTTAGTAGTATGCATATGAATTTAAAAATTTACTTCGACATCCGTTTCCTTTAATGATTCATTTAGGTAATAATAATATGTATGTATATGTAAGAAATATTAGATTTTCTTTTGTTATTCATAAACTTAAAAATATTTAAAAGTAAGGACTAAATCAAACAGAAGTTTCTTTCTTTGTTTTTTGTTGTTATAAGGGAAATAGGTCAATAACGATATTTGTTCTCCTCGTAGTTTGTGTTTTATTTGTGTGTGTTTTCTTGTTTTAAGTTTGTATATATTAATATTTGTATTCATATATGAATTTATATATCTTTTATTTACATTTTAAGGGTTATAAATATAAGTGGGGAATATGATTTTTTTTATTTTCATGCATTTGCCATGTTATTAAATATAAATTTAATAAAATAACCATAATCACATTTTTTTTTAATATTTTTACTTTTTTGCTGTTGCACTTTGTTGTAATGCAATTTGAAAAAAAAAAATATTGGTTTGCATTTGCACTGTTTTATGAGTTTTCATCTGTTACATAGATGAATCCCTGCTGCTGAAGGATATTGAGCCGTTTTTCCACAGCATCACGATCTTTAAAGAGAAGATAATTAAATTAAATATAATATCAATTTCGGTAAAAAAAAAACAATTAGAATTCTTTATTATTACAAATTCATTTTTACTTCAAGTGTCCATATAACATACTTCAAAGGAACGCAATTTTAGGCCAATGCACGGAAACCTGGTGTTCACACTATTGTGTGGTGTTTTTAAAAACAAGTTATGGACGAGATATTATCAGCGGATACTATTATACAAAAAAGACCTTTTGTTTTATTTCTTATTTAAAGAGGAAATATGCGGATTTTATTTTTTTAATATAACATCATCCAAATGTTCGTCACTCCAGTAGATGCAAATTACTGTACTCTTCATCATTAGCTTGTTTCTCGTAAATTAAAGTCATTTTCTTTTAGTTCTTGCACAATTTGAATTTTAAAACGATGGAATTTTTCAATTTTATTAACTATAGCTTTTGGGAGGCCTAAAAAGGACGCTCTTATTTTAATTGAAGCTGTTGGATTTTCGCGCAGGCTTCGCGACGTTTCAATGGGCCCTGAAGAAGTTTGGTCGGAACCATTGCATCCACGAAACAAGGAACAAGGAATGGGGGCGTTTACAATTTTCTGACGAATCCGAACGGCTAATGAGCAGCACTTTTCATGACAAGAGATACTCTTAGAGGATTTGTCAATTCCTCGCTAGATGCAGTTCACCCCTGAAAAACTTTTTGCAGCGGCTGAGAATCGAACCCAAGATCTTCTGCATGACATGACGCACGAACCATTATGCCAAGTGGTATATCCACGAACGAGTTAAATTAACACTTGGCCCGTCAATAAAATCGTCGAATATTATGGCCAGAGATCGACAACATCGATTTATCCAAGCTTTGATTCAAACAAGTCGGTGCTATATACCATACAAGCGACGCAAGGCCCAAAATTGAGAAGGAGAAATTTGGCGATTGGTTCATCAATTGGCTGCTGTGATCATGCGAATTTAAACTACATCAAGTCCTTAGTCTACGCTCGAGGGTAACATTCGACACACTATTGCCAGAATAACGTTCCGAATCATCAAAAATTGCATCGAACGCTTGAAACACTGCCAGCGAAAGAGAGACGACCCTTTGAATGATGTGCTATTACATGCAAAATGGCAAGATTGTAGCTTTAAAATAAATCCAAAATCAATTGTATATCCTCTTTTAGGCATAAGCTATCTTTTTCTAAAAGTAATTTTTTGAGATTATTTTTTAATCTGTGGGTGGTTTTTGAGAAAAAAAATGTTTTTCTTGAATTTCGAAAAAGAAAATGTAAAAAAAAAGAAGAAAATGGTTCTGAATGAATTTATTACACTCTCGCCTGAAGATACATATGTAGAGCTTCTTTCCAGAACTGGATGAATTGCTAACCCTACAGCCCGTCTCTACAAATTTATCCATTTTAGAAAATTGATTATTTAGAGTACCTTCAGAGAGGATTAATTTATCTCTTCTACGCGTCCCAGATACTTTTTTCTTTGATGCATCTGCCTAGTAAGTAAGTTAAAAGTAATTCATCTTATTGCTTATTTAGCAGTTACATTTTCAGTTTTAATGAATTTAGTAGCTATGGCATTGCCTTCAGCTCATGTGCCTAGTATGTAGTTCGTTGTTTCCTCATAAGAACAGCAGAATCACTTTCGAGGCCAAGAAAACTTAAGTTAAAATGTCAAGTTCAAAGAAAATCAGTCTATAATTTTAGGTTTAGTCTGTAGTGGAATTGCGAAACCCACTTTTTTCTCCTTCAAAAATTCATCTTTCTATATAGTACCTATGTTTGTACATATTATATATCTTAAGTACAAATTACCTACATAAGCGCCGGGTGAAGACAATTTTTTAAAATTTCTGATTAAAAAGTTGATGACATTATTCAAAAATAAATAAACATGAGCTTTTGGGAGAGTTATACTCGTAAAATTAAAATTTCAAAAATCATTTAGCTCTCCAATCAACAAGTTCGCCATGAAGGATTGACTTTTTTTAAAAGAAACATCCAGGTTGCATTTGACGAAGAAATATTTTTAGAATTGCAGTTCAAAAACATCTTTTAACATCTTTTAATTTCAATTATACTTACATTTATTCAAAAGCATTTTATCCTGTGGATGATTGCACTTCTGTACGAGCGAATGCAATAAAATATGTGCGGTATTGTATCGCTCGAAGCAATTCTTAGTATTGCTTAAGAGTTCGTCCAAAGCAGCAGCTTGACACTAAAAAAAAATGCTTATTTCAAGAACTTGTTGCATACAAAAAAAAAACACTTATTACCATATCTATTGCATAATCGTATAGAATTTTGTCAGCTGTTATATTAAATGCACTAGCTTTCTGCAACAAGCCAGTTCCGTTCAGCCTCTTTGATTCGTAGAGAATACTGCGATATTTCGAGTTCATTGTGAGAAGTGCTACACAAGCAAAAAAATATTTTAAAATAATTCTTATGATATACGGCTACAGTTCTTACCATTTTTAACATTTGAAGACGGCTTCAAGTTTCCACTATGCAATTGCTGCGATGCCAAATTCAAACCGGAAGACAACAATTGCAACGCCCTCACCAGCAGCACCAGTCGCTCAACTCGTTTACAATGCTCAGGAGCATGCGGTGGGATTTGTTGCTCGGTGGCCGACATGAGCGCCGACAAAGGAGCACACCTTGAGTCGGCTACTTCCTGTATGCAATCGGTGAGGGCGAGGACGAAGTTTAATTTGGACAGCGTTTCATTGTGCTCACGGTCCATGAGCGTCTCTTCAGATAATTCTGGTGCGTGGAATGGAATCGTCTGTCCGTCACAGTTGTTCGTATCCAAGAGACTTGGCAGCCCACCGGTGGGGCCCAACTCAGGAAGAGTGAAAGCCCGCTGTCCCAGCATATGAGGATGATTGTTGTTCTCGCTGCTGCCACTGCCAGTACTACCACCACTGCCGCTATTGATCACCAAAGTTGGACTGCCCAAGGTTGGAAGCTTTGTCAAAGTCGATGGAAGGACGGGTGAACTGTTGCCAGATCGTCGTAGTGGTGATTGTGTCAGAGCGCCGGGGCTCACCTGCCACGTACATGGTGCTGTTGGTGGTGGTGTCTCAGAGAGTGATCCCCCAGAAGCCGATCTGAGACGACTTGGAGGTGTTCCAATCGCAAACTGCACTGCTGGCGGTGAGATGGAATTGATATCGCTACTCACGCTACTACGATGCTCGGGCCGCTTGACACTAATCGGCTGCGAGCGTGGAATCGGATTTGGGGTTGTAGCGGCAGCAGTAGCAGCAGCAACAGCTTGAAGATTCTTCGACGCTGGAGCCGAATCCTGACGTCGTAGCTTATCAACCGTGGTGGTGGTGGCGTTGTTAGCATTGGTCGTCGATTGTCGCCGTACTGGAGCTGGAACAGGTTTGGGCTCTTGAATAGGCAGACTGCTAGGTCTTGGAGGACTGGATTGAGGATTCTGGGGCTGCATACGTGTATTGTGTCTGCACGAAAAACAAAATAATTATATTTTATGAATAAATTAATCGAATGAAAAATAATGAAATTAATCACTTACTTTTTTTCATATTCTACGACATTCTGATCTTCTGGAAGATTTTTCGGTACTAAAACAAAGTCATCAGAATCTTCGGGACTACTTGATGAACCGCTATTTGCTTCACTGTCGCATAAAATGCCAACATTTGTTATTGTGGCTATAATGGCTGGATTTTCTACCTGTGACTCTGTGGACCAAATAAAAATAATGATATTAATAATAAAATAAAATGTTTGAACTTGTTTTGAGTTTTTAATTTGGTTATAGAGCAATACTCGTATTTACTTAAATTTTAGTATTTGTTTGACTAAGGCCTATTTGTTAGTGGTATGTATACATTTCGATGGAAAAGCTGAGGGTGCTGTCTTCAACGAAGCAATGAAGTGGATAAGAAGTATAAGTATATTGAAAAAAATAAAGAAGAGTATCGGTGAAAAAACGAAGCCTTGGGGCACACCAGCTTTTATTTTTTGAGTTGACGAATTTTCGATAAAACTGTTTCGTGCCAAACTCTATCAAATGCTTTAGAAATGATAACCTTTGTTTCCCCTAAAAGATTTTCACTTTTCGGTGAGATATGCCATTAGATCACCAGTAGACCTATTGTTATGAAAGCCACAATGTCGGTCACTAAAGACCTTTCGTTCTTCGAGATATTTCTTGAGCTGATTGTTGATCAGCGTTTCCATGATCTTGGAAAATGTGATTGGTCCGTAATTGAAGGGGGAGTAAGATTCGTCTTTTTTTTTAGGAACCGGCTTGACAAATGCAGTTTTCCATCTAATCGGAAAGAGCCCCGAAGAGTAGGACATATGGAAAAGCTCACGCAATTGTAGAAGAACACCTCTTCAGAACTAAAGCGGAAATAAAATCTGGACCTTTGGATTTGTGTACTTCGAGATCAAGGGCTCTTGCGACTGTACGAATGCGAAAGACAATCTGTCCCATAGAACCATTTACCCCTCAAGTACAGGAGACGTCATAACTCTGTGTTGCAAAGTTTATTTTGCAACAAACTGCGCTGCAAGCAGATTTTCTTTTTCTTGCGAGCTGAAGAAAGAAGTTTTATTGTGAACGAGTGTTGGAACCAATGATTGAGAAGTGTTTTTATAGTTTTGAATTTCATAAATAAGGATCTTTAACTTTTAAACACTTCGTGTGTATTTTACACCTCCATGTCAAGTTGACAGCGAAGGGTTAAGCCCTGACTTTAGTATGAAAAGCTGAATTGTTATACTTAACAAAAGTTAGTCGTCACATAAGTTAAATTTTCCTATACGATTCTATCCAACACTTTCAACATCATTATTTTCATTAAAAAAAACACTAATTTTTAGCTCTTACGTAAAAAAAAACACAAATTTCTTAATGAAAATTATTTACGTCGATATCCACAATTAATTGAGAGAGAAACGAACAATTATGAAGCCACATTAATTCTTAAATAATTTTACCTTCCGCCAACAACAAGCGTTTCGAATCAAAGACGAAATTAAATGTAAACATAAAACAAAACCACTTTCTCGTCATCTTAGACAAATAGTTGCCAAACACCTATAAAAAGGCCAAAAAGAGAACTATTTATTCCTGCCCCATTCTACACATAAGATGATGCAGTCTTTCTTAAAATAGCTAGAGAATGAACGCCGAAAATTATCTATGTCCGTTTGTAACGAAATAATCATTGAAATTGCGTCTCATAATAATCCTAAATTCTAATAATAAAAAAATATAGCACAGCAAAATTACAAACCTGAACTTGGAGATTTTTCCAATTTATTTTGTAAAGGACTTGGAGTTTTGGGCGGTGTTAGATTGGTTCCCAATGGTGGCATGTCAACTGAAAAATAAACTCATATGAATATTTGTTTTTGTTTTCACATAAAATATTGTATTTTGAATTTTGTTTACCTGCTGCCTGCTGTGCCTGTCTCAGTCCCTGCAAGAATCGATGATTGAAAAAGCTTTCAAATGAAATACGGTCCTTGGCATTGCGGCGCAACAAACCCAATAGTAAATCACTCAATTCCGGTGATATACCATTTGGCATTCTTGTACATGACGAATGAAAATAGGTTTTTGAGAGAAAATTTGAAGGAAACAAAAAATAAATAAATTTAGTCAAATAAATGGTAAATTAAATATGTGTTTAGTTTTGAAATTTACTCACTTTGGTGCCAAATTTGAATTTTGTTCATAATAGAATTTCAATTCATTTGGAGTTTGAGCATAAAATGGTGCCTTTCCGGTTAAGCATTGGTATACAATTGTTCCCAGAGACCAGAGATCTGCTTTGGCATCATATTGTAAAGACATAATGACCTCGGGAGCCTATTGCAAAAAAAGAAGATAAATCAATTTTGTATGTATTTAAACATGTTTTTTGGAATATGACAATGAAATTAATTTGTGTATAAAATAAATTTCAATTACCATATACATGGGAGATCCACAAAGTGTAGCTGCCATAACACCATCATGAAGGAATCGAGCAAATCCAAAATCGGCTATAATTAAGGTGAATGTTTCGAAATTATAAAGAAAAAAGTATTTTTAATAAAACTTACCAATTTTAAGCGTAATTTTCGAGGGCTGTGGCAATGATTTTCCATAACTATGCGAGAGTAATATATTTTGTGGTTTGAGATCACGATGAACGATTCCCTTGGTGTACAGGGCTTTCATAGCACCAGCTGTTAAAATAAAAACAATGGATTTTGATTATTTAACTAAAATTTAATTAAATTTTAAGATTTTAAGTTCAACTTAGAATCACTCTAGGATAATATTGATAAATGTATACTATTGGGAATGTTTTTTGATTTTTTTTCCGTACGGAATGTCATTATCCTTACAAAGCTTAATTTAAGCTACTTAATCTATTTCATATGTCTTAAAACATTTAGTAAAGCATACTTGGCCTCCATGTTTTAAGGAAATTTTTCAAAAGTTAAGGTCAAATATTTTAGAATTATTAACTTTACCCAAGATCCTAGTCAAAGGTTCATTTAGGCCGCATTTGGTACACTAATTTTGAATACAAGATGAAAGAAGCTTACAGATTTTAAACGGCGTGGGTTTGTATTGAGAGAGACCTTTTGGAGCAGGCAAGAAGAGTCAATACTTACATTTAATAACTGATGAATAAACATAATGTCAGCATTGTTACGGCGAGTATATAATGTTTGCAAGATCAACAGCTTTTAAAAATCTTCATAAGTAGGAAGGATAAAAGAATTGTCCCAACCAGTAAGGCGAAACGAATGAATCTGCGCTGGATAGCTTCAATTCGTTTGATATGCACTTGGTAACACGGGGTCCAGACCTGAGATGAATATTCGAGGAGTGGTCTGACAAAGGTCGTATATCGTCGCCGTTCTATGAAAACTCCCTCCCTAAGTCCATTTTTTGTGTGTTTGAAATATTTGCATTTAAAGTTGGAAATTAATATAAAAAAATCCAAAAATTATCAGAATAGCACGATCTTGGGCTTGAATTGTAAAATGGGTTTGGCGTAGCCATTGTGCAATAAAATTTTTTGCAAATGGTTTATCCGCAATGAATTAAATAAGAATTAAATCACATTTTTTTTTAATGGACTTAGGGAGTTTTCATAGAACGACGACGATATAGACCCTTCGTCACGTAGGGGTCGGAAAATTCTTTTGACCAGCGTCTAATAAATCCAAGAGTAGAATAAGCTTTGTTGATGATGTTATCAGCATGAGAGCGAAAGTTAAGTTGGGACTTTTTTACAATGTAGTTTCTCTGTGATAATGGCGGGCATTTTCTGGAATATGTCGTGGCTTGACGTTTTTTAATATTGAGCACCAGAAAGTTTGTTTGGTACCAAGTATTAAATTTGTCCAGTTCAGTTTGAAGTGATTGGGAATCTCGGTACATGAAATTTGTGTATAAATTCTCATATCATTAACTTAGATTAGCAGATCGGAATTAGAAAAAATAAGTTAAAGGTCATTTGTGGTCAAAACAAAATAAAGCGGACCTAGATGGCTATCTTGAGGGACACTAGAGGTTGCGCTGGTTGATGTAGATAACAACGATCTGAATATAAACCTATATTGCTGTCACTGATCTGTCTGGTTTTGTTTTCATTTGATTATACACATGAATCATTACTCATTAGCGGTGATAAAATACGTCTAATGTTTTTTATCATTACTTCTGGTTCTGAGAACTGCTATTTTTGAGGTTAAGTAACAACGTGAGGTAATTTTGTCCAAAAAATAATTCCTGAAAGTACAAAACTTGTTCAAAGCTCAGTTTAAACTTTCTTATCTCTTTTACTGTCTTTTTGCATTTAGGGTGACATAATTTACTACTACATACTTGTATGTACTTCTCGAAATAGTTAGAAGTTTTGTTGAAAAAAATTACCCTTTGGTTGTTACATAACCTCTAAAACATAAAAAAAAACAGTTTTTAGCTGTCAGGTTGAAAATTTGGTTTAGACTTGCTAAATTTATTTCAATTGTGTAATTGTAATTGAAAATAGAACCAGTTCAAATTTCCGCCCATATTTGTTTACTCAAAGTAGATACATATACATACCTATGATTAAGATTTCTTTTTGAAATAACGAGACAAACAGAAATTATACGAATACAACCGCAAAAATCAATTTCGAACTTCTAAATTTACCAATGGAAAACCAGATAAGAAACACTCTTGACTTGTCATGTCAACCGTGGTAATAGTTGCGTTTCAAAATTTACAATCAAATAAAAGGTCCAAAATATGATACTACTCAATAATTTCCTAATTTTAAAGTACTTTAGTAACTAACTACTAAGACAATTTTTAAATAATTAACTTCTGAACACACCTAAAACAATGACAGTTCATGCAAAGAAATAAGAGAATGAATTTTTATTGCGACTTTAGTATTTGTGTGACATTTGATATGATTTTTCATTCGTTTTTGTTCGTTTGTCTGGCATGAAGGGCGCCTCTGCTTAAAAATGCAATTTCTGATTATTAATCTTTCAAAACGTTGTAACTCCTCATCCACCGTGGGAGAAATGCTGAACCACGAGGAAAAATCGTATGCCTAAACCAGTTTTATTAAAGCTTTGTACATTAGTAAATTTGTTTTGTTGTTTATCTCTTTGGAATTCTATAACCGCTTGATTAATAACGCTCCTTTTCTTCTGAATATAGCCAATCTATCCGGTTTATTCGCTCAGTTTTTCGTTAAGCCAAACTTCCAAGTACTTAATTTCTTTTTTTAATCTAGATGAAGGCACCCTCAATAGTACGAGGGCAGTTTGAAAAGTTCTCGGCCTGACCAATAAAACGCAATAAATTTTAAAACTTTTTTTAAATTTTTGTCTACATATTCTCCTCTTATATCAATGCACTTATTCCATCTGTGTTCCAGTGCTTCTATACCCTTTTTATAGGCCGATTCCTCCAACTCTTCGAAAAACCGCTCCCACTCAGCAATCACCTCCTCGTTGGTGAAGAATATGCGTCCAGCCAAATGTTTTTTTTAAGTTAGGAAAGAGGTAATAGTATGATGGTGCCAAATCAGGTGAATAAGGGGGGTGGTTCAGTATACCAAATCGAAGTTCATGGAGTTTAGCCATGACAACAACCGACTTGTGTGCTGGAGCATTATCCTGATGAAAAAGGATCTTCTTTTTGGCTAGTCCTGATCTTTTTTCGGCAACTTTTTCAGCCAATTTGTCCAACAGGTTTGCATAGTATTGACCAGTGATAATTTGGCCCTTGGGAAGGCAATCAATAATAATAATTCCCTTGTAATCCCAAAAGACTGACGCCATCACTTTCCCAGCTGAAGCACACGACTGGGCTTTCTTCAGCAAACGCGGCACCCACCTTGCGGACAATTTTTTTAACCCCAATTCTTCGGTCAAAATGTGGTAAACCTGCTCAGGAGAGATCCCCATGGTGTTGCTTAACTTTCGGTCGTCAAAAACCATTTTATGAACTTTATCGACGTTTTCTGAAGAGGTGGATGTTGTTGGCCTTCCGCTTCTGCGATCATCTTCGACGCTCTGTCTGCCATGTTTAAATAAGGCTGCCCACTTTTTGACCGTGGAATACGAAGGTGCAGATTCCCCCAATGTCTCATCGAAGTCATCTTTAATTTGATTTGGTGTCATATTCTTTTTGACCAAATATTTAATGACGGCTCTAATTTCATTTTTTTTTTTTTATTTTCGTTGCTAGCAATAGGTTCGTTCAAACAAAAAATTGCACTGATATAAGTACGCGACCAATTTTAATGAAACTTCACATACCATTATTATATATATAAGGCTGTTTGAGGAATTAAAAGTTATTTATTGAAACAACGCATTCTATGTTAGGCCGAGAACTTTTCAAACAGCCTCCGTAAAAGTGATCTGTTTGCTCTCCCTAACTGCAAGGTGGGGACCTTTAGAGGACGCATTTCTAAAACAAATGATTACACATTTTTAATAATTAATTTCAATTGTTCAATCCTTAAAAAAGGCTAAAGCTTGTTGAATGTGTTTATTTAACAAGTCATGTAAGTAAATATTGAAAAGAAGAGGACAAAGAATTCAGCCTTGTGGAACTCCTGTCTCTAAATCCTATTCTCTTGAGAGCTTGAGTTAAGTAAAATGTTGAGTTTACGTTTTGTAAGGAAGTTTTGCATCATAATAATGAAGATGAGTTTAGAATTGACACACTTGTGCTGCACTGAGTCAAAAGCTTTTTTAGTTCCAGAAAGCAAGTGACTGTGCATGTGCATTCCCTATTTCTTAAGTTCTTTAAGATAGTGTTTTCTATGTGCTTTGTTTAGTGTTCCTTCATTAATCCAAACTGAGATGGTGTAATTACGTTATTATCTGAGACAATCTCAGACATTTTTTCCGATTTTAACTCTCTCTAGGATTTTTCCAAGGTCCAAGGAAACATATATGTATACATAAGTAACCATACCTTTTTTGACATTTTCAAGTGTCAAAATGCAGTATACATACATACATATGTACATTTCAAGTTAGAACGATGCTTATTAAGAAGATGAGATATGTATTCAATAATTTTAAATTTAACAAAATGGAAAAGAAAGTATCATGCTGAATTCAACTAAAATTTGAAATATTATCGTTTTATTATTAAAATAGTATTAATTTGAATACATTTTTTAGCCAAGATAGCTTTTTTAGTATATAAATGGCATTTATATTACGGCAAGACATTACTATCTTTTAAATGTAGCCTGGACTGATCAGACCAAAGTTCTAAGTTAGCTATCCCTAAATTTTCTAAAGAATCTTCATTCGAATAAAAAATAAATATAATTTTAAATTAAAAAATACAGAAGAAGAGTAGTTAAATAATTAAAACCAAGACATAACCTTATGAAAAAATAAAACATTCTTTTCAACTTACCCAACTGTATTAAAAACAATCGTACTGTGTCCTCACTTAGAGTGCCTTGTACACTTAGATAATCAGCTAAGTCTCCTCCATTGCAATACTGAAACACGGAAAATAAAATAAAAAAAAAACAATGTTAATAAAATATTTAAATTCTTGATTGCAAGCTCCTGATCTAAAAACATTCTCAATCTAGATTCTTAGATACTCGTATAACCTACAAAACCACCCACTTAAGATATACATATCATCTCATATGCATCATCCGCATTTAAGATGATCTTCTAGATTAGTTTTTTTTTTTTTTTTTTTTTTAACCCTATTCAAAGTAACTCATTTTAACTATTATGGTTATGGTGACCATCTACTTTAAATTACATAAATAAAGTCTATATTATTTTTCTAAGCTTTTATTGTGAAATTCTTATTTTTGGCTTTAACAAAAACATACATAAAAAGTCAACATCAAAAATATCAATATCAAAGCATCAACGTCAAAATACAAAAATTGAAATGTTAAAAAGCTACAAAGGTGTCTCGTTATAAGAGAAATAATTAAATCATCAGATAAGCCACTTTTTTGGTGTTCTGTATTTTTTTATCCTTAGAAATATGGTCACCATAACTTTAGTGCATTAGGGGGCGCGACTACTAGTCTCACGCACTTATCACCATAATCTTCTATTTTGCCAACAAGTACATATCAGCGAAATTATTTTAAATTAACTACATATTTACATGTTGCGAACATTTATACCCGCCATAAGTGTAAACAATTCATCCGGTGGCCTTCAAAAAACAAAAAGTCTCTGTCACCGCCACCGGTTTTGCATATGGAAGTTCCCATCAAAAACATTAGAATAGAGGTAGTTTAGTAGATTGTTCCCCGCACTGTCATGCCGGAGAGAATCGCAGATTGAAGGCGATAAATTGTTTATATGTGAGATAGTGAGGTAGTTTGACTCTATAATGATACTGTTCCGTAGCCCAACTCACTAAACTCGTGTCGACGCGCCGATATTCATTTAAATTACTAACAAGACCGATTTGTAAAAAGATCTGTCTGTGGACATTATAAATTTTGTATGATGGTTATGTTGTTCAAATCTCTAAAAGGATTGAGCAAAAATGATGCCCGTTTTTTTTTTTTTTTTTTTGTTTTGTGTGGACTTGTATACATGTGTGACTCGTTTTAGGTTTTTTTTTTTTTGATAGTTTCATCGACGCGATTTTAAATTTTAATCTTAAAGGTAAGCAACCTCTTACTTCTTTTATTCAAATGGAAAACAAACCGGGACTTGTCTTTTATGAATTAATCATAGGCCGGTACCCTATTTCGTGTATTCCAAATGAAGTAAGGAATAATTTTTGCATGGTTAGCTGTTTTTTTATATTTTTTTATGAAACCCGTTTGGATGACAAATTGGATTAAATTATTACACACATTTAAGTATATTCGCCCCTCATCGTACGAATTGACGCAAAAGATTTTTAAACATTTTAGGGAAGCGCATATTATTAGCTATGGTTCTTCTTAAAACCATTCTTTGGATAAGTTAATTCAAAAATATACAAAAATGGTTCACTCAATGAAGTGTATGGAACTGTCAAATTTCGATACTTAGGCCTTTTTCCGAGGCCAGATATTTAGTTATATACATATATGAATTTTATTACGACTTTTGTCAAAAGTTCACCGATTTAATACATCATCAGTTTGCATTACAGCTGTGGCAATAGTTCATTTTGAAAGATCGAATCAATCAAATATGGTTGATTGAACGAAAGTTTGGCTTTATCTACTTCTTTTCGACTTCGTTTTCGACATCTTCCTATGCATCTAAAGTGAAAAGTAAACATTCCGTTTCATTTCCATTCCTATTTGGTATTGTGAAATGACTAACAACACGTTGAATAAACGAAACATAACTTTTGTTCGTTCGTTTCGTTCACTTTATGTTTATCGGTTTCAGTGACAATCGATTGACATTAGGATTGATTGATTTGGTCTATTGTGATTGGAATCAACCAATCTTTTTTGTGAACAGGACCCATGTTCTGTAACTTTCGAAGCGATAAAACTCGTCGAGAAACGGTGAGAATTGGGACGAAATTCATTTTATCGCATCGTCGGGTTTCTGTAACTTTGATAGTCGTTAATTATATCGACTGGAACAAACGGAATAGGAATCCTGGAAACATTCGATAAAATGGGTCTCTGTATCTTTGAAAGTCGATAAGTTTTTCTCTTCAAATGTCAAAATTTATCACTACATAAAAAGCACGCGAAGCGCGAAGGCAAAGAAAAATGTCGGAGGCAAAAAGGTAATACATAAAAAATAAGTAATTGATTTAAAAACTTAATTAATAAATATTATATTTTTAGAGATGCGTAAGGTTATCCAAGTGCCAGAAGGAAACTCTTGTGGATTTTATGGCTGAGAACAAGCCGTTTGCCCACGGCCAGTTCACAGATGCCAACAGCCGGCAATCTCCCGGCTCAACTCCCAAGGGCCAAGCATAAAGACGGTGGAGCAATGGAAAAAGGTATAAATGATATTAATTACACATCACACATTTATTTATGTAAACTATGTATGTATGTACGTCTTTCAATTTTAGTGTTGGACTGACATAAAATCTGCCGCGAAAAAGCAGGCAAATGAATTAAAGACCTTTATGAATAAGACTGGTGGTGGAAGCATCGCCGATGGACCTTTTTTTCACACTAAGGCTAGGCGCGCATATTCAATTTTTAGTTTCGCAACTGCTTGGTTCGAGCAACTAAAAAGTTTATGTTTTAACAAAAACTAAACGATTGCCTAAAATGAGGTCGCTGTTTTGTGTAACATATAATTATATGCACCTGCGCGGACATTCAACCAAATAGTTCATCTGTTTTCTACAAGCAACCAAACAGTTGTGCAACTAAAATTTGATTGTGCGCGCATAGCCTAATTCGGCTTTCAATTGTTTTGATTTTAACAATGTAAAAATGACAGATCGACTTATCGCCTTCCAATCGAAATTCCAGTCAAAAAATATCTCGAATTGAACTTATCGCATTGAGTTATAGAAACCCATTTCTTTCCAGACGCGATAAGAAGGGAATGCATAGTTTCATTTTTTAACGATGTGATAAGTTATCGCCTCAGTTACAGAACATGGGTCCAGGTCACAGGTCAATCGCGAGTGACACAGTTTTTTTTTTGCAGTATTCCAAAAGAAACAAAAACATTTGAAGATTTCAATATGGCAACCACGACAAATGTCATTAGAATTGTGTTGAAGTGAATTGAACGGTGTTGAATTATGTCATTGAAAATCACTTTTTATCGTTGATGGATTTAACAATTATTAAAATCAGAAGTACAACAAGCGCACACTTTAAACGTCAAAATGCTGAAATGTTATTTTTTGTTATGAATACAGTCGATGACCGATATAGGAAAGATCAAAAAGATTAAGAATATAGGAGGATTTTACTAAAAGACAAAGCTTCCAAAGAAATTCCTGCAAGTTATTGATGAATATTCAACATGTTTACAATTGAAAAATTGAAAAATAAAAAGTTCAATAGTAGTAGTAGTTTTGGGATTTAATGTTTAGTTCTATATTAGTATTTTTTAATTTATATAATTTTTGTAATTATATTAGTATTTTTCTGTTTGCACTTAAACTAAATTTTCGGGTAAGGCCATTTTAAAGGAATCAGGCTTCAAAAAAGATGCATTGATTATGTGTGCACGGAATTAATAATTCATGAGTTGCTAAAAAAAACTTCAATTCACCATCTGGTATTTGACATTTCACAAAAACTGCGTAGATACAAATATGTCGGATATAAGCAAACAAAAATAAATTATTGTTTGCAATAGTCATCTAAAGCCAACTTAGCTTCTTTGGATCCAAACAAAACAACACAAAGCAAACCACGATATAAGATTTTCAAGAACAAAAAATTTAATTCACAAAATAATTGTTTTTGAAAATAATAATAATGAATAGGTATAACAACTTAAATGTGCTATAATCAAGTCTTTTTAAGAATGAAGTTCAAACTATTTCACCGGTTATAAACTCCTATTAATTTTAATCTTGTAAAATTAAAACAGGTACTTCAAGGCAACTATGGTTCGGTTCGGTTCGGTTTTTAGTTTAATAAACTTTAAGAGATAATTAAGAGAACATAAAAAGCTTTTTTATGAGCATATAACAAGCGATTTATTGCACATGCCCTGCATGCTGCTAAAGCCCAAGCTCTCAACCCAGCTCGAAACCTTTAAAACAAACTTAATGAGTCGAATTCAAAAACAAATTTCATTTACAACCAAAAACATTCATTCATTTGATGTCATTGTTAATGAGCCGGCATTTTCTGTGATATAAAACCAAAGGGCAGAAAGAGGAATCATGATTTTTTTATGAAATAACAATCAGTTAGTGACATCACAGCTTCATGAGAATCCAAAACCAGTTTCAAAAACAATAACAAATATTTCCAGGTGCAACATACCAACATAGCACTATGCACGAGCCCACCAGACGAACGTAATTCACCATCACAAATTCACAACTCGTGTGAACATGAATGTATGAATGAGCGAAAAAGAGTCGAAACTGGAACCATACCATAATATGCTCTTGGAAATACAGAAAAACTACTCAAAAATCTAAACGCTTCACCCCATAACACAATTTACACAAACAGGCAAACGACTGTTTTTAAGTTCATTTCATATGGTTGCTCGGGCTGGCCTGCCAAATCGCCACAACGATTGAGTAGAATTAAAAAACTGAAATCAGTTTTTCGTACTCTCTCATTTGTGACGGTTCGGTTTGGTTCGTCGGATTACTTGGCGTCTTTCTATTTTTTGTTAACTTTCTCTTGTTTGTATTCGTTTTGCCGCAGTTGTTTGATGTCGTAAAAACAAAAACTTGACCAACCGCATGTTACACAAAATCAAGAACCATAAAGTAGATAGAATTTTATAATATTTATGTAGAGAAATTCCTTTCTTTATTCTGAAGCCGAAAAAGACAAATTTTAACAATAAAAAAAAAAGGTCATTAAACCTAACCTTTAAATCATATACAAAAATAACAAACTCTTATTGCACATGATAAATTTGACATTAAAGTGACATAATGTGACATAAGATTTAACGTCATAGTTATGACGCAACAAAACGAAAGTATTGCCATTCAATTCAAATAAATAAACAATTCTGCGAATTCGATTTCAAAGTTATTCAATTTACAGCGATCGACATGGAGGTGTATTCAACCCAAAAGTTTCCCTTTGTTTCTTTATCTCTTATAAATAAATTGACATTATTTACATATATTAAATCAGAGGTCTAGGTAGTATATTAAAATTGTTATGAAAAGGGTGAACTATTCGTTGATAAAATGATATATGTATATGTAACAAAATCCTGGAACCGTGGTACATGCTTACAAGTTTTGAACTTAGTGATAGGTATATGTACATACCGTTAATTAGTGCATGTCAAATTCTGAGAATATTAGGTTTCCCTTTTTTACAAATTTTGTTTCCTGCTAATGAAAATTGTTTAGCTAGTTAATTTTAAAGAAATCAGTCTCAAATAGCTTGATATTTCAAAAACACGAATTTCATTTTTGTATGAAATTTCATTCCATTGGAGACATCCTACGAGTAGTTTAACTTTAAACTTTTTTTTTATGAAAAAGCCTAAAGTTTTATCCTCCGTATTTAACAAAAAAAAATAAAATAAAAAACTGGAGATATCTCTGAGAACTCAAAAATATGAACGAGAACATTTTTTTTAATTAGTTTCGTTTTCTGAGATGAGATATCTTCACAATAAAACAAGATCAATCTATGTAAATCTCTTTTTTACAAATTGTTCAACTAGGTAAGACAAAAAATAATTCAAAAAATTTAAGTCTTAATTTTTTGACTGAAAAAGTGACGAATTGAGCTAAGACATTTGAGGTTAGTGAGATCTCTAAAATGTATGAAACCTGAATAGGGTAATCAAACACAACAAACTTTGACAGGTCGAATTATCAAAAACTGAAACAAATGTCACAGTTCTCTTATTTTCGACAGAGAGATGTTATATATTTTCTATTATTTTAAAATGATAAGAAAAAACATCTGAATGAATTCTTTTTTGACAGTTTATAAATATTAGAAAAGAAATAATAATAAACCAATACCTACTACTTATAATTAATAAAAACAAAAAACATAAAAACTATAAACTACGAAACAAAGTTGATAAGATAACACAAACAAATGGGTATTGATGAACGTCACACAATTTCTACACATTATACACACATGCCTAACAGTTCTCTTTTATTTTTAAGTCATTTTGAAATGAATGAGTGAGAATTTTAAAACTATGAATTTATTTGACATAAATGTGTGTTGTCATATAAAGATATCGGCTATTTTATATGAGGATTCGACGCGGGTTATTAAGGCCAACGGAGGCAATCGAAGTGGTTATTAGATTGTGAACTCAATTTTGTTATAAAATTCATCTATGATGTGTTATATTTATTTTTATTCACAAATCAGCATTTGACAGTTCGCGTTGAAAAGGTGTGTTTGATTGTAAGCCAACAAATTAATAATACAAAAAAGAGAAAATAACAATGCTTAATGAACAAGTAACAGTTCGGAGTTCAATTTAATTGAATTCATTATTGATGCGTAAAGTGATAATAAAGTGACAAGTAGTGATTATTTCATACGCAAAATTAATTCTAACAGTATTCTACAAATTACGAGAGTGCAGAAACCAGCAGCAGCATCAACAAAATCAGAAACATGCATGTCTACTACAAATTTGGATTATTTCTTATATTTATTCTTTCTATGAGGTAATACTGACAATCGATATCAAATGGTGGTTCTTAAAAGTGTCATTGTTTTTTACGAAGAGAGCAAATCAAAAATGTTTTGAAAGTGCACTCTATGGTTGAAGCGATAATATTTATTTCTATAATATATTTTATAAAAGAGCTGAGAAAAAATATTTTGTTTTGTTCTGTCAAACATCTGTTGGAATAACAATTTTACCGACCTTCAAACGTCACAGTAATCAAGAAAATAACACTTAAAACATGACCCATACGGCCATCAATGTGGACATTGAACTTTGAATGGATATCATAAAACAAGTGGAAATGTATGCACGAGTATAAATGAATAGAAATTTAAAACGGCAGATAAGAAAACGAATGTTTGCAGCGTAAGAATTCATCGATTGAGGCGCGCTTATAGAGGATTGCAGTTGGTGTTGACTTTCAGTTGCAAAAAAAAAACTGAAAGCTGGGCCTAATCCAATTTTATTTAAAAAGTTAGTTCCTTATGACAGTTGAACATACCCATTTATAATCACAACAAATGACAAGTAGGCATATTCATGTGCGAATGAACGAACGAAGATTGTGTGAATTCGGCGAATATTAAAATGACAGGTTTTTCATACATTTTTTTACAAAAACTGAGCTGTCAAAACCGGTTTTTGGATATGTATTGTAAAACCTATTGTACTGGCTCATCAATTCTTCCGGATCCTAAAGCAATATAAGTTCTTCTTAATAAACTATTGCATTAGTCACATTGGTTTCAATTATTATAGCTTAGTAACCATGCCGGTACCTATTAATTACATGACTTGACTTTTAATTACGTAAATAATGACAGCTTGTTAAGAAACCCTACACGAAGATCATATAGATAGGTAGCAAAGGTTTTTCGTTCATTAATAAAATTTTAGGTGAATTTATTGCAATTCAATGAAATTTGTCATTTGAAGTAAAATAATTGTTTTAGTTGTTGATATATTGTAGGATATATAAATGTAAATATTTTTAAGTTGAATCAGCGGATATTCTATGCATGTATGTATGTAAATGATTAAAGAGTAGTTGATGTGCTGAATCAGCAAAAGCCATTTATTTCCGACTAACCCAAAGATAATGCAATTGAAGAATAAATTATTAAATGTGCACGATACATGCAATGACAGGCAAACCAGATAATGTGAGGTTATCTTCAACTTTTGTACATTATCTGCCTTTCCGATGTAAAGTAGAGCACGAAGAATAGACAAAAATGTTCTTGAGAGTACGGAGTTCTCGCAAAACTCAAAATATCGAAAAGATGTATTTCGTGTTAAAATTTCAAAGGCCTCCGAAATAATCAACAGAATTGATTGTAGAAGTATTTTAAATTGTTGATATCTTATTTTTTGAACTTCTCTTATTACTAAGTTTTGCTTCATCAATTAATCTAGGAAATATTTCCATAAAAAAGGAATTTTTGACATTTGCAAAATATAAACACTATTTTAGATTCTATAATTTGGGTATGTTCATACGAACCAACGGACTCAAAATCTGTCCAAAAATTGCCTTCCAATTGGAACTGTATTGGAAAGTTAGCTGGAAAATAAGTAATGTGTAAAAATACACATCAGCTGATTATATTCGTCACTTAAAAGCAATCTGAACTTTATTGTTTTGTAATTTTTTTTTGCTTCTGGATTTCATTTCAGAATCAATACCAAAAACCTTTTAAATATCCAATGAAAAACGAATGCACATTACGACATATGACGTCTCTTATGTACCCTAAGGCTAGGCGCGCACATTCAATTTTAAGTTGCGCAACTGCTTGATTCGAGCAACTAAGAAGGTTGTGTTTTGGTACAAACTAAACGATTACCTAAAATGAGTTCGCTATTTTGTGTAATATATAATTATATGCAACTGCGCGGACATTCAACCAAATAGTTCATCTATTTTCTATAAGCAACCAAACAGTTGTGCAACTAAAAATTGAATGTGCGCGCCTGGTCTAAACCTGCCCATTGATAATTTTGATGAAATAAACTACCTTATTTCATCCACATTGCTTAAGAACTGTTTTAGATATTTCATAAGTGGAATATTCATAAGTTAGGGAAGTGCATTTTGAAATTTCGAATTTTTCATTATAGCGGAAAATAAAATTTAATTGAAAATAAAATACACTTGACACTTGAGTCAATTTCAAATGAAATGTACAAACAAATATGGAGTTGGCGAAAAATAGAAATTTGTTAAACGTCACACCGAGAATTTACAGTTAAAATTTCCGGCATTGCCATATCATACAATATTTCCTGTCGAGATACATCGCAAAGAAAACCTCAGCAATAACTCCTCTTGATGTTTTTTTTTCTGATTATGTATGTATAACAATGAATGTGAATCAATTACATTAAACTTTGACATATCTATCATTGCCAAATTTAAAGTAAATAAGTTCTTTAAAAACGCAATTTGGCATGATGCCAGTTCATGAGTCCAGAAAATCACTTTTACTGCAATGAAAAACGAATTGCGTGATTTGATGTTATAGTTGAATACTAAAAAAAAAATTCTCCTTTAGCTCAACAAAACTACCATTCACATGTGTGGGTAAAAACTTCATAGCATGAGAAAAACAACAACAAAATTAGTCAATAAAACTCGTTTGGAGCATGAACAAAAAAAATACAACTTTAATCGACATAAAATAACCCGACAATAAGTGATGGATACATAATATGGGTCAAGAGCAAAAAAAAATTCATTTTATTCATTCATTCAATTCATTTTTGTTTCACAGGGGCGCCATAATTTAGTCAACAGAAGATTATGAATACCTACATATGTATAATAGTTCCTTCACACGTCAGAGAGTAAAGAGGCAGCAAGATATTTTAATCAATTCCATTTTACGGAAAGTGTGACATGATAAGATTGTGTATACATACATATATTTTTTTGTGAAAAGAAATTTATTTTAGCCATGTTCGATTTCAAGCAAAATATATACATGCGTGTAATTTGATCAACAACAAAAACACGCAACTCATTTATACATCCACTCAGTGCCGGATTAGCCACGAAGCAAGAGTAGCAAATGCTACGGGCCCCGCGCATTTGGGGGCCCCGCGCACCAACCTTTTCTGACCATACAAAAGTATTATTTACATATTAGATTTACAGCCCGATTCTCCCCAAAGTCAGTGATGCCTCACAAGTCACAAGAAGAGGTGAAATTGATTTTGTGACTTTTTCGAATTCTGCCGCTCAGTCACAACTTGTGAGAGTCACAAAAACAATCGAAACTGTGATCTCCTTCAGAACAGGTCACAACTCATAAATGTTTAATATTTCTTGGATTGTCATTCAGCATATTTTGTAAGAAAATTTTCTAGATTTGTGAATAATTATGAGTACACAAAAATGGAAGTGCTCTAGTGAATATTATTGGTGATCTTTCCCACGAAAATGAAAAGTAACATTTTTAAAAATATATAAAAATATATATAAATATAATAATGTTAACTTGCGTTTTATATTTTCTTCGATTTGAATAATCAGCTGTTCAAATAATGACACTTAAAAATCTCACCATGCGGTGGTGAGTTTCGTTGTGAGTTTTCTTGTGACGATTAGGGGGAGAATACCAAAATGTTATCGAATCACAACAATCCTCACAAGGAATAGTCACAAGAGCTTGTGACTTGTGACTCCTCACAAGGGGGAGAATCGGGCTGTTAGTCACAATTACTAAGAAGAAAATATTTGCATCAAAATGATCAACTAAAATTTTATTTTTCTATCTGCTGGTCTTACCAAAAATCATGTTTCGCACCGCACCAAACGCAAATTGGACAACGGTATGAAATTCAGGTATTTATTGTCACCATTGATAACGTACTCACAGCTTTAGGTAAAAGTATATGAACAGTTATCATAAAATTGCTGGCATTTTCGGAATATTCCGAGATCTAAAATCTCTTCCTGATTCAAAATAGCTTTTTTGGCCTTTAGTCCACAAAAACTGGCGTTTCGTGCGGGTGATCGCACATGGACTCATCAGTTGGCTGTGAGGACCTTGTCAATACGCAATTTTTATTGAATTCAGTTCATCTTACATCGATTTTTTGACAAAAATCCAATGTGAACTATATCCAACCAAGATTAAAATTATAATCATTAACGTTGGAATATTTTGCTATTTTCAACAAATTCAACAAATCCATTAATAGTGCTAAGTCTTCTACTTGGCAGATTTATTTCAGTAGTATATAGAATTTGTATTATAAAAACCTTCATATAAAATCTCTTCCACCAGAAGAAATTAAAAATCTGCAACCATAGATAGTAAGTGCTTACGCAGATGATTTGGAGGACAGTCTGGGCAACGAATTAGTGCAATTCGCTTCAATGCTCAATTCTGATGTGGCTGGTATTATTGACAGTAGGAATCATGAGGCTCTGGAAATGCAGGTTTACAAGCTATTGATAAATAATTCTTTACAATCATGTTTCCCGAACGTTGAAATTGCTTTGCGCATTTATTTGTCTCTCATGATCACCAACTGCAGTGGTGAATGATCTTTCTCAACATTAAAACGTGTTAAAAATGAATTGAGGAACACGATGAGCCAACAACGTCTTAATCTCCTCACTTTAATGAATATTGAACATGATTTACTCCGAGAAGTCGATATCAACAGCATTATTTATAAATTTTCCCAAATTAAATCAAGAAAAGTTTGTTTGTAACAGTTTTGTTTTATTTAATACCATAAACTTGATAAGTGCCTAACCTAAAATAGTCTAAGGGCCCCTTGATAGAATTTGCTACAGGCCCCGCGCTGGCTTAATCCGGCACTGCATCCACTTTGCTGTCTGTCATTCTTATACTTAATTCAAACAGTAGTTATCGATTTAAAAGTGTTTAAGAAGCCTGATTAAATTATAGAGTTCAAGATTCAAGCAATTTACCGAACTTATTTCACATTACTTTATTTGCTATCAAATCGACTAAGTTGAATATCGAAAAGCGATTTTAACAATTTAAATGTGGCATAATAACATCGACTTTGAACTGTTCGATTATCGTTAATGTACGACACACAAATATAGAAAAATTTTATATTGAAAACGTCAGAGCTTAATCCCCTTTGAAACATTGCAATCGATTCACTTGTGAATGTTTTCCTTTGTTTTTGTTGTTAATTATTGTTTTTTTTTTAATTAGGTTGGCATTACTGGAAGACTGTCATTCTATTACGAATCATTTCAACAAATTTCTCTTCTTTGTAGGGCGGCTTTGGTGAACTTTGATTTGCCAGCTGTGGGTATATTTTGTTTCAATTGTTGTATTAATAATTATTGTTCTTGATTTGTTTTTTAATCGGACCGCGGTTTTATTGTTTTTTTTTTTTTAAATAGACAATGAATCACTAGAAAAATTCAAGTGAAACTGAGGGTGGTGGCACAAAGTACACTGATATGTTTGTAGTACCAACGACTAAGAGATTAAAATAGATATAAGATATGTAGTACTTAAAGTTGAAAAAGAAACAGGAAATACTTTGCCTATGACGCTGATATCTACAGTTGAATGGCTTTATGTGTCGTTTTAAAGAATTCTCACCATACAGATTTCCGGGTTTAAGCGCAATCACACTAGTTTTGTTTTTCTATAGTGCTTGAACTTGAAGGGATTTGGTTTGTCTGTTCGGTTCATGTTGTCAAATGAAAGTCAAATAGAAGCCCTCTTTAGGCAGTTGCTTGAAATAAAACAAAATAAGTGGTAAGTAACATTTTTTTGAAACCGATTATTCGAACCCGTTAAAGTTGAATAATCAATTCTTTTTTTTCATTGGTTTTCGGGAAGCCTCTCCTTTTTTTTAATTAAAATTTAAAACTTTTGTATGAACTTAAGTGCATCTTATATGAAATGAAATGACATTTTGCATTCAAATAAAATATGGCAGACATAGGTATTTACCAATGATAGAATTTAAATCATCATTCACTTTTAACAGTCATGAGCCTAAGCATGAATAATTTCCCTCGTACACATTCTATTCACCTTCAAAATATGTGTCAAAAATTCTTATCTCACTCTTGCGGAATTAAATAGTCACGTTTTTGGAATTGGGCCACAGAGGTATAATTTTGGAGACTGCAAACATACTATTACAAACATACTTGTACATACTAGTACGTACAAAGGGAAAAAACAAGATATTAACAATAATAAGCAATTACTGCAATAATAATATCAAACTACCGGAGATTGACCATTTAAAAAAATATACCTTGTCATCTTTAAGTTGACATTGGCATCTGTTTTAAGCAAGTAACCTGATTTGATATTTTAATTTCAGTGAACGGAGCCATTTCGAACGTTTAATTATAGTAAACGTCATAAGCTCCATTAAAGCAATAGACACTATGCGAGTGTTGAAATCAATTATTTTATTTTTTTTTCACAAACAAAATGTTATTTTTTCTGTATATGGAAGCGTTGCGAATATTTTCTGAAAAAAAAAGATGAATTAAAACCAGTTTTGATGTTCAACATTATAGTATATAGCCTTGTCCTTGGGCGACACGTTGTCGTCATCAAGTAGTTTCGCGTTTAAGCATTTGTTTTTAATTCCAGTTCAAGAAATGGCCTTGGAATTGTTTAAAAAAACACGCATCTGCGTCGATTGATAAACTTGTCGTAGTTTACATATAGCCGGTTTGAACAAAAAGTCATTCTTTGAATTTCCGTTTCTTTCACGTTTATTTAAGGAAATTCTGATGTGATATTGTTTCTCAGTTCCTTGTTTATTGTAAGATCATCTCTAATTGAAGAAACTAAGACTTCTGACGCAAAATTCATTAAAAAAATTTAGTTCTGGCTTCAGTCTGCAATACCCTGATTGGCTAGAAAAAATCGATAAATATAGCTGATTATTTGGAAAAGTCTCCACTTCATTTTTGTACAAAAATGTAACTTCGAAAGAATGACACGATTAATTACTGTTCTACTAGATTAAACACCACTTTACGCGATACAATAAGTCATTTGACCTGTCATTATATTTGCTGAATGATTTCTCTAAAGAACTGTCATGTCATATCAAGGTAATACCGGCTGGCATTTATTTGTTTACGCTTCTATGAATTGTCATTATTGATTTTTGTCTCTGCTTTATCGCTGTCGAAGACAAAATTAAGAAGCGCTCTAATGCGCAACTCAATGTTAAATGTTGAAAACTGACTTCAACGCCAGACGTCAAATCAATTAAAAAACAAGCATTGTCTTCTACCAAGAATATTATGAAGCGACCCTAAATACACTTTCCATAAGCATTAATTTTTGACACGATTTTATTAAGAGTATCTGATGGCAATGCCTTTTCTTCCTTCAATTGTGGGTCCGTTGTATATTTAACATGTCGAAAATCCATTATTATTATCGTTAAGTAACAATAAAAAAAAATGTTTTAAAATTTGGCGCCCTTCACACAGAAGGATAGAAGATAAGTAGTGATAGCCAATTAAACATGAAATGAACCCACTACGTTCCAAGTTATTATAAAATAGAGCAGAATGTATTCTTACTACATAAATGTAAACGCTTTTTAAAACTGAAAGAAGCGAAAAATCCTATTAGTATCGAATGAAAATCAATAAAACAGTGAATGCACATTTAGGTCGAATTATTGCTGATGCACATTATTTACACAAGCAAAAGTGCAACTTTTATTTTGTTATTGAGAATTTCTTTGGATAGATTTTGCGATGAAAATTTTGTACAAATATTTTAACTTTTGCTGAAGGTGAATAAATTTGATGGGTAAATAGCTCGTGAGAATCAGAAGTTAAACGTTCATGTGGGATGCATGTAGTTTTTCGGCCTCGGTAGGAATACATATTTTATCTATGTATGTGTTAAACCCTTAAATTTATCAAAAAATAAAAGAGAATAGGAACAAAGTTATTTGAAAATTTTGTCACTGCTTAGTTAAAAACAATTATAATCTAATCGTTATCAGCTTTTTTCTGCTTACCAATATAAGTAAAATTTTTGTTAGTTACCATGGTAAATAAAGAATTTTGTATTCATAAATTTAGATTCCAGAGTCTAACTGAATACGTCATTCAAAAAGAATTGAAACACCTTGGGGCACTTGGCCACCAATTTCAGATGATAACAACAATTCTTGGTTTAAGTTTATTTTCTGGTGACATGATACAAATTAGTTTTATTTGAAAGAAACTATCAATAGCGTAGGTATTCACGTATGCACGAAACTAAAAGAATGCAAGGATTTTTTATGATGAGTCTTTAATTCTGATTTACTGATAATCGTTCAGTTCATAGACTCTCCCGTTCAGACTAATGTAACATATATGCCAAAATTACAACTTGCTCCAATTGGCGCAATCGAAATTTTGACAGATTCATTTTCTCACTTTGTTCAACTAAATAAGTGACTTGTCTATTTGACATATCAGAGTTTCTTTTCGTTCATTTCATCTACCATATAAAGTTATAGTGATAATTCTCGTAAATTTAAACATTTTAATTTTGTTCATCATTGTTAGTTTAGTTTTTAGTTAGTTTTAGTTGACTTTTTATTTCATTAGATAATTAATAACATTTTTTACATATTCAATTTAGATATATGTATAATAAAAAAAACTTACTTAAGTCTATATGGTTTGGCCTATGGCCGTTTACCAGACTGACATTTTTGAGTTTAAATACAATATTATAGCAAAAAAAAAATATCTAAATATCTAGATTTGTATCTTAAAAATCTTCATTTATTATACAATTCCTATAACGAAGAGCAGCGACAGTATAATTGTATAGGGCATTCCATCCGACATTTCCGTTTAGTATGGCAATAAGCTCGGCTTCATTAAGGCTTTTTTTTCCAAAATATCTCACCCTGAACTCTTTCATGATTGGACAGATCGCAATAAAATGATGAATGTCTTCTCGTTAAAAATGCTTTTGAAATGTCAGGGACAGGTACTGTTCCGTTTTAAAATATTTTAAAAATTTTAAATTAAGTTCACGAAAAAATAAATTCCATCTTGCAAAATAGCTTTAAATTAAAAACATATAAACATTGCGTTTTGAAAGTTTATAAACTTGCAAATATATTAAGACAACAAATAGTAATTATTTATCAGCTTTTTTCTATTCACAAACGTCAAAATCCACACTTTGTTGAAACTGATATTTGTATAACTATTGTTGAATTTATATACTGACATTGTGTGGGGTACATTAATTTTAATTTGAGCACAAATTGTTCCAAAGATAAAAAATAGTTTTTATTTTTGCTTTACAATTCTGCATCTGTCAGTTTCTTCAAAGTAATAGCTGTCACTTTTGCCGTTGTTTTTTTTTTTTTTAGCTTAAAACAACTATTCCAAGAAAAAAAGACTTCAATGACACTTTTAACAACCAATTATTAATTAAACAAACACTAAAACACATTTACCATTTAACTATTATGTCATATTTAATTTTCCAGCAAAAATTTCAGTAAAGCATTTCCATCATCAAATCAAACCAACAGCTCTGATTATAATTATGACGATGATTATTATGATATGGATGACAAAATAACTACACCTTCACCAAGTACAACTAATAAACCAACAATAAGTAAAAATTTCCTAACAGAATTATTAGATAGCGCATTAAGTGATTCCAATCAGTCAATGGATAGAGAAGAAGGTACCTAACATTTTTCAATTCAATTTAAATTATTTTTATCGTCTGTTCCTAAAGATCTCCTTCCAAGAAGTAACGAAACACCAAAATGTCCAAACGATTGCATTTGTCGCAATTTCAATAAAAACATCAGTTGTTCCCATATGGATTTGATAGCCATACCAACAGACATTCCACCAACAGCTGAAATCTTAGATTTAAGTCATAATAAAATAACCGAAGTCCCTGTGGGAATATTTAGCAGCAACTCGAAGTTGAAGGAAATTAATTTGGATAGAAATATGATAGCACATATTAACAAAGAGGTAATAACGAAATTAAAAACCATAAACAATCTCTATGTTCATGTAACGTTCTTTTTTGTTTAAGGTCTTCAGCAGTCTTTCAAATCTAGACCACATGTCTCTAGCTAATAACAAACTCACAGATATCCCAGCAGATACATTCAGTGATGCCTCTGAACTAAGAGTACTAAATCTGAGTAATAATTCGATAATTCTACCCAAAGAGGGTCCATTTTTAAATCAGCCTGCTTTAGAAGAGCTTTTACTCAGAAACTCAAGTCTGACAGAAATTTACGATGAGACATTTTCTAATCTGAGTGGTTTACATGTACTCAAAATGGACGGAAACTCATTTGATAAGGTAAGTTAGTACACAACGATAACACTTTTTGTCTCTCTCTCATCCAACACAATACAAATAAAACAAAATTAAAGAATCTCTTAACAACAACAACATAAAAAAAAACTTAAAGCTTTCTCTCTTATCTTTATTATTATTTGACAGAAAATCAATACGAGAGCTTTTCAACCGTTGAAAGAACTCATCAAATTAAAATTACCCGAATTGAAAGAAGATAATATCCAAGAGCTCTGCAATGTTTTAAAAGCAATAGATAATATAAGTTTAAAACGTTTCGATATTAGCTGTTACCAGCTAGTCAATGGAGATACCTTTAATCAGAGTTTAATTTTTGTCACAGATGCGCCATCTTTAAAACCAACCATAAGTAAGTTTCTTTTCATCTTTGTTTCATTTACTTCTCACCCTTTTTTATCTGTTGTCGGTTGGGGGGAAGAAGAGAATATGAAATCAATTCAATTGTTTAAAACTTTTGTACATTCACCCGACTACAGATTCAGCTTCCACTTCCAAGCCAACCACGAAGTCGGTCATCGCATCAGCTGTGATGACGAATACCAATTTATCAGATTCAGAGCCATCCAGTGACGGAGATACCGCAGCCATGGAAGGAACTGAGCTTCCAGATATAATCGCAACAACGGCGTCATCGTCAACCGAGAAGGCGGCATATCAAGTGCCTATTTCGCAAGAAGCTATCAATTACGCCCTGATAAGTAAGATTATATTTTAAATAACACAACAATGTAGCTCATTTATTTCTTATTTCTCTAAAGGTATCATCATAATTGCTATCATTGGCCTAATTATCGGATTCATTTGTCGAAAAGACGTCGGCGGTATAAAGACAAAGTGCTGTAGAACAAGAAAACCACCACCGGGGGACCAAGTGAGGCCAGCTGAAGAAATTCCATTGAATAAAATTGGATAAATTGAAAACAGTCTGGCCGACAAAAAATGTAACAAGTCTATTGTCCAAATAGGCACAATTATTTAATTTAATATATCTGTCTGCGAATGGACCAAAATTGCAACAAAAACTATATATATGTTAATGTATTTATTAAATTAAACTTTTTTTTAAGTATTTCTTTTGTATACCTACATAAGTCAATGAATTCCTTAATTTAAAGTTTTCTTATTTAAGAAGAATAAATATTTTTTTTTCTACTTTTACTGAATTTCAAACAAGCTAATAAATTGCCAATAGTAAAAACTGTTAAGTTGCATACATTTAGTTATATAAGATTCTTCTTTAAAAGCCAATTATATTGTGTTCCATAATGAACTATAGCATATCGAGCAGTTAATTATTTTATTGAATTAAATTATATGTTAAGTGTGTAAAAAAAAAGATTTTAATCAAAAATCTTATTAAGAGATATGTATGTATGTAAGATGCCTAGTCTTAAATAAGTTATTATCAATAGGATGTGCTCGCAGTTTACTACCACTAAATTGTTATACCTACAAAAAATCAACAAACATAATTAGAATTCCTTGTTGGAATGCACAACATTTTGACATTTAGAAATAAAAAAATAATATTGAAATGGTTTAAAGAATTTTTTTTATGTTATTTGGGGAATTCAATTTTTTCTACCAGAAGTTTATAAGCATTAATTTATCGAAGAAAAAAAAAAAGAATCGTTTTTGGTATAATAGGATGACTAATTCTTAATAAGAAAAAAAATAATTATCAATAGTCAGGAATACTTCTCAATAATTATGAATAATTTTAAATAATTATGAATAATTCGCAAGAATTCATTCGCCGTGTATGGCTGATATAAAAATAAATCACACTGGCTATGGTCATCGCCACAACAATCAAATAAGGAACATTTTATTTCATTAATTTCGGTTAAAAATATTTCTATTTACATCTTACTAAGTTATTTTTGTTCCATCACTGTTTGGGTGACACAGCTCTCACTTTGCAAATAAATTTTCAATATTTCCCAACCTTGTTTAAGCGCAGTGACTCATTTCGTTTCGCGGAGGTATGATACTTGCCTTCTTGCAAGATTTCGAGCGGAAAACATCTGTCAGTGTCAAAATAACCTATGATTTAAAAAGAAACCACTAGATGGCCCATATATTAACTTAAAAAACGTCAGATGTTAAGTACTGAATTAGCGGTGGAGGAAAATTTTAGTTAATTTATTATTATAGTGATGTTAAATCTGTTTTAGTTTGAAACTAGGTTAAAACTACGATTTTGAAAATTTTAATCGAATATAGCAATTTTAAGAAAATTGCTTTAGTACGATACTAGTTAGAAAATGTTTAAAATTAAGAATGAGTTAGTAAACTAGTTTAAAGTTGACAAATTGTTAAGTGATAATAATAATAGGCTGTATTGAGCCAAAAATCGAAGTGAAACAGTGGAAAGCAGAACAACATTTTTAAGGTCCCTTTATGGAAAGAGTATTTTGGTACATAATGAACTATTTTTTGATTTGTTTCAAATCAAACTTTGGGGAAAAAGGCTTATATGAAAGGTCCAAGTAATTAAATTAATATAATTTAAGAAAAATGCTAAGCAGAGTGTTTCAGTATCTTCTCCTTAAATATGGCTTTCTTATTTTCAAAAGAAAGAATATAAAATTTTACTTAAAAAAAAAAATACAAAAGTCCTTGATGCGTATTAAAGCTAATCCGATGAAAATAATAGTATATTGAAATGAAGCAAAGTAAATTGTATTATACAAATAAAATATTCCAGCGTTAATTATTAAGAATTTTAATCTTGCTTGGATATAATTCACATTGTATTGTATATGTATCAAAAAATTGATGTAAGATGAACTGAATTTTCAAAAATTGCGTACTGACAAGACCCTTACTAGTCAACTGATGAGTACGAAAAAAAGAATCGTGTAATCAGGTTCCAAGAGCCAAATTAAAGTATCATATTTCCGTGCACTATTATAACAAAAATTGGGCATTCGGATCGGACAAACCTTGGTGTTTACACAAATACACATCTTAACCTTGTTAACAATCGTTTGAAAACAAAAGACGAAGAATTTAAAAAAATATCCCAGAAATAATGCAAACTTACAGAGCACTCTTATTTTATTGTATGCTCAAAAAAATTAGATTCGTCAGTAAAATTTTTAACAGCAAATGCAAAAATAATTCGTATATATTTTGTTTTTTTTTTTTATTTTGAAGATTATTACAATGGAATTTATAAAATGAAGAAAATTTATGGATTCACTCTTATTATTTTGGCCACCTACTATACATACGTAAATATGTTCATTTAGCATGGGTTTTTTTTATTTAAGTTTGACTTATTAACACACCTCGTGAACTTTCGGTGCTTAGGTGAAAATTGTTCAATTATGAAGCTGAAGATCGCTGCATCGAAATTTATGTTTTCATTTAGGATAGCAGATCTCGATAAGTATCAAAGATATTGGAATAATTTAAACGCCAAAATGTTGGGCGCAAATTTTCCTAGGGGCGATGTCCGTTACTTTTTTCAAATTGTATCTCGTTATATTTTATTTTAGTGAGTTTTAAAACTTTTAAGACAAAAAAATTTTTAGGAGAGGATATAGACCGCAATAATTTTTTTAGAAATAAAATAAATATGACCCAATGTAGAATATACGTTTTTCTAGGGGCGATGTTTCTCCTTTTTTTTTATTTTTTTTTATTAAGCTTATTTAACCATGATTTAACCATGAAACTAACAAAAAAAAAACAAAAAGTTTGGACCCTTATAACTTTGGATTGACTAATCGTAGGTAAAAAATCGGTACATGAAAAAATTAGAATTTCCAAACTCTAGGGGCGATGTTTTTTATTTTTTTTATTTTTTTTGTCTATTAAAGTTTTTTAAACATGAAAGTTAAAAAAAAAAAAAAGGTTAGACCCTTATAACTTTGGATCAACTAACCGTAGGTATGAGAACGGTACATGAAAAAATTAGAATTTCCAAACTCTAGGTGCGATGTTTTTTCTTTTTTTTTTTATTTTTTTGTTTATTAATTTTTTTTTAACATAAAAGTTATAAAAAAAAAAGTTTAGACCCTTATAACTTTGGATCAACTAATCGTAGGTATAAGAACGGTACATAAAAAAATTAGAATTTCCAAACTCTAAGGGCGATGTTTTTTCTTTTTGTTTTATTTCATGTTCTTGAGTCATTTGTTGTCTAGCAACAAATTACAACAAAAAGGAAAATAGATATCTACGTTTTGTGTTAGTTAGTTAAGATGTTGGTTATTTGTAATATTTTTATATTTTTTATTGCATTATATTAATAATTGTATATTATCAAAATTATAATATTTACTTCATATGAATTTTTATTTTTTCGATTCAAGTTTTAATAATTCTGAAAATAATTATACAAAATTGGAATTATATAAAGAAAAGATTAATTGTTATACAAACAAAAACAAAATTTCAGCAAAGACAAAGAAAAAGAAAATTCCAGAATGAATATACTTTATAGAATAACTATTACAATAATTAGATAGATAGGTATTATGAGATATGTTTAACAAATTTGAATTGAAAAATATTTATTGCTTTTAGTTTAGCTAAATCAAAAACGGATGGTGTTGAGCTATTAGTTTAGATAAAACAAAATTATACTAGGTTTAGTTCTAACGATGATTCAAGTTTTATTCCTCTTGTAATGCCAGCCATCTAGAACAACAGTCACAACTGAAGAGAAAATATACATTTTGTAACTCTTCCTCAGTTTTTTTCAAGTAGTTCAGACATCCAAATTCTGCCCACCGTTTACAAGTATGGCACTGGCACCAAGTTTTCTAGAACACAAATGACTCAAGAACATGAAATAAAAGAAAAGAAAAGACATCGCCCTTAGAGTTTGGAATTTCTAATTTTTGCATGTACCGTTCTAATACATACGGTTAGTTGATCCACAGTTATAAGGGTCTAAACTTTTTTTTTTTAACTTTCATGTTTAAAAAACTTTAATAGACAAAAAAATAAAAAAAAGAAAAAACATCGCCCCTAGAGTTTGGAAATTCTAATTTTTTCATGTACCGATTTTTTACCTACGATTAGTCAATCCAAAGTTATAAGGGTCCAAACTTTTTGTTTTTTTTTGTTAGTTTCATGGTTAAATCATGGTTAAATAAGCTTAATAAAAAAAAATAAAAAAAAAGGAGAAACATCGCCCCTAGAAAAACGTATATTCTACATTGGGTCATATTTATTTTATTTCTAAAAAAATTATTGCGGTCTATATCCTCTCCTAAAAATTTTTTTGTCTTAAAAGTTTTAAAACTCACTAAAATAAAATATAACGAGATACAATTTGAAAAAAGTAACGGACATCGCCCCTAGGAAAATTTGCGCCCAACATTTTGGCGTTTAAATTATTCCAATATCTTTGATACTTATCGAGATCTGCTATCCTAAATGAAAACATAAATTTCGATGCAGCGATCTTCAGCTTCATGTTCAATTACTCATTGGAAAATTATGTATAATTATTCAAAGTTAAGAGTGTGTGTTATGTAATTCGAACCCGAAATGGCAATAACAATCAAATAAGTTTGGATATTAATCCTTTCCTATGTACCTGCATATACTCGTATTGGTGCTTAATACTGCCTCAGAAAATAAATTATCATTATTTCATTTCTTTGGGATTAAAACACAAGGACGTGTTGAAGCATAATTTGTTTTAATTCTCATTAAAAATAGTGTCAATCGATTCGAGTAACTTCACATTTGAACTGATTTAGATTTTATCATGGCATACACATATTTCTAACCGAAAGAGTTTTTTTAACATTTTGGGATTTGAGTTTCAATCGAAATCGAAAGCAATAAGAGAAACACAGTATGACACAACATTTAACATTTTTACGACTTTGTTATTCTTATTTCTGTTTTTCGTTTTTTTTTTTATTTTGCATAAATTTTTAAAGTCATGTTTTGTATTAACCACACAAAATACGGAACAATGTTTCTTAATTTACATGTCCATATTTGTTTTGTATATGAAGTTTGTTTTTGTGAAAACAATAATCCACAAATAGTTATGTTTGTACAAACTTGCGAATTTGTATTATTTGAGTGTTAAATGATTGGCAAGAACTTATTCAATGAACTTATTTTGTTTGCCTTATAAATGTTTAGACTATCGCCTTAATGAGAAACTTTTGTAGGTAGACGTAGAGACGTTATTAATGATAACATAATATAGGTCATGATTTGAACTGAACTATCAGAGGATGCACTTTTTGGTGTAACATACATTTGGTGGTGCAATAGCTCGAAGAGAACCAGGACCTAGTGAATTACAATTCTCAAATAATTCTGTTTGCGTGATAACAGGAATGGGGGGAACCTACAATTTTCTGCCATGGGATTGGGATACTATTCGTTGTAACACATGTCTGATAAAATTTCGAAATTTAATAGACCATGACGAACACTGAATCAAAATTGAAAGAATTTCACAAGCGAATAACGGTCTGAAAGTAATGGAGTTTTCAATTCGTGAAATAAATCATTTTATTTTTCATTTAGATCTGTCAACAATTTTCGGATGTCAGTTTAAAAATTTGGTTTTCAAAATTATAAAAATTTTGTTTAAATCATAAAGTAAATTATCTCTAAAGAAAAATGGAAGTAGTCTAAAATGAATCGGTAAGTTCATGAAACTCATTTTTCTAGTCAAGATTTTTTCAAAATAACGACACAGAAACGGAGTTACACGAATATAGTGACAACAAAAATCAAAAACCCCATGTGTAGATACAGTGCAAAACTGTTAAGACAGTTTCAACCAGTATATTTTGTTGTTTCAGAGCAATAAAGTGTCACATTTTTACAATGATACTATTCCAATTGCATCGGATGGCCAATAACACTATTTTTTATTTATTTAAAATATTTACACACATATACAGTGGCGACAAAATAAATAGCACACTTCTGTTAAAAATTCTTTCTTGGCCTTAAAACATAAGTGCATTTTGAAATCCGGTACTGTAAGACCATTTTTGTTGTAGATTTTAAATGTTGAGTATCTGGATTTTGAATATAAAATAACGGGATAAGACTTCTCCAGAAATTATTTTATAAAAAAGTCAAATGTAAGTCAAATGGTACACAAGTTGCACTGAGGTGAGGACAATTTAAATAGCACATATTGTTTCCGTTGCAAATTTAATACATTTTTAATAAATATTTTTAACTTTTAAAAGCTTAGTGAAAAAGTTATGAGTTTTGGTAAGGTTCTTAGTTAAGTTGCTTCAATTTTAATTGCTGAAATGTAGTATGAGAAGTGGAAAACAATCAGCACAGACGTTTAGGCTAGGGGTTTTTGAAAAAAGGTCACACGAAATCTGAACCAGAGCGGAAATAAAAATTTTCAAAGAAGAATAAGAATGTTATAAATGCTCTTTACCATTGCGAAGAAGAAGGAAGTGCTCAAAACAATATTCGTATGAGTAAGACCAGAAAAATCACCCCTTGAACTGATTTTGACATCGTCTGCCTGACCTAAATCCCAAAAATTGAACATGCAAATGAACAAGATCTTGGTGTTAATGTGTCTGTAAGTACGATTAGAAACTGTATGAGTGGAAAAAAGCTGTTTGGACGATTTGACAGAAAGAAAGCAGACGTCTTTAAGAGCAATCTCTCACGTCGGATGCAGTTTGCAAGGGAGCATATTTCAAAAGTTCAAAATTGGTGGGGAAATATATTACGGGGCGATGAGAATAAATTTAATCCTTTAGGTCAGATGGTAAAAACTACTTTCGACGAGGAATCTACTAGGAATATGACCAGAATATACACAATAAAGTCTGTTAAGCATGGTAGGGGTAGCATTCTTGTTTAGGGATGTTTTTATTGGCATTGTATGGGACCACTTCATCAGATAGAAGGTAATAAGGACCATTTATAATACAAGGAAATCCTACGGGATACAATTCTACCCTATTCTGAGGACGAAATACCCTTGACGTGTAAATTTCAACAGGATAACTATCCTTACCATATGGCTAAGTCTGTTAAGCAATGGCTATTCATCCAAAAAACCGCTGTTAAGGAATAAGCCAGCTTAGAATCTAGATCGTAATTTTATTACGTTGTGGACGAAGCCATAAATTCAACTGATACTTGAAATTTCGACAAACTTTGGCGGAAAGTCCAGCAAACCTGGTACTTAGTATCTGTTGAACGAGCCTTCCTTCGTCTATAAAACGCTGGTATTCCGCTGTGATTAAAAATAAGGGTTACTCGACCAAATACCGGATATTTTCTTCAAATAATGTAAAAATTTTGTTATTTAATATGTTTTTTATTTGTTATTTACGAAATGTGCTATTTATCTTGTCCTAGTATTCTTAAATAGTATAAATCATTTTTGGTGTAGTTTTTCCCATGAGTTCAATATACCTCATTTTATTTTTAAATCAGAGATATGTATATTTGGTCTTACTTCCTCATGAGTCAAACAGCTCTTTGAAGTTTAAGAAAGTGGGAAAAACTTGCATCACACGAATTTAAGACTACATGTGCTATTTATTTTATCGCCACTGTAGGTAATAGTGCAGAAAAAGGAAAAAAAATAATTGCAAGAGTATGGAAGAATAATATGAAAATCATTTTCAATACACAAAATATGAAACTCAATCCCACTTTCATTTTGACATGTTTGTTAAGACTTTCAAAAATACTGTGAAGGTCTTCTAAAGACTGACATATTTAAGTGCATTGCGTGAATGGTTTCAAATCAAAGGTTATCCGACGGCCCGATTCTTTCCACAAGCAATAATTAATTTCAGAAAATCAAACAAGCAATGGAAATTTTTAATGCAGCTAACAAATTTCATGAAATAAATTATTTCATGAAATCGACTTCAGCGTTTTTTTTAACATTTCTGTGGCAATAATTGAAGAATTATTTTGACGTTTAATATTAGTTCAATTGACATTTGTGCTGTTTTCACCTTTATATGCATGTTCAGGTTGAGTCTGAATTCCAGGCAGGGAATTTTATCTGTTTCTTAAATCATGTTTCGGAACATATGGTTCAAGTTGGACAAGAAATTTTGCACAATCCGCTTAAACCAAGTAGATGAATGAATAACAAACACTAAAAAGAAAACAACAAAAGAAAGCGATAAATTCGAAATTTCAGATGAAAACACTTTTTCTGTAATCTGAGAAATCACCTCATTTCAGATGTAATGAAAACGTAATATTTAAATTACCACTTGGAATTATTGAAAGGGACGATATTTCAAGTGAAGTCACTTTACTGTCAGAAGCCGTATAAAAAATGACAAATTTTAAATTTAGCAGACCATTCAGTATGAGAAAAGTAGTTAATAGTTAAATAACAAATAAGTCAAAATTTAAAAATTAAAGAGTACATCAAATTTGTAGAATTTAGCCTCAATGCCATAAGAGTCACTACACATTTTTCCTCCTAGTGTTAACTGGGTACTGATTTTGTTTATCCGGACTTGTCATGTCCTGGTGAATTTTTAAATACCTTCTCGTCAAAAAATCAGACGAGCAGCGGATGAATTCAATAGAGCGAATCAACAGTATTTCGTATTTATTCATGACAAATTTCACATTTTAAGATTACAATTTTATAATTAGTGAAGTAATTAAAGTATTTAAAAATGGTCGAAAATGTTTGACTAAACAAAAGTAAAATATTTCAATCAAACATACACAATTCATTTAAAGAAATCAAATCTAGTACCTACACAATTATTATTCTTTTTCCATTTGCTTTTATTGTTTTTTTTTTCTTAAGTTAAAGTTTCATTGAACGTTATCCCGAGGTTCCTAGCAGAATCTACATAGTCAATGATCCACAAAGTCTAACCGGTTGAAAGCTAGACGTATCTAAAGGGCTTTTGTAAATGCATAAAGTTTTTGCCTTCCCCGGAATAAGGGAAAGATTATGTTTAAAATCACACTGCAGAATAATTTCAAGGTCTTTATTAATGTTGTTAATAGCATTATTTATACCATCTAACAGGCTGCATAAATATAATTGTACGTCATCCGCGAACATATGAATGTTGCAAACCCAACTAGACTAGGAATTTCATTGACGTACAGCGAAAACAATAGTGGCCCAAGGATCGAACCCTGCGGCACCCCTACAGAGATGTCAAGATATGAAGAACAATGATTTCCAACGGCCAAGCATTTCTGACGATTAGTAAGGTGTGAGCGCAAGTTTTAATGCGTAAGAAGAAAAGTCGAAAACATCCCTTAGTTTTTTTACAAAAGTATGAGGTGGTAAACCATATCAAAAGCTTTCGAAAAATCTAGAAACGTTAAAAAAGTAGCACAACTAGTGTCCATCGTCTTACGTATGCCATGAACAAAGAGTAAAAGATATGTTTTGCAACTTCTGCCTGCTAGAAATCCTGACTGGTTTAAGCTTACAAAGGCGATTAGTAGTCGACTTTTCAAAGACTTTTGACAGGAAAGACACAATAGCAATAGGTTTGTATTCAGGGTTGGCAAAGTTTTGTGTCTTAGGTACTGGAAGAATCTCAGACTTTCTTTCATAATCTCAGATATTCACATAAGTGGTTAAAATTTAGTTGAATAAATGGGTTATAATTTTAAGGATGTGAGGAAGAAGAATTTTCAAAAATTTAGGATTCCTCTGCGCATAATTTGATAGACAACATGGCCTCGACTAAATCTTAGTCTGTAAAATGAATAAAATAAATATATTGTTCGGAGTTATTGATAATTTCGATGGAATTGATATGCTCTCAGCCCATGAGGAGATCTAAATGAATTAAGTGTTGAAGCAACGGATGCAGACACAAACTGAGCATTGAGAAGGTTGCAATCTACGTTATTCGGAGCCTTTATCAATCGTGTTTTTAATAACCTGAAAGTCAGACTTCTAGCATAAAAAAGTGGTTAGTAGGGATTTTTAAGATTAGCCAAGGTGCTGAAAATGAGTTAGTAAAAGAGGAACCTTAAATTACTGGAAATAAGCAAAAACGCTGGCCTTCCGGGTTAACTTCCTGTGTCATCAGGTTAAATTTTCTACCACGTACAAAGGGTTGGTCAAGAGAGAGACGCGAAATTTTCGAATAATGATAATTTCAAATAACAATAATCCCCAGAATGTCAATGGATAATGAATTGGGGGTCAGGTATGAAATGTATATTTGTACCTTTAAAGAAATAACACTTTCCATCCAAGGTAGTACTCAAAACCTCAAATATTGAAAAAGGTTGATTATCTGATCATGCAATAAAATGCAAATATTTCCGTAATTAAGGAGATACGATAGATATGAACAGGTATGATGAAACGAAAAATCAAGCATTGGAAGATTTGCCTTCGCATATCACAGAATATAAATTATCAACTGACAAAAAACCTTCACTTGTTCTTAAAAATGAAAAATTACATGCTGCAGACATAAATCATTTTTTCTCGAAAATGAAAATTGCATATTGCAGACATAAAACAAAACTGATTTATATTTTTTTATTTTCATATAAAACAGCTAATTTTAGAATATTTTTAAAGGCCCAAAACCACATAAATAACTCTACTTAGATGCTACTTCAAAAACTAGCAAACACTCTTAATCTAAACACAATTTTCACGCTTTTGCCAAAAAATAAATATAAAATTTATAAATACGAGTGCGCTCTGGAGCATTACACGAAAGACAAATCTATGTTTTTTTCCTTTCAGTCTATTTTAAGAAACACCTGCTTGCATTATTTTGGGGACATTGCTCCCGACAAAATACACACACAAAAATAGGTAATAGGTTTTTTGTGTAAAGTACATTCGCCTATTGATTTTATTAAAAATGCAAACAGTTACAGCAAGGAATTTTATTTATGTTATAATTAAAGGAAAGTCATTTAACATTAATTTGAAATGACTTTTTCTATAGAAGCCTTCTCCCTAAAATATAAAAAAAATACTCCTTTAATCTAAACCTCAAATATTGAAATTGGTATGCAACAGACGTCATTCACTTTATTTCCAGACAACACCCGCCCTAAAGCATTAGGATAAATGAAAGTTTTCGACTGCAGGCTCTCGCAAGTAGTATAGTTATTGCCGTCTTTGTGTAGGAAAAAGTTTCCTGCTGAATCCAGCGAGGTTAGTCCTTTGTTTTAGGAGCTGCTCACTCCCTGAGGTTAACGAACGGTTGGTTTTATTTCTTTTTTTTTATATCCAACAAAAAATAATTGGAAAATAAATTTAAAAAAAAATCTGCCAGGAACATCGGTGGAATATGAATATTTTGTTAATTTATTCGTTCAAGCTAGCGAAATTTAAACCCACTGGCAATAGACTACCCTCGAACTATTTTTATTAAGTTTTTTGCAAAAATCCTTCCTAGTTTTATACGTATTTCATGGATTTCATGCAAATTTTCATTTGACCTGCACTAACTTAAGTAATTCCAACTCAGCGAAAATGCTTGCAAAAATAAACAACAATTTGCCGCATTGCATAAATTTGCTTTGAATACAAAAAAAAAGAGGGTGATTGTAAGTGTGTAGGATAAAATCACATAACACCCGTATACATATATAAGAAACCTTAAAGAAAACAATGAAAAATCAATAAAGGACCTTCCTATATCCCTTAAGTGGTACGTATGCAGTTATAGATACATATATGTTGTTTTTTCTCTCGCTTACCTCCATAACAAGATTGACACAGTCCTGTGACTCTTTGCAGTCCAACAAAGCAACGACATTCTCATGATGGAGCTCTGTTAATTCCTTAAGGATTTTTATCTCCTTACCAAGAAGATTTTGTGTCTTGATTAGACCCTTCTTGGTGATGCATTTAATGGCCACTGGGAAGCTGGATTTCTGTAAAGAAAAAATGAGAGGTGACGATCTTAATTAATTAATTTCTTTATGTATGTATGTTTGTGTAAATTAATCGCCTCCAAGTAGGCAACTACAGTATCGCAGAAAATAAGTTTGTACGAAGATGAACTCATTTCATCATCATCATGATTTTAAATTTAATTGTTGATAATTTTTTCGCGTGTACAAAATGGGGTAAGTGAGCAGGGGGGAATTTATTAATATTTCAGAGAGTATTGCAAAATAGCAAGCTAAGTCGAATTTGTTTTTGTTTTTATATCAATGATGAAATGCAAGTCATAACTTTTATAGAACTGCCTTCTATGATTTAGTCGGAAGTGAGGGTATGGGAATGAAATTACTTCTAATCAAGAATATGCTGAGCAATTGTGTATTTGAAACACGTTTTGTGTTATGCAAAACGCAGACGAATTAGTTTTAAATGTCGCAGCATTTCGAGACCCTGGAAGTTACACAAATAAAATAGTTTAAAATTTTGTTTTGCTTCTCTATAGTTTACACCACAACCATGGAGGCCCGGTGAACTAATTTCTTAAAGGCAATTTCATTCGTTGAGGAATAGAATATAATTTCCCTTTCGTGTTGATTATTATTACTTTTTTTTTCTCATGAGAATAATAATGTAATAAAGAACTTATAAGATAGCAAAAATTCATAAGTTTGAATACGCAATTAAATTCTTTATCTAATTACATTGTGTTTGTACGTAATTTCCTGCTTAAGAATTAACTAAACAATAAACATTTCAATAAACTGAAGCTTGTTTTAGACAGTGTTGTTTCTAATAATTAACATATTCAAGAAAATTGCTTCGTAGTCGCGTCAGAATGAACAAGGAAATAGGCTGAAATGAGAATTTTTGGTCAATCAATTTCTTGAATAATTTTTTTGAGGTCATTTTAAACTGAACACGTACAACAAATGTTGTTGGATATTTTATTCTACAACTTTGATCATGATAAAGTTTTGTAAACGATTGATATTTTTTCGAATTAATAATAAGATAATATTATCTCGTATATTTAAATACTACTGAACCGATTTCGCTGAATTTTTAGTTTGCAGGAAGCTTAAAAAATTGATGTTAATAACGGTCTGCGGCCACTCCCACTTTTCATATATTTTAAGCACATACATACACATAAATGAAAATTTTGATTCTGTTCTGCTATAGGCTAAATGGTTCGATCGATTTTTTTAAACTTGGTAGATATTCTTGATTATTCCCCCAAGAAGTTTTTTTCTAAAGACCAAAAATAATGAAACATGCTATATGTATGTACGAAGTAAGTTTTTTTGGAAAAAATATATAAGAAAATATTTTTTTCTTAATAACGTTTATATAGATTTTTATAAAAATCAAAAAAAAAATTCGTTTGTGGTTGAAGAAAATCCGAAAAACGGTGCTTAATGGTAATTCGCATATGACCAATTTATTTTAATTTCTCAAAAAACGGTACAAAGTAAAAGTACTTTGTATACATTTTTTTTTATTTTAAATTTTTTTAAACTTGTCACTTAATAATTTTTTAACATTTCCTAAAACATTTCTTATGTAATAAAATTAGAATAATTTTTTGAATGCTAAAACAACATTTTTTTTAGTAACTGGAGATAAAAATGCCATGTGATTTTTAAAGGAATGTTAATTTAAGCAGTAATTAAAATTAAAAATCGTTGCAGTAATTTCTTAAAAAGAATAAGTTTTGGTATATATACAATTTTTAAAACTTTTAAACTTCAATTACATATTTACTATTGTAAAAATAAAGTTTAAATTTCGAACGAAAATATGACCCCATTTTTGAGATATTGAATTGAAAATTTTGATTTTTTTTTCCAAAAATCAGAAAAAAGTTTTGGTATGCAATAATGTTCATTAGAAACTTCTTTATAAAAATGTTTATTAAAATCGGTCCGCATAGATAGTGGGAAAGTCAAAATTCGAAAATATGGTTCTATGGTACGTACAGTCGGTTATGTGTTAATTTCAAAACAAAATTTTTACTTGCGACTTATATGTAGGTATTATAAGGCAAGTTATGCATTCGTAAAAAAAATCTAACTCGAGATTTTGATCAAAGTTGACATTACGACGATAGCGAAGACGAAAAAAGTGGTTCTGGCAATTCTGTCTGTCTGTTCGATTACAGCTAAACGGCGCGGCCGATTTTCTTCAAACTTGGTAGATATGGGTTTTAATTTTTTACCCCCGATTTTTTTTTATTTGATTTTTTAAGACCAAAAATAACGGTACATTTCATACGAATTTTTTCGAAATTTTATAAATATTTTTTTTTCTCAAAAACTGTCCCTACGATTTTTTTTTTTTAAAAATTCAAAAAAATTGAAAAATTTTTTTTTTCAACAACTACCTTTGACATCTATCCTTGGTTAAATGAAATTTTGGACTTTTTTTTAAATACATATATATGTATCTGTCGAAGTTTTTGAGAAAAAAAATATTTTTTAAGTTTCGAAAAAAATTCGTGGCAGGTAGCCTTATTTTTAGTCATAAAAAGAACAAACGTGTGGGAGGGAAAAGTTCGAGTTCGATAATTTTTACGAATGCATATACATACATATGTATGTCACAAGTACAAAATGGTTCTATTTGGTATGGGTTTAACTAAAAAAAAATTAATTTGTGGAACAGTTTCTAAAACAAAAAAAAAATCTTTTATAAAATTTCGAAAAAAAAAATCTATTTATACAGTTATTTTTGGTCCTAAAAAATAAAAAACGTATGGGTGAAAAGTTTAAAAATGTCATCTACCAAGTTTAATGAAAATCCGCCTACCCGTTTACGATGTAGTAGAACAGGAAAACAGACAGAATTACGAGACCCACTTTTTTGACATTCGATGATAGGGGATATCATCATAATATCAAGTTTAATCGAAATAAAAACTTCGAATTTTTAACGATTCCTTAACTTGTCATATGTCAGGTCGCAAGTAAAAAGCGTTCTTTTATTCGAAAATAACGATAAGAATCATTTTCGAAAATTTTATTGTTCTCGAAAACGGCTCCTATAAAATTTATCGGCCTTGCTCAATGTATACACAAAAGACAATTTTAAAATAAGACATTATTAAAAGGACCTACATGTATAAGGTAGCTTCAAAAAAGTATCAAAGTTTTCAAAAAAAAAAAATAACTTCGAAAACGGCTCAATGATATTATCTTTTAAATTCAATTTCTATTTTCGCTTTTTTGTTAATTGTTAATGAAACACCAAACTCGTAAGTATTTGCGTCTTAAAAGGATTGAAGATCTGCTCAATTAAATTGATTTTCGTCATAAACTTGCCTACATTTCTATTCTATTCTATTCTATTCTATTCTATTCTATTCTATTCTATTCTATTCTATTCTATTCTATTCTATTCTATTCTATTCTATTCTATTCTATTCTATTCTATTCTATTCTATTCTATTCTATTCTATTCTATTCTATTCTATTCTATTCTATTCTATTCTATTCTATTCTATTCTATTCTATTCTATTCTATTCTATTCTATTCTATTCTATTCTATTCTATTCTATTCTATTCTATTCTATTCTATTCTATTCTATTCTATTATATTCTATTCTATTCTATTTTATTCTATTTTATTCTATTCTATTCTATTCTATACATGTAAATGATTGAATCAATCATATGATCGTGTTAAAACTAAGAACTCGTCTCATCATACTCCAATCAAATAACTAGAATAATAACATTTCTTAACTTCATGCACGTAGAATTAATAAACTTAAACAATCAATGAAGTATAAATTTTGAAATCGATAACTTAAATATAGAAATAAGAACAAAAACAAAGAAAGAAATTCTGTCAATGATAAAAGCAAACATGGCCATGCCAATAGCGATTGAACGTCATAAAAACGAAATCAAACACACTTTGTGAATAAAAATGAAATACAAAAACGGAGAAGGTTAAGTACCCAGAGTGCCACCAACACAGAACTAAGTTATTTCTGGTCTCTCTAACACAGAGTGGCTGCTTTAAAAAAAGGTCAACAATTCTGATAATGGAACTTTCTAACTGAGTTCAAAATAAGATTTCCTAATTGAATTGCCATTTTGCTTTCTACATGCAACCGTAGATCAACGACTTCTCCAAAAACAAAGTCAGCTGGGCAAAACCCCATTAACGCATAACTCCTATACATTCGTAGGTAGGCAAACAAAATAATAAGTAGCAAAACCGAACACTTTACGCGTCGTTAACCTTTTGCTAAAATGTTTGCAAAGTTATTTACAGTTTTTTTTCGTTTCTTTGTGCCAATGGATTGAAACGATTTGCTCGAGTGTATGACTGATTTGAAGTTCAACAAACAGCCGTGACAGGAACCACGCGGATCTTGAATATAATCAACTATCATAGTTCGCAAAGCCGGTACAGATAAAAATATAACAGTTTGCCGATAACAACAAACCCTACACAGAAAACAGAACTCTGCCGGTGGCGTATGAAGTAAACAATATTTTTATTTGTTTTATTGCCTCTCCTTCCGCTTGTCTACATTTTCTTTGCCTTTTTACTCATTTCTCGTTTTTTTCTGTTGTGATAAGATAATAATTTTATTATTCACTATTTTAATTGAGTCAGAATAATTTGTGTTGCTTTGAATACAAACAACTTTCGAATCGAAAATCGAACAGGTTTCTGACAGATCTACAGTAAATGATGTGACATTTGTCACGAACTTCGAATTGGTCTTAATGACATTTGCTTTGGTGTTCATTAAAACAAAAAAAAAAACAACAATGGAGATAAGATGCATCGTTACTGCAGAACTAATGAATGCACCGTTAATCAATTTCAAGTGAAAACACATAATAATTCTTATCAGTAGTTATGAGTTAAGAGGCTAGACAGAGCTCTATTTAATTGATTATAAACTATTACTAGATCGGTAGATGTTTATTTGCTAAGCAAACACCTTTGATATTTGAAGTAGTTTTTCCCGTGTGCTATGTGTTGGACTCAAAATTTTCAAAATGACTTTCTAATGGTTTCTAGAAGTAGGTTAGGGTCATTCATAACTAAACTACGTCGCGTCGTCGCGTTCTGAAATGTCTGGGAATTTTAATGATTTGTTTTGTATATTTTGTTGTTTTTTTCTACCTTTTTAAATCAAGGCGTGTGTAAGCTGACAAACTTATTTGTGTTCAACTAGATTTATATTTGTAATATTGTCTGATACATGAACTAAATATATAAAAACAAAGGGCCTAGAGGTTTGTACACGTATGAAGGTGCATATAACCAAACGATATGTTTATTCATCTTTTGAACAAAGCAATCTAATAAATCGATGGTGGTACGATATTGTGGTGTAATTTGTGGAATGAGTAATTCAATATCGGCACTGACTTCATCGTTTGAAAAAAAAAGCAAGAACAAGTTGGATGTTGTTGATTTGTTGTTCATGAAATGGAGTGAGGTTGGGTAAATATATTGTTGGTGGTTTAATACAACGTTACGTTTTGGTGGTGAACAGGATTTTTAAAGAGTCATTATCATTAATTTGTCTTGATTTAATTAAAAAAAACTTCAGTTGGCCTACATTGGATTTATAGCAAAATGCAAATGTTAACATTTTGAATTTAAAAGACATTTTGAGATTAGAACAAATTTTTTAACTTCTTAAATTTTGATTTTGTCAACACATTACATGTAACACTTTATGTCCGGCGGGCTTTTGACTTAATTGTCACAATATTAAGTGTGTTTTATTCATTGCTGCATAGCCAGCGCAGCATTCAATGTTGGCCATTATTATAAAAAAAATATCAAAATCTGATGTCGAAATATGTATGTACTTGTACATACATGGGTGATTCTACAAACGATGGAATTTTCGGCGGCCCAAGAAATATTTTAAAATCCGATCAATTATTTGATCTGATTTTTTTTATAAAATCAAATCTGATTGATATCTACTTGGCCTAACAATATTATTAGGGTGACCTTTTTTTATTTTGCTGAAAAAATTCTTCAAAGTGTCTTATTCTCAGTCCCCTGACGTGTCCCCAGTGCGTTTTCGCAAAGAAAAATTATTACCTTTCTCTTATTCCAGGTCTCATACTAAGATGAATTCCACCGAAGTTACGCCAAATAATACATCTTTGCTATGAATTAGATAAATATTTTTTAATAATTGATTTTATTACAAAAAAAAACTTAATTAAATTTTGTCCCCCGCATTTCATATCAGTCCCCTGGAATATTGAAACAGTCGAAAAAAAAATAAAAAACTAAGATATCGATCGACTTTCCAGTACTGGCAGTTTGAAGTACCAAGTCTTCTTACAATAAAATCGTGGTGCAAATCGATTCTGTTTCTTATGTTAGTATTGTGAAAAAGACATTTGTGCAAGAAGTCGTTGATTGTCCCTTTAGATTATCAGTCCTCTGGTGAGGTTTTACCAAACAAATTTGTATGTAAGTAGGCAAATTTGTTAGCAGTATAGTATAGGTATCATAAAACTTTAATATTACATATATTTTTTCGTTTTTATAAGTAAAACCTTAATATCTTTGTTGCACAAAAACCATTGAAAACCTCAGTCCCCTGGCATCAGTCCCCTGGCTAGTAAATGAACAAATGATATTTTATTCAGAAACCTGAATATTTCCGAAATGTTTTTAAAATTTTTAAAAAGAATATAATTTATATTAAATTGATTCTAAGTAGAAAAAAATATTTAATTATAATATATTATATTCTTTTACTAAAATGCTAAATTATATGTACGAGTATTAACCATGAATTTGTATGTTTATGCAGACTAATTAAATTTAATTTCTATATTTCAATGTGTACCCAAGAGAAAATACAAAAAAAAATTAAGATTTATTCAGTCCCCTTAAAAAAACTCAGTCCTTTTTCAAAAAATGTCCTTAAAATCGTCATTTTTTATTTTTTTGACTGGCCGCTTTCAAAAATGCAAATAGACGTTCTAATGATAAAGTAGACCAACTCTTACGTCTTTTGGCTTCCAAAAATGTCGTGCCGAAATTTGTAACATCTTATTCCATTGTTTGTAAAATCACCCACATACATGTATGTTTAATTCTAAGATTTAATGCATAGCGCCATTTTCATTTCAATAATTTAAAGTTCTATCACCAGCACAACTGTCATTTTTTTACTGGCTTTTTTTTCGACAGCAATCAAATTGTTGTTGTTTGTCGAAGGAAATTTTGCTGCACTAGCTATGCAGCAATGAATAAAACACACCTATTGTTGTCTTGTACTCACTGCCTATCAGCTCCATAAGCATCACCTTAAAGAGGCTAAATGTCGCGTATACGTTCCTATCATGTGTGAGCGTCTTAAGCCGATTTGTAACGCTAACGCTATAGTCGGCGAAAGCCAGTATGGCTCCCGGTCCGGCAGATCTTATACACCAAATCTTCATATTGAGCAAATCCTAGAAAAAACAATAAATTTCACCACGGTCCACGGAAAACTAGTCCAGCTGCTTTGCGTGCAATTGGGAAATACGCATTTGCAACAATGTACAGCTGTGAATACGAAAATAGCAGTCCTTTCACAGATATTATTGTATGCTTTCTTCTTTTTGGTTCTGGACTTCAAATTTAAAAATAGAATGCGTTCAATCAAAGGTCAAATCTTAAGCTTTCTTAAGAAGTAGAAAGTAATACAAATTATGCCAAGCTTTAGAACAACAGTTAATTTAATTTTTGATGATCTTGGTCGATAATGAACACTAACATAGCAGTGTTTTGTGAATTTACGACGTCTTTCCTTTTTTAAAGTGCAAAAAAAAAATAATACAGGTGCGTCGTTGAATTACTAAAATTTTCAAAAAGAAATACAAAAAACAAGTATTTTTGTTTTCATTTGTAAAGTGGGTCGATGGCATAATGGACCAAACTGTGTAAGTGGATATCTTACAAAATGTTATGCCACCCTAGAGCCAAGAAGAAATGCCACTCCGATGGGTATTTGAGCAAGATAACGACACGAAGCACACTATTAGGAAAACTAAAGAGTGGTTTCGGGTTAATGGGATTCAAGTAATGGATTGGCCAACACGGTCCCCTGACTTGAATTCCATTGAAAATCTTTGGCGAGACGTTAAGAGCAGTATAAGTACAATGCTAAGCCTACAAATAATGCACAACTTTGGGAAATAATCCAAAGCACTTGGTTATCTGCACCACCAGAACGTTGCAGATTGGTGGAGTCAATGCCTCGCTGTTGCAAGGCTGTCCTTGAAAGTCAAGGAAATACCAACAAATTAAATTTTAAAGCAGTTTGATTTTAACGTTGTTTTCAATTTTCAATTAAAATAAATCTATAGCACTGCTATTTTTCTGTTATACTAGAAGAAAATATATTTTTTTTAGTTTTTCTTTATTAAATTCAGTTAAAATAATTGTTTATAAATTGTTTCTTATGAATTATTTTAATAAAAAATATATTTGAAAATACATACATAATTTATTTAAAAAATAAATAATTTTTCGTTTCTTTCTGACCCACTACTATTTCGTGTTCGCAACTGTATGAACTAAGTCTTACGAAATATTTCGAACATGCAAATGGTTTCGACAAGGAAATGTGTTTTCATTTGATTTCCATAATCTCTATAGTCTAGGACAGGCGTTACTACAAAAAAAATCTGAATCATTCTTGTATATCGTCGGAATCTTTTATGTCTTATTTTATTTCTTCTATCAATTCATACGTTCCAGTAGGAATGTTCATCAGTTTACACTCTAGCCTAATTTTGGACGTGCGTTGAACTACTGGGATTCGTTTTTTATTCACACAACGCGAATATGGAATAATTTACCCGGCTCTGTTTTCCTTTCCCATTTCCATTTGCAAACATTCAATACCAACGCCCATCGACACCTCCTCCTATCTCTCCCCCTTTTTAATTTCTCAATTGATCCTGTGTCTCAATAAACCCTTGAGCGCGTGTGAATTATAAGAAGAAAAAAACTATTAGTAGAAGTAGTGGAAGTAACGATATCATCATCCGTTCCCAACGTTCATAGTTTCTTATATGATAAAAGGCCCTGATCTTCTTCTAAGGATAAACATTAAACATATTTTTTTAATTCTTTCCATTTTCATAACTTTTACAATTTACTCGCAACTGGCTTTAAGATTCGAAGTAAAAACGAAAGGTAGCTCAGATTCAACGTGAATATACATAACAGTTGGGTTAAAAGGGAGTTTAAGGAGCCATTTTAAAAAATGTCGTTAAACTTTTTGCTATATCTTCAGATATTTTCAGCACATACATTTCGTTTCCATAGCATAGACTTGCATTGACGACCCCTTTAAAGACTTTGTATTTGCTGCTAGTGTATACTCGTACAAAAGAAATGTTTACGTATAACATTTATTGCTATCTTTGATTGTGCGTATTTCTTCTTTATATGTTTTTTTTAGAAATCACATTTGGAGTAAAAGTAAAACTAGGGTATTTGATTTATTTTTCTACTTCAAGTGTTTCATTTTTGAGAGTCCATCAATTAACTGCTCTTGACCGAGAATTATCGAATATAATTATTTTCGTTTTCGATGTTCTACAAGTCATAGTATCTTCCATCCAAGTTGGCAGCAAGAAGAACCAGATTATGTGCATAAAGGAGCAATTGAAGCACCCAGTGCAACAACCGGATAACTCCACTTTTAGAAATGTTGAGAAAATTAAAAATAACTATCTCAAAAATAAGAAATAAGAAAAATTTTGCAAACAGTGATAATTCCAAAATTGAGTTTCAATATCCAAGAGCCAACTTAGATGTCTTTTTTTGCACACCGAACGACCCAAGATTTTTTTTTTGTATTTCTGCAAAAAAGTGGAGTTATCTGGTTGTTGCACTTTGTGCTTCAATTTAATGAATCGCTCCACAAAACGAGACCCTTCTGGTGTCCACTCAAACAAATCATCTATAAAAAGTGAGAATATTATTTGACTAAAAATAAATTCTTGTTGTAATCCCGTCGAAATTCTGAAAAAAAAAAACTGAGAGGTTTTCTCTCCTTTAAAAACGGCAGCTCTTATTCTTGTTCTTTGGCTGTACAACCTTACAAGATCGAATTAACTCATGACAATGCTCCGATTGAGCTCTGTTTGAATTTAATTTACCAGTTTACATGGTTTTTGAATTTTAGCACAAAAAAAAACGGCACATGATTTGTGTAAAACTTCTTTTTGGAGGCGGTAACGTTTTTTTTTACCAAACAGAAATAAATCTACAAATCATCTGTCACCAGACCGATGTGATCTATTCGAGTACATAAAAGTTAAATATGTACTTTCCATTCCTTCGTCTCATTATTATTAACTTATAATAAATATTCAGCAGCAACCACAGTCATAACTTTCCCCGAAATACCTACTTACAAAAGTAATAAACCTCCATATTAAAATGCAAGTAGAGCGCGTGTTTGTATCTTCCCTCATTCCAGAACTCTACACCCCATCAAAAATGTAACAGAATTATCTTGCCCCAGAATCAGAATCATCATCAGTGAAATTATTGCCGTGGGGATGCATTTGATTTTTATTTTGTTATTTATACTCTCTTCCTTCATACATAGTGAGCACATTTTAAAAATTAAACTTTATACTTCCGTCCGTTACGCTGAAATACTCTAATAACATGTTATTCCTTCACAGGCTGACAAAGATTAAGGGTATAACAAATTCAAACTGACAGAATTCAGTTCTAAGAAATCAATAGGAAAAGTAGGAAACTTTCCCACCAACAACAGATACAGTCGGATTGTTTTAATGTGAAATCAAAATAAACGATTACATCAGCGTATAAAATAACTGGACTTATATAAATGATCACACACGCAGCAGTAGTAGTAGCAATTGCACTGTTTTGTAATGTAAGTTTGCAAAAATATGGCAACTGAATTCTACACTCAACTTATCTGGGTTCGAACAGTAGAAGAAGAAAACGAAGCAAGCAGACTGCGTGGCGACTTCAACACAAAAAAAAAAACACATTTTAGCCACTTTCACTTCGCAGATTTTTTGTGTGTTATGTACCTAAGCTTAAAACTACTGTTTGTGGTGCATATTATATAAAGCCAACAACTCTGATGGTGGTGGACTTGGATTATAATACAAAAGCTTTTGTTATCCGGAGGAACATTTGGACGAACATAATTTTTTTTAGGAAAAATATTGTTAACACGCAAGGCGAAAGGTGAAATTAGCAGACTTTCTTTGTTTAGCTCTAAAAGAATAACTTTTTCTTTGTACTATTGTTTTGACTGCATTTTAGGTGCCGGTCATCAGGGCTTGAAAGGTTATTGGATCAATTTCTAAATTTACTGTTCCGTCATCATAGGGTCTATTAATTGGATAGCGTGAGTGATGTTTGTGGTAATGGTAATGAAACATGTTAATGAACCTTCCTGGAAATGCAAAAAAGCAGTTACCTCTTAGTAATGATTAATTTACGTGAAAAATGTCATCTAGATAGCGTGATTATAAAAATGCGGCAAGGTAAAAATAATTACAAAATCGATTGCATTACAACTTCAGACTATAACAGCTCTAATATTTGAATAACCTGAGTAAAAGATTTTAATTGTTTAACTTTTGCATAACCGAGCTGTAAGTTTATACCAAATAGCGCATAAAAGCGGAATAATAAATGTATTAATGCAACATTTGAAAATCAATACCTTTGTAAAGATTATAGTTTGCAAGACAAATATCGTCAGTCACGAAATGTGTTTTTTTTTTTAAACATGGATTGATTCAGACATTAAATTTTCTAGTTAATCGGATGTTTTTGCGTATTAATAATTTATTGTTTCATATTTTCTTTTCCGAAAAAAATATTGTAAAATTTAAAAAATTAAATACCTCTTATTCTTCTGGTCTATTCAGAAATGCAAACTTGGTAACTTGATGTTTTTCTAATGATTTTGCCATAGCACAAATAATAAACCTAAACCTTTAATAAAGCTATTAAAGAGGTCCCACTTTAAACAGCGTTTTACCAAAGAGTGAACGTGGACCTTAACTGTCTCCAGCAACACTCAAAGTTGTTTTAAATCCCATTTTACTTGTGCGAGGAGCTTCACTTCTTTTCCGGATAAGACTGGAAGACTTAAAAACTCGCTGAAATGATCTTGGACTTACAACATACCTAGCTTAATTTTTGAGGGTAGAACCTAACGCAACACCTTCACAAGCAATAATTCTTTCAGAAAAACGGACAAGCAATAGAAATTTCAAATGGAGACCACATTTTTTTTCTTACCATCTTACCATCTTGGCAATAAACGAAGAAATAATTTGAAGTCTTATGTCAGTTCGACCGATATTTTTACTGTTTTTCAACTTTACATGCAGGTTGATTTGGAATTTCAGGAGGGGTATTTTATGTGTTTCAAGCATATACAGTATGTAGGTGTTGTTTTTAGTAGCCTTGGCATAATGGTTAGTGCGTTGAACTGTCATGCGGAAGGTCTCGAGTTCGATTCTCAGCCGCTGCAAGAAAGTTTTTTTCCGGGGTGTACTGCCTCTTGCGAGGAACTGACAAATTCTCCAGGAGTATCTCTTGTTATGGAGAGTGCTGCTCATAAGCCGTTCGGAATCGGCGGAAAATTGTAAATCCCCTCCGTTCCTGGTAACACGCACACACGAATGGTTGAGAGTTGTAAGTCACTAGGTCCTGGTTCACTCCGAGATGTTGCACCACCAAATTTATTTTTATTTATTTAGGTTTTGTTTTCTCGGCAATAGAGTCTCTTGGATAGAATCCAAAAAAGAACTTTAAAAATGATAGGTGATAGAACTATAGCAAAAACATTTTAATCTCTCGAGCACCGCCGCAATGTTTCTTGTCTTTCATTATATTATCGTTATTTTTGCAAACAGCATTCTAGCTAAATAGCCAGTTGCATTGCTTCAATTAAACAATTCAACTGTAATACTAGCGCTTGACTAAATGCCCATCATTTTACCCATGAGCCCAACTTCTGACGTACTGTTAAATTCAGATATTCTTTTTTTAGCCACACTACACGAATGTGGAATACTTTACCTGGCTCAATATGTACCTCCCATTAGGATATTCAGACATTCGAAACCAATATGCATCGGTATCTCCTCTTAAATCCTCTCCAACTTTCTTGAACGATCAAAAATTTGAGGGTAGTCATAATCCCTTTAGTACGCGAAAAATTATAAAAATGAGATTTAATGCAATAATTTGCCCACTGAATTCAGACATACATACAAATTTTTCAATCTTTACTGAAATAAAGATAAAAATAAAAATTGATTTTAAAGGCACAGGATATGTAATAGGGTGTGTCAAAGTGCTCAACTATGGTATTTTTAAATGAATTAGCTTTTAAAAGTTGCATTGCTTATCAAAATTAAATCCTGCGTTTACAATTTTCATTTTAATTAATATCTTTGGCTCGCTCAAAAATAGGATGAAATCCAAAAAAATTTTGATTTTTCGAGATTATTGAAAAATGTGTTGTTTTAAATTGCACCGTGTGGATACAAAAAAATTATATAAAATATTTTTAGGCTTTCAAGTCAAAGATAATTGCAAGGAAACTCTTTTAAGCTTATATTTGTTTAAATTGAACACTTGATAAAGAAGCTATGAAATAATAAAAGAAGGAAGAAAAATCATTTTTTTATGTAAAATCGTTTTTTTTTACAAAAAAAAATTCTTAAAAATCAACGGAACCACCTACAATATCGTGGTATATCTTTTTGTAAAGACAAAAATTCTTTCTGTATTTTGTTTAGTTTTTTTTTTAGTATATACGTAAAAAAAAAATTTACTGTAAATTAAATTTTTTTTTCAACTTCAACCGATTTGAGCGAGCCAAAGACGCACGATATCTTATTTTTTTTTTACATGTTCTTAAACCTCAGACCCTAATACAACTTTTGAGCACTATTACATTTAAAAATAAGAGTACTTTTTTGCGGCCATACAAAAGTGACACACCCTAATATGTAACTACCCAATTGCCTGTTTTGACCGTCTTTGTATGTATACCATATTGCTAACGCACCGGTGGACGTTGTACCAATATCGTAGAAGTATACAAATTATAATTCTACAGCCCTGTCGAAGATCCAAACATGATGAAGAATTCACACAATATCGTTAACCAAAAGTCAATGTGGCGAATGATAAAATCCCCTAGTGTTAAATCAAAAGAAAAATTAAATTAAAGGTATAATTTTTGAAACCAGATCTTTAAAGGACTATTCACATGAGAGCGACCAACGACCAACGAATAAAAAAACAAATGGGATTAAAAGCATATTATAAACATAAATTCTTCACAAAAGGGTAGAAATCTAGTTTAATTTAATGTTAATATATTAAAATTTGCGTTGTACATAATTGCTAAAAGAGAAATTTGAGAAAATAAATTGGTCGTCGCGAATTGCAATATGATTGCTACGAACTGTCCACGCTGCAACGAAAAATTGTTCGAGTCCGACTAACCTCAAAATCATTCTGAGTTGTCTAAGTAATCGCCATTCGCGACGAATAAAAAAATGAATGTGAACGAAATGGCAAAATGGGCGAATATTTGTTCATTCGTCGGTCGTTGGTCGCTCTCATGTAAATGGTCTTTAAGTGATAGAAATAAAATGGCGGAGAAGCTTATTCATTTTTTTTTTTTTTGTAAACAGTTTTGTAGAAATCAATCAAATAATACCTAAGGTCACTTATACCGATTACATTGGAGACAATGATAAAACATTTAAATTTCAGTTTGTGACTTTTAACGAGCTAAAGACATTTATAAAAAGTATAAAAAACAAAAAAGATGCAAATATGTTATCCGTAAGTGTGATAAGTGATGCATTCCACATAGTTGGTGATAGTTTATGCCAAATAATAAACTTGTCACTGAAAGAAGGTACTTTTCCGGATTGTTGGAAGGAGTCATTGGTGGTTCCAATTGCAAAAAGTAATAATCCATCAAAGTCTGAGGACTACCGTCCAGTAAAAATGCTCCCTTATGACTGGAAAATTCTGGAGAGCCTTTGAGACTGTCGGCAGAGAAATTCTGATACACAAACTTGAAAAATATGGAGAGAGAGCAGAGAACAAGAGTGGAAAATGCGATTTCAGAAGCTATAAATGTAAATTTAGGAATTCCGCAGGGATCTGTACTAGGAACATTATTTTTTATTATTATGATTTTACACAATGGACTTAAAATGTTTAAAACCCAGTAACTTATGTATGTGAAATCTAAATATGTATGATAAATTTATTATTTATTTAAAATTTATATATACATACATATGTAATAAATTGTAAATAGCTAAAATATTGCTAAATAAAGAAAATGAAATAAACCTTTATCGTTATTTTTTTTTGACATTGAAGTACTCGCCAAATTATGGAACCGTGTTCTTGCTACATGCCTAGGCCTCTATACAACATACCTCTACTAGTTTTAATCGACCAATAATTAAAACTATGACATCAGGTTTTTTAAAAATTTGCTTCTATTTATAGCTTTTTTATACTTAATTCCAAATCTTCATAATTAAATATATGTATAACCCTTCCTTTAACTTCTAGAGAAGGGCACGTAGGAAGGGAAGAGAACAGATTCACCCCGTCATCATTTCAAATGATTTTTTTGCCATTCCTTTACACAATGCACGTTAAATGAATAGAGTTTAAAAGAAAAATTCAAAAAGTCTCATACAATTCAATTTAAAGAAAGGAACAAGTTCAAAAACAATTTTTTGTCTAAATTAAAAAAAACTATAATTTCTCAGATAATGTATACTGAGTCGGCTTACCTTTATTATTCTATTCTTCAAGCATATATGGTGGGAATGTCGAAGGATTGAGTTTAATAACTTATATAACTAAACAAAGGTGTAAGATTTTGAGCAGTAACAGGACCGGAACATGAACTTGAACTTCATTTGTCTGATACTGGTAGTCGAAGTATCTACCGGTATTTTCCAAGTACTTTGTCGCAAGTACAAAATATCTGGTACTTAAGTACAAAAATACTTAACAAGTACTTTCAACTAGGGTGTTTTCTCCACTGTCAACCCTAAAGAGTTAAAACAAAACTATAAACTCTCGTTTTGGTTTCGTTAAACTTCAGTTTAAACTCCCATTGTAAAACTAGGTGATTAATAAACTTTTGGAAATTGTACCTTTCTTGTACAATACATAGTACATAGTTTTGAACAATAAGAGAAATATAAATACATAAATGCATCGACCACCATGAAGTGCTTTTGGTCAGAAATTGGGTAAGTTTCACATTGCTCACTGGATCAAGTGTTAAAAAATTTCTTCCGATGGAATACACAATTAATTTCCTTTATACATTGACGTTGAAATTGGAACAAATATTACTGAATTGGCTAGGAAGTACTGACCAAGTACTCGAAGTACTACTCAAGTATTTGAACAACTGCTCAAGTTCTTACGTAACTGATACTTGGTATTTGTAACCAAATATTTGAAAAAATACTGGTACTTGCATTTTTTAAATACAAGTACAAGTTTCTAGTACTTAAGAACTTCATTGCAATTATTATTTATTTGTTTAATTGCAATTTTCAAAAGCTAAGCTGCGTCTGTACGCAATACGTTTTGCGTAGATTTTAAGCAGAATCTTTTTATCCAATTAATGCAAATATCCTATGACAGCATAAAGTACTGTGTAAATAAAAATTCACCATTTTTTTCGTGAACTGGTTTGAAATATTGCATGGAAAATTCACTAGTTTAAAGAAAAATATATGTGCATGTGTCCCTTCTTTAAAATCATACATTTTGGTATACCTGTTATTTTAAAAGACATATTTCGTTAATTTTTTTAGACAAAAAAATTTGTATCTACTAGAAAAAGAAAATGAGTTAACCTGTTTTTCAATTTTGGCGCTTGTTTTCTTCATCATGTAAAAGGTACCTAAATGAAATTGAAAAAAAAAAAAAAAACAAAAATTCAGACACCTAGTGTGAAAGCGGTCTTAGGTTTTCTATTTTCGTTAAGAATTGAACATCTCTGTACGAGTATGAATGTATTCATTCATCAAACCTACTTCTCAATTTATACGATATCTTTGAAATAAAAATGTTTCCAAATTGACAACATGCAACTTGTGAAAGGAGAACAATCTCATCCCAAAAACTGCACCCTGGAGAGGTAGAAGTGTTTCAAAACCAGTTTTATAATTTTATGTACACCGTCCTTCCGACGCAATCTCTTACATGCAGAATCATTCATATGAAATCTAACAACAAAATGACACACTCAATGACTCAAGGGTATTTCTTATTACCATCAAAACGCATACAAGAGAAACAAAAATAAAAACTAATGGAAAATTGTTTACAAAAAAATCTATTTTTGGCAGTGCTATTGTAGGCATAGTATTTGTATGTAGGTTTCTCTTTTTTGGTAGACAACATGCTAGTCTCTCGTTTTAAGCATCTGCTAGTGATTTACAAAAGAAAACACACAATAAAGTAGGCGAAGCCGCTATGATCTCTGTGTGGCCTCTTATCATTCCTATATAATCCGTAGTCGTTTTCATTTGTTTGACCTAATTACTCTGCTAGTGTTCCATTTTATTTTATTTTTCAGATTCGGTATGCAGAGCAGATAAGTAGGAAGAACTAATGAAACGGGTATAGGTTAGTCACCACCCAACACAATTAGCCTTGTTCTTTTTTATTTTTTTTTTATAATTAGCAGAACCAATCAAAAGCTGATTTGACTTTGTCACCTTATGTAGACTTAATTGGTTAAGAGATGTTATAATGGACAGATAAATAAAAAAAATTTATTATTGATTCGAGATTGGTTCGAAATTTATAAATTTATAATTTTTTCATTATACTTGAAGCGATAACCTTAAAAATTAAAAATACTTGGACTATTACGCATAAAAATAGTAAGGGTTAAATAGCGTCTATATCCTGACAAAACAAAAGCATCATCAGAAATGGCAAGAATTGAAGGAAATTCATGTCAGATTGCAGAAAAATTGTATAAATATCCCAATGCATACGGATAAAATTGAAATATGAACGTTTATTGAAACACTACAAGATAAAAAAAAATACAAATTACTTAAACAAGTGTTTATATGGCGTTCCTTTTGAAAAATCAAATGCACGCAACAAGAAACTTGCTGATAACATTCACTTTCCTGTTCAGTATGGTAAACCAACAAAGTAATCGTTCGTGATTACAGAACAAGTCTAACAATAATTTACAAAATCGAATTGATATTCGTTGGTAAACTACTCCTCCTCACTCATTTTTATTGAATAAGGTGTTCAAATAAACAAAAAAGCGTACTTAAGAAAGGTATTAAATGATACATTAATCTCGCTCTATTATTATAAACGCTCAATCAAGGAGATATGAATACCATTATCAAAATTATTGACACGAAGGGGGATTTACTAGGGTACACGAGAGAAAATGTTCAAATGCATTAAAATCATTGTTAAAACTAAAACATTAACTAAAATAGTTTGTGCTCAAAAACTAAAATAAATAATATGCAAATAAGGTTTAAGAATGACATTTTTAAATTTTCGGATTAGCCACGTTATATAAAAAATATATAATACAGTACTCACCACGAACATTTCACTACAAATTTCACTGCGCGTGGTCACCGGGAAATCGTTAAAGGAGTTTTATTAATAAATTAATTTTTTATATACGAAATTTCTTTAAGAATTTTCTAAAAAAATGATATGCCAATTTTTAGTATTAATTTATATACATTTAAAGAAATAATTAAAAAAAACAAAACTATGTATGTTTCACCCGTTTTCAAGATATTGAATAAAAATTAATTTTAAAAATCTAAAACATCTTTTTTTCGATACAAATACAACATTATTTCAAATTCGAAGACGTTCCTGTATACAAAATTTTCCGCAATCGGTGAAGCCCTTGATCGAAAACAAAAAAACCGTTCAATGACAGGTACCATTAATGACATTTTTTCTTTAAATTTTTTGATCAAAATGTAGACCATAGACATTAGTACAAATAATTTTTTTCATCAAAATCGTTAGAGCCGTTTTAGAGATAAATAAAAGTTCGAAATCTCGAGATACATCGTAGATAAAAAAGTATTTAGGAATTGATTCGATCCAGATTGGTTTTTAATATCTGAATATTACAATAGGGTGGAAAACAGAGTTTTTTTTTTTAATTTTATTGCGGCTGGAAAAGTCTCTGTAGTATGGACATTAGATTATGGATTCTGTTAAGTAATTGAAATGTGCTAACTAATTCTGTTTTATACTAATTAAAAATGTGATCCGTACTGTATTCTCAGTAACTAGAACCAGAATTAATCCAACCTTTGAATTAAACGGTCGTGTCTGACTCTTTAATAAAAAGAACTTTCAGGGAATTCACACCAAGGAAGACTATCGGGTAACAGATTCAAAGGGATACTTGTTTTTGCAAGATGATATTGAGATTGACAGTCTCTGACTGGTGTATTACACATGGAATGGAGCTTAATAAAAACAAATGTAAAGTGATTTCATACTCAAGAAAAAGAGAACCCTTACTGCCTTCTTACTTTATCGAGGAAACATTAGTTAATCGTGTCTCAACATTTAATGACTTGGGAGTTTATATTTGACGTTAAGCTATCTTTCCTCATAATTCAAAGACCTCTACTACTTACTTGTTCTTCTTATTTTGGAATATTGTAGCTGTGAGTGGTGTCCTATCTACGATATATCTATTAATAAAATAGAAAATGTACAAAAACAATTCTTATTATTTTTTCTCCGTCATGGGATTCAAACCAACATCTTCCACCTTATGAAAATTGTTTGAAGCTGCTTGGCCTATCTACGCTGAAGAAAAGGAGAGACAATAATCTGCTTTTTCTCTTTCAACTCTTATCAGGGAAAATCTGTTCTGCACACAAATACTGATTCTACAGAATATAAATTCTCGCCCCAGATTAACCCGGAGTCCTGATTTTTTATACATCATTGGCTAGAGTTAACAATGGTTTAAATGAGCCAGTAAATGTAAAGTGAATTGATTTTAATACTTTTTATCATTTGATTAACTTTAATGAGTCCAAAAACAGTCTCAAAAAAGTTGTTATTTTGTTAATTTATTTATTTTTTCATCTATAACAAATCATTTAATCCTAATTTTGTGAAACAACTAAGACACAAGTCTGTAGTTGGGAAATTAATGTGCATTAATAAATGTGCATCATATAAAATAAAATAAAATAAAATATAATAACTATTAAGTACAGAGATTTTATCTTTAGCCACACACACGAATGTGGAAAAACAAATGTGCACCGGTATCTTCTTTGAAATACTTCCCTATTTTTCTAACGTTCGCACTGTGTTTAACATTTCACTTATTTGTGAAAATTGTGATAAAATAAGGAGAGACATAAAAGACTAAGAAAGAGCCCTTGGACAATAAATATTTAAGTTACTGTTCCGTATCCCATCATGTCTAGAATTTATATATAGATCATAGGATAGAAAAATTATTGCATCTACGAAGGAAATCTAAACACCTTCCAGGCTTTTTAACGCGGTCGATTATGTGGTAACTTCTTAAAAAGTTGTCATTGAAACCTACAATAAGAATGGAATGCCCATAATCCTTAATTTCGAGACAATAGCATTAAGTTCTACTTTTTTTTCTTGTTTACAATTTTGAGCACACTAAAGGAATCATGACTACTCTTAAAATGTATAAGCCCAGTGCGAGAGTTTTAGGAAAGTTGGAGAGAATTTAGAAGAAGACACCAATACACATTGATTTTGAATATCTGAATATCATAATGGGGGGAAATATAGAGTCTGGTTAAGCTCTTAACATTCGTGTAGTGCGGCTGAAAGATAAGAAACACTGCGGTGATGCTCCAGAAACACAAATGTTTCCGTTATATTTCTATCATCTATCATTTTTAAAGATCTTTTCTGGATTATATCCAAGAGACTAAAGTGGAGCAGCTGCCCAAATATGGGAATTGTACTCAAGCTTGGGACGAATATAAGCTTTATAGATTAATGCCAGATTAGAAAGGGCCAACAAAATTGCCTGCATTGTCGAAGAAAACCTAAGCACTTAGCAGCGTTTTTAGCGACGTCGAATATGTGGTTATTCCACACAAGGTTCGTTGGAATGAGCACATTCTCAGGACCGCCAAAAATGCTGCTAAATGCTTAGAATTTCTTTGCAAGACATTTTTCGCCTCCTCTGACCTTGCTACAATTTATAAGGCGTTTATACGTCCAAACCTGGAGTATAACTCACATCTTTGGGTAGATACAGCACAAACTTCACTCCATTTATTGGATAGATTGCAGAGCAGAGCGTTTTATAACTGATAGTTTTTTAAATTTTAAAATATGCAGCATATAGGTACATTCGCGCAGTTGTCCGTAATGTTTTTGCAAAATAGCGCGATTAATGAATGTTTTGTTTTTTTTTTTTTCTTGGAATAAGAATATTCTGCAGCTTTGTTGAATAAGAATAAGAAGTTTAAAAAAAGCTTCCTACAGAATGGTTTATATCTATGTCACTAGGCCCCGGTTCTCCACAAGCTGTTTAGTTTTGCAGATTCGGGACTAACTTAAATTGAAGATTGACAGCCCAGAGATGATTAAGGGAGCATGATTAAACTATATCAACCGTTGAAATATCTATGTACATACATACATACATGTACGTATATGTCCAAATGTATTTTCATAGAAATTATTCCTAACAATGATTTATGACCATAAATATGAAATCTATGGAACTCAAGTTAAACGCAAGTAAAGTAAACCATATCGACTTTCATATTATTCTACGACTTAACATAACATACATACATACAAATGTAAATAAGTGAAATTAAAATAAACCCAGAAAATGTGTTTCTAACATTCATGGCATTCATTAATCTATTTGTCTCTAAAGTGCGTGAGGGTTTTTGATACCTATCAAATAGATAAGCTCTTAATTCAGTAGGTTGTTATAGGATAGACTACCTATCTGGGTATCTGGCCGTATACATAGTGTGTTGATATTCATATAAAGGTTGGAGCAGGCAGCCGACTGAGTACAACGTAAGTCGTTACGACAATTTTATCTTGTATTTCTCGATAACAGAAATTGATAAAAGAAACAAGTTTTTTTTAATTGACAAAATGTAGTTGGCTGGCATAATTGTAAGGATTTGTTTGATTCTCCAAAAATTCATAAATGCAATGTAATTGAATAGTTCTGATCGAGTCAAAGAAATTAGAGAAGGAGTGTTAATACATTGGCATTCACTGTAGACGTAGGAAACGTCGCCGAATTTACATTTTCGGGTGCAAGTATAAGTACCTACGGCGTACTACCAGCTGATAACTAGTTAAGTAAACAAAAATACTACAGCTATTGCGACGGTAGCTATGCAATGTGCTGACGCAATTAGGCTGGAAGGGAAATAAAACCTTTGAATAGTAAAATAGAAGATTTGTTGAACAAGAATCTCTAAATCTCCTCTCGATTAATCACATACATAATTAAATCGAGGTTTTATTCACTCACTTCCCAGTTATTTTACATTGAAAATGATTTCGTTAGACAGAGGCTTATTGCGCTTAACACCTACTACGCACTTGATTGAAGTGACAATGTGTACACCCAATCAACTCCTGTACCCGCCGAAACAAGGCCGAACAGTAGCAAAGCTGTCGTCATGCTAAGAATATTGAATACCCAAGCAATTTACAAAGCCGAAGGGCACAAGAAAACAACAACACAGAGCCGCAATATTGAATCGAATATCAGCATAGGTATCGAGAGGCTAGAAAAGTGTTTCACAAAGTAGAAACATTTTTTTAGTGTTTTCTTTTTTAATTTTTTGTTTTAAGACTTACCTTGCGATGTCGACCTTTGTAGACGACAGCAAAGGCCCCATGGCCGAGCATATCTTTTGTACTGTACTCATAGTCTCCGACAATATTCATTGCATCGATCCGTGTCTAATTTTCATGCGAATCCTTGATTTTGTGTTTTTGTTCTTAAAACTTAGCGACGACAATAGATTATCTATAAGCCACTCCCCTACCCCTATAAAAACTTTTTTCTTATATAAAGCTGAGAAGATGAAGACTTCTCGGAGCAAAGATAAACAAAAAAAAACTATTTCACTTTTGAAAATTCTTCATCAGCACTTTTAAATAATTCTTTACACTGGAACTGTGGACGAGTGGGTGACGAACTTAAAAATTTACAATTCCTTTATCAAACTTTATTCTTCCTCAATTTCAATTTAATTATTTTCATTTATTTCTTTTTGTTGATCTAAATCAAGGAGGAATTTGGAGAAACTTTAGGGAACAAGATTTCTTCTTTTTTTCCTTATTCCAATTCCTTTTTTTTTCTTGCTTGTTCACTTTTCAACAACAAAAAAACGCGTTTTTTTGACGTTTTGTTTCGCGGCTGACGTTTGTTTTTGTTCTTCCCCCCACATACACATACGCAATGGGTGTTCTTCTCTTCTTTTTTTTATTTCACTCGATCGATATTTAATTCAAGAGCGGTCGACTTGAGTGTATTTGTTTTTTTTTTCTTTGGCTTTTTCCTGTTTGGGGCTGGGAAGTTGCGTAGTTTTTTTTATTTAAATTAAGATTTAGAATTGAAATTTCAACTTGCTTGGAGTTTTTCTTCGTTGTTTTGCAAAACCGAACACTCGATTGGGAAATGTATGCGAGAGAAGAAACTCGAATAAATGATTTTTCTTTTGTTACAGATGGTCTACTTGAAAATGACTTTTTTTCTGGTTTTTCGAGAGAAATTCCGCGATGGACTTCTCACCACGGCGGACAATTTAGTTGTGTTTGAGTGGTGTTTGTATAAAAATGGCTGGTGGGATAGCGTGTGAGGTGGAATGGGTGTTGAGTTGTTTTGTAATAATTGGAGGACAAATGTCAAAAAAACTTATACTTGGAAGGAGTGAAGTTAGATGTAGTTGTAGTGCATAAGGGTGGGTTATCAGAAAATTTACCAAGGGTCATTTTGACAAATTTTTATTCGGTTTATTATTTTTATTCGGTAGATTAGAACTTTTTAATAACAAATATCGCAGTTTTAAAGTGAAAAAACATTTATAACTATTTTTAATTAATTTTTAAAGTTCCTCAGTTTGCATACAAAATGCAGATTTTTTTATTTTGACATTTCTCTTTGTGTAAATATTATCGGGTTATTTTTGGGACATTATTTTGAATTTTGGGTTTTTTGTTGATTTTGTAAGGGAAATATTTGTTGACTATAGGGAAGTTTGTGAGGACACAGTAACATTTTTAAGTTAAAAAACTGTTGATATAGGTGCCTGCCTGGTGACTTTACACTCTGGCCACTCTCAGTATTATCAGTCAAAAAAACACTAGGGGTATTCACGATCTAATGCAACAGGTCTAGTATCATTGTAAAAATGCAAAAGTGTAAAATCTTACAATACTACAACATGTTGCATTAGATCGTGAATACCCCTACTTTAAAAACAAAGTAAGGAGGTTAAAACAGAAAAGTAAAACTTTTTTTATGATTTAACGATGTTTCCTCACTTTCATATTTTAAATTTGTTATAATGAGACCACTAACAAACATTCCAAACGACAACGAAACTTGTGCCGTTTAAGCATTTCTCACATCTATGGTTTACGCTCCCCGCTGTGTAAATCCTATATACTTTGATGCATCGCCATGTTAGTTAATCAATTTCAAGACGTGAAAGTTTTTGTTTTTTTTTTTTTGAAAATGTTTTGCGATATATTGGGAGCTCCATTTATGTTCAATCAAACAGAGCCTGTTTAAACGTCACCTTTCACCCCATGAAAAGTCACAAGAGCTATATCAAATACTACTTTTGGTTGCATCAAGTATACGAATTCAGCAATATTTATGAATATTACTTTTTACGCCACTTCGAAATTCAGTGCATATGCGTTTTTATTTCTTGCCATTAGTGGTCTCTGACATTTCTGCATAATGGCTAAGTTTTGTCAAACTGTCAATGACGATTTCATTAATTTTCTACAAGGTATACAGTCAATTTCAGTAATTCCAGTTATATCATTTTTCATTCTTTTTGGAGTGTTTCCTTCATTTTCAATTCCAATAAAATGGAGAAACTTGTCTTTTTGCAGGCACACTTTTTAGTCTACGGTTAAAAAAATGTTTTCGTCAAGCATTTATCACTTTAAAAAGTAATACTACGAAAAAGATCCAAATAATATGTTGACAAAATCGGGAGAGATATAATGAAAAACAAAAATTTATTCACAGAGATATTGTTAAGTCAATTTTTTTTGTTTAAATTGCAAACAAAAATAGTTGAACACATTAAACAAAAATTAGAACAATGACAAAAATATTTTCAATATATTTTCTCTAATTCAACTACAAGAATAATAGATTTTAAATTGAAATTAAGTGACAGAGTCACGTAAAGACATACATTAGATAACTACATTTTATATGTGTACCGCGGATTCGAACGGGAAATGGGGAATTTTTAGATTGTCAAGAGTATCTGCCAAATTTCTATTTGTGTTTTTTTTCTGTATTTTGTAATCTGAATCTTCTGTCAAATTAAATTCATTTCAAGCAAACATTAAAAAAAAAAAAAATGGGAAAAAGATTCATCGTATAAAATCACACTAATGAAAAACCCAACGAAATCAAACTTTTATATGAATCACCCTGCTGAGCGTAAAGATTTTTTATGATGGCAGTGCCTCTCAATTTCCCATCTCCATAAATAAAAAATAGAAACAGAAACACACCTGTTTGTTTTTCTTAAAACAATTGTTTTTCTCACTGATTTTATATGTGAAACTACTTTAAAATGTCGGATATAGGTATGTATTTTCCGTTTATCTAGTAATTCTTCCAATCTAAACAATAATTCTCTCCAGATCTCAACTGCAGTGAACCACATTCCAATGGACCGGATTCCAAGAAATCGCCAGCCAACCAAGCAAAAAATCACTGGGAACCAATCATGAGTGTCCTTGCCACCCAACTAATGTCGTTTCGTCGTACGATTTTATGGAATCGCCGTCAAACAATTCAGAGAATCCGTAATCGCCAACGCATACACCGCAATCAATATCTACATCAAATGATGAGCATTCAGAATGAATTCCTCATGCAATTGCCAATTACTGCGACAAATACCTACATCCCCGGACCTGATTGTCGTTTCTGGGAGGGTGTTGTGCCTAGTTATGGTGACGAACAATGGCTAGAGACATTTCGAATGTCCCGAAAGACCTTCCACTGGGTCTGTTCAAGATTGGACCTAACGATGCGCCCCAATGGAGCTTCTGTTCCATTGAAGAATCTGATCAATCTCCAGAAGAGAGTTGCTCTTTCGATATACACTCTAGCGACGGGTGACGACTATCGTGTGGTTGCTGAACTCTTCGGAGTGTCTCGCACTTCTGTGTGCAAATTCATGAAGCGCTTCGCCGATTCTATCATCGAAGAAATGAGTTCATTTCTGCTGGTTATGCCTCAGGACGAATCCGAATACGATGTTATTCGACAAACATTCCAAGCTGCATCGTCGTTGCCGAATGTTGTTGGTTGTTTGGGCTTCTGTTTGATCCCTATCAATCCCTCGGCAAACAATGCCGAACTCTATTCCAAGCCTAATGGTGGCACATCCATTACAATGCAAGCTCTGATCGACGACAAACTTTTGTATGATCGAAGTTTTCTTTTTTGTTTGATTCACAACTGAAGCTAAAAACGATTATTTGTAGATTCCGAAAGGTCAGCATGGTTGCAAATGCCCCCACGATGTTCATGGACTCGCCACAGGAACTAATAATGGTATGTTGCGTTTTCGTGGGAGGCTCTTTTTTTAATTCTTAACCTCTTTCGCTTCTAGACAAAATCTCAACCAGTTGGAGACCGTCTTGTCCCCAGTTTTGTAATATCTCCCAACCAATATTACCCCCTGAACTCGTGGCTCATGCAGAAGTACCCTAACCCACAGACGCCTCAACAACACGCCTTCAATGAAGCTGTAGATAATGTACTAGACTTTAAAGAGAATGCCTACATGCGCCTTTTTGCCCGATGGCGGATCCTCCAGCGGAAGTGCGATTTAGAACCACGGACAATCGAAGCCATTGCCATGGCCTGTTGCGCTCTACATAATCTATTGGAAGAAAACGAAGACGGATACCGCGAAGAATGGGGCGACTCTGTGGACACCTCCAAATGCAACCCCACATTTGACACCGACAGAAGAAAAGACTCCAAACAAGCCTTAAAGACAAGGGATTACCTGACCCAAACAATTTACAGCTCAAGCGAAACTCCGAGATAGTAGATAATAAAGAAAAAACCAAGATGTTGTCAATAAAAAAACATGTTTTGTATTTCTTTTTTACAAATAAAACTTAGTACAATCTCTGCGGTGGTCCCATGGATGACTTGATGTGCAGGGACCGCACGTTTTGCCAATGCTTCTTCAAAAGGGAGACCAAGAAATTGATGGACAAATGGATGTTCTGAACCAATTCATCGGGTTTCATGTCCACGTGGCCGACGGCAACGGAAAGACACAAGACTTTCTTCATTTGAAACTTGATGGTGGCCTTGACTTCATCAATCTTGCCCATCATCGATTCCTGGTGAGACAAAAGACCAGGGAACTTGCCTGCCTTGTTCAAACCGGGTCCCAACAGACGTGGAATCTGTTTGATCAACGACTCAGAGGCCAAGAAAGCATCGTATGACTTGGCTAGCTTCTTCACAAGTTTCTTGTTCTTGTTCAACTTCTTGAGTGCCTCAGCATCCATGCATTCGACGTTGTTGGCCTTAGCTTCATCGCAATGCTGTTGATCTCCCAAAACACACACCTTCATCTTTGGGCGGGGAATGTGCTTCAATCTGTTGGCAATCAAAGAAATTAAAAATCATGAGATGGGGTTTTTATTTAGGAACAAAAACTATGATGAATTGATAGTGGATCAGTGAAAAGTTGGTCTACATGGTTATTTGGATAATACATGCAATTTCGTATCATCATTTGATCGCTTTGTGGGAATTATAGTGAGGAACAAGAACTTACCGCCATTGAACTGGCAGCTGCACTTGCGAAAGTTTAAATATGAAAAACGGGGATTCGGTATCTTCGAGCGACCTAAGCCACACGAAAGAACCTCCTCAATTTGATTTTAAGACCCTGAGTACAGGTCCGCCAAGAGTTCACTCTTGGCTTCCTAATAGAGCTCAGAGAAACCTCCGAATCCCAGAAACAAGAGGTCCTTTTTCGGTTGCCGTACTTGGTTCTAGGATTAGTCAATGGAGTCGTTAACCTGATGCTGCTATCAGGTAAAGTTACTTGCTGAAACGTACTTGACGGTGCCAGAGAAACGCTTGTCCTTTTGGGGATCGTAGTTCTTTAATCCAATTTGAAGTTCCACAGTCTCCAAGAATTTACGCTTCTTCTTCAATGAAGCTTCGAGGGTAGCATTGACTGCCTCGTACAGGGTATCACGAGATACCTTTGACCTGCAACATAGAATAAAAATAGTCGTTAGTACAAATTCATCTTTTTTTTTAATTTTTAACCAATTTTTTGGATTGTATGATTTCATTCATAATTTAATAGTCTTACAAAACGAGTTTATTAAATCTCCCGAAGGATTTTTGAACAAAAACTTAGAATTAATTTTGCAATCATTTCCAAACCAAGAAAGATATGGAAAATCTACATGGCTGGTTTATGAGTGCTAGCTTTCGACATTTAACGCGATAGTCGCAAACAAATTTCAGTAAAAAACAAACCAAAATTTATTTAACTCTTTTTTCGCATAATTTATTTTAAATTTTATTAAACGATTCCAAAGAAAAAATTGGATTAAAATTGAATATGAATTTCACTTACGCCATTTTAGCAAAGTCCGCACTGTTTGACGGCTATTCAACGAAAGAGAAATTTTGTTGAAGATGAATTCGGAAGTTGGCTATGGTTTGGAAAATGTTCAGCATGTTCGAAAAGTGCTGCCAGTACTTTCTTATTGTGTTCGATTGTAAGAATTTCCGTTATCATACAAAGACTGCTTTTACACGTGGCAGCATCAACTTACGATTTTAGCTCGTTGTCGTGAGACGAGGATAGTCGAAATTACAAAATTGCAGATTTATCGTTCTTCCTTCTTTGTGTTTTTCTTATTGCTCAGGTATGTTTAATTTTCAAGTTGGCATTCGCTCAGTGAATTCCGCTAAACTGAGTAAAGCTGACATAAGACTAATTTTCACTTCAAAAAAGCAATTTTTAACCAATATCGAAGTATTCAAAGTATCAACGCAACCGAAAAGTAGCTAAGAAAAAAATGGGGGATTAAGAATCATTTTCGTTTAAAAGCAGTTATAGATAAAGAAGACCGAAATATTTAACTAAAATATTGCCTCCAATACAGGCCGACTCCAATAGAAATAATTTCTCTCAGAATATTCATCCTGACACGAAATATCTAATGGAGTCGAGGAGTTTCATTCAAGCTGTGTAGGCATGTTAGCGATCTCTCTCTTCAATTTTATTTTGACAAAGATATCTGACATCAAATTTGAAGGATGTTTTTTTTGTGTCACCTCGAAACTTAGAACAGTGAATTAAGCAAAATCCAAATCAAAATTTTAAAAACAAACAAATTTCTAATCAAAAGCTTAAATATTTTGGAAAGAAATTTCTTTCGTTTGGCGTTTGTCAGAGATACACACACCTCTCTTTTGGTTTAATGAAATGACAAGACATACGAACTGCCCATCAGCGAATAAGAAAGAAATTGTTCTGATTTGTACATGTATCAGAGTTTTTGTTGACGATACAGATTTCAAGTGGATAGTCGGACCGTTAGGCGCACATTCAATTTTTAGGCTTATATGGGACTCTGCGCACATACAGAAATTCGATTCAAGCAACTAAAAAGTTTGTATTTTGACACAAACTACTGGTAGATTTACATGTATCTGCATTTGATTTCTGCAAAAAAAAGGAATGCCAAATACAGAATTCATATTTGTTAAATAGAGAGAAAAAGAGCAAAATGCAGAAGGATTCCATTTCTGCTTTATAGGAAATTCGAGAAATGCAGAAGCCAACATAGTAAAGACGAACATTTTCATCTTTATTATAGCATGTCTGCATTTTGTAAATTTGCGATATTTTCACATTTTTCTATAATTTTTGTTGACGGACGCATGATATGAAACAAAACATTGAATCGAAATGGAAGAAAATGGAGGTAAGTTAAATTTTCATTGCATAGTTTCGTATTAAAAGGCCAACAAGTCATAGCAGTTTATTTTCAATTTTTCAATTTCAATTTATTTTGCATTCATTTACACTTAAATCTAACTAACAAATATATAATAATATAATGAAATAATGGAAAAAGAATATAATAAAATCAATCTATAACTATAAAGTTAGTGTTGATTGATTTAACATATAATTTTTAACTAAGAATAACTGACATGGGGTACTATCAGCTTTTCATAAGTTTTTTTTTTAATTTTTATTCAGTAATGAAAAATAATTTATAATATTATTATTATTATAATTTAGTATTTTGTAGGAACCGAGAAGAATCTTTGTTGTGTGTGTATGATTTTTTTTTTGTATTGTTCTAGGAAGTAGCTCTAAACAGTAACTCAACATCATTAAGGTCAAGAGTAAAAAGCCATGATCTGACGTTAAATAAGTTAAAATTACTATTAGTTCTGATAGATAAGGGAAGCTTATTGAACAGTTTAGCGGAGGTGGTTAGATAAAAGTTTGTGAAAAGTGATCTGCGTGCAAACGGAACATTGAAAAGTGCGTACTAGACTTTAGGGTCTTCTGGAAAAAAGGAATGCCAAAAACATCTCTTAAAACATTTGACCTCGGAGATTTTATTCTCACTGAGCTTTCTCGTGTAAAAGGGGTCATTTGAAGAAGTTGTAAAAAAGAGGATTGTGGCATCACTTACATATAGTTACTCGCTCATCTTTCTAGCGATCAATAAGTCACCTATAATTTCATGGTAGCAACATTCTTATGTCAAAAATTAATTTAAACTTAACGAATGAAAACAACATTTCCATTTTCCAATAAAATCAAAAGATTAAACATTTTTAAATTAAAAAATACAATTTACTAATTTTCCATTATGGTTAAATATGATTTCCGTGATTGCTTTTTTACTAACATTTATTAACCTTCAAGTAACAAAAACAGCTAATTCTAGCTTCTATTGGCCTTTCAGATCAGCAGGTGCTTTTAACGAAACCTCTTCCCCTATGAGTGATTCCTCGACCTGGCCCATTCCCTCCCATATACATGTCAAGCAACAACAACAATTTTTTTTCTTTCGAACAACAAATATCCGATGTACAAAAATGATATCTACCACCCATCTATTTTGCATTTTATTTTAACATTTTTATGTATAAGCTGCGTCAATATATTATAGGTACTGATGCTCCCATAGAAACTCGCCAGTGGGTGAGTGAGAATCCACAAAAATATTTTTTAATTACGTCACCTACTGTCAGAAAAGAATAAAATTCTAGATTTGTATAATTTCAATTATAAAATCATTTCTATCGCGGGTGGTTGTCGATTGGTGTTCCTCGCATGTTGTAGGAGCAGCGAAAACAAGAACAAACCAAAATTACATAATTTTTAATTGAAATTCGATTTTCGTGACTGCGCGCGGTCGATTTTTATCCAAAGAAAACGAGAAAGTCTTCGCAGAAGGACTTGTTTTTTTATCCATCAGTTTTAATCCAGCCAGCAGTGGAAGAAGTGGAATTGTCTTGAGTTTCTGAACGCGAAACGATTCCAGAATCACTCAACCATGATAAATCAATCGCATGTGAGTTTACTATTGAATGATTGCATTGTAGTAGTTTTTGTTTGTGAGCCTATCACTATCACTATCGGTCAGAACATGAGGATGACTGATTATAAAGTTCCCCCACCCTAGAAAACGGTTGTGTGCTTATCATTTTAATTGGTTGTCATTTCGCTATCGCCGTCGCAGAGAAAAATCTACCTCCGCAGTATGATTGCCGAGTTAGAGTTTTGAGAGTTTTTCAGTTAATATTCGCGTTTCCAGGTGTAAAGTGTTGTTTTGTTGTGGATTTACTACGTGATTGAACTTAATTGGTTCATTATAAATTTCTAACTCAGAGCACACGGCCTTGAATTCTTAGAGAACTGGTCGTTTTCTGTTTCAAGTCCAAGATTCAACAGACACATTATGACATCTTTTGATGTAAGTACCTAATTACATTTCTATAAATCTCTTCTTGGAAGCGAAAATCGATATGAAGAAGGAGTCAGTTCCTACTTCCTTGCTACACACCTTCGTGTCTTTTTTTATAGAGGTGGAGTGAGAAACTAGAAAGAAGGTCAGGGTCATTGAAGTTGTTAACAGAAGTTGGTTTTTATTATATTTTCGTTTCTTCGATTCAGATTAGCAGATAAAAGGTTTTAAGAATAATTATTGCATAATCATTTTGATTGATAAGCTTGAAAGACTGAAAGTTAAAAATTTTCTATAAATATTGATTTAATAAAAATAATGCTGATATAGATCAAACGAGTAAGTACCTATAATGAAATCACATACACAAAATTAATTACACAAATAAATGCCGGGTATCCCAATTCCAATACAATATCAACTCTTTAAATTGAACGCATGATCATGCCATGATGTGAGAAATAAATTTAGAATAAACAACTGAGTTTGATGAGTTTGGTTAGTAAAGCTTATTCCTTGTCATTGTTTGCAATTGTAGGTATTTTGTATATTAATTTGTGTTTTGCTTTTTATGTTTTTTGCCAGCCGGCAGTTTCTTACGCTTGTCTTTTTTGTTATTGTTGTATGGGATAGGCGAATAATATTGTGGAAACAATTATAATAAACGATCATTTGAAATATGTATGTACCTACAAGGTGTTTCTAATTTAAGGTGCAACTATGTAAAACGAACACTTTGACGGACAGAAATGTAGTAAGAATTTATAATCTACAAAATTGTTTATGCTTGGATAAAAACTATTTAAGTATAATCATTTTGTAAAGTAAATTATTTGTTTTTATTTATATAACTTACTAAGGTTTATAAAAAACTATATCTTATTTAAACACCACTTTAAATAAAGAATAAATCTTGTTCTGGAAATAAGTTAAAACAATCTTTCTTTTTCAAAATATAAGCATATCAAATTCTAATCGAAGACCTAACCAAAATATTTCAACTTAAAATTAATACTTATCTTAATCAGTATTTAATATGGTTTAAAAGTTTATTGCAGATCGAAGTCGTCGGTGGTCTAATAAAATACGAGAACAAGCTATTGAAAATTCTCTTCATCAGAAAGAGTATATACAGGGTGAGCCAAAAAAAAGGCCTATCAATGTTTAACACGAATAACTTTTTTATTTTCCAATATAATTTTTTGTTTGCAGGTTATAATTGACTTATGGAGGTTATAATAGATTTGTACATACAACATACAACAGCGAGTTGAAATTATTGATTTTTTCTATAATTGTCAATGATAGGCCCAGTAGTTCTTATTTGACTAAACCTGTATTTTCGTCGTATTTCTACACATACACTAGGTTTATATAAGGTGTTAAAGTCAACTTGAAGCTCGCTTCGACCCTTTGTATACCCTGCATTGAGTTCAGATGAGCTTCTTTCGTCTCCATCCCTAGTCGATCGAAATGTGAGACGAAAAACATGGGTCGAAAAGTTGATTTGGCAAATACTTTCATAATTGTATATTAAGATGTGTGTGTTTTAATTTACATATATACAAACATATAATTTGAACTTTTGATATCCTGTTGTTTTTTATCAATTCAAATTGAGGCTTGGTTTTTAATGTTTTTCCTGTGATAGCAAAAAATAGAAAAACGTCATTCCCTCAACACCATTTCAATCCAACTCCAAATCGGGCTCTCAAGTCAATTGTAGATGTAAATGGGTTCAAACTAACTGAAAGATAAAAAAAAAAGTTATTTTAGGCACTTTGGAATTTTTGCCGCAGCAGAAATTAGTTTTTTCTCCCTAAAACTGAAAGTAAAGGTACACCAAAAGGTGATATCTATGCCTTATAATTGAATTACTATGCTATTGTCAAATCCCAAAAAACTGAATTTGTCTCTACTCTAGGAAATACAAAATTCCGCATATGCTGCATATTATTTATTTAGACCTTTTATCAAAATATTACATAAAAATGCACAGTTTATCAGCATTGAGCTAAACCAGAGTTCCCTAGCCTGCATATAAACTAGTTAATAATTTCTATTACAGCATATGACAAAAATATCTCTTAATTAATCTAGAGTTATATTTAAACACCTACTTCGGTGGTTTAACTTAATCATAGTTAGTAAACGTCACTTAACAGAAAATTTGTTTTATTAATGAAATTTCGCACTTAGTCCAGGACTTAGCGATAAACCTCCACTAAACCATCTTTATTAATATGGGTGTTAATGTTACATTCACTAAACCGTCCCTCGAGTTAACATATGCAAAAAATATTCAAGTTACCATTTCTTTTAAATTATAAGGAGCCATGGTATTCTTATGAGATAGATGGATCCATTTTTAAAGAGATGTATAATGCATTCACTCTTTCCCTACCAACCCTTAAAATTGAGATTGTATACGTGATTGTAACCGCGATCCTTTAAACTTATGAGGAAATCTTAAAATGCCCGTATTTTACAATACAAAACCGGCTTTCAATGGAAATTAATTGTTGACCAGTGTTGACTTCTAAACCAAATGACCATTGATATACATGTATTAGTTTATAAAAATCTAAGTGCCATTGTTCTTGAATGGCACTTGCATCGAAGAAACCGAAAAGCTCACAGCATTCGGTATGTGTGTCAATGACGATCTTCGATGGAATGACCACATTCTCGAGACCGCCAAAAATGCTGTTAAATTAAATGCTTGGGATTTGTATATCGGTGTAAGAAATTTTTCAGCCCTTCTGATCTGGCTACCATCTTTGGGCTGCTGCAGCACAAAATTTCTCTCCACTTATTGGATAGAATTCAGAACAAAGCGTTAAAACTGATAGGAAACAGAGCTATCATAGATTCATTCCCATCTCTTGAACACCGTCGGAATGGTTCATGTATTTCCTTGTTTTATCGCTTCTTTCACAAGTAATGCTGCATTGCTCCCCTTTATCCGTTCACCCGTGCTAGGAATGCTCATCAGTTCACCCTTGAGCCTAATTTTGGCCGTACCGTCAAATAAAGAGATTCGTTTTTTAGTCGCACAACACTATTATGGAATAACTTACCCGGCAGGGTTTTCCCTTGGCATTTTAATTTGCAAAACATTCAAAACCAATGTTCATCGACACTTTATTTCTCTCCCCTCCTAGTTTCCCCATCGGCCGTTCTGTGTTTAACATTATAAGGGTCTCTTAACATACCCTTGAGCGCGTGTGAATTATAAAAAAAAATTCGGTTCAATACAATTGATGAACAATAAAAACATGTACATATTGGGAAAGGGAAATCATGTGGATTTGGAAGCGCGATGCGTAGAGCGTCGATTCGGATCTAAGTTATAATTCCAAAAGTTACGGAAAGATTTTTTTTTCAATTAAAAAAGAATATGCTAGACTAAGCGCGGCTAAAATAGCTATAAGCTATATACAATATATAACACCATGCTATAAAAAGTTTTTTATAATACAAAATTTTATATGGTACTACCTTTCACGTGCCCGCTTTCTTTTTTTTTAATTTATTTTGGGCAAAATGATATCACTTATCTTATTTTTACCAACGAAATATTCAGTTTTCAATTTGAATTAGTCTGATAAAAGTTTTAATTTTCAAATAATGTACATGAGTTTTCGAATATTTCAAGCAACACGAAATCGTTGAAATCTTACTTAATTAATTTAACAAACAAAATGATTGGCATAAATATCTTATCTTACTTATAGATCATCCCAATTGCTGTTGGCATTGCAGCAGTTATTGCTGGAGCGGCCTTAGTACACTATTTTGTAAATAAACAATCAAAAAAATCTGGCAAATCAAAACCTAATAAATCGGCTCGCCTTAAGACCCTCCAGGATCCCAATGACAAATATCTTCTGCCATTGATAGAAATAGAAAAACTTAGTCATGATACACGCCGATTCCGCTTTGGTCTGCCATCCAATCAACATATCCTTGGGCTGCCTGTGGGACAACATATTCATTTGATATCAACAATCAACGATGAACTGGTCATTCGGCCCTATACACCAATTTCGTGCGATGACGATCAGGGATATGTGGATTTAGTTGTTAAGGTTTACTTCAAAGACATCCATCCAAAGTTTCCCGATGGTGGAAAGATGACACAATATTTGGAATCTATGAAGATAGGAGATAAAATAGCTTTTCGGGGACCATCTGGTCGATTGCAGTATTTGGGTTCTGGAGAGTTCTCCATCAAAAAACTCCGCAAGGACCCACCAAAGACTGTACGAGCTAAAAAGGTTAATATGATTGCTGGAGGTACCGGAATCACACCCATGTTGCAACTAGTAAGGGATGTACTAAAGAACAAAAACAAAGACTCCACAGAGTTATCACTTTTGTTTGCAAATCAGGTTAAGCTTTTTAATTACATTAATTTTTCAATTTCTTAACAAAAAATCTTCTTTATGTTTTTTTTCTAGACCGAAAAAGATATTCTCTGCCGCGCAGAGTTGGATAAATTGGCCCAGGAGCATCCAGATCAATTCAAAGTTTGGTACACCGTTGACAGAGCTGCTGAGGGTAAGTGATATGTTACAAAATAAATTAAATAATTTTTAAAACACATCGTGATTTTTTTTAAAATTTTCATTTCCTAATTCTAACGCACACTTTTGGCCATAGTCCAAAGAATTTTTATTTATATTTTAAATCATTCCCAGTTTTATTGTTTTACGTAATTTTTAAATTCGTCTGCCCCTTGTTTCTTAAATATGTCAGATTGTCATTCATGATTCATGACTTATTTAATACACAAACAGTCCATCTGTTCTACTTTTGTGTTTTTTTTTACATTTTGTTTGACCTGTTGAAATTTGTAAGCAATTTGTTAAAACACTGTACGACTCACGTTTCGTTCGAATATATGAATAAATTGTTTGTTAGGTTTTTTGAATGCATGTATGCATGATGTATGAATTCAATTGTTGGGAAAGGTAATGGATCCTTTTGTAAATAACTTTTCAGTTTTTCAGACAGAATGTATGAATATTATCAGGGGTATTGTCGGCCCTCCAGACTGTCTGAGGAAAAAATTTAAAAAATGTAAAAATATTCAGAGCTGTTTTGAAATTTTTTTCCATACGCAGGGATTTTATTGAAAATATATTTTAAAATTGTTGATCAAGTGATTATGATAAAAAAGAAATAATAATGATCAAGCGATCGGTAATAAACTGGACACTTGTGAGTTAAAATATCAAGAAAAAGATTTATGAAGCAAACTATAGAATTTTCAAAGAGTTGGGGTGGAAGCTTAATAGAAGAAGGATCAGGTTTCTTAAATTAATTGTCCTTTGTATGTATTTTTAAATACGATAAATTAGTTTTTTTTTTTTTAAAGTTTTATTAAATGATAGACTGTGACTCACTTTTAGTTGCTTGTTGTTCAACGAGGATTCATAAAATGTCTCTTTGTTAAATTTTAATTTCAATAACTTATACTTTGACAAACAATAATGAATTTTAACGTTTCTGCAATTATAAATAAGGTTTCAAATTAAAATGTCGGTTTCATTGTTTAGTTAAATCTTGTTATTACCCAAGTGCCAAGCTATTATAATATCACCCCCTTAAAATGCCAGCTAGCCTTATTGTCTTTCAGGAGGAATAAAACAAACTATTAAACTGTTTTACATACAAAAGTAAAAACTGAATTTATCTCCTTGCAGGCTAATAAAAATGATAATTGAATGTGCACAGACCATACCGTCTCGGCAGCGCTGAATAATTCGAGTCATCTAGAGTATAAATGAAAATGAAATTTATAGCCTAGCACCACTAAATAAGTTCAATGATCGCACCACCCCCTCCATACAAATTGGCAAAAAGCCAAATTTCTAAAAAGTAAGACCATGTACTAATATATCGAACTGATATAGCAATTCCGGTATAAAAACTATACTATAAAAAGAACATGTAAAGTAGTAAGACGGATCCAGAAACAATCACCTCTATTACTTATGTCGTTTCGTTTTTTCGACGTCTCTCGTTTTTACTGTCATGTCTTTTTTCATATGTCAAAATATAAGGAAACCCTTAAGTCTACATACAAAAATTATTGCTCGGTGCTCAATTATAGAACAAATGCGGAAGAATCGTTTTCGTTGCCTACTTAGCTCACAACAGCTGCATACATTTCCCAAAAAAGGAGCTCAAATCGTGAAAACGTGCAACTGGTTTTAGCCTCCTCCAGTTAATTTTATTTATATTAATGGAATAAGCAATTCAAAACTTTTTGGACGACCAACTCCTCGTTCCTCAAATGTAGACAAATATGTTCTTGTTTTATTTATCGTAAATAAATTCTTTACAATAAATTATTTAACAAAAATACTTTACAATTTTGCGACCTTGCATTTTTCTGTCGTATGTTAATTTTTGAACGAAATATACCGCCGTTTTTTTCATAGTCGTCGTTTCCTTTCATCTTACAGAATTAAAAACTAAATCATTTAACAACGTCTGACGTTAACACACGACATCAAAAAGAGTGATAAAAGTGGGAAACGACGAACTAATTTCATACATTTAAAGTATCGGAGTCTCTTTTGGAAATTAAAGTTTTTTTAATTGTCTAACTATTTACTTTTATCTTTGGCTTCTTCTTTCATTCAACCAAAGGTTTTTAAGGTAATAGTAGCTAGAGTTATGGGTTCGTTTCCCAGCCACTGCAAAATTGTTTTCCAGGAACATATTAAACATATTACCTCTTGCTAAGCAAATCGTCCAAGAGTATCAGGTATCTCATATCTGGGATATAAGTTAAAGATTGGTTTAAAACTATTTTTTTAATGTAAACTAAACTTGCTTGACTCTAACCATTTTTTTTGCAGATTCTCGTCCGTTTTTTTTTTATTGATTTCATATGATTTCTGCACCAAGTGTAATTTTTTAGCATTCTATTTGTTGTCTTTTCGTTTTTGTTTTTTTTTTTGTTCAAATATCTGATATAATCAATTAAATTTTAGGTTGGTCATTTAGTCAAGGCTATGTGACCGATGATATGATGAAAGAACATCTTTTCCCACCCGACAATGAGACACTTGTTCTACTGTGTGGTCCACCACCAATGGTTAATTACACATGTATACCAGGCTTGGAACGATTAGGCTATGATGCTAATATGCGTTTTAGCTATTAAAAACGAGTGATAACTTGTAAACTGTACCTAGAATCGCTGTCTTGTTAAACTATGTGTTGTGTCTTATTACGACATTTTTGTTAATTTAAAATGTAAGAGGCTTTTTAGATTAAATCTTATTATTAAAGAAATTAACTTTATTCCATGCCTACTAATGTTTCTGAGAGGACTTTATATAAAGGTACATTTGTATATTACTTAGCTAAGTTATTGGAAGTTCAGTATGTATTTAGCTTTTATTTAGTGTCTATTTATTTTTTTAGATAGTAAACATATAAAAGAAATATTTTATAACATTGGTTTTAATTTCAGGCTGGAACTTCAGTGTAGGCTTTATCAGTGAAGACATGATCAAGGCTCATCTCTTCCCAGCTGATGAAAACACAATAGTGCTTATGTGTGGACCACCTCCTATGATAAATCATGCTTGCAATCCAGCATTGGATAAACTAGGATATCATCCTGATCAGAGATTTGCTTATTAAAACTTGCAAAAACAAAAATTGTAAGATAAAATATTGAAGCTATAGAAAGAAAACAAAATATTTTTATTATCGGGTAAGATTAGGGAATATATAAATGGTAAATCAAACATTTAATTTCAAAAGGCATTAAATCTCTTATTAAATAAGAAAAATTGCTATAAAAAACATAAATCAAATTATCAACAAAGTAATTGTATATTTTAGACAACAAAACCACTTAACAACGATGTGCATTTTGTAATTGATAATTCGCATTATTTTAGCTAACATGTGAATATTACAAATATTGTAGACATAAATACAAAAACGGAAAATAAAAAAAATCTATAACTTCTTATTGTTTGACTGTTAAATATGTTAAGGATGGAATATCGAATGCTCGTTTTTATATTATAGAACCTTTTATTTTAAAGTCATTCAAGTTCTAAGCAAATGTCTATAAGGACGAGGGAAACATTTTTGTTTATCACGGGGGAAAGATTTTTGTTTATCACAATTGTATCTTTAAAATTCAGAATGTTTGTTTTCTTCGCCACAGACGGAATGAATCTACGAGCTTAACTAAATAAATGATCCATAGTATTAACAATTGGAAATTGTTTACGTCTTCCTTTGACGATTATAACCGACCTACTGATGATTCTCTTTGTGGAGGTGTAGCTATCCAAAACACACTAGACTCATCTTTAATTGCAATATCTTCTTATCAAAATATCGAATTACATATATATTGCTTTCAAAACCTTTTTAATCCTATAAACTTGCCAAAATTGCAACTGACCATATAACAGGACTATGTGACCCCCATGATGATATCCCATTATTAGCTGACTTTAACCTCTTTGCTTCCAATCCCATCTCTACCTTCGGGGTCCCACAAGTCAGCCCCTTAGGTCCTCTCTTGTTCATTCTTACTATTAACTATATTCCTGTATGTCACTCTTAGCCTAAGATATCAAGTTTTTTAAGACTATTTCTTCGAGACATTATTGTACTCTTGTTCAACTTGATCTCGACAGCTTCTCTGTCTGGTGCCTGAAAAATTGCTTGGAGCTAAATATTACCAAAGCCAATCAATCACTTTTTCACTAAAATGCATCCGATCTCCTCACGGTATCTGCCTTCTCTAGTATCAACCCATATCCAACTCATATTCTTAAGTCAAACTCCGCAGGACGATGCGATGATCCAAAGGACTTTCTGATCCCTACGAGTACCGATCCCTTTACATAACCTTGTTCGCCTCTTTTTGCATACGCGGAGGACAGCTCAAGAATTGGTCGTCCACGTGTCGCCCGTACGAATGCGTTAATATAAGCTGTGCGTGAAGGAATTCGGCGAAATCCTTTTCGGAAAAGATAATCGGCCCTAGCGTGGTATCCGTTCGGAGCGGAAAATTGTTCGCAACGCATACTTTATCGGAGGTTCAAATTGCTTTCGAGGTATCCTATCGGAAAGAATAATAATGCACAAATGCGTTGGCGCATTTTGTTCCGCGAAGAGTTTGTGTCGGACGAAATCGGAAAAACAATTGCATTAAGCTGTCCGAAATTTCACAAATAAAGCACTTTATCGCACTTCAACGCAGTTCGCCGGGTGCGTTAAAATAATGTCAGAGAAAAATTCCGAACAGCTGTTCGGAAGAATACCTCGAAGCAAAAATCCTCCGAATCCTCGGAAAAATCTCGGATTATTCACTTACAAGGTCCAATTGACTCCAGCCGTGTCAGCTACTTAAACGACGTTGTGTTCCATAATTAATGGGAATGTTTGTTCTAATAAAGCCATAATACGAGTACATGGAAAAAATTATGTTTTTTTTTTTTCATTTTATTGCGTTTTTAAAAAGAAACTTGTAACGGGTGATTTTTTTGAGGTTAGGATTTTCATGCATTAGTATTTGACAGATCACGCGGGATTTCAGACATGGTGTCAATGAGAAAGATGCTCAGTATGCTTTGACATTTCATCATGAATAGACTTACTAACGAGCAACGCTTGCAAATCATTGAATTTTATTACCAAAATCAGTGTTCGGTTCCAAATGTGTTTCGCGCTTTACGTCCGATTTATGGTCTACATAATCGACCAAGTGAGCAAACAATTAATGCGATTGTGACCAAGTTTCGCACTCAGTTTACTTTATTGGACATTAAACCAACCACACGAATGCGTACAGTGCGTACAGAAGAGAATATTGCGTCTGTTTCTGAGAGTGTTGCTGAAGACCGTGAAATGTCAATTCGTCGCCGTTCGCAGCAATTGGGTTTGTGTTATTCGACCACATGGAAGATTTTACGCAAAGATCTTGGTGTAAAACCGTATAAAATACAGCTCGTGCAAGAACTGAAGCCGAACGATCTGCCACAACGTCGAATTTTCAGTGAATGGGCCCTAGAAAAGTTGGCAGAAAATCCGCTTTTTTGAGGGAAAACTTCGGAGAACAATTCATCTCAAGGAATGGACCGGTAAGTTGGCCACCAAGATCATGCGATTTGACGCCTTTAGATTATTTTTTGTGGGGCTACGTCAAGTCTAAAGTCTACACAAATAAGCCAGCAACTATTCCAGCTTTGGATGACAACATTTCCGAAGAAATTCGGGCTATTCCGGCCGAAATGCTCGAAAAAGTTACCCAAAATTGGACTTTCCGAATGGACCACCTAAGACGCAGCCGCGGTCAACATTTAAATGAAATTATCTTCAAAAAGTAAATGTCATGGACCAATCTAACGTTTCAAATAAAGAATCGATGAGATTTTGCAAATTTTATGCGTTTTTTTTTTTAAAAAGTTCTCAAGCTCTTAAAAAATCACCCGTTATTTGTATTATGCGTACGTTTTTTCATTTACGATATTATTAAACAATACAAAATAATACTGAGAACAAGACAACCGACCGTTACTAATAAAAAATAAAATTGGATAATTTGAAATACCACTGGCAACCAATCCTAAAAGTATACCACTTGATCGTTCAACGTTCATTTTAAAATAATATACACAACAACGAAAACTAATGAAACTACCGAGGAACGCAAAGCAATTTTTCATTAAATAACACTGACCTATAATTCTATTGATGGAAACCGTGTAATCATTATTCTAGTCAAGATGAGTATGATAAAATTGTCTTTGTATTTGATTTTAATTATTTCAAGTGAAACAGATTTATGTAGGTATACATTTTTATCTTTACAGTAGTTGTTTACTTAATAATGAGAATTTATTTAAATATTTTACCAATGAAACACGATTCAATGCAAAAAAGCACTAATCATGGCTTAAATTTTGTATTTAATTTCAAGGGAAACCACGAGTTCACCGCTGTTTATCTTTGCTCGAAGGGTATTTTCCATTGAGTTACATTATGTGTATCTTGTGACTTTTTTATATTAGCACAGTAGGTACTAATGGTTTTCATTTTGAAAGTCATAAAAAGTTTCATCTGATGTGGCGTTGTCGTTTATAAGATCAAGTATTTAACGGGGTAGGATTTTTAAGTTCTCATACATACATATAAACCTTTTATTTAATTTTGTTAATACAGGAATCTGTGCAAAAGCAAGCCAACATTGCATTATATTGATAAAAACGTGCCATCATTGAGTCACAAAACAACTATTTCTGATAAAATATTTATTCATGAACAATAATTATTGATTCCAACTATTTTTATCACGTCTGAACTTAAGTATTTTCTCACGATCATTAAGACTTTCTGATTTTTAAATTTCCTTTCAAGATTTTTGCAAAATTAAGCAATTTGTGAATTATATACATACGAGTATGTATACACAATTTCAGCGTTTTTTAAATTAAGTTACAAAAGAAATTTGTATGTGGAAAAGATTGTGGTTGTTGGGAGTAACAAGAAGGCTTTAAGCTAAGTGTACACAAATGTTAAGCTCAGTGTACACGATTGGTAGATCTTACAATATTGTCAGATCTGTCAGTGGAAAACATGCTTATACAATGTCTTACAATCAATTGTCGGAAAATTTATCTGACAGTTAATTGTTAGATCATTTTCTGACAATTAATAGTAGGAATTCTGACAATCATGTGTACGCTCGCTGACAAACGTGTAATCTTGTAATTAGTTGTCAGAAAATGTATCTGACAATTAATTGTAAGACGGTAAACTGTAAGGTATTTTATATTTGTGTACGCACACAATTTATTGTCAGGCCTGCCAATTTTTATCGTTGTCTGACGTTTCTGACAATGAAGAAATTGTTAGATGTAAGTATTTTAGTATCATACAATTTTTTCATTGTCAGACAATTTGCAGCCAAGGTTCAAATGAAGCAGTTTCCATAACCAACAAAAACTGACAATTAGTTGTGTGTGTACACGGTTGGTAGAAAATCTACCAATCTCTTACAATTAATTGGTATGTATTTGGCCAGCTATCTGAAAATAAATAGTCAGCCAACTTCTCGACCGAATGACCAATCCGGTGGCGGTCATGCCCTGCATGGTCTCCGGTGGTTCCAGTCTGTTCGAGTCGAGTAGCTAAGCCCGGAATATTTGCCCAGATTAGGAAATCGACGCGTTGAAGTTCATGCTGCGCTCACACCACCGGTCGATTTGGTAATTAAATCGACATAATTATTCCACGCTCTTGCGAAGTATTCCATTGCTTGTCTGTTTGTATACTGCAGCTGTCTTGTTCACAAATGTCAAATATGATTGACGTACGACGCCATTTTCATAAATTATAACATATTTCGATAGGGTGATTAATTTTGCGCCATCTTGTATGTATAATAAGGGATTTCCATATAGAAACGGGTATTTGAAAGGCATATATCATTGACATTATGTATGAAATATAATATCGTTCAAAATGGCGGCTTCGCTGTTTATCCGAGAGGTCTAATTTTCGATGATTTTCGGGTATGATTGTAAGATAGTGTCGTTCAAAATAGATAATAAGAGTATTCATGTAAGCGCGGAAAACCCTCGTAATTTTATCTCCGTAGAAACGAGCTGTCAAAATTTGTATGGGAAAAAGTTTCTGCAAATCTCATAAAATTATCTCACAAATTTGCTGCGGAAAGTGCAGAAATAAACCTCGTAATCTAAAGAAGTATGGATTCTGACTTTTAATTTGACATTTCACAAAATATTTCCCACATTTACGCAAGTATTTCTTAGGGGGTGTTCATGAAAACATGCTGCGGAAAGTTATATCTTTCTACAAAGCGGAAAATTATCTCGTTACATGAATAACCTTAATATGTAATTTTAATAATTACATATAGGTTAATTTTTGTAATTATGCATTCTTGACTATTCTTTAATTATATTGCGTTTTCATTCACGTTTGTGCATGCGTCAAAATCGAAAAATATGGAATTTGTATTAACCTTAAGACCTCACTTTATTTATTTGAAAATCGTTCTTTGGTTTTTTGAAAACTTTTTCCTGCTTGTCTTTTATTTAATTAATTCATTAATTCATATTATATTTTATCAAAAGTTGTAATCGCACAAATAATATTAATCAACGGGTAAAACGTCAAATTTTCGCCAATCTGTCAGTTCTAGAGCCACATTCCCACTATTTTTCTTTCAATTTTCTATTATTCGATTGATTGAAACAAATTCACTTCACACGAGTATATACCTATGTTTTTGTATGTACATACTTACATAGCTACTGGTTTGGTTTAAACGAGAGCATGGCATAAAATAAATTCTCTGGGACCAACAATTCGAGGAGATTTACAACTTTAAGATAGATTTGTTTCTTAATGTGAAACATACTTAAGAAATCTTCAAAAAATCACCAGCATATATATATGTTACAAACAAGAATGACTAGAGAAAAAAACATTAAATTAATTCAAACTAGTTTGATTATAGGGATTACTGACATAATACATGGACACTGTGGCGTATGTGGAAGTTTTTATTATATAATTTTAAAGCAATTAAACTTTTTCGATATGGCTTTTTTATATTCTGTATTTAGATAAATCATTAATTTTATGACCCGACCCGCGTAAGTGTGCAAAGACTTATGAGTTATGACATAATGATCAATTTAAGACTTCTTACAGAGTTATTATTTCCATAAATAAAAAAAAAGTTGAATGGTAATTAGTTTCTCTGGAAACATTTCTCAAACATTTCATCTTTCTTTTTTGTTTGTTTTTGAAAATCATATTATAAAGAGGTTAAGGTAAGCAGGTTTAAAGAAAACATACAAATCACCAAACGATGAGTCAATAGATACTGTTTGTCTTGGAATTCCCCAAAAGTTGTTGATTTTGTTTTTGTTAACAAATATTTAGTGAAAGTACAAAAATTGAATATCAAGTGTTTGTATTTGAATTTCTAATTTAGTAAACATTTGTTCTTTTTTTTAACGAAATTTTAAATTTAAATTTACTGCATGTTTTCACACAAACATTTATGTATGTCTTTTTGTATATAATAAATTGATTAGTTTTAAAATATGACTAATTTTATGATAGTTCTTAGCATTTAAATATAAAAATTCAAAAGAATTTTTTAAATTTTATAGAATGAATTTTTTAATTTAAAAATGCCGCTATAGATTTTTTTACAGTTGATTATCACAATTTAATCGATCAGTAAACATTTAAAAGCCAATTAATTAAAATTCTAGAATGAAACAACTAAAGAAGAATTTTGTATTCAAAAGATGAACCTGGGTTGTTTTTTTTTTCACCCAAAATCATATGCACATACTTTATAAATTTTCTAGGAAGAAGGAACGGATTCAAATCACATTAGTCACTTAAAATCAAAGCACGTTTCAGAAACATGAAAGTGGAAACGTTCATGATGACACTAAGAATTTAGAGCAACATATTCACCGTTTGAATAATAATTTTCGGTAAAGTGTTTATAACTGTTTTAAAGTAAATATTTAAGGTTTTCCCATTTGAAGGTCGAATTTCGGGGGTGACGCACACGTAAAACGTAAGAAGAAGTGGAGTATCTTTGGGCTCTTCTATTTACAGATTTATTTTTTAACAGTGTGAACCCACACGGAGCGGGGAATATCGGAAATTCGGCTCCCAAATCATGCAATTTGTAGGGGGTATTAACATATTCACCTAAACAATGCAAACATTTTTTTCTCTCAAAAACGATAAGACATAAAAACACCTGCTTTTCAGTGTACGATTGAAAACCAATAAGAGCATGAAATACAAAAAGTCTAAAGTTTGAGTTTAAAATTATTTTTTTGAAAACTCAATAGAGTTTGGCACCAAGCTCTTTTATCGAAAATGCGTTTTGATGAATCTCTTCTTCAATAGATCATAAACTACCTTTCGAACCGCCCAATACAAGTTGTATTGGATGGTTTTAAGTTTGAAATTCATTATAGATAAATTCTGGTTTGCCACAGGGCTCCACTTTGTTTCCGACTCTCTTTCTGTTATTCATCAATGATCTTTTGTCTGAAATTTCTAATCCATTAAATTGTTTTGCTGAGAGTACCTCAGCTTCTCATATTTGTTTCCAGATGCATGTTCTTGTTCTTCGGACGTGGATTTAGAACTGCAGCGTATGATAAGCTCATTAAATTCTGATCTCGATAGTATTGTCAAATGGGACCAAGAACGCTGCTAAGTGTTTAAGTTTCGTTCGACGTTGCAAGAAATTTATATTTCGAATTAAAATCAATTTTGCAAATCTAAATTTTTTGGCAGATTTACCCTTCCCTGTTATATTATCAAAACAACTTTCAGCTTTTAATCTGCAAATGAGGTTTGTTTAATTTATTTCAATTCTGAAAATTATATCCAAAACATGAAAGAAAGTATTTTTAGCAAAAAGTGATAGGAGATAAAAATGATTCGGTAAATTCATCAAGCACATATTTCTCGACTGAAAGTAAATTAAGGATTTTAAATAATAATAGGCAGATAGCAAATTACAATAAAACAACGACAAAAATCAATCAATCTGAAATGGCATTCCATCCACCCAAAACAAAAATATTTCCATTGAAAAATTCAGATTGTCAATAGAAGGGAACATCTTCCGGGTTGCCCCTATTTGATCAGTTTTCACCCATGGGAATACATTTCATTTTTTGACAAACTATCATTTATCAACAAATCAACTTGACTACAAATAACATAATTTACAATACTATTGCACTGAGTTTAAATTAAAGAATTTTGTGTTATTTAAAAAAAAAAAAAACATTTTCTTCGACTATTTTTTTATTTTGTGATCAAACTTAGGTAAAAATTAAATATCATATCTTTTGTTTAAACCTATCGAAATGAATCATTTTGTCTGAAATAACTTTATTAATCTTATATCTCTCAGAAGAATGCTACCGAACTACCTACACCTTTTTGATTTTCAAAAAAAAAGTTAATCTCTTGATTAGAATTTTTAATTTTAAAATTATAAAATGCCAATCGTTAAGACAAAGACTTTAAAGATATGCGTCATTGGCCTGAGTAAGTTAATTAATTGAATTTCAATAGATAATGGTTTCTATTTTTGAAATTTGATTCTCGCACTGATAATAATAGAATTCTGTGACACATGTCGTGATTTCTAAGCCACGATTCTTTGAGAAACATTATACAAATGATAATGAATTGTATTGAAAACAATGAAAACCCAAGGCAAACCTGTATAATGTTTTTGCAACTTTTTTTTTTCATTTTGAGGTGGTGTAAAGTTTTTGTTACATCTTTTTTTCCACAAACAATAATCCATCAATAAATTGATTCATAAATTATGATATGAAATATTTTGTTTTGTTTTTACTTGATATTGATGATAGTTTGCAATGACACTGATGGAAAAAATGTGTTGTGAACCTAAAGTTGTTTAGAGTTCCATAATAAATTACAGTAGCCATGTTCGTTTGGAGGTTACAAAGTACCTATTCATGAGTACTATACTAGACATTTCCAACGGAAAGCTACTTTACAAAGCACGCCTAGAGTAGGTAGAACGGAAGTAGTGTTAATTTGTCAGTGTACAAATTATATAGGTACGTAGCTTTTTTTATGTTGATGATTGCATACGTGTACGTGTTGGGAAAAAATGATCAGATTTATGATGACTCAAGTCGAAGAAATAAATACGTGAGTTGAAATGCTAAGTGATGTAATTTCACTTGAGTAAAGATAAGTTGAAAGCACTCATTAAAACGAGTTGAAATTCGAAGCTTTAGTAATTTACATCACATGATAATGAATTTCATTTAATTTGGGACTGGCGGCCATTTATTTTTAAATAATTGAATATTTTTAATATACCATATGTAAATAATTCATACTTTCCATAATACGAGAATTCCCAACATTTTTGACTTTACATTGACAGTACATCATTTATTTTTAGTCATTAGGACTTTATTTGTTACTTCTGAATAAGGGTAGGGTATATAATATAGTGGTTTCTTTTTAAATTATATGTTTTGACATTGACAGAGCTGTTTCCCGCTGGAAATCTTGACAGAAAGTCAGTATATCATACCTCCGCGGAACGAAATGAGTCGCTTAACGCTTGAACAACGTTGGGAAATATTGAAAACTTTTTTTCAAAATTGAGTGCTTTGTAGCCCAAAAAGTACATTTTTTGAAAAGAAGTTTTGGCCGATATTAAGCACCCACCCCGTCAGATGTACGCAAGTTTTTGCAAAAAGTTCGTGGTATGCTAGTGGACAACACTCATGGTACCAGTCGTCGTACCGTGCGCACAGATGAGAATATGGATACTATAGCCGAGAGTGTGAAACATCAACACACCATCTATCTGAACAGCTCAAAATTTCACTCACTAGCGCATAAAGATCTCGGATTATTCGCTTACAAGGTCCAATTGACTTAGCAATTGAAGGTGCACGACCACCAGCTGAGGTAGGCACTTGAACGACCTTGTATTCCATAATTAATGGGAATGTTTGCTCTTACTAATAAAGCCACAATATATGGACGCAATCTAATTTTGTTCATTTTCTTGCATTTTTAAAAAGGAACTTGTATTTGGCCCACCCTTTAGATACACATTCTAAGTTTTAACTAAATTTGTAAACCTACTGGAATGCATATACTCGGACACTCAGTCAGCAGTGTGGACAGGAAGGGAGTTATCGGAGTACTTCGAAACACTATATGGGTTGAAACAAGGATGTCTTTTATCGCCTTTACTCTTTGCTCTATACATAAACGATCTCCATGCGATCATTGAAGGAGGTCTTAATATACATAGATAGTTTAAATGTTAGATTGTTGCTGTATGCTGACGATATGGTGATCTTAGCAGAGGATGTCGAGGTTTTGCAACGAATGATACAACGTTTTGAGAAGTACTGCGCCAATTGGAATCTCGAAGTTAATCTCTCAAAATCGGAAATTATGGTCTTCCGAAATGGCGGTAGGCTATCAAGTAGGGAAAAGTGGACTTTCAACGGAGAGGAAATTCGGATAGTACCTCAATACACTTATCTCGGTGTTCTACTCACTCCAAAGATGAACTTTTTGAAGCATGTAGAGAAAAGAAATACAGCACCAAAAAACAGCATCAACGCAACATGGCATTGTTTTTTTAGCAAGCAAAATATCAACCTCAGCCACAGACAAGAGAAATATACAGATGTAGAATATGGGCTACATCGAGTTTAGTTCAGTTCCTTAATGTAGATGGCACCAGTTACACTATTTTTCGCTTGCGGTATGATAATAGAAGTTTAATAAGATGATCAAACTTCCTTTTTCTTTGAAAGCTAGCATACAAAATCTAAATTTACCATGACTCATACTCAAACAAGTCTGAGAAATTCACATCCTTCGAAAACATTAAACATACCATTACGATTAAGATACCTCCATAGAAAAAAACCAGTTCCTTCGAACTTCGAACCACTGTGACTCCACACACCCCACTACCACCACTGTCCACGAACCATGATCAACGAAACACAAGAACACAATTGCCTGTGCGTTTGGGGGTTGATTGGAATTTTAAGAAGTAGAAGTAGTAGTAGTAAAATAACAATATTCAAAGCAGTTTTATGAGGGGATATTCTTAGGTATAATTGTAACTTTCTTTTTAAAATGAAAAGAAAATTATTAAAAGCAGTTTTATACCAATTTTAAATATTCATTAAATTTTCAAGACGTTTGTTTTGTGTTTTTCCCTTTTGCCCCGATTTTTTTGTGTTTTTGCTCGTCCAAATACAATTTTTTCTCAGCAAAACTAGTATCATAAATGAAAGGGCATCTAAACGGTGCTTACTACAAATGGGATCTTTAAACCACTCAGGATTAAAGCTATCTGTTTTTGTAATACATAAAGATATTATTTTGGATTTTATATTGATGATTTCTGGACTTTTGATGTATATATTTTCAAAAACATTTATTTGTAGCTTACAAATTTCAAAAAATATATTGGACGGGGGAAAAAGTTTACCAAAGTCTGATTCTGAATTTGAGTATACTTTGTGGTGCATAAGAAATTCAGAATTTTCGGTTAGTGTTTTATCCGTTTTAAGTAATGTTTGAGAACAATTCCGACATGGCTCTTTCATCGATTTAAACAGCTTATAAATACAGTATCCTGCAAAGTATCGAATGGACATGCTTTTGATAGTGTTTGAGACAGATGGCCGTTCATCTGAATCAAAACAAATGATCATGTCAAAGTCAGGACTTAATTTTGCTTCTGTTTTGGCTGTATTGATATCCAAAATTGGCTTTTCAAATGTTGTATTTACAACTGCAGACCAGTCAACATCAAGAATTTCATCTGAATCTTTTTCGCAGTTGGAGAATTTAGATGCAAATAGTAGATTCAAAGAAATAATCTTGGCTATAATTGATTGAAATTCAAAAACGTTTGGATTTCTTTTGTTTGCGTTTCGGGCACGAACATGTGAAAAGAAATTTTCCAGTGGATCCTGGTTCATTTTGTTCAAATAAAAATAAGAAAAATCGGGATAATCGGTAAATAAGTCATCGGCCAATGAAAGAAAAGATGTAATAGTTAAAACCATTCCCTTAAAGCAATGAACGGTTGTGTTTTTAGTAAGTTGTAATGACGCTAATAAATCTTTCACTTCATTTAAGAATTCTATATTAATGCTGTTTTTAACTAACGGTGGGTGTCCATTTAAAATATCAAACATTTTATCAATTTTTTTGAAAAAAATTGACGTGGCTTTGGCCTTACCCTCAACGGTCTTAGAAAAACCCGAAACTTCCAGCATTGCTAAGATTGCCGATGATACGCTGTGTGAAAATACTTGAGTAGCCAAGCTAACTGACATCTTTTGAAAATTTGTAGGATCCACGTGTGCTTGTGTGATTTTCGGACAAGCTCTTACAAGATTTTGAGAGTCAATAGCATATAATTCTCTTAAAACGTCCCAGCTTATAACATCTCCATTAGGAAAGCAAAAGTCTGAAGTTATAAGATTTGTTCTGATGGACTTTACTAGATGAGGTACATCAAAACAAAGGTATATCTTTTTTCCTTCATAAACAAACCAATTGTTATCGATGTTTTTATGTATTCCTTCTTTGTTTCCAAGTTGTAAAAATAGACTTCGGTTTGTTGATCCTTGGTCGCATGTAAGCGCCCGTACAAATATTCCCAGGTTCGCACAAATATGCAAGCATTTAAAAATTTGTTGTTTTAATTCTAACACGGGACAAGATGTCGCTGTAACAACATAGTTAAGAATATATTTGAAATTGGAGCAGAGTCCCCTTATCATGAAAACGCAAATAGTTTTTCCTCTGATTGGTTCTCTTTTCCCATCACCATAGTCAACAAGCCCGTCAATTCTATCCTTAAACTTATTATACGTTACATTTTCCTCGATCGATATTTCATCAAAAATAAGTACTACATTTTTACTCATTTCAGGTAATTCATCAACTTTTTCCTTTATTTTTGATAAAACTTCTTCGTGGAAGCCTGGCGAAAGATGTTTTATATCCATCCACTTGTATAAAGAAGTGGGATGAGGAAGGTGGAATTCAAGAGTTTCCCTCATAAAGTTATAAAGAGCAGCATTTCTAAAAAATATATTTTGAGAAAGCCATTTTTCGTCTTCAGAATAGGTTTTTTGCTTGATCATTAGCATTTTTGCAAAAGTTTTTGCATTTTTGTTTACCACAGGCAATGAATCAATAAACATTGATACCGTTTTCGTGGTTGTTTCTCTATTTTTCTTTTTTGACAAGCTTCCTACTTTCAATACATTTATTTTGCGCCGCAAGGCAATATATTTTAAATTGCTTTGTTTTCGTATGTCTTTTATCTTCTTTTCTAAATTGTATATTTTAAGTTTTAATTTTAAAATTTCATTTTTGTAGTCTTGGCAGTATTGGTCATTTTTTTGTGAAGAATATTCAGTACTAACATTTTTCTGAAAATATTCGTCTGATATTGATTGAAACTCCGGTAAGGTTAAGTCTACATCAGAACCTTCTGTATTAAAAGTTGGTTTCAAATAGGTTGCGATATTTGAACCGAACGAATTTAAAATATTTTTAAGATATAAGCTGGGGACAGACTCTTTTTTAAGATTTTTTTTTAATATTAAATTTTTTTCAAAGTGTCTTTCACATAAATAAAGATTTTTATGGAGGACATCTTTTAAATTGCAGGCATCATGCCACTTTCTGAAAAGAACTTCGTTCTTCTCCCGAGCCGGAAATTTGAAAAATTTTGTGGATCGATTCTCCTGCCTCTTAGCTCCACAAGAGGAAATACAACATTTTACACGGTATCCGTACCTGTGCTTACTAGTATCAGTTGAAAACATTTTTAATATTAAAAATAAAGCTGCAGAAAAACTTTATTTTGTCCTTAAAAATCTAAACAGATAATACCTACTTTATACCTATTTACAAAAATGAAATGCATAAGAGATAGAGATGCAGAACAATACCATGTTCTTAAAAACCAAACTATACCTTGTAATCAAAATCAGTAAAAAAAGTAAGGCAGGATAAAAGATACATACATAATAATATATGCTGAAAAAAAAAAACTATCCGTAGACAACCATTCCTGAACCATAAGCTATAAAAATTTCCATAGACATACACAACCATTCCCTTTGGCAATTTTACTACTACTACTTCTACTTCTATCTTAAAATTCCAATCAACCCCCAAACGCACAAGCAATGGTGTTCTTGTGTTGCGTTGATCATGGTTCGTCTTCGTCTTCGTGAACGTGCCGTGGACGGTGGACCGTCACTGTGCTGTGGTTCGAACTTCGAAGTTCGAAGGAACTGGTTTTTTGTGTAATCGTAATGGTATGTTTAGTTTTTTTGCAGGATGTCAATTTCTCAGGCATGTTTTAGTATGAGGTATGCTAGGTTTCGATTTTGGTATGCTAAGTTTGAAACTTTTTTTGAACATGGTTTTGTTCTACGATTCTACATCTGTATATTTCTCTTGTCTGTGCCTCAGCTCAAAATGGAAACTTTTTCTGGCAGCATGCAGAGCTATTCAAACTTATAGTGCACAAGTATGGGGATTTGGAACATTTGATGAAGTGGATAAGCTGCAAAGATACTTTCTGAAAAGAGTTTTAAAACTACCGTCCTGCACTCCAAACTATGCATTATCGATTGAAACTGCAGCTGAAGATGGGCACTACTACACACTGGATTTACACCTTAGATATGTTCAAAAGACTTTATTTAAATACAGTGACACGAGACTACCTAAGAAACTTACCAAAATCCTCTTAGAAAAACAACTTTTCTGGGTCAAGGAGATTAACTCAATAGGAAACAGTTTTGGCTTGCACTGGGATGAGAATATGATAAACGAAAGAGATTGGATAACCAACAACTCACAAATTCTTGAGCAACTTAAATTGAAGGGAAAACAAGAAGCGGAGCAGAGAGCGAGGGGAAGCAGCACACGAATTTTTAAGATGTTGGATTATTCAATAGGACCGCAATACATAACAGATGACTTAGTGACTTACAAAATATCATGGATTTTCAAAGCTAGATGTGATCTTATCTCCCTAAATGAAAATAGGCGTGGGGGCAACGCATCTTCTTTATGTAGCCTGTGCAACATGAGAGAACAAGAAGATATTCAACATTTCCTAGGCAGATGCCCCGTGCTAAGAGAATTCAGGATAAGACACTTTGAAAAGGCAACTCTAAATGAAGCTGAAATCATTGCTGCACTTAACGGAAATTGCAGGGCTGACTGGAACAGACTTTCGAGTTATATATACGTGGCCATAACCTATAGGAAACAAATCCTAACTGAATTTATTTGATTTGAAAATAGAATAGGATTTCTCTTTAAATTTATCAAAAATTATATATCTTTTTTGTATATATATAAATGTGTACTTAAAGATAAAATTATTAAAATAACTTTTCACTTACCCGACAGACGACTCTTTATGTCATTGTCGTAAGTTTTAAACTTTTCAACATAACTTACTCTAAAGTAAAATTCAAAAATGTATACAAATATTAAGTTGGAAATAAAAAACATTTTACTACTACTACTACTACTACTACTACTACTTACTACACATTCTAAGGCTCCCCACGCGTTTTAAATTAATATCCCGAAAGGAATACATATACTAATATTCATTCCTGCAGGTAACAACGCGTGCTTTGTTCGGGAAAATCTATTGCGGGTCTTATGAAACCGCTGAAATTTAAGAGAAGAATAAAGGAAACCCATCCATCGTTTATTATTACCAGAATAAAAAGGATATTTAATAGGGAAATAATGCAGGTAAGCCAGCTTCGACAAATATCGGATGTCTCCAGTGTAACTCATTACAACAAAGTTGAAGATCAACGTCAAAGTCGGAGATGTTTTAATGTGCAGGTTTGCTTGCAAAGACGAATGTATTTGCTCTGTTTCTGTTTTCGCAATAATTACAATCAAACACTAGATTTACAAAAAAAAATGTAAACTGTTTTTATTAGAGTCCAACGCCTTGTAGAAAACCTAATGCGAGAAACAGATTAACACAGCAACTTCAACAGCAACTTTAACAGCAACGACAACTTCAACATCAAAAGTCTTGTGAAATAGATTACAACGTGAACAGCGTTTTTGACAGCATATATAATCAAAATAGTTTCAAATGCGAAATGAATTTGCCGTACATAGTTTGATAAAAATTAACGTAAATTCCATCAATGTAAACGACCTGCAATTTGTCGTACTAAAATAATTTGTTTTAAGTAATTCTTTCATTGTCAAAACCAAAATAAATAGACAAAACAAAAAGATGGTTCTCACATTTTCATTTGAGTGTTGATAATACTGACAAATTTTACATTAAAAGTTGGTAGCATTTGCACAGCGACAGCAAATTTAGGGTTTAGGTCTAACGTTGATGTCGATGTCGAAGTTGCTGTGTTAATGTAATCAAAGCCATTTAAAACCACTGGCTCTAAAAAGAGTGACGCGGTTGTCAAAGTTGCTGTTGAAGTTGCTGTGCCAATCTGTTTCTCGCATAAGCCTACAATGACTCACAATTCTCAACCATTCCTTTGTGCGTATTGTCGGCAGAAATGGTTGAGACTTACAGTTTTTTGTCGATTCCTAAGGGCCAAGATGAGAAGTTCTTTTCTTGACAACTTGAATGATTGGCCACTTCCTCGCAAAGAGGCAGTACTGCTGTATCTACCAGTGGCTGGGAAAGAACGTAAAATTTCTGCATGATAGTCTACAGCACTAACTATTTAAGACAACTTATTAAGATTAACCTATTCAAACCTCAATGTTAATCAGGTTAAAAGAAAACCTTAACCTAATATAGTTTTTGTAATTTTTTCAAGAACTAGAACACATTATACCATTGATTTTGAGTATTCGATTGAAAATCAATTTAGGGGCAATAAATTTAATACAAAAAGACAGTTTAGTGCTGTTTCACAATCAGTTAAAATTGTTTTTCTTTTCGTAAAATCGATACATCTTTTCGGAGATTTTAGCTGAAAGCAGAGGTGTTATTAGAGATGAGATGGAGCCCAAGACGCAGTAAGATTTTGAATATTTTTTTTTCTATTTTATTCGAACTTATTCCGGTTTCACTCGGTATTGGCTATATAACAGAATGAATTTACATAGATACATCTCTGACACTAATAACTTCTTTGAATAGTTAATGTTTTTGGAAAAGTTATTGAAACTCTTAGTTAAAATTGTACTTTCATACATTTGTACTTTAGGTTATTAGTTATTAATATTTTAATTCCACGTTGATTAGCCGTCAGTTGACTGTCTCTAAAGCCATTTTTTAATTTTCGTTTCTGTAGTATTTATTCAATTAAAAATCTCGAACACAAGCACAAATATTCTACGAAGTGCAGAGCTTGGGAAAAGTGATTGGAGTTTAAATAGAATGTGTACCGAAATGTTGGAACAAATATTTCTGGATTTTTAATAAAATTTCAATTTCTTTCTAAAACCCACTATTATGAAATCTGCATAGTTAATCCACACGCAGTGATTTTGTAATACTATCTAGAAGATTTTTTTTTAATAAAAAAAATAATTCAAAATTAATATTTAAAAACATTGTTGCAACGATTTTAAATTATGCCATCGCTAATTCATATTTGTTAAAGAAATCAACTTGTTTTAGCAATTTTAAAAAATTAGTTTCATTCTGATGAAAATTTTTCTCTAATAACAACATTCATGTTTCGAACAAAAGATCAGGTACATGCGATCCAACCGAACCATTCATTTTATGCAAATTTCAATTTAAAATGTTTGTTTTAGTAAAAGAATTTCCAAGGTCTTAAGGGCCAGCCTTTTAAGGTTATTTGTTTTTTTGTTGCTTCTTTTTCTTTTAACTAGACACATAACAGACATGTTTAAGGTTTTTTGCCCTAACTGGTTATAGGTATGCAAATAAGTCTTGTTTATGTTTACTTCTTGAAGGTCACTTCTGTAAAGCATTCCAAGAAACAGGAAAAGTTCATTGACTGCCATTTCTTGTACACTTATGTTGATACACATTAACATTCTCGATCGGATATACATATGTATTTAGATACAGAACGAGGCTATTCGAACCCGGGAATGGAATGACAGACATTGGTTAGTAAAAATAGTATCCACCATCAATAAAAAAAGCATTGATTAAATGTTTTGTTTAATAAATAAATAATTTTATTTTGTAATGACTTTTGCATTACCATATTTTTTTGTTCTTTCATTTACTTACAAATCTAAATTACAAAAATTTTGGTACAGCCTGCAAATATCGCATATCCACTAAGTTATTTTTTGACAAATTCCATCAATAAAGAAAATCATTGCCTTATAGCAATTTTGAAACTTACATAATATTTTTTTCTTTTTTTTTATAAATAAATATTATAAATTTGTAATTAATACATTCAAACATTGAATGATTTTATAGTTAGGTTAGATTCATATTTCTTTTTTAACATAAATGTTTAAATATTTGTGATTTTTTGTTTAATAAATACTTATACCATCTAATGAGTTAAAAACTGGCCATAATGGGAAATCGATTTGTTTATATCGCGAAATCAATTGGTAATATCGATTTGTTGCACATCAATTCATAAAAAGGCCAGTTCAATGAGATTATGAAGTGTTTGGTTCTGCATCCTACTGTCTACAATCACGTTTTTTTTTTAGTTTGGTTTTGTCACTGTCAGAATTATGCTGTGAATATGACATCTTTGCCAGTTTTAAAGTCTTTGCACAAGTATTGAGGACAACACTTGGGGAATGACCATGAGGGATCGGTTTTGAGTTCTTGACATTCTGGCATATCCATGCTGGGGCATGTTTCGATATTGATTGTCAATGTGTTGATGTCACATGTCATTGCTGCACAAATTCCTTTTGGCTTGTATTCTTTGTTTGGCAACATTGAACGATGGGTGATTTTGTCAAAACATCTACCAGGATGTGCTATAAGTAAAAACAAAATAAAATCTTCATTAGAAAAACTATTTTATTAAAATTTTGTGTATATATTTTTTTTAATTCGGTTCAATTGACGTCAGTGGATATAATTAATTTATATTATTTTTTGCAACAACAGGCTGGAATTTCTTAAAATTAAAACTTGAAATACAAGCTCTGATATGCTTATGGCGCGAGTGCTTAAAATCAATTTCCTACTCTGTATATAACTGGTTATTTCGACCAAAAATATGATATCTGACGCAGTTTGAAATGATTTAAAATTTATCATGTCTGGGATTTTTCTTAGAATTGTTTCGTGAGCAAATTTTGGAAATTGGGCGTGACTCTTGAGGTATATAAAAAAATTAAAACTGCTATTTTAATTAAATGTCATAATAGTGAAATCGAACGGGACGAAAATGGTTTCAATTCATTTTCATTATGTCAAAGATGTTGTTTGTTTAAGTCGTAAAAAATTTAATTGAGTTAAGATCGCCTTACTTGTCGAGATTTTTTTAGTTTTTGGCTACAATCATGCACATAAATAATAAAATAATAAAAATGTTAGTGATGAACCGATTTAATAACCGTTAGAATTGCAAAATTGTCAAATATAAAATTTGAGAACGAATGGGTGTTATACCATAATTGTGAAGTGGTTTATGTCATTAAAAATTTGAATATAATCAACTTTAGTTTTTCAATATGGTTAGAATTGCAAAAGCTTGACACATATCTGTAATTAAAACAAATTAAAAATAGTTTTATATTTGACCTGTGATCATAATATAAGATCTTAAAAGATCTCAACTTTCATTGAATGAGTTCGAATTGATTGATTTTATTGTCTATTATTATACTAGCGACCACATTATGAGTTGCTATAAAAATAATTATAGTTCAATAATCAAAAATATGCTATTTTAAGCCGGTGTTTTACGTGTCGTTCAGGTGCATAAATATTGACAAAACAGTTATTGATAAGTTCTTGAATAAATTGAAGTTTTCAAATGTTTGGTGTTAATCTGTGACTCAAAACAAAAGTGACAACTTAAACAAATAACGGCTAATGGAATTGTAGCGTCTATTGAACCTTAAGTCAAATTTATTTTCGAATCAAAACAAATAGTACTAACCAGGATTGTAGTAAGCAGGTTGTACGAACACAGCCGCATTTGTATAGCTGATTGCGCAAATAATGATGACCACACTGAGGATTGCACTGATTTTCAAGCACGACATTTTGAATTGTTTTTTTTTTTATTTTGAATCAAAATCACTTAAAAGTTTTTTTTTTTAAATCTCGTTTTACTGAGCACTTGTTTATGATTTTTGTTTTTCTGTCTGAGCTTTTATAAAAGAACTTGGATTATGTCTTTTTGTTAAGTCTTTTTTTTTCATGTAGATTGTTAAGAGTTGTGATCACTTTGAGATCTTGTTTGAGACTAAAGATACTTTCTGAAGGCGGGTTCAATATAAATAAGAAAATTATTTAGAGAAAAAAAAAAAAAACAAATACTTCTGCGATGGGATTTTTTGGTTCGGATTTTGTGTATCGGTATTTTTTGAAGTCTTCTTTTATGTCATTCTCGTAGGTAGGTTTATTATTTTGACGTGAGTGATTATGACGAAGATGTTCAACATGAATTGAAACTATTTAATTGGCAAAAAATGACGAAAACAACATTTTAAAAGAAGAACGCGCGTAGGTATGAATTAAGAACTTAAAACAGGAACCAGTCTAAATACCTTTGAATTTAATCAAGCAAAATGTGGAATAAATTAATAAAATAAAAACAAACAATAGACTTAAGAATTGCTGGAGATGGGTTTATCCAAGATAAGTGAGAGCAGAAGCGCCCATATGGGTTTATAACATCCGTTTGAATGATATATGTATGTAGTTCATACATATGTATGTATATTAAAAACCGTTGAAAAGGTGGTTTTGTTTTTAACTTGAAACTAGCTTGTTGTTTTTTGTTTATAAAATCTTTTGCATTCCATAACTACCTATAATCCAATACTCAACAGTATTTTAGTTTTACGTCTGACATATTAAATTAATGCACCGTTGTTTTCGCCTTTTTTTTATAAGAATCTATTGGTATTAATGCTAGTCGCGTAATTGTATCAAGTTCATTGGACTGACCGGTTACCGGCGCTTGTTGTTGTTGACATTGAAAGTCCTTAAATATTTGTTTTATGTATTGTTTAATAAAATGGAAAGTTTTAAACTTTTCTTTATAAAGGTTATTTATTGACTAAGATGGGTTTTATGGGAATCTTAAGCTATTTTTAGTGACTTTTGGGCATAAGCATTTTTGTGAGTAATGACATGCAAATAATATTATTGTTCTTCTATAACTACTCTGGTAATGTTACTATGTATAATAATTTGACATTTTCTGTTCTGAAATTCAACATATGCGAAATGAGAATGTGGGTGCCCGTATGTACGGGTGGAGCATCTAGTGGTTTCTTTTTAAATCATATAATATTAATATTAACATATACATATAAGTCATTATCATACCTCCACGGAACGAAATGAATCGCCTTACACTTAAACAATGTTGGGAAAAATTAGAAACTTATTTGCAAAGTGAGTACTGCGTAGTCCAAACAGTGCGTTTTTTCAAAATAAGTTTTGGCCGAAATGAAGCACTCACCGCGCCTACGTACGCAAGTGTGTGCAAAAAGTTCGTGGTATGCTAGTGGACAACACTCATGGTCCCCGTCGTCGTACGGTACGCACAGACGAGAATGTAGCTACTGTAGCTGAGAGTGTGAAATTCAATTCACGAAAATCAATTCGACATCGATCTGAACAGCTCAAAATTTCACGCACTAGCCTGAGGAGAATTCCGCACGAAGATCTCGGAGTATTCGCTTACATGGTACAATTGACTTAGCAATTGAAAGCGCTCAACTATCCACTTTAACGACGTTGTGTTCCATAATTAATGGGAATTTTTGCTCTTACTAATAAGCCATAATACATGGAACAAATTTAATTTTGTTAATTTTATTGCATTTTTAAAAATAAACTTGTCAGATTGACAGCCCGACTCCCGAGGAGTCACATCCAGAAAACCCAAAATCCCAAAGACATAGAAAAATTTAATTCAGAGTTAATATCTTAGGAGATCCCAAATTTCAGTAGTCAAGAATGTACGAGTATCGAAAAAAGTTTTTAGATCTTAGAGAGTGTTAAAAAACCGCTAGGTTTACTAACATTAAGGAAAATTGAGAAATTCTGTAGGAAATACATAATGAGTTTACAAAAACTAATTTTTAAACATTTCTGTATACAAATTAAGTCAATTACACCATTTTTAAAAAAGGGGAAAATGGACAAAAATACATTTAAATGTTTTATATTAGATGAGATGTACTACATATTATGGTATGGTACTAAAAAGTATCGGGCGAATGACCAAAAATCAATTGGTGCTAAGTTTAAAGAACGCATAGACAAATGTTTTGTGAAGTCTGAGGAAAATAGTTCGATTTTTTTTTCACGAATGCAAAGCTTGCCAAATAGTACCAATATATCAGTAACTGAGGTAGAGCCTTAGAAAGTGAATATTTTGTTTCTCAAATCTGAATTATATTCGAATTCGAAATTTTATTCTACAGCTTAATTCTATGGGGTGAATCAATCATTTACTACATACTCCAAGGATTATATATTTATTTAAGCTTAATTCAAGCCTGTTACTCAAAACTAAACAAAAAAAATCTTAAAATAATAGTAATAATAGGTTTGGGTGGAAAGTTGGGTCGGGAAATAAGGGTATAATTATTGGAGAGCATTTTTAAGGGCAGTTTTTGAACTACTTAAATCAAAAATAGTTGAGTTGTTAGCACTTCTAAAGTATTCTTGTAAGTGGTTCATTTTGGTCGTACTCGGTTCGGTGAAGAGGTACTTAGAAGAGTGGTGTCGATCTGAGGCGAGATTGATATGTGTTTTGCTTTATTTTTCGTAGCAAGCCTACGCACCTACGCAGTCGATACCTCCAGATAATAACTGGTGTAAAAAGAGAAGGTCAGCATTATCTCGACGTACTCTTAAGGTCTGTAAATTTATCAGTTTAAGACGGTTTTCGTAGGGTGGGAGTCTGAATGGGTCGTCCCATCCGAGGCCGCACAAGCAAAATCTTATAAATCTGCGCTGAACGGCTTCAATGCGCTGAATGTGGACATAATAATAAGGTGGCCAGGCGGAAGAGGCATATTCAAGCAGATCACGTACAAAAGAAACGTATAAGGATTTTGTGACGTAGGGATTTGAGAATTCCTTGGACCAATGCTTTACAAATCCTAGAGTTGAATTAGCCCTGTTAATAATAGAATCATAATGAGCTCGAAAATTTAGCTGATTGGAAAAATTGTGGCTCTCCTATTTCCTCTCTTTTCTCACCCAAACCGGATATTTCGTGAAAATATCTTTAAGATTAAAATACTACAGCACCGAATTCAGCAGTTTGATATAAATTGGTCTTTGTCCACTTTGGAATCTTTTAGATGTTGATAAGTCAGTTGATTTTTCAGCTTGTTGGAAACCCCAAATGCTACCAAAGGCTTTTAATCTTTGGTCTCAAAACGCGATATTTAAGTAAAAATAAAAGGGAAAAACGAACATTTATAAAATGCGTATAAATAAATTTGAAGGTCTAAAGTTTAGACAATTTGTTTGCCTCTCTAAGAATCTGATTGATTCATTCAGAGTTCATTAAGAAATTTATTTACCTGAAGCCGGAATAGATTTTGAAAATTAACAAAATAAAATGATTGACAGTATAATTTATAGGAATTTTGTTGACAGCTTGGATTTCCTTATAAAATATCTTCGAATGATAACGATCTTTTGTAATTTATTACCCTTCTAATTTTAGTTTTCAATTAGCTTAGAAGGTAATATACATAGAAGCATTAGGAAAGCCAATCTAGTTTTGGAAGGTTAAGCAATTTTGAAACGTTTTATTTAAAAGCTACAAATGTTTTTGGATTGATTATAATATGAAGATATAGAGATAAAACAAAATTTTGAAAAAGAAACAGAAAGTGCAAGCATCTGTTTCGGTATCTCTAAATCAAAAACATTCTAAAACTTTCAAAAAAAAAAAAAAGAAGGATGGTGATACATTGTGTTTGTAAACAAATCAATGACGTGATTTATTACGTAGAATTGTAACTTTATTCTTTGACTGAATGCTATCAACAAACAGAATACATCGAGGTACATATATCTTTTTAACAAGGTCTCGAAAACTTGATACTAGCGGTCTATTAAAAATTTAAATGCCAAAAAAGGCGCCGAGAAGACGTCTCGTTTAATTTATAATGGTCAATTGGTAACCTATTAAACAATGGAATTAAAGGTAAACAAATTCTTATTAATTCTATGCGGTTTTAAACCAGTTTAGTTCGCAAGTGTTGTTGAAAATAAGACGTAACATATAGACAACATTAAGAACCCGTTGATCTTCTTGGCATTAAACTTAAAACACCTACATTCCATAAGTATAAATGTGTGTAGTATAATTTGGAATTTATTTATTTTTTTCCTATGTGGCATAATCTTAATCCGGGATATTTGTGTAATTAATCTTATTATTTAAATATATTTGAATATTTCGTTTCATCGACAATTGAAAAGATGTGTAGATTTATTTTGTTAATGTCTATAATGAAAATAGTTTGAACCTTGTAAGGGTCATAAAGATAGAGCAATCCATTTAAGATATAAATTAAGTTATTTAAATTTAATCTTCAAATTAATCAAATGAAATTTATTACCACAATCTTAATAAAACTGTTAAAAAAGTAACAAAAATAAATTGTATGTTTTTATTTATTGCCCAAGGACGATCAAGGAAGGTTTATGTTGGGTTGACATTAAATATTACCAAAGTTTTCAAAAAACTTGACCCCCCATCCCTTCTATACAATTTTTGTCATGTCTGTCGACCCAAAAAACACGCCCTAGCAATTTGATGCATTTTTAAGTAAACACCCTGTATAAATAAAAAAAAATCGGAGATTCATTAGTGCAATGAAGTGTCCTTGATTTGCACTTCTCAGCTTAGCGAGCGCCTGCGACCCATCATTCGAAATCATTACTAAGTCCGTTGCGGCCTTGTTCACTGTATTGTTGGTTTATCTTTTGGATTGTTTTTTTTTGTATCGAATTGAGGAAATAATAAAGCAAGGCTCGTGCCAGAGTGAACATTTTTGATTTATGTCATCGTCAATTAGCTTCAATATCTCTGACTTCCGCAATGGTCATTTTAAACCGCGAATTGTTTTTATTTTTGTATGCCTTATACCAAACTAGTGGAACTCAGGGCACATTGTTAGCCTTAGCCTATGGGTTTTATCTTGTTGTTTTTTTTTCAATTTTTCTCACTTGATTTTTCGTATACACCTGGAGAATGTTTAGTGTTTTTTAAGTCTTTTGAGCTCAAGCCTAAACGAATGAATGCTTCAAATTTGGTACAAATAATTTGTACATACTTATATGTAATTCCCTTCAGGGAAATTTTGTATTTTTGTTTCAGATCATCTAGAGCGGGTACCTTCAATGCAACAAATTCAAGCGATCCAACATCAATACGAAAACGGCTTGAACGATTTTGATTAGACTTTGCACATGTGCATTTTAAAGCAATTGAAATAATACTGCTTTTTGGGTTTTTACAAAAAACAAAATCGTTTAAAGGAAATAGAAACGACACACACTATATATCGATGTAAGTTTATTTCTCACTTTTGATTTCTAACTATGTTACAGCTTCCATCCAACTAGAAAATTATATTTGTGCTATTCAGTCACGCATTTTATTTCAATTGAGTTAAAGAATCATATCGAGTATCTTTTTATTTATATCAATTCCTTCGTTCAAATTACATCAAGTTGCCCCTAGCGGCTCGTAGAAAACGTAGGTTAGGTTAAGTTGACGTAACTGTCAGTAGAAAAGCAGATACACTTAGACCACGAGTCCATTGTAATACCACATTTAAACTTGTAAACTATCTTTCTAATCGTTAAACCAATTGGAGCTCCGAGCGATTTTGGTCAAAAACAAGTTTCTTTTTAAAAATGCAATAAAATGAACAAAGTTAAATTTTTCCATGTATTGTGGCTTTATAAGCAAGAGCAAACATTCCCATAATTATGGAAAAATATCGTTGTTTAAGCGGATAGTCTTGCACCTTCAATTTCTGAGTCAATTATACCGTGTAAGCGAATAATCCGAACATCTTTGTACATATGTAATTATCCTCAAGCTAGTGCGTGAAATGTTGAGATCGATGGCGAGTTATTGTTCGTGAATTGAATCTCACACCCTCGGCTACAGCTGCTATGTTCTCGTCTGTGCACATCGTACGACGACGGGGACCATGAGTGTTGTCGACCAGCATACCAGTCTAATGAACTTTTAGCACAAACTTGCGTACAGCAGGCGCGGAGTGTGCTTCTTTTCGGCCAATACTTCTTTTCAAAAAAACGCACTATTTGGGCTACACAGCTTTCACTTTGGAAAAGGTTTTCAATATTTCCCAACGTTGCTCAAGCATAAAGCGAGTCATTTTGTTCCGCAGAGATATGACACTGACTTTCTGTCAAGATTTTGAGCGGGAAACAGCTGTCAGTGTCAAAATAACCTATGATTTAAAAAGAAACCATATGAAACCAAATATATATGCCATATCATTAAGATCATCTCTCAGATGGAGTCTATGTTTTTGGGATAAAGCAGGACATGCACAGAGAAAGTAAAGGATCGATTCCTCTTCTTCTTCGTCCATACAGCTTCTGCAGAAATCGTTAGAATAAATTCCAAGCCACGTTGCGTGCTTGCCTATCAGACAGTGTCCTGTTATAACACCTATTACGGAGCCTGCGTGAGATCTGCTTAAAGAAACCTTTGGAGCGCTTCAGAACCAGCATTGGCCAAATATGTTTTGTCGCCAAGCAGGTAGTGTTATTGTGGGTTGTTCTCTGTATAGCATCTTGCTTTATCATAAGTTTACACGTAGCGATGGAAATACGTACATATATTTGCTTTATCTGGCAATTAAGCTATCATTGTTACACTTTTAGCGAGTTCGCCAGCATTACACCAACTATTCCTGTGTTCGTTTTGTCGGGAGCGGGCTAGAAGTGAACCGCTTATCTACAAGATACACGCTTGAAGCATCTGTTATTTTCTCGTAACAGGTAGTATCCTTTTGGACATTTTTTTTATTTTTAGCTGCTGAGGAGCCAACCCTGACTTCTAGTGTGACAGTTGAACGCACTAACCTTAACGACAAAAGGTACTACAAGCTCTCAATGACTATTTGGCTAAAACCTAAAACCATATCTGATAAGTGATACTTTTTTTGTCGCTCACCATTTTGTTACTCTGTCGCTAGTCGTTCACTGACAATTGGTAATGGCACTCACAACTAACAATTCAAGAGCTGTCGGTTGAACTTTTCCGTCTGTCTCTTGTCTTTCTCTGAGTGACTGAGTGGCCGAGCCGTTATATTTTTTCTTCAACTTCATTCTTCATTTTAGTGAGTAGTTGTAATGTGGCGCCATCTACCGAATCCCACCATTATACCATTTATGTTTTCTTACAAAACTCCGCTTTCAAGATGTTCTTTTTGTTAAATTAAACTAATTTAATTTTGACCTAATTCAAACACGGCCATATTCAAGGGTATATCTTTAAAAGATAAGCTTTTTCACTTCGAAATTATAACTGTATCTATTAATGTTAACACACCCCTTTTTCTTTTTAAATTAATGAATTCTTAAAAAGTTTAAAACTGATTTGAAGTGTGGTCAAAGTCCAAGTTTATAAACTAAAAAAAAACCCACCATTGACGCAAAAACCTAAAAAGACCTTGTTAAACAAATAAATTATCTGTCACAAAATTATGTTAAGTATTTTGTTTGGAAAAACCAATCTCTTTAGCTGCATATGTATACCTACCTTTGAAAGACATATTTTAATATGAAACAATTTTTACATAAACATTTAAAATTAGAAAAAGTTAGTTCTTACACCAAATTCAATTTTAAGCTGCGTTGAATAAATTTTAATAATATAAGTTCATTTTTGATAAAACCGTCTGAGTGACGCCAATTTTTTAAGATAGGAATGTGAAACAAGATCCGAAAGGAAATCACAAAAATAGCAGTTTAACTACAACCAGTTCTAAAAGGTGTTGAATATTGTATGAATTAAATTTAGTAAAGATAGGTATAAGAGGCATCAGTTGAGTTATTTGCTCACGACTTATTGGCGCCAACTATTTTCTAAATATACATATGTACATACTTGTGTGTATGTGCATGCACATTACGTATTTATAGTTTGTTTTGCACTTGTTCCGATAAATTAACAATCCAAAGTAAAAGTTTTGCCCGAAATTAAGGGCAAATTTGAAAATAAAAAAAAAAAACAGATAAATGAATTTGTTTATAAAGCAAGAAAACAAATTAGCGATGCAAAATAAATTAATTTTTGTTGGCGCGACAGCTCGTGTAGAACCAGGATCTTGTGACTAACAACTATGAAAAGTTTCCGTGCGTGTTGTTAGTCGGCGGAAATTAGGCGACCTACAACTTTTTGCCAAATCCGAACTGCTTATATGAGAGATACTTTTCCATGACATGAGATTATAACTGCTCGCACTATAGTAAAACATTATAAGGATGGAAAAAAGTCCTTTAAGTGCGTGCTTACGGCGGCGTATAAGTATTACAGCCGAACGGACTTACTATTACTTGATTGGGTTCTACTCTTACATTAACGATTAAAACACAAATAAATTCAATAGTTTGAATTTTGTATTCGGGTTAAATCTATTTGCGTCTGGTATTTGGTTTAATATTTTTTTGCAAATTGCAAAACACGAATAACGATAGTTCATTATGGATGAGCTTAAGGGAATATCAAAATTATTCAAAAACCAATTCAAAAGAGATAGTCCTTGTGATTTTGTCAAATTCTCGCAAGAAGCGGTAAATCCTCTCTATGAAAGTCACATGCACTACCCATTTTGCCAAGGGATATTATTTTTATTTTTTTTAAAGTTACTTTAAAAGATTTTATTTTCATTTTATTCTATAAAAAAAACTATAAAATTGTCTACAGCTAAACTGTCACAGTTGAATAATTTTCCGCTTAATGACCAGAAAAGCAGTCATAAAAAATCCTCTTCGTTTATAATTTCAATAACTGTTACATCTAATTTTGCATCCCATAACTAAAATCACACTAAGCTTATTCTTATTTATATAAATGTTTTTGCAAATGTCTCGTTACATCTCAGCGATTAAAAGATTTATTATAATTTTAAACAAATATCATTTATCTTATTACAAAAGTTGATTGCCTTACCTTTGAAATGTATAAACTTTATTAATACACTCTACAATGAAGCTTGTGCATAATGGTGTATGTAACGCTTACAGATCACACGACTAGTCTCAAGCTAAAGTCAACATTTTGCACGAAGTCGGCTATCGACATTATTGTCGGTCGTCGTTGTCGGCAGTGGTGGGGGTTTAATTTCAATGACCCATTAAACTTCTCAAAAGTTCTCACCGATAATTCGCTTGTCAATGAAGAACCTCATTCAGTTTTAAGTTTAATAAACACTCTTTGGAACTTCGCTCCGTAACGACCATTATTTACCACTTGGCCTCAACAATATATACATTTTTGTATTCATTTTAATGGCAAAATATTTTTTTTTTAAATACACATACATCTATGTATAAGTTGTTAGATTCAATGATTCACTTCAACGTGTCCAATTGTAAGATGGCTAAGGCAATTATTTGTAAATTATGGTGGCTAGTCTGTGTTTTTATGGTTTGTCGCTAGTAATATTTTTTTTTAAATTGGTCAGCTTGAGCCACAAAACATTATTTAATAAGTTTTTAATTGTTCGTTTTTCTTATTTTATTCTAGATAACCACTTTTTGAAGAGCATTATGTAGATTTAATGTTCCCGGATCTAAATATATTAGGTTTTGTTATTCCTTCGTTAGTTAAATTTTTCGTAACGAATTTTTACAAGGTAAAACTCTTTAGTTTTTAAATGATAGTTTGATATCTTCTGTTAAACTCAAATATACATAAAACAGTAAATATTTTATTTCGGCAAGAAATTTTCTGAACTATGTACATACACAAAATAAAAATATTATGTATTTTTGAAAGGACAAGAAATGCTTCATTTCCGATTCGAAACAAGAAATTTCTGGGAAATCTTGCCTTTCAAGCAAGTTGGATATCTCAATTGACATGCCATTTACATTTAGCGCAATTTATTATTAATTTCTTATACCCAAATAAATAGTGCTTAATATACATCTGTGATAGTCTTTTTACGATTAGTGCAAAGAACAAGTCATCTTATGATACATAATAATTTTTCTTTTTTCTATTAATAAAAGGGTTTTTCAATTGAAAGTGGGTAATTTTTGACGGCCTGTGGCAGCCATGTAGCTATGGTTACATCTTGCAAATCTTTTGTTTATTAATAAGATGCCAAATCACCATGGAAAGTTACTTACACGGTTGAACACCACGCCCAAATGATAAAACTTTATTATCAAATTAGTGTTCGTAAGTGCTAACGTTGCACCCATTTTGTGGTAGAGGTGGAGGCCCTACACAGTCGACTCTTGAATGCTTGGTGGCCAAAATTTGAGACGACCGGTTCGGTGATCAATCGGCCAACATTCGTATGTCAAAAAAATATCAATATCGGTCGAGAATACTGCCGCGGCCCGTGAAAGTGTACAGCAGTCGATTCCTCGCCGTGTATATAACCTCGGCTTTCGTAGACTTCAACTTGGCGAATTTTGCGTTTAGTCTAATACTCCTAACACATGCCACGGACTACTTCATCGAAGCATATTGTCGATAAGGTTTTTGGGTCGTGTGAAATGAATAAATGTCGACACGGCAGTGCGAACTTTGGGAATCGATGTAGTATGCCGACATGGCGTGTAAAAAGGACCGAACTAGTTCGTCGAAACAATTTTTTATGATGTTATTCGGTCTTAGTTGTTAAAATTTACAGATCGCCTGAAAAACCAAGAATAAAATTCAATCTCCATAAGCAACAATTCAATAAAGCTCTGATCAACACAACAAAGTGGTTCTGGAGCATTAAAATTCAAATATTTTTCGGTCATTTTCACTTTTCATTTAAAATTTTACAACTCTACCATTTACAGCTGATGTACTTCTACGTCGGCGTATTGGTGTGTAAATGCCCATACAAAAGCGAAGTACTTTGTCGATTAGGTTGATCGATATGGCGTGTGTGAGGGGTATAAGGCAATGCATCTTTGGGCCGCTGCGGTGGCTCCACACTTTTTTGAAAATGACGTGGTAAGACGGTCACCGTCAATAACGAGCGCTACAGAACGATGGACCTACACGACATGTGGTTCACGATTGACATTCCGCATTAATGATTTGAAGGAATTTGAAGGTAATGTTATCTCTCGCAGAGGTGATGTAACGCCACTAAGTTCATTCGATTTGATCCCGTTGAAGTGACTTGTCTATGCAAACAAACCACAATCGATCGATGTCCTTTAGGTGAACATAACCTGGGCAATCGCTCAAATTCTACTGGATCTATGAGGAAGATTCATTGAAAGTTGGACCACTCGGATTCGGGCCACCATAAGAAGCCGAGGTTGGCATTTGAACGAGGTCATATTTCAAATATAATGGCATAAATGGGCCTTTCAAACAGAAAAATAATTTTGTTAATTCTTATAATTAGCGCGCACTCAAGGGGCTATTACTACCCTTAAAATCACACAACCCTAAATAAATATATTTTCACAAAGATTTTTTTAAAACAATTGAGGTTAGAATTTACTTTTACTAAAAAGAAAATGCTCCGTTCGTCTTTATGCAAAAGCGTAGTTTGCACAAGATAGTACTTTGCTTCACTCATAAACTGGTCGAAGATAATCATAAGAATATTATACCAAATATTTCTCCACTGAAGGACTGAGAATCGAATCAAATAGTATGTAACCCAAGGAAAACATTTTTTTTTTAACTTTTACTGCCTCTTGTGAGGCAAAATTACTTCTCATCCTAACTTTACAGGTACGGCAGAAAATTACGAGTATAGGCCCCACCTTCCCTGGAGATTACGAGTATAGGTCCCACCATTCCTGGAGACGTGGAGACTAATCTACATGCTCATAAAAATGTTTGAGAATTTTAAAATACTAAGACCTGGTTTTTTCCTCGAACTGTCATGCCACCAAATGCTTGCTTTTTTTATTGGTTTTAATATTACCATCGAATTGTCTTGAGTTAAAGTGGTTATTGCTCTACTTGACATTTACATAGAGAGGGAGACAAGAAATCTAGAGTGAAAAGATGGTTGATGTCTGTATTTCTTTTGTTAAATCAGAAGATAAGCAATTTTATATCAGCTGTTTAGTTCAGCTGACAGAAGAAGGTTACGTCAAATTATATTAAAATATCATACATAGTTGACATGACATTGCTTACATTATGTACAAGATTTAAGATAAAATTCTTAAATATTTAAGTAAAACTAAAAAGAATGTATTATTTGCTAAAGTAAATGTGTATATGTAGTTTACTTGCTTAGATACTCGTATCACGGTAGTAATGTTGATTTGGATTTCTATTTACGTCGAATTCCTCATTTAGTCTACTGGAATACGTTAGAATACACAAAAATCGTCTAACTTGGAATTAATTGAATATTCGAAGAATCTGAAATGTTTTGTAAACAAAATTTAAATTAAAAATAAGTAAATTTTTCTAGTTCGATCAGTTTAATTTCCGCACAAAGTTTAAAAACCAGTTCAAGTTACGAATATTAACAAAACGAAATTGCATGTTAGAAGATCATCATCGAAACGTGTAAACAAACACATAGAGAAATTGTATATTTTACAATTAAATAACGCAATAACAAGTTCAAAGATTGTCAAAGTATTGTACGTGTTCAAATTGCGTTCAAGTTTGATGTTCAAAGACAACACCTTCTTCCATCCAAAGTCCTATTTCGAATGGTTGTTTACGATTTTGTTTATAGTTGCCTGCTTTTAAATTTGTATTAAGTCAATTCAAATGATATCTTTAAATTACTGACAGTTAAAATGGAAGATGTTTGTTATTTTTTCGGATACACTGGCTTTTCAACTTTCACAAATTGACTTTTTATTTGGTATTGACCCCACAAAATAACTGAATTCCACAATTTCATACACACTACACATGTACATACATATGTACGTATGTATGTTTGTATTTTCCTGCTATAGCCAAATATTTCTTTATAATTTATCAATTAAATAAATTTTAAAAGCTCATGTGAATAAATTAAAATAAATAATTTAATTTGTTAAATAAATATGTATGTAGATATTTATGTATGTACAAAATATCTAAGGAATTCCCAACAAAAAAGGTACACAAAAAAAAAAAAAAATAAGTATACAAGAAAACCTCAATTTGACAATTTAGATAAAAATATCAAACATGTCATTTGATAACTGCACGTCCGCCTCTGTATGTATGTATATTGAATAAATTTAGGGAAATAGCAAAGAATAGATCCTGTTATAGTTCCTTAACATATAGTTCTAAATGTTTTATGTTAATAAGGTTTTGAATTTTTTTAACATATCTCGAGAGTTAAACGAGTTTGATAAGATTTTATTTCAAATTCAAATGAAGCCTAAAAATCATTAAAACAAAAAGTAGAAAAGATAGATCGGCATATTTATCTGCCTTTATTATACTTCCGTGAATCATAGTAACTTTCTCATTAAAACATTCCTGTTATCACGTTAAAAAGAAATTGTTTAAAAAAATATATTCAGGTATACTAGGATATATAAACTGTCCTTCAAAATTTTATTTGTGTTTATTTGTGTGACGTAGGTGCAAGTTGCTTGTAAGTTTTAAAATTTCATATTTTATTTATATTATTGGTTTAGCTTGAAGCTACTGAAAATAATCTATATATATAATAATCAATGCCACTTTCCGTTGTAATTCTATAACTCAAGAACGGGCTCACCTATCCAAACCAAATGTTAAGGCTTTGTTTGGACTATGTATTTAGTAGATGATTTATGTGAAGTTAGCACAAAATTGGTCGAGCGGTTCTTCATTTATCACATTTTTTGTAACAAATGAATTCAATAAATGTCGGATCATTTTGTTAGTGGGGATTTTGCTGTCAAATTGAAACTTATATTTTTAATTTGATTTATTCTTTTTTATATGAAGGAATAATGCCACAAGCCGGGCGAGCAAATATAGGTCGGCGAACGTGTAATGCAAATGATGTGGCATTACTAAGTCGATCACAGACTGCAGATGAATGCGCACAAGCTAATGCATCGCAGTGAACGTAATGCACGAAATAGATCTGTTGACCCTGTACCTGTACTGAACCTTGCACGCCAATCACGAATACTTCGTGCTGCTCTTTTGGCTAAAATGATGCGTGCTGCTTTTAATTACAACAGTCAAATTGATTATAGTATGTACGGATATACTGGAATGATGGGCGCAATACATATGTATGTCCACATTGTCTATAACTTTCCAGGTGAAATGCCCGGCATGTGTTGTGCTAATGACAAAGTGAGATTTCCAGCAATAGAAACTCCACCCGAACCATTGTATTCATTTATTTTTGGGACATCTCAAACGTCGAATCACTTTTTGATCCATATTCAACAACACAATTCGGCATTTCAAATAACTTCTTTTAGTGCTACTAAAATTATTAGAGATAATTATGCCGACGTTTAAGGAAAATACTTCAACATGATTGTCCTATGTTTATATCAATCTGAATCATAAAGTATTCGATAGTTTTAAAAATTCTGATCCAACATCTACCTGAAATTGCATATATGTTACAGATTCAGGGCCAGATTTATCATCAAGCTGGTTCGTTATTGTCATACCCCGACGCTGATCATCAATTTTAGCAAATTTATTTTATTGGTGATGAAAATCGTAAATTGGATCAAGGTTGTGTAATTGTCTCGAATACAAGACGAGAAATTATTCGTGAGCTACAAAGGTTTTTCCATCAGCATAACGCATTAGTTCAATTGTTCAAAATTGCTTTCGATCGTATGCTATCTGATAATCACAAAATCGTAATAAGGGCTGATAGAACATCGACAATTGATGAGGTTGCAATTGTAATTCTTGGTGATCAGTTTCAATCCCGTGATATTGTACTTCATCGCAGAAAAGAGCAATTGCAACATGTTTCGGAACTTCATCGTATATGACACAATCATGCAAACCGTTTCCAATAATGCAGGTGGCTTATATTTCTTGGATGCGCCTGGTGGTAGAGGCAAAACGTTCGTTATGTCATTGATTTTAGCTATTCTAACTATTCGATCGGAACAGAAAATTGTATTGGCACTTGCATCTTCGGAAAATATTTCCGAGAAATTCTGCTATGGCAAAAGTTCTGCGATTAATGTCAATTATTTTATGGGATGAGTGTACAACGGCGAAAAAAAAATCTCTAGAAGCATTTAATCGAACAATGCAAGATTTACGTGGTAATCAACAGTGTTATGAATCAAGATGAGGCAATGAATTATCCAATTGAATTTTAAAATTCATTGGAACTAGCTGGTATGCCACCGCATTGCTTGAATCTGAAAGTTAGGTTAGGTTAGGTTAGGTTAAAGTGGCTGCTGACCGGAAAAGGACAGCACACTTAGACCAATATTTGGTCCGTTGTGATACCACAAGGATTTCAAAAATCCCCCTTACTCGTTAAACCATTTTGAGCTAATAATGAAGCGTTTGAGACAGTGAATGTCGGAATTATTTAGATCACTAGGATCGTTATAGTAGTAGTCTCCCAAGTGGAGTCTACGTCTTTGCGCTAGGGCAGGACAAGAGCATAGAAGGTGGGGAATTGACTCCTCTTCTTCTTCATCCATGCAGCTTCTGCAAAAGTCATTTGCAGGAACTCCAAGACGAGAAGCATGCCTTCCTATTAGGCAGTGCCCAGTAAGGACACCTATAATGGAGCTAATATGCAATCTACCAATAGAAATTAGTTGTTTTGAGCGTTTAGCATCAAACAATGGCCAAATCAGTTTAGTAGACCGGCAAGTTGGGGTGCTGGTCCACCTGTGGTTGGCTTTCTTTATGGTATCTTGCTTTAGCATAAGTTTACAAGTAGCTAGGGGTATACCGATGTTAGATTTGCTATCCAACAAAGGTAATATTGTTCCGTTTTTTGCAAGTTCGTCAGCTTTACAATTTCCTGGAATGTCTCTATGCCCCGGCACCCATGTAAGGTGAATGTTAAACTGTTTTGACATCTCCACCAGAGATGATCGACAATTTTGGGCTGTTTGTGAGTTAATGGAGACAGAGTCCAGTGACTTTAAGGCAGCTTGACTGTCTGAGAAGATACGTATATCGGTTGTCGATATAACGTTTTCTTTTAGCCAAGAGAGGACTTCTTTTATTGCTAAAAGCTCTGCCTGGAACACGCTACAGTGATTGGGAAGACGAAAAGATAGACAAAGATTTAATTTTTCGGAGTATACGCCTCCACCGACCCCGTCATCGGTTTTAGATCCATCTGTATAGAAATGAATTGCTTCGTCTATCAAAAACGACTCATTTTCCCATGAAGACCTGGAAGGGATGGATACTTGAAAATTTTTATCAAATTTTGGATGAGGGGTGGTGTAATCGACGTTACTAGGTAGACTACTGAACGAGTTCAGTATAGTAGAGTGACCAATATCATTATTGATCCACTGCGAGGAGGCTTTAAGTCGAATGGCTGTGTTAGCGGCCGATTGTTTGCTAAAAATATCTAGCGGTATGAGATGAAAAAGAACATCAAGTGCAGCAGAAGGAGTTGAGCGGAGAGTTCCACCCATGATTAAACAGGCTGTTCGTTGGACTTTGCTGAGCTTATCGCGGTTAGTTGCTGTTTCCAGCGCAGTCCACCATACTGTCACTCCATATGTAAGTATCGGTCTAATGACTGAGATGTATAGCCAGTGTGTTATATGAGTTTGTAGACCCCATTTATTACCTACGGCTTTTTTGCAAGAGAAAAGAGCTATGTTGGCTTTGTTGACTCTCTCTTGGATATTGGGCTTCCAGCTTAATTTCTTGTCCAAAATAAGACCCAGATATTTTGCTTTGTCTGAGAATTTAAGCGGTATACCTTTGATGAGGGGAGGGTCTATGTGTGGGATTTTATATTTCCTGGTAAATAGGACAAGTTCAGTTTTGTGGGGGTTGACACCGAGTCCACATTGATCTGCCCAGTTAGTAAGCTTGTTTAGAGCATTTTGTAGGAGTTCCTTCAGAGTATTAGGATGCTTACCAGATATCGCTATCGCAACATCGTCCGCATAGGCAATCACCCTGTGCCCCTCCCCTTCAAGAATCACTAGTAGTTCATTTACGACTAGGTTCCAAAGGAGAGGAGAGAGGACGCCGCCTTGCGGCGTACCCCTACTGACAGTCCTTCGAGTAGTAAAATCGCCCAGTTTTGAATTAATAATCCTGCTTATCAGCATATGATTTATCAAATTACTGATTGACTTATCCACCTTTAGAGATGACAGCGCAGATGTGATTGCGGATGCGTCGACATTGTTAAAAGCTCCTTCTATATCCAGGAAAGCAACTAAGGTGAACTCCTTATGATGAAGGGAGTGTTCGATAGTACGAACCAGCGTATGTAGAGCGGTTTCTACAGATTTCCCTTTGTTATAAGCATGTTGAGCATTGGATAGTAAGGACTTATCAATGTTTGCCCTCAAATGGATTTCAATCAGACGTTCAAATGTTTTAAGTAGGAATGATGAAAGGCTAATAGGTCTTAGATCTTTAGGATTAACATGGCTAGGTTTGCCAGCTTTGGGGATGAAAATAACATTTACTTCTCTCCATGACAAAGGAATGTGAGCCAGAGCGATACAACCATTTAAGATGTTTACCAGAATGGGTATCAGAATATCGGAATTTTCCTGTAATTCCGCTGGAATTATTCCATCTGGCCCAGGAGATTTGTATGGATTGAAGCTGTTTATTGCCCATTTTAATTTTTCCTCTGTAATCAGACCTTGTGGAGGAGTTATGCTACTGAGTATGTTGTTAGGATCAGGATCAGTGCTATTAACGTAAGGAGAGCTGTCTGGAAAATGTACATCCAGGAGCAGATTGAGCGATTCTTCGCTTGAGTTTGTCCAGGAACCGTCATTGTTTTTTAGGCAACTTGGCATTACTGGATTTTTGGAGAGGATTTTTCTTAACCTTGATGCCTCTGAGTTGCCTTCTATATTGTTACAGAAAGTTCTCCAGGACATACGCTTGGTTTTCCTCAGTTCTTTTTTATATAACTTGAGGGAGTCTTTATATGAATCCCAATCAGAAGCTTCTCTGGAGGTTTTCGCTCTATTAAAGAGTTTCCTGCATTCTTTTCTTAGTGGATCCAGCCCCGAGTACCACCAGTGTGGTTTCTTTTTACCTCTTATTTGTATAAGAGGGCAGGCAGTTTCCAGAGATTTGTTGAGGGCTGCTGTGAGGTCATTGACTTTAATATGAAGATCCTCAGTGTTGTAGGGTATGCTGTATAACTCAGGCCTGATTGACCTTAATAGAGTTGCCCTATATAGAAGCCAATCTGTTTTCCGATGGTTACGGAAGGAAGGTTGGCTAGGAGGTTCGTCCATTATTTCGAATTGTATGTATCTATGATCAGAGAAAGAATGATCATTTGATACTTTCCAATTCGAGATAGTATGATAAATTTTATCTGAGACAAGAGTTATGTCAAGTACTTCCTGTCTGTTTTTAGTAACAAATGTGGGTTCATTTCCAACGTTACATATTGTTAGGTTAGTGTTCAAAATATAATCGAAAAGAGACTCACCTCTGTCGTTTATATTCGTGCTACCCCACACTGTATGATGGGCGTTAGCATCACTTCCAATAATGAGGTCAGTCTTCTGCCTATCTGCATCAGTGATAAGCCTCCTCAGAGTGTCTCCTGGGAGGGGGCCAAGGTGGTCATGGCCTAGATATGCCGACGCCAGCCAGAAAGTTCCTTTGGCTGTTTCCAGTCTTGCGACGGTTACATCTCGATCACTGAAATTAGGTAGTAAAAATACATTTAGGCTACTTTTAACTAGTATGCAAGATCTGGGTTCACCTTTATCTAATGCATACAGCAAGTAGTAGTTTGGAGTCCTTAGTCCCCGAACGATGGATTTCACAATCCAGGGTTCTTGGATTAGGACGATGTCTTCTCCGCTGCTGGATAGACGAAGAAGCAGGGAGGCCGAGGCCTTGATAGAGTGTTGGAGATTAATCTGAAGAAATCGCAGCATCTTTGCTACAACCCTCCCGATCAACCTCCAACACGGTGACGTTGGAGTCTTCCGATTCCGAGGTTGAGCCCAGAAGAGCGTCCTCACTCAGAAGATCTTCATTGTTGTGGTCATCAATCTCCATGTCGCTGACTGTTTTTATTGTCTCCACTGTTGCCGAAGATGACCTGGATGCCTCTTCCTCTTCCAGTGATGGGAAGGTGATAGATGCACCAGGGTCTGCAGCAGCAGTTTCGACTACGTTGGAGGAAGTGGATGCACCAGTAACATCCGCGTCCTTTTTATACACCTTCAGTGTGATGGTCTCAAACCCAAACCTAATCACACCTTTGGTCTGCGCCAGAGGAGCAAGGGACTCCTTATTTAGTACAATAATTGCACCTCTGTAGGGTCCCTTTTTCTCCTCCAGTTTCGCAACTTTCCAGTTGTGAGTAGGAAGGGATGGGTTCGATAGCCGGATCATCTGGAGTATTACATCCATGCTGGAGAGTTCGGCTGTAACCATGGCGCGAGCTCTTGGTCTGCACGGGATTTTCTCCTTAGCAACAACCTCGAGCTTAGCACCAGGCCAGACTTCCCCTAACCGGCTAACGGCCAACGATAGAAGATCACACGATCTCTGATCGTCACAAACCATGAGCTTAACATGTCCTTGATGCCAGCCTCCATCGTTTGTGATTGGAGGTGGTCCAGGGTTCTCCATCATGATACTCATGAAGCTCAACTGGAGCTTCCCCTTGACCACCTGCCAATTTTCCGCAGAGATCGTGCCATCGACGTCGTTCCCGTCAATGATCGCGACCACGATTTTGTTTTTAACCACATCACTGAAGGTCTTATTCCCTCCACAGGGATGTGATGGAGCGCTGATGTTGTGCACTTTGGGGCGTTTGGGTACTGAAATTGTGCCCTCCATAGACCTTTGACGCTTCGACGTGGAGTCTCCGCTGGCCTGGACGCTATTATATTATAATCTGAAAGTTGGTTCTTTGATTATATTATTGCGAAATATTAATCCACCAAAACTGTGTAATGGCACCAGATTGGCAGTGAAAAAGTTATTACCAAATTTGATTAAAGCTACGATCTTATCTGCTAAATCAAAAGGAGAAGTTTGTTTGATACCACGTATCCCTATGATTCCAACTGATGGCGATTACAATATCCTGTGCGTTTATCATTTTCGATGTCCATCAACAAGGATCAAGGGCAACACTTTTGTGGTGTGAATTTGGAGGAATCATGTTTTTCACATGGCCAACTTTATGTTGCCTGTTCCAGAGTCGGTACCCCCAGCCGTATGTTTATTCATGCTCAAAATGGAAAAACAAAAATATTGTTTATCCAAATGTTTTGGATTAAGTTTTAAAATAGCTAGCAATTAATAAAATATTTTTTTGTTTGAATAAATGAATTTGATGTTGCAATTAATTTTTTTATTATTTCACATTATACGTAGCGAAAGCACGTACCGGGCCGCTAGTATTTTTATAAATAAATGTAAACGTCAGACGAACAATCAAATACTTCAATAATTTAATTTGTGCAGATGTCAGGCAACTTGTTTCCCAAATGCCTGGCTTCAGAACTTGCATGCCAGTTGACGAGGAAGTATAAAAACAAAAAAAAAAACTAGTGCAAGTAGCACAAATTGTGTTTATTGCAACTTACTTGCCAGGCATTTGATAGGCGTAGAGAGTGGTCAATATCAACACAGTTCGTGCTACAAGGCGAGTTTTATGAGAAATGTTTCCTGGCGAATAATGTCAAAAAGTACTGATATCGATTGGCCCCACAATCCCCGGATTTATCACCACCCAATTTCTTTTTATGGGAAGTGAAAGGTGTAATCAACAAACCGATGCTTAAGGACCACATTAAAAACAAAATTGCTGAAATTAGAACGGAAGTCTGCGAAATTTTAATGCAAAATGTGCTAAAAGAGGACGCTTTTGCGCACGGCCAGTTGACCGACATGATATTCCATACATAATGCTAAAGACCATATAATAAATTATAAATTAAAAATTGTTATATCATTCAAAAGTTATTGAAAAAAAAACATGGACCTCTAGCATAAAACGCACCCTGTAGAGTGTACATATAAGGCAGAAATTAAGAATGTAATGAAAACAAATAGGTTAAAGAGGCGTCTAATGTATGAAGGTTAGGCATGTTTGTAAGTCTCTGGACATAAGTTAAAAATGGACTTATGTGTATCTAACTTCTTAGAATTTGATCATGAATTAATGTCTCAGCCCAGAAAAAGGACCGAAATAATTTGTTTAAGTTATCTGTATTCGACAGCAAGTAACCTGTCAGGCTAACCCTGTTTATTTTAGTTACGGATTTAAATTTAATTAAAACAAATAACAATATTCTTAAATCTAAGATTAAGTCGGTAAGGTAAACATGTACATTATGTACATATGTAGGTATGTAGTAATAACAAAAACTTGTTCTTTAACTGTATATTAACTCTTACTGAAATAACAGCTAATATTCGAAAATTTAACACCCACAAGCAAAATTCTCGGACTTAAAAGAAAACAAAACTGAAAAGGCATAATATATTCTATTCATTTTAACTTAAGCTCTAATTAAATGAAATTTTGCATACCATCATTTTGATTGTTGTCAAAAATCTGTCATAATACGTTTATTCAAAATTATTTGATTCTTATGATTAATGATGACATAAGAAATTAAGAACGTCGTCGTTGGTGGCGTTTAATATGCGCAGTTGGTTGTTTATCCTCAATCAAACGCCAAATAAGGGTACATCGATATTTATAATACGACGTTGCTGGTAATAGCTTCTGTATGAGCAATCAGAATCATTATAACCATGTATCTACTAAAGTTATTGAGATTGAGTGAGGTTTACTTTATTCCAGCTGCTTTTATCAAGGTTAAAAGATCATTTTCGAATACATATCCAGGTTGTGATCACATCATTACTAAGAGTAAATAACAATATACATATGCATCTACTTTCACATTGTATTTGTTAAAATTAGCAATGTCAAGTGCAATATTAAGCGCCCCCTCTTAATATTAAATGCAAATAATGAAATATTCCTGACACGGTTATTTAAACAAGCTTTAAGGTAATTTACATATGAAACTCGTTTTATTGAAATTGAGAGCTATGTATACAGTAACTCATATTTGCAGTATAGACCTAGATTATTTTTATAAAATTTAAATGCAATACAAAATTCGTCATTTAGTAAATTTTGAAATTCACAAGCAAATAATTAACAACAATATGCTAATTTTTAAACGAAATACGGAAATTTAAATTAGTCACTTTAAGTTCATTTACTCATTGCGTGTGATCAATGTTTGAGATCATTAAATAAATCTTGAAACAGTGTAATCTAAATATCTTGTTTTAAGAAAAATGATAAACAAAGGCATGTTTTTTTTGAATAATTCTTATTTTGTGTTTTTGTTTACATTTTAATTGTGACAAGAAAAAACTGTTAAAATTGTTTTCTGTTTTGGAATATTTCTGTTGTTCTTTGAAGTTTTCAAAAATAGAAAATAATGTTTGTAGAAAATTGAGAGGATAATTTGCATATTCTATGGTGCTATTAAAACTAAGATTGTAAACCACTCGTTTAAAACAATTAGCGTGTGTTATTGGTCAACGATAGAAAAACATTACAGTTGCTATAGAAATACGACTGGATCGTACAGACTTGCTCTTATGTATAAGTACATTCGAATTGTAATAAAGTATTTATAAAAACATAAGTTTAATTTCAGAAAATGCATAAAATTCATTGTTTATATTGCTTAGATATCTCGAACAAGAAATAATTTTTATTTCAAAACTGCAATGAAAGTTGTTAATGGTAAATGAGAATGAAAGGTACCATTAACAACCAATGAAATGCCTATATACGAGTAGTACCAATATCGCAATTAAAATTGTAAGAATTTGACGAAAATTATATGCGATTTTTGTCTATGTTTCGTCATTTTGGCCTTGAATAATTAGATAATGTATTTAGGAATTAGAGGAGAATGAAAAAAGGATTAAAAATTTTGAGATTTTAACCAAAATATTATTATTCCAATAGTACTACAGTTCTACGTTCTTCCTTAAAACCTAGTACGCTGCAGCTCCGTCGTCAATATGATAAAAAAACATTTATGAAAAACATAGCAGACAAAATATTAATGGAGAGTTTCACAATTTGCAGAAAAGAGACACAATAAAATCATGGCAATTCTGTATTGACGAATAGACTGGAAACTCATTAGGTATCACATTTTTACTTGCGATATAGGTACTATAGGGCAAGTTCTGCATTTGGAAAAAAAATCGAACTCGAGATTTTGATCAAAGTTGACATTACGATGATAGCGAAGACGAAAAAAGTGGGTCCGACAATTCCGTCTGTCTGTCTGTCTGTCTGTCTGTCTGTCTGTCTGTATGTCTGTACCTCGATCTAGAGCCTAAGCCACTGGACCTATTTTCTTCAAACTCGGTAGTTATGGGTCTTCGGTGATTCCCTAGAGGGGAAATTGAATTTTTTTTTTTAGCTCTAAAACTAACGGTACCCCCCATACACCCGTAATGCAAAATCTTATTTATCTCGAAAACGGCTCTAACGATTTTGATAAAAAAAATTAGGTGTGATATTATGGACATGGACTACATTTTGATAAAAAAAAAATTTGGGGCAAAATGTTATTAACGGTACCTGTCATAGAACCGTTTTTTTGATTTTCGACTTTCTCATTAACGGCTCTAACGATTTTAACCAAAAATTTTCAGCAGGAGTCCCCCTAAGTTTAAAATAATATTGTATATAAAAATATTCGAAAAATTGTTTGTTGGGTTTTTTTGTAAAAATTTTTTTTTTTGAAAAATCAATATCTTCAAAACCTATGAACGATTATTTTTTGAAATTATTTCCTAAAACCAATATTATTAAATACTTAAAATTTGCATCCCACATTTTTTTTTGAAAAATTTTAAAGAAATTTCTTATATAAAAAATTTATTTTATAATAAAACGATTTTTTAAAGTTTGTTTGCATAAATTCATACTTTTCTAGAAATCAATTTCATTTTAAATTCATGTTTTATATTTATAAAATGTATCTTAAATTCCAAAGTACTTTTACATAAGAGCAAGTTCGTGCGATCCAGTCGTGCATTTTATTTAATATAAAATTCATGGTCAGATTATATGTTTTTTGTACTGAAATGCAGATCTTTTTTTAATTTTAATAAGTTAATAACTCGCAAATTTGTTCAAATTTCCTATCTCTTTTTTTAAACATGTAAATCACATCAAAACATATCAAAATTAAAAAAAAAATAATATCGGTAAGCCACGTTTCTTATTTTTACAAAATTGTCTACATGCAAGTAGTTTGATTTTCTTATTGAAAAATATAAAAATAAAATTTTAAGATTGGCACATGGAATTTCATTTTTTCTTACAGGATTGTCTATATGCAAATTTGGTTTATTTTATTTTTGAAAAAAAGTTTGTATTTGTAAGTATATCAATAAATTAAAAAAAAATGGCATAAGCACCAAATTTCTTTATGTTCTAATTTTGTACAATTTTTCGTGGTTAGGTCTGATACCTATGTATGTAAAAACTATTTTCTTAAAAAAAAAAAAACATTTATATAAATATTTACCTATTAAATTTTGAAGAATTGTACAATTTTCTGTAGCTAGCTAGGTACCTTATGTAGAAACTATTTTCTTCAAAAAATATATTTAGGTATATGATTTTCTTCGAAATTGTTTTTAGTTGAAATATCTACCAATATGCATATTGTACATACATTCTACCAATATGCATATTGTACATACATTAAAATTTAAACAAAAACGTATAAAAAGGGCAGTATTATTATTAATTTTGTTACTATTCCGAAAATTCTTATTGTTTTTTCTTTTTAACAACAAAAATAATAGGTAATATAACATTTAAAAATAAAAACCCTAACAAAAATGTTTTGAAAAATATCTACCTACATACGAGTACATAGCTATTAAAGACGGTATTGCATTATCATATAGTTATATGACAAATTTCCCGTACAAATACGCCCCACAACCGACATTTACATAGGTATGTTATAGAAATAAATATGACTTCATATACGTCAACAACCTTTATGAACATAATACAAGTTTCTTTTTTAAAAATGCAATAAAATGAACAAAATTAAACTTTTTCAATTAAGTATGGCTTTATAAGTATAATAGCAAATGTTCCCATTAATTATAGAACACAACGTTGTTAAAACGGCTGTTTCCAGCGCCTTCCATTACTGAGTCAATTGGATCTTGTAAGCGAATAATCCGAGATTTTTGTGCAGAATTCTCCTGAGGCTAGTGCGTGAAATGTTGAGCTGTTGAGATCGATGGCGAGTTGATTTTCGTGAATTGATTCTCATACTCTCGGCACACCTTACAAGCGTAAAGCGATTCAATTTCGTTCCAAGAGGGTATGATACTGACTTTCTGTCAAGATTTCGAGCGGGAAAAGCTATCAGTGTCAAAATTATCTATGATTTAGAAAGAAACTACTAGATGGCTCACCCGCTGTGATGCTAATGTAGTACCACCCTTAAAGATGTTTCGAACGCCTGTAAATTCATGTATAGCACACGCAAAACCGTAATTCGTTGAAAAATCAATGGGCCTTACCAAAAAACAAACTTAGAGACGACTTTAATATTTACGCAAAATTAACCATTATTTAATGAACTCTATATAACTGACCATACATGTTACATTTCATTTTTTAAGTTCCGTACAATAAATGGTTCATAACTTAGAGTCCACTTAAATATTAAATTCATAACATATATGGATAACTATAGAGCTCATTACATATTGGTTCATTTCACTCAAATATTAAAGTCGTCTTTAAATTTGATTATTGGTAAGGCCCAATGAGACAAAAAAATGTGCATCTTCTATTTCTTATTCTTGTCGTTGCCTTGTCGCTAACAGCTGTTTCAATTATCCCAATTTTTTCTGATTCATATCCTACCTTAATAATTCTGAAATCTCCAACTTCAAAAAGAAATGTATCTTGCGATAAGCCTAGTACGTAGACCGCGCTAAATTTTATCTCCCACATGTATCTTTAAACATAAGCTAAACTCTGGCAACTCTTTACTAACGCTCACACTCTTTTTCTATCTTGCGCTTATAGAAAACAGCTCAACTGTTGCGAATTAATTTTAGGAAATCGTTTATTTGTGTCAAAACACAAACAGGCGAATCTATAAAGAAATTTCAAAGGTTACTTAACTTTAAAACACCTCCAAACAGCTCTTAAGTATGAAATCGTTATCTATAATCAATTTTCATTTAAGTAACGTTACTTAAAGGCCTCTTAACTTAAACGCCATCCACCGCGTTTAAAGGTTACTTAAAGGCATTTAAAGTGTATTTTGGCATATCAATTGTCATCTTTGAAGTTTCAAATTGTGAGTTTGTATTGTCTCTTGTGATATTTTGGAATTATAAAATGCAAAGAATTAAGAAACAGAAAATTTGTATAGATTAATGTATGTGTACGCGCAAAGAAATTTCGTCTACGCTGTCCGCTTAGCCTCTGAGGTGTTTGTAAAGACACTTTATTCTTCGTTGTTGGAAGAGAATATATGCATAAAATAATCCTTTTTTGTAATGTTTTATTGCAAATTCTAAAATAAAAACGTTTCCTTGTCGCAAGCATCCCAATTTTCAGATCTTTTTATTTTGTTTGTGGCGGTGGGGTGAGTGTGTGGTCCATGTTTTTTTTTTAATTTCACAAATATAAACATTTCTCTTCCAAATGTTTACTGATTCAAGTTGTCACAAAACAGCTGTGTTGTATACAATGAAGCAGCATTTGTTTTTTTTTTTTGTATTAGAATTTCACATCTTTTACGTTACGTGACACAACCATCGTTTAGTTAAGTACCAACGAAAAATCGATTACAGATACGAATTGAAGTTTCTTCATTTAAAGGCAAATTAAAAATTTAAGTATGCTTAACTAAATAACCTCTAAGATGCAGTTTAAGAAAATCTTATAGATATACGGCTGAAACTTTTTAGTTGCTGGAATCAGGTTGCTCTAAGTGCGCGGTGTCACATATAAGCCGGTATGTTTCATTTTAGCAACTAAACAGTTGCGAAAATAAAAACTGAATGTGCGCGCCTGGCCTAAATGAAATTTTTTTTTTCAAAGATTTAAAAGAATTGATTTTAAAGTATGATTTTTTAAGAATTATGAATGAGAACGAATGAGAATTATGAATAATGAGTGACTTTTGCTTTGGAAAATCTTATTTTAGCTTGGCTAAATTTTGGAGAGAATTTTGTATACGCGATCTGCGTACTATGCTATAAGAAAAAAATTCCAATATTAAAATTTAATTTGAATCACCCTGCACTACAGTTAAGCTATTTCCAGCCAGGTTGCGCTTGTATGAAAAGACTGACAGTTTATATGTCATCTGTGACAAATACTTCATTCAAACGTCATTTATTTCTGGTGAAAACATTTATGGGCGTTGTTTTTTAGTTTTATTAAATTAGTAATTATTACTGAGTTTTTGTTTATTATTTGTCCTTTTTTATAAATTAAATTTACTCATAAAACAAAATGATATCCCTCGCAGTAATTAGTATCCTAATTTTATCTATTACCATTCAACAAAGTATGTAAACATAAAACCCGAATTCAGTAAATACGTAGCTTTTGTTTTCATTTGTGTAGGCTCTGCTATTTGGTGCTACCGTTGCACTTCGGCCACACCTGGATGTGGTGAGAAGTTCAACTGGCGTGGCATTGGATTTTTGGGAGAACATTGCCCCGAAGACGAGGATATATGCGTGAAAGTTACTGAACGACGAGGAGGTATGTTTTTCCTTGCGACCGAAAAGTTATTTTGTCAAATACATTCAAATATTAAATTTTTCAGCTAAAGAAACAATAATTAGAGAGTGTTTGAGTGCCCTCAGTTTTCGAACAGACATTCCTGCTGACAAATACGAAGGATGCCGCAAAGCTGCAGTCGACATCCGACTGGCTCATTACGTGAATCACACAGTCAAAGAACACGACGTGCGTAGGGATTATTTTACAGATGTAGAATACTGCTTTTGCTTCCTGGACCATCGATGCAATGGAGCCACAACCATGGTCACAAATGTAGCAGTATTGGCTGTTGCTTTGATTGGTTATCTGGCAGTTGCGCTAAGTTAAGACCGAATCATAGGATATATGTATTTTAAGTGGAAACATATTCCGTCCAAATATGTGTACAAAATGTAATTTGTATAATTTTTTTTTACAATTTATTCCGTGCCTTGTGTAAAGTTTTAACATTTTTTATAGAAACAATTAATAAAAAAACATTCAACATTCCAATTTAAAAAAAAAAACTTGCCTTTACAGTTTATTCCTGAGATTTAAATCAAATATGATATTAGGTAGGATGATAAATGATAAAATTGGTTCCGCAATTCTCTATATTGTACGGCTACAGACTGAACACCGATGAGTCGGAGAGAAAAGGGAGACCTTGCCGTACGCCAGCCCAGTGCAAACATTGTTACTGCAGTTGACCCCCAAGGAGATTTGTTATCATTATCACATTAAAGTAACCAAAAAAAAAAACACCAATACTTATAAAATTGGAAAACTTTCAAATCTCTCTTAAATGTATGAACTCGATTTGAAGACGTTTCCAACATAACAGAAAATGAAAATTCACTAATTACCTTAACCTTCCACCAGTTTTAGAACTCATAAGCTAGCAAGCAGGTTTTTTTTTTGTTAAAAGGGACTTGACAAGGAATTTCAAATTTATGGCGACTGTTGTTCAACGTCCAATACGTTAAAAGTTAGATCATTATCAAAATGCTATGCACTCTAAGATCTGTACCCAAAACAACCAGGATAGAATAACTTTGTTGTAATCCCTGGTGAAAAACTTCTGATGAAATCTGATGCAACATATTAAATCTTAAATTTTCGAAGATCGAAAAAGCTCGTTAAAACAATCGACACTCGCCAAGTGCCTTAATAGATTCCAAAGCTTGATAAAAAATAAATTCCTTTAATCGACAGACATCTAATACTTAGTTATTATTAATTTTAAAGTAATTAGGACTTTCTTTTGCCAAGAACTTGTATTTTATCCTGCAGTTTATTAAATAGAAAATCGATTTTATTTGTTTTAAATTCGATGAAAACTACGAACGCATGTGTCTGGAAACGTTTAACAAAAAAAAAAAAGAAACAAAAATGAAAGTTTTTTTAAATATAAACTTTATTTTGCCATAATACCTCTAACAATCAATTAACTCCTCCTGCTGGATGACCTTCGGTCCGCGATGGTTATACGATGCTATATCTGGGTTCTTCTGAATAAACTGATAATAAACTTGTGTCAGTCGAAGACACTCATCTACTGACAATTGAAACGGCCTAAGTGTCGATTCAACTTCGGCTTCCTCAAACATTTCATAAGTTATCTCGTCTCGTTTTTCCTCCGGAAAGAGTGTACTATAGCCGCGTCTGCAATACTTCTGGCGCATCGAAAATATGTGTCGCTGGACTCGCTCGACCACATCGAATGGGATGTCTGTCTTGGGTTGCATCATTGGAGTCAATTTTACAACACCCACATCGACATCGGGCTTGGGGACGAACGCCTTTCCAGGGATTATGAATTTCAGTGTTGGTTCGGTCCAGATTTGGGACATAATCGACAAACGACAACGTTGGTCACTTCCCAGTGGGGCACAAATCCTTTCGGCGACTTCTTTTTGGAAGGTCAGCGTCATTGTGGTGTCGTTTCGACGAAAAGCGCCTTGTCTAAGGGACAAATCCTTAAACCAATCAATCAGAAGACGAGTGGAAATTGCAAATGGAAGATTCCCAATCAGATGAAGCCTTTGAGAATCCTGAGGAACAGCTTGCTCTATAGAAAATTTAAGAATATCTGCTTGATGGATGTCCACTTGCACTCCTAGAGGCTGAGAGCATTCCTGAAGAAGCTCCAAAGTTGGTAGGAACCTTCGATCTTTTTCGACGAGTATAACTTTAGCTGGCCTTCGTCTCAGAATCGATCTAGTAATACCTCCAGGTCCTGGGCCCACTTCCAGCACGATATCTGTGTTTGATATCTTTCCGACGGATTTCACAATTTTGTCGGTCAGTCGCTCATCCATTAGAAAATTCTGTGACAACTGTTTGATGGCCTGGAGTTTGTATAACTTGACAAGATCTCTAATAGTGGGTAGAGGAGGAAGGCGCAGCCCACGTGCAGCAGCAGGTCCGTATGGCATTTTACTTATTTACTTTTTATATAAGGCCGACTGAAACTTAAAAAAAAAAACTAAAACGTAAATTAACCTAGCTTTTTGTTCTTTACAAGTTTTCTGTTGTAAACTTAGTTTTGAACTTTCTTTGGTTCTTCAAAATCGTCGAGGAATTTTTCTTGTTGCACACTCAACATAGAATAGGCGTAAATTCCTAGTACAGATGCTCCTAGGATTCCGGCCGTGATTAGATTATTACGACGAACCTTTTGCAGTTTTTGAACGCGTTGTAGATTCTGTTGTTCGATTATTTTCATGAACTGTAGCTGAGCAGGATCGATTTTACCTTCGGAGTATTTAATGTTTGGTTTATTTTCTTGACCTGACGACATAGTTTTTTTCTATTGAAAGATATTAAAGATTTTTGTAATTTTCGATATTTTTTTCCACTCAAGTCTTCATTTGTGGTGCTATTGTGATAATGAATTTTGATCAGCCAAGAAAAAATGACAAACTGGGAACGGGATGGTTTGAAATTTTGACAGTTCATAATGAGTAACGAAACATAATAGAGTTTGGTCCACAGGGTGGTCATTATATATAAATAATAAATAGTGTAGACACTACTCTGGGTAGAGTCGTGGAGAGTTGAGGACAAGTGAGAAATAAGAGATATTTTAGTAATAGGTGCGTTTTATTATTCACAAATCTATCTGGATCCGGATCTGGATCTTCCCTTGAATATAAAACGATACGGATCTAAGTGACAGCAGTGTTATCAGTCCGTCTCTTTTTATCCTTGGGTTTGTAAATTTTCAATTATTTCTTGTCTTTTTTCTTTACACTATAGGTTACACTACCTTACCATAAAAAGCCATCTACTCGCCAGTGTAATAACTGGTTTTTGGATCTTTGAAATAGATCCCGATAGAAAACAGGATCCCCAATTGTTTTTGTAATACATGTTAAAACTTGATCCCGATCCGGATCCAGATAGATTTGTGAATAATAAAACGCACCTAATAAAACGCACCTATTAGCCGCGTTATATTATCACCAATGATCCATATATAAAGGGTTTTCCAATAAGAGGTGTTATTTTGATATTCAAAGAAAAATGGCATTTTTGGAGATAAATGATCGGATGTTTATTTCATTATAAAGAGGAAGGTATGCCGTTAATAATGAAACACAACATCAGCCAAATGGCCGCCAAGACCACGCTTACAGGACCATATCCTTTTCACGAAATTTTCCATAACCAAATCGCAAAGTGGCTGATGAGGCCCATTTCCACCTCGGAGGCTACGTCAACAAGCAAAACTGTCGCATCTGGGGCTCGGAAAACCCAAGAGTTGTTGTTGAAAAGCCTCTCCATCCTCAACGCATCTTTATAATGAAATAAACATCCGATCATTTATCTCCAAAAATGCCATTTTCTTTGAATATCAAAATAACACCTCTTATTGGAAAACCCTATATTAACCTTTGAAAATAAAACGAAACAGATCATAGTGACAGTTGTCTTGTATGCTCATCTCCCTCTTGCTTATACGAGTATTTGTTGATTTTCAAATGTTTCTTGTCTTTTTCTTTACACTGTAGTTTACACTCGCCAGAGAAAGAACTAATTTTTGGATCTTTGAAATAGATCCAGATAGAGAACAGGATCCCAAATTGTTTTTGTAATACATGTTGAAAATTATTCCAGATCCGGATCCTCATAGATCCATAGATAATAAAACGCACCTATTAAAAGTGCAAGGAAAACAGAAGTAAGAGAACAAAAAAAATGTATGAATTCTTGAAAAAATTATTGTGTGCTTTTCTTATTTATAAATTTCTATACATATGGGTACAATGCGTCTTTTTTGCTTAATTGAAAGAACGATACCAAATACTGTTCAAAAAAATGTTTTAATTTGTTTCTTTCGCTGTGACGTATGTTTAGGATTAGAGCAATTTCAAAATACGTTGTATGTACGTATGCAAATACACAGCGTTTAATATGGTAACCACTCAGAAGTAGTACCTTTTGGCATAACGTGCGTCTGTCAAGTGCAACTGTCAAGCAGAAGGTCTAAGTTAAATTACCAGCTGCTGCAAAAAAATATTTTTCAGAGACAAATCTTCCAAGAGTATCTCTTTTCATGAAAAGTGATTCTCATCTTAGCCATTTGAAGACGTCAGAAAATTGTAGGTCCCCTCCGTTCGTGCTAACACGATTTGAACTCTCTACGAGTCATTGGCGTCTTCGTTCAAGCTAGCACGGTTTAAGCTCTCTTCGAACCGTAGCCCTCAAATTTATTTTGTCTCGTGCAGTTAGTGTACTATTGGGAAATGATACAAAATATCAGTTTTCTTTATTTATTCATTTATTGTGTTTAGCTTTTATTGTAAGAAATGTAAAATGTTAAATGTAAAAAACTACAGATTTAGTTTCGAAACCTTGAAATAAAACTTTGCAAAACGCTTTATTTGAATGTTACCTAAAATTTTTAAAAATGTAAAAATATTGACAAAAAAAAAAACAAAATAAATATTTACTTTGTTTTTTTTTTAAAGGATCTAAAAATTCTTGTTGCGATCGCGTTAAACTTGCACCCTTGTAACTATTATTATTTAAGATACGTAAACATGGAGAAAATATTATTTTGGTTCAGTCTTTTCTTGTCTCGATTTCACAATGGCCTACAGATTCTTAATTCGATTAACTAGATCTTGCTGAAACAGTAAAAAATGGTTTCCTGCGTATTAGTTGTTCTTTTGATGGTAGGAAGGAGCAGAAAATCAAAAATCTGTGTACTTGGCACTGTTCGTTATACCTTCGATTTCCTTAAAAAAATTTATGGAATTACGAGGCTTGGCAAATAATGTGCAAGTCGGAGTTTTTTCATCCGTTTTCCTCATAATACAAACCCTGTTCACTTCTACCTCGAAGTGAATCTCATAGAGAAGATTACTTTTTTTTTGAGTCCTTTGGAGTAGTATGTAGTTCAAAATCTTCAAACTATTCGGATATCCTGATACATATGAATGAAACTATTGAGATCCGAACAATCATTCCAACCCTGCCGGGTATCTGACACTATCCGGATATCACAATAGTCAAATGATACAGTTGAGATTCGACTAGACTATCCCATCCGATCAAAGCATCGGTCAATCAATTTGTACACCCCAAAGAAAAAAAAACAAAAAAAATGTGTAAAAATGGGTTTGATTGTTTTGTATGGATTTTTTCATTATTTATTGATTTTTACTTTTATTTGGCGGCAAAATTATGTTTGGTCGGGGGCGTCAAATTTTAAAATACTCCACTGCCTAGAACTTTCTTTGGACCTTATTCGGAATTCCCCCCCACCAAAATGAACTTTTTTTTTAACGAATCGTTAAAAAAGTGTTTGCTGTTGATAAAAACCATCAAATTATGGAGGAGAAACACTTTTTTATGGTAAAAAAGTGAAGTATAAGCGGACCACCCACAGTACTATTGGCCCTTATTCGGAATTCCCCCCCCCCCCCACCAAAATGAACTTTTTTTTAACGAATCGATAAAAAAAAGTTTGCTGTTGATAAAAAACATCAAATTATGGAGGAGAAACACTTTTTTATGGTAAAAAAGTGAAGTATAAGCGGACCACCCACAGTACTATAACTAAAACTACTTCTTTTTTGTGGGATATTTGCTTTTTTTGCTTGCTTACGCATTATGTATGCCCCCTGCTTGGGCACACTATGGGATTTGGGGTAGGTGCGAGGTTGGGTGTATGCAAGGTTTCTTCTGCATTTACATAATCTGGATTTAAAGAAACTTTGAATTTACCCTATGGCCTATATTCATTTTTTTATACTTCACTTTTTTACCATAAAAAAGTGTTTCTCCTTCATAATTTGATGATTTTTATCAACAGCACACTTTTTTTTATCGATTCGTTAAAAAAAAGTTCATTTTGGTGGGGGGGAATTCCGAATAAGGACCCTTTCTTTTTTTATAAAAAATGTTTTTTTTCTTTTTTAATTTTTCGAATAATGTTTTGAATTCGTTATTTATTGTAGGATGAAGTTATTTTGTTACTGCACTTTTTTCATTTCATATCTCAAAAAAAGTGTTCTGTTATCAATTTCGACTCCTATACCAAATTTTATTAAATCTGTTAAGCCATTTGAGCGCTATCGAGGCAGGGCAAACATTCAAAGAAATTAACTTTTGTATTTACAATGTTTGTAGGATAGTAGGATATTATTTGTGGCCGAATCCCCCAAAAATCTCATCTCCCTTACGGTGAATCCACTAGGAACATCTGCAGGTTTTGAGCGTAATTCACCAGAGCTATTTTTTTTATAAACAACAAACATGCTTAAGCTTTGGCTTTGAAGCACTAAAAACAACAACCATTTTGTGTGATACAGACGTGCATTTTATTCCTTCTACAAATTACACCTTGCTTCGTTGCTTCTCCTTCATTTAAACAACACAGGATGAAAAAGATTAAATTAATCTAATTACATATTAATTTATCTTAGTTTATCTCAAAAAGAGAGTCTCTGTTTGGAAATTATCCTCAAATATTATGTAAATACAAATCAGCTGTTCAAAAGCTTTAATTATAAATTTATAACCAAAACAAAAATTTCGAAATTTCACAATGGAAAGCTTCTATGCAGAGAAGAGGTGAATAGCGCAAGTCTCAGAAAGTAAACAAATCTTTGTTGTTCGAATGAGAACGCAAATAAATTAATGATTGTTGATTGATTTACTTTGTTCACTTAATCAAGATGATGACTAATAAAATGGTAACCCTTTTATCAATAGTTACCAAACTGTTTTGACTACAAACCTTATCAATGATTTATCTTCGTCATGCAAGTAGTCATATGATATTATTTTCATCAAATTTAATTAAAGCAGACGAGTAGCCTTAAGTGTGTATGTATGTCCGATGTTTTTAAGTGTAAGTATTGGTTTCGGGGTTTTAATCAAACTTAACATTACGCTGATGGTTCAATAAAACTGTTTCCTGGATAGGTACAGTTCGCCAGTCTAAGCGTGTGTATGTTCTCTGTGCATCAAGCTATAGAGACTTAAGGGTGAACCTATTTGGTTCAAGTTTGAAACGATAAATTTCAATTTTAATAGTAGTCCATCTTGTACGAGTGGAAGCCCTACAAACAGGTTTTTTTATATTTTTTCTAAAACAGCTGTAAAGATTTCGATTTGGAGAAACATTTCCCTAACGAAAATTTCGAAGTTTTTCGCGAACATTTTTTTACTTTTGGATTATTCCTGGTACTTCTCTTACAACAAAAATACTTTTGTCATAGAAAAACAAGAGTATAAATTACTTTCGACTTTTTCCCAATTTCTCTTAATGCAATAGTATATACATAATGCTTGACCACATTATAGCCTTGAACCATTAGAGCAAGTTCGTGCGATACAAACGTGCATAATTGTTGTTAAATGCAACTTACAAGCTTAAATTGATTGATTTTCAATGCTAGATAATCATTTACGAATGAGAGGTGAAATAAACAGAGACGAATTGAGAGAAAATAATTTAACAGAAAAAGCTTTATTTAAAGGCAGCGCGTAGTATAATCTACTCCAAGTCGAATTGGAGCACAAAAGCTTTTCTTGCACTACCAGCCAAGCCAGTACCATATAAAAACAAAGAAAACTTTTAATTTATCTTGATTGGGGAGATACTTTTATGCAAGCATGGACTAAGGGGAGATAGAGAAACACTTTTATGGGTGAATGCAATGTATTTTGTTTTTGTTTTTGGGCGATGAGTAATCGATTTAAGAACTTGATTTTTATATAACAAAATATTGCATAAACGTAGAGCGAAATTTTATAAATCTTATTAGCATGATCCTTACATTTGTGGTCTTAAAATTTATTAGAACTATCACGCATAGTTTTTTATTGTTGTATATATTGAACATGCAACAGGATAAATATTCAAGTTTAAATTAAAAATTAAAAAGTTATTTTAAAGTACTATCAGTCATAAAAGAGGAAATAGACCCTGGAGTGCACCAGCTTATTGTTTATACTTACTTTTGTGATAAATAGTAATTGTAAAATAAAATTCAATTTAATGATTTCTCTTTCGAAGATACACTTTTTCTTTATTTCATTCAGCTGGCACTGTAGTAGTATCCATTTTAATGCGTTGGACTGTCATGCAGAAGGTCTGGGTTGGATTTCCTGCCTTTTACAAGGAAGTCACAAGTCTTAAAAAATTATTTTTTCTCATGAAAAGTGCTCCTCATTAAACCCGTTTGAGTTCAACAAACATTTTAACGTCTCCTCCATTACTGCCAACAACTTGTACATAGAAAATAACTAGGTTTAAGCTCTTTACGAGCCGTTAGCCTGTAATTTATTTATTTTTTGACATTTTAAATTTTTTATTTATTTTTAATTACATAGATTTAATAAGATAACAGAATTAAAGAATATTAAATGTTATTGTTATTCGAACATTAATAATATATTTTGTTCTTATTTTCTAAAAATTGAATAAACTCTGTATTAAAATGATTTGAATAAAAAACAATAAATCAAAGTATTTAGTTAATGATTTATAAAACTGAATTAACGGCTTTGACTTAAGGGTATATTACTGTACTGTTTTTCCCTTACCTTACAAAAAACTATGACAAAATTTTAAATTATTAATAAAAAGTTTTGATTGCAGAGAAGTTGTAAGTATTGGCTAGAATTATAAGTGTAATGAATTAAGATTCTCTTTAGGAGCATCTTTTTTTTATTCGATATATATGTTTTAATCAAACTTTAAATTCATTTTCTTTAATTTCTGACCTTATGCCATAATACCTGCAAAAATACAAAATACAACAAGAGAGCTGAAAATTGCATTTTGATTGAATTTAAAATTTAGGAAACCTACTCTCTAAAATCTTTTTAATAGGTAACACGATTTTCACCATTCTCATCTTATACAAAAGAATAGAACTTGTCCCAGCAATCAATCTATGTATGTTATGTGCAGATATCCATCTTGAACACATTTTAATTTCCTTTCACGTTTTATGAAAGTTCAATTTTATAAGGCAAATGCCTAAGACAGTAGATATTATTTCTTAAAATCTGGGCCTTCCTGTTATTAGCATATTTGAAAAAGCTTCAGATCTTTTAAGCAATCACTTTTTTTAATATAATTTTTTCAAAAGTGCTACATCAGTGCACCACCCTCCAAAACAACTTTTACCACTCAGATTTCCTCCACCATCACCGCCGTGTATTGTATTTTCCCCAATTTTCACGAAATGCATTGCTCAGACATTTTCCACCAGCTCACCATAGTCCCAGTTCCCTTTGGTATCTCTTACGGATTCGACGTTTTCGTCGACGTTGGTCGTATCGTATCGTGGTTTTGCCTTTTTCATCATCATTCAGTTTGGTTTGCTGTGGTCGTCGTCTATAAAATTATCTAAATGCTGAACCTAAATTAGAATTTAAAGCCCAGAACAAATTTTGCTGCCGCGTAGTTCGGCTCGTCCGTCTATTTTTTTTTAACTATACCTACATTGTTGTTTATTTGTAAATCATTATTGTATAGATAGTAGACTGGCGTTTTTATTTTTCGTATTTGTTTTGATCCATCAGCTGTGTATCCCAACAAAGAGTGTTTGCTTATAAAAACGAAAAAAAATAAAATAAAAAAAAATCATTGGCCTTTGGAATAAAAAGTTTTCTTCTTTGTGTTCGGCACTTATTACGAACATCCATTACCGTTAATCAATTTTGTTATTAAAATTATTCAAGCATACATAAGTTTAATTCAAATTAGATTTTCCTCGTATAATTTGTCAAATTTACGTCGCGAAAAACTTTCAGTTGAAAGAAAATGCCATTCATTTCAAAAGACTGGCGTTCGCCTGGCGAAGCATGGGTTAAAACGGACGAAGGATGGGAAAAATTGAAAGTGCTCGAATGTGGAAAACGTACAAGGTAGGTAATGATACGAAGCAGCGCTTAATCTTCAGAAAACATAAATGTCTTTAATTTGTAGTTTTCTAACCTTTCACGTACCTACCTATGTAAGTATATGTACATATGTACATGAACTATACATATACATTATGCTACCTATATGATGTACATACGTAGGTACTTACTTTTTTTTAATTTATAAGTTAGCTTTCTTTGTTTCATAATTTCATCAGGAAAACTGAAACAAACCTCTCACCTTTAATGATATTGCTCCAGTGTCTCCATCTCCATCTTTCAAAACGAAAGCGAAATACAACTAACTAAGAAGCACTAACAACACAACATTATGAGAAACAATGACAGTGGGGGGACTAGACAGTGCTGCACACGACAGTCGTGTGTTTAGGCTTAGTTCCAGTAACTATCTTTCTTTTGTTTTTGTTTATTGCGTAAATTGAAATTAGAAGGGGATATAGAGTATATGTACGTACGAAAAAAGGGAGCAAGAGTCAGGGTACGGACTTAGCTCCTATCGTAGCAAAAGTTTTGATGAACTTTCTAACTATTGTTACACAACATATTTTTCTTTTTTTAAGAAGGGTGGATTTAAACCACGTTGTTTTTGTAACAGGTATTTTAGTTATGTATGTAACGTCAAATTAACATTTTTAATTTTTTTAAGTTCATGTTAACCATAATCACCTTGTTAATTATAGCCTCGTTTTATTTATTAAATATAATATTGAAATATAATTTGATGTTATCAGCGAAATTATTTAATAAAGAAAGAGAAAAAATGAAGGAAAAAAAAGAGTAGAAAAGAGGAAAAAAAAGCGACAATATCATTCAATAAAGTATAAGGGCATTCAAATTTTAAAATATCCTCATTCTCAGCCTGCGTCTTACATATAGTGGAAGAGTGTTCCACAACATGACAGCATGAATAAAAAATTGTCTTCTCGTGATGAGTTAGCAATAAGTGATTGGTCGTATCGATAAAGATCTGTTAGATTGCGAAAGCGTTAATATTGTACAAATATTCAGGTTGCCTGTTCTTGAGCAGTTTAATAAGTTGACCTATATAGTGTCCGATACTAAAGGAACCATGAGAGACTACAGTTAAGAATAGTGTGTGTGTATTGCGAAACTTGATCATATCTTCTTAGACTATAAACATACCTTGCAACAGAGTTTAATGCTAGATTTAGAGAGGATTCGTCTAAATCGCCAAAGATCTCACCATCATAAGATATAAGGGGTACAATTAAGATTTTTGCTTATTTAAAGTAAGTTTGCGTAAGAAGCTAGTTTCTGTAGCAATGAATAATGAATGTAATGAATAATAAATAATAAATGAGATCATACCAGTTTAAACAGCTGTTATACAAAATACCTAGATTTTCTAAATTCTCATAGATTTCTATTCTGGAAGAGTTAATCTGGATAGGGCAAATGTTTATGTATTTCAGCTAGCGTTTATAAAAGAATATAGCTTTAGACTTTTTTGGGTTAATTGAAAGTTTATTTTCTGACAACCAAGGATAGATGGTGGAAAGATCACTATTTAATACCATCTTCTATGAGTTCTAATGGAAAACTTAGGTAAAGTTCCACGTTATCTTGGTACATAGACATGATACTATAACAGTGCAACACATATGATGGGAGATCATTTATAAAAAACGTTAATAACAACGGACCCAGTAATGAACCTTGAGGAATGCCTTTGTGTAGTGATAAAAAAGAGGACAATTTTCAATTTACAGAAACGGCTTGATAACGATTAGTCAAACCAAAATAAACTTCAATAAATTTTAAAGCTAATGAAGAAATACTGACCTTGTAGAAGTCTATAGGAAACTCCGTAATAGAGATTATTCTTTTAAACAAATTTCTGATTAAGTACAATATTTGACAATAATAGTATATGACGATAATCTTTCGAAGATGTTCCAAAATGTCTGAATCTTTTTCACACTGAACTGTCTAATAAGATAAAATTAATAGGGAAGGAGAATGGAAAATGGAATATTTATTTATTTATACTTATATCATACTTTGTAAAAATTGGACACAATTAGCCATTTTTATTATTTTAGCCGCGTTTAATTATCTCCAAGGACCCATATAGATATAGAAAGTGACAGCAGTCTTATATTTACACCTGTTTTTTCATTATATTTGTTGATTTTCAATTATTTCTTGTGTCTTTCCTTTCCACTACCTGAACATAAAAAGAATATCTACGCGCCAGAGTAGATCTTTCAAATAAATCCAGATAAAGAACAGCTTTCCATTTTTTTTTGTAATACGTGTAATATTAATCCAGATCCATTCAAATCTGTAGATAATGAAACGCTTATATATTTTTTGAAATTAAAAGCAAAAAACATTTTTTTGTTTGTACATTTAATATTCAAAAATGTTTTACTGGTATTTACAAGTAGCATAGAATTACTCAAAAAACGGATTTAAGAATTCTATAGCGTTACTTGCATTTTTCTTTATAAGACATTTAATTTTATATTAAGTAGAGAAAAGCGGCAAGTGGGCAATCCGATAGAAGGAATTAGATTATATTACTTTATTTAATACAACAAAAAAATACAAAAGGAATATAGGAATGAATGTGTTTGTCCTTAAGTGGGCTCAAGGTTAAGTTTTGATTGTTATTTTTATTAAGTATGTTGTGACATTTTGGGTGTGACTACACCCTTCTTTAGACAAATTGATTCTTAAAATCTTTTTAAATTGGAATTACATTATTCTTAAACACTACTATACTTTATCTTTGGTAGGTATTAAATTTGTTAAAGACTGCTTTAACACTTCTTGAATCTCTTTAAGAAGTATGGTTTCTCTAAAAAAAAATATTTATTTAAATAAATTAATAAAATGCAAATTGAAGAAGTAGTTAAGAATGATTTCAATAGAATTGAATATACCAAATTGAAGTTACTGATTAAAATATCTAATAAAGATAAAACAAAGAAACCAAAAATTGGAATATCCGCTAAAGATTGAAAAACTTATGAATTAAGAAATGTTATACCTATTTTGGAAAAAAATTTGCCTAGCCTATTTATATCATATATAAAATTTAATTAGCTTGAACCAGGATGGTTAGCATGTTTGTTCTCGAACACATTATCGCTTGTTTCTCTATTTTTAACAAAATCGAGGTCAATTATTTATATAAGCTGATTTCTTTTTATCAAAATTAATTTTATAAAAATTTGAATTATGATTACTTTTATGCTCGTACAAAAATTTCGTACATGTGCATAATTTCTATCTTTGAATTCTAATAGGTAACTTAACTTTTTGAAATTTCTGCTAATTTAAGAAAACGTAAATATTCTTCATTTTTCAATATAGCCGATATTATTTAAAAATTAAATACATATTTCAAAAAACACTAAAAATATCATACGATGCAAAAACATTTTAGTTAATTAAATATTTATTCTAGATACTTAATATACATAGTAATGTAAAAGATTAGCAACACAGTTAAATATATGTTCGATTCCATCAGGGAAATATCCTTTGTTTAAAAGGTTTTTAAAAGTTATGTTTCCGTTTCCATTTAGATTTTAACACTTTGAAATAACCAAAAAATTAAATATCTTTGTTAAAACATTGAAAAAATAAACAATGTATCTCATAACTAAATTTGCTTACTTATTTTCTTTTTCTTTACATTAACAAAAAAATATCTAGCCAATTTGATAACTGAGCTTATGGTTAGGCCATAGTTTTAAAATTCAAAAAATAAATTATAATTATTAATGTATAAAAATAATGAAATAATAAACTATTTAATAACTCGCTCATATGAATAATTGTTCAAACTTCTAAATTAAATATTTAATGTTTTGAGTTCTAGGTAAAGATTATTCAAAAGGCAAAAATAGTGCTCATTCTTAAAATAATCTTCAGTTTATTTCAAACAACTTATTGAAATTTTTACAAATCTGCTTTTGAATGTTCAAGTTTTTGTCCAACAATTGTTCCTTTGCGATTATTAGTATTTATTTAGTTTAACATTTATACATTCACATTTACAATAATTTTATTTTAATAAAAGACTGAGACACTTTATTTTAAATTTACCATGAATTGGAATAATAAAAACTGTGTTTCGTCAAGGTAAAGCTCATGCTTTATAACTATAGTAAAATGAATTCTTTTTAAATTGAATTTACATTGCTCACAATCAAGACTGGTATATTATTGTATATACTTACATATTTACATACATATATTCTGTCCGAACCCTATGCTGAACAAGATTCGACCGAAAAACAATTATATTCTCTTTACTCCTTCGCCACCCTCTTGATGGACCTAGAAGAATTAATAACGTACGGACAAACTTTTCTAGCTCGCTATATCTATACACATATTGGCAAAGTGCTTGGCGTGCTTTCTTTCTCCGTGTTTTATTTTGTTGCTATTTTGGCTTCGTCTACTACAACCGTCAGCCAGCTATACTCTGTAGCTGTCCATCGCAAAACCTGCTTGACAGACGGCACGGCGCAACGAGGCAGTACAGAAAGAGATGGTGTGTATATGCACTTGCCGTTGCCGGTGCAGTATGCATTCTCATGAGCTTTAATAAAATAATTGAGTTGAGTGAGTACGAACAGAGTATATAAAACTACGTAGAATATTTTAAAAGAGAACTCACGGAAGTTGGATGTAAAATAAATTCAAAAGCTTTTCAAGCTACCAAATCCTATAGTATAGGGTGACATTGAACTATTTTTTGTTGTTGTTTGTATTCTATTTTCATTGTTAAATTTAAATTAACCATGACTTTTTCTTTCACAAGACTTTGCATAGAAACCGAAGGGAGTTTAAACAAGCTGAAATATCGATTACGCAAAAGGGTTAACTAGAAGAATTTACGAATTTTTCTTATATTTATTATATAAAATCAATAATTGAACATTTTACACAAAAATATTGCGTATACGCCACAGTTACCAATTGGGTGTGATACATCGTCCCAATAAAATTTTAATTATGAATCTTAAACGAAACAATAGCATTGCCGGAATTGATAAATGTAAAAATACAACGAGTAGGTATACTTTTGTAAAATTGGTTCTCAATGTTGAGAGAAGTGGCAATTCTTATAAAAAATTAAGGAAAGTATTTGTCTTAAGAAATAGTTTATTGATGCCGATAACTTGTACGTTTATGAACTCAAACATTACCAGGAACAGAAAATAAGTAATTTTATTTTGAAAAATTGGAGAGATATGTTTTGAGAATTTTATTTGAGGGTTTTCATCATTTCTCTATTAAATCTCGAATGATAATGATTAGGTACCAAGAACGATAAGTTGTAACTACGAAAAGTATTTGAAGAAAAAATTTATATTAGAGATTCTGTGGTACATTTGTATACCATCGCAATTCTAAAAATTATTTAACTTTGATGTTTTATGTCTTAAATAGTTGATTCTACATATGTAAATGAAAAAAGCAGGATTCACATTTAACGAAAAAGCTGTCAACCATTGTCGAATGTTAAGTTATCACATATTTAACGATCGACACACACATGTTTGTTGTTTATAAACAAAAAAATCATATCCAGAACTCAGTTATAAAAATAGTGAAAGCCAATATTATAGACTCTTCCGACAGGTTTGAGCTTCGTTTAAAAAATCTCTACGAACCTTATGCAACATGACCGAAGAGATCATATGGTCAATGTCATTATTTGAGACAGTCTGAGCGAACGGAATATTATTTACCTAATTAAGTGAAGTCTATGAATTGTTGTCAAATTTAGTGCATGTTGTAATTTTTATTCCCAGGAGACAAATACAAATTTTATTTCACGGTACGAGAAGCATTCGTCATTCATTTGCATAACAACTTAAGGAGTTTGGCATATGTCGAATAACTTAATCTTTTTATATATCTTATTTGGCAATATGTTTTTGATAGCGCCTTATATCATAAGTATCACACAAAAGTATAATTTTGGTATCAAAATTCTTAATTCATACCAATGTCTATTTATAACTTATTTGTTTAATCTTTATTAGGTATTAACATAAAGAACTTTAATTAGTGTATTTACTTCTTGGAAACTTTGCGATTTATTTCTCAACATAGTCTCCTTTTAGCTCGACACACTTTATCCAGCGATCCTCCAACTTCTTTAACTAAATTTTATGGAAGATATGACTCATCTGGTCTTTTGAGATGCCTACTGTTTCAGCTATACGAGATCATGAGTTTTTGACACGTTATCTTCCGTGGTAGCCATTTTTAAGGCACCTGGGCGGGGTTCATCAAAAACCGATGTGCGACCACGCTGAAACTTGTTATACAAATTTTTGATGGTCGCCATCGAAGAAGAAGAGTCACCGTATACAGCATTCAAACGCTCTTTAATTTTCCCTTACAAAAACACGAATCGAATCACCGACCGATATTGCTCTTTTTCCATTTTTCTAAAATTCGCGGACAAGCTGGCTTCCACACGTGGTCAAAACAAAACTACAAGTCCGATTCGGCTGAAATTTTGATGGTAGCCGTCTAAGAGACAATATAAAAATCTTTCTTTGCGATAATGTCACCATCGGGCGGTGAGATAAAGTTCTTATCGGACCGCCCTCGTATTTTCTATTATCGCTTATTCCCTTCTATTTCATCTTCTACTCGTATATAAACAAAAATTTGCATTGGAAAAATTGGGCAATGGAAATCCAGCCAAATGACCACATATCTTATATCTCTTTCTTCTTATTTCTAGAAATAAGTTATGTACATACATAATTTATGAATTTTTTTTTAAGGTCTTAAGAAAATTGAAAAAAAAGCAACCATTACAGTTTTCCGGTTCATAGAGAGCCTAAACCTTGGGACTTATAACTATCAATCATTCCTCTGTGCTTGCCTACATTTTTCTGCCGATTCCAAAAGGTTAATGAGCAGCACTTTTAATGGCAAGAGATATACTCTTCAAGGATTTGTCACTTCCTCCTTTAAAACCAATGAACATCGGATCTCCTTTTAAATCCTCTCCTACTTTCCTAAAACGCTCGCACTGTACTTAAACATTTTAAGGGTAGTCATAATTACTTTAGTGCGTGAAAATTATTAAAAAAAAAAGTTGAACAAGAAAATATTTACCTTGTGCATATTTCTTCAAGCATTTTTGTGAAAACTTTATCCTCATTCCTTTAAATTTGAAAGTTTGTTCAAAAGTGTGAAAGCGGACGAAGTTTTCATAACTCAAGGGAAAAGTTGTCACTGTTAATTCGACGTTAATAGCGTAAGCGATTTCATGGAAGAAACTGACAAGTACATCTTATGTTTGCCTTTATTTGATAAAATCGTGTAATTTTTGTGCTTCTTCCATTTTTCAAATAAGCTAATGTATAGTTTTAAATAATAAGAACACCATTAATTGGCTTCGTATTATGCTGATCCTTTATTTTGCAAGTCAATTTTGTTTGGTGAAATCGATAACTGACCAAGGAAGTCGACAAACACTAGACTGCCTTGCAAATGTTCACCCGATTTTAATTACATTATGTACATGTATATTGAACATGGCCTTTGCCATTTTTAGTGATGCATCAAGCACTGATGTGCATTTCCATATGTCGATTAAATCAGTTCGTTAAACTTTTGATTGAAGATTTTATTTTCTTATTTTCCATCGAAATCGAAAAAAAGAAAAAATTCCAACCAGGCGCATAACTGTTTCCTAACAGCCTTCCGTATTCGCCTATTTATAGATATAGACAGAAACAAGACCGCATTGCAATGCTGCATCTTAACTTCCTACTTTTCGTTTTCACTTTTATAAAATATTATGGGATTTTATTTACTAAACCCGTCGCGTCGAATTGCCTATCAAAACCATAATGTATGCATTTGAAAATAGAAGGAAACTATAAAGAAACATTTTAACGACTTCTGCAATGAGAGAAGAGATGTCAACACACCTATAGGTTCACCTCCTATCCAGGCAATCTAAATTTAGTTCGATTGCCATCGGCCCGTCCAACCATACACACTTATAACAAGAACCAAAGCGCACTCGTAAATTTTAAAAAATAATAAAAAAAAACCTAGGGATTCTGCTTTGAGTTAAACCAAAAATAGACACATCACGGCGACGACGTCTGAAAGGCGCATTCGAAATGCAGTTCTATGAAAATTAATTAAATTGGATTCATTATTTTTGAGAGCACGCACACACGCCAAAGCAGATTTATAATGGAAATTGGATGAACTAAACAATACATCCCATTATTGCCTTTGTTCGATTCGAATTCGGAGAGCAATTTTCTGAATTTTGAAATCGTAGCTTTCAAAGTCACCGATAACAAATGTTTCATAATTGCAGCTGATAACGATACCTATTTTACGCAATTTCATTTAATGTATATTTTTTTAAGTGAAAATATAATTTATTCATAAAAAAAACTATTATTTGAGAAAATTGTGCAAGAAAATTGTTTGCGAGTAACAACTTATTACAGATTAATTGGGTGAACCAAGTGGAATGAACTCAATCTTCTGAACAATTCGTTCCGTTAATTAGCTTTTTGTTAGATAAGCCATTTTAGTGGTTAGTGAGAGGTTATTGTTAAACGTCATGGTTTTATGATTATGTACGATTAACGGTTGGGAATTGCAAGAGCATTAGGAAGTCAGTTGAAGTTGAAGTTTGAATCGAGGTTTCAATTGCTATGATTTTATGATGATGATGTTGGAATATTTTGTTGAACAATATTGGATTTTAAAGCCAGTTGATGCCAGATTTTTTTCAATTTAGGCTTCATGTATAAGGATTTGGAGAAATATACTTTATTTGACAAAACCACAGTGATGGTATAGTGATACAATGTAAAGAGCAGTCAACAAAATTGAAGTATTTCTTTCTATTTTGTCCCTTTCATTAAAACCGATTCCTATTTGTCGGGAGGGAAGAATGAATATTTCTTGCTTTTGAACATTTTTGTCTAATGGCTGCTTTTGAATGATAATAGTAATAGCTTTATTTTTTTTTCAAATTATAAATAGTTTTAGCAATTTAATAATGTAACAAATAAATTATGGCCTTGGTTTTTGGAACAGTCTACTAGGTGCCAACTTTCTTTTTTGTTACAAAACTACAAATTATAATTTTAAATCATGTAATGTATAATAACATTATGTACATACATATATATGTATGTGTATATGTTAAATTCCAATTAACGTTAAAATGAATTTACAATTGTTATACCTAAATACCTTTAGTAAATTTTGTTTTGTACTTTAATTTTTTTTTCATATTTTGCATTTTTTTTTTGGGTTCAAATCTTTTTTATAGTTTTCTATAGTTAAAAGCTTAAATGCAATACTTAAAGTGCATTTTTTGGGTAAAAATATAAATATGTGGAAGACCTGTTTCCATCTGGAGCATATAATTGGGAGTTGAATTCTGTAGTCTAAATGTTTTTTTTTTTTAACAAGCGTTGCAGTTTTCCAATCTCATCATATTGTTGGTACCCCCATACCTGAGATCCATAAGTCATTATAAATCTCAAAGGATTATCAAATACTCTAAATTTAACACTATGGACAAAATTTTTGTTCCTAATCAAGTTTTGTCAGCTTGAGTTTATAGCAGAAAGTGATTCTTTTAGTTTACTTTGAAAGTGTTTTTTACTTGCGACTTATAAGTAGATACTATAAGGCAAGTTTTGCATTCGTAAAAAAAATCGAACTCGAGATTTTGATCAAAGTTGACATTACGATGATAGCGAAGACGAAAAAAGTGGGTCTGGCAATTCTGTCTGTCTGTTCGATTACAGCTAAACGGTTCGGCCGATTTTCTTCAAACTTGGTAGATATGGGTTTTAATTTCTTACCCTCGGATGTTTTTTGATTTGATTTTTTAAGAACAAAAATAACGGTACCTGCCATACGATTTTTTTTCGAAGTTTTATAAATATTTTTTTTTTCTCAAAAACTGTCCCAACGATTTAAAAAAAAAAATTCAAAAAATTTAATTTATCTAAACCTAGGTAATGGTTGAAAAAAAATTTCCAAAAAATGAATAGTTTTGGTACCTCCCTTGGGACCATTTCTTTTGTTTTTGATTTTCTCAAAAACAGTACCACCGATTTTGATCATTTTTTTTATGCTAAAGCTTACCAGCAGTTTGAATATTATTGTGCATTCAAATTTTCCAAAAAAAAATGTTTGGATTTTTAAAAAAACTTTAAATTTTTTTTTTTTGAAAACAAATTATTTCGAAAACCCCATGCTCGATTTTTTCAAAACTTGATAAATAAAAGTTTGGAAAAATAATCTACAAGATGTGAGAAAAATAAATTCATTTTACCTAAAAATAACGGTACCCCCCATACAAATGTTAAAAAATGGTTTTCGAAAATCGTATTTTTCTCGAAAACGGTTCCGAGAATTTTGCTTAAATTTTTTTCTTTCTATTATTTTTTAATATCTGTAATTTAATAAAAAAAAATTGAAAACAAGATATTACTGACTGTATCTACCATAGAACGATTTTTTAAAATTTTAAATTTCTCATTATCAGCATAACGGATTTTAATGAAATTTCGTAGAGTAAAGTATAAAAAACATTACATTTCAAAACTTTAAGAAAAACATTTTTTTGAATTTTGGAAAAAAAAAACAATTTTTTAATTTTTTGTTTTTTGAAAATTAAATATCTCGAAAACGACTCAAAACTTTTTTTTGTAACTTTCATTTTTATTCATAAATTAATAAAAACTTCAAATTGGCTCTACCAACATTTTTTCTTAAAAATATTTTAAAATTTTCTTATATAAAACCTTATTTTTTAAGAAACCACTACAAAGACTTATAATTTTTGTTCTTGCATAAATCTATATTTGCTTGAATCACATGGCATCCTATTCTTACTTTTAACTACTAAAGAAGTTTTATTTAGTCATTTAAAAAATGAATTTTATGCTTATGAACAGTTTCTCTAATAACATTCGTTTTTGAAATTCTTAGTCTTTTACATAGGACCAAGTTCGTGCCACCCAGTCGTGCATTTTATTTTTTAGGTTCAGCTGTTGCTGTAGTGCAAACATAATTCCCAAGTAAGTGAATTCATTCACTACCTTAATGTTTTCCCAATTCAGAAACAACCAACTGTTTCCCAAAAATCAACGAGCAACGTTTGCAAATTATTACTACCGAAGTTCTGATTGATTGGTCCAATTTCTTAAGAGTGCTAACTCTAATTTCTGAAGATGAAATTAACTCAAGAACTGAAGTATCTTAATCATTTGAAGCACTGAAACGTCAACAATAGATATTGTTTCTGAAGACAATTATGAATGTTATTGTTTATGTATGTATGTCCGTACTGGATAACTCTTTACTTTATTTTTGAATGCAAAACTATTAAATAATAAAGTTTAATAAATAGGTACAGTATGTTTTGCCAAGTGAGTTGGATTGTGTAAATGCTTCTTGAGTAGATCCTGCCTTATTTTTTTTCTCAGAATCATCAGAAGAGTTTGTTTTGTATGTACCAATGGGAATATGTATAAAAAGATTTCTTTTTGATTTCAATAGAAAACAAAAAGGCAACAAGTTTTCCAAAAATCAGTTTGAACTATAAAAAAAAACTGCAAAGTGACTACCCATTTTTTAGATACTAACTACAGTAGATATGTTTGACATGAGGCACAGAATTTAAATTTATAATAACTTATGGCAAAATCTCCAATTTTCACAATCCACCCCTTTATCACTATCATCGGATAGCCTTATTATTTTCTGCAATTATTCATAAGAGGTCATCCTTAGCTATGTAAACATACACTCAAAGTCACCAACATTTTCTGACCTACATTTCTGTATAATATAATCAATCCGTCTGTATCTGACATCGGTGACAGAGGTGAAGAATATGAAAAACTAATCGAAAACTAATTCCAATTACATACACTTTCGCATTATCCAATTTGATTTTCAATCAAAAGTATCAATTTCTATAATTTTTTAAATTGTTTCCTTCGCCCTTGGTTAATTCATCTAATGTTAGATACATTTACGTTTCCTTTCCTTTTTGACATAATACTTTATAGTCGATGGAACACAAAACTACATATATATATACACACACACAAAGACCTCCGTATAACGGAAAAGGATAGAATCCAGCGCAACAATCCTGCCAGCGGCAACAACAACAACAAAATATTGGATACAGATAATACAGCAGAAGGGCAAAAAGCTAAATTTACTCGTATACATTTTTACTCGCATATCGTAGAGGTATTGCAAAAGTTCAAAAAAAGGAAAACCATCTCTAACCAGCAAATGTAAACTAGGTCATCATCACTCCATACCACCAACATTTTATAAACTTGACCGAATTCCTGGAAAATAGTTGGGCATATTGCGGTGACATATTTGATTGAAACTAAAAGAAGTCGGTTAGTTTATGATGGATTAGAAGAGTGGTTTGTAAATGTCCGGCCAGTTGTATAGATTAAAAGATAAATCAGCTTAGCAATTATGTAGCTACAAAGAATCTGTATGAAGACTGATAAAAGCTGGTGAAAATTCATAGAAATGATGCAGCAAAGAATATATGAACATATAAGATAAAAGTTTAAGTCAAAGGCTTTAAATGATGCTGGTGCCCTGTTGGTATTTAAAATGACCTACATTCCCCATTTAACTCTGTGTCAGATCAAGACACTATCTGACCTTTGGAATATCAGTAGAAATTAATTAATTCTAACAATTCTTTGTCAAGGCAAAATCCTTTTGTGTTTTCCGCATGGACTTGAATGTTTTATGAGTAGGAGTTCTTATATAATATCAATATGTAAATACACATATTAATCCTTGGATTAAGTTATTTACACTTGACGAAACTTAACTTCAAGGAATTTTAGATGATTCCCACAAACCACTTGGAAATGTAAAGAACATTCAAATAAGTCCATAATATAGCCCAAATTTATTCTCTCTCCCTACTCTATTGTTAATATGCAAAAGGATCTTAAAAAGGATTTCACAGGTAAAGATTTTATAAATTTGCCATTTTGTGAGTGAATGAACGTTCACGTTCGGGTGATTTACCAATGATATCCGAATTAGTTTGTATTGGTTTTACCCCCTTGTAAAAACAAAACTGATGCGAAAACTGTTCAAGTCATTTGAAAAATCATAAACCAGATTAAAAAGGTAGTTATCTGGAAAATTGTGAAATAAACAAGGTATCTCATCTGTTAGCCACCTGAACGCGGGTAATGAAAAATTTTAATGAATGCAAGCTTTATTATAAGCTTTTTTTTTCTTTTAAGCTCTGAGTATGATCACGCTTTCCGATTTTGAAACACACTTCTGCACAGAATTTTCATTTGTCTAAGAATCTGTCAAATAAATTGAACAATGCTAATGAAGTTGGCTGCGTTAAGCTTTGTATTTCATTTTATTGTGTGATACGCGTAATAGTGGTTTCTTTTTAAATCATAGGTTTTTTGACACTGTCAACTGTTTTCCGTTCGAAATCTTGACAGAAAGTCAGTATCATGAGTCGCTTTACACTTGAACAAATTTGGGAAATGTTGAAAACTTATTTCCAAAGTGAGTGCTATGTAGTGCGTTTTTTGAAAGGAAGTCTTGGCCGGAATGAAGCACCCTCCGCACCTGCTGTACGAAAATCAAGTGGATAACACTCATAGTCTCCGTCTCCGTACGGTGCGCATAGACGAGAATGTGGCTGACTCGCTGCTGTAGCCGAGAGTGCGAGACTTAATTCACGAACATTTACTCGTCAACGATCTTAACAGCTCAACATTTTTCACGCAGTATCCTGAGGAGAATCTCACAAATATCTCGGATTATTCGCTTATAAGGTCTAATTTACTCAGCAATTAAAGGCGCACGACCAGCCTCTTGAACGACGTCGTGTTCTATAATTAATGAGAATGTTTGCTCTTACTAATACATCCTAATACATGGAAAATTTTAATTTTGTTCATTTTATTGCATTTAAACAAAGAAACTTGTATTTGGCCCACCCTTTAGACTTATTTTTGACGGTAGTTTTCTCTGGGATTAAAAAAGAATACGTTTTGAGCGAACAATTCTATAAAACGATCACAGAAACCGTTGAGAGTTTAAAGGATTATTCACATGAGAGCGACCAATGAGTGACAAACTGTCAAACTCTATTCGCGTTCTACATACCATCCACTGCAACTAATAAATTGTTCGTTCAAGATTCAAAATCGTTCTTGTTCTTCTTTGCCTTGTTGGTTTTAATTGACATTAGCAAGGAATAAAAAATACTATTTGAAGGAAATGTCAAAATGGACGAATGCTCGTTCATTCGTCGGTCGCTCGTCGCTCTCATGTGAATAGTCCTTTAGACACTAGTCTAAAAGCTATCGCATCACCAAATTTTTATATAAAACCAAATAAGTAATGTAAAGTTTTGTTAAACATATTTTTTTCCAGACATCCTTCAACATCTGATGACGAAGATAATGAAACAATACCTCCACACTGCCACATCACAATACGATGCACTCGTGAAATTGCCGGATTTAATGGACTTGGTGAGGTTGTCCGACGTTTGGACTTTCGGAGTTCAGTGCGAGATCGTAGACGTTTCCATTATATTTGTGCTTTACTAAGACTACTTGTTGCTCATAAGGGTATTGCTAATTTGTCAGGCAGTGCTCAAAAGTTACTTTTACAAATGGTTGAAGAAGTTGCATCACATGGTGAGTTATCATAGATTTTATAGTAGTTAAACGGAATTATTTCTTAATACATAATTTCTCAACTTAAAGTGAATGATAGTCAACAACATTTTAACGTCCTACGTGGTTTAACTACTCAATTGCAACAAATTGTGAATCAGGAAAATCAGAAATGCTGGGGCAAACCCCTGGGAAGTATGAATTTATGGCAAGAACATGTAGAGACAATAAAACGAATTGAATCTTTAACTAGTCAAATTGAAATTAAAGAGGTGAGTTTGTAGAATAGCAACTAAAAACTGTGTAAACTGATTATGAAATTCGAAACTGTGTAAACTGATTATGAAATTCGAAGTATTTGACAGCTGATTTGACGTTTAATAGAAAGTGTGTTCAAGCGATATTTTTTACATCGATTTCACTTAACTGAATTTAAGTTATTTGAGTTGAAAATTAGAAACTAACTAAATAAAAAGAGAGACTAGGAATTATTAAATTCAAAGATATCTGTATTTAGTAGAAAATTTGTTTCCTTTGCTTTGACTTCGAAAATAATGAATCTTTAAACTCTTCAATATTTCCTTCTATGTGGAAAAGTGCTTTCATTATACCCATCCATAAAAAAGGGTCAAAAAACGATATAACTAACTATCGCCCTATTGCTAAATTGTCTGTAATTCCCAAATTATTTGAATCCATTATCTGTAACGTCTTATCTTTTAATTGCAAATCTATTATTTGTGATAGCCAACATGGTTTTTGTATCGATTCCTTTGAAGATCGAAATCAGGTGGATTGTGTATTTACTGATTTTAGCAAAGCCTTTGATAAGCTATGTCACAAAACTCTAATTAATAAACTAATTGGCTTAGGGTTCAATGAAAACTTTCTAGTCTGGATAACATCTTATTTAGAAAACAGGAAGTACTATAGTGTTACTTTTCGTAATGAGCGTTCTGATCAATTTTTGGTCAACTCAGGTGTTCCACAAGGGAGTCATCTAGGCCCATTACTATTTGTTCTATATATCAATGACTTGACATCAATTATAAAAAATTCATCTGTGCTTATCTATGCCGATGATATCAAAATTTTTAAAAGAATAGCCTCCATCAGCGACTGTGAACAACTTCAAGAAGACATTTATAGGTTCAGGGAATGCATGGTGCAATACTAACCGTCTTTTGTTAAATATTGACAAGTGTAAAACAATGTGTTTTACGCGCAAAAAAAATGTGTTAACTTACAACTATATGTTAGATTCTTTTACATTATGTAGAGTGTCCGTTTTTTCCGATCTAGGGATTATTCTAGATTCTAATTTAACATTTATTGATCACATTAACTTTATTATAATTTATAAAAAGATTCTCCTCTGACTTCGTGGATCCTTACGTTCTTAAGCTTCTCTACATATCTTTTGTCAGACCAGTACTCGAATATGGCTGTGTAGTCTGGGCGCCATACTATTCAGTTCATATTAATAGACTTGAGGGAATCCAAAGGAGATTCTTACGATTCTGTCTTCGTTTTCTTCCTTGGTCACAAAGATCGACACTGCCCCCCTATAACAATAGACTCATCTTAATAAATCTTCCTTTACTCTCAAAGCATAGACAATATCTACAACTATGTTATATTATAAAATTAGTCAACGGATCAATAATATCTCCATCAGCTCTGTGCCGCTTGAATTTTAGTTTTAGTCAAGCTAGCTTGAGAAATCAACGGTCTCTATATCCTTACTTTAGCAGAACAAGCTATGGTATGAACAGTCCCTTAAATCAATTGATTTCAGTTTTCAATAAGTATAATTTTTTTAATTTCTTCAGTTAATGACAATTTAAAATGTAGTAAATTTAAAGAAAACTGTTTTAATACATAATTGTAAGTAAATTCATATTTGTAATGTTATCTAGTTTTAAGTTTTGTAACGTTAGTACTTTAACGAATTAAATAAATTAAATTAAACTAAAAGACATTTGATTATTTTAACAGCTGTTATGAATTAATTTTTCTAATCATTCTAGCCTGGTCCAGAAATACGTCCAAAACTACACGATTTACCTGAAGAATGTATTAGAGAAATAATTTTAAGAATTGCTGACCATAAGGACTTAGAGGTGAGTATCTCACTATTTCTAGTAGCTTTGGAATAAATTTCTTAAATTAAAATGTTCCTTAGGCCACTTCAAGTGCATGGACCCTCATGGCAGCCTTAGTATCCGAGCAGCGTGTATGGCGGGAGCTCACTCGTTTCCACTTCAATCAAAATCAAATAAACACTGTCTTAGATATGAACAAATTCAAGTTACAGCCTGGCAAAAAAGACTGGAAAAAAATCTATCATCAGTTGCGTCGAACCTATGGCGTCAACGATGACTATCAATTTGCTGAAGTTCTCTCATTGTGTCGCTACTGTTGTTGCCTCTTTTGGCCATCAGATGGCCATCCATGTATTGTGGATCAGTGTCCAGAATTTAAGCAACGCCTTGAAGAAGCTGGTGGCCAATTAGAAGTTTCACAACCAGTATTGCCATCGCAGTTTCTCAAATTTTTCTCTTTGTAAAGGCATTTCTTTTGGTCAGGAGTGATACTTCGGTAAAACAAAAATGAAGAGAAGACTTCTAATTCGAGAAGATGCTCCAAAAAAACGCTTTTACTAAAATGAGAATACTATTCAGTTAACTAAACTATGATTGATTATACACAGACTAACTAAAACTATTATTTTGTAAGAGGTCGTTCAATATTATATTACTCGGTATTATTCATTTATCATTTTGTATGGCAGTTAGGTATTATGGCAAAAACTCTTGCCCCTCATCTTTATTCATATTATAAGTATTTGTTTTGTCTTGAATCAAAGATTATTATCATGTTCAACATGATTATCATTTAATATTATTTGTGTGCTAGTAATAATGTCTGTTAAATTTTTGTAATTTAAATTTTTATAAAAAAAAATAAATTAAAAATATATTTCTATAAGTGATATTAGAATTTATTTACTATTGAATTTTTCAACGTAAATCTTAAACAAAAAAGGCAAACGTTTTTTGTATCCAAAAGCAGATAAGATTCAGCAAAGTGTTTTTAAAAAAAATGTTGGCAATATTGAATTTACAAGTGAGTGCCCAATATCATCGAACAAAATACGTATTAACTGAAAATTCAATAAATTAAAAAAACAACATTTGAATTCCGTCTCCAGAATGAACTGGAAACAATAATTACAAAGCTGCCAGTTCATTAAGTTTTTTATGTTCGTAAAATAAGTTCCAAATAATAATTTTTGATACAAATTTAAAAGAACAAAATAAACTACATGCGAATACGAATATTTAAAATAATAAAAAGAACAACTATCAAAAATGAACTGCTTTCATTAAAATAAACAAAACACTGCTTTTTGGAATTTTGCAAATAAAAATAAATAATTAAATAAATAAACAAAAAAAAAAGATATTTAAGAGAAGTAAAAATATTTTTTAAGTAGGTATTCTATATATTTAAATACAAGTTTAAATGCGAAAAAAAATTTATTTAAGTATTAAATGAAACATTTAATAGAAATTTAAAAATTGAACTTTAATATCGCCGCATTTTAATGAAAAAATTACGTAATTTATTTGACAACAAATTATTTAATTGCAATAAAAAATACATGTATACTGTTTTTTGAGAGAAAATAATATCTTTTGTTTTCATCTCAAATAACAACAAAAAATTGTTACAATGACTGGACTTTGGTTTTTGAAGAAAATATAAATATGATTGTAGATGTTAAGAAAACAAAATGTGAAACACGATTTTATTAGAGAAAAATATAAAAAATATAATATATATATATATAAACTCTTTGACTCTCTGTTTAATTTGTGGATGTTTAAAATTTGGGCGCAAAGAAATTTTTATTAGAGTTACTTTTACCTTCCTTCAAATTTGATTTAGTTAACTTGCAACAAATTCCCAAAGTTTTCCAAGCGAGTCCTTCACGGCGATTAAAATCAGGCGAAGGTTTTTGGATTTGAAGTAGGTAAGGGCACGAGCAGGTACATACTAACAAACGCCGCGTCGGTCCACCGACTAGGACAAAACGTGACTATTGATACGAACAACTTAAAAGGTGTTTATCTATCTGGAATCTAATATTAAAGACATCTAAGCTCCGCGTGACTAAGCCACAGGAAATAAGACCCCAAAAGAAAAAAAATTAAATAAGACCCCAAATTGGGGTATTTTTTATAACAATAATATGGCATATGAAATAAAGCCTCACCGAAATGAAAGCCCTAAAAATAAACGAAATAAGGCCCCAACTTTTTTTAGAAGAATGAAATAAAGACTCAATTTGTCTTTTTTGTATTGCATTATATTTTTGAAAATGAAATAACACCCCAAACTGTTAAACAAGTCACGTGATTTTTTCAGCTATTCTGATACTCCCTTATGGTTTTCGGCACAATCTTCACATTAAATAGCATTAGTATATAACAGAATAACTTCAAAAAATCGCACGATTTTTCTCTTCATTCCTTCATGTTAAGATCGTTTTCTCATTAAGATTTATCATCGCCCCAGTTTAAAATTTAAATATGATTGCTGGGACCACAATAAGCGGTACTTTACCGGCTCTGGGTATCCGATTAGCACATTTTCACAACACTTTTTGTAAAAGACGATGTTATTTTTACATTTTCATGTATATTATTGAAAATTAAATAAGGCCCCAAATTATTTTTTTTAAATAAAATGAAATTAAGCCGCAAAACTTCATTTTTTATCTTCTAGATCAACGAAATAAATTTGTATCGTAAATTTTCAAAATTTGAAGACGATTTATGGTAAATATACTTAAATCCAGGATTATCTCCTGATGAAAACGTAGTATTAAGCTCAACTGAAAATTTTAATTGAACTAGTTTGCCCGCGTTCGATTGAATGAAATAAATTACAGAGTTGATGTAGAAATTACCTTTGATATGCAATAATTCGATTTCAAATTTGGTGTGACCCAATTATTGAGAATTAACCAGATTTAATAACACATCAATGAAAAATGAAGATAGAGAGATATGGAATCAAAACTGCAATATCATATCATAGTTCTTTTTTTAAATTCTGCGTTTCAAAATTTTGATTTCATTTAAAAAGGATCAACTTTCCTTTAAAGTAGCACTAATTTTTACACACAGATAGTTTTATTCGGTAGATTAATACTTTTTAATAACAAATATGACAGTTTTATAGTGAGGAAACATAAGGGGTGTTTTATTCATTGCTGCATAGCCAGCGCAGCATTCAAGTGCGAATAAAACGATCAAACTCACTCCATTTGTCAATTTCAATTTATATTTCAAAGTTGGCCATTATAAGAGAAAATATCAAAATCTGATGTCAAAACATGACGTACAAATGTATATACATAATGTTTAATTCTAAAATTTAATGCATAGCGTCATTTTCATTTCAATAATTTAAAGTTTTATCACCAGCACAACTGCCATTTTTTTTTACTGGCTTCTTTTTCGCCAGCAATCAAATTGTTGTTGTTTGTCGAGGGAAATTTTGCTGCGCTAGCTATGCTGCAGTGAATAAAACACACCTATTAAAAACTATATGGGTATTCACAGTAACGCGGACAACCCGGATAAAACTCAGAAGCGAGATAATTTTATCTCCACTGTCGAAATATGTACATACATATGTACATATATATGAGACAAATTTTCTGCAAAGCTGATAAAATTATCTCAGGAATTTGATGCGGATAGGGAAGAAATAAACCTGAAGAAATAATAAACTAAGAAATTCTCTAAATTTTAAGAAAAGGTTTACAAATATTTTTTGCTGAAAACTACTTGCTTTATTTTCTTTTAAGTAAGAAAACAGAATTAATGTTTAAGTTAAAATATTGAATGATGTGCATTTTTGATAACAACAAATTTGTATGAGTTGATTACCATACTTCCCTGCTGATAATTCCCAACAATTCGCATCCTCATGGAAACCTAAACAACTTATTCGATTTCTTCTTAGTTTTGACACGATTACATTTGTTCTGATTGTTTGATCATGGGTTTCTGGTAATCTCCCAGGTATCTAACATTGCCTATCTTATATTTATCTTCCATAGGATTCCACAAGGAAAATTTTCTTTTCCTGTGCAAGAAAAGTAATCTTTCCCTTCAAATTCTTAGGCAGTAGATACAAAAAAACATAAGTAGTAGTTTTGGATTTTAATATGTAAATATATCATAAGAAAATAAAAAAAAAAATTATTAATGGAATATACTCATTTATTTGCATCAAAAAAAGGACCAAAAAAGCCAACTTACATACATATAAAAAATTGTTTTCAAATTTTAACATGGATTTAAAAGTAAACTAAAGTAATAATACTAAATAATCCAATAACGTGGAAGCTCATAGTGTTTGGCTCCACTTTTATTAAAAACTAGAACGATCTCTTAAATTTATTTCGAAATTTGTTTACTAACTGTTTTTGCTTAAATTATAAATCATTAATGTTTGATTAGAATATTTGAATACATTTTGTCAATCGTACAGATTCCCTTTTGATCATGACTAGTATACATTTTTTAAAAAATATAACTTAAAATGCATTAAGATATTTTTTGAGGCCGTTATCTTGTATCTTCTAAACTTTACTTTCCTTGATTAAAGACATAAAAAGTTTTCTTACTACCAACAGGATTCATTGGATCCTGATGTGAAATACAAACTAATTGATTCATTAGCATCTCTTGCTGCTGTTGTTGTTGGGCAATAGAATTTTCATCATTCGGAATATCAGTTACAATCACATCCGAATTCCATTGATTTGCATTTTTCTCGTCATCTTCATTCATGACATCCATTAATAAGTTATTAACATTTGGTAGAACAATATTTTCTAAAATGGTAAACGAATTCGGTGTCACAGCCATTAATTCACCAGGTCCTGGATCCGGTTTCGATGAAACAACATTCAAATTCTGTTTAAGTAGAGAAACCGGTTTGTGTTTTGATTTTTTTTCTTTGTGATGATTTTGTTTGTGTTTTTTCAAATTTGACGAATCTGAGAACTTTTGTGGGCATATATTGCAAGTATATGGTTTTTCTCCGGTGTGTATGCGAAGATGTTTTATCATATTACTTCTTTGAGTAAATAATTGTCCACATATTTTACAATCAATCGGATCCTTGAGGATAACTTCATTTAAGTTTTCTTCAATGACGTGGGTTTTCTGATGAAGATGACATTGAGATGAGGTCTTGAACGCAGATCCACATTTAAGACAGATGTATGGACGCTCTCCGGTGTGAATACGTTTGTGTATTTCAAGATTTGATTTCTGGCTGAAACATTTCTTGCAGATCTATAAAAAATACAGAGAAAAGAACTGATTACAAAATTATGTCTCAATTAAAATTAAAAGGAAAATCAAATGATATTGCAAACGAGGGTAAGGACAATTATGAATTTGCATTTTTTAAAAGGCCAACAATTTTTGCTAGAGCATTGTAGCATTTCGTACTTTTAGTTCGTGCAAAAGGCTGATGGGTCGATCTTCGAGTTTTCTAGCACAATTGAAATTACTCCATCAAACCCACCGGAGTTAAAAACTGAGAAAAAGCCAGTGGCCTAGAATCTGAGCTAAGCGTATGTGCAACGGAAGCTTCAGACACTTATTGGTCCGATATCTGCCGCTTCGTAGAAAAGTTCAAACGGTGAACCACAACAGGATAAGCTACGGCATTCGATATCCTTCAATTAAGATCATAACATTTTCAAAGAGGAAATTTACGCTTCCTAGTTCTAAAAGTTAATTTGAAAAAATACAAATGAGATGAAAATGTTCTAATGTTTCTTCCTATTCCAATATTAATAGCAAAAGCTTCACATAACCCACAATAATTCAAACAGTTATCAATAACAATAACTTACCGGGCATGAATATGGATTGAGACCATCGTGAATCCCCTGCAAATGCAACTGCAGAGATCGATTTTGGCTGAACCTTTTCGAGCACTTGTGGCATTCAAAAGGATGTTCTTTGGTATGTGAGGTTCTATGAACTTTCAACGCACCTTTACGCTTGAATTCGACCAAACAGATATCACATTGAAACGGCCGATTTTCGGAATGTGTTTTTTGATGGCGTTGCATGGCTAAATTCGTGTCAAATGATTTCGGACACTTTATACAGACGAACTTTTTCAAACGTTTTTTAATTTGTTGTTTTTTTTGTGGCAATGGGGTAGTGATTTCATGTTGATGGTTTCCGGATGGAGGTTCTAGGCTAGGTGTTTCTATTATGCCCAAGCCAGAGTGATTTGTTTCCCCCACGTGCTTATCAAACATTGCCTTGGCTTGGAATCTTGCTTGGCATTCGGTGCATTCGTAAATGATATTCGTATGGTAAGAAAGGTGGTTGTAGAAGGCGAATTCTCTTACGAAGAGCTCTTTACAGAAGTCACATTGATATCGAGTGCTCCTGTGAGATTCTTGAGTAATAGAAAGCATCTCACCGAGTATTACTCCGTCTTGATCTTCTATGCGAGCGATTGTCTCTGTGGATCCTGGTTTTGATTGTCTTGTTCTCCGCTTTGTGACTCCGATTTGGCTATAGACATCTTCCAGTTCGTTGCCCTGCATTGAATCTTTGAACTTTCTGGGGGTTTTGCGAGTACGTTTACCCACCACTCTGACATTATCAGAGGAGGGACCGTCAAGCTGATCATCTTCAACGGTAAACATATGAACTCTTTTTCGTTTTGGTTTTCTGCAAGATTTTCGAGGAAGCACAAATTGTTCACTTAATTTATTTGGAGCATTTCTTATAACTTCGAAAAATTGATATGTTGCCTGGAATTTTAGCTGACACTCAGAGCATATCCAATTTGGGTAAATTTGAATATTTTCTAACTGAAAAAGAAGATGCCAACTTCCGGTATAATGTTCTTGTGTATGGGTCGTGGGAAGGGTTGTGCTTAATTGAAATGGGAGGGAAACCCTAGAAATTCACCTTGAGCGAAATGAAGGAACATATTTGCACAGCAATTCTTTGAATTTCACTGTTGGAATTGAATAGTTTTTGACCGTTTTCACTTTCTATAGCACAAATACGACAGATTTTTGATTTATTTTTAAGTTGATTTTGTTGAAAATTCGAGAAATTGTTCATTTTTTATACATCAACATTAAGCACAGCTGATTTGTTTTGAAAATTTTTGACAGTTTGAGGCACTGCCAGTACATGGGGATTATAATTTAATAACTGAATTTATTTAATGGTGCCAACACAATTCGGAAATCCTATCCATTCCTATCAAAACGTCAGTGGAAATAAACTAAACAAAGAACTACACATGAGTTTTTGGGAGAAGCACTGGGAAGCTAGTCGGTTATCTCCAGGCCACACGAGCAAGTACTGTGTTAAGAAAATCGGCATAAGTTACTTCCTCGTTAACTGGCATGGAATTCTGAAGCCAGTAGCCAGGCAAGTTGTGGAGCAAGTAGCCTATCTCCTGCCCTTCTAAGACAAATTATTAAACTATTTGATGTCTCGTTTAAAGTTCATATTCATAAATACAAATTATTTTTAGTGTTTTGTTTCAAGCGAAACCGGTAAAAAAAAATAAATAAAGTGTAAAATTTCAAAACAGCAAGGCAACTTGCTTGTCAGGTGGCATGACGCTTGCTTCACAACATATTCACAAATAGGAATTTCACAATCAGTGCATATACTTAACTTGTCAGATATAATAGCCGTGTTTTCTTGGAAATGTTATCCGTAGTACAGTTTATTTGATTTTATATGAATAACAAATGCAACACCCACAGTAGGATCACTGCCGATACTCGAATAAACGTCAAATCTCTATCCGCAGCAGGATTTAACTTCTCCTTTTATCGGCAGTAATCCTACTGCGTACATTGTATTTGTTATTCATATAAAATCCTACTGTACTACGGATAACTTTTCCAAAAAAAAAACACGGCTAATATAAGGTCTGGAAATGGTCAAATTGGGCTTTTCCAAATATTAAAGAAAATATATATGGTAAACGAAGAGCAATGGTTGTCCGAGGGCATTGAAGTGTTTAAACGAATACAAGCAAATAAAAAAAGAAATTATATCATGCGCACGTATCTGAAAACTCTTAGACTAGGTGCGCACATTCAATTTTTAATTTTTTAGTTGCGCAACTGCTTGGTTCGAACAACTAAAACGTTTTGACACAAACTAAACGATTGTCTAAAATGAGTTCGCTATTTTGTGTAACATAATTATTTGCACCTGCGCGGACATTCAACCAAATATTTCATCTGTTTTCTATAAGCAACCAATCAGTTGTGCAACTCAAAATTGAATGTGCGTGCCTATAGCCTTAAGTTATCAATGCTACTTCGTAATCGTTCCGATGCCATATGTTTATAAAGCTCACGAGTAAGGCGCCAGTTATAGCTATCATTGAAAACCATCATTGAAACACAAATCAGTGGAACGGTGGAATATTTTTTGACTAGTCGATTATAGCAATCAATAATTTCGCTGTCATTGAAAAGATCTGTCATTGAAAATATCTGTCGCTTTGATGCTTGCTAAATTACTAGTGATGGGTACCTCATTCATGAGGCAATACAAAATGTCGCATGTTATGTTATTGTTTAAAAGTTTTTTTTTTTGCTAACTGCAATCATTTAGGCCTATTCGGCGAGATCTTCTATTCAGTTATTCTGTTATGAATTTCAATACAAAAGTTTAAGCTGTCAACAAATCTTTTATGAATTATAATTTTGGTATTCGGCATGCTAAAATTTGTTATAAAATCTGCTAAGAAAACTTTTATGAAATGTCAAACGTTCGAAAATAGAAAAAATCTTTTACGAATAGCGTTTTTGGTATTCAGCATGCCAAAATCTGTTATGAAATCTGTTAAAAATCATAAAAGAATAAAAGACAAACTTCTGTGACTTTTATCATAAAAGAAAATATATTAAAATACATATCATATAAAGATATAAGTAGAGTATATCCATGGTATTCCCAGAAACATATGAGGTAAAATCGTTTTCCATTGTATGGATACCAATAGTGTATAAGGCTAGGCGCGCACATTCAATTTTTAGTTTCGCAACTGCTTGGTTCGAGCAATTAAAAGTTTGTGTACAAACAAAGCGATTGCCTAAAATGAATTCGCTATTTTGTGTAACATATAATTATATGCACCTGCGCGGACATTCAACTAAATAGTTCGTCTGTTTTCTATAAGAAACCAAAAAGTTGTGCAACTAAAAGTTGAAAGTGTCTTTTGTGCTAGTGTTTGTCTATTTCGTAATGGGCGGTTTTCAAATTTCAGTCGCCTCTCGTTTGTCGTGTCTGGCATCTCGCCTGAGAAGAAGAATATGAAAAGAGAATAAAAAATATGTTTTTGTATACCTACATATGTATGTACGTATCATGATCATGAATTTTTTGTTGAAAATGCCCATTAAAATAGTTATGTCCTATGGGACATTTAAGGTGAGACAAAATACCACATCATTTCGAAAAAATGAGTACAAAAAGTTTTAAATTCGTATCCTGCCCATCACTATAAATTACAAAGACAACCTGAATAATTTTTTGAGGTTAGAGTTGATCATTGAAAAAAAAACTGACACATGAGAATAGAAAGAGAATCGAACACAAATCATTGAAACGATTGTGTTCCACTTTGTTGGAATGAAAATCAGCTGTTCATTGAAAACGATTTTCATCATTGAAAAATTTAAATTAGTTTTGTGAGAAATATTTAACATATTTGTTTATTTTTATTTGCAAAAGTAAAATATATAAGTGATTAGCTTCATTTGTATACCAAATATTCTCAATATTCATAGTTTAACCATCCCAAAAAGTGAAAACAAAATTTTCAATGATGGTTTTCAATGAAAGCTATAACTGGCGCCTAACATAAACACTACTCAATCTGCTTCATAAATAAATTAGATAATTAAATCGATAGGTTTTACTAAAACAAATAATATTTCCCTTAATTTTATTGTTCTCTTCTAATTTCAAAAAAATTTCTAATTCTCTGCGATTTGATATAGTTTTGACCTGAAATATTTTTCATTGTTATTGAGAAATTATGAGACATAAAATGTTATAATCAAATCAACAAAAAGGTTTCTACGTTTATCATATTCATTTAAGATGAAACATACCATTCGTTTTAAGAAATTGCCCATACTAACCTTTGATAATTAGTCTACTACGTGGGTCGCGGTTCTTATGTGAGCTTTTTCCATCACCACACGATATCTGGCTACGCAGCTTCATTTCAGCTACAACACTAAGCCCAAAAATCCTCAATAATTAATATCTGATAGTACTAAAATTGACTGTATACTGAAAAAAAATAATGAAATATTAACAGTTGCTAACAGTTAAACTTCGTTTAACTAACTAGAGTAAAGAGTGCGGAGATATGACTCCATTTCAATAGAACAAAGTTAACTTTTGTTAAAAATCGCTGTGCCTTAAAGCATCCATGCAACCAATAGGAAGCCAAAAGAGAAACTAAGATTGAAAATCGCTTTCGTGTAAAAGCAGTCTATGCAATATCAATTTGAGATTTTTAAGCCTCGTTCTTTCTTCTTTGTCATTTTCCTTACTATACGTGGACGTTTTCTTTTCCATTTTGGGGTACGCTCAGTAAACTTCATTAAACTAAGTAGATTAATTAATGCAAGGAGACTGCTTCTTTTAAATCGAACAAAGTTAACTTTTATTAAAAATAGCAACCGAGAGAAAGCCAAAAAAGAAACAGAGAATAAAAATTGCTTTCGTGTAAAAGTAGTCTAGGCAGTCTCATTAATTCCCATGCGCTCACACCCTTACTATTTGAGCTACATGACCGTCATCAATCAAAACTGAGCCATAAAATTGCTTAGAACAGTAATGTCACTTTTTTTCAAAGAAACTCCCATACAACCTCACTTAACAACCATACATACACATTTTTGTATGCGTACGCGCATTTGATGTGTCAAAAATTTTCAATCGTTGTTCGTGTCTATCGTTGACAGCAGAAAAGGTTTTTCGTCTTCGTGTTCTTGTTTCGTCGTTTGAAAAGAAACCAAAAAAAATAGGAACAAATCCTCCGAAAATTAAGTTAATTTAATAATTCATATAACTCCTCACCAAAACCACCAGAAAAATGGTAAGTTTCCCAATGGCCAGACCAAGCAAATCTTGAAATAATAATTGCTCAAATCTTCCGCAGTCTTTCGCTGAGAAAATGGCTACGCTTATGGCCCGACCAGGTCAAACAGAACAACAGCAGAACCAAAATGCTGATGTTCCTTGGTTTATGCGATATGGAGCACCACTCCTCGGAACAATCGGAGCATTCTGTAAGTATGATTCATATGAATCCTGCATTGTATTCCATATGCTTAAGCGAAATTGATCGGAAAAAAAATCTGTCCAGTTGGGATTTTTCATTCCCTATCGATTTTTCCATACAACATTTTTTTTTCGGTTATTATCTATTTTTCTGTATATAATCATGGTGTTCTTGAAGGCTTTTTCTATATATGTACATCAAGTTGTCGGATTCTTCTCTAGAAATGAAAAACAAGAAAACAAAGTTTTTTTTTTGTTTTGTTTTTTTATTCTTGTTGGACAAATAAAAAAGTGGAATTAGATGTTGTGTGTTTTGTGCACTTGTTTGACAAGATTTAACTGCCCCATCATCTTAATTTGGACAAGTGCTCCAGTTATATTTTTTTTTTAAATTTCTTCAAATAACTCGTGTTGTTTCTGTGTACTGTGTTTTTGCTGCTGCGCTAACAATGTCAATGTCTTTCCTCTTCGACGATTGTTTGATGAGGGTGTGGGAAGGGGGTTTGGGACAGATCCATGTTTTGCGTAGAATACAATGCGATTAAATAACTTACTGTCGACATCTCATTGAACTCTTTATCGATAATAATGGGCTGAGAGCTGCTGAAATGGGTATGCTGTGCGATAAGTAGCTGCTTCACATTATCGATATGCTGATTGTTTCACATGTAATCTACAGCTGGGATGACTTGCATCAGCATTTTCTTTATTTTTAATATTTCAACCCTGATATATGCAAAGTTGTCATAAGATGAATGAAAAGTAGTTTTTCTGATTGTATGATCTACGAACTGCTTTAGCACAGAAACACATCATGAAGAAGTTTGAGTTTAAATATAGCTAAGTACATTTTTAAAGATAACAACTCATAACACTGAAAGGGCAATTAAAACTTATGATGTGTTACGAAAATAAAAATGTCCTTCAAGAATATTACGATGTGTCAAGGACATTGCAGGAGTAATTATTCATAATAATGGACTCAATTACAACATCTTAATGGGCCACTTAAATTATTAGTATTTAGCGGGTAGAGCTAGCTTACAATGCGAAAATAGTTTATAAAATTCTGGATCAGTTTCATCTTAATTGTGAAATAATTTAAGTTTTAATACAGTTCCGAACTGTCCTGCACAGAACTGAAATATAAAATGTATCCAAAAGCTTTTTAGTATACATTTTTAGAGTATACCTACTTATGCTCTCAAACGGTCCTGTATGCGTGTTGTTAGTCGATAGGAATATGGGGGCACCTACAATTTTCTGCCGAATCAGAGCGGCAAAGATGAGAGGCACTTTATCATGACAAGAGATGCTTTTGGATGATTTTTCACCTCCCCACTATGGACAGTAACCTTGAAAGAAATCGTTTTCGATAGAATAGGCTGCATACGAACTCATAACTTGGACGTGACAGTCCTTCGCATTAATTTTTATCCCATCAAGTACTATAGTTAAGTCTAAAGTTAATAATAATTCATATTAAAATTAATGGGTGTGCTATCTGATTCCAAAGATTCTAATGGATCATTCGACAATGGCGGCTATTGCAATCAACACATTTTCGTTTCAAATTCATTCCTCCATCATCAAATATGTGTAACTAAAATCTCACACCATCATAAAATTTCTCGTGAGAAAAGAATAGTGAGTCATGGTTGGATTACGCAAAGTAAACTTTCAAATCGCTGGATTATATCCAAAGCTTTAACTAAATTGATTGGTTAAGCAGTCGATATTGAAAGCCGAAAAAGGATATTATCAAGAGTCCAGTGTTTAGTGAAAAAAATTTGAATCCATATTCATATTTATTTTCTAAATTAATAAATAAGCTTTTAAAAAGAGTTAATTTATAACATAAGAAGAACGGTACCTAAAAATCACGTCATTTATTTATATTAAAAATAATTTATTATTTATTATAAATTATACTACTTCTACAATTTCTCAAATTTTGTAACTAATTCATATAGTGTGAATCTCATCATGAACTTAATTTTTTGACCGATAGCCTATATTAAGGGTGGGCCAAATACAAGTTTCTTTTTAAAAATGCAATCAAATGAAAAAATTAAATTTTTTCCATTACACATAACTTTATTAGTAACAGCAAACATTCCCTTTAATTATGGAACACAACGTTGTTCAAGTGGCTGCCTCGGCTGGCTTCGCAGTAGTGCATTCTGGACATTGTTAGCGAATAATCCGAAATCTTTGTGCAAAATTGTCCTCAGGCTAGTGCGTGAAATGTTGAGTGGTTGAGATCGATGGCGAGTTGATGTTCGTGAATTGAGTCTCTCACTCTCGGCTACAGCAGCGAGTTTCTCGTCTGTGTCCACCGTACGACGACTGAGACCATGAGAGTTGTCCACCAGTCTCACGAACTTCTTTTCAAAAAACGCACTGTTTGGGCCACACAGCACTCACTTTAGAAATAAGTTTTCAATATTTCCCAACGTTGTTCAGCCGTAAAGCGACTCATTTGGTTCTCATGGAGGTATGATACTGACTTTCTTTCAAGCTTTGAGCAAGAAACAGCTGTCAGTGTCAAAATAACCTATGATTTAAAAAGAAACCATTAGATGGCTCATCCTATTCACACCTATGTATGTATCCTAACAATTTTGCCACATTGTGTCCTCCCCTAGAAGGCATATATACACCCACTGCTTGGCGGGACGGCCACAACCAAAACATTTTTGAATATGTGGCATGTTCTTAATATATTTTCTTTTCTTTATTTATTATTATATTAAAATTATGTATGTTTATGATCATTAGATTAGTTAAAACAACAACAAATTTGGGCAAAATAAAAACAAAATTTCTTACTAGATAACACAACTGCGATTCTATGGATGGGTGACACCGAACTTATTTTTGGGGGAACAAATATTTGAGGTGTGAACTAACTTAGCAGAACGTTGTATTAAAAAAAAAAAACATTAAAAAAACCACATTTCACCACCCAGCTCACTAAAAACAAAATTAATATATATTATTAATATAGTTCTCGTAGTATTTAGTGAGATGGACTCTCACAAGGTCTTGCAATTGGTTCCACGCGCTTGCACCTTAAACAAGACCTGCAAAAAATCGAATTGATTTTGCCATTTAATTTTTAAACGAAAACCGTTTTTGTTTTCACAGAAATTTAGCTTGAACTTAATCTTATAGCGGAATCATATCGATGGTTTTCACAGATTTAAAAGCTTTATATTTATTTTTGTCATTATTAAGTGAAACTGCCTTTGCCTTTATTTAAATATATTGCTGTGTTTTGTATTTAGAATTAGCAAATTGTCTTTTGTTTCATGCTGTCCTATTTTAAAATCTAAATATCTATTTCGATAAAGCTTTCGGCTAACGTAATATTATGAGTGTTTAGGAATCAATAATTTAGGATCATTGACTCGATACATGATTCCATTTTAATAAATTTCAAATAAAAGTTCTTATTTCCTATCAAATTATTTGTACACATCAATTATTAAATTTCGTCTCATTATGTCATTTTATCCATAGCCATCCTCCCCGAATTTGATAAGAATAAAAGATAAAAAAACAGGTGAACAGAACACAAAATATATTAACGTATGTACATAATATGTACATATGTTTGTATATTGTGTGTTTTATGTCAGAAAACTTTCTTTATTTGCTTGATTTATAACAAACACATTGAAAGTTCCAAAAAAATGCGGCAAACCGACATTATCTTCTAAATGCTTTAATTAAGTCATTAAAATGTCTCTTATCAAGAGTAAATACAAAAAAAAAATATGTATTATAACTGTTGTATGTGAAGAAGACTCAATTCATGTTGGTTTCCATGCAGTATCTTATGAGTTCTTGTTGTTTATGTCAACATTGTTTTCCACAACTGTAACCGCATCGAGAAGTGAAAAATAACTTAGTACCTTACTTGGCTTCAATCGCTTGAGTAATTACATACGAAACAAGTTATCTGATTTCGCGTAAACTCTATTTCTGTGTAAACACAGAAGAACAAAAAAAAAAAATAAAAACTTACAATGATGGAAGAAAAAGAAACATAAAAACAAGCCAGCTCGAACGTGAAACTCTATCAAATGGAATTAATTTGATAATTCGATTTGCTCTTCTCCAATAACATATTTGCAAGGAGAGGAGAGACACGTAGTGAGCTTAATGCTACGGTATCTATCTACTTGACATCTAAAGCAAACTATTTCACCTCATCCCATTCTACTTCACCTTGTGAAATCAAAATAAATGATTTATCATCTCTTAATGCTTGTTTAGTTCTAGTTTATTGCTGATTAATCTTATCTTAGGTATAGGCACCACTAGGCTTAGTATATTGCTTGTGTGTGTGTATTATATGCAGATTGATCTAATAGCTTTATCGTGTTAATAGATTTGTTAGGTATCTTGATAATGATTTTAATGCATTTGCTGAGAGGCTATTGATTTGTAGATGAACGCTGAATGTGAGGGCAGGTCATATATATGGATGTTGTGCTTTTGTGTATGTAGTCTTGTAATAAAATTAATTTCTTAATTGGATTCAATTTAATTAAGTACGCCTGTGCCGCTTTTGAGTGAATTTTAATAGAGAATGATTGCTAGCAATCATAAAGATTGCATTTTAATTTCAGAAATGTTTGGTTTATCAGCTAAATTGATTAATTTTTGTTTAGTTTTTTTTTGAGGGCTTACGACTATTAAATACCAAATCAAATACTTTGCAATGAACTTGTTGTGAATAATTTTTTGCAAAGTATGTATGTGTACATACAGCTATGGCCAAAATAATAGCAACATTCGTTATTTTTCTTTCAATTTGTATGTAGAACTTACGCTAGGCAATTATACTATAACGTTTGCCAAGTTTAATCAACATCTTATGTTTGAATAACAGATACAAATTCCTTTTATAATTTTTTCAAAACAAGCTTCCAAACGCCCTGGAAAAAAAATAAAACTTTTTAAATTTTCAAAAAATATATATTTTCCAAATATTTAGTAAATAACAATTAATAATTTTTTTGAAAACCATTTATTTTTCAAAACATACTTAATCCTGTTGGACATAGAAAAAAAAAAAATATCAAAACGGCGCACCCCAGCGCTAATTGAGTCGCGGGCCCAGCTGGCTGGCGACTACCATCTCTACCTGGACATAGAATCTACCAACTTTTGGCACTTTTGTTGTGGGATCGCATACTATCTTCCAAAGATCTGCTTTGCTGATCGTTTTTTTTACTAACTTTGACTTTTAAGTCACGTCATAGATTTTCTATCGGGTTCAAGTCCAGCGATTGGGCTGACCACTGTATAACATTGATTTTATGTCGCTCAAACCAAAGCAATGTTAATTTTGGCGTATGTTTCGGGTCGTTGTCTTGCTGGAAATACCATTTAAGAGGCATATTTTCCTCAGACCACGGTAGCATAACATCCTGCATTAAGCTGAATTATGGGCCCACTCCCCATTAAGAGAAACAACCACACAACTTGATGCGCCACCACCATATTTTCATGTTTTACTTTGGGCTTTGTGTAGCGTTTTCCGTCCATTCCGAACAAGTTTATTTTCGTTTCGTCGCTCCACAAAATATTTCTCAAATTTTTTATAATTTTGGGCTATAAGTGAACTGCGACCTTTAGATCTATTGTGGCCCCGGTCTAGAATTGAGTAAGATAGCCCAGACTACAGCTCTTGCTTCAGATTTTTTCTTTTCAGAAATTGTAACTAACTACATATCTTCTATCTGCTGGCGTCCCAATACAAAAATTTGGTAGTACATACAAACATTTTTGAAATAAGATTTTGATTCAAATGTTCTCCAAAGATGTAGTCACATGTATTAGCGCTGAAAAAAGGGGAGGAGTATATAAAATATTTCAAATATTTTATTGACCACTATGTAATTACAATTATTTCCGACGACATTAATGTTTAAGAGGGCCATGGGTTCGATTCTCAACTGCCAAAATGTTTTTCTCTTGGGAAAAGTGGCAGATACTCCAAGAGTATCTCTTGTCATGTTAATTACTGCTCATTAAAAGTTTAGAATCGGCATAAAATTGTAGGTCCCCTCCATTCTTGCAAGACGAACACAGGAATCGTTGAGAATTGTAAGTCACTAGGTAGAGGCTATCTACGAGCCGTAAAGGCCTCTTATTTAATATAAAATTTCGAAAATACAAGACATTTTTTTTATAAAAATAAAGGCTTATATAACATTAATACAATTTAAATAATTCTTCCTTCGTTTTATTTCAGTTTCGATATTATTTGGCTTCTACAACACCCTGGGACTTCTGACATTAAATATTTCATGCTTGATCGCTGGAGCTCTACAGATAATTATAGGTTTCTTTATATTAGCTGTGGAAGCGCCGTGTTGTTGTTTCTTCATCGAACATGCTAAAATATTCGCTACGACAGCTGATAATAGGCCTTTGTGGAATCGGGCGGCATGTTATTGCGCGTTAGTAATCATAAATCAATAGCTTTACTTCTTTACTATTAAAAAATTCTTACATTTTTTTGTATTAACATAGACTTGCTGTTATTCCATTGGTCCTGTGCTTTGGCTTAGGAAGTTTATTCCCAGGATTATTGATTTTTGGGACAGGAACAATTTACGGAATGATGTCGCTTGGTAAAAAGTAAGTACAATTTTCATTTTTCTATAAATATTTTGTTAACGTCACAGTGTGATTACACGCAAAAAAAATAAATATAACCCTCAAAAATATAATTGAGTGAAATAACTGCTTAAAATATTTTTTTTGGAATTTTAAATTAAACCAATGGAGAAGAATCGTATCGCTAATATGTGTGTTTTTTCGTTTTTTTTATCTCTTCTCTTACTACTTCTTATTCTTTGTCCTTATTTTTCTTTTCCTATCTCTCTCTCTCTCTTGTGCTACCCCGAATTTAATAAACTCAAAACGTTTTTCTTAATAAAAAATAATTTTTGACTGACTAACACAAAAATCTATCAACTCAAATAAAATAAAAACAAAAAATAGAGGAACACGTGAAGATATGGCTGCAGCAGCAACTTCACCCACAACAATGACACCAGGTGGTGGACAAATGCAAATGAGCACCGATCAACATGTAACATTAATGGAAGATCCCGATGTATGGCGTCCAACATAAATCATTTAAAAAACCATAGAACAATTCATTCAAACTAAACAAATCTTTCAAAAAAAAAAAAAAAAACAAAACAAAAAACCATTCAAACAGACACAAACAAAACAAAAACATCCCCACCAAAAAATCAAATTGTAGACAATTTCATTTTGAATGGTGTCATTGAAAACAAAACTCAACAACATATTGCTTCACAACAACAAAAAAAAAGCAAAAACAAAAACATGATCTGCGAGATCTTGCGATTGATAATTTTGCTCAAAAGAACCAACAAAGAACACAGGAAGTCTTAACAAGTCCTCAAATACCTTGCCCATGCTCCTCCTCTTCAACCATTTTCCTTCCAAATCCTTTTTTGAGTTTCTTTTCTTCAGTTTGGTGTCCTTAGTGTTTAGCGCCTACCAATACAAAAAAAAAAACCTTTAATTGGATACAAAAATTTAAGAAAATAACGACTAAACAACATCGCCACCAATTTGCATCACCCAGCCTCAGCCTTGTCATCATCATAGTAGTTATGCGCCAGTGGCTCCATCATCTCTGCCAAAATATATAAATATTATAGTAAAATAACGCCAAAGTGCATTTAAAAAAAAAAAACATCGCGCCTTAAATGAAAGACATAATTTACGTGTGTGGAAAAGGCAAATAACTTTTTTGTTGTTGTTTATTTAAGCTTACTTTTTTCTTGGTTGCACTTTTGTAGTTGAACTAACTAATATACAAACTAATTTTGTTCAAGTTGTTTTTGTTAGAAACCCGTAGTAAGTTAATTAACATTTCACAACCAATCACATAGACTAGATGCTTGAATGCCAAATGCCTACAAAGTAGCGTGAGTCTAACGGCTGGATGGTGGTATGCTTAATTTTTTTCATTTTCAATCCTTTCTTTGTTTTAGATTTATTCAAAAAATACGCCAGAATACTCCTTGTCCTGAAATTAAATGTGGTATTAAGTGTTACCAAATTTAAAAACAAAAAATGTTTCTTCATTTCTAGTTTTTAATTTAATCTTTAGTTTAATTTTATGAAAACCGTGTACTGATTTCTCATATCGGCGGATGATGGTAAGATCCTTGACGCGACAAAATCTGATTTCAATGTTTTCACGTTTTCATTTTTGTTGAAGTCTGGCGAGTTTGTAAACAAACTTTGTGCCCAGTTGAATTGTCCAGTGGCTGACACCGAATTGTTTGAGTGTCTAAGGTCAAAATCTTTTGTCGAAAACTTACCTTTGACTCTCCGGTTTCCCATAGGAACCATCAGAGAAAGTCCATTTGCTGTAACAGCAGACCCAACCAGCTATGTATGGTGTTTCTTTGATTAAATAAATTATTGTGCTTGTTCTCTATGACCGACCACACATAACTCTTGTGTTCAGAGGCGTATTCACGGAAGGGAGGTTTCTGGTCCGGACCCCATGTGAAAATTTGAACCCAAACATTTTTACTGTAACTGTAACTTTAAATATTTATTTCACTTCGAGCTATATTTTGTAATTTCTTAGTTTCATTTGACTGACTTAATTAAGATTTCTCCAAGTTTAATGAATAAGTATACCTGAAAAACTTCATTATGCATGTAGTATACTAAGTTTAGATATTACAATAGTTTTATGAAGGAAATTTAGTTCAAAGTCGCCTAATTGTTTTGAACTTGTGCAATTTATCTTACCTTTCCAAAGCAAAATATATTAAAATAATATTAAATACTATGTATAAAGACAATAATATTGCGGCAAAAATTACCCCAGTTTTTTTGTGTGTTTGAAGAATTTTCCAAGAATTTCTTCATCAGAAAGTTTTACATGAGTATGTATGTATATTTTAAGGAGCAAGACTATTCAGGCGCTCCTGGCCCAAAGAATTTCGAAGATAGCTTTTTAATGCCTTAAAAATGATCTTTCCGGTGTTGCAGTTGTCACGGGTAATAATGCTAAAACTCGTAAGATCGTGTTAACATTTTTGAATGTCTTATCATTGATTACCTGCATGTTTAGAGTTTCACAATAATTTAATTTTGCGTTTTAAAAATGTAATTAAAAGTTAATTACAAATGAAGCATCGGTCGCATTTTGGATGCTCATATTACATATTCGTTGTCTCCGCTATTGGACTTCTGATATAAAATTAGCTTCAGTTCAATCCAGTATAGCATAATAAAATTTCTAGAGATGAATTTGTCAAATTCTTCTGATGAATAGCTAACTGTTGAAAACTATTAAACAATAATTTGTGTTTTTCGAACCTACTTGGAAGATGAGATATAAAGTATGTATCGAGAAATGGAATGTAAAACGAAATCTTGAAATATGCTTCAACATTTTTTTTGTTATAATTTTTTTCATTTGCCTCTTGTCTTCATGGATCGGCAAACAGAATTCCAAAAAAATATTTTCTTTTATCTATTGACTAAATTAATAAAGGCCTAATTTTTCCTAAAGATGTAGTTGGACCACCCATGACCAAGTTCTGGATCACGCGACACAGGTAGATCAGACTTCCTCCTGAAATCCTAAGGTCATATAGAACTCAGCTTAACGTCTATGAAAAGATTGTGACTATAAGCTTTAAATTAGTTGCTCACGACAGTATCTTGAATAGGATATTATATGCAACCGCGAAGTTTGCAAGATAGAGGATCGTTTTTTTGTAGATAGATTCCAAAAATTGCTTCGACATTAATATGTGAAAAAAAGGATAATGGAAATATTTGTGTCTCTTGGACTTCGTCAAAATGTTTCAAGCCTATAACTATTCTATCGATATTTTACGAAAAATGCTCGCAAAAATAACCAGCTGCGTTCCTGGGTTAAATTAAAACCCCTATGTATTTCTATCAGTATACCCTTTTTATAATATAAATTTTGGGCGCACTTAAGGGAGTGAGTATGACTGCCTTTAAATGTTTGGGCACAGCACGAGCATTAGGAAAGTTGGAGAGGATTTAAATGGAGATACGGATGAACATTTGTTTTGAATGTATGAACATTGCTATGATATTTTATGTGCATTGGTAAGCCCTGAGCTATATTGCGTAGCATGCTTTATATTGCTGTATTAAGCCCAGCTCGCTTCAAACAGTGGCTAGGGAGCCGCAGTTAAAATAATTCGATTTTCAAGTTAGGAATTAATTTTATTTACAATTCTTACAGCTTTTTATACCTAAATTCTTTTACAAATTATTTGGGCTATCCCCACTTATTATTATTAATATTCTTTTCTTCTTCTAATATACAAATTATTTGTAACAATTTTATTACTCATAAGTTTGCATTCTGGAGCAATGTAATAAAATACATTCTGTCACTCATAGTGCATCGTCACCAAAACGATGTCTTTGCACTCGATTTTGTTGGTCAAAGGGAACAACAAAATTATGATTCAATACTATGGTTATAAGTATAATGTATAAATGAAAGTGCATTTTACTATGCGGCACTGTTTACATTTGGTATTGGTAATGTTTTGATTTTGGCTCTTTAAGAATGAATGTTATTACATTACAATCGCAATGGGAGGGAAATATTGGGTTACGTAAAGCATTTGATATTGGTGTACTGCGGCTAAAGAAATCATCTCTGAATTTAAGAGTACCACCCAATTTGGTCTCTGATGGTTGAATTGTTAAAGGGGGGAATGAAACTGGCTGTTTCACTAAAACATTGTTTATAAAAAAAAACGATGAAATAATGAAAGAATGAGCTCAACTTCGGACGTGCTAATTGTCAAATGCAGAAATATCGTGTTTAGTCGCACTACACAGATGTAGAATGTATTCAAAATCGACATTGTGTTTTTTTTTTAACATTTTGGAAGCCTTTTTTTATATTAGTTTTTTGCTCAAAATCTTTTAATGTTGATTTTCACTATGCTTGCCTCATTCTGTAGATTATTTACTTAAATTTTGAACATTTATTTTATACAAAAAAATTCTAATAATTTCGCGACACCAAATCGACATTCGAGACTAAACTGAAAAAAATAGTACACAAGTATACAAAATCAATTAAATTAAAATCAATATCCGACACATAACAAAACTATCAAAATCATTACAAAATTATAAATATTCGAGTACACTTCCTCATATTTAAATACCATTCGTAGTCATCCTCTGCATCCTGCCATAAGTTCAAAATATTATTACCTATTATCTTTGCGGTTTCTAACGTGTGCTAATTGTAGGTTTACATCGTTGGAACAAGTAGCGTTTGGCAACACAACGAGCTATACGTTCACAATCCATCATACAGCCACTGACTCCGTATCCGTAGCCAACCAAAAGAAATTTCCTACAAAATATCATTTTTTTTTTAAATATTTGCATGGCAAGTTTTTTTTTGTCAATGTGGGAGTTTATTTTGTTTAAATAAATCGTAGAATGGTTTCTTATTTTTGTTAATTTCGTTACCCCAGTTTAATTTGCACTTAGAAAACCGCTAGATGTGGCATTCAATTACAATAATTCACAATGCCCTCTTGTGTTCAAATTATAATAAGTTCCAGTTGTGTTTATTTTGTATGTAGTTTAATAAGTAGTGAATTATTATTTTTAGTTTTGATTTTATACAAAATTCTGTACTAATAACATTTTTTTGTATTTTTCTATCTTCGTAAAAAAAACAGAGCATCCGCAGAAGAAATGCGTAACGCAGCAATGAATTCTGGCTTTACCGGTGTAACAGCAACAACACCGTCATCAAACGATCGTGCCAGCATTGTGAATAATGCACAACCATTCTCATTCACCGGTGCCGTAGGTACGGATAGCAATGTGTGATAACAAAACATAAATTAACTTACAGATAACAATGAGAGAAAGACATTACAACTTCCTTTTGTTTTATTTTTTATATACAAAAAATTCTTCCTTTTTTATTTAAATAATTATGTAATAATGTTTTTTTTTTAGTATAAATGTTAAACTAAGAAGTTTCTAGTTAAACAATAATCATAATACCCCAGGTTTGTGCGCGTTGATCTAATCAATTCCTTTTGTACTGTATTTTTTTTTCCTTTGGATATTGTTAAAATTTGATAAAGTAAATTTGTTCAACGAGAAATATAGTAAAACTATTATTTTTTGGTTCTTGAAAAGTGAGTGAAACAAATAAAAAAAAAACAAGACAAGAGAACCCTATTTAATAAAAGTGCCACTTGAATAAGGATTGACGGTTCTTTTTTGTTTTGTTAAAATTCAATTCAAACCTAACAATGTTCATATTTCATAAATATCTACAATTCTTCAAATTGTATTAAATTTTTGTAATTCCACCAAACACACCACTAATTGAAAAGCCAAATATAAACCAGAAAAAAGAAATGGCAAAATGCTCAAAATTGAGGACTTCCATAAAAACACAAAACACTTCAAGGAAAACATTTTTTATTAAAACATTTTGCAAAAAGTGACCCTTATGGCATATTAATAAAAAGAAAAACTAAAAAATTACACTAAACCTGACACAGAAGCAATAGATAATAAAAATTGGAAGAAATATAAATTTATATGAAATTATTTATATAAATACAAAATTTAAAACTTAAATTTAGTAAATTAAAACAAACGTTGTATGTAAATTTTATTTGCATTAAAAGTGTTACATAGCAAAAACAAAAAAAAAAAAAAAAACTGTTAAATTAAATGTCATTTTGAAAATAGGAAGCAAAACAAATTGAATATATATACATATATATATATATATGAGGGTTATGCAATAGGGACGGGTAGATTTGGACAGTTTATAATGACCATGATGTTCTATCTGTTGTTAATTTCTCTATTTTTTATTTTCCAGACACTAAAGGCAAATCACAATGACAAGTAAGAGCGGTCAGCAACACGTGAAAATGATAAAACTTTATTATCGAAATATGTGTTCTGTCGTGGTAACGATGCCTATGTTAAGTCCATTGAATGGTTCAAATGGTCGTCCTTCTCAGGCGACTATCCAAAGTTTTGGTGGCCAAATTCGTGTCGACTGCATTGGCGCTGTCGATGATATCGTGCCGGAGATCCCAAAGCAGTCAATTACTCGACCTACCGCAAACATCAACTACCGGTTGATGATGACGATGAGCAATTTCTTGTGGTCAAATTGGATGATATGGATGTGAACGACATGTAATGGTAATTACATAATGCCACGAGCGATTTGACAGCATGGTTTATATCAACTACAGGTCACGTGATGGCCACCAAGATTGAGCGAATATTTTGTTTTATTTGAAAGGCCCAACAATGACATTATGTGTGGAATATAACATTGATCAAATGGACGTTGCGGCTTCTCCGGTAGGCGTGCAACCGAGATGTCAAATTTTCGGTGATTATTGGATCCATTTTCAAAAGTTTCATCATTTGTATGTGTTGCTTGAAGCTGTAATGGTGTCATGGTCATTTGCCTTTATTGTCTTAAAAAATCAAACATAAAAATTAAAAAATAACAATTAATACAACATAGCCGCCAGAAATTGTCAAAATCTACTCGTCCTTATTGAGACCCTTAAAAATTATTATTATTAATATTAAATAATTTAGATATTTATTTTTCAACGAAAATAGATATCTATTTCTATACATATATATATACGAGTATTATTATAACTTTCAAACAAGGAATTATTAATTATACTTTCGGTTTAGCTGTTTGGCTAATTGGGGAGAAAAGTGTGCCAATTATGGATAACACTTCAAATGATGTGAGTTTTCTGTTAGCCAAAAGAACTCAACTTAAAGAAAACCAAAGAAATTTTTCGTATTAAAAGACATATTCAGTAGAGTCAAAAAAATGCTCATTCAATTTGAAACAATAAGAGAGTTTCACCGGGCAAAGTGTTTCACATCATAAGATTATTCGCCTGAAATCTAAAAAAGCTGTTTCCAACTTTATCAGAATAAACTGATAATCCGATTTATTGAACATCCCATTTTCTCAAAAAGGACGAATTGGCCCCGCACGCCGCACCACCAGGTGACCAAATTAAAATAATTGAAGATTTGTAAAGGGTTTTTTTTTAGAGTTTTGATTTTTAAATCGGCAACACTATTTCTAGTGATAGTTAATTTGACAGATGATTTCAACACCAAACGGCAAAGTAATTGCCGATAACCAACCGCAGCTGCTCGATAATGCGACTTAAAACATCCAGTTTAAGTTATACTCAAACCAGCCGCAGCTTTCATATGCCCAAAATCATTTTTTAACACTAATGGCAAGAAATTGTCTTCAATAATGTCAATACTAAGGACATTAACATAATTTGTATAATTTCTTGGGTTGAAACTCTTAAGAATGGTTGAAAAAATTTGTACAATTGATTGAAAACTATTATCAGTATTTTCAACCCATCAAATTCATTCTAAAATATTTTTCATTTAAATGTCAGCTCATGTTCCTAAGACCTTAGCACAAGAACAAGATTTCCCCATAAGAATCTCAAAAAGTGTTTTTTTTTTTTTATAAATTGATTGAATGCACAAAAATGAACAGCATGCAAACGTACTTAAGACAAAGGACAAATTGTATTCAATTTTGGAGAATTCTTATAAATCTCAGGTCTCAAAGACCTGAGAAAGTTTAATTTTTGTTCTAAATTTTTTGTCACTAAGGAAGTGTTTTTTATGATCGTCAGATATACCTTATATATTTCGGGTCATTTAAACATACTCAACTGACTTCCACAACTCCCATAATGAATCCAAAGAGGTAACTTTTTTACGAGTTGTCTCCTTACTGAACGATAATGGTTGTCTTTTGACAGATAACTATGTAGTTGTGTTCGATAATATCTTTTCACTGACTACAACTCACTTCAATCATAGTTGTCATCCATAATAAGGGCATCAGATGCTTTTTAGTAGAAATTTTGTAAATGAATTATTTATCCAAAATAGCACATTGTATGGCTATACGTTGATAGATTGATAAATTGTTATCCCTGTGAATGAATTTAAAAGGTTTCCTAGAGCCGGCTCATACAAATCATAAATACTTATGTTCAACTATATTTTACTTAGCTTCTTAAAAAGTAAAAGTGTAAAGAACCACTTCGCCCCTCATGTAGAACTTAAATATTTATGATTTATTTCCAAAAACAGATCTTAATCTCTAAACAAATCTACTCCTTTCCTACCATCAGCAACAAACCATTATGTTTATAAGGAAAAGAATACAACAGAAAGAATTAAACTTACCAATTTATTAAAAAGAAGTTTATATATAGAAACGATTTAAATGCAAAGAAAGAAAAAAAACAATATTTAGTAACTAGTTATTTAATTGTAATTATTATATTAAATTCAATAAAACAAAATAAAAACGATTGATGTAAATGTTCGCATAAAACAAAAAACAAAAACTATAAAAAAAATATAAATATTCCTGCATTATCCTATCAAAAGTTAAACAAAAACAAATAAATTAAAAAAAATCTATTTTTAAGTAAAACATTAAACAAAAAAAAAATACTTAACATTATTAAAATTAACATAATAAAAAAACACACTTAAAGCTAAGGTTTACCAGAAAAAGGTTCCTTCAAATAAAGTCTTCGTTATAATACGCTCGACAAAATATACATTTTCAATATTGTCGGATAACACTGATTTAATTGAAAACTTTCAAGCTAAAAAATCGTAACATGCATGTATACAATGAACATATTTTTGTAATGCTAAATAACGAACGCTTTTGGAAGAGACCATTTTTCTAAGAAACTATAGTTCAATTGTGATTAAAACCAACATAATACAAAAAAACACGAATGAAACTGAATTGTAAACTGATATATTCCACTTGTCGACTCTTTTGTTGCTTTATTGTTTCTTCTTTGTTAAAAACATTTTTTCTTGTTTTTCGTATTCCTTTTTTATATTGTTAAAATTTTTGAAGTGAAACAAATGTTGATTAATAAAAAAAAAATAAAATATAGAAAGACAGCTTTAAAATTTGTTTCCTTATTATAATAATTTTTTACTATTTTGTTGTTTCATAAAATGATTATTGCATACTTATATAAAATTAATTAAAAACTTGTATGTATTTCTTTTTTATTGTATTAAACAAAATTATATTTAAAACTCAAAAACAAAAAAAAAATATTATTATATTGTCCATATCTTAATTTTAAGGATATTATATCAAATAAAGACCGATACTGATAAATAATAAGAATATAAAATTATATTTTGTTTTAATTGGTTGTATACAAACAAAAATTTATATTTCGTTTTAATTGGTTGTATACAAACAAAATATTGTCTTTAGCTAGAGGTTATGTCTTATGGTTTATTGGTTAATTTTGTTCTTTTAAATTATTGTTTGTTTGATTTGTTTTTTCATCTGTAAATGATGTAAAAAGAATCCATCTACCTCATAATTTAAAGAAACAAACAAATTATGCCATTTAGTGAAAAATGAATATAGTAAATATGGAGCCATAACGCCATTTTATAGTAAGTGACAAAATACTAAATTATGGAAAAAAAAAACAAATTACTTAAGTTTTTCTGAGCATTAAAAGCAATCGGACTTTTTATCAGCTTTCAGTATTGTAATATAGTATTGTTAATATTCCATGCTAACCTTATCCATTGAAAGCAGGTAAAATTGGTCAAGATAAATGTAAAATTACATCTCATAAGTTTTTAAGTTTTTAATGAAACAAGTATTGGAAAAATAAAAGTTCAATGCGACAAGCTCGTAACGTTTTCGAAACAAATAAAAAATAAAATAAAATGAGATGAGATGAGATGCAAAAGCTCATATAGAACCAAAGTGTAGTGACTTAAAACTATCAACCATTCCTGGGTACTTATTGTTGTTAAGATGAGAAAAACTTTCACGAGAAGATCTTCATCTCAAAAAAAAAAAAAAAAAAAAAAATCACATTCAGATATGTAACTAAAACAACAAAAATACAGAAATGACAGTTGTTAGTCTCTGGTTCTCCACGAGTTTTTGTGACACCCGATTTAATTTAATATTAAGTTCGCTTGTAATTTGGAAAAATCATTTCAAGTTGTTCCGCACGAATAAAATTTGTGTTCGAATCTATGATCTTTTGAGCTAAAAGACTATATGAAAACCTATGTCTCGAAGGTTTGGAATTACACAGCGAATCAACATTTTATCTTTACACACTTTTGCTAAGTTAGTTGGTGGTTTTCAAATTAAACTTTATTTATAAAAATTCAAAGATTTTGAAGCGGCAGAAGTTAAGTAACTTCTATAGAAGCCATATCGAAAGTTTTTCTTTAGACAAAACTGGAAACTATAACCAAGATCGTTTCATAAACTGTATCAGCTTCAGAAAGAACAATCTACGAATAATAATGGGACTCTTCACCGGTCACTGTAAACTAAGAAGACACTGGAGTTTTCTCGGTCTAGAAAACAGCCCCACATGCAGATTCTGCAATACTTATGACGAAACGCCGAAACGCATTAATGCGTCAAAGAAACAAGTATCTATAACGCTACCAGGTAGAAAAGAGTGATTTATCCTCACTGAAAGTACTCCGAACTCATCAAAAGTATTAACTCCGAGGAAGCGCTGTAGGGTTAGGAACTCATCTAACTTTGGATGGGGCACAAAGCACAATAGATCTTTACGTTGCATTGCAAACCCCTCTCAAGATTCATTCATTCATTCAAGTTGGATGTTTAGCTTGGATGATAGTCGTCGGGTAGATTTTAAAGGTTGTTCGATAGCAATTTCCTTTATGACTATTGTATTGTTGGAAACTTTCAATCTAAAAGTTATATTTACATTTTTAACATCTAATTATTACTTTCGATCCAGGCTGCATTTACTATTAAACAATCTATATTCAATCTTTTTGGGAGCCCTATTGTTTCTAGGTATTTATGAAAGGTCGATTTCCGTTAACAGAAGTGGCCTGAATAGGGAATACGAAGTGATTCGTTTTCAATGTAATACGAGGCGAGTTAAAATTATACTTTCAAAATATCCAATCAATTGACAACATTCTTCAATGGAATTGTTTTTTTCTTAATTGAAATTTGAAAAATGAATTTTGTTGTCCTTTAATATGATGTAGAATTAAATTATTATTTAAATAAAGAAATGGAATCTATCACGTTGCTTATAAAAAATGTCTAACGATAAAGAAGTATAATAATTCTCTACTTGGCAAATAATGTAAACAAAGTTAATCTTCCATGGTTTGAATGTTTTTGTAGAAGGTATTGGTTAATATTTTAAAAATATACATAAATAATATGATTAAATATAATAATTCTCCAAGCTGTTACGGCTTTCAAAAAGGTCCTTATGATTCATGGTTCATGTTTTTATTTGTTTTAATGTAAACAAAATACTATTCACTCATCGATACACCAATCCGCAAAAAAGTTTTTGAAAATTAAAATGGTAAAAATCAAAATATCATTTCACAATCGAATATAAAACAAAAGAAGCGAAAACAGTAATACCAATTTCGACACCATCAGTTCACAGATCTTAATTAAGAGTAAAAATCTGTCGAGGTAGTAATTTAATTATTATAGATACCTACATACTCCATATGATAAAAGTAAGTACATTGAACTATTATGCCCAAGGCCAAATTATAGATTTGCAACCGCTGCTGTTTATTGCGAGCAAGTGAAAAATTCTCCAAGAGTTTCTCTTGTCTTGAAGAATCTATTCTAATTTTGGCCGTTCGGATTCACTTGAAAATTGTAACTTCCGGATATTCCAGTCAATAACATACACCATGATATTTGAATTTAAGTTCAATCTCAGATTTGCTTACGAAAAATTCTAAAAACGTATTTTCGGTACGTTTGAACTTTGAAGCATGTAGTGTAACACAACAACAAAAATCGTTACGTAATCCAAAAATCCTATTGTTCCCATTTAACAATCATGTTAAACCTTCGAATTATTACGTTCCTCCTTGAGCAACCCGATATCTAATTAATTTAGCCCGTTCTTGAGATTTTATCTGAGCGAATGGAAATGTTTGAAAAATTTTAAATGGATTCCTGAAGGGAGAAAATTGGGTATTCAGGTTACGATCTTTTGATACATAAAAAAACTATTTTGGCACTCGAAAAACTCATGTGCAACCTTCGATAAATTAAATCGAATATTCTGGTCACCAACAACCAGTGTTTTTGACTTAAACAAAGAGTTGGGTTGTCAAAATACAAAATGGAACATTTTGATTTTATATTTAATTTGTTCACATGAAGGGCTTACATTAATTTCAATGCCAAAATAAAAGTCGGTGAACTTATCTCTATTTGTTGTTGGGCTTTCTAAAATACAAATAACTCGTAATTTCTCGTTTGATGATGCACACTTCCTTACCGACTCTAATGCCTAGAAATATGCAGTAAAAAATACCTAATATTAATACCTGATAAGAAAACCATCCATGTACACTGAGTCCGTTACTTTTTTTTTTAAATCTGAACTATTGAGTCTATTTATGATGTTTGTAATGCTTTTTTTATATTTACTGTACATACATGTATGTATGTATATTTTTGCGCGAAATAAATAAATAATGACTACCCTTAATTGTTGGAGCCAGTGCGAGAGTTTAGGAAATTTGGAGGGGATTTAAAAGGAGATCCCAATGCACATTGGTTTTATATTAAAGGTCTGCATGAATACATTCATTTACCTTCTCTGAGTAAGCACAGTACTTCAGTGTATTCTGTTCGTTGCATGCATAGAAAGTAGTGTACACTGAAAATGAATACACTATTCTAAAAGAACAAACACTGCACACCATTCGATTCCTGTATAATAAAACGAATACACTGTTTGGTTTCTCTCCTAGGCTTGAATGCTTGAACCAAGTAGAACAGAACAAGCCTAACAGTTATAAACACACCGAATACAGCGAACGCAGCGAGTATAAAAACGAATACACTGTTTGGTGTCTCTCCTAAGTATTTCTGGAATTATAGATAATTTTGTATAGCAAAATCGATAATAATTTACAAATTTTAATTATTTGGGCTTATCCGTGCAAATTTTAACTTTTGCCATGCGTCGAAATATATAGACATTATTATTAAATATTCAGGTTTCGGAACTTATAATATTATATATGTACCATATATCATTGAGTTTTAACCTATTCAATTTATAAAATGAACCATCGAGATAGTGCGAAAGTGTTTGAAATCGAAAAAATTATCGAATATTGAGACTTTTGGCTGCATGCATGGATAATTAACGTTTTGTATTATTGCAAAAATAATGTTTAACATAAGATTACTTAGTACAATTTTTATTTTTTCAGATAAATGAAGGTCAAAATTAATTGAAATCATTCATTTTGAGTGCGTGCCTTCCTTATAAATAATCCTATATGATATAAATTTTAGAAAAAACTGCCATGCTTGATTTTTCGTAAATCTTTAATTGTCACCAATTTTCGTGTCTATTTTTTTAACATTGATCATGGGGCATTTTTTTATGGTCTGCATCATTATTTAAGCTACATATTTATCTATAGTAAAACAAACTTTGGCATCAATGCGTGCTTCATTATGTACAAATTTTATGAAGTTAACAAAACGAATGTAAAAAAACGTAACTGTTTCAAAAAACGCACATTTTTTACTAGCACACCAAAGCATTGTTTGATTATACCCTTACAATGAGCGAAATTTAAACAGTAGAAACTATAAAACAATGGTAAAAGTGTTAAACAAATAAGTTTTAAAAAAGAAGCTGTGAAGATTAAAAATAAAAACTAAATCAATTAACTCGGTTCTTAAAATAAATTATTTTAAATTCATTTTTCTATACTTTATACCTTTATACTCTTCAACAAACAATACATATGAGTTATTTTGAAGTTTTTTATTTATTCGTGGTTTATAATTGAAGAAAAACTCAAATTTACATGCGTGCCTTAATTTTTTTTTTTTTTCAAACTCAAGAAGTTAAAATTTACAGGGATAAGCCCATATCTTTCTTAAAAATGAAATATGTTCAAGGAAAATGTACTAAAACTTTTTTTGCAAATTTTATAGAACATTATAATACAGTTTCTATGTCATTCATGGTAATGTTTTATATATTTGAATAAGAGCTTATTTGTAGACAAGATAATTTTTCAAAATGCGTTAATAATGTCAAAACTAATGAGTGATATATGTATGTATACTGGAACAAGCCTTTAAAAAAAACTTAATTGAAAATACTTTTATATCAGCTTTCCTCTAAGATTTAAGGTTTTGTAATCTTTTACATAATATGTTTATTTAAAGAATAAGCAAACCAATAATATAAAAATACCTATTTTCTCCATTTTTAATTTTGTATACAGATTTTACATTTTTAGTCAATGGAAAAGAACCACTACTTCAATTTCTTTTAGTATTATTTTTTCAGATTAATCATGTAGAGTTGGATAATTTCTTTTCACAAATTGTATATTTGCTTTAATGACAGTATTCTCAGACCTTAATTTTATAGATCTGTTGACGATTTCGGAAGTTAGAAACTAGTTTATGAACCATCTCGTTTGAATTTTTTTATGAAAATTGTTTTTTTTTTTCGAATCCTTATGACCAATTTTAGTGTGTAACTTGTTGAATTGATCGTAAAATATTGTTCGGCATTATCATAGAGCAGGGTTGGGGCGATAAATGAGTTTTAATTTTTGTTCAATATTCAGAAATTTTTCATCAACTTTTGAATTTTTAATTATAAGAACCCAGTTTTGCTTCACACAGCTTTTTAGTATTAAATTTGGTGTCAGTTTGGAAAAAAATTTAAACAAAAATAAAGATGACCATATTTCATTGAACTATTGACCTCAATCATAAAGACTCGTAATACTCAAGTTAGAATCGATACAGTAAAATCGGCATTTTTTCACGATTTTAATTTTTAATCTTATAGTGAGAAATTAAATAAAGTTCCTTTACCTCGTCTCCCGTTGCATATATCAAGTTATTGCCTATGAAACATTATAGAGAATGATTACGATAGTAAATTTGCATCATAAGATTCTTAAAATTATTCAATTTTTCATCAACTTTTGAATTTTTCATAACAAAAGTTGAAATTAAAATAACTTTACCCATTCTTTTAATATGGTCAGTTTTACCCTTTCCCAATAGTTCTTATCAAAATTAAGCTTGAGTTTTCCACTTTCTTTATTGATCTTCACCTTAATGATCGGATAATTTGATTAAAAGTTAAAGTAAAATTTGCCGTGAACAACTTTTCTATTTGTTCACCCTCACATTCTTTAGCAATTGAAAGTTCTCAGTTCGCTTGGTGTACTCGGTGTGTTTGGTGTATTCGATGTTTTCGATATAAACTCGCTGTATTCGATGCATTTGAGAAAACAAATCAAATGGTGTATTCGTTTCGAGTAAATACACGATTCTTTTGTTTTGGCATGGGGTGATGATTCATTTGTTTTGTTTTAGAAGAAGTGAAAGCAGCAAATAGTGTATTTGAAAAAATATAGAATGGCTTGGAAGTGGTTTCAAGCCATTCGTTGCAGATGTTTATTTTATATTACTGAACATCATATTGGGTCAATGGAATTATTGCTCATGGATAGCGGAATGGGGGTGGGATCCGCCTTAACGACAGGAGACAGTATTACATTCTACTCGGTTTTTGGTTCCCCATTTGACAATACATACTAACGAGATCTTAATTCAAACGAATATAAGAAGCTGAGAGTACTGTCATCAGTAAATAAAATTTAATGGGTTAGAAGTTGCATACAAAGGATAATTGATGAATATGAGAAAGAGAGTCGGAGACAAAATGGAGCCCTAGGGCGCACCAGCATTTGTTTTATGAATATCAGACTTAAAACTATCCTATATAACTTGTATTGAGCGGTCCGAAAGGTAATTTCTTATCCAAATAAGAAGAGATGCATCAATGCCAAATGCAGGATGAGAGATCTTGATGCCAAACTCTAGCAAATGCTTTTGAAATATCTAATATAACCTCAAAATAGGAACAAACTTACATTTTGTCAGTCGTGTAAGAGTAGCTATACATTGTACAAATAGAATATAAGGCGATACTTTTGCAGGTAAAATTATTTTTTCAGATAATAATAATAATAATAATAATAATAATAATAATAATAATAATAATAATAATAATAATAATAATAATAATAATCTATGGCTTAAAAAAGGATTACTATACTCAGAGACCGAAGGATTTGCTATTGCCATCCAAGACAAGGTAATCCCAACAAAAAATTATAGAAAATATGTTCTAAGAGAAGATATTCCGAGTGATGAGTGTAGACGATGCGGTACTGTAAGGGAAACTGTTGAGCATATCATCGCTGGTTGTACCACCTTAACCAGCTATGACTACACAAATAGGCACAACAACGTTGCAAAAATATTATACCAAGACCTGGCAATGCGCTTTAAACTGATTACAAAGAAAACGGCATACTATAAATATGACCCCCCTCCTGTACTAGAGAACACAGCAGCTGTGCTTTACTGGGACCGATCACTAATCACAGATCGGACTATCCATGCAAATAGACCTGATATTGTTCTGTTTGACAAAGAACAAAACAACATCGAAATATACGACATTGCGATTCCACTTAATCATAACATGCAATCCACAATCAGCACAAAGGTCAATAAATACACGGACTTAGCAAATGAACTTCAAAGAATGTACAGACCTAAGAGCGTCAGAATTCACCCAGTGGTTATATCAGCTACTGGGTTAATCCCGAAAGCACTTACACGAAGTCTCAAAAAGTGGAAAATGGAACACATAACAGAACCTATGCAAAGAGCTGTTATACTGGCAACCTGCAACATAGTGAGGCGTTTTATGCAATAGTGTACAAAATAAACATCAGAGCCTAATCCCTTGGCATAGCCCGGGATAGGTATTTTCCAGCCTCATAGAGGTTGAGAAATTTAGAAACTCTATAATAATAATAATAATAATAATAATAATAATAATAATAATAATAATAATAATAATAATAATAATAATAATAATAATAATAACAAAGGTAAGTTTTTTGAAAATAAATAATTTTTTATTATTAATTAATACTTTATGATTAAATTTCATTCAACAATATGTATTAAGACAAGACGCATGTATTTGTATATATACTATAGACGAATTGTAAAAATCATTTATTAATTATTCATAAAAAGGTATCAATTAAATACAATAATTCTATTAAAACATTGCAAAATTTACATAAAATCTTCTTGATAATCCAAAAATGCTATAATGTAACGAGATACAAATATATATAATATTAATTGTGTTCATTTCTTATATAAATAAATAATTTAAACAAAAGAAAAGTTAAAATAGAAGTTGCATACATATTTAATATGTTTGTATTTATGTTTTTTTATTTCAACTTATTTATTATTTTACTTTTTTAACAAAAAATTCCAAAAGAAATAAATAACACAATATACATAGTTAAATTATTTAAAAGGAAATCGTCGTTAATTTATGTGTAAAGAATTTAAATATTAATTAAATAAATTTATTTTGTAAATCATTTTGAATATGGCTAGGTTTTCATGGAAAGATAAGAACTTCAACATATAAATATAGATATTCAATAACACGAGTTTCATTAAGTGCAAAAATAAATCCAAATGATTTTTTAATTGACTTCTCAAAGGCTTTCACTCTATTCTTGCTTCAACAAATTTTCAAGTTCTCGAATACATCTCTTCATCTACTATGTAATTATTTGGAAAATAGAGTACAATCGGTAGAAGTTGAAAGCGGTATCTCTTCCCCTTTTTTGTAAATACAGGAGTACCACAGGGTTCTGTTTTAGGACAACTTCTATTCTCACTCTTTATCAATGATCTTCCTGATGTTTTTGAAGACTGTTCAGTTCATATGTACGCAGATGACGTTGTAATTTACATTAATCGTCCACTTGGATTAATGGAAGACGCTGTGGTTCGAACTAATGAAGATTTAAAACGAATTCAACTATGATGGGCTTGTGACAATAAACTAAGACTTAACCCCTCCAAAACTATTGCTATGATTTGTTGCAGAAATGAAATTGATTCCGTGGATTTCCCACCAATTATTCTCAATGGAGAAATAATTTCTTACTTAGACAAGGTTACATATATTTAGGCTTCACTTTAAATAGCCGGCTTAGTTGTTGTGATGTAATCTCTGTTACTATTAGAAAAATATATGCAGGTCTTCGTGGACTCAGATACTCTGCTCAATTACTTTTACCTAAAATAAAGCATCGTTTGGTTAAAGCCCTTTCAATGCCAATATTTATCTGTTCAGTTTACCCGTGCTTAGATTATGAATGTAAGCGTAAGTTAAATGTTGCATTCAATGATTGTTTGCGTTTTATTTATTAGGGGTAGATATTCATGTAAGCGCGGAAAACCCTCGTAAACCTCGTAAACCAGATAATTTTATCTCCGCAGAAACGAGCTGTCAAAATTTGTATGGGAAAAAGTTTCTGCAAATCGCATAAAATTATCTCACAAATTTGCTGCGGAAAGTGCAGAAATAAACCTCGTAAACTAAAGAAGTATGGATTCTGACTTTTAATTTGACATTTCACAAAATGTTTCCCACATTTACGCAAGTATTTCTTAGGGGGTGTTCATGAAAACATGCTGCGGAAAGTTATATCTTTCTACAAAGCGGAAAATTATCTCGTTACATGAATACCCTTATTATAAACCTAGGTATGTCAGTGCATCTCATCTTAACAGATCTATTTTGGGAATTACTCCTGACGGATATTATAACTTTAGAAATATTTTAAGACTACATAATATTACCCATGGCAGATGTCCAGAATATCTTAAAGATACACTGCAATTTGCGCAGTCTTGTAGAGGCATTAAGCTCATTGTACCGCGTTTCTCATACACAACTGCAGAGCGGTCTTTCTATGTTTCAGTCAACCGCGAAGGTCTCAACGAATTGTTCAGGAACTTTAATTGGTCACTGTGGTTCCTCGATAGTGACATGGACTCCGGTGCAAATATACAAGTAATTACAAATTTAATTCTTTTAGTAATGGGAAATTTTATCCCGAATAGGGAAACATCTATAAAACCGACAGAGAATTCATGGTTGGTTATTAGGGTCAGAGAAGTAAGTTCCAGATGACCGATGCTTTCGTACTTGTACAGTTGCAAGAATACTGAAAGATCTCGATATGCCATATCTACTGTCACGTATAGTACCCCTCCTATTGTTTTGAAGAGGTGCAAAACCATTGCATAAGCTTTTTTATCTGTCCTACTCTATTGGTGTCTTTCTGAATGAATGGAAATCAGCATTTTTCAAGCCTGTCCCTAACAAAGGCTTATCTTCTTCCCCCTCTTAATATCGTCCATTCCTTCTTTCCAAAGTAATGGAAACGCTGATAAACTATCAGCTTAAAATATTTTGAAGAACGAAAACTTCTCAATGATCGGCAGTATGGCTTTACTGAAGAAAGGTTTAATGGTGATCTGATGGTTTTGGAGAAATAAGATTATTTCACTTGATAGTTTAAAGCATTTGATAGAGTTTGGCATCATGCGTACATTTGTTATTGATGAATCTCTTCTTCGATGGAATAGAAACTACCTTCCACAGAGCTCAATACAAGCTGTATTGGATGATTTTTCCTGAAATTCATAAAATAAACGCTGGTGTGCCAAAGGGCTCCGTTTTATTCTCGTTTCTCTTTCTGATATTGATCAATGCTCTCTGCCTAAAACTTCTTATCCAATAACCTGTTTTGCTGATGATAGTACTCGCAGTTTCCAGATTTATGTCCTTGTTCTTCAAATGTGGATTTAAAACAGCAGCGTATGATTTGATCTCGATAGCATTTTCAAATAGGGAACCATAAACCACTTAGAATTTAATGTTTCAAAAACTCAATGCTTTCTTTTGTCGATAAAGCCCAACCCACCTCCTATGCCGCTATTCATCAGCGATACTTGCAATGAGGAAATTGAACAGCTCTCAGTTCTCGGTATTTGCATCACAGAATACCTTGTGTGGAATGACCAAATATTCGACTTCGCCAAAAACGCTGCTAAGCGTTTAGGTTTCCTTCGACGTTCCAAGAAAATTTTCACCCCTTCTGATCTATAAGGCCTTTATAATCCACTCAACGTAATTTTGAACTCACGCCAAACACTTCCAATAGACTTGGCTCAAACCGAGCTCAACATGGAAATATATTGCAGTTATTGAAAGGCGGTACGGGTTACTAGAAATATGCCGCCTATTTTATTTATTTATTTATTTCATTTTATTCTTGAAATGCTTATATACATTAAGACATATTGTCTTATAAAATAGATACAAGCTTAAAATTATTACAATAATTATAGAAATATTGAAAGCTAAGATTTTATTATAATTAAGATGATTTTCCAAAAAAAAAAAAAAAAAAACATTAAGAAAATTAAGAAAAACAATATAAAGTAATTTAAATGTATTTAAAAAAAAAAATGAAGCAATTAACGACAAAATATAAATAAAAGGATGAACAAGAAAAGAATATTATAACTGAAACAATAAATATTAACAAGAAATAAATAAAGGAGAAAGACAAATTAAACTTAGACGGTATCAAAGATACTTTCATAGAAGGGAATAGTGAGTTTTGATTTCTTGCTTTAATCTTGTAGCATCATTTATTTCTCTCAGGTTACGAGGTAAAGAATTCCATAAACGTGTAGAATATACAAAGAATTGACGTTCGGATGTAAGAGATGCATAGCGTGGTTGAATTAACATTCGCGTTCTCAATGAGGATGCCGAACTTAACACATCTCTAAGAGACTGGGGTTGACTGTTCAGGAGAATATTTGTGAGCATAGAAAGGGCACGAAAATTAAGGTAATTCTCGAAGCTCATATTAAGAACACACTTGGAGAAGTTAGAAACGTGATCATATCTTCGTAACCCAAAGATGTAACGGACAAGACTATTGAATACAACATTAAGTTTTCTTTTGCTGATCGAATCACAGTGCGAAAAGATTTCACAGCTATAAATAAGGGTTGGTACGATTAGTGTTTTTCCTAAAAGCATGCGTATTTTAAAGGGAGTGAAGAACTGCGTTGCCCATAAGGTGCGAAGAATGCCATATGTTTTACCCACAACATAGTTGATGTGATTGTTCCATGTTAAGGTGCGGTTGAAAACTACACCCAAATTTTTTGCAGTTTCGACATACTTGACAGTATTTCCCTGCAAGATTATAGGGGGGAAGTACGATATATCAGCTACTTTTTTCGATATTACGATGGAAACTGATTTTTTCGGGTTCAACACAAGGCTGTTTTGTTGAGACCAACGGGAAATGTTTTCAAGATCTTCATTAATGCAACACACAGCATGTTCTAGAAGCCCGAGGGGATAACTAATGTACAACTGTACATCATCAGCATACATTTGTATAGAACAGTATTTAACTAGGGACGGCAAATCATTAACATACAGACAGAATAAAAGTGGGCCAAGAATTGAACCCTGCGGGACACCACGTGAAGTTGGAAGAAGATCGGTCAAAACGTTGTTCAATTGAACCGACTGTTTGCGACCTGTCAAGTAGGAGTATAAAAGTTTTACAGATGTACTTGAAAAGTTGAAGGTTCGGAAAAGTTTTTCACATAATACGGTGTGGTCGACCATGTCAAATGCCTTTGAGAAATCTAAAAGAACAAGAAAGCTTACATTGTCTCTGTTCAAGGCCTGACGAATGTCTTCGGTAACTTTTAACAATGCAGTTATGCAACTCTGTCTTTTACGGAAACCAGCTTGTTTGGGTGTAAGGAGGTTCGAAAATTCGAGGTATAGAGTCATCTGTTTTTGTAAATTTCTTTCAAACACCTTAGAAAGGAAGGGTAATATAGCGATAGGTCTGTAGTCAGATTCTTTAGAGTTTTTCGGAACAGGTATTATTTTTGCTAATTTCCATTGTAGTGGATATTCTCCAGTGGTAAGTATGGTGTTGAAGATATGAGTAATGTACGGTAGGATAAAAGGTAATATGAGCTTAAGAAATTTCGGATCCATTTTATCAAGGCCGACTGCATTTGATTTAACAGATAATATACTTTCCACTACTTCTGTGTTATCCACTGCCCTAAAGCAGAAACCGTCATTAGAAAACCCGTAATTTCCTGATGAAATGGTAGGGTTGGTTGAAACCAGATGAGTTGATGGTACAGAGATAAACTTCTTGTTGAGTTCATTTCCATCCATTTCATTTACACTGATGTTTTTACTTTTGGCGACTCCTATATGACGAAGATTATTCCACAGATCTCGTCCCCTCAGCGATGGATTTAACCTGTTGAAGTACATTTGACGCTTCGCGGATCGTACTGCAATAACCACTTGGTTACGAAGAAAACGATATGCGTTAAAATGCTCCGATAAACGAAAACGTTTCCAGCGTCTGTACGCTTGATCACGATTTGAGATAAGTTGGCGAATTACATGGGAAAACCAAGGTTTTGTAGTTCCAGTGCAGCTTTTAGTAAGTAATGGGACGTGTCTATTAAAGAGTGTTAAGATACTTTCATTTAAAAAGTTTAGTTTCTGAAAAACCGTGGGCAGGTAATAGATTGCATTCCAGTTAAAACTTCTTAGGTCTTCCTCTAATAGAGCGGAATTAATGCGTCTAAATTCTCTGAATTGGATATTTTGTATGAAAGGGGTAATTCTATAATCGAATGTCATATAAATCAGATCATGTCTAGAGAAGGCAGGCGCTGAAAGCTGATCATAAAACTTTACTTTGCTTAGGTCACTCACCCAAAAAATGTCAAGCAGAGTACTTGTTGATGTGTTGTGTGAAAAATGTGTTGCATTCGTTGTATTAACAGCACACAAATTCAATGTACCCATATCATTGAGTAGTGAATGATCTACCAATAAATTGGAATTAAAATCCCCACACACAACTATATTGGAACTATATAAGCTTAGTTCTTCCATGAGAGATACGAAGGGAGAAATATCGATATTTCTGTTAGGTCTATATACACTGCCCAGTAAAAGTTTTTCTTCTTGACCCGAAATTTCTATGAAGACATATTCAATGGCACTATCAGATGGTGAGGTACATTTTAACCTACACGCTATACCGTTCTTAACAAAAATCGCTACACCACCACCTACACGGCCTTTCCTGTCAAAACGAAAACATTTGTAGCCCTTTAAGTTACACAAGCTATCTCTCAGGCAGTCAAGCAGCCAAGTTTCGGTCACACAAATAACATCAAGATTGGATGCCTCAAACAAGTATCGAAACTCGTCAATTTTCGGCATTAAGCTCTGTGCGTTTAATAGACACATTTTTAAGCCTTCCTTTTGAGAACCCAAAACTCTGATCATAGCACGCAATGCTCCACTTACAGCCTATCAAGATATTTCCGAATAATCTTTTTTGTTAAGTCCATTCTATTGTGAACCATCCCATGCTGTTTCCTAAATAGGCCATAATTTTTCGATTCCGTGACAAAGTCATCATTGACTTCATTCTTTAAAAAAATACACTCGAGCCGACTTTCATTATGAAAATGATCAACAAAGGACTTTGTTTCTAAATTCGGTACTTTAATGACTCACTTTATAGTTCTACAAATTATAGAAGGCAAAATCACAAATTGTATCGTCCTTCCAAAAAAAAAAAAAAACACATTGCGAGGGTGTTCGTATAATAATTGAGATTTCACGGAGCATCATTGATTTTTTTTTTACAATCTTCCAAGGAACCACATTGTCCTGTGTAAAGAAAATACATTCCAAAATAGAAGCATAGAACAAAAATAAAGATGTAGAATATTTCACTTAAAAGGATCAATTCATGACAATGGCACTGCAAATCATTGCCATGAAAAGGACAATTATCGCATCCACAAAAGCAACCATGATGAGAGAGAGTATCATAGGTAGTTTAAGCAAAAAAAAGGAGGGATCAGAACTTCTTATAACATCCTGCAGAGCAAAATAGCAGATGTCTCCATTCTTGCACTGATCTATCCGATCGGTATTGTCTTGTAGTCTTGTTATCCTGTAACTATTATTGGTCTTATCCCTCGTCGCACATTGTGGCCAAAGGATCTTTAACTTGGATTTTTTTTGTCTGATAACAAGAAGCAATTGCGCTTTTCTTCTTACTTTTTTTTCTTTAGTTTTTACTTTAAGTCCTTTGGCAAACAACTGCACATTCTTAAAGTAAAAAAAAAAAATGAAATCTTATTTATGGCAGATTATTTGTATTTCACCAGGTAAAGAGATTTACTGGATATTTTCGATTCACTCCTGCTCTCGAGAGAACGTGCACAAAAGGTTCTACAATGCGAGCCACTGGTCAAGGGAGGCACTCTTACTACATACTACATATACATGGGGTCTTTTTGACAATCTTTTGTGCAAGGTTTTTTTTGTTTCTGACACAATGACGGTAGCCGAATTGCAGACGCAATCTGCGGTAGCACAATAGGTCGACTCTAGATCTGATGAATTTTGCAAGGATTTATACAAAGATTTTGGATTTGAAAAGACCTTCCTTTTTTTAAGGGATATCTTAATTCTTTTTGTTTCTTATGTTAGACAGCATGAATTTGTCGGTTAAGGAGCACGATGTGGTGATATCTTGTTTGACTAACTGAAGGCGCAACAGGATGTATGTAAGTGTCAAGGGGAGTGTCGTCTTTTTAACTTTTTCGTCTGGTGAACACATTATTATCACAAAAAAAATTTAAGCAATGTAGTGGTGTCCTTCATAAGATAAGTTATGAAGAGCGCATGTTGCATGTTATTGCTTTTGGGATATGCGAAGTGGCATTCTAAGGCAGTTTTTAGGGATATATCTATTTATGAAATCCAATAGTTAAGAAAATGTTGACCTGCACTTCCGATGAACCGGTTCAAAACAATACTGACTACATCCGAGAGTAGAGACTTCTATGGTCCTTTTTGGCAGGAATCATTTTTAACTAAAATTTATAGGTTTTGAAAAATTACTGTCCAAACTCAAAATTTAAAAAAAAATATTAAAACGAGTTTGTTTTTCGATTGGTGCAAGAAGATTTTGGCGATATATTGCGGTCATGTTTTTTTGGTGACATCTGTCAAATCTGTTATTTATTATTTGATTACTGATGTCAAATCGGTATGGGAAGTTACACGATTGAAGAGCAGGTCCAAATGATGAAACTTTATTATCAAAATGAGTGTTCGTTAGTGCAAATGTAGCGTCCATTTTACGGTAGATGTGGTGGCCCTTAGCAGTCAACTCTTCAACGTTTAGTGGCTAAATTTGAGACGAACGGTTCGGAAATCAATCAGCCAATATTCATTTGTCAAACGAACGCAGGATCAGCCAAGAACATTGCCGCGATCCATAAAAGTGTAAAGCAGAACCCGAGACTGTCGATGCGCAAGAACTCGGTCTTTCGCAGTCTTCAACTTGGCGAGTTTTGTCGGGACTTGGGCCAATACCTGCATAAGATCGATCCAAATGACCCAGGAGATTAAAGTGTATGACAATAGACAATGCTGTTTGTTTCCTAACTGGGCTTCGGAACCTTTGGAATAATATCCCAATTTTGGCCGAAAAATCATCGTTAGCGGCGAGGTGCAATTTTGGATGAATGGCTGTGTTAACCAAGCAAGATTGCCTTTTTATGGCACGACGCTCACTAGTGATAACTTATCCCCATAAAGCTACCGTTTGTTGTGGATTTTGCAACGGCAACAGGAAAACCCTAGAAAAGGACGAAAGGCTCCCGTGTATTTGTATTACGGGAGCAATGAGAACCTGCCCTACCGCAGCTACGGAGGTTGTCCTCTATACATTCCCTCCACGAGGTCGTCAGAAGTGTGGCAATGGGGGATATCATGAGGTTCTTAAAGAACTGAGACAGGGAAAGAAAAAAAATAAACTACACCCTCGAAACAAATACCATCAAGTGGTACACTGATAGATCAAGAACCTGCGAAGGGACTGGTGCAGGAATTTTTGGGCCTAGAACCGAACTTTTCCATACCGATGGGGCAGTACACCAGCATCTTCCAAGTCATAGGGAAATACTTGGATCGAAATCTCGAAAGGAATTATCATAAAAAGAACATTTCCATCATGTCAGATAGCCAAGCTGCTCTCAAGGCACTGAGCTCATATACCAACAGCTCTAAATTAGTGTGCCAGTGCATAAACAGGCTAAACGAACTTGGCAAAAAGAACATGATCACACTTCAGTGGGTACCTGGTCACGTCGGTGTTCATGGAAACGAAGAGGCAGACTCCTTATTGCGGAATAGAAGAAAACGTTATCAAAAACAAAATTTACAAGAAGAGGAGGCAAGTAGAAAGTGGAAAGAATTCTCAAAGCTAAGACAGGCAAAACTACTACCGGGCAATTACAACTAGGAACGTTTCACAAACTGCATACACTTAAGTAGAAACAAGCTTAGAATAATAACAGGTAGCCCAACTGGACAGTGCAAACATAGAAGACATCTATCTAAGTTTGCTTGGAGGGGTAAGCAGTGCCACATGTAGATTCTGCAACATTCGTGAGGAAATACCGGACCACATTCTAGGAAAATGTTGTCAACTCATGAACCAAAGGAAAAACCATCAGCGACAATACCAGGCTAAAGAGAGCGACCTTATCTCTTTCAAGGTGTCCCAAATACTAAGATTCATAGCAGCAATAGATTTGGAGGAAGAACTGTAAGATGAGGAAGCTCATTCATATTCAGGTAGAGGTGCAATACCCCCAATTAACCTCTTCTCCACCAAACTTAGGGCGACGCCACAATTGACTGGTACAGAAAAATAAATCCAAACCATTCACAATAAGTAAAATTCATCTTCACATAAAGAAATTTTCGAAATACTCATGCCAAATTCCGAACCATAAATTCTATATCCATTGCTTTCCACAATTTAAAACCTTCGAATGCTCTAAATACCTTTATATTTATGCTGGTTGAGCAATATAATTCACGTGTGCATAGAGATCACAATATAACTTACATTCTACCACAGCTCATTCCAAATAATTCTCATAAAGTATCAATTTCTTCAATTGTAATCTAAAAATTTTCTGCTCAACTAAATTCGATATGAAAATCTTTCAAGGACTCTTCTTGCCAAGAAGAAAAATAAAATAAAAAAAAAAAAACAACAACAATTCAATTCCTTTCAAGCTGCAGCAATCTCATATAACACTGCACTTGGTCAGTGTTTAGTCATCCACGTTAAATATATCCTGGAAATCTGAGCTGTTGCACACAGAAAACTTTCGCATATTTCATTTGGATTCTGGTAACCTAAGAAGCCTCTACTGCTTTCTTTCTTGGCCCCGCCAGAGTAAACAACCTCACATCCAACATAATACCATAATGCAGCCTCCTCCATGTGACCGCCCAATCTCAAAGTGTAATCGACCTTTTTCCAAATCATTTAACTTCTCAATTCCAAATCCAACGTTTAAAAATATGTGAGTATTGGAGAAAGAAGTAGGAAAAAAAAATATGATCTATCGCAGTTTTCTACAGTTGATTTAAATTGAAAAAGATTTGTTAAGAATGCAATAAACTCTGGAGGGAAATAAGGTGATCCACCATGTTCATTGGAGACCTGGAAGGTAGAAATCCGACGGGCATATCAAATGAAAATTAAGTGCGATGATTTCGAGGAGCTTCATCTTCTTGGAATTATCTGAGCTCTCTCATGTTTATTTTTTTGTTTCTATTGCATTTTTAATGAAAATTATATTTCATGAGTGTTTGCCTCCGGGAATCAATAATAATCATAATGCAGGGGCACACGCACGTGCAAATATTTGAATTAAGAGGGATTTCATCTTTTTGTTGTTGTTGTTGTTGGAGTAAATTTAAAGTTGTTGGGTTCTAGAAAAATTGGGTTTACAGAAGCTGGGAGTAAATTAATTGGATCTGCAATGGGGCACGCAGACAATTCTACTTACTGTTTCCAACAGAAAATTATGAATTTCATTATGGAAACACGATTTTCAAGCCTGCATTTTATTGTTGTAAATTATGGAGGCTTAAGAGGAAATTTGATAGTTTTAAGGAGAATTCTAATTTTATGATAAAATTTAGAAAAAAAAGTATATTTCTAGAAAAAATATTAAGTTACACTTTCTTGTATAAGATGCAATAATTAGAGTTATACAGCTTAAAATAGATTCAGGAGGGCTTTTCGCTTGAATAATTAAGTTGCTCCAGGTGGTTTTTGGAATACTTTTGATTGACCCCTCAATATAATTGGAAAGCGCAAGGTGTCCAAAAAATGCATGTTGAAGTATTTGTATTTATTAGTTAAGCAACAACAAAACTATAATTAGGATTTAAAAAGAAGAAAAGTTACAATTAAGTTTTAAATCAAGTAAACGGGATAAAGGAAAAATTATAAATTTAAATTTTTCAAGTTAAACTCCAAAACATATAAAAACAAAGTTTTTTCAACTCAGCCTAGAATGATAATCAAAAAAATGAATACATGAAAAAAGCATCCAAATTGCATCCAAGATGATGAGTTTCATATGAAGGTTAGAAACATAACGAGCTTCTGAGCTTTTGGAGTGATAAAGAATCAGAATTAGTAAACAACTCACAACCATATGAAATGATGGTAACTATGAGGGTATGAGTGCTTTTACCAGTCGCCATATCTACCTTCGAGATGAAATGACGCAATGGCGATCGGAGAACCAAGATTCCGCCGGGTTCAATGATGATCATTTGGCAAACGCCATCATCACCGGGTGAAACGGGCCCAGTTCCATGTTAGTTTGAAGGTGCACCTTCAGCTCATCTTCGACTCATTAAAGAAATAGAAGTCAGTAAGAGTCGATGGTATATCCAAAGAATCTCCGGTCGATAAGTCTTCTTCCGAGTATCAGTAAGGTATTCGAAAAAGTTATTGATAGAGCTCTGTTCAAATGGGTGGAGGACAGCAATATCATACCGGATACTCAGTTCGGTGTTAAGGCAGGACATGATATAATTCATGCCGTATCTAAATTAGTCTCTGATATCTAATGGAACAAAACTAAAAAGCAATGTACTGGTGCTTGTTTGGTTGGTTTGGAGAAGGCTTTCGACACCGTACAGAACAGCTCCAAAAGTCGAGGTCATCAGAATTCTTTTGCAGCGTGACTTCGACAATTTTAGAGATTGGTACAGCTTTTGTTTTATCGGGGTTAAGTGTAAGACCTTTTCGTTTGGGCCACCCATATATGTATATAACATAAATCGGTTTACAACCATACCAATAAGGAAACTAATATAAAGTTTAACATCATCGGCATAGAGTATATGAAACCGATAGAAAGATAGAAAGGAAAGTTAAGTCATTAATAAACATTGAGAACAATAATGGACCAAAGGTGGATCCTTGAGGAACGCAATTATTAAGAGGAATGGAATGAATGAGGACAATTTATTATTACATAAAACAGCTTGCATTTGATTTATCAGATATGAAAAAAAAACAAGTTAGTAAGGGTATCACAGAAGTTAAAATAATTCCTAAGTTTATCCCAGAGAATATTTGGATTTACGCAGTCAAATTCTTTAGAAAAGTCTAGCAATGTCCAATAATTGCCATTTTTATGTCGTCAGAAACTTTTAATAATGCAGAAGGTCAGCTATGGACAGAACGGAACCCTGACTTTATAGAATTAAGAAGCTGTTTGCTTCTAACAAATTCTTTTATTTTTTATAAGGAATTCAAATACTTTAGGTAGGAAGGCAAGGATTGTGATTGGTCCACATTCAGAATTTGTGCCTTTTTGGGAATTGCGATAATTTCAGATTTTTTTTCACCAAGGAGGTATGAAGAAGTTATAACAATAGTGTTGAATATTTAGGTGATAAAGGGGAGAATAAGAGCTAGGAGAATTTTCAAAAACTCTGGGTGAATGTTATCTAGTCCTATAGCCTTGCATTTATTCGAAAAGACTGCGTTTCCTACATTATATTTGTCAACTGCTGACAAACAGAATTTATTTTCGTTATTTTTCGGTGGTGTTGAGAAAGCAGGGTTGAAATTCGACTAGGGTATAGAAAACCTACGGCTTAAATCATCTAGATCAATTTTGTCCGCAACAGAATTGGCTTTTTGCAATCCAATATTATGGAGTTCTTTCCATAAAAACAAACAGAAACGATCAGAATTAAATCTATTATTATAATTGTTAAGTTTAGTGGATCTAATAGGTTTCTTACAATATTACGAGATGCTTTGAAGCTACGAAGCATTTCAATGCAGCCAAAACGTTTTCAACGACACGGTAGAAGACATCACTCTTTTGATGGCACTCAGAATGCCATTAGATAACCAAGGACAGCTGTGAGTGACAGCTTTATGAAACGAGTTTTGATAAGAACATGTTTGCTTAATAAGTAGTCAGTTGACATGGTCAGAAATTGAGTTTGTTCCAATCCCAGAAGTTGAGTGAGTTCCAACCAATAGACGAGGAGTCCCTAAAAAGGCTTTCAATATTGACATTGCGAAAATCAATATACACGATTCATTATAAAAATCCAAATCAAATGTAGCAAAGACAAGATCATGATACAAAAAAATATGAAAATATATGAAAAAACAACTTCATATTTTTCATTTATTTTTCTTGTCTTTTTATGAGAAATCAGGAAAAGTAAAATTTGAATTCATTCAGCTGTCAAATCTGTATCATTTAGTGACCAAGGATGAAACACGTTGTTATCGTTATTTTTTTTAAAGCGAAGTGACATTTCATTTGTCAGTTAAGCTATTTCCACTTATCTTTCATATTCTTTGTTGTTCAAAGACAACCACTTTCTGTCTTTCGCCAGTTGGTAAATGACACATGGAAACCTAGTATGTATTACCTAAGCACATGTTAAATTAGAAAAGACAAGGTTTGTGCCTATAACGTTGAATAAAGCCTATTAGAAAATTATCTTAAACCAAATAAACTTTTAAATATATTAGCCTTTACCTTATTTGTCATTGAGTTAACTTTCTTTTGATTTGGGATAAATAAGTGCGCAAAAGACATACATGTAAAATTTCAAAATTTGCAATTTTGTACAGTACAAACGAACCGATTTGTATACTTTATTGAGTCGGGTAAGGAATTGCACTTTCTTGTAGTACGACTTAAGGAAAAATCTCTGGTAATACAAAACCGCAGCTGTTCCTTGAAGCAATGGACTTTCAAAGCTTCGAAATAAGCCTTATAAAATTATGGATTTCAGGCCCACTGACATGTGGCTACTTGAGAATTCTAAAGATTCAAAATGCATGAATCAGTGATTTTTTTGGTGTGAAAAACTTTTGTTCAAAAGATCCTCAATGTTAATTAAATTTCGTGGTTAATATTCTCCATCTCAAATTTAAGTTTAAATTTTATTGTGATTAGATTCTTTCTTTTTCAAATATGAAAGTTCTCAAAGTTTTCGTGAAATTATAAATTGTTTTTATATCAAGTTTTTACCTCAGCTCTTTTGTTTTGGGTTTGTTTTCATTTAATTTGCCACTGTGAAAAGTCCTAAGCCTTCCAACTAAATAGATAACAATCAAAAGAAATCCATATAATTCTTAAACTACTTAAAAGCATATTTTTAATTATTCATTATTCTATCCATCTCCTCATTCCAAAGAGTCATTAAAAGCAGTTCTCTCGATATCTCTGTTCCATCACCATTAATCACTTGTCTGTAACTCTTCCCAACTTAAAACAACAACAAAAAGCGTTAATATCCCGTACTTCATTGTCACTGGTGTTTATATACCTTTTTATCAACTTCCGCCGCATAAGCACTACACAAACAAAAACAACACAAACTGTACATAATACAAGTAATTAATGTCCTTTTTGTGAATAATTAGTCCACGTTATCTATTTGAAATGAAAAACAAACAACAAAAAAAATATTAAAAAAAGAACACAACCAACCATCATCGTCCAACGCTATCCCACAAAAAAATACTAAGCCATTCGTTTAAACACTGCGTTTAAAACGACGAAGAACAACGCGAGAGGAGAAAGGGCAAAAATAAACGCCAGGATAATTAATCCTGTTTGCTAACATCTGTTTTAATGACAAACTCTTCTATAACATTATAACCCTTTTCAAGTTGGTTGCTGAATGGTGTTTGGAACAAGAGATGAGTGTGGAAGTTTTCAAAAAGATATACAAATAACGAGGGGAGAGCGCGAGAGTGAGAGCGAGAGAGAGAAAGATAAAATAGTTTGTGAATGCATTGCAAGGACCCTGCAATATCCTGTTATGTGAGTGATAAAATAATTTGTGCCATGTGTAATCCTTTGAGTGCGTTAAGTATCACGTTTCATATGCATTCACACGTGCACCGCACCATCCGAATACTATTCAACAAAAACTAACCATACCACCCACACACCATAGCTCACCCACTCAACTGTCAAAAGCAAGGATATAGGTATATACGAATATAGATGCAGAAAAAAAAACAAACTATTAAAAGGATTACTTTTCTCAAATAAACAGCATTAAAACAGAAGTGACATAAAAACCGCTTCAATTTAAAAATTGCATCCACTCTAGTTGGTCACGTCCTCTATTTCCTTGGTTGACGACGACGACGACAGCGTCAACGACGACGATGTTTTGGTTTTCGTCTTTCGTCCTCGCTCATCTTCTATCCTATCATTTTCTAGAATGACATTAATTTTGCTTCCTCCTCCAAAGTGAATTTCGTCTATACACATAATAGTTTACACTCCGCTACACTAGATTAGTACTTTTTAGTGTGATACATACAATAACTAATCTATAATCTATAAGGAAAATCCGTTGAACGGGAACTACTCGTCCTATGTACAAATAGAGGAATTCAAATTTGTTCTCTTAGGAACCTAACCTAAGGTATTGATTGAGGGTTCGAGCCAAAGGAGTTTTAAAAAATCAATTTTTTTAATCCTTATACTAAACGATGCTCCCCATAGAGAACAAGTAATAATACAACCCTAATTCTTGCACTTCAGGCAATGCCTAAGAGCTTAACCTTATGCCATTTGGACGTACTGTAAAGTTCAAAGATTCTTTCTTTAGCCACACCACACGAATGTGGAAAGCTGTACCTGCCTCAATATTTCCCTCCTATTGTCATATTCAGACATTTAAAATCAATGATAATCAATATCTCCTTTTAAATCCTCAACAGCATTTCTAAGCGCTAGCACTGAGCTCAAACATTTTAAGGGTAGGTATAACATCTTAAGTGCGTACAACTTTATGAAGAATAAATTATACATTGCGAAAAAAATGTGAACTCAATCTAGTGACGTGGGGTGTAAATTTTATGCAGAAGTAAAAGTGTGAGAAAACTTTTTAATGGCATTAAAAATTTCATAATTCTCCTTAAATTTCCCATGTGGAAAGGGGTGGGGCAGGGGGTTATATTATGAGGTAAAGGGGGCATGTGTTGTGGGAGCAGTGAATTGCTATATATACATTTTTAAAACTACACTCTAAAGGATATCACCAGAGAGCAAAAAAGGACTTTTACTACGAACTGAATCGCTTGTTCGTCTTCTCCAGTGGGAGACTCACATTATACTGAATGTACTGCATGGGTTTTGTAGTTTGTAGGAGTCAATGAAAGTACATAGAACATGCATTTACCCATGACTCCTTTCTTCATGTACATATCTACTTATAGTGTCGTCCTAGTGCAAAGTACAGTGTATGCTGATGATGATGGTCCTGTGTGCATCCGATGTTTGCCCTAGTTTCCACAAAAACGTCGTGTGTAGTACTTTGCTTAGTGTGTTAGTAGTTTTATTCTCTTTTGTTCTCTGAATGCGGTTTGACAGTAAATATCCTTAAAGGACACCTCTATGTATTCCAATTAGAGATTTCGCAAACGAAACCGAACATGGACGATGTGAATTGAGCTTGTATTCCGAATTTGCGAAAATTATCAAGTTTTCTCTGTGTTCTGTCAAGAATAGTGGTCGCGTGAGGTTCGGTCCTGTGGGAAATGGTGACAAATGCGCCAAAAACTGTGACATAAGGACTTACGTCATTATAAACGAAAACACAAACACAAAGGCCACTTGTCATTTTGCTCGCTGAATATATTGCCTGAATGAAAACGCACGCAATATAAAGTGGCAATCATCGCTCAACGGGACTTAAGATTCGAATAATACACAACGAACATGGACATACAGGATATACAGAGCTAAAACACAACCCTCTCCTATCCCTAGCGGATTTAGATTTTCCGATGCGATGTCCTTTTTTGGTTCATTTATTCTGCTGCTTTGCTGCTGATTGTTGTAGTTGTTATTGTGCGCGTACAATCATGCTAGATTGAATGGAAAACAGCTTAACAGTTCGTGTAGAACATATGTCGTGAGAATGTACTGAATTTTGATGATAAAACACGGAATCCGTTGTGGCAATTTCTATGGTGGTAAATGAGGACAATAAGATATAACACCACCGTTGTGAATGTAGTATATGGACTTTGGAGGATAAATTTTATGAATGTGAAACAAGTCGCGAGGTTGTTGTCGGAGGATTAAGTCAATCGGCTCATTGAGTTAACAGGGACTCTGTGATTTGAAGCCATCATGGCGCGATAGGTCAAGTAATACTCTGTTTGAACAATTAGTTTCTCCTTTTAGGTCAACAAATGATATGATGACATATGAACATAGGGCTTCGCAAATAAGGCTACAGAAGAGAATCATCACACTTGAAGATATGACAAAAAAAAAATGCCATAGGAAAATAAAAAAAATGTAAAAGCAACCATGTTCAAAGTGGTTTTCTAAAAGGAATAATTTCTGAACTTGGATAAGTGAATGCCGTCACTTTTTTTTTAAGCTAAATCTGTTGGCTGTCATTTATTAAGTCTGTCTTGACCCCAGTTTCGATCGAAAAATCATATTCAGCGACGAGACTGATTTCTGGATAAGAACGAACAAAAAATTGTCGAATCTGGGACTATCCACATGTGGTTAACCAAAATGCAATGCATCAAGGGAGCGTCACTGTTCGGAGTGGATTTTGGGCTGGAGGCATCATCGGTCTATATATCTTTGAGAACGACGAGAACTATCAGTCGATAATAACCAAAGTCGTTTGGCAAGAATTGGATGATATGGACACCGACAATATGGATGACGCTATGTGCCACACAGCCTGGGCCACAATCGACATTTTGAACTAGCTATTTCCACCGACATTGTGCGATTTGACATCGTAAGATTTCTTCGTGTAGAGAACAACTCTTTCATTTGACAGCTTATCAGTAAATGTCTAACAATATGACAGTTCAGTGCTCAATAGTGTTTTATTTATTAAATCGGAGATATCGGATAAGAATTTCAACAGAGTTTATTGGACTTGCTAAGGCTCTACTTAGACCTAAAAACTAAAAACGCCTTAACAAATGTTCAGGTGTATCGACACCAAAGAAACATTTTCAGAAATATTGTTCTATGAATAATCTCTCAGATCAAATGGTTAACACAAATTATAGTATAGGAAATAGTCTGCTTCATAACAAAGCTTCTTAAAAAAAGATTATTTTCAAACCGGGATATTCCCATATTAAAGGAATATGGCTTTATATGTCGTTTTACGAAAGTGTCATAAGGCCTTAATAAAGCCAGAAAACGCATTCACTATCTATTCAGCTTTTCGAAAAGTATACAAAAAAACTAATCAGCCATTTTAATCTAAAACTAAAAATAAATTTCTTATATGAAATTTTTAAGCTTAATTAATGCAATACATCATAAATAAAAGGATATAAGTGACTGATCAGCAAAAACAATTCACTTCCACATACCGATCCTTATTTTATTAAATAAGAAAATCATGATTTGACTACTCAAATATTTTGACGTCTGAATGGATATGAAAAGAAATCGAATCAATCAAATTGTTGACGTTTCGTTACAACAATCGGTAGTAATGATTATGTTCGTTCGTTCAACTTTACCCAGGGCTGACCCAAGTTTTCTTGACAACCCTGAAAGTTGTCAAAAACAAACTGGGGTTTTCGGTTTTCAAAAACACCCAAGTGCTGTCAATTGTTTGTTGACAACTAAAAGCAAAAAACAAATAACTCTGTGTTCTGATAAGACTTTAAATTTGTTATAAATTAGTTTTAAAAATAAACAAAAATAATTTTACATTGTTACAGAATATTTCATCTGATGAGCAGAACAAACATTTATTTGCAAAAATAAACAATAACATGCAACATGCGAATCGAAAAATGACAACAAAAGAAATAGATATGAAATCCCCTATGACTTTTGACAGTGTGGTCGTTACCTGAACTCGCCACAGCAAAATACCTAGATCTACTTCAGGGCGTGTTTAGTGCGACTCCAGGTCTAAAGACACAGAATTTATTTTCCAGGGTGAGTTCAAGTTTTTCAAAAAAAAAAAAAAATAGGTCGACCCAGAGTGACTTCAGGGCTCAACGAACAAATGTACTACTGTATTGTACTGTCACACAAATATAAATAAAAGATTGATTTTTTGTTTGCTAGATGGAAACCGCATGAAATACAAATAAAATGCACGACTGGATCGCACGAACTTGCTGTTATGTAAAAATACTTTGGAATTTAAGATACATTTTATAAATATAAAACACGAATTTAAAATGAAATTGCCGTCTGATTTCTAGAAAAGTATGAATTTATGCAAACAAACTTTAAAAAATCGTTTTATTATTAAATAAATAAATTTTTTATATAAGAAATTTCTTTAAAAATTTTCAAGAAAAAAATGCGAATTTTAAGTATTTAATAATATTGATTTTAGGAAATAATTTCAAAAAATAATCGTTCGTAGGTTTTGAAGATATTGATTTTTCAAAAAAAAAATTTTTCAAAAAAAAACCCACAAATAATTTTTCGAATATTTTTATATACAATATTATTTTAAACTTAGGGGGACTCCTGCTGAAAATTTTTGGTTAAAATCGTTTGAGCCGGTAATGAGAAAGTCGAAAATCAAAAAAACGGTTCTATGACAGGTACCGTTAATAACATTTTGCCCCACATTTTTTTCTTAAGCTAGCCCTAGACGACGAACATGCTCGCTGAACTTGTTCGTGCTCGCCATGTTTTCATCGTGTAGGGGCTGGTTCGCGAGCCGCTCGCTGTTGGCGAAAAATTTCGATTTTCTCATGTTCGTTGGCTTCGATGTTCGTCGTGTAGGGCCATGTTCGCGAGCAAATCTTATTTTTACCGTGAACGTCGCACAGTGGGTCCTCTTCATACATAATAGTGCTCAAAATACGGTTTTCAATTTTTGTCAATAAAAACAAAATAAAAATGCCTAATATAATATAAATATTATAACAAATATTATAACACAGTATTATCTTTCCTCTCTGTCTAACGGCCAAGTTACGGTACATTTAAGTTGTCTGTGTCATTGGTTTTTCATTAAACATGCGGAAGTTTTAATTGTGTGCAGTTTTCTTTTATTTTTAAAAGTCAGAACTATATTCATTATTACTAATATTTTCATTTTCAGAAGCAGTTAGTATCTATTTATAACAATTTTTAGCATTTTAACAAGACTCTGAATTTTGAGACTGCTTAGTACCAACAGGACCCACTGTGCGTCGCACATGCTTACTCTGTGAAGAATCAACACGAAATGAATGTTCGCCAAATGTGTTCGCCGTGTAGGGGATAACGCAAACGAACAAGTTCGGCGAGCATGTTCGTCGTTTAGGGCTAGCTTTACCAAAACGTAGTCCATGTCCATAATATCACACCTATTTTTTTTTTATCAAAATCGTTAGAGCCGTTTTCGAAATAAATAAGATTTTGCATTACGGGTGTATGGGGGGTACCGTTAGTTTTAGAGCTAAAAAAAAAAGATTGTGTGTACTGACGTACGCGCGGTTGAAGTAAAACTTCTTTTTCCTCAAGCAAAGCTTCTGTAAGATTATAACCTACGAACAAACATTTTGTATTCTAAAAACATGTCGCTGTCTTTGACTGATAACGTGACGGTTTGACATGTCACTGACAGCTGCATAGAGAATTTTTTACCACCAACGCCGGAAAAGAAGTTTTACTTCAAAAAATTGAATGATTGAATGTGCGCGCCTAGCCTTAAATGAAATCGAGAAGAAAAGTACAAAACTCCCATGCCACTGACAAGCAAGTTGCCTCGCTTTGTTTGTATTACCCTAGGGCTGCACGTGCAAGTATTGGCAAGCATGTTGTAATCTTGTAATGTACACAAGCATTTCTTATTAACCCGTACAAACCCGAGCAACTTAGTAGTCACCTGGCATTAATTCAGTATCCAGGCAACTTAGAAAGCAAGTACACTGACAGCGGCACTCTTGTAAAATTAATTATTAAAGTATTTGATTGATTAGTTGGGTGACGTTCAAATTTATAAATACCAAAACAAATGTCGGTGGCGTGTGCGATTAAGCGAATAAATATTATTTAAAAGTATAATTTCAAAACTTTCAGACAACCTGATGGTCATATGGTATGCCGTCTATGACAGCAAGAATATCTACAAATGGTAGTGGATATACCCAACTTTTTGGCCAGTACTTTGTATGCGAGGGTTATGCGAGAAACAGATTGGCACAGCAACTTCAACAGCAACTTTGACAACACGCGTCACTCTTTTTAGAGCCAGTGGTTTTAAATGGCTTTGATTACATTAACACAGCAACTTCGACATCGACATCAACGTTAGACCTAAACCCTAAATTTGCTGTCGCCGTGCAAATGCTACCAACTTTTAAGATAAAATTTGTCAGTATTATCAACACTCAAATGAAAATGTGAGAACCATCTCTTTGTTTTGTCTATTTATTTTGGTTTTGACAATGGAAGAATTACTAAAAACAAATAAATTTTAGTACGACAAATTGCAAGTCGTTTACATTGATGGAATTTACGTTAATTTTTATCAAATTATGTACGGCAAATTCATTTCGCATTTGAAACTATTTTGATTATAATGCTGTCAAAAACGCTGTTCACGTTGTAATCTATTTCACAAGACTTTTGATGTTGAAGTTTTCGTTGCCGTTAAAGTTGCTGTTGAAGTTGCTGTGTTAATCTGTTTCTCGCATTAGGTGTTGGTAAAATTTATTTGGATTGCAATATGCTTGTCAATAATTATTCGGTTGCATAGCCATTGCGCGTCTGAACCTATAATTTTATGTTTATCTTTGAATGCAGCCATTTGAAATATGTAAATTCTAAATCGTATTCAACTTCATGTTTTACTTTGCACATGCTAAAAACATGTCGCTGTCTTTGACGGATGGCGTGACGGTTTGACATGTCACTGACAGCTGCATAGAAAATTTTTTACCCCCAACGCCGGAAAAGAAGTTTTACTTCAAAAATTTCAATTTCCCATAACTACCGAGTTTGAAGAAAATAGGTCCATTGGCTTAGGCTCTAGATCGAGGTACAGACATACAGACAGACAGGCAGACAGACAGACAGACGGAATTGCCGGACCCACTTTATTCGTCTTCGCTAACATCGTAATGTCAACTTTGATCAAAATCTCGAGTTCCATTTTTTTTCCAAATGCAGAACTTGCCCTATAGTACCTACATATATCGCAAGTAAAAAGAAGATTTGTTTTGATTAAATTTATAATTTGGTTTCCTTCAAATTATCAAAAAAAAAAACAACATTTTACTGAATAAGCACAATGGAGACGGAGCTGCACGAGTTGGCGAACTTTTTTTGACGTTTCAAAATCCAACTAGTCGAACCACTCAATGCGGGTTTCCATAAGTATGAAGTGAGCTTTAAGCTTTCTGCAATTCCTTATACAATCAATGTTTAAAAAATTCGAAAAGATTTTAATCAGCTGACCCAATAAAATGGGCTCCAAAATCAAATCTTATCGGGTTTTCCATTCGCAAACTCAGATTTTATTCAAAAACAAATTTTTGGCACCGAATGAAATGTCATTTCAAATTGATTTATTTTTTGCGTTGTGTTAGTGTATTTAATGTGTAATTTTATGTTTCTCTCAATATATAAAGAAAAACTGTATCCTTAATTTAGTTTCAGTAGAAAAATATAATCATGACCATGGGTGTTGTCCCCTAGCATACCAATCTCACGAAATGTTTGCACAAACTTGCGTATAGCAGGCGTCGTGGCCAAAAACTTCTTTTCAAAAGTCGCACTATTTTGGCTACACTGCACTTACTTTGGAAATAAGTCTTCAATATTTCCCAACGTATATGTTCAAGGGTAAAACTCATTTTTTTCCGCGGAGGTCAGATACCGACTTTCTGTCAAGATTTCAAGCGGGAAACAGCTTGTAATTTAAAAACTGCTTCCATTTTTACTGGAAATAACTAACTTCGAGTTTTTGAAATAAATTTCACAATCGAAATAAATTAAACAAAACTAAGACTGCATTTAAAAAGTGCCAAAAAACTTAGATTTGTAAAATTGATTTAAATCGAAAAATAAGTCGATTTTTTTGCCCAATGAAATTCAAAAATTGATCCAAATTAAAAACGATTTCATTTATTTTATCAATGGAAAACACAATTAGAAATCTGTAAAGCATTGTGTTCATTCAATAAATATCACATTCGACACTCTTTGACAGCTATTCCAGCTGCAGATTCAGTTCCAATTCCAGTCAGTGCATTGTGTTCAAACCAGTTACAGGGAATATCTTGGTTGTGTATAATTGGAGTGTAGAAAAGTACTTTCAATAACTGAATCTCTTCTTTCCTCCTTGTTTGGCTGTCAAATTTATGACCTTGATTCCTAGTTTTGCAAAAAAGAAAAAAACCTTTCATAATTATAAGTACCAAATCAGCCTCTTCCCCTCTTTTCTTTTTATTATCCCAAAAACTCCAGATGGAATGCATTTAACATTCAAACATAATCGATTCCATTTAATTTTTCATATAATATTCTATAAAATTATCTTCGTATTTAATTCAAGTCATCAACTGAGCCATTAGTCACGTACAAGGAGTACGCCAAAAGCCATTGCGAAGGCTTCCAAACACGTTCTGCTTGAGTGCATTAGTTCATTTTGTTAGTTCTCCTATATTAGACAAAATTGGAAACATCTTCCACGCCAGGTTGGTGGCCCTCCCTAGAGAGGGAAAATTCAGTTAAATTCGAATATAATAACAAAGTGACAACCGTTGCTCGATTCAATGATCATACCATAAAATATTTACGAAATTAACCCGTGGGAACTGACCCCAAAAAAGTCAAACTGAATTTTATGCAAATTGTATTCCTTAAACCGTTTTTTTTTTTGTTCTGTAGAATTTTAAATTGTTTTCTAACAACGACAAAAGAAAATAAACAAACGTAATATTTGAATCAGAAACGCAGTCATATGTAAATTTGAATTTTTGTCTGGTTTGGTGGACTCCACCTTAAGGTGGATTCGTTTCTTCTGTCACAGTATACACAAATGTCAATGATTAAAAATAAGAAAATGCTCGCTGGGTCTTTTGAAGTTGACTATAGAGGAGTTAGTGACCTGTCAAGCGTGAATAATGTGAGGAGAGGGTGAACTTTCTTGTGAATGATTCCTTGCCTTGGGAGGGCTTCTTAATTACGAGTGTATAGGTTTTTTTTTTGTGTAGGAGGTAAATTAAGTTCGAAGAAGGTTAATGTGGGAAATGTTCAAAGATTTGATTCGCATGTTACATTTTACATTAATTTACCTCGTTTAAAAAAAAAAAAAGGAAAATAATAAACGGAAAGAAAATCACGTTCAAAAACTTAAACAACACCTTTATGAATAACAGGAACTTCATATTAAATTAATATTAGTCAACAAAAAGTTGAAAAAGAAAATTATTTATTTTATATAAGTACTTAAGATCCTCACCATGGTGGCTTCCGGCCGGAAGCTATCAAAAAACAAAAAAAATATTTGCCCACCGATTAGCGCAAAACGTTCTTATTGATAACAAGAACTTTGAGCTAGTTAAAGCGTTCATTTACCTTGGAGTTAATATTAACTCCACGAAACATACCTTAGAAGATATCCAATGAAGAATTATCTTAGGAAACCACTGCTACTTCGGTTTAGCAAAACGAATTGGTTCAAAACTCCTCACTTAAAAAACGAAGTGCACGCTCTACAAAACCGTTATACTAACAGTCCTGCTTTACAGTGCCGAGTGACTATAAGCAGAAAGGCAGAGATGATATTGGCCACATTTGAAAATAAATACTTTAATGCATATTTGGTTCTGTATGCGAGAAGGGCGAATGGAGGAGAAAATATAACCTATATAACTCTATCAGCTGTACCAAGATGTGGATGTAGTCCAGAAAGCCAAGATATGTCGAATGAACAATAATGCTCCAGCTAAGAGAGTCTTCAACTCCCCATCTCTGAAAGCAGCGTGCGTGGGATCGCAGAGGATGAAAAACCTCCTGTGTCTTAGGCAGAGAGAGACCCTTCATTGATCGGCAGCCGGTTAAGTAAGTAAGTAAGTGAACAAAAATTTCATGCTTAAATACAATCATGCGAGAAGACTGTCAATCTTGCGAGACAACTAACATGTGAGAAAACTATCATATGACATATATATCATGCGAGAAAAATATCTTGTGAGAAAATTATTATGCTAGAAAACTATCATGCGAGAAATATATCAGGCGAGAAAACTATTAAGATATATATCATGCTATAAAAATATACTTAAAAGAGAATAATCACGTGAGCAAGCTCTCATGCGAGAAATATATCAAGCGAGAAAAATATCTTTGAGAAAACTACCATGTGAAAATACTACCACTCGATAAATATATCATTCGATAAAACTATTCTTACGAGAAAACTATCATGCAAGCTAGTTATCATGCGAGAAATATATCACTATAAAAAATTATCATGCCAGAAAACTATCATGCGAGAGAATTATTTTACAAGAAGTATATCACGCGAGAAAACTATTATCCGAAAAATATATCAGGCGATAAAACGATTCTTGCGAGAAAACTATCATGCAAGCTAGTTAATATGCGAGAAATATATCATGGGAAAAAAATATCATGCCAGAAAACTATCATGCGAGAAAACTACAAGGGCCGTCGATAAGTACTTAGCTTCACCGCCCCATGGTGCCAGTATCGCAAGAGAGATTTACTATAGTCTAGTACATTCTCTTAGACGGCTACCGTCAAAATTTCAGCCGAATCGGACTCGTAGTTTTGTTTCGACCATGTGTGGGAGCGACCTTGTCCGAGAATCTTACAAAAATGGAAAAAGAGTAATATCGGTCGGTTATTCGATTCTTGTTTTTGGAAAGGAAATCGCGCAGCGAAATCAAAGAGCGCTTGGATGGTGTGTACGGTGACTCTTCTTCTTCGATGGCGAGCGTCAAAAATTGATATAACGAGTTTTAATGTGGTCGTACATCGGCTTTTGTTGAGCTCCGCCCAAGTGCCCCGAAAATGGCTACCACGGAGGATAAAGTGTCCAAAATACACGATCTCGTATTGACAGACGGCCGATTGAAGGTGCGCGAGATAGCTGAAACAGTAGGAATCTCAAAAGACTACGTGGGTCATATCCCCCATGAAATTTCGGGCATGAGAAAGCTATCGGCGATGTTTGCCGCCTTTGCTCAATCCGGACGACGAGCGCCACCGTGAGACCACGGCCAAATTGGTCGAATTGCACTACGAACTGCTGCCCCATCCACCGTATTCTCAAGATTTGGCCCCGTGCGACTTTTTTTGTTTGCGAACTTGAAAAAAAAGATTGTGTGTACTGACGTTCGCGCGGTTGAAGTAAAACTTCTTTTTCCTCAAGCAAAGTTTCTGTAAGATTATAACCTACGAACAAACATTTTGTATTCTAAAAACATGTCGCTGTCTTTGACGGATAACGTGACGTTTTGACATGTCACTGACAGCTGCATAGAAATTTTTTTACCCCCCACGCCGGAAAAGAAGTTTTACTTCAAAAAAACATCAAAAAGATATGTTTGTTTGTTTTTTTTTTTAAAAAGGATAGTGGTTTCTGCTTGTTAAATTGGTCGACCACATAATTCACAAACATTTTGTATTTTTAAAACATGTCGCTGTCTTTGACTGATAACGTGACGGTTTGACATGTCACTGACAGCTGCATTGAGAATTTTTTACCACCAACGCCGGTAAAGAAGTTTTACTTCAAAAAATTGAATGTGCGCGCCTAGCCTTAAATGAAATCGAGAAGAAAAGTACAAAACTCCCATGCCACTTGACAAGCAAGTTGCCTCGCTTTGTTTGTATTACCCTAGGGCTGCACGTGCAAGTATTGGCAAGCATGTTGTAATCTTGTAATGTACACAAGCATTTCTTATTAACCCGTACAAACCCGAGCAACTTAGTAGTCACCTGGCATTAATTCAGTATCCAGGCAACTTGGAAAGCAAGAACACTGACAGCGGCACTCTTGTAAAATTAATTATTAAAGTATTTGATTGATTAGTCGGGTGACGTTCAAATTTATAAATACCAAAACAAATGTCGGTGGCGTGTGCGATTAAGCGAATAAATATTATTAAAAAATATAATTTCAAAACTTTCAGGCAACCTGATGGTCATATGGCATGCCGTCTATGACAGCAAGAATACAAATGGTAGTGGATATACCCAACTTTTTGGCCAGTACTTTGTATGCGAGGGTTAGGTGTTGGTAAAATTTATTTGGATTGCAATATGCTTGTCAATAATTATTCGTGTTGCATAGCCATTGCGCGTCTGAACCTATAGTTTTATGTTTATCTTTGAATGCAGCCATTTGAAATATGTAAATTCTAAATCGTATCCAACTTCATGTTATAATTACTTTGTATTCTAAAAACATGTCGCTGTCTTTGACGGATGGCGTGACGGTTTGACATGTCACTGACAGCTGCATAGAAATTTTTTTACCCCCAACGCCGGAAAAGAAGTTTTACTTCAAAAATCACTCGCCGGGCAAAAATTTTAGTTGAATGACGAGGTCATCGCCGCCACGGAGGTCTACTTTGCGGAACTCCAGAAAACCTATTTTTCGGATGGGTTAAAGAAGTTGGAGCATCGCTGGATCAAGTGCATCGAGTTAAAAGGAGACTTTGTTCAGAAATAAATCGCCCTTTTTCCAAAATATTTGTTTTTCTTTTGTAGGTTAATTACTTATCGGACTGCCCTCGTATTTTGCAAGAAATATCTACATATATCATGCGAGAAAAATATCTTGTGAGAAAACTACTATTCGAAAAATATATCAGTCTTTCATATTATCAAATACTCGTGATCAAGTTCAATGACTGCTGGCATCTCTAATTTTAGTTTAAAATTAGTAAAAAAAAACTCTTCACAGTTTATATCCAAAACAGTCATCACCAAAGGGTGTGTTGCTACTTTCTTGAACTGTTTACAAAGTAATAGTTCCTGATCCAATTACTATACATACTTTTCTCCGTTTAATTTCCTAATCCACTTTGGATACAAATTCAATGTTTTTCATCATCAATCCGACAAAGATCTCAGCAACTATTATACGGGTATCTTTGTTTGCTCAGACATGTTCTCCAAACATTTTAAGTAGTTTTCGGGGAAATAATAGAAAAAAAAATCGGAAGGTTACACTCTTCCACTTCATTGTCTCTGTCAAGAAATTAAAAACAAAAAACCTTTGATATCCCTGTTTATCTCTGTAAAATAAACACAACACACTGTCAACGATACTGTTATTATCGCCATCATTAAAAGTGTAAACACAACTATCAGGTGCATAAGAGCCCAAATGACGGGAGGAGTACGTCAACTGCACACATTAGGGTTCATAGATGAAATCATCCGAAGAACAACAACACAAAGTCGCTCGAGATCTAAGCACACTTGAATGGACTTGGTGTTGATGAACTTTAACATTGAACCACGTGTATCTTATCTAAGAACAAAAATAAAAGTCCCGACACACTAAATTGCTCTGCAGACAAAGAGTGAACTTGTAAACAGATTTTTTTTTCGTTCCAGAGATGTGTCTTGTTTTTTTTTTTATTTTTAACGGGCTCAATGCCATCTCCACCGCAATTCTGATTGCATTTTATGAAGTTACCTCTGACGTTGCCCTTTGTGTTTGGAAGAACACATCCGATAGATATTCTTACACTTTTGGTTTGTAGGTACGAAGAACGAAATTAGACAACATTTGTGCTTCTGTTTCAGTTTCCGGGGAAATTAATTGCCTTGACGATGAGAAGAGAACATTTTCGTCCTCATCCCGTGGCAGAACAGTCTTAGTCGACGTTCGACGAGACGATGTCGTGATTTGAAAATATCGATGCATCGTTTGTCATCGATTTGCTGCTGCAGGGTTTTCTTTAGGAGAGTAAGTAAAATAGGTTTGGGATAAAGAGGAAAGACACAGCACCAGACGACTGTAGCTTTGATTGCATTTTTGGCTCCTAAGGCTTCTATGGCGTGAATATAGTGGGATAGTTTATTAAACAAAGTTGGAAAAAATAAATACAAAAATGGATGAAAGATTTTACGGATTTTTGTAACGATGAATAAGAAGCCGAAAACATCGGGCAATTTAACATAAACATAACAGTTGAAATAGCCAAAATTAAATGAAACATTTTGCTACGATTTGTCAAACTTCACAAAATCTTTCCAATTTTTAAATCTTTCTTGTGTGAGGACTTTAATAAAGACCTCGTTGATAAAGTCAATAAACATCAGAAATATGAGAATTCGAAATGTCTCACTGTCAGAAATTTTCTGGGCAGTAAAACAAGTCTTTTGATAAGCTGGATGAAATGAAACTAACCGTAGACGAACCGTCAAGGAGTTGCCAAGAACAGCGGTAGATTCACTTCGATAGTAGATAGTTGCAGAAATAAATATGGTTCCAAAATATGCAGACCTTCAGCGTGAGAGTCCAACGTACTAACTTATTATTATAACTTATCCAGTTGCCGATCTTTCAAAGGTATGTAGCTGCTTGGGACATGATAGTTTTCTTTCATCCATATCCCAAGCACGTTGCTTCTAGTCACCTAGGCCAAGCACTTTGGCATCAAAAACGAAGGCTTGGTTTTAAACTATAGGTTGGCTTTGTCACCTCGAACTTCAGGCTAGAATCCGGGTATACAAATATGTACGTATTTGAATGGATCATTAATGTCCATTCGCTTGATCTGACCGAATCAATGTAGTTGGCGTGAGTTACATCCACATCTTGGTATGTTTGCTTAGTAAATTCAAATACCTTTTTCCCATATTTGTAAATTTAAAAAAAGTAGAAGTGCCTACTAGTGTTTGTCTTTTTAGTCCTATATCAAAACTCATCTGACCCACTGTGCGACGACAAAGAAAATCGATTTTTAATGGGCGAAGAAGTCCGATATCATTACGTTTATCTATCTGCGAGTGATGTTAATGGCTTGTGATTGGAAATCTGGAGTTTTATTTGTCAGATTTTATTGCTCTGTTGTTTAAGTTTGATTTTTTTTTTAATTTATTTTCAACAGGAAAACAAGGAAAGGGAATTCTGACGAAGTACCTATATGTAGTTTATTGAACTTTTTTGTGTGTTTAAAGGAACAACTTTGGAGTCATAAGGGTATTGCCATTAAAGTTGAAAATTCTATAAAAATGGCTAAGATTGGCTTAATTATTCAACTTCTTCATGAATCCCTAAAAATCTTTGAATCGAAATGTTAAGACCACTTAGAAGGCGTTGTTCACGTAGTCCCTCTCAAAGTATTACAAAGGATGTTTCTTCTATGGGTTTTTGAGAAATTTTTGAAAATTTTATTTTTCAGACAGGTTTATTATAGCTTTCTGTATTTGACCGACATTTGGCAAACGTCATTGAAAATATGTAGTTAAATATTTCAACACGATAAAAGACTAGAAGATTTCTTTTTTTTTTTTTTTTTTTCATAATTTAAGGGAGTCTTTTGGACTCGGAAGAAAGTTGCATGTGGACGGTTGGCATAGTTGCAGGATTTAAAAAAATAACCAAAACAAACCGTAAGGGGTCGCTGTAGCAAGCTGGCCATTTCAAATCACTCCTCATTCTTCCTTAAAAATAACCAACGACGCCTTAAATTGTAAACCGTCGCTCTTTTCTATTGGAACTAAATTTCTCCTAATTTAAATTTATTTAGCCGTGAAGAGTTCGCCTCAGCGAACGATCGGATAGTCTACGGGCTGACACATGCCTGCTCGCAGAATGCCACGCCTTTTCAAAATATTGAAATGCCTCAATATTCTCGTCTAGACGTCTGAACATAGTGCCCAATGTAAGAATCGGTTTCAAGTCTAGGATCGATCCAGGACTTTTCAAAATGCCCGCTTGGCTTCGATCACAGAACATTCGTTTAAAAAGTATGCTCTTTACAACAAAGTCTGTCGATTAAGACCATCTCTCACTCGACTACGATCTCTAGAGTTGTACTCATTTAAAAAAGAGAGGGATGTTTCCTAACTTTGTGCCTGTACTTTAAAAAAATATTTTTGTATGAACAAAATAAAAATCAAAGAAAAATATATTTCGGAGTCCGAACGTCTAAATTGGAAAACACTTTTCAGGACAAGAGATAGTCCAGGAGGATTTATCACTTCCTCTTGCAAGAAGCAATAAACCCTAAAAAAAACATTTTTGAATTGCCTGAATTGAAGCCCAGAAATTCACAGTCCAATGCACGAAAGCTTATATTAAGGGCTACTAAATAAGAACCATTGTAAAATAACTTCAATGCCTTAATAACGCTATACTTTTCAAGTACAAGAAAAAGTATGATCCAGTCATGCATATAATTTAATAAAGTTCAAATTCAAAGAGGTTTTTACTTGTGCACACAGACTTAATAGGTTTATGTGCTTCTTCTTCTTCATACACACCTTGCAGATGGCGCTATAAAAAGTCAACTTCACCATGTATTAACAGACAGGTAATACAAAAATGTTTTATTAATACACAACACCATAGCAGAACTTCCTTCTTCCTTGATTCTTCTTATACCGATTTGCTATGAAAAATACCGAACAAATCCTTGATCTTTATCCTTATCCTTAATCGTTTTAAAGTGCTTCTGAATGTTATACTTTTTCGGTTTTTGTTTGCTTTTTTTTTACATTTTGCCCTTATTTTATCTTTGTTTGTGGAAAACTTTTGCTTTTGAGGATAAAGTTGTTTTTTTTTTTTTTTTGTATTACTTTGTTTCTGTTTCAGTTTTTGGTTCAGATATCGTGACTTTTGCCAAAGAAAATATAAAAACAAAGTAATTTTTCCGGTGAAAGAGCAAAGTAAATAGAAAACTTTGGGCGATAAGGAGTTGAAGAGAGAAAAAATTGCTTAGAGATTATTATCGTTTTGTTTTTGTGGGTGATGCTGTTGTTTTTTCTTTTGAAATGTTGAAAGGACCCGACCGACACGACCTCGACCGGGTAAGTCGATTAGCTTATTTGTCAACCACTTTGTCAAAGATAACCAAAAATTACAGATAAGAAGTTTTCTCTTTCTTTTTTTTCCGATTTGCTTAATACGTGAATTGTTTTTAGTTGTTTGTCTTGTTCATACGGATGGTGAATGGTAAACAATTAATTATGACGGTGTTAGAGTCGGTACAGAATTAACTTTCCGACTTTGATGTCAAATGTAATTGATTCAGATAAGGGGTTGAAGAAGAGATACATAGTCTTTGATACATCAACAAAAAAAAAACTTAAGTTAAAGGCTTTATTAATTTTTCTTGAACATCCCTTTTTTTAGGGATTCAATTGATATAAAATAGTAAAATGCAGCATTAAACAAAAAATATCTCTGACATCATTGATTGACATTTAGCTGTCAAATATTGCTCAACTACATTTTGTCAATTCATAAGATATGTAAAAGGACCTACGCTAAAATAAATTGCAGGCAAATGTAATGTCATCTTTTAGGGGCCAGCTTCATTTGCAACAGTTTTCATGTCCCATATGCGAATCCATCCATCCACATAATTACCCCAAAAGTTCAACTCAAACAATGTGTCTGCGCTGAAAACATTGTAATTAAGCGCCAGACACTTTGTCAACATCTCTGCCTCATTCAGCTTGTTGTTATGTGGTGGTTCTCTTGCAGAGTATTAATGCGTGTCTGTCACCTTGTTTCACATTTTATTTTATCCACACTTTATTTTTTTTTCATCATTTTAAGTTAATCCATCGTGTGCTTACCACAAAAAAAAAAAAACGCTGACAGCTAAATTGATTTGCAAGCATTCATTCATGACAAGTAATTATTTCTCTTCTGTCAAATTCTCCATATTGAATTTGTAAATGTCAAAATGACATAAGACAACAATAAAGTCAACAAAATGGGGTAGGTCAGTGCAATTTGAAAAGAAAAGGTAACAAAAGCCAAGGAGCATTCACCACAAAAAGAATTCCCTCACCTCATTGTATACACTATGTATCGTACGTACTCGTCTATACAACAGAAAAAAAAAACCTAACTTGAGTGACACATTTTTTAATTAAATGCAACCTCCAGGACAATTTATTTGTTGAAGTTTATTTTTTGACCCCAAAAAGCCAATAACACTCACTAAGTCACTATATGTGGTGAAGGAATTCGTTATGAGAGTCGGTAAATCTATATTAATATACAGTACGGGTATGTTTTAGCTAACCACCATACATGAAAGACGGAGCGATATCCCATTCCGTCCTCAATGTCGACACTACTTGTCTCTATACTCGACAACGATGTTAACTAGGAAAGGGAGAAATAATAGAGATTTGGTCGTAACGAGGTGCATAAAACCGCACATAAAATTGTATTTTCAGTCTAGAAAATAATGGGATATTTTTAGCCACAACATTTCCACCGCAAACGAGGGTACCTTATATAGTTTTTACTGTGTCTGTGGGTGTTGCGCTTTAGACATAGAGCAGAGCAACCAGCAGTCCGCACATCATTTTTTGGTGTAAGCCATGAGGATTGGAGACTGGGGAGGAATGACTTTAGAATGCTTTCGTGGCTTGGACCAGTGGCGTAGAGTAAATTAAAGGTCTGTCAATTTGGAGTAATGTAGTTTTTTTGTTGAGTTCAGTAAGTACTTATTCAGCAATATAATTGAGTTCGCAGATGGTGCTTAAGAAATGGAAAGAAATAACGTTAAGTGATACTTTAACTGACATCTCCAGGTTTCGATAAATAAGTAGATAAATTGAATTCAAGGTTTTTCTCAAGTCATTCGAGGTGAACACAATGATTGGTTTTTGACGTAGGTTAGACAGTGAGTCAATTACAAACAAATTGGACAGTACTGACTTGTGCAGGTGCAATGTTTTTTAATAAAATTTATATCCAACTTAAAACCCATTCATTAAAAGATAAACTGAGTTTCTAAAATTTCTTACTTCTAGGCAAGAATGCCACGAATGGGCAAAATCTTCCGGATCAGCGATTTTAAGAGATTTATTTGACATTTCACTTTTAAACTTCAAGTTGTGCGCATTTAGCTATTAGCGTTTTCGTTTAGTCGTCCGGAAGCATCCTGAAGTATTCCGAATGCTTCTGAAACCGTTCTTTGGGCACTAGATGACAGTTCTTTTTCAGAAATGAAACGAAACAAAAACTTTAGAATCAAAAAAGTGTTACCACGTGTGGATTACCAAACGAAATTAAAAGAAAGCGTCAAAATTTTCAAGCTACTTTGTTCTCTGTACGAAAGGAAAATGGGGCTTTGATTATGTTAAGAACTCTTATACTAATAAACAAATTACTTAATGAACTCACTCAATTCATTTATTTCACGGCAAAAAGGATTCTAGAGCAACTAAATGCTTAATCAAAAAAATGACATTTGGTTCTGAAGAAAATAATTTGAAGAACTGACACTCTTGTTAGGCTGTGAGTATTTGTCCACGACTTTTTACGAAATTCAAATTATGTGGAGTTGAAATCTGATATTATTTCTTCTTTGCACTTATTAAATTTGCTGCAAAAACTCAACGAGTAATAAAGAACTAAGTAGAATCACAAAAATTGTCGGCCTTCTACCACCAAGGAACCATTTTTATCAACTAATTGATTTTATATTTGACACTAGTGAGGTGGATAAATGGATGCTTTGGAAAGTCAAAAATGTATCTATAAATTCAATTCAACCAAAATTCCAATGCAATTGACTCGCTTGATTTGTCTTTCTGACACTACAAAATTTACTCCAAAGAATAACTTTTAAATTTCTCCACAGCCTAGCTATAAGGATTTCAAAGAGTTAATCATTGATGGAGAGTTTGTTTAAAAAAAAACTAAACACAAATATTTTCATGAACTATAACTTTTGGACTCTTTTTTTATAATCGAACATAGCAAAATTGTGACATTTCAAAAATTCATCAAATATATTGTCACCATTTCGCGTCGGCCAAAAATATGTTTTTCAAAAAATGTCTACACCACTGATTTATTCTTGCAGATATTTCAGGATCATAAAATAATATTTGCCCAACACTTATCCGCACTTGCTACCAATAAAAGTGTTATGGGATTTAATGCAGCATCCCCTTTGTTTCTTTCATAAAAAGCTGAAAATCAAAACGGAGAAACTCTTTTTCCATCGGCACCTTATATCTCTCCACTTCATGCAATTTGTGCTTGCCATTCTCATCACAACTGTCATCATCCTTCCTAAAAAAACACTCCCGCCTATCATGCCAAAGCCAAACCATCAGTAACACAATTGTATCGAAATAGAAAAGGATTGCATTTCAGACGCAGAATATGACAACTACTTTATCGGTGGTCCCCATGAGTGACAGTTCATAAATTTCACCATCATTCAGCAATGTGACAATGCAATAGCATTGCCACTGATGATGGGTGCTACTTAGCCATGTAGCTCCCATCCATCTCCGAGGGAGCTCTAAGTTTTTATGTCCAATTAATGTTTCTCTTCAACGTGGTAGGGCTTCGCGAGGGAAGAACCTATATATAAATATATAGTTTATTGCTCCAACCACGTCATCATAAACATTGACATGATTATCATGTGTTTGTGGAACGAGATGGAGAGGGGCTTGGAAGGGACCACGAAAGATGGCAGTGTTTCTGCGCTCGACGATGATGGATATTGACAAAATCCAAACAAAGGCGAAGCCAGCAATGGCACGCGATGGAACGTGGTTAGATTTTACCACAGACTATATTAAGTGATGTAGGTACATAATGTAGTTTTGAGGGAAGCTCCATAACTTCGTGTAAAAAGGTTTGCGATCTTTCTTAGGTGTTGGAGCACATTTATAAGGTGTGTTGATTGTTAGGGCGAGAAACATATTTTATCATTTGATGGGTTGTCTGTCATTTAGTTTAAAGTGTACCTATATTGCTGGGCGTGACAGAGCTTCAAGGCCTCATTCATATCTAGACACAGAAATATGATTTCCTTTGAAGTCAAACAAACTTCTCTTAAAAATTGAATTCCCTGTTAAATTTCCCATATAGCTTAATCCAAAACATTGCTTTTAATTAAATGTCACTTGATTAAATCATACATCACGCGAGGCATAAACACCCCGCGGAAACCAAACTATAAGCGCATATATCCTATCAAACGCAGATTTCCCAACCATCTGTCAAATGAGCAATCAACATCGGTCCCTTGAGCTAATATCAACTACACCCACCCAAATAGCAACCCAAACGTCAAGTGTCAATTCAATCCTTTTTCTCATAGAGGATGTGTGACGTGTGTGTTGGTTGGATCGCATAATCATAATCAACAAGAGAAGCATGAACGCTCATCCGCCATCAGCATCTCATTACAATCAAAATTGAATACCGTTAGAGGAGCTGAATCTCGCACATCAAATCCAAATCAATTTTGATTTTCTTTCTACTCACCTTGCGGATGTTGCTCCTGTCGATGTCGATGTTGAAGCCACCAGAACAACACCAAGTTTGGAGTATGGCATGGAATTTGATTCAATCGAGTGGAAATTCCGTCAAACTGGGAATAAATTTATAGATATATATGTACTTGTACATACCCTTTGGTTATTTATATGTTATATGTATGTATGTACATATGAGAGCTCTCCTCGTCACGTGGTTGTAGCACGTACTAAAACGCGAGTACTCCATCATCAACGTCATCCTATCCTCGGTGCGCCCTACATTGCCTTTTTATCTGACTTTAATATGAAGTAAGGGTAAAGTCTGTTCAATACTAGAATATTTAAGAATGTGTGTTTGAAGGAATGAAGCAAAACTAGGTGGCAATGCAATGTTGTGGGAAGATTACAGAAGCAACTGCTGAAGGAGTACTAAGCAAGTCATAACCGCGATCAATAAATCCAATAAAAAAATTGAAAATCTTCTAAGGCGAAATAAAATTTATATGAATACTAAGAAAGATGATATTGGCCACTGCAGTGGGAATAAACTTTGATAAAATTATTTATGAGTGTTGAGGAAATGATTATTTCCCTTCATTGGAAAAGTCTTAAGGCCAAACAATAGAGAGCTTAACTGATAAAAATGAGCCGGAAAGAGTTTAAGAATCAAGGTGGTCAAAACTGACATCGGATTATACTATACTAACCTAGGGAAAAGGAGGAAAAGTAGGGGCAACTTTTCTATCATCCGTTAAAAAGTCCAATTATTATGAGAGAGACACTAAGAACCTCGGATAATGATTGTCCTCAAAAATGGTAAGTCAGCGAATGACACATTGAGAATGTGTATATATATAACTTTATACCCCAGGTGCTTCTCAAAAGCTTGGGACTATCCTCACGGGTTATATTGCAGTTTTTACAGTAATACAGACGAAGCGTTGTTTGTGTAAGATCGAGTATGATCAAAAGAATAAATTGCGACTTCCACTAAAGCTGCGATAGAAGGTTGCTCATTTTCGGCTATTAATTTATTTGAGGAATCGGTTTGAAAGAAAATTCATTGACTTTATTGACCCCTCTTTATAATGAAGCATTGATGACCCATCAGATGGTCGATGAAATGGTTGTACAATTGATGTAACAACGACATCTACACGATGTCGACGTACGGTTTCGACCGAACATAATTCGTTTGCACTAAATTACGTTCTGTCAAACAATGAGTAGTTGTTCATTGATGTTCGCACGAAAAACATCAACGTCATCTCAGGCCATCGCACCATGCCATAGGCCTAACAACGTCACTAACCCATTTGCACGTTTGCCCAGCGATCGAGATTGCGCATCGCGTAGAGGGGGCATACACCGATGAGTGATCGCCTACAATTCGAAACAAACGCACTTTCCAAAGAATAATCAATCTACGGACTTTGTCTGCAAAGTCAACTTTGTTCTCAAGGATTTTAATACTAAAGCCGAAAGGGAAAACAATTTTGGTGGAAAGTTGACAAGCACAGCATTCAAAAATCGGCAACTGATAGCGATTTCTGATTTTGCAGCTAAGGACCATAGGAGCTAGCGTTGCCAGACGTCCCGGTTTACGCGGGACGTTCCGGATTTCAGACAGAAATTCATCTGTCCAGCCGGGGCAGCTTTTTTTCAGGTTGGGACTCAAACTCACAAAATATCTAAATATCTCTCAGTGATAAGGAACAATCACTGTATTTTGATTTAACCTTAAGAGATTGCTTTTAAAATTTCAATGAAACAAACCTAAATTAACGAAGAATGTATTTTTGCAAACTGACATCTGTCATTAAAATTGACAAAAGAAAAATATTTGCAAATGACAAACGACAAAAAAGTGATTTGATTGGTAATTAATAAAAGAATTTATTTTTTTTTTTAGATTAAGAATTTTATTTTTCAATTTGTTGTATATACAATTTGACTAACTTATTACTAAATTAAATCATGTTGGCTCAGTAATAGGGGCCCAACGTTCTTCATAATGCTATTTGCTTACAATATCATAATTAATGTTTTCTTAATCTAATTCATGATTTTTTTAATATTAACTAAATAATAATTTTTGATGAGTGGGCGTTTTAACCCCTGTAGTATTGATTGTTGTTCTTCTCGTAAAAGGGTGCGTTGTCGTTATGGATGATGTCTTCAAATTGGTCGTCAGTGATGGCTCGGGTGTATAGATACTTGTCACTAGTGTCTAGTTCATGCTGGAGAAGTTGTTGCACTTCTGTGTTTGGATGATCTTTCAGGTTCCTGATGATTTTTCCGGAGAGCTGCAGTATTAACTTTGCTTCTTTATACAGATTCCTTGTTGGTATATATTTCTTCGTCAGTGGGTTACGGTACAGTCCAGTACAAATGCGGAGCATCTTTCTTTCAAAAAGCTTTATCTTTTTATAAAAGAATTTATTTATTTTGAACAACACGCATATTATGATTTTTTATTTTGTCCCGGGCAATATGTTGAAATCCCGGGATTTTTCAATATTTTAGCCATTTGTCCCGTTGAGGTGTTAAAAAAATCTGGCAATCCTAATAAGGACCCAAACAGAAACTCGGAGTCCTCAAGACGGTTGAAAATTTCGACTATGTATTAGACATTAGACTCTGTCCAACGAAATGAAATTGCGAAACACCCGGAAGAAGAAATTCAACATGGGACGCCTGAGGGTACCTGGATTTTTCAAAGTCTTCAGAAATAAGCTAAGCAAAAAGCCCACATGATCCAAACCCTTCGTAGGCTACGAGCCATGAAATAGCCAGTGACATGATGATAAATGCTTATGACAGAAGATGCAAATGTGAAAGTTATGCAGCGCAAAATCGGAACAGGGAAGCAACATCCGTAGGTTTTATAAAAAAGCAAAAGAATTTGTGGTTTAAATACTGGAACGTAAGCTCTTAGAAACAGCGAAGGCAACCTAGTCAGAGGGAATAGTTGATGTTTTCAAGGAGCATAGTCATCCAACTGTTAAAGAGTATAATGTACCATATAGCAAGTAATAGAACATTAAGACTAAGACAACCCACTTCTAACCAATGAAGGTTCAGCTACAAAAAAAAAAGCACAACCAAAAAAGGCGTAGGATATGGTGCTTTACCTGCACATCTCTTAAAAATTGGGAGATAATCAACCAAGTATGTGTCTCATTTTCAAAGTAAGCGCTGCAAATGTCTAAGAAATTTATAGTCGATACTCAACATTTGACTTCCATGCCATGAATTCATCGCTTCAAAACTATCAGTTACCAATACTGGTCTACAACCACCGTCGAGTGTTGGACGATACGCATAGTTTTCAAACGGACTGGCCATATATATTCGTAATTTCCCCAAGTGAAATATTTTCACAAGAAGCACTTCGCTAGCTAGCCCCCACTGCATCCTCAATATGTGTCAATCAGATTATATCTCTGAAGAGCACCGAATGAGGTTCGAAAAAATGCACTCCACCATACTTCAGCACTCGCTCATGTCCTTTTGGAATTTCCGTTATTTTCTCTTGTCTTTGTCCTGAAATCGATCTGAGGATTGCAATTTGCAACTTCTTGAGTTTAAAAACCCCCATCAAATCCACACACACACATACTCAAATTGAAGTAGAAGTACTCCTTGGGTTTGAATTATGGTTTGCACTTAGAGAAAGAAACGCCAAGAAGAATAAAACTATTTTTGCCGTGGAATTTTAATGAGGAAAAATCGCATAGAAAAAAGGACTCCAAGGATATTTCTAGAGTATGCACTCATATAGTGGGTGCGGGAGAGTAATAATAGTTCTACAACTTGCCGCCGTCGTCGATTAAATGTGGAGTTTGTGCGAAGTATGTGGAACCAATTGTATTTTTTTTTTGTTTTCTGTTCAATTTGTGGGGTTGGTTTGATGTTATGCGAGGAATGCTACAGGATTCCTTATATTTTTCCTGAGGTCAAAAATGATAATCAATCATTTCGAGTAGACATGGATTATTATTAATTGATGATTGCTATATGCTGTTGTGTTGCTTCTTGTGGTGTCGGCTTTGTTATATTATTTGGGTGTGGGCCGGTACAGTTATAGGAGATAAGTTATGGAGGGACACGTGTTTTACCATAAGGAAAACAATTGTTAACATATCGCTGGGCCAAAGTGCAATTTATCATCCCTTCGTAGATAGACATTTACAGAAAGAGTTCTGAGTGTTCTTGACTTAATTGCAGATTCAGTATAGATATTAATTTGAAGCCCCTAAGATAGACATGGCTATCAAAAAGGCTTAAGTGAAAGATAGCCGCTGGGCACGACTGAAGGTGTATAAACATAATTAAAAGTACTGTATGCTTGCCTGCAAGAAATGGGTGCAACGGGAGTTTTCTTTCATTTGATAAGTGCTCTGGTTATAAAAACCTTCAGAAAAATGATTATCTTGGTACAAGACAATAATAAGGAAGATTTGGAATTATGATTTGACTATAAGAACTTTCGACCTCTGGGTACTTTCAAATAAGATGAATACCTCAATGCACCAATTTGCGAATGCTTGCGAATTGAAAAAATCTATTTTGCATTTATTCGCAAGTTGCTTGAATGATATTCGCAAAACATTTATGAAGATTTTTGAGACCATTCGTGATTATGATTATGATAATGCTATGCTATGTTAAATTAGAGCATTTGCAAAATAATATTTGAATTTTGTGATGACCATAATTAGTTTTCTGATGTTTTCTTTTCAATTTTTCATTGTAAAGATTTCATTTAAAAATAAGTTACTCGTAGTTCCTCTGAGAATCTTGAGTTTTTGGAGTTATTTCAAAGAGGTTAAATTGATTTCTACTACCGAGTACCGTTCCGTAACGTACACAATTAGCTGGTGCATCAAAATCCTAAGCTTCGCAAACGTAATGGGGATGTTCGCAATTTCATTTGTGATTCTTTAATATATGTGCACCAACTGTTTATAATGTTTCGCAACAAATTGCAACACATAATTCAGTTGTAAATTTTGGGGCAAGAGTCTACTTGCTTACTATCTACTTTGAGAAAACATACATTTTTGTTTTTGTGATTGCAGATCGCAAATGTTTGCGAATAACAGTTTACACAAACTTCTTTTGGCCAGATTTTTTAAATATCTTGACACGGATTGGGAAAAACTTGACATTTAAAGCAAAGGCTCTAGACTTTTTGCAATAAGCAGCCGCATATCGCTTGTCAAAAAAACTTTTGCGAATTATTAGTTTTTCAACAGGTATTATGGTTAATGGGGTATTTTAAGAAAATGTAATAGATATATAACGTATCTATATCTTATCTCTCCCTTGTTTTAAGAACTCATATTTTGGTTCTCAATTTATAATTAAAAAGAAAATAAACTACAAAAAAAACCTTAACAAAGCAGGACAATAATAAAGCAATAAACATAGCAATAAATAAAAATAAAACATAACCTTATGACAATTCCTGGAAACAAATATAAATTCATAACACGAAACGGGAACAAAACAAAACAAAAAAGCTATAAAATAACATTAAGGAAGGACCTGAATCCTTGGGTGTGTGTATGTATATCTGTGTATTCAATTCATTATTAATATGCCCTCTCGTTGTGGCGTCTATTTGTTGGCACCTGCTTTTCATTTAACGTCTCGTTTGGGGCAAACCATCTGACGGATAGACAGACAGGGTACGTAATAAAAATTGAAAAATCTACCCCGACCCCCACAAGGATACCCCTCTCTCGACTTCTAGCCTAGACCATACCCTATTTCATATAATATGTGTCAGCGAGAGAGATATGTACCTTGCTACGTGTGGTGGCAGGCTTAACATAAGTTTTCACAGGATATACTATACTACACACATCATGCATCTCCTTCCTATCCTAACCTATCCTATCCTCCTACGACAACACGGAATCTACAAAAAGAAAAACCTTAATAAAATTCAATTTTGTGCGATGAAGCTGAGTTGTTGTCGTCCTTGTGTTGATGGGGAACAAATTTTTCAAATTCAAATTCCTCGGATGAAAGGTGGGTAGATATTCATACATACTTATACGAAACTCCTGCACAACACATAGTTGCTTCAAGACCAGAAAAGGCAAGACAGACTGTGAGGCAGACATGCAATGCGAAACGCGCTTAGAGGAACGTTTATCATATTATTTCTTCTGGGTCGTGGAAAATTGAAACTGCAATTTTCCCACACAGTCACGACTTACGACTCACGACAGAGAGTGAGAGTGTGCTGTGCCGACATATAATGTGTAGTTGGTATTTCCTATATGAAATGTGCTTGAAGGATGCATAAGGGTCCTTATTAAATACGCTTGGATGGCTTCAATGTTGTTCTGTTCTGAAAAACAAAAGCTATAACTAAGAATCCTTAATTTGATCAGATAAATGGTTTAAATCATGTCAGTGAACAGAAGGAGCTTAGAATTATAAATGCTAGCAAAATGTTTATTCAAAAATCAAAACCATTATCTAAGATATTATTTAATGAAAGTTCAAGGAGAAATAAGAACATGCATTTCCTGAAAAGAGGCTCTTAAAAGGGAACAATATTTTCGAAGACGCATCAATGAACATAAAATGGCCTTATGTTGCTTTATTTAAAGATTGGTTTGCACTTGTTTTCAACATTTATGCGTGTATCCCATCAGAGTCTTATTTAAAAAAAATAAAATGCACAACTGGGTTGCACAAACTTGCTTGTTGTTTAATCGACTTAGAATCTTAAAGGTATTCTATATAAAAACATGATTGTTTAAAGAGAGAAATGTTCAAGACTGAAATTCATTTCATAAGCTTAAATTGTTGCTGTGATTTTCTAAAGTATAAATTTTAATATTTACAATTTTAAAAACATTTTTAAGGCAAAGAAATTCAAAAACTAAAAAACCTTAAAAATGATTCAACAATTCCTTGAGCCGTGAGATAAAAAGGACTTTACTGAATTATTTTTGAACATTTCCTTGGAATGTAACGTTATCTTTGAATATAAGTTTTTTCCAAATCTTGAAGATAATATGAAGAAACCTGCACTTTTAGGTGCTAGTAAAGAACAGGTTTTTGAATTATTAAGTTTAAAAAAATTCTTGTTTGAAATTTGTTCCAAAACTTTTTTTTTTAAATTGGTGCAAAATGACAGTCGTATTTAATCTTTTTAGAAATTTCTGCAAACGAAGGTGACAAAAAGCTTCTATGGGATTTAACCCATATAACAGTTTTTGAGGAAAATATTGTCTCTAAATTCTAAAATTCTAAAAAAGAGGAAAACATCAAAAAAAGCCAAACCAAAAAAGAAAAATTCGCATTGACTATGTTGGCTCAAAGTTCAGTGGTTTGTGGTTTATTGGCAAGCCCATGACTTAAGAGTTCCCATCAAGAAGAAGTCTAATGGAGTCAAATTGCACGATCTCGTCTGCAAATTCACATCGCCTGCGCGTGAGCTAACTATTTTCGGAAATCGTTCCTGCAAAAAGTCTATTGTCGCACGGGCTATACGGAACACAGCGTCGTTCTGTTGAAACCAAATGTCGTCGGTAGATATATACATATTTCATTTAAATCGGTCCAAAAGAAAACGGTTTTCATTGATAATTCCGATAGACCGATTATGCCTGCAGCCCAAAATCCACACCAAACAGTGTCTTTATCTGTATACATTACGGTTTAATGGATCGCGTGTGCACTATGATCTTTCGACAATTTTGCGTATTGACAAACCCATCCAGAAATGAACCTCGTTGCTAAATATAATTGTTCTACAGAAATTCGGGTCAACTTCCGACGTCTTTAGAGTGAGCGATCCCCTGTCGCTCGTTGTCAATGTTCTTTAACTCTGAAATCCTGAGTTAGTTAAAATTTGAACTTACCAAATTTATTTGACAACACAGACTAAATAAAAAACAGCCAATTTGACAGATGTAGCTTCAACAATATGGTTGCAATCACCTATCAAAATTTAGGAGTCCCAATTGGAAAACCATTCAATTTAGATTCAGAAAAATCCGCTATTCGTCTTCGAGTCGAATATCAAATAAGGACTCTAGGGAGCTGAGCTACCATTAATAACCAGTTTTTTTGGACAAAAATCTGAGCAACGCCAACGGGTAGACTTTAATAAAAAGTAATGTATTGGTTTTAATTGACAAAAATCTATATTATTTTTGACCCTAAGAAATTAAAAAAAATGTGTTGGGGTGGATAATTAAATAAATCAGGACCAACTTTTAAGAAAATCGAATCATCCTTTAAGGGTATAGCCGACCAGACAGAAAGTTGGAACGGTGAGAATTGCAGGAACCACTTCTAAAATCTCGAGTTCTCTTCTTATTTTGAATCCATAACCTACCATATAAATATGTTCCACCAATACATTGCAAGCAAAAAACCACTTTAGAAATCAGTGATGAACAAGAATAATATCGAATGATTTGAACTATCGAACGTATTCATTCATTGTTTCGTTCAGTTAAAATAAAATTATGATTTTAATTTATTTTTGCAAAGAAGACAGATTTTAAAGCAAAAATACCTTAGGTTCGAAATTTGTCGTATTTGTATTTATTTAGTGGTTTTAAAAAAATGTTATAGAATTTATTGGACATTGAGAAAATAAGGAAATCAGTTTCACCCTTATACACTTCAAAATAAAGTTCGTTCACTTTCTGTCAAGTTAAAAAGTTTCAAATTCCATAGAACGATTGCTACAATGTGTATTGGGTTTAAGGCCAGACTTGCACATTCAATTTTAAGTTTCGCAACTGTTTATTAATAAATTGAAACATATGGGCTTATATGGGACACGAGGCACTTAGAGCAACTCGATTCGAGCAACTAAAAAGTTTGTGTTTTGACACAAACTAAACGATTGCCTAAAATTAATTCGCAACAATTGAGCTGTTTTCTATAAGCGCAAGAGAGAAAAAGAGTGTGAGCGTGAGTAAAGAGTTGCCAGTGCGCGGTACTCTATCAACTGTTGATTAAACTATTTGATTTCGATCACAGTTGCCAGTGCGCAACTAGCCTAAGAACACCTGAAACATGCAAACTTTTTGAAATTATAACAATCGCATCGAAAAAGATAATTCTGGTTCTTCCGCGATGACATTAAGAATCAAATTCTCTCTAAATGTCAAGATATGGTTCCTTTCCTATTTTTCAAGTAATAAAATGTCAAATTTTATCAAAGTATGGCTACGATGTCGATAGATTAAAAATCTCAATAGAAACTAAAAAGTTTAAGATTGTATAAATTGTTCCTGAAAATGGACGTCACTCCACCTATTTGTAGAGTGGCAAGGGAACATATTTCATTGTAGTTAAAAAGGAATTGGCCCGAATGGTGAATAGACGGTCGCTGATTCATTCAGACGCGTACAAGGAAATGCGAGAATCAAGGATGAAGGGGCTTTTCATCAAGCTATCCGCTCCACATCAGGGAGGCCTATGGGAATCAAAGGTGAAGGCCATAAAGTATCACTTGCATCGTGTTGTCGGGCAGCATAAACTGACCAGCAGTGATTTTCAAACAGTGCTGGCGCAGATAAGTGCTATATTGAATTCAAGGCCACTCACGGCCCTTATTTTGTATCACCTGGAAATTTGATCAATGGGAGACCACTTAAGAAGCTCTTCGGTGAACAAATCGACGAAAGGCCTAAGAATGCACTTCGAAGATATATGCAATCATGCAGCATACTATATCGCACCACCACTCCGGTGCAATAACGACGTAAGTGTAATTTTCCTAAATGTTGAGGAATCACGTTTAAAGTTTTCTTGTTTATCAAAACCCAATACGTTTCAGCTTTTGTGTCAAACAAAAAAGTGGCCTCTTTTGGACAATAGCAAAGATATAATCACGCCCATTTTACCACTTATAAAACTTGACATTTAGGTAATTATGGCGTTCTTAACTCAATTTCCGAAAAAATTGCACTTACGTCGATATTGCACCGCAGCGCAGGTGCGATATGTCACAGTCATTCTGGAAACAGTGGCACCAAACATATTCAAATGAGGTACAGAAACGTCCCAAATGGAAAACTGTATGAGAGAACTTGAAGGTGAGAGATTTAGTGTAAATAAAGGATGTGAACGCAGCACCAACTTTTTAAGTAACTGGCCAAATCACGCGGATATTTCCACGAGATGATGGCTTTGTTAGAAGCATTGAATTACGAGTCGCTGGCAAAAAACGACGAATGATGAGCCCAGTGCAAAAATAGTTTTGATGCCGTGGGACCAATATTATAAGTCAATCAGTTAAACAAATAAAAACAAAATTTAAGTTGAACAATTTGTTTTCTTCTTTGAAGAAAGAAAAAACGTATGGTTTTTTGTACAGTTCATGCCTCTACCAGCTGTACTTCCGACAATATTATTAGATCCCTTCGAAAATATCGGTCTGTTCTTAAAACTTGAAACAAATGCTTTATGGTGCATATGCATTCAATCGTACGTAAAAAAATATATACTGATCGAACGTAAACTTTTGAACACGACCACACAATGTTTTGTGAACACGATATTTTGTGAACGCGTCCATTCAATATGTCTGTTGAACAACATCTTCTTTTCTGTTCTTATTCTTATTTTTTTTCGATTTTTCTCGAATGCTGTTGCTATCAAAATTCTTCTTAGCTTAAATTATAGCCTATTCAGAGAAAAACTCAAAACGGGATTTGTAGCGAAAAGTTTAAAAAAAAAACTCGTAGAACATTCGCACTGAACTTTAACGCGTTTTAGTTGGAAATGTCAATTTCTTTGACACCAACTGTCAAGTTTTCTATTGATGTAATATGTCGGCGGCCATTTTCCTTTCGTTTCCCTTTTTATTGCCGTTCTCTACCATGCACAAATATGTTTTCAATTATTAAAAACATCGCAATTACTATAAATTCCATTTAGAATTTCTGTTGAGAGCATGTTGTCAGTTGTTTTTAATTTACTATGAAAGCATCCCATCTATTTTTGATTATCCATAAGATGTGTTTGTTTATTCCATCTCTAAATTTCAACTAGTTTTCAAGAGGTTTTATAAAAAAACTTTTGGTTTACAAAAAATGTATGGGAACATTTGTGCCTTCGATGTAGGTTTTTTTCGAAAACTCAAATTTTGGCGAAAACCATGTTTCGAGATTGGTGTGAAAATGTTAACATAATTATAATTTACATCAATGAAGAATTGAATAAATTTTAAAAAAGTCCATTTAAATATTTATGATTTAAGCGTTATACTGGTAATTGATGTGTATTGTTTCAACTGCTCTATGGAAAGTAATTTTCACTAAAAGAGGAATATCACTTCTTTGGGGAGGATTATCATCTTAATTTTGCTTTATCAGATTAAGCGTTAGAAATTACTCTTAAAATTGAATAATAAATTCTTGTTAACATAGTCGTTTAATTATAAGTGTCTCTAAGCTGTCAAAAATGGCCCTAACCCTCTAGTTAAATACGCTGGAGGTTAATTAACGAACCGATGCATTTTATTATATTTATGGGTTATTATGCTTTCGATAAAATCTTACCTGCTGTGAAAAAACATAAGAATAATGACCCTTAAAATACTAATTTAAAATAGTTTTCCCTTTAATTTTCAAAACCTCAAATTATACCTTATTTTTAAAGACTGCTGTTAGAAAAGACAACAAAGATAATACCCACCTCCGTTTTGGAGAAAATTAGATTAATAAACATTCTTTTTGCTCTCCTTATTTGTATCATTAGATCGCATTTTGATAGACGACCTGTTTAAAAAAGTTGAGTTTTATGTGTTCAAAGAAAAATTACCCATCTAAGGAAACACAATCACCTACACCATCTTCAAAGAACATTCCTCCGCGCAAAACTACAAAACCGCAAAAGAAATCATCATGGACATGATGGTTTCGCTTGACATACCATCTGTGGTTTCCATATCCAGCCTTCGGGATATAAGAACCAAACCTCTGTCTCTAAGGCCAAAACCACATTGGCCATCTGTTTGGAATCATTTGAAAGATAAGAAACAGAAATGCACTGAAACTGAAATCCATGTTGGATTTGGAATTAAGATTCCCCCGGAAGAATTATTACCTTATTACAATCCGGTGAAGTGCACCGCCTGTATTCCTATACCGCAGGTAAAAATAAAAAGGAAGATGGCTGGCTCTAGGAAATACCACAGGAATATTTGTTCAATTAAACGCAGAGCGAAGATAAAAAGGTCTTTCTTGAGAATAAGAAATTCCCTTGTCTCATTCTTCCGTCGCTTTGCATTTGATGGACGAACGTCTGTTATCCTCAGATGAGATTGAACATATTACACAATCATGGAGGACTGACAGTAAATACAAGGAAAAGGATTTTTTGTTCAATCTCCGGACATTTCAAAGAGTCATGAGATGATAGACAAACAAAAGTATTAAAGAACCAAACATTTATAAGGATTTACCTGTCATATTTGGAAAATTTATAATTAGCCTTGTGTATGTATATTCATCCGTTTAAGCCAGACAGACGGTTGGCTATGTGGTCGGAAGGATGGGCAAACTTTTCTTTGATCCGTTTTGGGGGGACGGAAAATGAGAAAAATATTCTCCTTTTATTTTTTTGTTAGGTATATTCGTAATTGTAGTCACTTCTTCCATTTTTGTATATGAAATGACGATAATGACCCAAGCGCACATCCTGTGTCATAAAAGTGTGCTGCCGTACGCCCCTAGTTTAAATGCGAAGCAGCAGGTTTATAATTTTGATTCAGATGAATTCATTCTTCAAACATTTTTCAACTGACCGAAAGGAAGGTGCAGAATTTGAAGGATACCTCATAGAGAATTGATAGATACAAATACAAAATGGTAGAATCAAATTTTCATATTTCCGGTAGGGTAGAAATTGCTTCTTCCATGATTTTAATCAAACAGATCGTAAGAAATAGGGGAATTAACAAAAATAAACAAATCTTCGAGGTTACATTTAATAAGTTGTGTACTTCTTGCCAGGAATGGAGGGGACCTACAATTTTTCGCTGAATCCGAACGGCTAAGATGAGTAGTAATTTTCATGACAAGAGATACTCCGAATTTGAAGGATGATTAAGAAAACGCAGTTTTAGGCAGGGTGAACTGAGTTTAAAAACGAAACAGTTTAAGTTACAATTTGTCTTCCTGAGCATGTGAATAATAGGTTAGTTGGAGTTAGAGGTACAGTGGGTTGGCAGATAGAGAGAGAGATGAGGATTTTTTAGATTACCGGAGTTAGTGTTGAAAGAAATAGAGTTGTGTAGTAGATAACAGATCCTGAAAGAAGTCGATGAATGAAAATAATGTCGGTTATTTGAAGTTAATTTGTGCTCTCGATACGGAGGTAGAATCAAAGGTTGTTTCCAAGACAGACCTCGATATGCATAGCATAAGAAATGACATAGAATGCTCTCGAACATGGAATTATGAATTGGTTGATAAGGGAAGCTTACCATACCAGAATTAGTATATGGGAAATTTTATCAAACTCCTTGGTAAAGTCGGTTAAGACATCATCGAATCCTCCCGTTGTTTTAGGCTGAAAGGCTAAAGGATAGGAATTCAACAAGGTAAGTTGTGTAAAACTATATTTGATAAGACCGTCTTGTCTAAGGAACAGGTTGAGAGGTTCAAAGAAAATTTAAAATTTTGTACAAATACCTTTCAAAGTTTTCGGAATATGTAAAAGTTTAAAAATGGGATTATAGTTTGTAACTTCACCAACTAAATCCTTTTTATTTTATTGGGGTAATGAAAAAGTTCTTTCTTATCGGAGGGAATTCTCTTTAAGATAGGGAAAAACTGAACGTTTCTAAGAGCGGCAGAGAAAATGTGGAAGAGAATTTTTTGGAAAATATTGCAGAGAGATCATCGGGATCGGGAATTAATGAAATGGGCTGAGGAATGAACTCCGTAAAGAATTGATATAACTGGATTCAGATATAAAGGAGTCGTTTCTAAAAGATTGCTTAAAAAATTTAAAGTTTGGTTATTGAAAGTTTATTATTAAAGTTGACAAACTGAAAGAAGTACTTAGGATCTTTAACAAGATTGCCTTGGGTTTTAATTAAATAACTTTGGCAGAGGCAGTTGTTATACTCGTTAAAAAAGATCATTATAAAGATAACTAGACTATTTCGTAACGATCGTAGCCTATGATTGTACCAATGCCGACACCCGTTCTATAGATGCTAAATTAGAAGTCTAAATTGATTTTGCTTATCCACTCGTTATCATATGACACAAAATGTAACACATCAATTAATAAGAAATAAAAGTTAACAGACGTATACATTCATAAGTACGTAAGTGCTAACTCGCAGTTGTTCATTGTTTATCAGTAGAGACTTAAGCACTACCCGATCTTGAACTCGAGTTTGCTCAAGGATAGATTAATTGTTCACATAAATGCACCAATTTACAAAATGTACCCTTGTATTAGTAACCGGTTTTATTAAATCTATTTGGATGTGTGATAAGAAGTTATCATATTGAACGCGGAAGTTATAAATAAATAAATAAATATGGTCATGCAACAGCTGGACGAGAACCAGGACCTAGTGACTAACAAATCTCAACCATTCCATGTGTACGTCTTACCAGGAATGGAAGGCACGGTGCCGTGAAATAAGGCCAAGTGAAATAAGGCCAACTTTCAAAAATTGGTCTTATTGCACTTTGATAAAGCGAAATAAGGCCAATTTTCAGTAGTTGGTCTTATTTCACTTTAACAAAGTGAAATAAGGCCAAATGATTTTGAGAAATAAGACCAAATTGGCCGTCGTTCTGGGTTTTCTTGAGCAACAGTACCTTGGGTGGCCCGCTTCGCGGGTTTTCAGGATTTTAACTCCCTTTTCGGGGCTCACACCCGCTCACGCAACTCCGTTGCTCCGCTTAGGGTATGTTCAGTCGCCAGGCAGGCGCCTGTAGCAACAGTTTTCTTGGGCAACAGTACTTAACTGTTAGTTGTTTTAGTCCAATTAATGTAAAATACAAAATTGTTGCTACAGGCGCCTGCCTGGCGACTGAACATACCCTAAGCGGAGCAACGGAGTTGCGTGAGCGGGTGTGAGCCCCGAAAAGGGAGTTAAAATATTGAAAACCCGCGAAGCGGGCCACCCAAGGTACTGTTACTCAAGAAAACCCAGAACGACGGCCCCCAATAAACAATTATATAAGAACCCAGAACGTCGGCCCCAATAAGCAATAAATTATGTTGAAAGTGAAATAAGACCAATTTGGCCTTACTTCACTTTGTAAAAGTGCAATAAGACCAACTGCTGAAAATTGGCCTAATTTCACTTTATAAAAGTGCAATAAGGCCAATTTTTGAAAGTTGGCCTTATTTCACTTGGCCTTATTTCACGGCACCGGAAGGCACCTACAATTTTCTGCCGATTCCAAATGGCTAATGAGCAGCACTTTTCATGACAAGAAATACTCTAGCATCGGCTGAGAATTGAACATAAGACCTTCTTCATGACTGCCCAACACACTTACCGTTATGCCAAGGGGGAACGTGGGAATTGGCGAGCTAAAATTATATTCTTCCTGTTCTACCATTGAAATAATAAATAAGTCCTAATTCGCTGTTATTTGTCGTTTATTAATTGGAGGTTAATGTACATTTCTAATTATTTTTTGAAAAATAAACGGACATTTTTAGAATGTTTAAAAGTCTTGGTCATTTATCTTCGAGTAACCAAAAGTTATGTATTTTAAGGGTCGGCCAAATATAAGTTTCTTTTTAAAAATGCAATAAAATGATCAAAATTTATATTTTTCCATGTATTATGGCTTTACTAGTAAGAGCAAGCATTCCCATTAATTATGGAACATAACGTCGTTCGAGTGGCTGCTCGTGCGCCTTCAATTGCTAAGACAATTGGACCTTGTGATCGAATAATCCGAGATATTTGTGCAGATTTCTCTTCAGGCTATAGTGCGCGAAATATTGAGTCTCACACTCTCGTCTGTGTGCACCGTACGATGACGGGGACCATGACTGTTGTTTACTTGTATACCAGTCTCACGAACTTTTTGTAGAAACTTGCGTCCTGCAGCCGCGGTGGGTGCTTCAATTCGGGCAAACCATTTTTTCAAAAAACGCATCTTTTGGGCAACACAGCACTTACTTTGGAAATAAGTTTTCAATATTTCCCAACGTTGTTCAAGCGTAAAGCGGCTCATTTCGTTCTGCGGAAACAGCTGTCAGTATTAAAATAATCTATGAATTAAAAAGAAACCACAAAATGGTCCATCCTATATCTGCCTGGTTCTAGGAGGTGAGAAGGGGGAGTGTAGCAGATCCGTATACAACTATAGCAAGCATTTATATCTTCAAATATCGACTAAAACCAAAACGATTGCTTGTTTGATTTTTTTCAAACTTTCGTTACGCTCTTTAACTTGAAGCAAAGCTCAAACAATCCAATGTGCCTAAATAATAAATAATTCTAATTAGACAGGTGGTCCTTAAAAAAAAGTTGTATTATAAACATTCAAAACCGTGCATTAGTTTGCAGTGTGATTGCCTAAGAATCGACAACAAACTAGTCAAAGTATACACAATTTCCTCTTGAGTAATATTGATTCTCAAAAAAATCCAACCTCTTTAAATATCTCCTCATAGTTTTGACTGCAACTGTCAAACTAACAACCATCATTCTCACCAACCAAGCTGAATTTCAATTTGCCCATTATTAACACCTTCAAATTATTCTGCATATGATTCTATCAAACAAAGTTTTTCAAAACGATATTTTCAACACAAAAATAACTTTCGTCATAAAAGTGTATTATATTAGTTTTCATTTCACTTCAAATTTCAGTTTAGTAGTTTTGTGAAACAGAAAACTTTTCCAGTAGTAGCAAAAAGCCTTTTAATTTCCGTTCCATAAAATACGAGTAGCACAAAAAAAAAAAAAAAAAAAACTGTTTTGAACTCTTGAAACTTCTTCTGCTTCTGTTTCTTCTTCACTTGCTTCTCAAAGGCTCAAAAGTTAATGGCTGCCATTTTGACTGAAATCCAAAACTTTCCTCATTCCATGCGAATTTAGGAGTCCTCACAGTACACCCCTGGATTTAACATCAAAAAAAAAACAGGAGTATGCTTATGTATATTTAAAGCCCCAAAGTAGGAAGTAGAAGAGGCATTCCATAGAAACATTCCTTAATAGAATAGAATCAATTGACCCCGTTGAACCTTTCAAGGGTATTTTCACACCAACCGACAGCCCGCGCCCGACAAAAATTAAAATTTACCTCTTTTCTGATCTAAATTAAATTCTCTTAATATTCCACATACACGAATGTCATAAAAAGTATTTAATTATTGAATTAAACTACAGTAGTTGCTTATACGAGTGTACGTATGCAAATGAGGCCAACATTAAAATAAAAAAAATCTGCCTTAATGTGGGAAATACATCATTGGCTACTCGAGCATTCAGTTTCACAGGTTATAAACTTTCACCCGGGGGTCTCTTATCTGGAACATTTATCTGTCGAAAAACCGCAAGTCAAAACGCACAAAACGTTACCACACCAATAAATCAACTTACATATGTACGAGTATGTGTGTTGGCTCTGTGTTATAAGGCCTGTGGGTCATAATCACATTACCTTCATCATGCCCACTATAATATTCATGAAGGAAAATCGTCAACGCTTGGACATTATAAAACTGACCTCTGGGAAAAAATGGCAGATAAATGAAATTATTCCCTAAATTAAGGACATTTTTATTTGAACTATCTAGGTGGTAATTTTTAGGGGTCATGTTTTAAAAGTCGATTATTTTGGTCTCAAAGGAAATGATGGCGAGGATTATTTTTTTTTGTTTTAATTTTTATTATTAAGTTCCAGCAAAAACAGTCTATAATATTTATTATGTCAAAGTCCAGGAAAAAAGGTTATAACTTCACACGAGCGAGAAGGAAGGGAAAACTTTTAATTAATTGCCTGAAGTCACGCGAGAAATTTCCACAGAAATGCTTAGAGAACTTTGAGCATAAAACAAAAGACTCAAGAAGTCGGAGGAGATCGGGTGGATTTGTGCATTTTTTTTTTAATTGCAGAAGGGTTGGAAATTCTTGGAATATTTCTGGTGTTTAGAAAGTGGGTAATTGTGAACAATTACAATTTTTGTTTGCATCAAACAAAACATGTAAATTCCAAGTTGGCATTTTGTGCTGTTAATGGGAATATTGGATTTCAAACTGGAAGAATGTTTTAAGGGTGTCCAGTGGAAAATGTTTAAGTTTAAGTTTTAATTGTAATTGTTGGTAAATTAACAAGGTGAGGTAAATTAGAGTTATATTTTCGAACAGCACGAACTCTTGGAAACATATTTACTGACGAAGTAGATTTTCGTATCGTTGATAAACAGAACAAGAAATACTGGTGTCACAGCAAACAAAAAAACAGAATTTTTTGCTAGCAGGATTATTGTCTTCTATTTTTTCAACTAGGAAGAGCCAGTGACCGCTGAGGTTTAATGGGGAATAATGGACGAGTTTTTGGTACCGCACCGACAGCTGTTTTCTGATTCAATAACAGAACACTATTGTACAAACAGCTAAAATGAGAATATTTTTTTTTAAATACGTACATGGTTAACCGGAACTTACACTGCTATTTTTTTTGTGGGGATGACTTAAGTTGAGGACTTACACCAATAATTTCTACAAAATGCAGGTCCTATTAGAAAATATCCGCTGTAAATTTGGTATACTCTGGTGTGTTTGTTCATAAATTTAAGAGTCTGCTTGTAATACTATTTTGAAAGGAATGAACGGAAAGGAATGAATCGATCTATATATGTACAAATGTACATGAAAATCGATGTGTGTGTGCAAGTTCCCTATGGACACCAGAACTGTATGAGGGATTTTGATGAGATTTTCAGGAAGGCAAGCATGCGTGTGTCTGCTGCGTTTACACCGACCTTCTCTCAAATGCAATTGAATATTGAAGTCGTTGTAGGCCAAAAAATGATGATGTCAACAAGCTCAATGAGCAAATTGAATTAAAACTGACTGGCGAAACAGTCAAATACAATTAGATTGACACAATTGGCGTCAATTATCCGACTGATTTTTTTTTAAATTCATTAGAACCACCCGTAATGCCCCGCACGTATTAACATTGAAGGTTGTATCAACAGTGATGCTTATTCGCATAACTTAAACGCACCAAAGTTATGCAGCAAAGCTAGATTGACCGCCAAAAAATTTTCACCAAATTGAATCGAGACAACAATTATAGGTGGAAGTTCCAGAGGCGAAGACGTACTGATTTCATGAATATCGATGATTTCCAACGATTCTTATTCAAGGGGATCCAGTTGCCTTTGCTATGGCCATAAATTTAGCCAATTGTATGTGACTTGCTCCCGAATCGGCACACATAAAATTTATAAGTTTTTACTCCAATTCTCTATCTCTATTTCTCTATTTTCTTGGGCTTGGTTGAGTTAGATAGTTGAAGAAGATTGCTAAAAGATTCGTACCATCTATCAAAATTATTTGCTGGTAGAATAGGCTGAAAGTTTTGTCTTTCTGAAATGTCTTCTAATGTGATACATAGTTCTCATTTTCTACTAAGCAAATGTATTAAAAACTTGGGGGTGGCCGTGGCGCGATGGATGTGTGCTCGCCTGTGAACCTCATGATCACAGGTTCGATCCCTGCCGTCGTCTATGTCGTTTTAATTCCATTAGAAACCTTCTAAATTGTCATCAATGGGTTGCTGGTTTACTCATTACATGTTGTTCAGGCATAACACTAACAACATGTAATTGAGTTAAACTAGTATGCCCAACAAGGATGAACACGAATAAAATAATGTGAATTATAACCGACATAGAAATAAGACACGGCATTCTCCGCTTTAGTTCAGCCGCCATCCCTAGAGATAAAATATCTGAGACTACAACCTTCAGTCTCAGAACATCGTGCCACACATCTTTCCTATCCTTCTTTCTCTTCTTTAACTTCACGCCCGCGCTGTGTTTAAACATTTAAAGGGTAATCATAATCCCATAATCATAATCATAAAAAAAAAAATAGGTACTTTCGTCTTCCATTTTCTTAACTTTTACAATATACTCGCAACAAGCTTTTTAATTCGATGTGATCATAGTGGAGGTCCAGACTCAGTATGTGAGGCATGAGTCGGTGTTGTGATAGGTATTTTGCATAGCCTTTTGAAAAAATATCGTTGAACTTTTTCTATATCTTCAGAGATTTCGAGGCCTAAGATTTAATTTCCGTAGGACAGGCTTGCATTGACAACACCTTTAAAGACTTTGGCGCAAAATTTTAGTTGAATTAGTTACGATGTTAAAGAGGGTTTAAGTGTGAAACAAGGTTTAAACAACAATTTTCCAAACTTTAATCGAATACAGCATCATACTTTCTCTATCCTTTTATTAAAGTTAAAATCATCGAATTCCTATTTTATTTTTTTTTGTATAGCGCTATTTACAAAAAGGTCTGTTTACTTAGTTTCTTCCACGAACTGTCATTGTTTTAGGTGTGTTCAGAAGCAATTCATTAAGAAAATTGTTCTAGTACGATACTAATTAGAAAATGGTTAAAATTAAGAAGATGTTTAAGTTCATCGACCACCTCTAGGGTTTCGTTGTTGAGAGTCCATCTTTCTGCTACTCTTGTGCGGTTATTTTCAATTATCATTATCTTTGTTTTGGATATATTTTTTCCAGGTTCCATAAATCACAATCATGTCGCTTACAGAATTCAAAAAATTTTACTCCCGGTGAGTCAACTCCACAAGTAGCACAGAATTACTTAACGAAGTCTTTAAGAATTCTAAATCGGTATCTGACATCTTCTTTAAGACGGATTTAAGTTCGTATTAAGTAGAGAAAAGGCGCAAGTGAGCGGTCCGATAGAAGGAAATAAGAAGATAAATAAAAAAATACCTAATAAAGATCATATTAAGATGGAATTAAGTAGGCATAAATTGACATACCTAATAAAGAAGAAATAAAGTATGAATTAAGAAATGTGATACCGAAATTGTACCATTTTGTGCTACTTGTGTCTATGCATTGACCTTTGGCATCCGCTGTAAAACTTAATTATTAAATTCGCCGCATGAACTACATTGTTGATTCCTAAAATTACCTTATCATTTATGAACTCTCCTATCGACACTGTCATTTACAGACAGTTAAACGTCATATAAGTCAATAAAAAGTGTAAAGTGTAGACAAAGTGATAAAGTGAAATAATTTATTTTATTTATATTTAATGAATTTAAAAATGAACAAAAGATGGATTCGATTGTTTTTTTTCCTCAATTTTCGGGACCAGTCTGCTAAAAGGACCATCTACAAAATTTCAGATTCGTCCATTTTTCTAGGTCCTATTCTTTTATAGTGACTATAACCTTTCTTCTTGTTGGGTCATTGAGATAGCTCTTAAGGATTCGAAAGTAGTCCGTTCAAACCTGCATGTAAATTTGAAATAAAATTTGTGTCATATAATTCTTAAATATTTTTTAGTTTACTTTTCTCCATTTAGAAAGATAAGTTGAACAAAATGTCGGTGGTGCAGGGCATGTTACCGACATTCGTTCAACTTTCTTTCGTCGGATTCACTAGTAGCAAAAGTTTGTAAATTAATTGGAACTGTCACTTTAGATCATTCGTCGAACTACGAGTATAATAGGGGTGAATATCTTACAAGTTTGTTAATAATTAACAGCAATGTTAGAGCTGGTTCAGCAAGATGGACAAGATCATCATATAGTCGTTTCAAAGTTCTCAACTGACATATAAATCTGATTACATACATCATGAAACTGTACTTAAAAATATTTAACCTTAAGAAGCAGTTACAAGCTAGTTTTTGATTATGACATTTCCCTTGAACGAACAACTTGCAACGCAGTAATTTGTTGGCCGATTTAAAGTGATATGATAACATATTGTGAATTTTTTTCTCAAAAGATTTTGGTGAGACCTAATTTTCAAAGCATCAAAAAAGAAAAATGCATTTAAATCCTAGCAAAAAACATCAGTAAATAGAACAGAAAATTTACAAAGTGCCACGTAATTCGTCAAGCAAATTTTAGGATATGATTCTTAGTTCTACAGTATGGTGGTATCTTGAATGTTGACATCATTTTTTGGGGATTTCGCAATTACAAAGGATTTTTTATATCTTATAAAAATAAAGTGCTAAACGGAGTTTCTACTATTCGTATTAACATAGCGTCTACCCCTGGGTCGGGGTAGACCAAAGTAAACCTTTTCTTTAATTCCCGAAAAATGCTGTAAACATACGTAGTAGAGATAGAACCATACTGTAGGTACAACAATTTTATTCATATTATACGTTCTTCTTTCTAAAGCTAAAAAAAATGGTCAACAAATTGCTTAAGAATCAGCGAGAGCACCAAGTCACTCAAAAACGAGTTTGAGGAATATATTAAAAGTTTAAGAGTTAGAAATATTTCGAAACACAGTTTCGTGATGTATTAGTCAGTTCAGAAAAGCAGCATTTTTTTTAAGTGAAACTTCTTTTCCGGCGTTGGGGGTAAAAAATGTTCTATGCAGCTGTCAGTGACATGTCAAAACGACACGTTATCAGTCAAGGACAAAGACATGTTTTTAGAATACAAAATGTTTGTACGTTTATAGGTTATAATCTTACTGAGGCTTTGCTTGAGGGAAAAGAAGTTTTACTTTTACCGCGCGTACGTCAGCACACAACATTTTTTTTAATAATTTAGAGTTCTTACTTATTTTAATCTTATTTCCTGATTTTATTTTTAAAAATTACAGGAATAAAGACCCCTGAGTATTAAAATAACAAAAAATAATATTTAAAATAAAAAAAAAATGGAACAACAAACAAAAAGGAAATTCTAAGTCGTTGCTAAAACAAAATTATCAGCTTTAAAAAGTTCGTCAAAACTCAAAGTAACAAAAAGATGCTAGCATCAAATAACCAAATGGGAATACCCGTTCCTGTTTTGTTAAGCGTGTGAAAATTCTACCACCCCGAAATGAGCAACTAATGTTGAATTAAAGATATCCTCATAGGCTTCATAACATAGAACCCCTGACTTGACACGCTAAATCAAACCATCAACATACCTAATTCGCAAATTCACATAAATAACAAACTACCGGATACTCAGCCGATAGACATTTTGGAATATTGCCTGCCATCAATCATTTCAGAATAATTCTGACCCGAATGAAACTTTACTATATACTGTTCATGTTCAATATGCTCGCCTATATTCACATGAGGGATGAGAGGTATAAAGAGCTGTTAACTTCAGTTACAGTGAAATACCAAATAAAAGCCAATTATACACAATCAATTGAACATGTAAATTGCCCATTTATACTGCTACTGCTTTTGTATTCCGTACGTAATTACATTTTAATAAAAGAGAACAAGAACAAATTGTGGGAATACACAATCCATAATAATGGATAATGGATACACAATGGCAAGAAAAGGAAGAACAAACTACACAGTCCGCCATACAACCAGCTGTCGCAACTCAAATAGCTTAACACCTTCTCAATCAAAAATCCATTCAACCGGAAGGAGTATAAATATCCACCCATGTTTATTGTTTTCGGTCGGAAAAATAGGGAAAAATTATGAAAAATTTCATATTTTTTTCAAGCATAAAATTTAGAACAAAAGGCGTTGGGATTAAGGGGGAAAAATTTGAAAACTATTTAGAACTGCATTGAAACGTGTCCATTATTATTCTAGTCGGGGATTTCGTCTGGGTGGGAATAATGTTGCAATTCTTTGTACTTTTGATTGGTCACACTGCGCTGCTGTAGGGCTAATAAGACTGAAATTAGGCTGGTGCGAAATATTTTCAAACCAGTAATTGATTGGTATCGATATGAACAAAATAATTTATGTGTACAAGTCTGTGAATGGCAACAGTGCAAAATAATGAAAATGAGTGCAAAATATTGCAAGAAATTACTGCTGTAAAATTATTGGAAAAACAGTGATTGCAATCTTTTAAATGCAAAATGAATCGTCTCGAAGTGAAGTCAATTAATGAATGAATGCAATATCTTAATGGATTTCAATGAATGATTTTTAAAGATTGCATTCACACAAGATTGCATTCTTTTAACTCTAGTATATGTATGCATACATCAACAATACCATATTGACCAATACACATATTTTTTTGATAATCTATAAAGTTTTCTAAAATCGTTCAGTAAAATGAAGTGAGAATACGTAACCTTGAATATGAAATATTCACCCCTATTACAGAATTCGGCGAATGAGCTAAAATGACAGTTTCAATTATTTTCGAAACTTTTGCTATTAGTGAATCCGACGAATGAAAGTCGTCGAATGTCGAATGTCGGTAACATGCTCTTCACCACCAACATTTTGTTCAACTTATCTGGTATTACTAAATTCGCAATCCATTCGCACTTCATACAACTTCTATCATTTTACATTCGCGCTAATTTCGAGATGAATCTAAAATAAAATTTTAAATTAAAAAAAAAAAAAAAACAATGGAAAGGACAAAAGTTTATCATAATGAATGTTTAAGTATTTATTTAACAATTTTTACAGAAAGCGGCCAACTAATCGGGAACAATTTAGAGAAATCGTGGAAATGATGAAGAAAAATCAAAAAGGTTTTGTATACCTCTAGCCAACGGCTGATACTCGTAGTATAGAGGTGGTTGATACTTTTTTGGAATCTACTTTAAAAAAGACTATCAATATTTGTTAAAATAAATCACAATTGAAAAAAAAAAAACATTTTGTTGTAATACACAATCAGACCAAAAACATAAATGTTAAAAAAAGAGCCTAGTTCTTCTATACAAAAACCATTGTGTAACAAGTCAGCCGTGAAAAGTACTGAGATCTAAAAGTACGCCAAGTTCTTACTTCATGAAGGTTTAATACCGAATATTTAAAGTAGAATAATATTGAAACAACTACAATGTAATAGAGAAATTTTATTATTTAATGATTACTGATTAAAATTTGTCATTTTTACCGACTTATATGACGTTTAAACTGACAGTCCCGATAGGAAAATAATAAATGATAAGTTAGTTTAAAGAATCGATAATGTAGTTCATCCGGCGAATTTCAGAATTAAGTTTCGAATCGAGTTGTATTATAAAAATCCATTTAATAGTCACTGCTTTCCAGGACTTCATGTTTTTTTTTATTTTACGCAGCAATAAAGGGATTTTGACTACCTGTTAAATGTTTGAGCACAGTACGAGTGTTTAAGAAATTAGTACATATCTGAATATCGTAACGGGAGGAAAATATTGAGCTGGGTTAGACATTACATATTAGTAAAGTGTGGCTTAAGAAAGAATCTCTAAATTTAACAGTTTATCTGAGGGTCTCAAGAGTAAACTGATGGGCATTTCCTGAAGCGTAAGTAATACAGTTGAATTGTTTAAGGGAAGGAATCCAACTCGCTATTGCACTAGATCACTGTTTATAAAAATAACGGTAATATAATAAAAGATAAGAAACATTGCGGCGGTGCTCGGGAAATTCGAATGTTTCTGTTATAGTTTTATCACCTATCATTTTTAAAGCTCTTTTCTGGATTCTATTCAAGAAACTGAAGTGGTTTATTGGAGGACCTAATTAAATATGGGAATTATACTCGAACTTTGGACGAATAAAGGCTTTATAGATAACAGCCAGATCAGAAGGGGTGTCAAATTTCTTGCAACGTCCAAGGAAACCTAAGCACTTAGCAGAATTCTTGGCGACGTCGAATATGTGGTTAAGATAGACACACCGAGAACTGAAAGCTGATCTGTTTCCTCAATACAAGTGTCGCCCATGAACAACATTGAATTTTTGAAGCAATATATTTCTAAGCGGTTTTTCGTTCCCCAGTTGACAATTCTATCAATATAAAAATTTAATGAGCTTATCATATACTGCCGTTCCAAATTCACATACGAAGAACAAGGTCTTGCATCAGGAAGAGAATATTATATGTTGAGAGTACATACTTTCGTTGGCAAAACAATTTAATGGATTAGAAGTTTCAAACAAAGGATCATTGATGAATATCAGAAAGAGAGTCGGAGGCAAAACGGAGCCCTGTGGCACATCAGCATTTATTTTATAAGCTTCAGACTTTAAACCGTCCAACAAAACTTTTATTGAGCGTTTCGAAAGGTAGTTTCTAATCCAATGAAGAAGAGATTAATCAATACCAAATGTACCCATTTTCGAAAAAAAAACTCTATCAAACTCCTTACAAATAACAAGCGCAATAGTCATGCTCTCTCGAAAACAATATAAAGATCTTGATATTTCTTGAGACAATGATTGATCAGCGATTGCATGATCTTGGAAAGAAGGGACGTCAGTGCTAATGGTCGAGAGGAGGAGCTGTTTTCCATCTTCCCGGGAAGATTCTGTAATAGTAGGAGCGATTTTTCCAGCGAGAAATTGAAAATTGAAATTGAGGAAGAACACCTCTTCAGAGAGAATGGTGGGTATGGTAGAACTGGGAATGGTGGGACTAGCGGATTTGTTTATATCAATATCTCGAAGGGCTCTTGCAAATGGACGATATAGAAAAATATGTATCAAATTTTTTAACTGTTTTCGAGATTATTCCAAATGGAATTTTTAACATTTGTATTTTCGGATAGGTAAACGAATATAATTTTTGTCTATTTTTTTTAAACATATGTATATTTTCGAATTTTTTTCTACATAATTGAGCCTTTATAAAAAATCTAAAGAACATTTTTCTAGAGCAGTCAAAAAATTCTATGTTTATGTATGTCAAGTTTGAAGAAAGTCAAACTAGCCGTTTAGGATGTAACCGAACAGACAGGCAGAATTGCGACGCCAATTTTGTTAGTTCCAATGAAATGTCAAGTTGGATCAAAAAAACTCGACTGTCGTGCCCTGCCGAGATCTGGGAACGATTCGCAATTCATTCAACTAAAATATAATTCCGGCTGCAGGAAGTGACATATCCTTCAACATTATGTCTTGTCATGATAAATTGATGGCAAATAAATGGAAAATTGTAAACTTTTTTCAAAACGTCTAATAGAAACCCGCAACCTAAGTACTCGTACTTTACCTTCACATATGAACAAAATGTAATCTTTTACAAAGATAACGAGGACGTATCTTCCTTTATAGAACCCCAAGTATCTATTGATTTTATGTGAACCTCAACGAAAAACCTTCGATACCTATAAATTCGAAACAAGTTCCTAAAAGTCGATATGGGATCTTAATTTGAATATAAAATTCTCCCCTGTGGATGCAATAAAATTAATAAAACAAATTCCTGACATAAAAAGAACACAACCGTATAGCTTCTAAATCATTATTTTTTTTTATCGAATACAAAAAACTAATACTCCACCCCTATACGCGTGTGAACATAAATCTCCGCCTTTCTCTTGCTCCTGTCATCGTCCAACATAGATTCTTAACAAAAATATAAGATTTGATTAATTTATTATGCTAAATAGGCAACAAATTATATTTCGATAATCTCAACTGACAGATCAAAATCCATTTACAAACATCTTCATCATCAGATGTGGTCTTCCAATTCCAAGATCAGAAAATAAGTCCAAAGAAGTGATCCACATTTTTAGTTATTTCATGATGTGTAATGCGATGAATAATTATATTATTGAGCTATGAACAGCTTCCACTATAAAGGGAAGGAGACATCCCGACGACATCACTGACTTGAGGGTCAAATGATTGACAGATTGCCAGGAATTCCCATTCCATTCCTATAGTTGTTCCCATTGAAGAAATGAGAGATAAAATAGATGCGGGATCGTGTGCTGTCAGTAAAAATAGACATCTTCATTTAGGGATTTATTATATTTTTGTATATTTTGTCTATGGATCCGCAAAGGACCGACATTCCAACCCTCCTTATCCCGTGGGACCATTTATCATTAGAATTGCGTTCGTGGTATTTTCCACCGATTCAATGGCTGGAAGAAGTTAATTACCGATGCCGGGGCATTGGTTTTTTATAAATTTATACTTAACAGCAAATCAATGGGATTTTTTCTCAGTGATTCATAAACAATGAATTTGTTGTTGTTGTTGTTCTATTATTTTTATATTACATGAAAATTTGAGTACGTAGCTGAAAGGGTATTTTCTTTTTTATTTATGACGTCATGCGGGAATGAATTAACCCGAAGATGAGGGTCTACTGGTGGTGGTAAGCAAATATCCATTTCTCTCGTCGAGAGAATTTCAAAGGATCAATATTTTTCAAAAAGGATTTCTGTTATTGTCTCCGCTGTGACTTTTATTTAATTTAAAAATGTAAACAGCGATAAATATTCGGGTAGTATTGAGGTTACTAATAGGTAAGAGATTTATATGAAAAGGGCGTTGATGAAAACAATAGAACTTATAATTAGATGTGTGATAGATGACAAAGTGGTTTGAATCAATTCTTGCATAAGCATACCTATGAGGGTTCGGGAAATCGAATGCAATGTTAAGGACCTTCTTATAAGCTATGGGAATTTTTAAAATTTTGAGTCTTTACCCCACAGAAATGACAAAATAATTTACACATAATATCAAGATATCGTATTGGCAATATTAAAGGTCAGTGCTCTTGTTCGTTCTATTGGAAAACCTCTTTAAAACAGGAGACCGTATTTACGAAAAAATCCCAAATTCCACATTAGATCTTTTGACAAAAGACCCTCCGATTTCGAATATTTCCCCGACTTCAAAAGCTTAGAAGAGTAAATCATCTATCATGGTATTACTGGCATACATTTATCCATATTCCCAAGAAGAACCATAAATAACAGCTTTTCTCGGACTTAAGAATGTCAAAAAATCCCCTGGGTACCCTTATAAATTGAAAAACAAAAGACTTCAACCCGTCTGGTCAGTTGGCAAGTGACTGCGACCGCATCTCCTTTATACACACGGACACGCCATCAATAAACTTAAATCCTCCACCGTTCAGAAAGCCTAATCCTTGAATTTTAAACCTAAAAAGAAAATGCTTATTTTTTCTCTTTGAACTTTGTACAGGTGTTAGCCTTTTCCGTGTGCAGGAACAATGAAACAATTTTCTGGCTTTTGTACTCCCCATTTTTTCCTTCAGCCAAAAGCAGTAATCATGATGAATACATTTACCTTCTCTGTGATGTGATACTGTCGGTCGGATATTTATTTTTTTACAAAAAGTCTGACGCGTGCTTTATTGTCCGCTTTTTGGACAACTCAACCAAGCCCCTGAATTGACTCAAACCGCTCTGATCCGATCCGACCCGACCATACCTGTTCGTCGTAAAATACATGCAAATCCTTTACTGACCCAAATTTCACCTTAACACTGTGGTTCTGGGATTTTGTCCTTTGCTTATCATCTCAGCCAAAGCATAAAGCAGTAAATTTACTTTGCTTGTGCTTGTGCAAGCCGGCTAAAGGAAGGACCTTGTTCACGAATGTGCTTCGGTTCGGTTCTTATCATGGGGACTTTTCGTCAGAAAAAGAGGAGGAAATCATCAGCAATAGAAATTTGCTGTATATGAGGAGTATAAAGGTTTGTGAGACCACAAAACCTCCACCCTGGTGACACCCGCCCACCATAAGGAATTACCTTTAAGAATTTCCATTTTGCTATCGGGAATCACACGCTTCCTCGATTAAGCTAGGTGCCGCTTACTTTAGGGCACTTAGGGTTTATTTTTTTTTGTTTTATTTTGTTCTGGTTTAATGCAGGCCAAATAGCTTCCGCTGCAATCTGGTTTATATGGTTTATATGGTTAGTTTCCATGTCATAGGTTGCTAGAGAGGTTTTTAGATTATATAGAGCACGCTATTGAAAATTTATCAAATCTTTCTCGTGCTTGGTTTATGATGGTGTGGATTATTGGTGTTGTTGTTCTTTTGTGGGGTTGGTACGTGGAATTTAGATAAGGAGGACCGTAAAACACTAATGGAACTGAAAGTCCTATAGCGCTAAGAGGTCCAAAATTCAATTTGCATTTGAAACAACATGGCAAGGTGATAGTGGGGAGAATTTAATGGAATTTAAATGGAACTGCTGTGAGGTTATTTCATAAAATAAAGTGAAAGTATGGCTGATGGCGGACCAGTAAAAAAAAAAATCTCTAAGAAATCCAAATATAGAGTATAATAAAACATAAACTAAAAAAAAATAAAAACTATAGAAATTAGGAACACAAAAATTTCTTATTTTAAATTTTTTGGTTCGCAATGTCTAAAGCACTGACAAAAAAATTGGCTTGATACCTAGCGCTTTCCCCAACTCTCCCTTTTGCAAAGAGGTATGCACTACGCGAACACAAAAATACATGTACTCATCGCATATATTTCTACATATACATTCGTATATCTATGCTTGTTCTTTTACAAGTTGAGATCCGTTGTTCAAGCTGATAAGAAATTCTGTGGATACATTGCATATATAAATATCGGGTATCGGTTATCAGTACATGATTATATAGTGAGTTAAACTTGTGTACTCTAAAAGTACATAAATATAAATATACTATGAACTCACTGCATAATATATCTATTGGTTATCTGACGTATGTTACGTGATAATGTACTGAGTACTTATACGTACACTCGTACACTACACTCTTCGCAATGTGTTGTTAATAATTTTATGTAATATTGTATTTGTACTCCTTACATTTTTATAAGTTGGGCTAATTCTCCATAAAGAATACTGCAAGAAATGATTGTATTAAAAAGTTCTTATACAGTTCTTAAACAGTTCATTGAAGGACGAAGTATATTCAGTACATATTGGATTGACTCAATGCACATTGTATGAATCTATTACATAATTTACGGTGATGAGTACATTTTTCTACTTAGATTTATAGTTTAAATGTGTATTTTTGCAGCACATATTTTGTAAATTTTATCTGAGAAATCTCGAGGAGGATCGGCAATACTTAAAAGAAAAGTGCTTAAAACACTATAAAGAACCAAAGTTAACTAATGAGAACATAATAAACTCGAAACAGATACCATATGGAAACAATTGAAGAAATTGATCATGAAGTAGAACAATTTATTGTTGATTAACAACATGTTGCAGAAGAAAGTACTCCAACTATTTCGAACTGGAAAGACACTGAAATAAAATTTCCTTTCGAAATAAAGGACTTCTTGATATTGAAAAAAATGAAGGGACAAAATAGCAAGCTAGGCGATTTCCAGACGATAACGCAGTATTTTACAGTCTTAACAATGAACTAAAAAAATCATTGAATTCAAAAATGATTCACTAAGTAGATTCCTGAAAAGTTTGACAACGACGCTTCTATCTAATACTTTTTATTGAAAACAACCAAGTGCCTGACAATACTTCAGAGATACAATCTCAAGATAGAAATTGATCGAACTAATTGAAGGTCGAAATCTTTGCTGAACATTTTGCGGATGTCTCTAAGTCATTCTCAGAAAATTTCTTCAACAAAAATCACTAGAGTACGATCTAAAAATCGCTCAGGTTTTGAAAGAAAAGCCTTTGAAAATACCATTCATAATAAATGCATGACTTTTACTCCACACATCATTGGAAATTTGCAGAAATTAGTGTTATAGTTATGCAAGATAAGTCACCAAGGGAAGTAAGATTTTATATGGATTTTGATATACTAAGTAAATTCCAGGTGCCATCATAGCTTTTCTGATGATACATCGAAATTGGTGCCTGTTAAATACGTTACAAACGCTACAGGAAAACTGCCAAATGCAGTCGATAAAATTAGAGATTGGACAGAACAAATATGGGTCTGATAAAAAAACGAAATACAGAACCCATCCAAAATTCCAAAACAAAGTCTTTTGTAGAATATTAAATACCCCGATAACGATCTATATCATCACCTTCTGACAGAAATGGTTTAAAAATTGGTTGAAAACACACTGTATCATACTTCAGTCACATGAGCTCATGGTTAGAAGTACTTGGGAAAGTATTAGAAGTATAAATACTTGCAATTTGATTTTAAAATAAGAAAGAAAAATCATTTCTTTTATAATTAGATTGGTCCTGAACCCAGTGATTTTAGAGTGGTTAGAATTAGAACCTAATAATACTTGGTTCCTGGTATCGAATATTGCCAAGTGTCTTTTGAAGATTTCCACCGAAAAAAAACAAAGATTTGATTGTGGAAATAGATATGGTATTCTAAATCAGACTTTGAAAAATCTCTATTCATCTTAGTTAGGTCGTCTACCGATAAATTAAAAATTGTACTCTCTTTCACCCATATTACACATTTAGCATGCCGAATGAAGATTAAGGAGCTCAGCTCTTAATTTAAACATAATTGATATTTGATAAGTCGTGAAGTCCTAACGGAAGTAGTTCCTAGAATTGAAGTTGTGGTTCCAGTTTACTGTACAACGTTCTATAAATGGATTTTTCTATTTTAGCTGCGAACCCCAATCTAAAGCGCTCATCTATGATAGAAATCAGCTGATACAAAGAAGGTTTCCGCATTCTATTCTATATTAACTTCTTCATCTAGATCTGTCCACTCTCAAAATCAATCTGATCTGCTATTAATAGCTTGAAGTGTTGCTTTTTTTTTTTTGGGAAACGCTTATCGGAAATTTCCAGAGCATTGCATGCAGGGTGGCCTATCTAGTCGTTTCTTTTTAAATCATAGGTTATTTTGACACTGACAGCTATTTCGCGCTCGAAATCTTGACAGGAAGTCAGTATCATATCTCCGCGGAACGAAATGAGTCGCTTTACGCTTGAACAACGTTGAGAAATGTTGAAAACTTATTTCTAAAGTGAGTGCTGTGTACCCCAGTGCGTTTTTGGAAAAGAAGTTTTGGCCGAAATAAAGCACCCACCGCGCTTGCTGTACTCTGTACGCAAGTTTGTGCAAAAAGTTCGTAAGACTGGTATGCGTACGGTGGGCACAGACGAGCTGCTGTTTTTCCGTGAAATGTCTTTCTATTCTGTTATTTTTTGTAATAATATTCTTTAACAACTTCGATCCTCTTATTATTAAATGGCCAGAGTTCCTGTCCAATTACTATTTCTCCATCTTTTTGGAATACCATAACCTTCTTTTTCTCTAAACTGACAGCTAGTCTCCATGTTTTGCAGTACTCACTTAGTTTATTAATCATTAGTTGAAGAGATTCTGTTGAGTATGCAAATAGCACTATATCATCCTCAAAAAGAGGAGCCTTGATGAGAGTTCCAGCACATTTAACTCCTCCCGGCAAATAAGCGGTGATATTCTCGGTAAATACTGCAAATAAATAAGGGCTCAGCATACAACCTCGCCTTGCGACTGTCTTCGTTTCGAACCATTTTAAAATGTTTTCACCATCTCGAAAACGGTCAATTTGACAGAAATAATTCATCGTGAAACGTTGGAAGTCTCTATCTTTTTGACAGAAAAGATTCGCTTCCCGAGTTGTTTGTCATACAGATTTCAGGCAGGTATGCCTACCAATATGTAGTAGGTAAGTATACGTTAAGTTAGTTGTAGCGTGTCACTTACATTTAGAACAGGATCAAAAACAAATTTATATCTTAAAGTGAATGAATTTCTAAAATTCGGTTTTAAATACTTAAAATGAAATATAAAATCTAATGGCAACTCTGGATACTTAGAACTGTCTAATATTTTAAAATATGTTCTTAAAGAAATTAACAGCTGGTGGTTTGTAAAGTAAAAATTGAATTTTCCTAAACTAAACATTTTCATATTGAGACTCCATGGTTGATTCGAGTTTTCCAGAAAAAAAGCCACTGACTGAAAATGTCTCCTTATATGTATTGGTTCTATTGACCCAAAAGGCTCTCAAGTGCGCTACTTCAAATCGATGTTCACCAAAGAAAAAAAAAATAATCAACACATCATTTATTCCCTCCCATCGGGATCTGCGCTTAGGGCTTCCTAAAATCGATCAACCGTGAGAAGTTCACACATCCTTATCCTTGGATGTCGGAAACCCTTTTCCTCACACATCTCCAAAAATAAACACTCCAAAACTCCAAAGAAAAAAAGGAAAAAGAATAACACAAATCATATCCTCCAATACCTAACCTATCGACCGTGCTCAAAGTGAAAATCTTCACCCTGATGCCTGATGATGATGACGATTCCCACCTTGCTTAAAAATAAAACCCCGAAGGGACACAACAAATTTTCCTGATTCCCACACTGTAGGCAAGGATTTCACCCAAAAATAGATGAAAATTCTGTGAAATGAAATTCTCATCATGGAAATGGAAATTGGAAGGACCCGAGAGGAAGAAAATGTAGAAGAAGATCGACTTCATTAAATGAATGGACTTTGAAATTAATCCCCAAGGAACAACTCATACTCTACCAAAGTCCTTAAAGATATATTTATGGCTAAACGTAGATGATGTCTTTTTCGAAGTCATCTCGCCTTGGCCTTGAATCAACAAATCGATTGTTATGAGACTAGCAAAAAGGATGATGCCGAATGAACAGCAGTGTCCTTTCGTTTTTTCCTACTTCGAAATTTTGTTGATGAGAAAAAAGAAGGCATTCTCCAGAAGTTGGGCTCTTAATGGAGAGATTCTTCAGTCGATTGGTTATAGCTATTATGGACCTATTCACATGTCAAGTTGAGGCTGGTGGCGATTTATCTATGACCATTGACCACCCCACACCACTTCGGCTCTGGAAAAACAAATCCATCTACAAATTGAAAATTTATTTTCGTACTCGTACTAAGTGTGCAGAGGAAAACGAATAGAGAAAAAGGAAAACTCTTGAATTATTGTGGTCAGGCAGATACACACTGCTGGTCAGTCCAGGCGCCCACATAACTTTTTGTCAGTTTGATTGGCAGTTGATTCGGCAATTAGTGTGCGGGCGGCCGCACATGTATCGGAAGAGGGCCAAAGGAAATATATATAGGCTACGGTTACACTTACAGAGATGTCTGATCCTGAACCATCATCGATGGGAATTGGACACGCGATTGAAGTGTGCGGATGTTTGTTAATTACAGCAGATTGGTCAATCTCCTTAATGAAGAACTGGATGATGACCGATAGTCTTGGCAGAAACTAAGATACACACTTTGTATGCTGTGGCGGTAGGACCAAACTTTCGATAGCGAATATCTGATATCAATTAATTAAGCAAATGATAGTGTCATTAAAGTTGCATGAGTATTGAGTGTGTTCTCAGTGATATTGGTATTCGGTATCTATAGGGAGACATTATATATAGGTGACATTGTTTGTATCGACGGTGGCGTGGCCGGCAGGCGCCAATTTTCTTCTACCGATATAATGATAGTTTGCATTAAATTGATTAGAATAGAAGATTTTGCGAGGGAAGGCACTTTCAAGTGCGACCATCAGGAACCAGATCGAATTTCAGTTTATTTAATTCATGAGAGATGTTTAGTTGATTGACATAGTTACACAAGTTCTGGTGGAAGATTATAATTCTATTTGTTTTATTTAACATTTTGCTTTTACCTTATGATCGATTCTAATTTATTTTCAGGAAATAAATAGCCGTGTAAGGTGTAATTTTTGAAAAATATGCATTTCAAAGACTAATTTCTTATCAAGGACAGACGAAGATCCTGTGAGCTTCTGCACACTAAACACAAAAATAGCAGTATCTGGTGTCAGAGATAACAGAAATAAAAAAACCTGAATCAGGACATTTCGTATCTCCCGAATCCGAATTACATTTTTGGTGAAAGGACTTTTTATGCCCTATAGTACTGATTGTTGTTCTTCTCGCAAAAGGGTATCTCGTCGTTTTGGATGATTTCTTCAAACTGCTTATCAGTGATGGCTCGGGTATATAGATACCTATCACTAGGCTCTAATTCATGCTGAAGAGTTGTTGAACTTCTGAGTTGGGGTGATCTTCCAGGTTCCTGATGATTTTTCCGGAGAGCTGCAGCATGTACGAGTAAAGTGCTATTAGTTTTGCTTTCTAGTGGTGTAGTCCAGTGCAAATGCTGAAGGTGTTATAGTGAGCCAGATGAGAAAGGCGTAAGCCAAAACAGGTCGAATAGGTTGTTTTTGCACAAGCAGCTTGGTCTTCTTACTTTATCCATTTCGCCTCCTGAGCGGCCGATGAAACAAGTGCAGAGAATAGTTGGTCTTCGTTTATAATTTGACTGGTACTTAAGTGTTGACTGGAGACTTTAATTTGATCGCATCACAGCTTGTTGCAAACGCTCGTCTTCGTATGACAGTCACTGGTATTCGAAAGCAGATGAATTCGGTCTTTTTACTGTTTATCTTCGGTCCCCGTTTCAGATAGTATTCGCATAGTATTCTGGTGAAAAAGCGGTGGCGTATGTGATGGAGTCTTTTGTTGCTGATATGTTGGCTGGTTGATCAGCGTTTATGTTTAGTTTTGATCCATCAGGGACTCTGGCTTTGATTCCTTTGGTTGATGATACGTCTTTTGCTACCTGTACATACAAAAATCTATGGCTTAGGAACTTTTTGATTGATTCTTACCAAGAAATTAGGAAGTCCAAGTTTTGAGAGTTTGAATAGTAGTCCTTTTATTTAAATATTGTCGATGCCCATCAAGCACGCAATACTTTTTCCTTTTTGTTGAATTCAAGTGTAGCATCACTTTAAAGTTTCAGAAGTAGATGTAGGTTAGTGTTTATTTCCAAAGTCGTACTGGAACTCCGGTATGACGTCTGTTTTTCTGCAGGAAACTTTGAATTTCATCAACGTTAACACTTCCTATATCTTGCTTATAAAGCAGATCAATGAAATTGGCCAATATCCTTTCAAATTTACGTTGTTGTACTTCTTTGGAACAACTTTTGCCGTTCTCCAGGTTGTAGGTTATTTCAGACAATTGTTGAAGATTATAGTCAGCAAGAGAACAGCAAGATTTGGAAATTTTTAAGTATGTAATTCGAAAACTTGTCGCTAACTGATGATTTTTTAAGATGATAATGTCAGTCATTTCTTCAGGGGAAGTGAAAACATCTTTAAGTGTAGCGGCTTCGATACGGGGTTTTCTTCGAAGAACTGGTCACAGTTTCGGTGGTAGTTGATATCTCCTCAAAGCGAGTCTCTACTTCTTTTATAAAGTTGAAAGGTGTAAGGGCAAAGGCGGTATTTAAAATCATCCTCAAAATTATTGACAAACGCTTCAGCTTTCTTAGCAGAAGTTTCTCAAACTTCTTGTCAGTTAAAGGTAGTTTCTGGCATTGAGTTCGCTCTTCCAATAATCAGATTGATCTATTTAAACGTGTCAGATCAGTTTTGAAATCTACTAGTCTCTTCCTGAAATTGTTTTCCTGATGATATTTTACTGCCTGGTTGAACATTGTGTTGGTGCACTAAAGTTCTGAATGCAATCGCCGTTATTCGTCACTTTGAATGGCGTTTAGGTTAAATTGATTTGCTCTTCGGTTAAACCAATTTGCGAATGGTATATTTATTAAATTTCTTCCAATAATTTTTTAGAATCAATCCCTTTTTCAATAATCTTTCCGAAGAAATTTGTATACAAAATTCACAGAAATGTGCCGTTGGCCGTTATAAATTTCTCGCTTCAGCTAATAGATTTTTTCAGCTTACCAGATATCAGTCTGAAGTGTTAAACGAGGTAGACTGTACCTATTTTTTGTATTCAATCCCTGCATTTCGTCATAACCAAAACAATACTGTTATTATCACAATGTACCGCACTGATCATGACTTCCATTTATCACAAAACATCCTCAGGTGTGCATTTAAAGTCTTGATACATTTCCTAAATAATAATTCTCCCATGCGACATTACATCTTTCTTAATTACTCTAATTCATCTGGATATAAAAAGCATACTTCATTTCCATTATATCATTGGCGTTTACGTTTCTCAATAGAGCTCCCTTTTATTAATTTTTCGTTAGCAATTAAAAACAGAAAATCTTGTTTTCATTTCGTCTCGAAACAGCTTAATTAGCTATCTAATTTCTATATCCCCATTCTTGTAGTCCCCAAATCATGAGTCATTCCGTGTCTTCCATAAAACCACTTCATCTTCTTGAAATCAGGAATACAAAAACAATAAACCAAACAAAAGTATTCACATTGAAAAATTGTACATCATTTATTATATGAGATTTGACATTTGGAGAAATAAATCTACAACGCATACGAAGTGTCAAAAATTTATAAAACACCTTAAAATCTCCACCCTAAGTCTTGAATTTTTTTTTATTAATGTTGAATGATTTCTTATTTCTTTTGACCGCGTGTCTGTATGTTGTCCCTCCAAAATACGACATAAAAGGATTAAATTACACTAATGACAGTTTAACTGCCATATAAATGTTCAGAAATGGAATTATGACAACTTCAACCAACTGTCAAATATCTCTCCAAACACTTCATGATTGTCTTTTTCAAGTATGGATTCTGTTTTTGTGTGACTTTGGTCTCATAATTTCCATAATTACTGTTTATCTTCAAATTGGCACATCAGATCTTTTCAGCACTCGCTTCTTCCACTTTTATCAAAAATTGTGTGGGTTTTATTCTCATTTGATTTATTAAATTGGATACAAAATTTGGATTAAAGTGGCGTGTAAATGCTGTGAAAGGATCACACTTCACGCTCTTATAGCAGATTCCGGCACTGCCCGAGGAAAGGGAGCACTTTGATTTACGCACTTCTTGCGAGCAAATAGGGGGGCAGAGGCATACTGCACATTTCTCATGTTTTATTCTATAGAAGTCTCTCCAAATTCAACCTCACAGATGCACGAAATTATGAATTATTATATGGAAGCCCTGCTGGTGGGGAAAAGGCTGAAAATTTATTTACAAAATTTCCTAAGCAGATTTTTGGTGGAGTTTCTATTTCGGGAGAATTATATTGATGCTGGAAGGGGCAATGGGGATCTGCCTACAAGAAATCTGTTGCATATGTGATTTAGGAACATCTATCTCATAAGTCTGGTGCAGTGATTTGGCTCTTCGGAAAAATTGTTTTATTTACAAAATTTGATTTGTGGTATTTTCCTGCTGTGCTGGGTTTTGTGATGTTCAACCTCAAAGGTGGCTGAATGGCTTTGGCTATGGCTATGATAAAAAGTTGGTCTTGTTTATTGGTTTAGCAACATTTTATGATTCGAAATTAGGTGAGAGGTGATTGCATGCAGATGCAGGTAAACGGTACAGTGGGTAGAAATGGTGCAATTAAGAATCGGTTTGTGGTGATACAACAATAGTTTATGGCAAATAAATGGAAATTGATTAATTTAATAGGTTTAAGTGCAAGTTTTATAGTCCTATTGGGGGCATTAGCATAGTTAATTGCTGTGTTTTGTCAAGGTGTATACATATATTAAGGTGCTAAGTTGTTTAATTTACATAATACTCATAGGGGGAATCCAATAACTTCAATTAAAATTAATTGATTTAAATATTCAGCCACTTAGTGGATAAGTAATAGCTTTCATTTAAAAAAGAATCATAACATAAATCAAATATAAACACTGTATAATTTTGCACTCAAAAATTAATCGAGTGACGGAAAACTATACTTACATTCGCGCTCCCTAACGCCCAAGGATCTCTGCCAGAGACACGGTGGATTATTCTTCGATATAAAGTACTCTACTTCCAGTCGCGATGAACCGGATGTTTGATCTTTTTATTGTCTTGGTTCTGGAAGCTGGTATTCAAGGCTCTTGACTAGAGCGTTCTCTATTCGCACGATTGTTAATTTCTTGGTACAGTTCATAGAGCGAAACGCTGCACATTCTTCGAAGGCCCTCGGGAACCCAGTTCTGCGCGGTTGGTATTTGAACGATCCCCCATCCATGTACCAACCATGCGCAATTATGCTTGATTTTGCTGATCGATGGGAAGCTATGCTTTCATCAAAGCCAAGGCCGTTGACGTATCCAAAATTATAAAGAGCGATGAAGTCCATTTCCATTTTAGTGGCTAAGTTAATAAAATAAAATGCAAGACTGGGTCGCACGAACTTGCTCCTATGTAATAGACTAGGAATTTAAAAATAGATTTTTTTTTTTTAAATTCAAAAAGATTTTTCTTAAAGTTTTGAAATGCAATGTTTCTTAAACTTTTTGGAAGCATCTCTGTAAAAAATTTCATTAAAATCCGTCATGTCATTAATGAGAAATTCAAAATTCGTAAAAATGGTTCTATGGTAAATACAAGCCTTAATATCTTAATTTCACAATTTTTTTTATTAAATTAAAGATCATAAAAATTGATCATGAAATTGAAAGAAAAAACTTTTATCAAAATTCTAGGCGCCGTTTTCGAGAAAAATACGATTTTTGAAAACCATTTTTTTTAATTTTTTTTTAAATTTGTATGGTGGGTACCTTTATTTTTAGGTAAAATACAATTTTTTTTCTCACATCTTGTCGATTATATAAAAAAACTTTTATTTATCAAGTTTAAAAAAAATCTAGCATGGGGTTTTTGAAATATTGAGTTTTGAAAAAAAAATTTTGAAGTTTTTTTTTTAAATCCAAAAAATTTTTTTTTGAAAATTTGAATAGGCAATTCTATTTAAATTTTTGGGGAGCTTTAGCAAAAAAAATTATCAAAATCGGTGGTACCGTTTTTGAGAAAATCAAAAACGAAAAAATGGTTCCATGAAGGGTACCCTCAATAACCATTTTTCGCACGTTTTTTTCAACTACTACCTAGCTTTATCTAAATGAAATTTTTATTTTTTTAATCTGTCGAACAGTTTTTGAGAAAAAAAAAATATTTATAAAATTTCGAAAAAAAATCGTATGGCAGGTACCGTTACTTTTGGTCTTAAAAAAAAAAAAGAAAAAAACGTGTTGGGGGAAAAATAAAATAAAAATGATATCTACCAAGCTTAAAGGAAATCGGCCGAGCCGTTTAGGCTGTAGTCGAACAGACGGACAGAATTGCGAGACCCACTTTTTTGGTCTTCGCTATCATCGTAATGTCAACTTTGATCAAAATCTCGAGTTCGATTTTTTTTACGAATGCATAACTTGCCTTATAGTACCTATAAGTCGCAAGTAAAAATTTGCGTTTTGGGGCACAGAGCGCTTACAAGAAATGCAAAAAGAGCCATAGCATCAAATTATCAAAGTAACTGATTGCCTTAGCATTGCAAGTGAAAAATTGACAGGCCCTTATTTTTTTGAGGACGCTGCCGATTAAGCCTCTATTACCTTAACTGATAAGCTTTAGAAGCAAATGTTTTTTTTTTGTATTAGTTAATGAATTGAATTTCGGACATAATGTAGTTGGTTCCAGAAGGACGCACCAACCGCAAGAATGGAAATTTTCAAATACCAAGTGACACCGAGTGGCATGAGATTTTTGGAGATTTGAACTGGGCTTTCAGATCAACAGATCTAATGGCTCGGCGCCAGAATTCTTCACTTGGAGCCTTTTTTTATTTCCCACATTAGGCTTAAGACTTTAGAAAAGTTTTCGAGATTTGAAGGCATTGAAATGTGCACGTGAATAGAACAAGTTTTGGATTTTGAAAAGAAGTTAGTTTTAGCTACATTTTATGTCTTTTCGATTCTAAAGAGTTTTCTAATATGAGGTTATATTTTGAATAACCGGCTATTTGGACAACTTCGCCATTGTTAAAAATGGAACGATACACGCTTCAACAACGCACTGAAATTGTTAAAATTCACTACAAAAATGGCGAAAATTTTGTAGTCACAATTCGCAAAACTAGAGTACTTTTGGGTCGTCGTGAAGCACCTTCTCGGCCGGCAAAAGTGAAACTGGTGGAAAAATTTGAGCTGCTGGGACAAGTCAGTGACATGTGCTACTGTAGCCCGTCGATCTTTGGAATCAAGCATTCCACAAAAGACATAAAACCAAGAACTTAAGCTGGTTGATCACCAGCAACGTCGTATCTTCCTTTCTTTCTTTCTGATTGGGTCCATGAAATGCATCAAAATGATCCGGATTTTCATCAAAAAATCATCTTCAGTGATGAGGCCCATTTTCACCTACGTTAATAAGTAGAATTTTGGGCTCGGAAAATCCAAGAATGATAGTTGAAAAGCTTCTCCATCCTTAACGTGCTGTTTCTGGGCTCGCGTTGTAACCTTACTTATTCGAAAATGAAGCTGGTGCAACTGTTACGGTGAATGGATTGCTATGAATTGAAAGATATTGATATTCAGATCTTGTGATTTAATACCTTAAGGCTTTTTTCTTTGGGGCCACGTGAAAGATAAGGGGTATACCAATGCTCCACAATCGATTCAAGACCTTAAAGATGGAATCGTTAAGTTATCTAGGACATACAGCCGCAAATCTGCGAATTGGTCATGGAAAATTTCATAAAAAGGATATGTTGTTGCAACCGTAGCCGTTGCGGCTATTTGGCTAATATCGTTTACCATAGTTAATAACCTAACTTCTTCTTTACAATAAAATAAACATCAATTGACTTCTCTTAAAAAATAATTGTTTTTATTAATATTAAAATAAAACCTCTTATTGGAAAAACCCATGTAAGCCTTTCTAGATATTTTTTGTTAAATAAAGGCCAAGACTAAGGCGTAGATATTCATGAATATGGTTAACTTCTAATGCAAATCTTTTGACTCGGAAAGTTCTTTTCTGTCACCAAGTCATTTACCATCACTTTAATCTTCTGTGAAATGAGAATGGTGATTTCGTCCAGCTAAAACAATCGATTTTTCATTCAGAAAAAAATAAAAACAGAAGTGGTCTTAACACACAGCCTTGTTTGACACCAATTATTTGTAGAGTCAATTTACTATACATGTAGTTAACTTTTTACAGAGAAAATCGTTATTTCTGTTTGTTAGTTTTGGTTGTAATCCCCGAAAGATTCTCATAAATTAGTGATTTAAATTAAAGCCTTAAAAGAGATATGTATTCTGAAAAAAATTACAAATCTTTTGAAAGCAAATTAGGTATCTGATTTTAATAAAAGCCAGCTTAAATACCAAATTACTTACGAAAAGATTGCTCTAGTTAATTGATCGTCCTTAAAATAAGTTCTAGGTCACATAAACTTTTCCTAAAAAAAAGTCAAATTTTCATAAGCTCCTACATGACACATTGACAAAATCCTCTTCCTCTGATGGCACAAACATGTATTCCAAAAACATTCACTTAACCAAAATCTTTTCTCCAAACATTGCAAACATTAAGGAAGGACACAAAAAAAAAAAACAACTAAAAAAATTAAGACCGACATGTAAAGAGGACATACACACGAAAAACCTCTTAACAGGGATTCACTTTTCTTGCTCATTCTGTGATGTCGTCTTCGCCTCGTATCGTAAGGCTTTTATGAGTTTTCTCCGTATTCTTAAAGGTTTTTTTTCCAGCATTTTAAGGATTTGTTTTTCTTTTTATATTATTCACTTTTCCTTTTTCCAACGCCTCTGCCACTGCCGGATATAGAGACACAAGATGATGTCCTTTAAGAATTCAATCTCGCTCATGTGCGGTTGAGGTTGTTTAAGTAAATGTTTGGCTTTCCTAGTTTTTATTCGTTGGCCATGACCAAGACGTTGTAGTTTCAATTTGAAGTTTCATTCTTCCCAGACCGAAAAAAGGTTGTCGACGAAAAAAAAAAAAATTAGAAAGGGATATCGTGACAATATGGCATTAAGCCGATTTTCCAGTGGTTGAAATGGGTGGAGGAAAAAAGCTAAACGTTAATTTCATGCAATTTAGAATGACCCTGGTAAGAGGCGCAACCAAACCATCGAACTTAACCCAAGGGAGTCGGTGTCCGATAAGCATCCTGAGCTAGGTGATTTGCGTATAAAATTCCATTCCCTTAAGGCAAACAGGAGCGTCCACTTAATTGCTTGGTCGGTTTTTGATGGGTTTTCATTTAATGGCTGGAACGCTTTCAAGTCCATTTCGAAGGGTGTTTATCGTTGTTTGGCCTTGCCTTGAGAATGCTTCTTGTTTTTTTTTTGGCGGGATTGTTATCAAACGCTAAAAATCAGAAAATTCTATATTCGAGAAGTTGAGGTTAGCCCATCAGGTTTTATTTAATTTAATTTCGTAGGTTCGGTTCCTCTTTTCTGGTTTCTTATTTGAAAGAATTCGTTGAAAGTGGATTAAATGTTTATGTTTTGATTTATGCCGCTTATCCTGTTTGATATGGTGGGGTAATTTGTTTGAATTAAGAATAATTTTTATTACGATAAAATGTGAAATAAGGCTTTTGGTTGATTAAGAAACTTTCAATTAAGCAAAAGGTTAGAAAATCGTATTAAGAAGCATTAAGAAGAAGAAGAAGAATTAAGAAGCTAGAAGTAGGAAGAAGGGAGGAGGAAGTATTAATGGCCAGAAATAATATGGATAGAGTGTATATAGTGCTTGATTCAGAGGTGTCAATTCAAGGCCAGTCATTCAGCAATTAGATGTCAGATTGCCAGGTTACCAAAACTAAAAACTTTCTGCGTTGTCCGCCATTTTAAAAAAGAACTATAACCCATTACTGAAAATTTTACGGTTTTTATTAGTTCCAACTCAGGTGTTAATTTTCTCCACTGACAATATAGTTCCTGACCATATACTTCTAGATACCGAATTCGTTAATGGAAAAGTAAAAAATAAGGGCATATACAATTCTTAAGTCCCCGATTAATAGAATCAGTTGCATGCGTTGCGAAGATAGACCCATTGACATTGTGTGATGCAAATGAAAGGGGCACCTAATGGATACTTTGGTTTTAGTTATTGACATAAACATAAATGTCAAATCACAAGGTTTGTTCAATGTTTTTTGACGTATTGCGCACTAAGGAATGGCAGTGTTTTTTTATACTACTATAGCAAAAAGCTTTAGTATATTTTGTGTGCGTTAGTTTACGTTCATGTGTTTTTTAATGTTACTTTGTGACATAAGTACAAATGTCAAATTACTAGGTATGTTCGATATTCTTTGACCTTTAGGTATGTGTTTTTTTTACGTTACTTTTTGTCTTTTTCAAGATCTAATATAATGCATAGATAATTCACTAGAAAGCAAAGAAAATATTAACTCACAGATTTCAGCGAATTAACTCAGATTTAAAGCTGGTTCGAGTTTGTTTTTGGCTAATATTACATAGTTGAACTCTGAACCACGGTTGAATCTCAGTTAATCGACCAAAATTTTGCAGTTAAGACAAAAATAAGCTGGATGAAATAAGTGGCCCATAAAATAGTTCAGAGCAATTTTACAGAACACAAAAGTGAATACTGCAATGCCGACATTGAACAAACCTTTAATTGACAGTTGGTGTCACTGTGTCAGTAGATCTGTCAGAGAGAAAAGTTAAACGTTGGGTAATGGACACCCCTTTTTGCGATTATGCGTCGTCTATAGCTTGAATTGAGCTGAATAAATAGGGTTAGGCCCATACTAAAATTAAATTTAAGTTAGTTTAGTTGCAGTTGTTAGTTTAGTTGAATACTTTGACACAACATATTCAAGGGATTCTATAGTGGAACCCGTCTATGCCTAGAAGAATTTTCATTTCATTTGCCCAACTTAATGTTTAAAACATCTTTACCAAAATAGTTAAAAGTAATAATAAAAGAAGAAAGAAGTTGGAAATGTGGAGTATCAAAATATGATATTTTTAACAAGTAACCACTGCTGGTTTGGACGATTAAACCCGGTTTTAGAGTAAATTTAAAAGAACCACATTAGATTCTACGAAATGTGAAAAATAAATCGATGAAACATATCATTTTTAAAACATTATCAATTTCAATCTAAGGATATGACACTCCCATAATAGTTTCCATCAGATAATAAATAAAGGATCTTTCAAACATCACATCTGCTACCATCTATTAACAAACCAAATGGTCACTATAACTTATACTGTTTCCAATAACAAAAGATGATAACTCAACTAGAATATACTCCCACCAGTAATTTTCACATTTACCTACATCTAATTGCTTTACAAAAGGACCTTTCAACACAGACCGCGTGCGAGACGAGAAGAAAGGGTGAAATGGGATCAAAAGGAGAAATAATCCTAAATTTTCCAAATCGTTGCTTCTATTCATTTTTCAGCTGAAAAAAAAATGTTGAAATAAGGACCAGTGTGGTCAATAAATCTCGTTAACAAACGATTGATTTTTACTCCTGATTGACCCACAAAAAAAGGTAGGGTACACACACAGAATTCTGTTGTAGGTAGGTATATCGTGGTGTGAAAAAAGGACAATCGAATCTCCTTAATCCCGACAGTGACCGAAACAACCAAAAACCATTGCCGCCAGCCAAATCAAAGAGAATCCCATTAAAATTCCACCCGCTGCAGTACATTTTCTCCTAATTTGAAGGACAAAAACAAATCAAATTGAGGAATTCTAAAGGACGCGTTAGGACACAAAAACAGGATAGAAATCCAATTTAATGCGAGACCACGTGTGAAGGAAAATAGCACACTTTATGGTATATATCACCCATCAGAGATAAAAGGAAATACTCAAACAAAAAAAAAAAAACTGGAGAACGACGAAGTACAAAAGACGAGGAGAACTATAGGACCTATACAGAGTCCCTACCTCTACCTAACGAGCGGGATAACTTTTGCCATTTATTGCACATGCCAGGCTATAAAAGTTCCACAAAGCAGTACGAACCAGGACAATAAAAACGCCGCTGTTACTACTGATGGCTGTGTGCTCGAAATCATTGCCCATCCCGTTAGCTATATGAAGGACGACCAGAATCAGAGGACAACGGCGCCGCCGACGATGAATTTAAGTATGGCAAAAATTAAATCATAAAAATCATTTAAGGCCCCTCTATAGTAATTGTAGTAATAGTCCTTTATCGCTACAAGTTTGACCCACACCAGAAAGGGCAGAGAGGGAGGCTGGCGACACTGACATGACCACATCCGCCCTAACCTAGATTTGTGAATTTCATATCCGTCTCTTCCTCCCACCCTCAAACATATGATTCACAGTGCTATAGTGCTGTGCCCCATAAAATAAAAAAGGGAGTCCTGTCGGAAATATTCCATAGCAAATGACACACAATGAACGAGAGAGATTTGTTCAAAAGGATAAGCGCAGTCGGGTGGATCGAATAAAAGAAACCAAACACAAATTCATTTTACACCTCATCGAGGAGGAAGTTAAGGAGAACAATGGAAGACCGACTATGAATCCGGATCCGGTGTAAATGATTGTTGCCAGAAGAGAACTCCGAGATGATGACAGTTGGTCATTTAATGTCTTACTTTTGTTACGATCGTTATCGTTGTGTCATTGTCGCTGTCGTTTGGCAGGATATTAACAACTAATTGTGAGAGAGAAAAAGGCGAAGAAATTTTACAACAAAGAATTATTCTTGTTTCACTTTGAAAGGACATAAACATGAACGACATGGCACATGAGTATTAAACGGACCTTCCAAGTATGACTGAGGGTGAAAGAAAGCATGTGATTCAAAGCTTTATAGATGGCGCAAATTTAAGAACTTACTGTAAGAAGTAATGATTCTACTAAAAGCTAAATGACATCAGGAATTCAGGAGGCGCTTAAGTAAATTCGAAGGAAACCAAAGAGAATGAATTAGGGCTTAGTTAAATGATGAGGCATCTTCTGACAAACGACGGATTTCAGAAAAGTTTGGTTTACTTTTATGTGAGCGAGGCACGATTAGATTACATTTGATTTGATGTGATGTTTCAATGAAAATACTGTGTTTTTTTAGATAATGTTGGTTAATCGAGGTTAGGGCATTTCATCTTTAAATAACCTTATGTGTATTTTTTTTGGAAAAGCAATTCTTTCAAACGATTCCTTGAATAGTGATATTCCCACAACTTATCCTTAGAAATAGAAAACAAAGCATAAATATAGCTTTTTTAATGTTTAACTTGGTGGTCTTCTGATACGCTCAGAAGATGCAACTATTTCAAACTGAAATCGTTTATGGATGCCTCAGTCTTCCGTTCTAGGAGACATAGATTTCGAGAGCCGCATACACATATTTAAAATTGCATTTATGTTTATATGAAGAAAAAGAGCCCAACGCCCAACTGTGAGATAGTCAAATACATTCCGTATAATTGAGAAGAAACATGTTGCGCCATCTCTCATAATTCGAAGCAACACATGGTACTCCGAATGGATTAACTTTAAGTCAAGCATGGGCGCTTTAAACTGACATACAAAATTAGGGGGCCACTTTAGTGCAATTGTAGTAGATTACTGCATTTTCCCCAAAAAAAATCTGCATTTTTTTCAAAATACATACCTACTATGCTTAACTGCTATTACAAAATCATTCACACACTTTAGACGCAGCTCATTTGTCGTGAACGTGTCACATAAGGTCAGATGTAATACAAAATTAGTTGGATGTTTTCATTCTTAAAAAAAACAATAATAGTAAGATACAATACATACATAACTAAATTCGCAATAATAAACTGAGTGTAAATGCTCTAAAAATGTTATTCATTCTGAGGTACTGAAATAATGACAGCAACGGTTGTTGGGCACCATTCAACTTACCGGGCTCTCGGGGTACTTAAAAAACGTTAAATTTACAAATGGCGGGTTAATAAACACAATTTTAATGATTAATTTAAGATTTTTATTAGTTTTTCTCGCTACCAATTTAAAAAAGTAATATTAATATTGTTCAAAAATATTTTTATTTTCAAAAAAACTTCTACTGATAGATTAAATCTTTAGTAATCTACTGGGAAATTTTTTTAGAGGTCTCAGAGCTTCACCCATTTTTTGTCTTATAATTTTTTGAGCAACTGATCTGAAAAAAACAAATTTTAACTGAACCAATGAACAAACTCTTTGTTTCTATTCATGAACGTTTCACTATTGTCAAAGCTCAAATTCAAATGTCAAATCTCAAACGTCAAATATATTTGTGGTTTGCCATTTGCGATTTTCTATTGATCGGAACCTACAACATTTGTATCAATATTTCAGTGATAACTCCGTGTAGAATAAAAATAATATATTAATATAAAATACATCATGTATACAAATCTATAACTCTGGCTTCGGTTATAATGAATAAATACCCATTTCATTACTTAAAGGTCATTTTTATCTAGGCCTAAGTTATAGCACAGATACTATAGTTCCATAGATATCGCACGCAGAGGAAAAAAAAATGACCATTTTTCAATCGACTGGGACGTACCGCTACGTCCCAGTTTGATCGAACTAGCATGAATCATACTCAGACATTATATTGCATTGTATTATCAAGTATCTAACTTGTTGTATTTTCTTTTTTTTACTTCTTGTGCCTTATTGTTTTTTTTTTGTCTTTTGTGTATTTTATGTTGATCTTTCTTAAAGATGTGTCTGAATTTTGTTTGTATTTCCTGGGTGTAATTTTTGTATGTGCCAAGGCCAACCTGTGAAGTGAATATAAGCCAGGTTGTTCTTTAAAAGCAAGGTTGTTCTTTAAAAAAACATTAGCGCATGAAACTGGGGTAACATATAAAATCTTTAGAACAAATTATTGAAGAAACTAATTATGGCATAAGACATAAGAGTGGTCACAAAATACATTTCACGTACATGGTTCTTAGCAAAATTTAATGTTTTCAAAATAGGTACGTTGTCCTTAAAAATTAAATTTTCAGTAGAGTCTTCGATTTGAGCCGTGTATTAAAAAATAAATACAGGTCAGGTGCAGTGGCGGCTGGTGGGTTGTTGAACAGGTGGTGCACTTTACTTGCTCACTAAGTAGGTATTAAGATTATAAATCGCAAAAAAAACAAAAATTTACATGTATATGTCGATTTCTTATTATTTTGTATAATTGCTCGAAGAATTTCGACCATGTATAAAACTGACACACTTATTACATTTAGCAAGGAATCATGTTTTTTATTTTTTCACTTAAATGCGTCAAATCGTGGATTCACGTAACTTTATTTTAAAAAAAATTATTACTGTCTTTAATATACCTAATCACTGTTAATTTTTCCCACACCACACACTGTACACAGTACAGAATCGAACCAAAACCAAAATAAAAAACAATTACTAACCTAACACCTACAAACCTACACTATTTAACCAGTCACGGATAGAGCGAAACAACATTACATATTCGCAGGCGTAGCGCATTCTAGTCAAACATCGGTTGCTGTAGTTAATCTTCAGTTCTCGTGCGGCGCACGAGAGCAGGCTAATTCCTAGTACATTTCAATGAAATATCTTTTGTCTCACGCGTCAGGGATACTTGCTTGTAACTCATACAAGTTATATTAGCAGTCCTCGTGCGCTCGCCGAAGCGCACGAGAATTTTTACTTGCAAGGAAAGTAAGTCAGGTCTTAATAGTAAAGCAAAGCGCTTACATTGTTTCGTCATAATTGGAAATTTTACTTGTTTGTGTTCTTGTACGTACATATGTTTAAAAAATAAATATTAATATGGGAATCTAAAAATAAAGATGCAGTAATATTTTGTAATTTTTAAGTCTTTTGAATTGGTGGTTCAGCGCACGAGCGCACTTAAGGTACAGCCGCCACTGGTCAGGTGTAGATACACATGTAAGTAAAAATACACATCAAACAAATAATTAAAGGAACGAATCTCATTGGTTTTTACCTTTGTTTTATCATCATCAAAAAAAAACGAAAATGATTTTTTTTTTCAAATTTCTTCACAGTTTATCATTAGTTACATACTCATTAAATAAAATGTGAATTAAAAAAAAAAATCGGAAGAAAAAATATTTTTTTTTCAAAATTAAAAAAGCAAAATAAAGTAGATTTAAATTATTTAGCTTAGTTATAAAAAGAAAAAAACGGAAAAAACTCTCATCCTAAAGTTTTATTCGATTAATTTATTATTATTATGTTAACTAAAGTTTTTTGTAGTAGATATGCGACAAAATGTTTCGACAAAAATGTTTTTAGTTCAACTAGGCAATGTCGCTTGAAACACTGGTTTTTGTATAGTTGTTTTAAATCTTTTATTTTTTGTGCCCTGTAAATGATGTAATTGTATCAAGCGCCAAAGTCTTGGCCGAAAAATTGTAGGTATTAAGCGACAAAAACTTCTTTTCTGAACCAATTTTCAGTTTTTCAATGATGATAAGTTTCTTGTTCTGAAAAAAACCTTTCGAAATCTGTATAATATTGCATTCAAATAAAAATAAAGTAATGAAAATGTAGCTTATAAGTTATCAAATTCTTACGGGAAGGTATCGATATATGTATTTTATACTTTACTTTAAATATAGGGATATATACTTTATACATGAATGTTGCATGTTTATATAAATTAGGAATACAGACCCACTCATTGTGGATTTTGGCCCATCGAGTGTGGTTATAAGTTCACAACTGATGTGGACTTTTGGGCTGTGGGCTTTTACCCTGCCCAGTTTTAAGTGAGGTTCCCGTGCTTCTAACTCTTGGGGTGCTTGATTAAAGTGAGGTCCCCGTGCCTCTCACTCTTGGGGTGCTTGATTTAAGTGAGGTCTCCGTGCCTCTCACTCTTGGGCTGCTTGATTTAAGTAAGGTCCCCGTGCCTCTCACTCGGATTGTTTTTTACTTTTTTTTCCTGATAAAATTTATTTTTTTTTAATTTTTCTCTCACTAGGATTGTTTTTTACTTTTTTTCCTGATGATATTTGAATTTTTTGATTTTTTGATGTTATACTTTTTTGTATCTTCCACGAACACTTTTTTGTATCTTCCACGAACAATGCTTCCGCAATAAAACGAGGAGGGAAAAGTATAGAGATGCCCATAGCAAGGATTTTTTTCATCAAACCAGCCTGAATCTCTGATGTTGGTTTTTCTTATGCATTCCAACGCCATTGTCTCTCTTATATGTCTTTCTTGTGGGCGTTCTTTAAAAACTCTATTAAAAACTTTAAAGTGAAGTTTACAAACATTAAAAAATTCCTCAGTTGGTGCCTTCAGACTTCCAAAGTCACTGTTTTGAGAGTAATTTTTAGCAAAGATGAAAAATTCCGAAGGACATGTTATTTTTCCATCTGCTTTTAAAAATAATTTCGAACAACTTGAACATTTGTTCCTCAAAAGCATTTTAAAAGCAAGATATCCAGTAAAATATCGCATTGCAGATGTTTCTAATGTTATTTCAGTTCTGATTTCCATATCACTTATGACTTTTTCATACAGAGTCTCATCGCATACTATTTCTTTACGAGACCTAGGCCTGGTTGAGTTTGGGATGCGTCTAGCCTCAAAAATTCTACATCATCATCATCACAATTACTGTAAGGAGAAAAAGTAATAAGATTTGATGAAAGAATTTTTGACATCAAAACATTGAATTCGTAAACAGATGGATTTTTGTTATTCCCACCTTTGATGCGAATAATAGAAAATAAATTTTCTAATACGTCTTGATGAATTCTCTTTGTGAGTAAATATAATCCACGTTCTCATATAGGCCATTACTTATATCTTGACTTTTTTTTTTTTTTTTTTTTTTATAATCTACACGCGCTCAAGGGATTATGATTACCCTTTAAATGTTTGAACACAGCGCGGGCGTGAAGTTAAGGAAGAGAAAGAAGGATAGGAAAGATGTGTGGCACGATGTTCTGATACTGAAGGTTGTCGTCTCAGATATTTTTTCTCCAGGGATGGCGGCTGAACTAAAGCGGAGAATGCCGTTTATCGCCTGTTCCATTCCTTTTAAACAAAAGTTTCTTGGAAGGTTATCTGATTTTTGTATTTCTTTTAAGTAAGACAAAAATTGTTTCAACTCACTATAAGCTGGATTCCCTAGCTGAACTCCGCGCTTTAAAATATTTTTGTCATAATGTGAACCACTATCCATGCAGTCAAATGCATTATTTACTTTAAGTGTGAACTCTTTTGTTGCTATAGCTTCCTTCGAGCTTTCTTTTAAGCAATTAAGTTCAAAAGCAGTTTGAATAGATGCCGCAGTTGTCCTACTAAATATTTGTGTTGCAAGGCGAACATGCATTTTTTGAAAGGCATTTGGTGCTATATGAGAACTTCTAAATTTCAAACATGTCTTAGCCACGTTGTCAATTTCTAAATTGTATATTTCTTTGAAAACATTAAAAGAAACCTTACCATCTGGAGTTTGTAAATCTGATTTCAGTAGAACATTACGAATTGATTTTAATAAGTGAGGAAAATCATAAAAACAAAATATTTTTTCATCATTAAAAATTGTAAATGGTTTTTCTTCAGAAAAACCTAATATTTGATAAGCTTTTCTATTATAAGGTCCTTGATCGCAGACTACAGCGCAAACCTTAAGACCAATATCTTGACAGATTTTCAAATTATTTCTTATAATTTCGCTTAGGTTAGCCCCATTTACGACGTTTGCTGACACAAAATAGTTTAAAACACTTTTCCAACTATCAAACAAACCATTTACCATAAAAACACATATCGACGGTTAACTATGAATACCTCCTAACATACATTTTTTGTGAAACTCACTTTTTGATGCAGTTTCGTTAATAATTTCCATCTGCTTCGCTGAATTTTTAAAATTTAAACTATTTCACATCATAGATATTCAAAACTGATAATTATGTATAAAATTTTATTATTATGCGTTTTCATTTTGAGACTATAATCAGTTTTTTTGTGTCCCTTTAAAGTTTACAAAATGCGACATAAGAGGTATTCATAGTTAACCGTCGATATTTCATTGGCAAAAATTCTCTTTCTTTTTGCTCCTAAGTCTTCGAAACCATCTATTAAATCATTTATAATATTATATGTGAGGTTTTGACGAATCCTAATCTCATCAAATATCAACACAACACAACACAACGTTCTCGCTAGTTTAATAAAGCGAACTTTGATTTTAGATACAAATGGGCATTGTTTACATATCCTGGTTGAATTCCTTTAACAGGAGCCCATTTGTATAAAGAGGATATGTGGGGAATCCTGAAGCCCAGCCCATCCCTCAAAAATTTATAGGCGCTTTGCGATCTATAAAATATATTTTGGGAAATTTCTTTTTCGTTGTTGTTATATTTTGCAGATTTCGACAACCCCATCAACATATCGCAAAATGTTTTTGAATGGTCGGAAATATGTAGCCCTTGGATTTGAGACGATAAAGATAATCTCCCTTTTTTTGAATCTTTTAAAGCAGTATGCGCTCTCTTTTTTTTATAATGCTTTATTTTTAAGTTTTTTATTTGAATTTTTAAACTTAATAATTTTTTTTTTTTAAATTGCATTTTTTTCTCCTCTTTTGCACATCTCTGTAATAATTGATCGCACCTTACACATGAAATGCTACAACTGCTCGAAGTTCTTCTTCGTTTAGTTGAAGGAGACTTATTAAGATCTTCTAAATTTAGGTCTAAACCCAATTTAGAATTTAAATTTAAAGAAGGAACAGCATCCTTCTTCTTAAGATATTTTCTTCCTACAAACTCTGAATCCACATGCCTACCTCCACAAATTATTCAAAATTTCATTTTTTCCCTAGAAGGGCACTTAAAAATTTTCAAATTAGGGTAATCTCTTTTCGTTTTCATACAAACGGAACAAGAAACCCCAGATAATCTCTTATCACCCATTGCTATTAAAAAAAACGTTGACAAATAAAATCGCTGAAAAAAGGACCACTGACTGTAAAATTAATAAAGAAAAATGTATTGCTCAATCATATATCTACATAAATGAACATCCAAATCGTTCGAAAGTCGACGACGAATGAAGTAAATTAAATAACTTCAAAATAAAAAGAAGAAGCCACACACAAACACCGATCGCACAACCCAAAAAAATATAGATAATGTATATGTATCTACGCACGACCAAACAAATCCAACAACACACCAGGCACAGACACCACACCAGACAAGCCATCCCCATACCTACCAGTCAATCGCTCGCTTAACCGATTAGATTGAGAAGCGAAGAAAAAGAAAGCGTTGCGTTGGTTGCTGCAAAATTATATAGACAAAAAAACTACCTGCACAGCAAATTGTGTGGTGGACAGGGTTCGGACTTTACTTCGATCGAAGTAGATCTACTTCGATTTGAGACAAAAAAATTAATCTACTTCCCTACTTCTCTTTTTTATGATCTACTTCTCTTTGAAATTCTTAACCAACATATTTAAAGACAGCGCTGATCACTCTGTTTTACATAAAAAAAAAAACAAGCTTAGGAATCGTTTAAGCTTAAGCACCGTGGAAAATTTAAAGTTTTCGAGATCACTTGCAGAAAAACGTAAAGATATTTTTTGAGCCACCTATAAAATAAAATTCATACAAAAGTACAAGTTCGTTGATGGAAAATTTACTTTAAAACAGTTATATTTAATTAAAAAATTTTAAAAGTCTGAAATCAGAATTTACTTATAAATATTATGTTATGTTTATATACCATAATTTATTTTCCTAAAACTACTTCGAAAATTTTGAATCTACTTCAATTTTTTTCCGTATCTACTTCGAAGATTTAAAACCTAAGTCCGAACCCTGGTGGTGGAACGTGGAAGCGACAAAAAGAACTCAAAAGGGTTGCATTCTTGCATTGGCAAACGAACACGTTTGTTCAACTTCTGTTGCATATGGTTGCGAGGTTTGACTTCAACAAATCGCTTTAATAGGGGATAAAAAATATGATCATTTTTATTTGCACTGGATGCGATATCTATGTAACTCTATTATCTGTGGTTATAGCTTTCATTGAAATGCATCATCGCAACGAATAAGTGGAATGCTGACTTTATTTTTTTGACAAGTCAGCAATCATTGAAATATTGGTTTCAGTAAAAGATCCTGTTAGTGACTGATAACAACCAATTCTATGTATTTGAGGTTAGCAAAACTGACATTTGAGAATAGAAAGATAAATCGAACGTATTCAGTGGAACGATTGTGTTCCAAGTTAAAGAAACGAAAATCAGCTGTTCCTTGAAATTAATTTCGATCAGTAAAATGATAAAAGTGCATTTAAAAGAAATTTTAAATCAGAATTTAGACTTTTTATAGTAAACAAATTTCAGAACTCATTTTTAATATCAATTAAGGTCATTACAGTTTCTTTAATAGTCTCATCTCTCACCTAACCCCACTACATGGGGTAGTAGGAAGTGCAGCTCAGGGAGCTATCCTTAGATTCACCAAGGAAGGTACTAGGAGGATAAATGTATAGGAATTATAGAAAGAGACTTCATATCCAACTCTTCAGTATCGAGTTTACTAGACATTCCAAGAGATGGCATAATTAAAAATTATAACTTCGAGAAAAACTTCAGAACGGAGTTAAGTATGTATGTATGTATCAAGAAAAAGTGGATAGGCAAAGCAGTGAATTCTCTATCAATGCAAATGGCATCAAAATGTATACTGATGGGTCGAGAACGTCTCAAGGGACAGGTATAGTAATTTTTTAAATGCCATAGAAAAATGTACCGAGCGACATTTTGTAAGATATAACAGCAACCAAAACATTGCCATCATGTCGAATAGCCAAGCTATTAGTTCTAAACTGGTATGAAATGTTTGCGCAGGCTAAATCATCTCGGTATCTGAAAACGAATATGAGAAGCTGAGGGTACTGTCATCAGCAAAACAATTTAATGGATTAGAAGTTTCAGCCAAAAGATCATTGATGAATATCAGAAAGATAGTCGGAGACAATGCGGAGCCCTGTGGCACACCAGCGTTTATTTTGTGGATATATCAGATTTGAAATCGTCCAATACTACTTGTAGTGAACGGTCCGAAAGGTAATTTCTAATCCAACGAAAAGAGATTCATCGATACCAAATGCATTATTTCGATAAGAGAGCTTTATGCCAAACTCTACCAAATGCCTTTGAAATATCAAGTGCAATCATATTACTTTCTCCAAAACGATCACCAGTGGACCTATTTCTATGAAAGCCATACTGCCGGTGCAGGTCATCGAGAAGTTTTCGTTATTCAAGATATTTCTTTAGCTGATAATTTATCAGTGTTTCCATGACTTTGGAAAGAAGAGACGTAACTGCAATTGGACGCTAGTTAGACGGGGTAGAGGATTCGCCTTATTTAGGGACAGCCTGGACAAATGCTGTTTTTCATCCTCTCGGAAAGAGACCTGTAGAGTAGGACAAATGGAAAAGCTTACGCAGTGGTTTTGCCAGCGTTGAAGAACACCTTGGGCGATACTATCCGGAGCAGCGGATTTGTGTATATCGAGATTTTTCTGTATGAGTGCGAAAGAATATTTGTCCCATTGGATCATTAACGCTCTCAATTACAGGAAGTATCATGGCACTCTCTGGTAGCGTCGAATTGACAGCAAATTGTGCCGCAAGCAAATTGGCTTTTTCTTGTGAGCCTACATATAAGGAGTGTAATTTAGAACGAGCGTAGGAACCGAATACGAAGTGGTATTTCGTACGTTTTTTACAAATGACCAAACATTTTTTTTTACTTTTGGGACATTCTAGTATTTTTTGCCATAATTTTTGATCATGTAACAACTTGGTTCTTTGAATATGATCATTTAAGGTCATTCTAGATCGTTGAACATATTCCGGTTTTGCTCAGTAGGGTTGGCTTCATAACATCGGAAAATTACCTCTCTGACCCTCATAACCTCTTTACAGCTCAAATCAAACCATGATCCCTATTCGGGATAAAATTTTTCATTCCGAAAAGAATACAAATTGTAATCATATCTGCACTGGAGTCCACGTCACTATCGAGGAAGCATAGCGACCAGTTTAAATTCCTGAAGAAATCGTTGAGGCCGTCCCAGTTGGCTTTCATGTATTGTCAAACTGTTCTCTTAGGAATTATTTCTCTAACTTGGTTTTGTTGGCATGAGAAATTTGCAGATATGAAACAATGGTCGAATGTGCCTAGCGGTGATAAAGCATTTATAGTGTATTTGTCAGTGTCAAAGGTAAGAAACAAGTCTAGTGTGTTTGCGGATTGACCTGCAATGTCAGGAAAGGAATTTGAGTTGAGTCAAGTTGTTTAACTCAGAAAAAATCTCGACAGACCTTCCTTCGGCTGTTGTCTGACCAGAATCGCGCAGCCACGAAGAATAATTGTGTACATTGAAATCGCCCGTAATAACGATTTCGTTGTGCGGAAAATGAGATACAATTCCTTGGATAGGTCGGATATCATCAAATTCATTAGAAATGAGTTGCTATCCAAAATTAAAAAATTATACTATTGACAAAATCTTAAATTTTGTATCTAACACTCGGGCGCCCGTCAAATTTTTAATTTGGTAGCAAAGCTGCAACTCCTACGTTATAAAATTGTTTATCTCTTATCTGTTAAGTCGAGGACTTTTGAATTCGATTGACAAACCTCTATTCTTTTATAATTTTTACCTCGGAAACTGTTGATTTTCAGTGATATTTTATATGACTGATATTTTCCTATATCTGTCAAGCAAATTCTTCTGTCAAATTCTAATGAAAGATGGAGGAATTACAAAGAAAAATTCAAAATATGTATTTGTTAAACGATCCAATTTAGTTCATATGGCGATGTTCATATTGACTTATGTTGACATCTCGCTTTTCACATCGCCCTCACACTTAATGGTGAGAAAGGGACGGTAATGTTACCAGTTTGTACCTTAGATTTTAGGTTATTAGTAGTATCGATTAGAACGTTCTATAAAAGTTAGTTTACATTTACTTCACTTTTGAACGTAAGAAACATACTGGAATTGGAATACGATTAGCTAAACAATTTGACAAAATATTCTATACAAAATAACCGTCTCTGCTACAGAAATTCAATTTCAATGAGACCATTTATAGAACTATGTAATTCTAATATTTTAGTTTAAAACTATTTCAACTCCAAATCTCTAGCCTGTTGAACTATGTATATATTAAAACTTCTGTCTTTCTACCCTTTATTTTGAATCTTCAATTCAAACTTTAGTTGTAAATTTCAATTAACATCTTAAAACTATAATGACTTTTCCAGATTCGATGACAGCAACACAAAATCCGTTTCCCAACTTCCGCCTTTAGTATTCAACTTGACTCTCCCGAATTTCCATATCTTTCAACAAAGTCTGTTTATTTGTTACAATTTCAAACCGCGGCGACAAGAAATTACAAAATATTCCACAAACATTGTTTCGAGTTTCCGTTTGCTCTTAGAACCTCTATTATTGCCACTGCCTCTTGTCTTTTCTCAAAATAAACAACATTTCTTCGCAGATAAACATTGGAAGCAACATTTCTTCTTAGCTTCTGTTTACATTGTTCATCATCATCACCAGAGTTGCTAATTGAATTTCCACGAACTGAATTGAACTCCTCGTCGTCGTCGTCGTCGGTCGTTGGTTGGGTTCTGCTGGTAAAGTACTCAACTCTCAGTTCGGGTGCCCATGTCCAGGAGAATATAATAACGTATACAGTTCCCATTTTCTGAAAGGACACCACCACAAGATGTCTCGATTGCGTTAAATCTTTCACCACACAGCACAGTGGTGAACTTATATAATCGTCCAACTTGAAGAAGGAGGTTTTTAAAACAATAGAGCGCCGCAACCAAAAACCGACCGAATCTGTCCCTAGTCGAAGTGCTGCTGGCTGCTGCTGGTCCATGGAGTGTCAAAACGATTCCTCGTTCGGAATATTGTCATCGTCTGCTGTTTATTGTGTTGCTGTTCCGAAATTGTTCTGTTTATTTGTTTATTTAACCAAAGTGGAGCAGTCAGGACCTTTCGTTTATGTCATCGTCTGATGATGGGCTCGGCTCGGGTTGTTGACCAATTTGACAAGAAAATTCTTTAGCTTATATCTGTCTGCAGGACATATCTCACCATTCCGGGTGTTTGAATAAATATCCTTACACAATATTCCAACAACTTGTTCAGCTACATTCATCACGAGAATGTCATAAGCATTGTGCCTAAGTAAACAAAACTGACGTTCAAAGACGGCCTCAGTTCGAGTTCGAGGGTCTACCCGAATAATTTGGTTTTGCTAAAAATAAACAGCCCCTAGCTGTCTTTTTTGTGTTGGTTTTTTTGTTTCGTCCTTTCTCCGTCCAGTTTTACGGGAGTCCACTTGAAATGGAAATTTATTATCCCTAAACCTGGATGGATAATAATTAAGGAGTGAAACCAAATTGAAACAGACTCACAGGAACTCAATGAATTCCGTTGAAATGTACAACAGGAAGTTCAAGAGGACGGGCGCATAAATGTAATACTCGAGGTATCTGCCGTATCCTACCCATCTTACTGCTGGCTGTTGAGCATCACAACTCCTGTGGTCGTTAATTACAAGGATTCTCATTTTCTTTTGCAGCAGTAGATGCTATAGTCCTTGTCTAGTAGATATGATAATATAGAGCCTTGGTACAGACAGTGTGAAGTGTAACCTCTGTGGAAAAAAAAAAGAATTTACCAGAAAAAGAAAAACTTGAGGGTAAAATGTATTCGAAGGAGCCTAAACTGATGATAATGACGAGAGGAGGAGCAAGATAATAATATACATTTCTCCAGGTATATAAGTCTCCAATTTGTTGGACGATGATAATATCCTAGTAAAAGAGAGTATAAGGATGGTAGTTAACATTTAGCTTAATGGAATTAGCGTTCTGTTGGTTTATAATTTTCAATTTTCGGTGAAGATTGGATTTCGTAATAAAGTCCGGGAGATTTGTGGAGATGTTAAGTGCTTTGGACGGGGTTTTATGGGGTGAATGGTTTTCATAGGACTAACTAAGTGTATGGCGAATGAATGTTCGAAACAGTTTCAAAGTATTTTAGCAAAATCCAACAAGAAACAGGATTAACAAATTTTAAAATTCATTGACATTTAAACGATGAAGGAAAATCTCCTCTAAAAGCCTGGAATTCAAGAGATAAGAAATGTTTTGGACATATTTAGTACTTTACGATTTAGTGTCAGGTTTTTTTTATTCATACTGTCCTGAAAAATTATTGCATCCCATGATTAGCATTGAAGTTTTAGACTTCATTTGATGCTCTGTCAAAATTTCTCGATTCTTCATCATTTCCAAAATATTTTTTAATGGTGTTTTACATTGGTAAAAAAATATCAAAACCATTTTCAGCTGTCACCATGCAAATTAATTTTTAAATAATGATACAAACAAAAACTACACGAATCGCATTTGATTCGCCGAAAAAATGTTTGGATTGAAATCAGAATTAACCAATTGGAAACCTCATTAGCCATCGCATGGCCGGGAATAGAGAAGAAGAATATCCTCCGTTGAAAGAAGAAAACAAACGCAGCCTCTACCAGTTCAAGGTGATAGAAAAGTCTCAAGACCGAAACGATATCCGGAGTGGTATTGCCGCAGAAAAAAATGTCTGCCACATTTTCTAAAACCAACAGAGCCATTTGTCTAGTTGTTGTTTAGAAACTGCAAGCAATATTTTTTTATCCATCAAAAATTCTACACATTGAAATCCTTAGGTTTATAGAATTCGAGAGTCAGTAGCTTCACAAACGGAGGTCAAATTCTATTTTGACGTATACATAGTATTTCGTTCTAAATGTCACCCAAAAACCTAAAATTGCTCTTTTCGGAGCAAAACGAAATTTTAGGTTTTTTCAAATTTTTGGAGAGTTTTTAATCAATTAAGAAATTCCTTTCTTATTTTGATCTGACTAATAATTGGTCTTATTAAAAAATAAGCTTTTAAATCCAAGTGAATCGTCCGATAGTTCAAATCACTTAGTAACTATACTGCGTCTCCACCGAACGATAATTTGAGATTTACTCAAATCTACTTGAAATCTTCTTGAAATCACTAGATTTACCATACAAAAATTAATCATCTCGATTCCAAATTTCAAATAAATCTACTTGAAATCTACTGTACTGAACGGATTCACTTTTCCATTTCCAATGAATTTGACAGTTTGATGGAAGAAAAAAAAAAAACAGTCTGTTGACAAACTGAACAAAAAAAAAAAAAACATTTTAGTAACTGCCGCAAAAACTTTTGGCTGAAGCGTATTGGTAAATACGATTGTATTTTAGTTGAACAAAAAAGATTTTAAATATTTGTATTTCTAAGGAAAAGAAAATCAAAAAGCAAAAAGAAGGACGTTGTGGTCGAAGAAAGAGAGTTTCTCGTTTTCAATCTTTTATGCAGTAACATTTTTGTTTTCCTCAGAGCAATTATTTTTAAAATATACATTTGGCGTTTTTTTCCTCTGATTGATTTTTTTTTTCTTCATTTAAATAATTTAAAACTAAAATTTTAATTTCAGTTCAGAGCATTCTTATTCTATTTTTAATAGCCAACAAAAGTTTCAATTGTGACACTGCTTCTAATTAAGATTTTAGATGTCAAAATTAATCTAACAAGTCCAGTGGAAAAACTACTAAATTATTTTAAATCAAACTAGAAAGTAATCTAGATTATCGTTCAGTGGAAACGTAGTATTACTGTCGATAGTTCACGTCGTCGTCCAATAGATGCTCATCACTAGCTGAAATGGGTGTATTCATGCTATGATTTAGAATGGTTGCATTCAGTACTGTTGATAAACTAGACGCATCCAGTTATTTTAATGAATTTGACACTGAGTTTACATTATAAGCATTAGTTATTAATTCGTTTTAGCGACGGTGTAAAGTTAATTCGACTTTACAACGACTCTAAACCTCTAAAGCTTATTTATAAAAAAAAAATACTCGAGAAATAGAGGCGAGGTAAGCCAAAACTGGTTCATAGGAGGATTAAAGCCATTGTAGTACAAAAAAAAGCAGTATAGAATTCATTTCAGTCCCATGACACTGAGGGATGCAGATTTCCACTTGAAGTATCAATTTTTGAAAGAAAATAGCAAGAAATTAATAGTTATAGCTCGGCCTTTCCTAAGCGATGATTAAATATCTTAATTTATTTGCAATTCGCGGCAGCTATACAATATTGAAGAAAAATGGAAATGAGCTATGGTTTGTTAACGTTTATAATATCCAGAGTTATAGTTTGGTGATTTTTTGATAATATATTTGACATAAAGAAGGCGTAGCTAAAACGGCTTAGAAAATATTTTATAAATAAGGATTTGTTTGACATTTCTTAAACCAGAAGTAAATGCTTCGACTCGGTTTAACTATTCCGAGGTTGGAGCGAGTATTAGTGAAATCTAATAAATGAGGCTGTATGAATTTAAGTTTTTTTTGTTACAAAATTAACAATCATGCTACATTGGCAACGAAGATCCAGAGTTTATATAAACAAATTAGACTTTTCGAATCAACAAATATAACTTAGTCATAGAAGTTAAATAGTAGACATAGTATAGGGGTAAGAGGAGCATTTGTAAAAGCTGGTAAATTGGTGGACTTATGATCGAGAGCAATAAAATCAATAAAAACCCGTTCATCCAAGTATAGAAAAGTTAAACTTTACTTAGCTGAATTGATGCTTCAAAAGTGGAAATCTGGAAATAAAAGATGTGTTGATAGGGTGCAAGCGTCAAACCATCAGTTGAAAGAAGCATGCCCGATAAAGCAAAGAGATGATATCTCAAAAATGAACTATTGATTCATATCTCTGCTAAGCAACGTATATCAAATCCAACGTATTGTGTTAATTTCTTAAGTCAGTTTGCAATATTTTAATCCGCAAACCGCAAGTATCAGTGTAGATTGGAGACACGCAGGTTGACCATAGACCAAATATTCTCATCAAAAATTCCAACGATACCCATCATATCTTTCAACGAAAAATTTGCATATGATATCATTCATCAACAGGAAGTTTAAAGGCGGCTTTGGTCGACCTCGGGATACCTAAAAACCTGATTGCGTGACATTAGAAAACACGCTTACAGTATTCAATATCTTCTTCGAACTTTTTAAAACACGCTCAGCTTGTAGAAGATGCCGTATCTTCTGAATTTTTCTATCCCGGTCTTCTAACCGATCACCTTTAATACTAGAGTATGCATCAGACGATATCGACATCATACAAAAAAGCTGGTATGGAGACCTTAGAAGTGATTGAAAAACACATGAAACAAGTTTTTCTTAAAGTAAACGAGTAGAAGATTGAAAGATTTAATACCAACAGTAAAAAAGGATTATTCCAACACTAAGCAAATAACGTCACTATTGAAACATATCAACAACTTCAACAATAACTTGAACTCTACAAAATACTTCACAAACGTTTCCAAGCAATACCGCCAGTTCTTCCAGAATGTTGGGATCTTTCGACAGAAAAATTCTTTGATGGATATTTGGTTTTAGATGCAAGGAGAGTGAAGGAAAAAATACAACCACTTACTTCGATTAGCTGTACCAGAATGTGGAAATAGTAAAGAAATTCAAAACACGTCAATGGACAACAATAGTCGAGCCAAGAGAGTCTTTGAATCCCAATCTAAATGTTTTAGGTGATAAGGAAGTTTGAATCTACGAATTTAAAACTAATCCATCGCGGATTCTAGAGTGATTGGTCTGGATGACTAGAGGAAGCGAGCTCGGGAGGAAAAAGATTGAAAAGCTGCAGTGTCTCAGGATGGAACCCATAATTATAAGGTATTTTAAGACTCTTGGTATTTAGCAGAAAAAACTTATTTTGATTCACTGTCATTATGTCCCAAAATATATTCCGTTGTTTCAATTTTGTCTGAAATGGTTAAAGGAAGTAGGTAATTTCCAGAAGTTCCAGTTGCTGAAATAATAGAAGAATAGGAAAGATATTCGTTGGTTCAGTGGATTGAAAATTCATAGAATTCTTCCTAGATTTTATCTTGAACTCTCACCTCCAAGTTGGGAGTTAAGAACTAGATGGACAATCCTTTTCTAACGCTATTCAACAAAAACACTAAGACACAGTTTTCAGCTATATAATTTGAATGAAGCTAATAATGGGAAAAGATTTTTTCACCAAGAATTTAAGTCTATCAATCTAAATAATCCATTACTTTCCTAACTCTCTATTATCCTAGGACCTAAAGAGCAAAAAGCCAATTTGACATCAATCAATCGAATCGATTGGTTGCAGACTCCTGGCGCCATGTACAATTTTTTTGGCATTGTTTTCATCGCACAAAGCCCACCCGAGCAGACACCCATAAACTTCCTTGTTTTTTAGGTCAAAACCTATGAAGTAATGTACAATTGCAATTCAATTAACAAAACAACCACAAAATGAAATATAGAAAAGAATTTCGCAACAATGGCTAGAATGAGGCAAGGAGAGAGCTGTCATCGTGAGAAAAAATAATACCCAATAGTTTATAGCCTCATCTATCGTCGTTTGTTTTTTTAGGTGTCATCAATTTCACAGGTGGAAACACTAGCCGTCATCAAATTCAGACATATTTTCTGGATTTGTTCCAAAAACCGGGAAACAATCGTTTTATTCGGTTTTTTACGATTCTATTTCTATTTTCGTGAAAACAATAGAACGGCGCGGCGGCGAAGGCAGCGGCCTATTGTTCGATTTGAGGCGCACACTATTATCACGGAATCACTGGGAAACCACCTCTTAGACTTCTTGCATTGTTCATCTGCACAACCCTCCCCTGTTTTAGGGTAGGCAATAGGCATACAACCATATACTGTTATTGTTTCCACTTGACTTGTGTCCACGTTTTTCTTTTCTATTTCGATTTCGATTTCGATTTGCTTTTGTTTTCGATTTTGAGTCTGAGTTATGTTTTTTGGTTCCTCGAAAGAACAATTTTAGTATATGTGGTTTCCATTGTTTTCGAAACAGGACAATGTACCTGTTTAAAGGGACCAACGAACATAAACATGGCGCAACATACAAATTCCTACACACAAACTAATTGTTATGGTCACCCTATAAACTACGAGACGAACGATGGGGGCAGCTATGAACATAAATAATACGATTTCCAAGAAAAATATAGTTCAATGGGGCAGAATCTTAAAAAAAAAAAAAACTAGGTAAGCCCATACAAAAGATACAACCATAAAAGGACATTCGTGGCGATGCATGTAAACAAAGTTGAATTTATTCTGAAATCAACTAGGATACGTGAGTAATCTAAGATTATCACGCATGAGAAGTTTTTGGGGATACTCGCATTATTGAACGTACTTGTTGCCATACAGCTGGATTTATTTCTCCATTTAGACTTTTTTTTGGTATTCAAGGCGGCCAAGGGTCATGTTCATCATCTTGAAATACAAAAGGATAGTTTTTGTGAAAAGATTTGTGTGGAATTAGATGGAAGACTCGTAACAAAAGAGAAGAATTATTGATTAGGCAAAGGATTTTATTCGGATAAGTGGTAGATAATTTGGGGATTAGCAAAGGGTATTTCGGAATGCAGAGGCTCAAAAAGTTAGTTTTTCTTTAGTTTATCGAAATTGACCAGAAGCAGACAATAAATCACAAACAACATACCGAAGAACAACAACGTTGAAAGGTTTAGGGAATACTCACATGAAGTAACAATATTACTTTCGGAAAAAAAAAAAACATTTAAGCTTTAATAAAACATGTATGATAACTCAAACTAGAAGAGTGTGTTTTATTAAAAGGAACATTTGTGAATGTCTTATTTCTTCGCTAGCCTCGATATCTTAGAACACGACTTCAATAGATATTGGCGCAAAATTTTAATTGAATTAGTACGATGCTAAAGCTATTAGGTTAAAACAATGAATTTGCAAATTTTAATCGAATATAGCATCATGCTTTCTCTAACCTTTTATTAAATCATCGAATACCTACTTTATTTTTTTTAGTATCGTGCTAGCTTCATATGACTCTTTGACATTTGCAAACATCAAAAAAGGTTCGTGTACTCACTTTTTTACAGGAAATGTCATTGTTTTAGGTGTGTTCAGAAGCAATTTAATACAATTCTTTTAGTACGATACTAGTTAGAAAATGAGAATGAGTTAGTAATTAGCTCAACCTGCTGGAACTCAATTACGTGTTGACTCAAAATTCGTGCATTTTATTTCTTTAAGCCAAGACAGAACTTCATTAACCGCCATAAGTGATTGGGAAGACGAAAAGAGAAACTTAAATTCAGTCTGTCTGAGTACCTACACCTTCACCAACCCCGTCGTTAGTTTTTGATTCATATGGGTGTAAAAATGGATTGAATCATCTTCCAGGAATGCAATGTCCTCACAGATTTCTCTACAAGGGATAGTTACCTCAAAGTTTAACTTTTAATTTTTACAATCTTTCATTCAAAAAAATTTTCAATTAAAACATTATTAAATTGGGTTCAATTTCAGTTATTTTTTAAAATTTCTTTATTTCAAAAACGGTCAATGATTTTTTTTTTGAAAAATTTATGTAAAAAAATGCTTGTCTTTAAAGTAATATTAAAATCTTATGGGATTATTACTTGCGACTTATATGTATGTATGTACTATAAGGCAAATTATGCATTCGTAAAAAAAATAGAACTCGAGATTTTGATCAAAGTTGACATTACGATGATAGAGAATACTAAAAAAGTTGGTCTCGCTATTATGTCAATCTGTTTTTTCGGCTTGGCCAATTTTCTTTAAGCTTGGTAAATATCATTTTTAATTTTTCCCTCTCACAAGATTTTTTTATTTTTTTTAAGACCAAAAATTACCGGTACCTGCCATACGAATTTTTTTTCTTAAAAACTGTCCCACAGAATTTAAAAACAAAATAAAAAATTTCATTTAGTTAAAGCTAGGTAATGGTTGGAAAAAGTTTTCCAAAAAAAGGTTATTTTTGGTAGCCCTCCTGGAACCATTTTTTTGTTTTTGATTTTCTCGAAAACGGTAAAGCCGATTTAAAAAATTTTTCTTATGCTAAAGCTCCACCAAAGTTTGAATATTATAACATAATAAAATTTTCAAGTTTTTATTTTTTGGATTTTTAAAAACGATTTCAAATTTTATTTTTGGAAACTCAATATTTCGAAAACCCCATGGTCGATTTTTATTAAACTTGATAAATTAAGGTTTCTTAATGTAATCTACAAGATTTGAGAAAAAAAACTTTCTTTTACCTAAGAATAAGTGTACCCACGATACAAATGTTAAAAAATGGTTTCCGAAATCGTATTTTTCTAGAAACCGTTCCGAGAATTTTGATTACATTATTTTCTTTCGTTTAATTTTTACGATCTATAATTTAATAAAAAAAAAATGAAATTAATATATTACTGACTGTACTTACCATAGAACCATTTTTCAAATTTTGAATTTCTCATTATCGGCATTACGGATTGTAATGAAATTTCTTATAGAGAAGCTTTTCAAAATTTAAGAAAATATATTTTTTGAATTTAAAAAAAATCAATTTTTTTTTTATAATTCAATATCTCAAGAACGGCTTAATATTTTTTTTTTGAAAATTATTTTTTATCCGTTTAGTAATAAAAACTTTGAGTATGGCGTAGCAAAATTTTTTCCTAAAAATGTTTTAAAAATTTTGTATATAAAAACTTATTTTTTTAAGAAGCCACTACAAAGACTTATAATTTTTGTTTGCATAAGCCAATATTTGCTTAAATCACTTGGCATCCTATTTTACCTCCAAATTAACTACTAAAGTTATTTTAGTTGATCAACTTTTTCCGATTCCTATTCCTCAGGGATTTTTCGACTAAAAATTAAGTTTCCTTACAGATTTGGTTATCTTTAATTTAAAAGTGCGTTTAATATTGATTCCGTAAAACTATCGTTCATTTACATATATCGATGAAATATTGTGAAAGTTATGATTCTTTTTCAACATTACTTTGATCACATGTTCTAATTTAAGTATGACAATAAGTAAATTCAAAATTTCTCGTCTGGTTTTGAATATTCAAATCTTACAGGATTTAGGATTTTATATTTCGGAATTCGAATGATTTTGGGATATTTCGTTGTTTTCTATTATACGAGTACATATATTCTATTCTATTTTTATACAAAAATTGAGAACAGGAAAAATGTGATGTGATCAGATCCATTTACATAAATTGAATTGTCAATTCAACATCCAAATTATTGTGACACCTAAATGCAAAGCATAATTGTGAGCAGTGCCGGATTAAGCCAGTGCGGGGCCTGTAGCAAATTCTATCAAGGGGCCCTTAGACTGTTTTAGGTTAGGCACTTATCAAGTTTATGGTATTAAATAAAACAAAACTGTTACAAACAAACTTTTCTTGATTTAATTTGGGAAAATTTATAAATACCGACTTCTCGGAGTAAATCATGTTCAATATTCATTAAAGTGAGGAGATTAAGACGTTGTTGGCTCATCGTGTTCCTCAATTCATTTTTAACACGTTTTAGTGTTGAGAAAGATCGTTCACCACTGCAGTTGGTGATCATGAGAGACAAATAAATGAGCAAAGCACTTTCAACGTTCGGGAAACAAGATTGTAAAGAATTATTTATCAACAGCTTGTAAACCTGCATTTTCAGAGCCTCATGATCCCTACTGTCAATAATACCAGCCACATCAGAATTGAGCATTAAAGCGAATTGCACTAATTCGTTGCCAAGACTGTCCTCCAAATCATCTGCGTTAACACTTACTATGGTTGCAGATATTTAATTTCTTCTGGTGGAAGAGATTTTATATGAAGGTTTTCATAATACAAATTCTATATACTACTGAAATAAATCAGCCAAGTAGAAGACTTAGCACTATTAATGGACTTGTTGAATTATTTTCCAAATCCCAACAATCTTCTTTTCAAAACTGCATAGAAAACTAAAAATTAGTTTTTGAACAATAAATTGGGAAATTTAAAGTATAGACAACTTTTAGATACATTCTCATGAAGAACTCGGAAAGTTCAAAATCACGGTGATACATTTTTTTGAAATATGAGATTGATTGCAATGACATGGTCATTGTCAGTGTAGTTGTCGTTTTTATTTTTATTTTTATTTTTTAAATACAAATTTTCATAGATCGAGTTTACAAATTTTGTCCAAGCTTAAATTGTCCGCAATTCATAAAAATTCCTTTGCTTTTTAACAAATGTTTCGAAAAATCAATTAATTTCATGTAACTGTACTTTAAAATAAAATATCCTTCCAACTGCATTTTTTGTACGAGTATATATTTATCACTATATTAACCAAGAGGCCGAGATTATTTTTTGTTAAGCCCTTGCACCCATTTTACTTAAAAATTGTCATTTAAATGCATTTTTGTTTTTTATAAATCGTAAGCTGTTTTTAATTTTGTTCAAAATAATAGCACAGCTATATTCATTCAAATCCTTGTCGATTTCTCGTTTTTTTTGGGCACACAAAGTCCTTCAGAAAACTTTCTATGAAAAAGTTAGAAATTCCACAAAAGTGACAACCGCATTGCAGCAATTAATTTGTTTCCTCGTCAAAAGACAAACCATGAATAGGCACCAACAATATAGCCAAAAAAAAAAGGCATAAACTCTGTGAAAAGTTTTCGACACAGTTTCTAAAAAAAACTTTCAACATGATGTCGTTTACCTCAATTTCGTCAGATTTTTCCTTTTTTTTTGTATTTTTTGTGTAAAAGCTCCTTAATTGTCCATATTTACTGGTTGAAATAAGTTTTTTACTCACACCAACGAATAATATTCCATTTTTCCTCATCAAAAATTCACTACACAACCGAGAAAGTCGAAATTATGTTAAAAAAGGAACATTCGAAAGTGAAAAGTATCCTTTTTTGCCTACACGAAAAAATGGCATACAAATTTGTCATCATCCTCATTCCTTTCATCGTTGAAACCGTGTTGACATTTTTTCTCAAAAATGAATGTTTATATTTTGTGCTTTTCATGCTTCATTACCAAGCATATACACTATATGTAGACACACACACATACAGACCTAATGAAATTAACCTTTGACATATCCCCAACAGGATACACTGCAGTATTTATACAAAACAGAAATGTGATTATTTATTCTGAAATATAAAGCAAATTACATATACTTTTTAATCCTTATCCGAAATACACACATGGACTTTTGTGAGATTGAAGTTTCGTATCGTTGGCACATCGCATGTCCTTGTTGAAGGAGTTTTATAAGTATAGATGGTGTACACTTGATTTTGAACAACTGGCATGAATTTTTCCGTTTTTGAAAAACGTAATTTTTCTTGATCACGCACGTACTTCCCGACCAGTGAAAATGGACTATTATATTATCCTTCGTATGACATGTTGACAATTCCTAAATGTCCTTAACAGCGACATTAGCAATTAACTTAACTACATCACTTTTTCGGGTGAACCGTTCTCAAGAGGAGACTCACTCAATGTTTGTATAATGTCTAAATCTAGGTCATGTTATAATCTAACCCTCAGTGCCCAGAGAAGCTTAGTAAATTGCTTGATCCTTAACACTAATTGCTTATACAGTGAAAGCCAAAAAACAGTCAAAGGACACACTCACGCAAACAAAACAAAAGAAGGCGATATGAAGAAGGATATACGAGGGAGGGTTGGTTTTGTTATGAAATAATCCTTGATCTATATTTGCTTAGCCGTTTTCTGGCAATATGTGCAGTTAAACAAAACTTGCAAGGATATTTATTTTAAAATCACAGAAATACTTACTTCGTATCCTTCACACCCACACGAAATGTGAAAGGACAAAAGCAAGTGTACTGCATTTCTCTGGTATCCTAATTACTTTGTTTCAAAAACTGGGCATTCGAAGGACATAATGTATTCCACATCTGTTGTAAATCAGAAATTGTACACTTTGTGTCCTGTTTGAGTTTTGCATGGTGTCCTTAGAATATTGTTTTGTTTTCTCTCTTTGATGGTGTAACATGAGCTCTTAGAAATTATGAAAAAGTCTTAAACAAAAGTTGTGGTTGCTTAAAAGGGCGGTCTTGCTGATGGTATTCCGGTTTTGTAAGGATTTTTTTGTTCTTCTGTTTGAGTTGTGAGTTCTTTAAGGAGGTGTGGACTAAAGTGTCAAATTTAAATGGCTTCTTGAGAGTTTGCTTGAGTAGTTTTTGGAGTGTGGCATATTATTTAGCTGATGGTGTGGTTTAGGTTTTAATGCAATGATTTTATTTAGGTACACTTTATGGGTAAAGGATATTTCTTATGGCTTCCTTATGATTATGAGTAATGAAGTTATAAGTAGATGGAAGTGCAATGTGTTATTGTAGGGTTTCACTACTTGTTTCGATAATTATTTATGCGTTCTTGTTCTTAAAAAGACTAAACGGTTCACTGATTACAAACAGATTTTTAAGGTTTTATGAACAGAAGTATTTATGACAGGCACAGGATGATCATATTTGTGAACAGCAAGTCATATTTTGAAGATACTTCAGAGGATTTTTGTTGTGTGGAAGGTTTTAAAAGAAATGTTAACATATTTTGAATTGAAGATTTTACTTTCTGGTGTTTTATATTTCAAGAGGTGCTTACAGCGACTTCGTTTGGTGACGTGCATCGGAAACATCAAATTTTCCATTAATCAGACCGAATTTTACCAATGCCATTGATTCTGTTGGCTTTCGGGGTAGTGGTGGCTTGTATTTTATTGGCATAGACCTGTGACTTAAAAAAACACCCTATAAGAAGTCTAACGGAGTTAAATTGCACGATCTCAGTGGTCAATTCACATCGCCTCGTAACGTCGGTGTTTATATCATTCAATTCGGGATAAAAAATTGGTTATCATTGACCGATAGTGCTCGCCGTTAACGGTGAGGGGTCTGCCAACGTCGTTCTCAAAGAAGTAAACACCAACTTCTCATTAATCCACAAATAGGCCTCGTCCCTGAATATGATTTTTCGACCGAAATTAGGGTCAACTTCCAACTGCTCGAGAGCCTAGTTAGCGTCGCACAGTGGGGCCATTTGTATGGGAGAGCGGAAAAAGTCCATAAAAACCGAACCACTTAACCGATTTGGATGAAATTTTCAGAAATGAAAGTAATTTCAGAAAGAAAGCTCCACAAAAAAATTTCACCCAATGCCACGTCTACTAACAAAAAAATCGTCAAAATTGATAAAAATCCAGGTTTTGTTCCAAGTAAAGGTTAAAGATGGTGATTTTTTTGAAGGCAGTTAGCCATTCAAATTTTCCACACCCTCTTACACCTAATTTTTACTGATATGACATTAAGCACTATTTTTTTTACTAAAACAATTCACTAATTTATTCAATATTGTTATCATATATTCCTAGCTGTAAGTAATGATTGTAAATTTTTCCCAATTATTGAATAAAGATTATACAAATACAATACAAACATTCCATTTAAATAGTAGAAGTGAACGAAAAATGATTTTTTTGCAAGATTTTGTAACTTTAAATCTGCTAACTGGGCGGATTTGCAGGTATTTGCAGCTAAATTTTGTTTGAATGTAATCTTTGACGTGTCTACATCGAGAAAATAGCTATCTCAGACCAGAGGAAAGTGGAGCTTTTTTTTAATTGACTGAAACTTTCCATTACCGTGGACTGAGTCTTATTTTGTGCTATCGTAATTCACTCAATTTTTTTTCGCTGAGTTTGACCGCTGTATTGTATTATTAGCCATCCTAAATAAGCGAACAAAAACAATCCCATTTTTAGTTCATCCCGAATAGACGTAACACCCTAGGGAAGTTAAATCAAATTCTAACACTATTTCAAATATTTTGACTTTGGAGCGTCTATTTAGGTTTTAAGACTTCAGTTTTGACTCAAAGCCTTTATGTACCCAGATTCTCTGGCTAATTTACCGTGAGACCGTGTACTCTGATCTTCTGGTTCGTTCGAAGTTTGTACGGATGTAGGTTCAAATTTGGGTTGACTCGACTTGACCACGTTGCGAATAGTCTTCTCAAAATGAAGATTATCGGTACCGTAAAATGGGCGAAGTGAGCGAAATTTTGCCCACTTTGTTGTATAAGTGACAGCTAATTTGACAGATGTTTTGAGACATGTGTTATTTACTACGATAGTATCGTGATATACCAGCGAACTGCTTTCCTGTATCACCTATACTCAACTTGCGTATAGTAGTAAAAGGAATTACAAAGGGGTAAATTACAGAGGTCAACGATACGCTTGAAGAAGAATGAACAGGAGATTCCATCGATATATAATTTTTTGCTATATACAAAATAATAGTATGTAAACTATTAAAAACTTTAAATATTTTAATAAATATAGAAATAAAGATGTAAGATCTTAGTAGCACTTTGGATAGAACCCCGGTAAGCCGCCGAGCGAAATCTCAGACTTTGACAAAAGAACATCACATGGGTAAATAAATTATTGTGTTTACATTTAAAAGCAAATCGTTTAAGTCTTTTGACAATTCCAAAAGAAAGTCAGGAAGGATTCTAAATACCATGTATTTCAGAGGTTTCGAATCATCGAAATCAGAGGCCAAATCACCGCTTCCGTGATCGAGTGAGTGAGTCACATCAGTTATCGAATGAACTAGTGAGCACTTTGGCATGATGGCATTCGTAGACTAACGTATCATGTAACTATTTTTTTTTTTTTTTTTTTATAATCTACCCGCGCTCAAGGGATTATGATTATCCTTTAAATGTTTAAACACAGCGCGGGCGTGAAGTTAATGAAGAGAAAGAAGGATAGGAAAGATGAGTGGCACGATGTTCTGAGACTAAAGGTGGTTGTCTCAGATTTTTTATCTCCAGGGATGGCGGCTGAACTAAAGCGGAGAAATTCCGTGTTTTATTTCTATGTCACTTATAATTCACATTATTTTATTCGTAGTCATCCTTGTTGGGCATACTAGTTTTAACTCAATTACATGTTGTTAGTGTTATGCCTGAACAACATGTAATAAATAAACCAATAACCCATTGATGACAATTTTTAGAAGGTTTTTAATGGAATTAAAGCGACATAGACGACGGCAGGGATCGAACCTGTGATCATGAGGTTGACAGGCGAGCACACATCCATCGCGCCACGGCCACCCTTAAAATTTTAAATCGTAGTAATTCTATTCTACTACATCGAGTCTTTATTGATTTTTATCGAGTCTTTCTTGCTTGACATATGAAATTTGTATTTATTTAATTTATTTTTGGACAAACAAATTTCATTTTTCTGTAAAAATAACAAATTTTTCGCGAGTTTTCAGTCTTTATTATAAGCATTTGAGGATAATTCTAAATATCTACTAAAAATGGACTATTTGTATTTATCAAGCGATTCAGATGGTGAGAATTTAAAAAATATTTTTCTACGTATGTACATATGTACTTGTACATATGTACATACATAATGTAACATTTAATTCACATCAATCAGAAGATGAAATGTACCAAGCTATGGAGCGCAGACTCCTAAGGGACAAAAGCAATCCTCGGTCATTGTCAAATTCTGCGTAAGTATCCAAAAAATATACTTGTACATGCATTAAAATTACCAAATATATATATGTACATATATGTATTTCATTATGTTCCCGGAAACTAATTAAAATCTTCATTCAATAGAAACGAAGGTCACCCTCAGGCACAGTGAATGGAAATTCGTTTGAAGTAGCAGTGTGCATCAATTTATCAAAGGGCACGGTAGTGCCCAGCCAAGTTCTGGCACTACACCCTTTTTTACAGGAACAAACTCAGGCGATTTTTTACCCCTTCTTATCTTCAGTACCAATGAAGTCAGAAACTTAAAACTCCGAATATATACTAAGCTAGTCAGGCACAGGCGCCTCACCAAATATCAATTTTCTAGCATAATCGGTTCCTGAGATATAAGGCCTCAAAAATCACAAAAACCGTAACTGACTGACTGACTGACTAACTGACTGACTGACTGACTGACAGATCATCAAAATTATGGAGCACTTCCCGACATCGTAGAATCTTGTAATTTTGCACAACGGTAGGTCTTGTCATGCAAGCAGAGGAAAAAATCGAAAATTTGAAATTTTCCATTCAGGGGGCGTGGTATCCGCCCACTTTCACCGAATTGTCTCCGAATTGGTGTTGGTTGAATGGAGCACTTCCGACTGCTGTAAAACGATGAAATTTGGTGAACCGGTAGGGCTTATATTGTATATAAAGAAACAAAAATAAACACCAAGGTTTTCCTTTCGGGGGGCGTGGTATCCGCCCACTTTCTCCGAATTGGTGTTGGTTGAATGGAGCACTTCCGACTGCTGTAAAACGATGAAATTTGGTGAACCGGTAGGGCTTATATTGTAAATAAAGAAACGAAAATAAACACCAAGGTTTTCCTTTCAGGGGGCGTGGTATCCGCCCACTTTCTCCGAATTGGTGTTGGTTGAATGCAGCACTTCCAACTACTGTAAAACGATGAAATTTGGTAAAGTGATTTGGCTCAAATTGCATTCGAAGAAAAAAATATAAAATTAGCGGTTTCTTATTCAGGGGCGTGGTATCCGCCCACTTCCTCAGAACTGATGTAAATTATATATGGCGCACTTCCAATTGCAGTAGAACAATGAAATTTGGTAGAACGGTAGGTCTCAAGTGGCATATAAAGGACCAAAAATAAAAATTGATCTTTTCCATTCAAGGGCGTGGTATCCGCCCACTTTCTCAGAACTGATGTAAATTATATATGGCGCACTTCCAATTACAGTAGAACAATTAAATTTGGTAGAACGGTAGGGCTCAAATCGCATATAAAGGACCGAAAATAAAAATGAGGTTTTCCATTCAAGGGCGTGGTATCCGCCCACTTCCTCAGAACTGATGTAAATTATATATGGCGTATTTCCAATTGCAGTAGAACAATGAAATTTGGTAGAACGGTAGGGCTCAAGTCGCATATAAAGGACCAACAAAAAAATTGAGGTTTTCCATTCAGGGGGCGTGGTATGTTTAATTTATATGGAGCACTTCCGATTACTGTAATTAAGGTAGGTATGTTAGTGTTATGCATCTTGCCAGGATAAGAAGAAATAATTGAAGCGCAAATCAAAACAACCAATAACAAAAAGAAAATATACCAAAAGAAATAGGAAGCTTTAAACTAAGTTGAGTACATCCTTCTATCTTTCCGTATCTTTCGGGATTTTGACATGGCAAAATATTAAAATCTTTGCAAAAAGGAGTGAGATCAGACCAAAAACATAAATGTTAAAAAAAGAGCCAAGTTCTTCTATACAAAAACCTTTGTGTAACAAGTCAGCCATGAAAAGTACTGAGATCTAAAAGTACGCCAAATTCTTACTTCATGAAGCTTTAATACCGAATATTTAAAGTAGAATAATATTGAAACAGCTACAATGTAATAGAGAAATTGTTGGGAATTTACTTATAAAGAAAAAGCAACCGAGTCTGAATTCAATGAAGTTTATTACAAGACTAAAATATATATATAGGTTTAAGTACAAATAAGTTATATAATGCAAGTGTAATTGTAAATAAAAAAGTGTATAATAGTAATAGGGAATTGCCAGAACTATATTTTCAACAGAAATTTTATTATTTAATGATTACTGACTAAAATTTGATGGGCTTACTTGGCAAGTTTTTTTTTATGCCCAATTCAAACGGTTTTAAAAACTTGACCAGTAAGCCCATCAAATTTTACTCAGTAATCATTAAATAATAAAATTTCTCTATTACATTGTAGCTGTTTCAATATTATTCTACTTTAAATATTCGGTATTAAATCTTCATAAAGTAAGAACTTGGCGCACTTTTAGATCTCATTACTTTTCACGGCTGACTTGTTACACAAAGGTTTTTGTATATAAGAACTTGGCTCTTTTTTAACATTTATGTTTTTGGTCTGATTCAGTATTTCTTGGTTCTACTAGGTATAGTAAGATTTTATAAGATAAATACATAATAATTTATCTATTATTGTATTGTAATCCATAAGTTAATCGAAAAATAAAGAGAAATATGAATGTATTTGCAGGCAAAAATATGTGTTTTCTGTTCCTTTTATTAGGTGTATACATCAAAGTTAATATTTTTCCAATAACTTGATGAGATTGGAGATATCACTAACGAATAAAATTCAGTTCGATAACTGATGAGAGAATGTCAAATTATTGTACTAGAGAGACTATTCGAAGACGTGAGCTGTAATACCAAACTCACATAATTCAGTCTGATGCGGTAATTTGGCCCCAGATTTATTTGCTTAGTCAGTTTTCGCTGAACAATGTGACAAATAAGATCGATACTGGATTTATAGAGTTAAGTAGTTCAGAAGTTCATTCTGCTTTGAAATCACTGCCGTCTATTTATAATTCTGGGGGTCAATAATTCTCTGTCTGTAAAACTGTGAAGTGATAAGTTTTTTCACAACTTCACACACTATCTGATTGGCAATTTATGAAAAAAAAAATTATACATATTTCAAAATATTTTCAAATATTAAATCTGTTTTCACACTCAAACGATTTTGTGAAGAGCCCTGATAAAATATGAAAATAACAAACAAAATTATACTTAAAAATGAGTATCCTTTATCTTCCACGCCGTGATCAAACATAGCTCTGATTGTATTTTCTCACAAGTCCCTATTCATAAATCAGGTTCTGGAAATGATGTAGAAAACTATGGGGGCATTTGAAAAATCTCAGCAATTCCCAAATAGTTTGAAAGTATGGTGAAAAATAAGCTTGACTCTCTAACAAGTGAATATTTATCGGATTTTATGGTTTTATGTCCGATAGATCTACCATTACGAATTTGGCATATGTATTTCACTTCGTACGTCATCAAAGCTATGGAACAAAAACTTGAAGTGGACGCAGTATACACATTCAAGTAGCTTAGATTGCAGATATGAGTTGCTCAAAAGAAATTAAGGGTACATCAGGTGCCCCCCAAGGCAGCCACCTCGGACCTTTGCTTTTCATATTTTTCATTGGTGATATCATTTCAATCTTCAAATATTGTAAATGCATGCTGACGATTTAAAACCATCCTGGAAAGTCTCTAAGCTTGGTGATTGTCAACTTATAACATACATAAATGGTCTTAATTTATAGGTAAATATAAATAAAACACCCGACTGAATCGGACAAACTTGCTCTTACGTAAAAGACTTAAAAATTTAAAAATTTTAAAATTAATGTTACGATGGGCGCTAAAGAGCCATGTTAACCGACATTTTTTTCCTGAAATTGAAGGCATGGATTTAAACGACCTCTGGTGGGGGCACCATACAACACAGCCCGTGTCTCAACCGATCTTTTGCGCACCAAATCGTGTTATCAGACAACTGGGCGATGGCAATCGGCCGCCTTGGAGCTGCGATTTGACAGCTTTGAACAATTTATTTGTGGGGAACCGTGAAGAACCGATGTTATACCAACAATCCAGAAACGATTCAAGCACTTAAGTACAATGTCATCCAAGCAATCCGTGAACTACAGTCTGAAACCATCAACTAGGTCTTGGAAAATTGGAGTGACAGAATGCGCTAGTGCATAACCAGCCGAAGCAGCCACTTGAATGACGTTGAGTTTCATAATTAATGGAAATATTTGCTCATACTAACAAACTCATAGTACAAGTGAAAAATTTAATTTTGTTCATTTTATTGCATTTTTAAAAAGAAACTTGTATTTGGCCCACCCTTGGCGCACATTTCGTATTTTCAGTCTTCGTATATCATCAAAAATTTTAGAATACTTCTACATCTTCGTATCCTAGAATTAATGTTTGCTTATATCTTGTGTAATATTTTCATTGTTAGAATATTTGCTCAGTAACTTCTTGTTTCCTTCCGACTATTAGCTTGTTTGTACTGATCCCATAATTAACAACTCGAGTCCTATACCCAGGCGTAAATCCATCGAGCTTAAGAGCATTTCATCACCTATATAAACTCTAAGCTCCTATGCTAGGCCTCGAAACTCTGTAACCATTGCTGCAACTCTTCATTTAGCATTCATTGGCAAAACTATCCGAAAAACCCTTTATTCTAATTTACAACATTTCGATGGATTAAATCCGAGTTGTATTGCATTTGTGTGCCAATTGGCAAAATATTGATCCGGTTTTTCGTTGCAATCGCACAGACTTGTTTATTGCTGCTGCACACACTTGTCCACCACACATACGAACTGTGACTATTGGAACAAGTCGAGTACTAAGCTCAAAATAACTTTGTATATGACAAAATGCAGAAGAGGTAGAGGTACAGTGCGTGCTTATCTGTGTATTTATATGGAGTGCGTTGTTTTTCGTCCTTACCCACAGCCACAACTCCAAATTTTGTAAACTGATTCGCCTTAATTGCTATAAACACTTTGTCCACCCACCGTTTTACTTAAATATCTCACCCTGTTACCGTTATACGGATTTCATTCTCATGCAATGGAAAAGCGTAAGCGTATCCAATTCAGGTTGCAAAGACTTATTGATTGCATTTGATCACGTTACCAATTGAATAAGGGCACTGAAAAAGTCCAAATGGGATTCCCCGGGATTTGTTAACGGAAATTCCCAATTCGGGAATGACCCAGTTCAATGGAATTGGTCACGAATCCTTGTTCATTTTTATTCTAAATAGACGTTAAAAGTTCAACCCCACTCTCTCTGGTTCTGTCCTAAGTCCAAAGTAAACAACGAATAACACAAAAACCCCTAAAGCCCTCCGGATGCTTTTAAGGGTCACCACTCATCATTGCCACGCAGAAATGTTTGTTTTTTGTTTATATAGGCCACCCCAACAGGCACTCGGGGATAGTCACCCTATTTTCACCTCATCCCTCCATATCGATGTTTTTTTTTCGTCAGGGACGAGAGGATACGGTAAAAATGGAACTAAATTTAACGGTAATAGAAGAAAGTATCCACCAAATGGCAATTTGAGGGGATAATTTCTAAAGAGTGTTTGATTGGGGGTGAAATTGCTGTGTTGGGCTGTTTTACTGATGGCAGCGCCACAATAAGGGCTGATCAGATAAGTTCAAGATGGAGGGATATGATGTTGTAGGGAGTCAAAAAAAAAAAAAAACAACCAAAAACACAACACGCAAAAAGTCCTCGGAATATTCAATAAAGGATTTTTTCCCTTGCTGTGTCGCTTGTTTTGTGTTGGGGTTATTGCTGTTGTTGTTATTATTATTCGTTCGAGTATACCTCAGGGCCTGAGGGTGGAAGTGTAAATATGAAATTTTCGCGGTTATGATGTGGAAGTTGGGGTACTTGAGTATTTCTTAAGAGCGATAAACGCTCCATTTATGTCGATTTAGCATATTTTCGGATGACACTGGGAACTGGTGGGAACATCAAGGAGGCAATTGGAGAGACTAAAAGCCTATAGAACGGAAGAATCAGCAGGAATGTTACAGTTATTTCCATAATTTGAGAGGGATTATTATTTTTTATTGTTGGCTTGGGGTAGATATGTACATATTTTTTCTTTTAGACAGTTGATGGAAAGTTTGTTTGGGAGCTAGGTTAAGTATTGTTAACGCTTTTTCGAAGCGATCCGATAAGAGTTTACTCATCCATTTTGGTGTTTTTGTGAATATTTGATATTTCTATAGATTTTGCATTATTTTATAACGATTTTAAAATAAATGAATTTTTGTATGTATGTGTTCGATCTCGATTCAAGCCGTTTCTGCTTCAAATAACCGTGCGCTCAAATCTTTCTTGTACATAGATTCTATTTGGCAAATCAACTTGAACTTGAGATTTTGAGCACACTTCACATTGCACATTCACATTAGTAAAAGCTAACTAATGGTTGAAAATAAAATGCACGACTGGGTCGCACCAACTTGCTCTTTTGTAATAGACTAGGAATTTTAAGAACGAATGTTATTAAGAAAACTTTACATAAGCATACAATTCATTTTTACTTGCGATATAAATACTAAAGGGCAAGTTCTGCATTTGAAAAAAAAAATCGAATTCGAGATTTTGATCACTTTGATATTAAGATGATAGCGAAGACGAAAAAAGTGGGTCAGGCAATTGCGTCTGTCTGTCTGTATCCCTGCATGTATGTATCTCTGTAAGTCCCTACCTCGATCTAAAACCTAAACTACTGGAGCTATTTTCTTCAAACTCGGAACTTAAAAGACTTAAGTGATTCCCTAGAGGAGAAATTAATTTACCCAACATTTTTATGCAGGAGCTCCCTTAAATTTAATATAATATAATTAGTATATACAAATATTCGAAAAAATATGTTTTGGGTTTATTAAAAAAAAATCAATCAATGGCGAAAAATTTTAAACAATTTAGTAATACGTTAAAGTCATTTTAGTAATTTTCTAAGGATTTTGCTAATTTTAAACAATTTTAACATATTATGGTACTATCAAACATTTTACTAAACTTAAAATCACAAACTGGCTACTTTTACTTTTAGTAATTTGCTAAATCCATACAACTTCTGTCATTTCCCTCGTAAAAAAAATTGTTGTAAATTTCATTTGAGAGAATTAAATGTGTTTTTTCTTTATGATTTGTGAGCTAATTGCTTGCAAAAGTAAACTAAATGAAATAAAATGTTTTCCGGAGACGAGGTTTCGATATGTTTGAAGACTCAGCTTTGTGCAGAAAAGTGCGATGTTTCAAGTCCCGAGCAAATCCTTTTGAAGAGCTGGACGATGGAGAATCTTACTCCAGTTATAGGTCTGACAAGACAACAGTTCGGTGCTTGGTTGAAAACCTGAAAATCCAAGACCGAATTACATGCCGTGGGATTCCAATTTCACCAGAATTATTAATACTAGTTACATAACACTTCTTTGGGAGAAATAAATTGTGGTTATCACTTTGACTTCTGACAAATCAAATTATTAGGTCCGTTCCTCAGATTTTGTTTTGTTTGCTTTGTATTTTTTCACGAACTGTCATTGTTTGTCATATAGGCTGAGTTCGTAATTGCAATGTTTGTTGCCCTTGCCCTGTATAAAACATGCTTCGAATACATTTATGGACACAATTACAACAGCATGTGTAGTCAAAAATACTTTGTTAAAAATGAGTTCATAATTGCCAAAATAGCAAACATAGAAAAAGTCAGATATGTAGGTATGTACAATAAATATTAATTATTTTTCAGGAACTTTTATTTGGTTTTCTAATGTTATTTTAAAAATGGCTGGTAAAAACTGAAGGAACCAATTTTGAAAACATGGGGCAAAAATTGGTAAAAAGCGTTGCCATGCTCATACAGAGATGATGCTGTTTGTTTACAATTATGAACGCAGTTTTTGCAGGACTGCGGAAATTTTGCAAATACGAACTCAGCCATACTTACAATTGGCATCCCAAATTTTCTTATAGAAAACTTTTAAAGAAATTTCTTATTTAAAAAATTAAGTTAATAATAAAACAATTCTTAAACTTTGTTTGCATAAATTCATTCTTTTTCTAGAAATCAGACTCTTATCTCATTAAATCCATGTTATATATTTATTTATACATAATTTTTAAATTCCAAATTACTTTTACATAAGACCAAGTACGTGAGATTCAGTAGCGCATTTTATTTTTTTTTTTGGTGGAAACACCACAAGATAATTTCTTGCCTTAAATCTCGGATTATATTTTGGTGAAAACGTAGTATAACAATATAAATCGAGTTTCTTATTTAATAATTTCAAAATTAAACAACTTAGGGGAATACGTTGATGAGAATTTCTTACTAACAAATACATTCGAAATCGCATTTCATTCGACTGGAAAAAAAATCAATTTTCCATTGAAAACTGAATTCGCCAATGGAAAACTCGAACTCTGTTTAACCTTCTCATTTCAATATCCGGATTTTTAAGACAAATGACATCGTTATCTCCTACTCAATTTCCTCTCTATTTTCTAAGCGCGTGCACTATCTTAAAAAATTTTAAAGGTAGTCATAAGCCCAAGGGCGTGTCAATTGTAAAAAAGTTGTCAATGCTCTTAAAAATGTCTTGTAAGGAAATAAATAACTTTGGCAACGGTTATTGGACACCGTTCAACAAAACCCGAATTCTTGGAGTACTTTAAAAATTTTAAACTTTCAAATTGCGAATTTATAACACAAATAATTAAAATAAGATTTTTGAATTTTTATTTTTAAATACAAAATTGACTGCGGAAAAATTCTATCTACTGCATTTTTACTTGCGACTTATAGGTACTATAAGGCAAGTTATGCATTCGTAAAAAAAATCGAACTCCAGATTTTGATCAAAGTTGACATTACGATGATAGCGAAGACCAAAAAAGTGGGTCTCGCAATTCTGTCTGTCTGTCTGTTCGACTTCAGCTAAACGGCTCGGGCGATTTTCTTTAAACATGGTAGATATGAGTTTTATTTTTTCCCCCGGATGTTTTTTGATTTGATTTTTTAAGACCAAAAATAACGGTACCTGTCATACGATTTTTTTTTAGAAGTTTTATAAATATTTTTTTTTCTCAAAAACTTTCTCACAGATTGTAAAAAAAAAATTCATAAATTTTCATTTAAATAAACCTAGGTAATGAATGAAAAAAAAAAATTACAAAAAATTATTATTTTTGGTACCCCCCTTGAAACCATTTTTTTTGTTTTTGATTTTCTCAAAAACGGTACGACCAATTTTGATCATTTTTTTATGTTAAGGCTCCCCAGCAGTTTCAATATTATTGTAAAGGTATTCAAATTTTGAAACAAATTTTTTTTTGGGTTTTTAAAAAAATTTAATTTTTTTTTTTAAACTCAATATTTCGGAAACCCCATGCTCGATTTTTTTAAAACTTGATAAATAAAAGTTTCTTTAAATAATCTACAAGGTATGAGAAAAAAAATTATTTTACCTAAAAATACTGTAGTCTCCATACAAATGTTAAAAAATGGTTTTCGAAAATCGTATTTTTCTCGAAAACGGTTCGAGAATTTTGCTTAATTTTTTTCTTTCGATTATTTTTTGAGATCTATAATTTAATAAAAAACATTTTGAAAACAAGATATTATTGACTGTACCTACCATACAACGATTTTTTTAAATTTTGAATTTCTCATTATCGGCATAACGGATTTTAATGAAATTTTTTATAGAGATGCATTTCAAAACTTTAAAAAAAATAGTTTTTGAATTTTTGATAAAAAAAAATCTTTTTTTTTTGGAAAATTCGATATCTCAAAAATAGATCAATATTTTTTTTTGGAAATTTAATTTTAATTCGTACAATAATAAAAACCTAAGTTGACGTACCAAATTTTTTTTAAATATTTTAAAAATTTTTATATAAAACCTTATTTTATTAAAAAACCACTACGACGACTTATAATGTTTGTTTTTGCATAAATTCATATTTGCATAGCATTCTGTTTTTGTCTCTTACTACTAAAAGAATTTAAAAAATGATGGTGATTGTATCCTTATGAACAGTTTTTTCTAATAACATTCGTTTTTAAAATTCCTAGTCTATTACATAGGAGCAAGTTCGTGCGACCCAGTCGTGCATTTTATTTTAACTGTCTACTGTGCAATTTTTTTTTTCGAAATATCAACGCTGGCTGAGTCAAATATAATTTAGAAGAACTTTTTGATAAAACTAATTTTATTGGCGCGAAATTTTAAACAGCGGTCTTAGCATGATACTACTTAACAATTTGCTAACTTTAAAGTAGTTTACTAACTCATTCTTAATTTTAACCAGTTTCTAACTATAGTATCGTACTAAGGCAATTTTCTTAATAAATAGCACACACCTAAAATGACAGCTCGTGCAAAAAACTAAGTAAACAGACATTTTTTGACGTTTGTAGATGTCAAAAAGTCATATGAAGTTAGCATAATACTAAAAAAATAAAGAAGGTATTTGATAATTTAAACTTTAATAAAAGGATAGAGAAAGTATGATGCTATATTCGCTTTAACCAAGGTTCAAACAAAATAAATCTTTTTAAGTTAAGAGTAAATTCGTACGATCTAGTCGTATATTTTATTTTATAATTGAATAATCATTTCTCCAAGTATTGCTTTTTAATATGCACAATGCAACTCAATTCAATTCATGTCAACTTTTCATATCGGCTACACAGTGTTTCTCTGGAAAAAAAAGTGTAAAATAAGAAAAAAACTAATTCCGAAGTTAAACTCTAGATTAAAAATGAGTACCTACTCAACCAAAGAAAATCCCATGAAAATAAAATTAAAAACGAATTAATTTTTATATCTTCAACCGTTAACTGACAGTAATTGCAACTTTAGTGTGAAGGAATGGCAATAATAATAATTAACATACTTATATATATTGAAAGGCGATTGTCAAATTGAAGTCAACATTCTGTTTAATTAAAAATGACAATGAAGAATCTACAATCAAAGATTTTCTGTAAAATTTTCCAAACTTATCATGAATGTGACTCACACCCTCATGTCAAATGTCACAAATTCTTTTCAGATGTCAAATTTTGTTTTTGAAAGTTTGAATCTTTTGAAATTTTAAAATGAATTCTCCCATTGTTGGTTCATTTCAGCCAATTTAATGATAAATTTTTGGGCTGTTTCTTTTGAAAAAAAAAAATAATTTAACAATTTATTGAAAGGAGTATTTAGCCCAACTGTCAAAGAATAAGATACCCGCATCGCTGATATAAGCATCGACTAACAGGGAGGGCTATTTTAAAGTTTTCTTATTATTTTATTACTCAATGTGGGTCAGATTTTTTCCAAACAAATTCGTTTAGCGCTGTGGAAGAAATAGTGAGGGTGACTTTTTGTTCATTTTTAGATTTAATCATGCATAACGAATTGCCCTTTCCGATCACATTTATAAAGCATCATCAAGCACATACTACAAACGGGAGGAATTTGTTTTTCAAATTTAAATTGTTTATTGATATTTAATTTGGAAAGATCGTAATCAATTTGGCTGATTGGGTGACTGTTTTTGTTTTTCTATCTGGTACCTCTGGTCTGACATGGAGGGAATTTAGGGAGATATTTATGATGTGTGTCGACATTAATTGACGGTTATAGCATAGATTTATGAATAAAGAGGGTACAGTTAAATGTATGAAGGATTTGCGCAACTAATTTCAGTAATTGAAATGAATGGCAGTAAGTAGAGCAACTTTGTTCTTAGGGAAAAAAGACATTATAAGACTTCAATATCCCACGCCAAAATCATAAAGATGACATTTTGTTGTATTTATTTTAGTTTAACCTATAATAATTGTAATTTACAAACGTATACTTTCTATGATTTTGAAAACTGTCTTAAGCAACATTTTGGATATGTATGTATAAGGTTTTCCAATAGGGATGTCCGAACTTTGACAGGTGGTTGTTGAAGCCACATTTGTCATTTATTTAGTCTGCCAAATCAACATGGAGAGCTATATCGTTCGGGAGAAAAACAATGTTCAGACATTGTGCAAGAACAGCACTTCATGCGAACCAGCAACAACAAAATGTGTAAACTCAAACAAGACGGTTGGTTGTTGATCAAAAAAAATTCTTTTTACGTCATGCAACGTGTAAAACAACGGAAATGGCGGCCTTTTTTCTTAATGCACCAGGGAGAACAGCAAAACATGCCTCATCAATTTGATATTAAAGTCGGTCTGTTCGAAATTCGAATACAGAATTGGATTGCACTACCAGTTTTATGATCGGGAATTGTATCAATGTTATTGAACGACGACGGACGCACTGTGTATTTAACACTCAAATTTTCATGACTAGGACTACATCAAGAAGCCTAATTCTTGGTCGTCCTTAAAATTTTTTTGCGCTTTATTGTGTGGTGGAAACATTCTTAAAAAATTATGGTCGCCATCAGCGGAACTTATTTTTGAATAGACAATTCCTTAAATCAAAATTTAATTGATGAATTATTGTGTAAGAGTTCTGAAAAAAAAAAATATTGAACTGATCCCCTCTCCTTCAACGAATGATGTTGACTTCAAATTAAAAATCACCCTTCATCCATGTCATTAGAAACATAATTTTCATCCCCACTTTTCGTCGGGTTGCAATTATTGCAATCAATGATTGGCGATAATTAAAAAAAAAAGTACCCCACCGCATCACTCCGTTGACTTTGGTAAAAGTCATTTCTTCCCTCTTCATAGTACTTCTTCTGAATAATGAGCATTTAATCCTTTTTGATTTTCTTATTCGTATCCCTCTTCGTCATCGTTTTCCATTAGGAAGGTATACACAGTACTCCTGTGGCTTTCATAACAACAGTGTACACAAAGCCACTGCCATTACAAAATCTAACAAGATGCCGCCACACCGTCCTGGTTCGTCCTTCGTTTGGTTAGATTAATGTCCTTACAGTTGCAGTAGTTCTTAATAGAATTTCTTATTATTTCTTGCTCCTCTCTCCGCAAGAGCCCTCTTATACTTGGCCACAATATCGATTATCCTCTATCAGCAGCAAAAGGACTAAAGGCTCTCGTTTACTCCTGAACTCAACCTCCATACCCCCCTCATTTCAATTGGAAGAATGAAACATGACTGCCGTTTCGTCTCGTTCGTCGGGGTGAGTTCAATAGTATGTTCTTTTCCTTCATAGACATTTCTAAGTAAAATCAATTTCAGCAAAGTAAGGCAAGTCTGGACTTCTTTTAAGGCGAAGCGCGCGTCTATAAAGCGTAATTCATGGTCGCTTAAGCATTCCTTTGACTTTTGTATGGAATGAAATTTATTGCATTTGTATAAAATTGTAGGAGGTTCCTAAGCTCTTCCCACTCATCCCCCATTTCAGCTCGTAGTTGGATCATATTTTATTGTCCTTTGGCATTTTATGGGATGTTTGTACATATATATTTTTTTGTATTTTCTAGGTTTTCTGGACAAATCACTTTGTATTTTTGGAAAATCGTTGCTGTAGTTAGTGACCTGAATGTGAGTGAGAGACAAATGTGACATTCCTTGAAGAATTCGCGCGTCAGACCTTAAAGATTAATGGCGACCACTTTTCGTTCAATTTGCGTAAATTGATTGTCGATTTGTAAACATCCTTTCGAGTATAAGAACTACAAATAGAATTTCAATTTTGTTTTTGCGTAATTTGATATAAATTGAATTGAAATTGTTTGCATTTGCGGATGGAATTTTTGGGGAGTGGTCAGTCTCCCGGTACTTTTGATGGTTCAGTAAGTTGTGGAATGAGAAATTCCAGAATACTTCGTTGAATTTAAATAAATTTTAACAACAAATGTTACGTGACGTTCAAGATAAAACCTTGACTTTAATAATAAAATTGAATCCTAATTCTTCTAATTTCTATTACATACATACATACATTTGTAGAAGAATTCATTCAAAACGTTTATTAAAACAGCAGACATCAACTTAAATTGTAAAATGCTATATTTCCATCGAATATTTGTCCAAGTTTAGATTAAATAAATCTAATCTATGTATGTACCTATGTTATTCTAAAAAAATGATTAATTTTGACATAAGTCGTGTGTTTTTGGAATGTTGGTAACAAGTTTCCAAGAAATCCCATCCGGAAAAGCATTTTTCTTGTATTTCACTTTGGAAATAAAACACAAAAATGGGGTTTGTCCGTAGATTATACTCAAAGTAAAATATCGCAATCTCGGTAATTTTTGTTAGATCATTAAAAACATGATTTGTTAACTGAACTGTGTGTAGTTTTCGATTGATTGTTGAATTTGATTGAATCACAAAAATTAAATCCCAATTAATTCTAACTAAAGTTCCGATAAATTGATTTTCCCAATAGAAGTTAAAAAATGTTAAAATCGGTGTTTTCTCAAAATACGAGAGAAAAATATGGGCGCAAAATTGTAGCTGAATTAGTACGATGTTAACTTTGCAAATTTTAATCAAATATAGCATCATACTTTCTCTACCCTTTTATTAAAGTTAAAATCATAGAATACTTATTTTATTTTCTTAGTATCGTGCTATTTACAAATGCTATAAAAAGTCTGTTTACTTAGTTTATTGCACGAAGAACGAATCCAAAAAAGAAGATTTTTGTTTTCAGTAAAATGAAAAATAAAATAAATAATAATTTTTGTTGACGAACAGAAAAAGAAAAATGGTCATAAACAAAGAAATGTGAAACCACATAACCACATCTTTAACGCGCAACTACTCAATGAACACAGCCATCGATATACAAGTATCAAGCGCAACAGCATAAGAACAAAACCTCACTAATTCCACCCGATACTCGAATAAAGGCTAAAAAAACAGTAGCAGTAGGATATTATTTAAACTTTTATCGCCAGTATTCCTATTGCCGATGTTGTAGTTTTTATTCATGTAAAATCTTACTGTACTACGGATAGCTTTCCAAAAAATAAACACAGCTATAAAAGAATGCAAATGGTGTTTCATTTTTTTAGTGGTCGACGAAAATGTCAGTCTCATCAAAGTAATGCCTGTCACTTTTGACGATGACAGATTTGCAAAACTGCCCATAATTTTTCAATAAACTTAGAATCAAGGAATTTTTTAACGGTTCCTCCAATGGATTACAAATTTTAAGTGTTGGTTAAATATATTGCGGCTCGAAACTCTGAGGACTCAGGGCCATATAGCACAACCATCGTCAGCTCTCCCCGTCAGCGCTCTTTGTGAGTCAGTGTTTATCGCTGTATCAAGATGACTAATAATAATCTATTATCATAATATGGCGATTTCTAACACGATTAATGTTACCTCTGATATATGAGGTCTTATAGATAACGAAATTTTAAGATTTTTGACATAGTGTAACACCTTTATTAAGTCGACAATTCAGTAATTGTTTAGGTTCGTCTCGTACTCAAAACGTTGGCTATTACGCCGTCGTTTACCTCTATAAGCGATAACGCTATATTATAGAGCGAGCAGAGAATAATGAAGATAGTTCCAATCTAAGCGGGTAGCTCTTTAAAAGGGAACAATCTTGAATTAAAACTATGTTTTAAATCGAGCGAGTTGCTCTTGGAAATAAAACACACTGCTTGGCGATTGAGAAGTGACTACATTTATTTAGGATTTTCATTTGTCTTTTATACAAAAATTAGTGTTCAATTTTCATTCAACTATTAATTCAATTTCTTAGTTTTACGGCCTTCGACAATTGAACCCCAATCACTTCACACCTTGCTCTAGCATATCGCCATATCAGCATTATTGTCTTGGTATTTCTCAACAAATTGCAATTCGTTGGTTGATTTTGAAGGAGTATTCGTTAGAAAACCACGAGATCCGATATGGGTTGCCCTATAAGGCACTGAGGAGTTCAGGAAAAAAAAGGCGTTGGGATGATCATAGACATGAATTGTACCAGCAATGCAGAACTAAGATGAGATGCCCCGCAGGAGTCCCCAAAGAGTTTCCAACCAAAGTTGGTGTACACCTGGGAAGCGTCTTGAGTTTTTTGCTCTTTATAACAGTCCTTGATTTTTTGTTGGAAAATAAAGTGACGGAGCGAAAAGTGAATTAGTCAATCTTTGCTGAGAATGAAGCCACCATAAGAGAAAGATCCTACATCCACAAAACTACCACTTGATATATGGGTTCTAGAAGGTAAGGGCTACCGTATTAGCGAGAAAAAGAAAGAATTCCTACATAAGCTACCTTTTTTTTATCCCATAAGCCTATTTCGGACATTTCAAAGCCCTGACATCTTCTGTGAACATAAAAAGGCACCCTTAACTATTCGGGTAGCGCTTACCAACGATTCACAATGTTTGCCAATCCGTAAGAGAGTATATGACAGTAAATTGACGGCAGGTGAAATTAAGAATGAAGGATAGGAGTACTGATAAAGCTTGATCCAATAAGAAGCAATAAAGTTTGAGAAAGTTTAAGAATTCAGTTTAAAAGGTTATTGTACATACGAAATTCCAAGCCTATCACGAAAAAAAAACAGACGTAAGACTCATGGATCAAACATGGAACAATACAAAACCAGGAGAGTTGTCGACATTTTCTAAGATCAACTGAATGAACCCCACATTACATTCATTACAATCGTCGGTTAAGAAAGAACAACCTTCAACTAAGCTGAATTAAGTTTAAAGAAGAAAATAAGTGGAACTTTTGTGTTGAGGCTGAGCTCAATTGAATTCACAAAAAAAATGTGGACCTTTTGTGTTGATGCTAAAAGCCTCAAACGACACGAAAACTGCTCTTAGATCACTTGGAAAGTTGGGCATAATATTGTCGTTCGAATATTCTCAAGTGTGACATGATTGGTATCTCCCCCTGTTACCAATATCTTGCAAGTGTCAACAAATCCACTAATATTAATCCTTTTTCTCATTAGTCATCAGCTACACTGTTGCAGAAAAAAAAACAATAAATCCCAACTAATATCCTTATTCGGGTACACTCGGATTGTTTAATCAAAATCAACCCTTTTTGGGTACATAATAAGATATCCTTTCACCAACCAAAAAAAAACTGTATTATTTATTTTGCTATGCCATCAATATCTTTCTATCATTTTCTTCATCATGAGTATGATGGTGACCTGATTGCGTTTTGATTTTGTGTTGCTGTGAATAATAATGCGGATTTCATTTCTTCAGTCCGTTTGTATTGTTTTCTTCTTCTTCTCTTTCCATAATAAATAGATATCCTTCTATTTGATTTAGTCCTTTTTATTTAGAACCTACAGAAGAAGATGATTTCTATCCTTTTTGGTTAATTTGACAAACTGATATATATTATGGTGTATTTGTATGCCTCACAATGGCTTGAGGCTTAAATAATAATAATAATTCTGGTTGGATTGTATACCGGGATATATAATATACGAGCATGTTGCTTGTTTGTTTGTTTTTTTTTCGTTCCTCTGTTTTCGAGAAAGAATGAGAATGAGAAATCACAGAAGTCTGGATCTTCACAAAACCATAAAACAAGGCGTATGACCTCCGGTTATGATTATTTACGGTTTGCAGAACATTTGATTGAATTTCCGACCGAAGAGTCAATTGAATTTTGCAACCAACCGGCAAAATATCCCACGGGCTCAAAAAGGGATATCATACTTAACTGATGTAGTATGTGTCTCTGTCTATGGGAGAAAGGTATAGAATGGGTTGAATAGGCATACACACAGTCGAAATGGGTTTAAGGTAAATATAGAAATTTAAAGTGAAAAATCTGTACAAACATATAAAAAAGTGAAAGAGATTTAACCACAGAGAAAAGGTATTTGTTGATATTTACCGAGATTAAGGAGGGTTAGGTCTAAGGAGCAATTTGGGTTAAGATATTTGAAAAATGTTTAAAAAACTTAAATTGGCTTTTATGCAAGATACCGTATCCTGGAAAAGTAGTTAAAGGATAGGATTATAGGTATAGGGAATTCGATTTAAATTTTTATTATGCTTTTAAAAGGCAGAATATAAACACTGATTTGATGTCGTAGTTCTTGAAACTCAGGTAGGTACTAAGGGTTAGAGTCTCAAAATTGCATTTCTAACTTTTTAATTGGGTCAAACACAGAGATCTGGATAAAGTGCTTCCAAATATACTCATTATTATACATACATCGATTTGCTGATTTTTCCTCAAAATCTAACTTCTTGCAGAAATAATTTTCCGCTGACGAATTCTGATTTTTTGAAAAAGTGAAAGGAATAAAATATTCAATGGGGAGACTTTCCCAAATAGTTTTCGCTTGGCGAGGATAACTGCCATTTGAATCTATCTATATTCCACCCACCTAAAATCTATACATCAGGTTGCGGAGTTGAGTAAGGTGTAATAATGTAATCAGTTGCTTTCAAGCGGGTTTTCAGGCTAACCTTCCGACTGTGAATAAAATTCTCGCACTTACTACCGTGGCTTCATTACGCTTCATTGACAAAAATATCTTTTGTTTTCACTATTTATTCATTTTAAAGGGGCATTTGACACCATAAACAGAAGTTCATTATTATATAAACCCACAGTAATCTTGGGGGTTGTGCAAAGTTCATAAGGGTCTATGAATATAATGGAAAGAATGAGTCAAATTCATTTCACTCAGAAACTGGGGTCCCACAGGGTTGTGTTTTAAGTCCGTTAATATGTTTCATCATCATCATCGGCTCGACAACCGGGTTCCGGTCCTGGCCTCTTTCAACAAGTCTCTCCACCTATCCCGGTCTCTAGCCGACGCCATCCAGTTGCGCACCCCAAGCAAGCATGGTCTACCACGCTGTCGTCTACCATAGAATGTACCACAAAGAACTTTCCGATCAGGTTCCTCTTCGCTCATGCGAGCTAGGTGCCCTGCCCACCGGAGTCTACCGAGCTTAATTTTTGTCACGATATCTGCTTCTAGGTAGATTGCGTACAATTCATGATTGTACCGTCTCCGGAATCGTCCTTCCTCACATATGGGGCCAACAATTCTCCTTAAGACTTTTCTCTCGAACGCAGCTAAGAAGTCGGAGTGCCTTTTGCTAAGCACCCAAGTCTCGGAACCATATGTGAATACTGGCAGGACCATGGTCCTGTACAGCAGCAGTTTTGAAGTTATGGTGAGATTTCTGGATTTGAAGAGCTTTGACAGACTATAGTAGGCTCTGTTGGATTTGAGAAGCCGCCCGCGTATTTCTTCTTCTATATTGTTAATATGTTTGCCTTGTTTATAAACAACATCGAGAATCATTTACCAGGGGCAGTGTCTTTTGGCGATATATGTATTTGTAAAACTTTTGCTTGTATGCTGATGATCTCGTCATTTTTGCTGATAACCTAGTGACAATTTAGCTTCAAATAAATGAACTTAAATTATTTTACGATCTATGGGATCTAAAACTTAACTCTCCAAAATCTAAGATAATGATATTCAGGAACCAAATTCGTTCCGAAGGAAACACAAGGACCTCAACATTAGATGTTGCCAGTACAGAAGTTTTGTAGTTTCAAATAATTATATTAAAAGAAAAACTGGCTGTAGTCAAGTCAGCAATTAATTCAATGTGTTCGCAATTTTTTACGAAGTCCTTTGTGGACGAAACGTCAAAATTCAAAGTTTTCAACGATACAGTTAACAGTTGTTTCTGCCATTGTAACGAAGTCTAAAGTTAACAATGAATGGATGAAAAAATTCAAAAATATTTTTTTCAAAAGAATATTAAAATTACTCTTGCATACTCCAAACTATGCTATTTATGTGGAGTCCGGTTTACCGCCAATTTTCATACAAAACTTGAAGGCTTATGCAGACTTCTTAATCAAAGCTATAAAAAGTCCTGATAACAACTTACACAAAAAAATTCTGCTTGTTTTTCTTCGTTGTGGTTATACTTCTTTAGGAACTGGCAAGAACTTGTTTTGGAACATCTTGTTCCTTTACATCTAAGACCAAACTTGCAGCAGAATGACAAGATATTTTCTGATTGCATTGCTAAAGTAGACGAACTGAGGTATCAGATACATATTGAAATGGCTAGGGAGTCTACTTCTAGGGCTATATATAAAACACAAAATTTAAATCTAGGTGAAAACAATTATTTTAAAAGGGACCTTTCTGCCTTTGATATGAGCTATATACAGTGGCGGCGCAAGACCTAAACTTAATGTGGGCAATATAAAATAAAAAATCACTTAATTATGTAAACAGTTTTTTTTATTTATTAAGAAACAAACATAAATTTATACTCATACTTCTTTGGAACATTGAACAAAAACTCCTCATACAACTCATAAGGTTGGAAGTCACTGCTCTCACCTTCTTGCAGGACTGTGTGTAAATCCTAACAGTTTTTTAATATTTGCTCTTTTGGAATTTTTTTTTAAACAAGTTAAAAAAAAATTCCAAAAGAGCAAAGTCATAGAGAAAACCAAAATTTTCGATGATTGAAAGACATATGTACATAAATCTTGATTCTATGTTACTTATCGCAGAATCAATCATGGTAATAAAAAAATCAGTTTTATACCGGCTTTTAGCAGACTTTGTAGGTTGATCGCTACCTTCATAATCAAACATCCTTTTCTTTTTGGCTACTCTTTTATTTTTAAAATCTTTTTGCAAATCATAACTGCTTTTCTCACTAAATTGACGAGCGTCAGACAAGCACTTTTCTAATCCTGTTTGTCGATATTCTTTGATCCAGTCACAAAATGTACGCAAATGTTCAAGGGTAATGCTTAAATATACCATAAACGAATGATCAGAAACGACAGCGACAGAGATGAGATTTTTTAATTAAGGGGAGGTTCTCCTTTTTCGGCGACCAAAAATGCATTGTTTTCATTTCTTTCTAGAAAAATATGTGTAGAATATGTAGCTAAAACCGTTTGTCCGAATACTTTATTTTTTTTATTTTATAGAACAGAAACGAGACCTAGCTTTTTGTCTCGAAAATTGACATTTAGCGGTATTTTGAGTGTAGCATGTTTTACCTAAATATTTTTTAATCCGACGCCTATATATCCATACCATGGTAAGCAGAGGTACCATATAGGCCACCAGGTGTCGACACATGAGACATGAACCACCAGGTGTCGACACATGGGCCATGACTCAAAAAAAAGACTTTAAACGCGTTTTTCTCAAAACCACGTTTTTCAAACTATTGGCCACGATTACTTTAAAACTACTTGACGGATCGTCATAATTTTTTTTTTAAAACTTATTAAATTTATTGGAGTCTGGAACTTTTTTTGTACAGCGCTCAGAAGAGAGAAAAAAAGTGGAAAAAACGAACACTAAAATTCAAGCGTCCGCCATATTTATAATTTTAGATTTTGGGCAATTATTTTGGTCCAGACTCCAACTACACTCTTCTATTTTATAAAAAAATTTTATTTTTTTATTTTCGATCATTTTTGCAGGAGCTAGAGTGGCTGGCCAACAGCGAACAACTTTTTTTGGAGGTGGTCTCGTTCCGAGGCGCATTGTTTTTTAACGGCCCGGTATTTTTTGATGAAAAAATTATTTTTGTACTTAATATGATAATAAACAAGCAAAAAAAATTGAATTAATTATATCATTCCTTCCATGAAAAAAAAAAGTTCATGAAATAGTTTCATTTTTGACACTGAAAATGGAGAACCTCCCCTTAATTAATATAACTTAATATAATGTCGATTTACTTTACACATGAGAAATCAATTTTTGTGTGAAGATTTCGACAGATTTTACGTTCTTTCACACCAAAAAAAATTTTTTGACAAAGATCAAATTCTTCGAATCCGTATTTGAAGAGAGATTTACATGTATACGAAGTACGCACACCACAAGAAAAAATTTGACACGGGATCAAAATCCCTATAGTGTGTAAAGGAAATCGACATACATAAGTAGTTTATCAGAAATATCGATTATTCACATTGACATTCCTTTCGTGCGCCGAATGGTGGAATATCTTTAAGTTGAGAATTAATTCTAATTATTATAAGAAAAACCTTGTGGCGTGTACTTTTGGATTTTCCATACTTTTTCAAATTTATTTTCGACTGTGAGGCGCGAGGCCCTTTGCACTGCGAGGCCGTGGGCGGTGACCCACACCTCCCACGCCTTACGCCGCCTCTGGCTATATATTAAAAGTCAGAACGGGAATTTCGGAACTGAATTTTAGACCTTTATATGTAATAAAAAGAAAAATTAAGACGTCTTTCATTTTCAATCTATTCTATGTCCTATTTTACAAGAAATCCGCACTATTTTGAACAAGAGGTATAGTACGTATGATGAATTTGTCAGTGTCAGTCATTTGCTGACGCAATAAAGAGTGGACCAAATACAAGTTTAAAAAGGCAATAAAATGAGCAAAATAAAATTTTTCCGTGTATTATGGCTTTATTAGTAAGAGCAAACCTCTCAATAATTATAGAACACAACTTCGTTTAAGTGGCGGCCTCAGATGTCTTCGCAGAAGCGCATTCTGTCACCCCAATTTTCCAGGACCCTATTGATGGTTTCGGGCTTTAGCTCACGGATTACTTGATTAAGTGCTTGAATCGTTGAATCGTTTCCGGATTTTTGGCATAACATCGGTGCTTCAAGATCCAAAAATCGATTGTGGTATGGGCTGTGCGGCATGGCGCGCCATCTTGCATGAACCAGAGTTCATCCAAATCCATGTCTTCAATTTCAGTAAAAGCAGTTAACATGGCTCTGTAACGTTTAACGTCAAATGATGCCATCACTCCACAATCCGCACCAAACTGTCACTCTCTGTAGATGCTTTGGCTTCTGAAATAACGTGCGGGTTTTTCGAGTGCCAGATGCGGCCATTTTGTGGACAATTACTGAGTCAATTGGAGCTTGTAAGCGAATAATCCGAGATCTTTGCGCAGGATTCTCCCCAGGCCAGTGCGTGAAATGTTGAGTTGTTGAGATCGATGGCAAGTTGATGTTCATGAATTTGGTCTCACACTCGTTCGACGACGGGGACTATGAGTGTTCTCCACTACCATACCAGTCTCAAAAAACTTGAGTACAGCAGGCTAAAATATATTTTCAAGAAACCCACTACTTGGGTTACACAGCACTCACTTTGGAAATTAGTTTTCAATATTTCCCAAAGTTGTTCAAGCGTAAAGCGACTCATTTTGTTCTGCGGAGGTATGCTACAAACTTTCTGTCAAGCAGGGAACAGCTGTCAGTGTCAAAACAACCTTTGATTTAAAAAGAAACCTCTAGATGGCCCACTCTGTATATATATCAGAAAAAAAAAATAAAAATATTGGTCATTTTCGAACAGTTTGAGTTTCATTGATCTTTTAAATCCATCTGCCTGCCGTGCACCACCCTGTAAAAAGACTACTATTATCTTATAATATCAACTCTTTTCAGCAATAATATAAGAAAGATAAAATTTCAGCTCGAGTACACCTCCCGCGGGCCTGCAAATTGCCCCTAAATTTCAATTTCGTCTCGGAAATATTTTTATCATTTGACTTTAAGCAAATTGAAATTTAATTTAAATACATACATATTTAATGATTTTTCCTCATTCCACCTGAGAAAGTAAACAAAATTAAAGTCGTGCAATCACATTCAATCTCTTTTCTTCAAAAATTTAAAAGCTTCTGCTCTAGAAAATACAAACATCAACAAAATGGCAAATTGGAAAGAAATTCTCGTTATGAACATTGGTCGGTTGCAATTACTGACGTAATTTAACCACTTCGCAGTAAGTATAAAATATATAGGTCAGGTCCTGTGTGTAATTAAATAACCTGCTCATGTAATCCATTTTTATATTTGACAACGTGCACGTTGCATACTGAACGCTGCTTCCTTTTCCAATCCAACCCTCTGCAGGGCCCTTCGAAAGTCCAAACATCAGGGCCACCTCACCGCACACTGCTTGTACCAGTTTCCGGTAATTGACACAGAAAAAAAATATAACGTTCCATACATACATACAAAGTCCCTCTTTTCACTTTCCCTCTGCGAGAAATTATGGATTGTTCCACTGCACTGATGGAGAGTCAAGTTGTAAGAACTATGTAACTTAAATATTTTTTGCCTCCCCATTCTCGTAGGTAGTACCTTCTCTCAGATATACCACCTGCCCGTTTTTAAGAAAACCCGCAATGCTTCTGTAAAATCGGCAGGCTTCCGCCGCCCTGTGCACGCTTTATAACCTCGACGCATCCCTCATTGCTGCGAGGCAAATGCAAATTTACCTTCATAAAACCCCATTATTAGCATCGAGCGCCCCCTACCGGTTCTTCCACCTTCCACTATGATGTTGCATTAATGAAAACTGAAAGATGAATATACTTTGTTATTGTTGGCCCTTTTTAAATAAAAATGCCAAACTTTCTCTAGTTCTCTCGCAAAAAAGGACCAAAATGGTTCCGAAAAAATTATGGAAAACTATAATCCTACTTTGAGGATGTGAAAGGACTTCTTTTTCGTAGGTTTCCTTTTTTGTTTGTTAATTGACTCAATCTAGATGGAGGAACTTTGTGTACGAGGGTGCAGGATGGGATGAAAAAAATTATGATACCACGTCCGGAAAGGATACTTTTTTGTCGAGTTTTTTTTTTTTTTTTGTTAATCGCTTTTCGCTTGCACTTTTTGTTGAAAACTCGGACTACTAAAGAGTTTCAGGGGAGCGGGAGCAACCTAAGTCCTTGTGCATACTTTTAGCCTAATTTAAATTACCAAAGCTATGATGAAAAGGATGCTAAAAGATGTGCGGATGGTAGGTATATAGAGAGAAGTTGAAAAATGCTTATGGTTTGATAATTTTTTGTCGGAGGAGGAAAGGTTTAGTGGGAGAGACTTCTTCGTGTGGGTTGGTTTTTTTTTTTTTTAATTTTAATTCTTTCACTAAGCCTCTACTGACATACTTTTTCCTTGAAAACGAGTATTTTGGACTTTTTACGAGGAGGTATTTGTGTGGACCAAATGCGTTTAACTTGCGACGGAGATGAGTTTGCAAGAACTTTCCGATGAAATTATAATTTTCGTTAAAATAAAAATGTGTTTAATATGTACCTATATGGACAATAAAAGCTGATGGTATCCTTAATAACAAGAATTCAACTGAATTTTGAGAATAAATATCTTAATCTTAAGAGCGTTTCGCTAAAAACGTATTATAATTAGTTACCAACATAAAACTTCTGCCTTATTTTTTCAATACTGTTGGGCGATACCAGTATATAACTTTTGAAAGTTTTTGATTATTTTAAATATTAAATGCCATTAAAATCAATAACATACACTTTAACAGTTACTTTATTTCTTGATATCAAGTTTCTAAATATTTGTACACCAAAATGTTGTCTCTATTTTGATTTTGATACCTCTATTATAAAACTCTACGAATTTAAGCAAAAGTTATGGGGTCTCTAGTTGTTTGTGGATATGTTAAACTCATTTTATCCGCAAATCACCCCTTACAGAGATCGAGTCGTGACAAACCAGCAAAGACATACATAGATATGCTCTGCTTTTTTTACTCTGACGGCAGAGCTGAGTTCGGATATTTCGTTTCCTTTCTTTGAACAACATTGAATTGAAATTAAATTGAAGTGAATTGAAACCAAGTCTTGATAAATCATCAAGAACCTCTAACGACTGACGATCAGTTTGAATATATTGTGTTCTTGCGTAAGGACTTTGAATTGAAATTGAATTGAAAGCAAGTCGCGACAAACCACCCTGAAGATACATTTTCTGTCTGACAGCTAACGCTGGGTTTGGATAGTTTGCTATCTTGCTTTGAATTGAAATTGAATTGCATTGAACTTAAATAAAGTCGCGACAAACCACTAAGCACATACATACATATTCTCTGTTTGCTCTGCTTTTACACTAACGATGAGTTTGGATATTTTGTTTTCTTGCTCTGAATGACATTAAATTGAATTGAACTGAAATTGAATCATAAACGACTAAGCTTAGCAGCTATAACAGCTGACGCTGAGTTTGGATATCTTAGGTGCGTTTTATTATTCACAAATCTATCTGGATCCGGATCTGGATTAAGTTTTAACATGTATTACAAAAACAATTTGGGATCCTGTTTTCTATCGGGATCTATTTCAAAGATCCAAAAATTAGTTATTACACTGGCGAGTAGATGGCTTTTATGATAAGGTAGTGTAAGCTATAGTGTAAAGAAAAAAGACAAGAAATAATTTAAAATTTACAAACCCAAGGATAAAAAGAGACGGACATATAACACTACTGTCACTAATGTCGATTTCCTTTTACACTAGGGATTTTAGGGATTGCGATCCCTTGTCAAATTTTGTCTTTTTAGTGTGCGTATTTCGTATACATGTAAATCCCTCTCCAAATACGGATTCGAAAGATTTGATCTCTGTCAAAAAAAAATCGATTTTTTTGGTGTGGTAAAAGTCAAAATTTGACAAGGGATCGCAATCCCTAAAATCCCTAGTGTAAAAGGAAATCGACATAAGATCCGCATCGTTTTATTTTCAAGGGAAGATCCAGATCCGGATCCAGATAGATTTGTGAATAATAAAACGCACCTCTTGTATTCTTGCTTCCCTAATTCTAGAAGAGTAATTGATATTCCACTAAAATTAATACGGAATTAAATTGAATGAAATTGAATTGTACGGAATTGAAATTAATTTAATTAAAAGGAAATCAATCAATCCTTTTATCTACTCGTACTATTGTCCAAAATAATAATCGATAACAGTAGAACCTCTATATTCTCTCTACGTCCGAAATTATGCTCAAGGGTAAACTGTTCAACATTACATAGCTAGACGAGTATTTCGACGGAATTATTTGAAGGAATAAATGTAACTTGCTATTTACTTTGAGTACTTCTGATAGAAAAAGTGTTTAAACAATGAAAGTCAGGAAAAGATACGATATTTTTCAAAAAAAATAAAATGTATCTGTCTTCTTTCTGGATTATATCGAATAAATTTAGCCAAATCAGAAAGAAAATAATTTGCCGCATCCTTTTAAAAAACTTAAATATTTCCCTGCGTTTTTGGATATGAAGAATACAGATAACGTAAATTGAAAGCTTTTCAGTTTTTTGGAAGTGAACATCAGTGGTATATTTTGATTCGCCAACATCAACTCATCATACACTTCCGTTTCAGATCTACATACAACCAAAGAACAAGACTGTAGACTTGGAACCTAATATAAAAAAGCTGAAAGTGCTGCCGTCAGCCAAACAGGGGGGTCATTCCGTAAAACGATTATCGTCGGACGATATCGTTTTGACGATAGTCTCACTTCACGTAAGACGATAATCGTCAAAGTGATATCGTTTTGACGATAGTCTCACTTCACGTAAGACGATAATCGTCAAAGTTATATCGTCAAAACGATATCGTTTGCACGATAGCTAAATAGGTATCGTCTGTCATTAATTTCCATTACTATTTAATCAAACTGAAGTCAAAATGTTTCATCGCAATTTAGTTTTGTTACGTAGTGAAAATGAAAATTCAAAAAAAAACAATTAATACGGTTACGAAGGCAATTAAGAGATGAATCAGACCCTCTATCTCTTCCAACCCATATGTAAGTTTTTTTACATACAATACATAAATATGTACATAAGTAATATTTCTTACTAATTGTTGTAAAATAATTTAAACCATTATAGTTTTGTTCAACGTTTTCGACTTTCAAAAGAAGCCTTTTTATTGATACTTCAAACAATAAACTTGCCGGATGGTTTTCGTTCTACATATATACCATCAATATTAAGATTTGCTGTAACTATTGAGACTTTGGGTGGCGGAGGGTACCAATTATTGACAGGCAACGATTTTGGACTCGCTCTTGCACAAACACATTATCCAAAATAGTTTCAGAAACGACAAATATCTTGGAAGCCAAGTTATGTCCCCTGTGGATTAAATGGAATCTTTCTAGCGAAAATGAAAAGTCCAAATAAAGCAATTATTATTTTACATTTTCAAGTTATCGAACAAGCATTGTCTTTCATAAATCTCATTTTGACATTTCAGTCACAGTATAAGAGTATCTGAAATTAACTGAACGATCTTATACCGAAAACGATTGACGAGACGATAGTGATAAAGTTACGTGAAGCAAATTATTGACGATAACGTTAATGATAATCGTTTTGACGATTATCGTTTTGAAAGTTACGAAATGACCCACCAGTGAAGTGGATAAGAAGTCTTAGACAAGAAATAATTAATGAAGATAAGGAAGAGTGTCGGAGTCAAAACAGAGCCTTGGGTCACACCAACTTAAAATTGTTCAGAACTACTCGATGAAGGAATGACTTATCGATACCAAATGCACATATTTTTCGGTAAACTCTACGAAATGCTTTAAAAAAATCAAGTGTCATTACCTTTGATAGATAGGTTTTATAACGCAAAAAAAAAAATAAATTAAAGGTATTGTAACCGCACATTTAACAATTCAGAGATTTCATTAAAGTTATCTTACATCTAAAGCATTTTCTTATTTTGTTTGAACAATCATTTGGACAATAGTTTATTTAAAGGGAAATGCTTATTAAAAAAAAACTTTAATTTAAATTAAGGAAAAAAGAAAAAAAAAAAATGAAATGACTAGATTGCAATAATAAGTTAAGAAAATGAACAACAACATTTCACAATAATTGATATAAGTAAATAAAAAGTAAATCTGCAACAAATACATAAGTGATTAGAATTAATAATAAATACAGAAAAAAAAAACAAATAAGTAAATAATTTAATAAATAAGTAAATGAGCAAATCAATGAATAAATGGTTAAATAAATAAAAAAAATATAATACATAATAAAATAAATAATAAATAAATTATATAACAATAAGTAGATAAATAAATAATGAATAAAAAAATAAGTAAATAAATAAGTTAGTTGGTACAAATAGGTACAAAACAAGTAAATTAATAAATAAATAACCAAGGTTCAAATACGACTCTCCTCCTTCTAGTTCTCGTTGTACGCACTGACAACCAGGAATGAACACTCTGAGGACAATACAACCGACATTTGAAATTTAATTTTTTTTTGTCATGTACATTTTATATAAAAATAATTAAACTTAAGTCACTGTATATAAGTTAGGCCCCCTATGAGCCAACAAATGAAAACTTTCATACATTATGTAGTATCTTATTAGTTGTAAGCCAAATTGTAAATAGTATGTTCAATAAAACAAAATTGAATTGAATTGAATTGAATTGAATTGAGTTCTCGTTGTACCTCTTGGAAATCTTTTAGGTGACTTTCGTTAAATTTCGTTAATCGAGAGAGTCAGCACTGCCAGATCGCTAATATAAATAAATAAATAAATAACAAATTAGTTAATAAATTAACAAGTAAATAGATAGATATATAGGAGGTAGGTCAAGAAGAACAAATATTTATCACAGTTGGTTAATGAGTGGATTTTCAGATATACTCGTATCACAGCTATAATAAAATTTATTGGCAAGTTTCTGAAATCTGAATTCGTTCAAAAATCAACTCAACATTCACTCTTTGGTGGAGATCTATAGTTGAATGACGCCAGGGTAGCATCATTTTTAACAATTTTTTATTTTGAGATGCCTGGAGTTTTTTTTTATCTAACAAGAAGCTGGCTTCCCCCATACAGGACTTCTATAGAGCAATATTGCTTGGAAGATAACCTTAAATATTATTATTTTATTTTCATTAGTGAGAATGGAATTGCGGTTAATAAATGGATAGGTCTATTTAATAGCTAATGCCTATTTTCTTTAAAGTGCTGTTTATATGGTCACTTAATGTTAGTTTAGTGTCAAGGTGTATTCCTAAATACTTCACAGATCTTTCCCAAACTATATTTTCTCCATTAATTTTAAGTTGACTACCAGGAAGATAACAAGACTTTTTTTTCGTGAGAAAAAGATAGCTTGAAATTTATCATCATCATTTAATTTAATTTTCCATTTATTATAACATTTTTGCAATATTTCAACAGCCTGACTTAGGCTCCTCTCAATATTGAGAGCGAGCTTGTCTGAGCAAAATATACCTGTGTCATCAGCTGATTCACATTGAGGGATTTTTGGGAAATCCCATGTATATAGATTATTCAAGAATGGGCCAAGAACGAAACCTTATGGGACACCAAAATTAAAGTTTATTAATGATGAAACACCACCGTCAACAAAAACACTAAAACATCGATCGGGCAGGAAGCTTTGGACGGTTTAACATAAATATAGCGGAATTTTAAATGTTAACATTTTGTAAATAATTCCTTTATGCCACACAGAATCAAATGCCTTTTCAATGTCTAATAGGACCATTCGCGCTGACTTACCTTAACCAAGTTTTATTTAACATAATTTTTTTCTTTCAAAACTTTCTCATAAACTTTGTTAAGACTACTTAACAAAGTAATTGGCCTATAGCCACTAGAAATGTCAGAAGCTTTTCCGGCTTTGGAAATAGGAAAAATTTTTGCCATTTTCCAAGAGGCTGGAAACCATTACCTATGTTTCTCCAAAATGATGTACAGATTGGTTCCACATTTCTGTGAAGTATCCCATTAAAACATTATATATTTTCTATTATTATTTTCAACTAAAGTATGTTCTGCTGTATTCTTAGATGTTCTGTGCAAGCTTTTGACAAGCCTTGGCACTTTTGGACTTGAGTACAAACTGAATAGGGATCTTCCCCGGCAGTATTACGCATTACTAAAATCATACAATGTACTTAGAAGTATTGTTCGGCCAAATTAACTCATAAAATAAAAAAATTGAGGCCCGTGTACGGTGTACCACAAGGAAATTTTCTGGGACCAACCTTTTATTTGTTGTACACTAGGGATATTCTAGTGGACGTAAATGCTATCAGTGCCATGTTTGCTGCCCTATAGATATTGGTGCCTAATAGATTCCTTAAGAAAAGGCAGACAAATTGAAAAATGCAAACGATAAAATTAAAAAGATTGGATGCAATAAACTCGACGTAAAAACTTTAGAAAAACATATTTATGGTCTAAAAACTATGGGTATAAGTAAAACTATGGGTATAAGTATTAAAGGTTTAAACTTCTCCTAATGGGATATTAAATTTAAAAAGAAAAATCATTTTGTCCTGATCCCTTTGATTTTCGTGCGGTAAGAGTCCCATTCTATTTGGCATCGAATATTGCCAAGTGTGTTTTAAAGATTTCAACGAAAAAAAAACCATCAATTTCGGTGTTTGTCCAGTTTTTGTTTGTCATGACTCATGGCTTTTACAAGCTCAGGAGTAACTTGTTACGTCTTTCTCTTAAACTAAACAGGCACTATTCAACCTTTAAACTATCCTTCCCATATGACGAATTACCTCACAGTCGTATTAAAAAAAGCCACAACTTCTAATTGCAATGTTAATCTTCTCCACTCAAAGTCGATCAACCACCAACTGTAATCAAATTTCCCCTCAACAACTGCTTTAGCAATGAGACTTTCCAATTTCATTTTCTTTCAATCAACGTTTACCCATAAGAAATCCTGAACTGAAAACCGATGGCATCTACTAACGATGTCCATGTGACCTTTTGATACAATTTCATTTCTCAAATCTCAATTGCTCAAAGCAAATCCTCTCTCACCGTACCGTACTGCCCTGACCTATTGAAAAGTCAATCTCTGTTTGTTCCACAGCTGTGAGAATAGTCCTGCATACAGGAGATGACTTGACATTTAAAACAAATCCGAACGTCAGACAACACTTTTGCGCTGTAAACTGCATGACTAAGTCAGGTGCAACCCCATACCCCTGCCCTGTGTTGTATTTTTTTACACAAGGATTGGATTGCAGTGGTCATGGTGCTTCTACTGTTTAGATTGCTTGCATGCATTCCGAGTTCGGGTGTAACTGGTGACGTCAAGGAGTGACAGTAAATAGTTACCCGACATCACACACAACACAGAGAAATAGATAAAAACTAAAAACTCAAATGGGAAAGTCCTTTATTCGATTTGCTGGCCCGCACTCCCCCGGCAGAAGCAGAAACGCCAACACGAGTTGTTGTTGGACATACAGCAAGTGTGGATGTGGAATAGATGTCCTTTCATTTTGTTTCTATTTGTTTCCGAAACCCAGAAGAATGCTTCCTCTTCCTTCTTCATTTCCATTTTCTTTTGCTTTAGTTTTGGTGTTCTGTTTGTGTTCTGTATTTTTGTTTATGTACTCGTAGTAAGGAATCCTGGTCGTGTTTTTCTATGTTTAGTTTACTTTTTTGCACCGCTTATCCTTGCAAGGATCTCATCCACATTACACGAGAGAAGATGGATTGTATTACGCGAAATGTACAAATTTTTGTTTTTCTGTACGAGGAGCATTGTTCAAATGAAAAGGAAAAAAAAATATTAAAATGCTAGGTGTAGCGTGCTGCTGCATCACACTGACATGAAGACGAAGGATATGAAACATAACATCCTGCCACAGTTTTTGGATCTCAAAAAAAAAAAAAAACTCGCTTTGTTTTTCTTTTCCATTGAATTGTGCATGAGAGGACTAAACACTGACTATGTGGCGGAGGGGGAACTGGGATTGCGAATAGGACCCGGGACGGATGAAGATGATGTTTTGGTATTCATTTTCATTTGCAAAAGCGGCAACATTGTTCCCGTTAAATAATGCAACAAGGATGGCGGTGTGGCATGATGCAGTGGGATTTAAAGTTGGAAAAACACAGCAAACAGCACTTTGGTTACTTTCTTCCTCTCAGTGCCTTTCCATCCCTATCTTTGGGTGATTGACTATGACTATGACTAGTGTGTCTGTATAATGTATCCTGCTGAGTTGTGAGTCCTTCTTTTATGTAAGGGAAAGTGTAAGGCATGAAATTGGGGTTGATTATACAATATGCATCGTATCTTCGCTATTTCTGTTTTAATGGTTATGAATTATTGTTATACCTTGACTCGATTGAAATAGGTCAATTTGTTTTTTTGGAATACACAACGAAGTCTTAAATTAAATAGATTAGCCAGCGGTTCTTTGATTTAAAATGCAGATTTTTTGTTTTTATTGAATTTAGTGTTTTAAGGAAGAATACCAATGTATTTACTGCCTTAATAGCTCAGACCTCTAGTTATAGCTTTTAGATGAATTTTTTTGATTTTTTTTATTAAATATGTGGAACAGTTTTTAACACAAAAATGCTTTCTTAAATTTCCAAAGAAATTTGAACGTACTGATATTTTTGTTGCTAAGACAAAACAAAAAAAACAGAGAGATGTTATGTACCAAGCTTAAAGAAAATCGGCAGAACCAATAAGTCTGTAGTCGAACAGACAGACAGATAAGATTGCGAGACCCAAGTTTTTGTCTTTCCTATTATCCTAATTTTCGTGTAGACTAAGTAATAACCCTTACAAATTAGATCTTGTGCTCTTTCCTAGTAAATCCAAAATTACCCATATAGACCCCCTTGAATTAAAGGTATACCTCTAACATCCGCGAAGGAAGCAAAATACTTTATTTTAAATAAGAAGTTAAATTAGAAACCTGACATTCAAGAAATATGGGGCTCTAATCCTCAAATAATCACTGGCTATACATCTCAGTAATCAGACCAATTCTAACGTACGGCGCACAGTGATCTGAGAGCGGAAAAAATTCTTTGAAAAAGGTCTAGATCTTTTAAGCCTTCTGTTTTAGTACTCTTAGATAACCCAAGCGTATGATTTCAAAGTACGAGCCCTCATAGTTAGAAAATAATTTTATTCAAATCGCGAACCATGTTTTTAACAAATTTTAATATGTCTTTTTCCGAAGTTCCTTTAAATAATTTTTATAACTTGTTATATCATTTTATTGATCTTTTTTTGACTATCTAAAAAATAAAAAAAATGATAATTTATAAAAGAAACCTTCTATCGTATAAGTAGCCTGAAAAATTGGTACTAAGAACAATTTTTTTTTTTAACTTTTTGATTTAAAAAAAAAGTCTCTAAGCAACGAAGAGTACCAGCGCCCCATACTTTAAAGTATGCAGAATCAGCTGCAGATACTTTCAGATGTGGGAGTTATGTTCCAAATTGTCTCACTGAATCGGGTTTCAAAAAAACTCTGTCTTGACAGTGATGTTTATCAAAAAGTTTGATTTCTTCGTTACTAATTGTCAGAACGAACTGGTTAAGTCCATTATTTTTAGAAAAAATGTTAACCTTTATAAAACAAATTTAAATATTAATACATTGACCCAGGTCTGAGAAATTCAATTCTTGCGAAGCCTTTTCATTCATTTCATTCATTTCAGCCTGCAAAATTTTTCAGCTTTTGACTCAATTTTCCTCAAATTTTTGAAAAATGTCAATAACTTTTTTACTAATCATTTTTTCTTAACCAAATTTTGACCAAATATAAGGCTAATCTTAACATGTGTGCCAAATTTCAAATTTCCGTTGAACAGTTCAGATTTAACAGGCTTTTTTCCGCTCTACCATACAAACCAAACCACTATGCGGCGGCCGTGGCAGTACAGTAAACAAGTCTAGACCAAAACACAAATTGCTTAATACTAAGCAAGATCCAATGGTCAGCTTGTCTGTACATGTTCGGATCATTTTGCACGATTTCCTCCGCTGCATTGGATGTTCAGTTCCATCTAACACCCCTCGAAATATCCCAATGACAAACGTCTGCAAACAAAGCTAATCGTCTTAAATCCTCCTCGAAGTTGATCAGTAAATAAATTGGCCACTCCATTATTCTGAACGAATTTGGTTGACTACATATAGTATCGATTACACCATCCCTCAGGTTCAATTTAATAAAAACTTTTAGAGAAATTTGGGAAAATTTGACATTACTGGAAGATGATTCAATCCATTTTTAAACCGATATGGATCAAAATCTAACGACGGGGTTGGTAGAGGTGTATACTGAGACGGACTAAATTATGCCTCTCTTTTCGTCTTCTACATCACTGTGCATGTACCAGGCGGAAATTATGGCGATTAAAGAAGTTCTGTCTTGGCTTAAAGAAAACGTGATATATCACTGACATCAATCAACGATATGCGCATCTAGGCAGCCAAGCATCCATTAAATACATTAATTCTGTCTCTAAAAGCTCAATAACAGTAACCACCTCTTTAGATACAAAACAGATTTGGCCAATGCTTGGATCTGAAGCTCTCCAAAAATTTAATATTTTTAAGCAGATCGCACATAGGTTCCGTAATAGGTATTACAACAGGACACTTTTTGATAAGGAAGCACACAAAGAGGCTTAGAATTTATGCTTACGATTTCTGCAAAAGCTGCATGTACGAAGAAGAGCAGGAATCGATTACTCACCTTCTCTGTACATGTCCTACTTTATTCCAAAGACGTAGACTCCATCTGGGAGATTTCTACTTCAATGATCTGCCAAATATAGATATTGACAATATCGCTCGCACTTCATAAGGATCTTCAGTTGGTTTAACGATTAGAGAGAAAGTCTCCAATATTCAATGTGGTATCACAATGGACCAGCTGGTAATAGTCTAAGTGCATCAGCCCTCCTACGAACATGCATGCTTATTAACTTTAATTAGTAACGAGCATCATCACAAATTAAAATTTTCAATACTCGTATAACGACATTTCAAAACTAATAATTCAAAATTTAGTAGTTTTTATCATCTAACATAGACGTTAGACTCAACTTGGGAGACTACTACTATATCGATCCTAGTGATCTAAATAATTCCGACTTTCACTGTCTCAAACGCTTCATTGTTAGCTCAAAATGGTTTAACGAGTAAGGGTGGTTTTTGAAATCCTGTGGTATCACAACGGACCAAATATTGGTCTAAGTGTGTTGACCTTTTTCCGGTCACCAGCCACATTAACCTAACCTAACCTATCATATCTAACATTCTAACCCGCATTCGAATTGAATTAAATTTCGATACAAATTGTGGAATTATTAATAAAAATCTGTTAGTTATATTTATGTATGTCAAATTTTTAAACATTTTTAAAATATTTTTCGAATACATAAGTAAATAATCTAACCATTGAGGTTTTCTTGTGTTAAATTCTATCTTTAAAAGTCTTACAAATGTCCAAATTCATGTTTTTTTATTTTGATTTGTAACATATTAATAATTAAGTTGGGAGTTATTTTGAGCTTAACTCCAAAATACGTTTCGCTGAGATAAAATGTATCGTACCATGGAAAAAATGCATATTGGATTTGAGAGATAGTTTTAAAAAAGCGTTTCAACTTGTTTAATAACCTCATAATATTTATGATAACTTAGCATAAATCTTCCAAAGAAAGCCACGTTATATCTTTAAACCACAAGTATTTTATTCTCGTATGTATGGACATTGTTATCGATATACAAAGTAGAAATATTGGAATAGAATCGACTTTCTCAGACAGAAAGAAAGCTGTAGACTGGAGAAAAAACATATTAATGGCCCTGTCATCGAATTAGACTTTATTGTGAAATGAAAAGACTCAGCACAGAAAAAAGCTCCAAAGGTGCTCAATTTTGTTTTGAAAGTCAACATTCGATTATTCAGGCACACATAGATCATATCGGAACTTAAAGAAGATCCCTTCAGCGTGCTGAAATACTTCGTGAAATTCGAATTCGAAATGATTGAAACTTTGCTCGGGCAAGAGAAAATATTCATGCAAACTCCAAAATTTCCACAAAATATGAGATTCATGAACATATTATTTTATTACTATATTGTAGGTACTTCTTAATGACATATTCTTTATTGTAATTAACATAAATATGTTATAACTAAATAATATTTGCTCTTAGGGATAGGACCTATCGGAACAATTCCATACAGCTAATCGCAAAAACAAAACATCATAAAGATTTTGCAACGGATACCTATTTGGCAAATTTGAATAATGTTACCAAAAGTTGGAAAATATTCACTACGAAGGCGTTTTTGGTGCTTCCCATTTGGGCATTTTTATTCCGGAATTAATTCTTAGACATAGACTTTTACTACGGGCCCTGTCATGGAGGCCATCAAGAACAAAAAGAGTGTAAGTGATTCCATAAGTGTACCTAACAATAGACTTATAATAAATTCTAGGTTCGCCTAGTGGTCCAAGTCTGCAAAACTAAATCCGGCATATATATTAATACGTGAAGTTATAACTTGTTGTACTTTTGCGATCATAGGAAAAAGAGTTATACGAAAACATAAGGACACCAGCAACACTCAATTGGTACCTACGTTAACTATACTAAATAATTATAACCAAAACGCTCTCAGAGGGTGCTATGTGCTACTCATTTGTAACTGTAACTTTCACACAAACGAAATGAGTGAGTTTTTTCTATTACTGTAGTTCAACACACTCCGACCATGGAGCTATCAATAACTCAAACTTATATATGTAAATCGAAATCATTTATTAGCCATAAATCGGCCCTTAAGATTAACACGGATATCTGTATCGGTATATTTGCTCCGTTAATCCGTTTTTTGCCCTGTGTACATAATGTTAATTATCAGAAACGCAATTGCTGTTCGATTCGTCTCTATTTTTTAATCATCAATTCAACTTAAGACAATTGCGTTAAAATACGAATACACATACAAAAATGCACGACTGGGTCGCACAAACTCTTATGTAAAAGACTAAGAATTTCAAAAATTAATGTTACTAGAGAAAAAGCATAAAATTAATTTTTTTAAATTAAAAAATTTTGGTACGCATATTTAAACTTTATCGAATTTTCAAAAAAAAAAAAAATGTTCTTTCAAAAATTAAAAAAAAAATATTTTTTTTAAGTCTTAAAATGTAATGTTTTTTTAAACTTTTTAGAAGCTTCTCTAAAGATTAATTTAAACAAAAAATAAATATCAAAATTCTCGGAGCCGTTTTTGAGAAAAATACGATTTTCGAAAACCATTTTTTAATATTTGTATTGTGGATACCTTTATTTTTAGGTAAAACTAATTTTTTTCCTCAGATCTTGTAGATTATATTAAAAAACTTTTATTGATCAAGTTTAAAAAAAAATCGAGCATGGGGTTTTCGAAATATTGAGTTTCCAGAAAAAAATTTGGATTTTTTTTTTAAGAATCAAAAAATAAAACTTTTAAAATTTGTATACGCAATAATATTTAAACCTTGGAGGGGCTTCATAATGATTAAAATCGGTTGTATACTGTTTTCAAGAAAATCAAAAACCAAAAAAATGGTTCGAAGGGAACTTCCAGGAATAACCATTTTTTAGAAAAATTTTTTCACCCATAGGTAATGACGAAATAAAATATTATGAATTTTCTTTTTCAAAATTCTGTGGGACAGCTTTTGAGAAAAAAATATTTATAAGATTTCGAAAAAAAATCGTACCGTTATTTTGGTCTTAAAAAAAAAGGAAAAAAAAGTGTGGGGGGAAAATTTAAAAATGATATCTAACAAATTTAAAGAAAAGTTAGTGTGTAGTCGAACAGACAGACAGAATTTTAGCACCCACTTTTTTCGTCTTCGCTATCGTAAAGTAATATCAACTTTGATAAAAATCTTGAGTTCGATTTTTTTTTACAAATGCATTACTTGCCTTATAGTACCTTTAAAAAAAAAATACTAGCGGAAGAATTTATGGCACGAAAGTAACACTTTGGGGGGGGGGGGGGGTGGTTTGAACTCCTAAAACCCCTACCTGCGTTCGCCCCTGGGTCATTCCAATCATATGATCGATCATCGTATGAATAATTTGTATTACTCGTATTAGCAATCTAAGTGTACAATTGTTTCATTCATAATTTTTTTTCGTTCTCATTCTCATACTTTAAACCAAATTATTTAAAATCTTTGAAAAAATTTGATTTAGAGAACAGCTGTTTTATGTGACATATGTATTCTCCACAAGGTTCTTATGTCAAAATTTAGCTTGGATTTTAGCAGATGTTTGGAGAAAAATGTGGGATATAAAATTTGGCGCGATCTGCGTACTAGACTTTAGCCCAAAAAATAGTGATTGGTGTGTTGTGCTTGATTATGATATTGGTGTTGTTTTAAAATATAATAGTGCTGTCATCCGTTCGTCAATATATTATATCTTTTTGTATATCATTTTACTGAACCAACGTTTTACAGAACGTATTAGAACGTTCCAAATTCATGAAAAAACAGAGGGTTATAGTAGAAAACTAAGACTTTGAGATATAAAAAGACTTTATCTGCCTTGGCTTATCTATCATATTTCAAAACAACACAACAACACCTGTACAGAAGTATTGAATGACACAGGGTCATTAGTTCCCTGGCCAAAAGTCCATGATGGAAGATCATGTGTGCTATAGCTAGGTATAAGTTAACAATTTCTTTGTAGAGTTATGTCATTATCAGTTAGGTCATAAGATCTTGCACTTTACAATAGAAATTCAGTAGAAAAGAAGAAACACATACATAGGACATAACGTCACAGTGGATAGCTATACCTTCCAAGTGGTTAAAGACTTCATTTTCTTTGTCCATGTTATCATTTAAAATAACATTAGTGCATAACTCAAGCAAAACATAACTCATCCCCATTTAAGTGTGCTAAAACCATGTGTGGACTTATATCCCTGTTCCATTTTGAATGTCTCAGGGTTGCTTACTAGATATGTGTTGTGTACACATTTTTAACAGAACACAACTTACAAGAAAATGAACTCTTAAACTAAATGAGAAATTGATAAATGATTGTTCAGTTATAGTACAGTCAATGTTCTTTAAAGCATTCAGTTCTGCTTTTAATGACTGATGATAATCTGGGACCACTAACTGTTTTAAATGATCTTCCATACGAATTAATTCGATAAACTGAATTTTTATTCAACATTCCAGTTTTTTTTACATCTATAAAGAGTCCCCGTGTGTTATCGCCGAATCACGACAAGGAACTCTTAGGCCACCTCATCGGCATATCACCTTCAATCTTACACAAAATATTATCGACATGGAATAAAAAAAAAAAACAAAACATGAAAATTAATTAATTATTTTCCCATTAGAATGCCCCATTACATCCCGTTTTAACCCGTATAAAAATATTTTCCAAAAAAAAAAACCAAAATGATTAGAAAGTCATTAAAAAAACAGAACCTCTGTAGAACAAGAACGAAATTTAAATTAGTCTGGGACCACCATCGATCGGGGCATCATCAAATACCTCGAGACCTATATGGCGCTAGCGACAAAAACCAAAAACCCTTTTTTCCAAGAATCCCGTCGCGGGACAACACACCTCATTCAAAATGCAATTACAATGAATTTTTCTTGTATATCTAATAAAAATTTAAAAAAAACATTTTTCAATAAAAAAAAAAAAGTATATATAAATATGCATCCCAACAAGTTGTGTCACATCGTAAGAGCTGTCATAACTTCGATATCAATTCATTGAGATTCCCATTCTTCTGGCCAATTAGGTGGAACCGATGTCATAAATTATTTCATCATCGTTTTCGTTCGAACCGAAATCAAGAAGATGATGGCGCAACAGGTTGCTGGCTTCCCAGCCCGAAAAATTTTGTATTCATCAGCAAAGCTGGCAGACGAGACGAGAACAAACATCATTTCCCTCGGGCTCAAAAGGGAGAAGAACGAGGAACATAGTACAATATTATTCAGCCCCCAAAACCATCATAATCAAAATATGATAATGGTATCCCGGAGATATCATCAAGAAATAATATTCACCTCATATATGTGGCGCCACCTGGGTCGGGCTGGGGATTCGGGTTAGATCGAAGAGAAGAACGTGTGTCGTAGAACTTGATAGAGGCAAACATACTCGTATTCTCAAAAATGGTTTTCCGATGAAAATTGTACCGTCCGTCGAACTGGTCGGGTCGGGGCGGCCTATGGCCAGTGGCGATGTCGATGGGATTGTGATGGCGACCCATTTCCTTCTATGTGTGTCTCTGTTCTGGGCAAACGGCTCGGCGCACGTGGAGGATGATGGTGCAAAGTTCTGGGAAAAATTGACGGAATAAATAAACAGTCTTGGATCCGCATATGGGATGCGCATCTACGAAGAACCATGGAACCTATTTAGCATTCTTAATGATCCAAGTTGTAAAGGCATAGCAGTCATAAACCATCTTCATCGCTGAAAAGTAAACAAGGAAGCCAAACTCCTTGGCTTCAATTTCTGGAAAAACACATGCAGAAGGGGTTGTTTATGCTCTTAGTGATGTAAATCATATTTTTCTCTCCAACGAAGACAGCGGAATCAATTCACCTGTTGCCCGATGAGCAGGAGATGAGTTATAAATATGAAAATACCAAAAATGAAGACGTGTGTTTCAGACGATGCCTATCGAATTGAATTTACATTATTTGTGATGTGGAAGAATCCTTTTGTTCGGAGGCTAGGCAGGAGGCGTAAGATATTTTGTTGATTCATAATTCAAGGATTCTCGAAAGGTTTCAAGCCGGAGATTTAGGTCTTTTTTTAATTTTTTTGAGGAGATGTAAGCAGCGATAAGGTATGAACAAGAGTCAAGCGGTCCATGTAAGATGGGAAGGATTCGGATGATTTAAATTATTTATAAGGGAAAATGCTTAGGTCGCTACATTAAATATTGAAAACTATGTTTATCTCAATCGGATAACAGGGCAATTACAGGTTGAAAGTGTGTACATACCTATGTCAAAACAAAAATTGTTTATTGTGATGAAGTAAATTTCGTCAGTTGATTAAAAGATGCAGATTAGATCTGAGATGATTTATTTAACATTTATAGACAGTGTGTTCCTGAAATGAGTGTTGGAGTCTCTAAAACGTTGGTCTTCAGAAGCTTTTAATTTGTTTCGCTTCTTTTTTTTTATATTTGACTAATGAGCTAAGATAAGGTCCAGAATAGAAGTTGTGTAGGAATAAGACTGTTTTATCAGAAAGGTACAAGTTTTGTTTTTCAATCAGAAGTTGGTTTACCGGTATAAAAGACGATTTACTATTCGACAGAACATTTTATACTAGTTTGACTTTAAAACGTCAAAAATGTAGAACCAAAAGTAAAAATTGGCCAACTCTTTTAATATTGAAAATATAGTATTCGGTGCCACGCGATGGACTCGCTATAATTTCAAAAAACGATACTCAATGCTGAGATCGAACGAAGCATTTTTTTAAAGTATTTTTTGAGGGCACCTATAGCGACCCTAATACGGCGCGGAAGTTTCATACCTCAAAAAGGGTTAAATTAGTTTTTGGCCCAACAAAATGTACGGGATGTACAGGGACACTTAACTTAATTTGCTATGTGATAATGCCGGAAACAGCTGGTAAGGTATACAAATCAAAACTTGTAAAAAATGAACTCAAAAAAATGTGTGTATTCTTTTTAAATCCGTGACGAGGATGAAAAGGATTGTAGGACAAAATTCCCAATCCGTGTGTCCCAATGTCCATTTTTCCCAAAATGTAATTTCCCAATTTTTGTCATTCCCAATGCAATGCTTTCCAATCATTATTTGTCCCAATGCCAAGTTTTTCCAATAATAATGTTCCCATTGTTAATTTTTTACAAAATGAATAATTTAATTTATTACATATTAATATATTGAAAATTAAGAAGGAGATACGTAAAATTTAAAGTACATATTGCAGTTACAGTTGAATATTGTGACCTATAGAACGTAAATACGCGAGGACATCATGATTTTGAACATAGTTATTGTATGTAAATAATTGTATTGTAAATATAAAAACAGCAACGTTGTGAAGAGAATAAGGTTGTGTAATGAAATGAAAAAAAACAGCAACGTTGTGAAGTTGAAACTGTATGTGCATTGAAGTTGAAAAAAAAAATAGAACAAAACGTTTTCATTAGTTTTCTCTTAGAAAGATTAAAAAAAAATTGGAAAAATTGTATTGGGACACCAATTTTTTGGAAAAAAAAATTTGGAAAGCATATTTGTTGGGAAAAAAAAAAAAATTGGGAAAAATATCCCGTTTGGAGCTATGGATTTTGGGAAAAATAGATTGGGAAACTTGACTCCCTACCGATAAAAAGTACTCGTATTATGTATATATGGGAAGAAAAACCAAGACCTCCAACACGACATTCCATCAAGGAATTATTATCAAAAGGGGTACTATTTATTATAACAATTTGCTCTTATCCAATTTGTATAGAATGGGATGAGAAACGGTACAGATACTGGCACATAGCAAAGCATCATTAAACTTATAAAAATAAAAAAAAACAAAGTTATACAAATTCATAGAATATCTATAGTTGTTAAGTAGAAGAATAAGAAATATATAATTAGCTTTACGAATATAATGCAAGGAATGAAGTGTTATAATATTCATAAATTAGAAGTTCGATTTATAAGAGCTTCAAGTTTTTCAATAAAAATTCAAGTCAATAACAAATAACAAATTCATAGCCCATTTTTAAAATAGATCAAAATAAAATAAAATGGCTTTGTATAAAGTTAAAGTCAAAGACATAAGATCTTCATTTAAAAAATTATTTTCACAAATAAAAACCCTTATTTATTTTCAATTTTTGTTAGCACTCGAAATTTCTAAATTTCATACGAAATATTTTGTAAGCTTTGAGGAATGTACATACTGACTCTTGACTCTTATAGATCAAAAGCTAATAGAATATATGCATGCTAAGACTCCCAATTTCTTCGTCACTCGAACTCAATGGTGAGGTCTAGTTATATGGCTATATAGCGATGGTCGAAAACTAATACGGCTGTACCGCGTGTATCCTTTTTACATGCGATATGCTGGTACATAGGTACTATAGCTATAGGGCTAATTTTGAGATTTGATCATCCTTGACATTAGTGATCAGATCAAGAACAATTTCTTCAAAATTAGTACTTAAGGGTCTTCGGTGATTGTCTAAAGGTGAAATTGAAATTTTCGCTCTATATCCGAAACTAACGGTATCTGCCATACAGCCATTATATTATATTTATCTCAAAAACGGCTCTAACTATTTTGCTAAGACACAATTATGTAGATTATTGTACTCATAGTCAACATTTTTTTCTCAAAAACTGTTCCACAGATTATGAAAAAAGTTAAAATAAAAAAAAAAACATTTCATGTATGTAAGCTAGTTAAAGCTTAGTTCGCAGATAGCGCTAAATTTTATTTCCCATATTTTTCTCCCAAACACCAGCTAAAATCCAAGCTAAATTTTGACATCAGAACCTTGTATAGAATATGTTACAGAGAACAGCTGTTCTCTAAATGAAATTTTTTCACAGATTTAAGAAAATTTGTTTTAAAGTATGATTTTTACTTGCGATATAGGTACTATAGGGCAAGTTCTGCATTTGGAAAAAAAATCGAACTCGAGATTTTGATCAAAGTTGACATTACGATGATAGCGAAGACGAAAAAAGTGGGTCCGGCAATTCCGTCTGTCTGTCTGTCTGTCTGTCTGTCTGTCTGTCTGTATGTCTGTACCTCGAACTACAGCCTAAACTACTGGAGGTATTTTTTTCAAACTCGGTAGTTAAGGGTCTTCGGTGATTCCCTAGAGGGGAAATTGAAATTTTTTTTTTAGCTCCAAAACTAAGGGTACCCCCCATACACCCGTAATGCAAAATCTTATTTATCTCGAAAACGGCTCTAACGATTTTGATAAAAAAAATTAGGTGTGATATTATAGACATGGACTACATTTTGGTCACCAAAAATTTTGGGGCAAAATGTTATTAACGGTACCTGTCATAGAACCGTTTTTTTGATTTTCGACTTTCTCATTAACGGCTCTAACGATTTTAACCAAAAATTTTCTCCAGCACCTCCCTTAAGTTTAAAATAATATTGTATATACAAATATTCGAAAAATTATTTGTTGGGTTTTTTTGAAAAAAAATTTTTTTTTTTTTGAAAAATCAATGTCTTCAAAACCTATGAACGATTATTTTTTGAAATTATTTCCTAAAATCAATATTATTAAATACTTGAAATTCGTATCCCACATTTTTTTCTTGAAAAATTCTAAAGAAATTTCTTATATAAAAAATGTATTTAATAATAAAACGATTTTTTAAAGTTTGTTTGCATAAATTCATACTTTTCTAGAAATCAGACTGCAATTTTATGCATTTGAACATTATTATCCCAATAAATCCATGTTTTATATACATATATAAAATATATCTTAAATTCCAAAAGTACTTTTACATAAGAGCAAGTTCGTGCGATCCAGTCGTGCATTTTATTTAATTTTAGCTTGATTAAATTTGAAAGAGAATTTTGTATAGGAGATAAAATTTTAGCGCGACATGTGTACTAGGCTTAATGGTATAATTAGTTGTAAAAGCAATTTTTTATGAATTCAATTAAAAGATTACATTCATTGACTTCATTTTGAGAATGCGGCTTAAAATTCTGCAATCACCAAACATTCGGTATTAAAAAGATTGTAATAATTTGTTCCCCATTTACACATCTTACAGAAATAACATTATTACAATCTTTTGACGATTCATAAATTCCTTGCATTCCCTTGCATACTTTGCATTCTTTTACAATCTCTTTTAGAATACAAATACCAATGCTACTTGAATACATGAATTCTCAAGAGATTGCATTCCATTGATTGCTGTGTAATGAATGGGAAAAATGTGAGATTGCAATCTATTTAGATAATGTCAAAAGAATGGCGATTGCAGAATTGGAAATCACAGTCTTAATGTAAAGCTTATGAATGTAATCTTTTAATTTAATTCAATGAACAAATATTAAAGATTGTGTTAACAAAAAATTGAACTGTCTTACAACTTTTTCTGAGTGCTCAAGTGCGTCAAAGATCTTAAGATTATTCCGCAGAAAATAATTTTAAATTTTTTGAAAAATAATTGCTTAATATATACGAGTTTTGAATTTTGAAAAGCTATTATTGGAAAATTTTAAGGCACGTTATCAAAAACAGTTGCAATTATTTTAAAAAAATAATGAAAACCAATTTAAAATTTCTGTAGGAGGAGTATAGGTATAGGACTTTCATGCTCAAAATGAGTATACATAATAATAATAAACTCCTTGATCTATTTCCGAAATTACAACAGTCCTTCATCTTGATAATGCTTTATACCTATATGTAATTAAGGTAACAATTCACTTATTTTTATTTTTTAAAGGAGTGCCCTTCCTTTTTGTAAACTTTTTTCTAAACATCTTTGTTTCTGAATTTCTGATAATACCTACGTTGAATTCAATGATTTGGCATACGCTTGAATCGGTTATTACTTTCAGCATTAGGTCCCGCAGGAAATGGTCTTATGTTGATGCCTCCAGGCAAAAACGTTTAGGTACTTGACTTATTGTTGGTCACAACCTGCGGACATGAAGGATCAGAAAGTTACAACATTTGATCAATTTAAATTTTATGTACTCATACGTATATTTTTTCAAAGCACCAACTTCATTTACATATTTAACTTAAGTTCGCTGTAAACAAAAACTCAAACATGATTCAGACATAAGTCCTCCGAAAATCCAAATAATTATAGCATTGTTCTTGAAAATATGCAATTCTTTTCAAATATTCAATTCATGTGGATATTGGCAAATATCTAACTTACCAACCCCAAAAGACCTACAAACATTTCATTTCGAAAATAAGGCCGCACCTTTCCAAAAGTTTAATTTATCTCTACCAACGAATTTTCAAGTTACAAAATATCCATTACATAAAACATTAAGTCAAATACACATAAATATACCTACATACCTTTAGTAAAACTGAAAACCGAAACTCTAAAAACCAAAGCAAAGCAACAACCCACTCTTATAAACCCCATCAAACAAAACGTCAACTCAAAGTTGGTTATCTATCTCCACCATGACCCAAAAATACTTGAGTGTCCCACAAAATTCCCTCAATTTAACAAGCCAAGACCAAGAGTAGGTATAAGAGGGAGTCCTTGGGTGCTTTTTTCGGAATGCCACTCTAAGGTAGGCAAGTTTGTGTGTGTATGCTTATGTAGTTGCATCAAAAATTCCAAAACTGCAGGCAGGTGCATCAAGAGTCCGAAAAACCGAACAATCTCTAAAGTTTACGAAAAACATTCTTCATATCTAACTTAACCTGCTACTTACCACAAAAGGGAATAAACATCCTTTTGGCTTTAATTCTTAAACCCACTTTGGATGTAGTCCTCTTTCCTTACCAAAAATAAACGACACAATTAAAAAAAAAATACAAAAACAGAGAGGCTCTCCATTATGGTGACGTCACTTCAAAAACTTGGACAGACAAGAGAAAGGATTTTCGGAACTAAACAGCTGATTTTGTGTTCTCCTTCGGAATTCTCTCTCGAATTCAATACCAATAAGACTAACAAATAAATCCACACAGTCGCAGGAGAAAATTGTTCAGAATACACTCGGAATCCCTCAAGTTGGTGTGTGTAGGTGTTACATTCGTGACGTCACTCCCTGAAGGAGAACTCACCAAAACAACCAGCACAGAGTGCACATAACTTGACTAGAACTAGGGCAAGTCCAAAGGGACTTCGTATAAGTGATAGCAGCACCACTGAACAAAAACAAGAATCTTCCCAAAGAAAATACAACTTTTCTAAACAAAAAGTATCTATGTGGCTGCGACAGGGCTGCCTGTGTTAGTGGGTAATGTGTATCTCCGAAACAGGGTTGTTTTCCTTGTGTTTATGGATTTCGTTCGTTAGTTCGTTTCGTTGGAGCCGGTGCAGTGCATTTCAGTGAACCCATCAGAACAATTCCATCTCTAGAATCAGTCGTGTTCTAGAGGTCGTCGCAATTGGTTCGATAGTCGTTTTTGCTCAAACTAAAGGCACAAAGAAGTATCTTTTACGTTCTATGGTGAATCTCACAGACGTATCCACGTTGAGTTTGTCGTTTTTTTCTTAAGTTATTTTTTTTCGATTCGTTTACAAAAACAATAACAATGGAAACTACCACCGAAATGCAAATATTGGATACAGATACAACTATCACGCTACAATCAGCAGCTAATCTGCTATACGATGTCGTCGACGATGACCATCAGGGTGGCAATCAAATAACATTTGAAATTCCCTCCAATGTCGATTTGGAACGAATTAAAAATTTGGATAATTTCACAAATCTTCTTCATCGCATAAGCAATAGTGTATTGACGGCTAGTGGCGGCAACGGACATAATAGTGTTTTAAATGATCATGGAATCCAAATCCAATCAAATAATATCGGTGGTGGTATTGGCCATGATGCTGTGGCATTCAGCTCAGATGGTCATGTGATTACAAAAGACCAAATTAGTGGCAGTGTGGTGTTAAATTTGGCCGATCTACAAAATTCCGGTTCGTTTTTGGATCGATTTTTCAATGGTGCCGATATGCATTCGATAATTAATTATTTATGGATTGGTGTTGTGACATCGTTGATAGTATTGTCGGTGATATTCATAATATTCTCGTGCTATTTCTATCGGAAATTTAGAGAATGGAAGAAATGCAGTAAGTACACAATTTATTTATTTAAATGTTTAAGATATTTGAAACAAGTTTTTGAAAAGGGACACTTGAGTAGAAACAAATAAAACACAGAAAATCAAGAATAAAACAAGTCTCAATATTCCTGTGGGGGTGCGTATTGTTATGGGGGGCCTTGAAAATTATTGGTTTTAGGGACTTGGGGTCTTTTTTTTGGTAATACATAGGTACTCACAGGTTTGAAATAAACGGAGGTATACAAAATCTTTTGGAATGTAGATACTCGTACATCGGTGCGTAGTTTTCGAAGTTCGTAGATACTAACGTACTTAATTGTTGTTAGTATAGGAAGCTAAATATGAGAAGCTAACATATCTAAGGACTTTAGTCAATTGGAATCAATTTGATCTCTAGATTTAATTTTGGAGTATAGGCAAACACGTATCGATGTACCTTATCAGTGTCAAAAATTGGAATCAAGTTTGAATCAAATGTATCACGAATTCGATCCAATCGACACACTGACTGAGAACAAAATACAAATTGGCGAGAACAATTGAACATCTTGAAAGAAGTTGAATTTCGCTAGCTGAAGAAAATTGTATATTTAATCTAAGCCTAGGTAAAGTGATAATTTTGTTGGTTTTTATTCAATACAATTTTGTAAGTTTTGCAATAGAAAGCAGAGACAAACGTGATAAATGTTCTAACTTTAGCTTAAGAAGGTTGGTGGTATCTACCTCTATTTTTTGCATTAAACAAGTATTGAACATTTATTATTAGGAATGTATAGTTATAATATAAAATAATAATAAAACTAAAATTAAAGATGTTTATTTTAAAAACCTTATGAAGGCTAGCTTAAAACGACTTGAGTTTGGCAAACTTATTATACAGCTTTAAATACACAAAAAACACCGATTAGGTACCTGGAATTACCTGACTATAGAATTTTACAAATTCTGAACCTTTATTTATTTTCTAACTATGTACCTATTTGACAAGTTATAATTACGATACCTAGGTACCTATTAAGTTTCTCGAAAAAGGAAGAGTTAATTGACCAATTTACTGAATATCACTTTGAAAATTTAGAAAAAATGTCAAGTTCTTAAAAATATCAATTTCAATTAGATAAAGCTACAAGCGTATTGGAGATTTTGTCAGAGAACTTTGGAGATTTTGGTTGGAAGATTTATTTATTTATCGTAGGTCAAAAATCATGTTTGAATGTCTCATTTGTATGTCAATAGATTTCTAAGCCGCAGTGCAAACCCCCTCACAATATTTGATTATAAGAAAATTGGTAATTAATGTTATTTTTACTTGAGACATATAAGTAGGTACGAGTATAGATACTACATGGCAAGTTATGGATTCGTAAGAACCAGCCTTGACATTACGATAGGGACGACAAAATTCTGTATGAGTGTTCTACAGCTGTGCACTACAACCTAAACGACTCGACCTACCACACGTTGCTTTCTTCGTTTTTTCCCAAAAATATCGATAAATACCATAAATTTTTTTGTCAAAATTTAAACAAGATTTCTATCCTCTTTAAAAAAAAAAACATTCAGTAAAAGATAGCATAGGTACATACATATATGCTTGGCAAATTTCTTCCAAAAAAGGTTATTAATTTATAATTACATTCGATATTCTCAAAAATGATAAAATTATGTTAATTAATTTTACTATGATGCTCCTTAAATTCTTGCATAAAATTTTTAAAATTTCAAATTTGTAACGACTTGCTCAATTTTTTGGGAAATTTGACATAGGACAGTTCTATTTTCAAGATGTAGAAATACTTATTTTATCAAAAATATTGGTATCCATGATACAAACGTAAACATTTTTTTTAGAAAATCGTATTTATCTCGAATTTTGATAACATGTTTTGTGTTTCACTTAATTTTTGCGATCTATGATTTAACAAGAAATATTTGAAACTAAGACATTACTGACACTATAGAACCTTTTTTTCGATGTTTGAGCTTCTTATTATCTCCTAAACGGTTTTAATCAATTTTTTTTTAATATTTGTACAATAATTAAAACTTAAAATTGGCGTGCCAATTATTTTTTTTAAGTCTTTTGGTCTTTCGTAAAATCATACTTTCTTTATAAACCGCATGGCATTCTGTTCTTAGCTCGAACTACTAGGAGGTGTTTTGGCAATTTAAAAAAAATTGTAGTATGCTTATTCTCTAAGAACATTAATTTTTAACAGCAAATCCGTGCTGTTCATCAGTTCATATTATATAATTAAGAATTTGGGTTTTATTTTTTTTAATTATTTATGGTCCTTAGTTAGAATACCTGTAAATTCAACTCTTCGTACATTAATACCCAAATCTTTGAATAATTAAAAAAAAGAAGTGAACATAGTGCATAACCTTGTGGTTCTCTTGCAATTTATCTTTTTTCTAAGCTATTACATACCTTGTTGAAATATTTGTATGTTTTCTGATTGGTTTATTTAAATAAAAAAATTTCTTAAAGGTTAGATATAGATTAATGTAGTTGACGAGCTCTCATTTAAGAAATATTTAAACACTCATCTGTGTGTATGAAAACGTTCTCTAAAGAATTTAACAATTTTTACATTACTTCAGTGCTAAAAGAAAAGGAATTTGTCCGAAATATACATTCATTATTTGCATTAAGAGTATAGAAGTTCCAAAAATCTCTGCCTACAACCTTTTGTATATAATATTTAGCGCATTTAAGTTGACTTTCACCTAACTTCTATAAGCTCCTTGTTCCATTCAGTTTCTCTAAAAGAATTCAATAATTGTAATTAAAATCATAAGTAATTTTCTTTATTTCTAAATAGAATTTAAATGTTTTCCTTCTTTGAAACTTAGAACAAAATTAATCCAGAAATCCAAATTGGTTTTGGCAAAATTTGATAACTCATTATTTACCAGTTTAACTGAATAAAATTCGTCTTATATAAAATATCACTTCAAAACCCTTAGTTCATATTAAATTGAAATTGAAATTCATTCCAACATATCTTGAAATATCCATCCATCCTAACTTTTACTCTAATTCTTGCTTGAATAAATAAATTCATAAATTTCTTGTTTCATAAATAAATCTTAGAAATCCACAAACAACATAAAACTTATTAAAAAGTTATCAAAACTAATTGGTCCTTCGGTCCGAATAACTCCCAACAGCATTACTTTGCCTTTGGAGTTCCTTTTCTCTGTTTGTAGGGCAAATTTTCCTTCGGAAGCAATAACAATCATCAAGAAAATGAAAACAAAACTAATAATCACCTCAAGAGACTTCTTTCTCTAGTAAAAAATTGGTCCTTCGAGCTGGATATTAGAAAGCTTGTTTTTTTAAAAAGTTAAGTTAAACAGGTAGATCTTTTTTTTGCTTAGTGATGCCTATCAAAAAACCCCTTAAGACATTAATAATTTGTTTCCCATAGCTACCAGGACCTATATTACCTACACAAACACCTCATTAAAATTATGACCCCTCTGAGTCAAGTTTAACTCTGTACAAAACGAGTAGTAGGGGATCGTTCTTCCTATCTGTATCTTGTTGTTCATGAATTAATAAATCATTGTGAAGAACTGGAGATTATCTTCCCTGTGAGTTTCCTCATGAAAAATCAGTCAGAACCAAAAAAAAAAAAAAACATCCCATCAGCAACAGGATAGGAACACCGAAAAAATAGACACAAAAACAAGGATCAACCCTCAACGTGGGAGTGAAGAAAAATGTATACATACATGATGATGTAAATAACATCAACATGACTTACATTCCTTTTATTTCTTTTTGTTCTGCTAATTTCTTGTTTTAGTCCTGAAGGATACAACAAAAAAGCACGAATTAATTACTTTCCATTCCAATGTGTTTGTTTGTATTTTTGCTTCCTCTGGAATGTCAACATCCCTGACCTAAAAAAAAAAAAACAAAAAAAAAAACGAAAAGTAAGACAAACAAAACTTCTCTGTCTAAGAATGCTCCTTGAATTTTTTATTGCAAATTTAATTTACTATCCTTATTCCTGAATGTCCTTTTAATTTATTTACAACAAAACCAGAAAAAGCAAGAACAAAAGGATAAGAACACTTTATTCGTGTTAAGTTCTGTATTTTTCTCTGTCTATCTGTCTTGGTAATAAAGTAATTAGCAGGATTTCTCATTTAACAAAACTCATAGAGTAATGTCCTTTTTTTTCTGCTTTCTTACCTCTTTGTTATTCGGCAGGTTTGTTGGTGGAAAAGAACAAAATTTATTTTGTACGTATACATACATACATATATCCTGACAAATTGATTATAAGTTACCTCATATGAAAGTTATTTATTTCCACCTGAACACTGCCGCATGCATCCTTAGGATAGTATGTGAATGTTCCTAAGGAACCACATTTATTTTTCATGTCTCAACGCAAGGAAGGATCCATGGAACAACAGTAAACAGCAACTCGATACAGAAGTCCTACATTAAAGATACATAGCTTTATCGACACAAAACATCTCGACCAAAACAAAAACACACAACAAGGACCAAACACCACCGACCGGCAGACCATAGGGAGCATAAAGAAAAGAACAGATTTTTTTGGAGGGAAGCTTTTGCACCCCCCAGTTAGATGATGATAAAGTAAGGTTTTGTCAGAAAAAGTAAATAATATCCTATCCACCCACGTGTGCAACCTCATATATATGCAGACTGGAGGATGTGGATTCTATTTGTCTAAGGGACCTAATTTTTCCTCATCCTTGTTGTCCTTTTATCCTGATTTGTTTTCTCCTTTTTGTTATTATTGTTGAAAGTAAATAGAGTAAGAAAAGTAAGAGTAAACAATTGACAAAAGATCAATTAAAGGGATTCTACTATATGTGTTCCACATGAGTACTCTGTGCTTGACATGTTGAAGGATCCTTATACATATGTTGGAGACAGGGAGACTCTGAATATTTTCTGTGAAGAACTTTCTTCTGCGTGCACTGATGTTGAGAAAGGAATAGAAGGAAGTAGGTCATATTTTTATTTTTATTTGTAAGAAAAAATATAATTTGCACCTCTAAGGGCTTGTAATAAAAATGGAAATATATCCTTGGACAAACAGAGCTGTGAAAAAATTTATTCTAAATGTTGTTTTTTTTTTTGTACCTACCTACAAAATTGCTTGTAGAATCTACAAGACTTTCCCTTAGCAAGAGTTGAAAATAAAACTCATGTTTCCTGTGAAAATGTGTTCACTTTTCTTTGAATTACATTTGGTGTGTTCGTTAGCCCAGTTTATACCAATTAGCAGTAATATGTATAATGGATTTTTCACATTATCTGAAATGTGAAACTGGTAAGTAAACAATTATTAATGAATGAACAAAAGTATCTAGCTTTGATGGTTGTGTACTTGTGGCACAGAAAGTCAGTTTTTGGTTTTTATACCAGTTGGGGACACAAAAGAGAAAAAGATTCTTGATTTGCTTTCTGTTATACCTATACCTAAATTAATTTGGTTTTATATTTGTGCTTTCTCAATAAAATGTTAAAAACACTCTCGTGTAGAAAATAATTCCATGGCTAAAAGATTAAAATTTTTGAATAACATTTTCTGCACAGTATTGTCAATATTATCATTTCCTTGTTGTGTTTTTTTTTAGAAAAATAAAATAAAAATTTCCATGTCAAGTACCTACAATAGAGTTTGTGATTTCATATTATTCTCACACACACGGGTGGGGTCAACACTACTTTCTATATATGGAAATTTTAAAAGGAGAAGCATAAGCGCCACAGGACAATTTTACATCCTTTTTAACAATTTGTGTTGGTTCAGTTTGTTTTTTTTTTTTGCGAAATGTGTATTTCTTCCTTTTATAAAAATTGCGCTATGTTCATGGAGAGTATATCCATTTGTGTGTATTTATGTGTCCTTTTGAGTCAGGATATAATAAATTACTTTCCACTCGTGAAAGATTTATTTACAATTTCCATTTTTATTTTATTTGATACCTATAGAGATGGTTGAGAATGCTGACCAGGCTTTTGCAGTGTCCTTAAACACAAAAAAAAAAAAAAACAAAAACTATTCTATAGTCAGGACAAAAGCCTCAAAACAATTTATGACTGTTGACAAAAGGATGAGTTAGAGATGAGCTATAAATAGTGATATGGGAGTGAAGGTGGCTTAAATTGGATTTGCATAAGCTCATCTCATCGATATTAATTATAATTTATAATCATAACTGTTTTGTTAGGATCACGTTTGATGATGGTGATGATAGTGATGATGATGATGGCACGTAGAGTTAAAATACTCGTACTAGTATGTGTGGGCATCTATTGTTATATTGTTTATTTATTTAGAACGATTTCAAGTTTGAGGCGTTGAGGATATAGCAATAATTGGTGATTTTATCGAATATAATTTTTGATTTATCGAAGCCGATTAATAATATTTGGTGTGGTCGTATGGTAATTTATGGGTTTCATACCGCAAAATTGAGGGGAGATTATTAATTTTGATTTGAGAGAAGTGATTTGGACGTATGTAGATACATAGGTATAGTTGGTATAGATATGGGTGATAATTGTATGCATTTAACTAATAAATGAAAGCACACATGTGGCAGTAATTTGGTCATTCGAGCCGGATTAAACGAAGAAAACGTGGGACTTTGGGGATTTATTTTAATTTGTTTGAAATCGAACTTATACACAAACCATATTTGGTTTTTAAAGAAATATTGTTTCATTAACCTGAATCTTAGGAAGGAAAATATATTTAAGCGAGATAAATTGTTAAAATTTTAATATATTTGAAAAATTTACATACATTATTTCTATAGATACAAATCAAAGCTGCACAATACCATTTCCTTAAAAAAATGAAATCTTCAAAATCACTCCAAAGTCTCAAGGAACCTCTCATAGAGAAGAAGCGAATAATAACCCTGTAGGACATCTACTTTAGCACGTTCCATCCATCTATCAATTGTGTCAAACTTTCGAGTTTCTTCTTTAGAAAAAAATACTTCTTGTTAAATATTTATTGGTTCTAAGTTCAAGACAAATAAGCTATCCCCAGGACAGACTTCTTATTTGTCTCTTTAAGACAAAAATTAGCCAATCTTTCAAAAAGGGATATAAATTCAAAAGTTCTTTGTTCAAGTACTTATGGTCTTAACCTCACCTACCCCTAATAACCAAGACAAAAAGAAGTCTTAAGTCAATTCACTTACCGATATAGCCAAAAAAAAACTCAACTTTAACTTTGTCACACAAAAAAAAAGTCAACCAGGACCTGTTTCACAAAAATTTGTGTGTCCTTTTGTATATTTTTCCAAACGATTTGAGCTTGTTGAATATTTCATTTCACGTTGTCTGTGTATTTTTTTTAAGCTTCCAAACATCCAGGGAATTTTGTTTTCTTTGTTTACAATGTTGACATTTCTTTTTTTTTGTTTTATTTTTTGAATAAACGAAAAATGTCCTTTGAGAATTTTCCTTCACAACGTTCAATGAATATTTTTCTTTTTCTGTAAACAATTTATAAAATGTTGTTTGTAGCATGATTTGAATTCAATTTAAATCCAGTTAATGTGTCTTTCGAAGAGATTTATGGAAGAAAGACGTGCGTAGGAATATACATAGTATTAGTTTATTACTTAATGTTATTCGATTTTACTCTTTGAATAAAAGATTTTTTAAGAACTTAATTGATTTATACTTTCTTATAAATTTCTTTTACAAATTGGAGTTATATGGTCCTTCTACCCGGACTTAATGAATGAATTTTGATGTTTTAAATTTCGTACGAGATAATTTGATTACTGTTCCCCAAATCAATTGATTCTTAAAGTCTTATTTCTCTAATTTAACTAAAACAACTTTTATAAAATTGTCCTTCAAGCCATACGAAATAAATAATAATATAGCAAAAGAATCTTCTAAGAACTGACGACATCCTTTTACTCTAAAGATTATTGGCTTTAAAAACTATATACTCGTAGATACTACATATTTTCTTTTATTCAATTACATTTAATGGCCTCCCATTTAATGGTCCCTCGAGCCGGACGAAATAAAATGGAAAAATAAAACTCAACTGCTATTAAATATGGAAAACAAACAAATATAAATAAAATATTAAACAATCACAATTAACACACCGTCACAGCTGCTAGGCATACAAGCATATTATAGAAACAAAAAAAATATTAACAAAAAAAACGAAACACAATCCACTCAAGTCGCAATCGCCAGCAATCAATTTAAAATATTAATTGAATAATTTAATCCATGGAATAACTCCTGCTTCCAAACTCTGTTTCTGTTCACTTCATTTCGGTCATTCCAACCATATGTGTACACAGAGTATCCCAATAAAGGACACACACACACAAAGACGATATTCATAATCATTTTTTATTTGCAAGGACGAAATTTATTGCTCTTGTGTTAAATTTACAATAAAAAAAACATTTCCTTGCCGAAAGATAAAACATACAGAAAAAAATTGTCAACATAAAGATGAGCAATTTTCATTTTGCAATTCATTACATTTTGAATGTCGCGACCACACCATTACATCAATAGTTATTATCCGTTCGACTATGTCCCCAAGGATACTTATTATCACTTCGCAATTACACATGCAATTGCAATGTGGCAAAGTTGTGAAAGGACGAATTAATGACACAACTCGAATACACAAAAATAAAAATGTAAACACCACATCTCATATACACAAAAAGGACGATGGATTTATTTAAAAAAGATAAGCGGATGTTGGGGAATGTGTAGTATATATATTTTTTTGTTTCACAATAAAATGGTGAACTCTCTGGTAAAATGAACCAACAAAAATCCATGTTAATAAAAAAAATGAGGAGCCCATAACAGCAGGAAAAAAGGACTTTTATTGACCCAGTCACGAGGAATGGCAAAAAAAAACCCGAACCTTTACAACACAATTTGGTTCATGTGTAGGTTGGGCTTTTTTATTTGCACGGAAACCAAACAAAAAAAAAAGTGTCCTGGAAATCCTTTTGTTATTTTGTATTATGTCTGGAGGTTGTTGTAAATTTTTTGCACCTCATTTTGAGGATTACCATCAAAGAGCAATTGGGGACATAGTTGAGTGTAAAAAGTGGTGTTGTAAAAAAAATACGCACAAAAAAAGGACATCATTGGGAAGCTTGGATTCTTTTCTCCTTTTTTTGATACACCTACTTTATTGAGTGGAAAATCTTTTATTTTTTTTTATCTTAGAGAGAGAGAGGTCAAGTCAATCTATGATGGTCGGGTAAGCGGTTCTTCTTTGAACATTAAGAATGACAGAAAAAATAAGCTTTGTATATAAAATGAAGTCCTTTAATCTGGTCAATGACATGTCTTTATGAGAAAACCAATTTTTAAGAGACTGACTTGGGACTTGATGGTTATTGGAAATTGTATTGTGTTTCCTTTTGATATTTTAAACGCCCTTTGGAAGAATAAACATTGAAGGATTTTTTGTGTTTTTTCTTAAAGCATATTGAGTGAGTAGTAAAGCTTGTGGAAATTTATGAAGATATTCTAAGAATACTGTGTTACATTTTTTATTATTTGCCTTACGGGTTAATCTGTGGTGTAGAGAATGAGTTTGTGATAAACAGAGTACAATTTTATGACACACTTATTATTACTTGAAATACGAATCAATTAAGTGAGGGTTTTGTCCAGACCTTAAATACAATAGAGCTCACATGAAAGTTTAAAAAAAATGGTCCTTCGAGCCGGAATAACAATCTTTTTATCTATGTGATACTAAAATTTGTCTTTGATATATCTTAAGTATCGAAAAACGAAATACTCAAACGTTTATTCTAGAAAAAAAATGCGTGGAATCAGTTGATGAAATAGTTATATATTTTTTAAACCTTCTCGTAAAAAATAAAATCATGTTTTCAGTAGCACGGCTTTGATGAGGTGTATTTCGTTTATTTATTTCTAGAGAAGTATTCCAATAGAAAGTAAAAGCACATAATTTAATCTAAGGTAAACTTTTCTCATACAAAAATTTAATGGTCGTGTTGAAAATCAAAATAAAAATTTTGGTCCTTCAAACGGGATGCTTTCTGACTTGAAAAAAATATGCTGTACATTTTATAAAAAAATCTTAAGTATTTCAAGTTTATTCATATATGAATTTGACTAAATTTTTCGTGGGACTTTTCTTAAGAAACATGATATGAGAATTTGGTCGTTCGAGCGGGATATCTCCACTGGAAAAAAAAAGTTAATAAAAATTAGCTTCTTGGATAATGGCAGTGTTATTTGTTAGACGGTTATCTTGTAAGACAATAATTCAAAATAACTATAAATATTTGTAAGGGGTATACAACCAATTCCGGAGTTTAAGTTATACAACACATGTTTCTTGATTTCGTGATTTCTTTCTTTTAAAAGTAATGTTCATAACGTGGGATTCAGGTAAAAAGTTCGTTTTTGATACATCAATGGTACGTCCAGATGGTTACATTAGAATTGAAACAGTAATGAATAATTTTAACTGTAGCTAACCTTTAAGTTAGACAATCCTTAAACAACAATTAGAAAGGTATATTTAAAAGTTTCTGAGGAGGGTCTTAGGTTAGAGAAAAATTATAAATACAACGCTATATTTTTGCTGAGGAACTGAACTGCTAAAGCTGAGTTTAATCCATATAAACATTTATTTTAGAAATTGGTTACTCGAGCCGGTTAGCAGTCGTTCTTATAACAAAACTGTTAAGTAAGCTCCTTATTATAAGAGCTATAGTAGTTCAAGCTGATGTGGACATGAAATAACTCCTTTAAATGGAAACACCCAATGATCTTTCTCAAATTCCTAATTTTCGTGGTTAAATTCTGTTTCATAAGCTCTAAAATAATGTCTAAATGTCTAGATGAAGTTTAAATTCTTTAAATCTGTAGGCATTGTCCTGAATATCCTCTGTCATACCTATGTATCCAAAATTATATTTCAACCTCTTAAACTCCCCCAACCTTACTCAAAGTCATTAACATCAAATAAATCTTGAAATCTCCATCAGAGATTCTCAATCTTGTTTTTTTTTCTTCTAAAATATCCCCCGACAAAAAAAAATACAAAATAAATCCATTTTCTTGTCAAATTCATTCGCATCCATGACATATTTCTGTTACATAATAAAAGCGAGTATAAAACTCACTTGTTTCCTTCGTCTTCAACACCAAACACTATCCCCGTTCAGAAAGGGGGAATATGTACAATGTGCGACCCATCAAACCTCTGCTCTGACATCTTGTCTTACAACTTGTATTCTAGGGATTCTCTTAAGACGGTCGTCTCCTTCCTGTTTTTTTTTTTCTTCTTTCATGAGAAAGAAATTTGAAAATCATAAAGGGGGGCCTCTACTGTATGTATGAATAGAAGAAAGACGAAACACCAGCAGCGATAAAATTCAATTTTCAATTGAAGAAAGGCGAAGGATAACTCATGTTCTCTTTTTGATTGACATATCTTTTTACGACGGATTTTCTACCCTAAACACTTTATTTAGTTTTTTTTTTGTTGTTTTGTTGTTTAACCAAAAGGAGTGTGAGTAAATTTAAAGTGTCCTTTCAAATGATTGATTGAAATAACAAAAATAGCTTATATTTTTTTTACATAATTTTCTAATTTTTCTTTTTCTCTGTCTTCCTCTTTTCCAGATAAGGATATCCGATCCCATTTGAACGGTGACTTGTACCCCAATGGAACTACATGCGGTACTGCAGGAGGTCAATCCGAAGCTAGTTACTATCAAATGGAATCTCCACCTTGCTATACCATTGCCACAGGACTACCAAGCTACGATGAGGCATTACATCATCAGACACATTTTGCATTTGGAATGAAGTTTCTTTATCCTGTTTGTCCTGCTCCTATGGTAACAGTTGCATCATCAGCATGGGATAAGGCGGAACTTGGTGCAAAATCTGAATCACCACTGCAACATTCTCAGAGATGGCAGAATGTTGATAGTGTTGCAGCCACAACATTACTCCCGACAAGTCACATTCGGAGAATTAAGGAATCAAGTCGAATGGATGCAGTGGTAATGTCGAGAAATTTCTATCATTCCAACAGCAATGGCGAGGAGTGCAGTGAAGTTTGCATTGATGCGTGATCCTTGAAATAGAATGTATTATAATTTAAAGATTTTCTATTTTTAAATTCTCCAAAATGTCCTTAAATTTTATTTATTTATTTTCTTTTTCAAATCTGCTTGATATTGCTCTCGAAAATTGCACGATATAGAAATATTAGAAATATAAGAAAATGTTTTGCATTTCTTGATCTTTTGTTACATATTTTAATTATTTTTTTAAATGTGTTCATTTATTCTTAAATTTCCCTTGAATTTTACTCAAAAGCCTATGGAATTTCCCTTCAAATATAACTTTTACCAATTTCAATTTTATTTATTCCTGAATTGTTTGAACTCTCGTGGATTTATAAATGTCATCAAGGAAGGAATTTATTATGTTATAAGGGCGGGAATTTATTCCAAAACTGCTTAAAATATCTCAAATTTATTTGAAATAATTTTAAAGAATTTTCCAATATATTTTAAAACCATTATCCTTCATTATTACATTTCCTAAAAAAATTATAAAAATAACCCAAAATCATTTTCCATTTTTATTCCCCAATCATTTTCTCAAAAACAAATTTTGTAAAGATTTATTTTTATTGTTATAATTTTTCCAAACACAAGACTGATTAGTTGTTTAGTTAAAAATTTAATTTTAATTTAGTTTTTATTTATTTTTTAAAAATTTAATTTAAAAACAGATATAAATAATTAAATAAAAATAAAGTACCACACCATTTATAGCTGCAAATTTTTCGTGTAAATACCTAGTGCCCTTAAGAAAATTTTAAAATATATTATTAAACAAAAAAGTAATAAACAAAACTTTCACTATATTTAGCTGCGCAAAACACCATAGTTCTCATATTAAAGTAATAAGAAAATAAAACAAAAAAAAAAAGAAATCAACTTTTTTGCACTGATTCACGCGCTTTTTTGTAAATAGAAGTACATAAATAAAATTATTAATGTCAAAAGAAAAACAAACAAAATATAGATATATTTAACGCATATTGCTTGCAAAATCTTAAATTAAAAAAAATATTAAATAAAATAAAACATATTTGCTTTTAAAATGTACAAAACAAAAAATAAAATAAACAAAACTATTAAATTAAAATGCTAAATTTTAAATATTTTCTTATTTATTTTTAAAGTAAAAAGAACACCTTCACAAAAAGAAAATGTGTTAATACGATAAGTTTTTGTTTGAAAATGGAAAAAGAAAAATTATTTAAAGGATTTATTTTTAAGTACGAACTCTTTTAACAAAAATTGTATTAAAATAAAATTTAAATTGAACTTAAGTTCGATGGAAGAAAAATATACGAAAACAAATTTATTTTGATTGAAAATTTACTGTGTTCTTTCTTTTTTTACTGAAAATTAATTTGAAAGAAGCGGAAAGAATCCTGAACAAAATTAGGGATCAAACACTGGGGAGTATTTAAAGAAAAGTTAGCCACCACAAAAAAGTAATTGGTCAGCCTAATGAATTTAAAGTTTTTTTTTCAAAGTAATCTTAAGATATTTGAAAAATTATTATGTTATCTGGAAAGTCAGTAACCTAATTTTTATTATTTTTAAAGTTCCTTTTTATGTCATCCAAAAAAAGTTTGACAAATTTATATCGGGTTTTTCAATAAGAGCGCTCCAAAAGTTTTTTTAAATAAAACAAAAACGGTTTTGGATATCAATGAAATTCTTTCTTCCTGTGAAAGTACGTTTGATGCCATTATATGGAACTTGATTTCTTTTGCATGGCCACCACGGGCACTCTTGCAGAAGTCCAGACGCTGAACCCAATTTTCGACGGTTTTCAAGCATAAATCGGCCGATACTGCTGCAATTTCACGTTCGATATTCGTACGAAGTTCATCAATCATCACTGGCTTGTTGGCATAGACCATAGACTTGACGTAGCTCCACAGGAAATAGTCTAACTGCGTCAAATCGCACGACCGAGGCGGCCAAGCGACTGGACCATTTTGTGAGATATCACGTTCTCCAAACTTGGTTTCCAATAAATTGATTATGACATTCGCTGTGTGGCTTGTGGCGCCGTCCTGTTGGAACCACATGTCATCCAAGTCCATATCATCCATTTGGGGCTAAAAATATTCGGTTATCATTGAACGGTAGCGATCCCCATTCACAGTAACGTGCCGGTCTTGATCATCACAAAAGAAGTACGGCCCAATGACGCCGCCGGCCCATAAACCACACCAAACCGTATTTTTTTCGGGATGTAATGATGACCCATGGTGTACGTGTGGATTGCTGCCTGACCAATACCGCATATTTTGTTTATTGACGAAGCCATTCAGCCAGAAATGAGCCTCATCGCTGAAGATGATTTTTCGATGAAAATCCGAATCATTTTCAAGTTGTTGCTCAGCCCAATTCACGAACATACGACGCTTCTGGTGGTCAAGCGGCTTCAGTTCTTGCGTCAATTTAATCTTGTAAGGAAGTAGGCCAAGATCTTTTCGCAAAATTCGCCACAACGACGTCACAGAGATGCCCAACGCTTGAGAACGACGTGTGAGAGACACATTTGGGCTTTCTGCAACTGAAGCCTCAGCGGCAGCAATATTCTCGACACTACGGGCACTTCTTTGTCTCACTGGTACGGGAACATTTTGTACTGTGCCTGTGGATTCAAATTTTTCTACTAGACACTCAATTGTCGATCTGCTAGGACGATTATGACGACCATAAATTGGACGTAGCGCTCTTAACGTTGAGGCCACTGACTCCGAATTTCGATAGTAAATTTTAATAATTTTGACTCGTTGTTGGCTCCATCATGAAATGGCAAACCTTATTGAAGAGAAATGTCAAAAGAGCGGCAAGAAATAGGGCGTCGTTTGCTGTCCCTGTCGCTCTACTTTTGTAGCGTCCCTGTTGAAAAACCCTTTACAACCAAACCCATAATTTCCAGGCCTACACCAATCCTAATACACCAATCCTAATACTATGAAGTAATGAGTACATTCCCAAAATGGATATCAAACGCTATCGATACTTTATTGTGTAAAAATATTTTGCCGTATAGACTAAGAGCCCACAGCAATTTTTTGGTGTGATTGATAACAAAAAATAATTAGCAAAATTAGATAGGCCTTTTATAGTTATTTACAAATGTGAAAGTCTTGCATACTCTAGTGGGAGCAATAGTGCATAATAGTGCATCAAGTATGCAGTTCTTTTCAAGTCCAAATGATTTTGATAACAACTTTGCCAAAATGTAGAGTTAAGCCCCCTGATTGAAAATATCGAGGTCCAAGACGTTTTACAGGCAGCCTTCTGCCTGCCAGACACGATAAGAATAGGCTACTTTTTGCACTAAGAAGGCCACCTTCAAAACGTCTTGGACCTCGATATTTGCAATCAGGGCACTTAGTTTCTCATTTTGAAGTTATGTCAAATTTTGTATCCCAATTTTTTTGAATTTGGAAAGAACTGCATACTTGATGCACTCTAATGCACTATTGCGCCCACTAGGGTATGCAAGACGTTCACATTCATAGATAACTATAAAAGGCATATCTAATTATGCTAAATATTTTTTGTTATCAATCACACCCAAAAATTGCTGTGGGCTCTTAGTCCAGTCAAAGCGTCATTTGACCTTGCGCGCAGAGGCATGGTCAATTTTTTTTTCATGGATCGATAGGTGCTTATGATAAAAGCTTAAAACCAAATTTGCACCACATGACAACTTTTTTTTACCAAAGTTATTGGTAAAAATGTGTTTTGTGTCATTTTTTGGTCATTTGCGAATATCTCGGCTCCACTATCTCGTACAAACAAAAATTAAACATGTATTTATTCCTAATAAAATTATCTATTATGTTCTAAAAAAAACATTTCTTTAAACAAATGAAAAAAAAAGTTATAGTAAGTTAAACAAATTTGTTGTTGTTTAAAAATCACTTTTTCGTGATTATTAAGAAAAAAGCTCATTTAACGATGAAATTTTTATATTTTATTATTAAAGTTCTTGTAATTCCCTACAATTTAAAAAAAATTCAACACTCTACGATGAACGAAAGCCGAGTAATAAATTATTGAACATAGGTAAGTCAGCGCACCCACGCATTTTATGATTTTATGTTTTAATTAATATCTCAGCCCCAGTATGTCGCAAAGTGAAAATAAAAAACTGTATTGCTAATAACAATATTTTCTATCAACTTGCATTTCATTTAATATGTTTGAGCAAAAATATAAAAAGTTACCGTTGGTTTCAACGTTTTTTTTCTTGTTTTTAATACCTTTTTTTCATAGTTATTGAGAAAAAATCTGTATTTCACGGTAAATACTTTTCAGTTTTGGATTTTTGTTTTATAGTCCTGCTAATTTTCTTCAAATTAAAAAAAAAAAATAGTCCATTACGACAAACGGGAGCCAAGATATTCATGATTTAAAAACTTAGGAAAGCTTACAATTTAGTATTTTAACCTTGTAGCTTGTAATTTTGGTGTCGCCAGCAACAAGAAGCAACAAATATTATGTGTAAGTATGTGTGGAGTGTTTGAAGGATACCAATATAACTTGTTGCTGGCGACACCAAAATTACAAGCTACAAGGTTAAAATACTAAATTGTAAGCTTTCCTAAGTTTTTAAATCATGAATATCTTGGCTCCCGTTTGTCGTAATGGACTAATTTTTTTTTTAATTTGAAGAAAATTAGCAGGACTATAAAACAAAAATCCAAAACTGAAAAGTATTTACCGTGAAATACAGTTTTTTTCTCAATAACTATGAAAAAAAAGGTATTAAAAACAAGAAAAAAAACGTTGAAACCAACGGTAACTTTTTATATGTTTGCTCAAACATATTAAATGAAATGCAAGTTGATAGAAAATATTGTTATTAGCAATACAGTTTTTTATTTTCACTTTGCGACATACTGGGGCTGAGATATTAATTAAAACATAAAATCATAAAATGCGTGGGTGCGCTGACTTACCTATGTTCAATAATTTATTACTCGGCTTTCGTTCATCGTAGAGTGTTGAATTTTTTTTTAAATTGTAGGGAATTACAAGAACTTTAATAATAAAATATAAAAATTTCATCGTTAAATGAGCTTTTTTCTTAATAATCACGAAAAAGTGATTTTTAAACGACAACAAATTTGTTTAACTTACTATAACTTTTTTTTTCATTTGTTTAAAGAAATGTTTTTTTTAGAACATAATAGATAATTTTATAAGGAATAAACACATGTTTAATTTTTGTTTGTACGAGATAGTGGAGCCGAGATATTCGCAAATGACCAAAAAATGACATAAAACACATTTTTACCAATAACTTTGGTAAAAAAAGTTGTCATGTGGTGCAAATTTGGTTTTAAGCTTTTCTCATAAGCTCCTATCGATCCATGAAAAAAAAATTGACCATGCCTCTGCGCGCAAGGTCAGGCCCCTTTTCATGACGCTTTGACTGGACTATCTCGGTCTAGTAGCGAAAGCGTACCGAAGTGAGCGCAATAGTGTGAATCTAGGGAAGAAGTCTAATGCTTTTCGGGTGCTTTAAAAAAAATTAACTTTAATCGGGTTCTGTTCGAGACATCTTCCTTTTACCGTATTATTTTAAAAGTTATGTATTTGACTGGGTTCCGATGTTTCAAAGATATCTAATGAAGTTTAAATCAACTTACTCGGCAGCTACGAGCTACAGTGACACTGTTTTTGTTGTTGAAAACTATTATTGGAAAATCTATTATTAGGAACGATTTTTAAGTTCTGAGTTCGCTCGGAGTTAAGTCAGAATTAGTAATTTCTCCAAATTTAACCTGAGTTTTTTTTTAAATCTATCGCACACTAAAGGGATTAAGGGCCATTTGCTGAAACGAAATTTAAATATTTATGTTCAACTTAAGCGCTTATGTTCTACTTTTTCCTCTACGTAAACTGTCACATAAGAGTTTATGTGGAACATAAGTATTTATGTTCCGTATCAGCAAATGGGCCTAAGACTGCCCTTAAAATGTTTGGGCACAGTGCAAGTGTTAACTAAAATTTAAAAGGATTCAAAAGGAGATACTGATGCACATTGATTTTAAATGCTAAAGCATTCCACATTCGTGTAGTGCGACTAAAGAAAGAATCTCTATGCACATTGAAATGAGGTAATATGACTTCGAATACTATTCTTAGGTATTATATACTTATACGATAATTGGGTATAACAAACTTAAAGGTAAAGTGAAGCATCGTCGAAAGAAACCTAAACACTTGGCAGCGTTTTGGGCTATGTCAAATATGTGGCCATTCTACCCAAGGTGGGCTGTGATGCACATACCAAGAACTGAGAGCTGTTCCGTTTCCTCAATGCAAGTTCCACTCATAGATAACAACATGGAGATTGTGATGTGCTTTAAAGACAGAAGAAAAAATTTAATTCTATGCGGTTTATGGTTTCCCATTTGACAACGCCACGAGATCAGAAATAAATAAATTACAGTTCGAAATCCGCATCCGAAGAATAAGGGCGTAAATCTGTGAATCTGGAAACGAATATGAGAAGCTGAGAGTACTATCGTCAGAAGTTTCAGACTAAAGATCATTGATGAATATTAGAAGCCGGACACAAAATGGAGCCTTGTGGCATGACAGCATTTATTTTATCAATAACAAACTTAAATCTCGAGCGGTTCGAAAAATAGTTTATAATCCAACGAAGAAGAGATTGATCAATGTCAAATGAATGCATTTTCGATGATAGAGCCAATCTTTTTTGTTTTATTCTTGTGAGAGATCTCAAGGGGAAGGCTTTAGGTCTTGTTGGTAGAAGGTTATTGTATTTATCAGGGTCGGAGGTAATAAATACGTCTATAATGTTGAAGGATTAACATGCAACGTCAGGAATTCGAGTAGGTTTAGAGATCGTGAAGTTCGAGTGCAAATTATTTTAACCTAATTTTCATTACTGAAATCCAGATGGCCACGATAACTTGTTTTTCTCGTTAATAAAATTATTGCCGATAAAAAAATAAGACTTGACATTTTGATGAAAGTGATTTGTTATACTGGTCGTCGATCAGTTTGTGCGTAGAGCTGAAGACTAAGCGGATGATATGATTTGGTTAAAATTTTTATAAAATATTTTTGTCTGATTCCCTTGTGGAGAATTTCGATTTTGGTTCAGGTTATCGGGTTGCTCGTATGCAACGATTTTGGTTTTTCAAAATGTTATCAAATATCAATTTTGATTAAAAGAAAAACAAAAAGAAAATGCCCAAACAGCACTGAAGATTTTTCCATTGTTCTAGGATGCGGTTAATTGCAGCAATCTCTGGTAATTTATGTGCACCTTATGTTTTTGTTTAATTAAAATTGTAAAAGAGGCAGACACAGACCAAAAACATAAATGTTAAAAAAAGAGCCAAGTTCTTCTATACAAAAACCTTTGTGTAACAAGTCAGCCGTGAAAAGTTCTGAGATCTAAGAGTATGCCAAGTTCTTACTTCATGAAGGTTTAATACCGAATATTTTAAGTAGAATTATATTAAAACAGCTACAATGTAATAGAGAAATTTTATTATTTAATGATAACTGACTAAAATTTGATGGGTTCACTGATCAAGTTTTTAGAACCTTTCGAATTGGGCACACAAAAAAACTTCAATGACTGGTAAAGAAGCTTTAGCATTAATTTTCGAAGCAGGCATATCAAAATTTCAATATGAAATTATCATAAATTATTTTAAGTATTTCCTTTGTATAAAATCGTCCGGGAGTGTAAAAAAATTGCTTTCCCGATCCTGAACATATCAATTCTGATTTACAAAGTTTGCTAAACTTAACAGGTAAACGCTAAATTTTTCCCCAAAAAGACGAGACAAATTCACTAAGAATTGAAAGATGTATTCTTGTGCTCTAAATGGGGCTTTGATGGGAGTTTTAGTCACAATTCAAATAAGCAATGCTTTTATGTATTGAATCAGGTAGATTCGGCTGTTTTTATTACTTGCCTTGTTACACTTCACTTAGTTTCTGGTGTAAATATAACAAAATCCACGTCCAAGCTCAAATAGATATTGTAGACCTGTTAAAATTAAATTTTTAAAAGAATCTTTTTTAGTATACGCAGCTGAAAAACAAAGAGTAGATACAGAATTTATCGACCATTAGCCTAGTACTCGTATTGTAAGAGAAAGTGCAGATACAATTTCTATTCACCAAAACTTGATCTTTGCCATGGTTGATGGAAAAGTGTGTAATGCCATTTCAGAAAACTCTTCTACACAGAAATGTTATATTTGTAATGCTTAACAAAAATAATTTATTTCTCTTGAAGGAAGGATACTAAGTTAAGCAAAAAAAATAATAACAAAAAATATTCCAAACTGGTAACCCTATAATTTTTTTTAAATTTTTTTATAAATGTAGTTGTATTACAATCACTAAGGATGTAACACACGCAACTCAATGAAATTTGTATGATGGGTGGTAACCCTTAACCTAACCTAACCTAACCCTAGAAATGGGCGTGGCCATTAGAAACTTTGACCATGTATTGACATTGGTATCAGTAGAATTTGTGCCAAATTTCAAGTTCCCTGTTGATTGATTTAATGCCATCTTTTCGCCATTTTGCCCCACTGTGACGTGATTTATACTGTGTATCAGAAACGTGACCAAATACGTTAAAATTTTTAATTAATTGGCTGAAAACACAATGGAGACGGAGCTGCATCTGGAAAACATGTCAACAGGGCCAGATTTACAAGTAGGCAGCTTTGGCAGTTGCCTGGGGCCCCCAATTTTAGGGGGCCCCCTAAAAATGAAAAAGACTTCTAAAATGTTCTTACAAATACTAAATTCTATTAACACTTTTTTTTATTGCAAAATTTTGTTGCCAAGTCCGGCAGCAATGGAGTAGATCTTTCAGTCGCTATAATTGCAGATTTGTCTACTGAATTTCACTTGTAAAAGGGTTTGCTTATAAGTTTTTCAATAACACAATCACAACGGTTTTTAATAACAACTTTTTCACTACTTGATACCAATTTCTAGTTAAATTTTACACGCAGTGAGTAAGTCATTGCAAAGTGAAAAAGCAGATTTGCAAACGTGTGCTTTTTTGTACGGATCGTTAGAAGAGAGTTTAGTTTCATTCCGTGAAAAGTTCAATGATTTCGAGGAAAAAACAAAACAATTATTACCTGGTGTAGGTTATACAGAAATCGTAAAAAATCGTAAAAATAACCTAATGACGGAAATGCTTCAGAAGTAGAATTTTCGCCTCGCGATGATTTTAGGACAAAAGGTTTCCTCGAAATCATCGACAATCTTCACAGTGAAATCAAACGACGTGCGAAAGTGTATATGGAAGTTTCAGAGAGATTTGCATTTCTCATCAACTTTTCTCTAAGTGGTGGAGACCTCAACGAAGCTATAAATAATTTAGTTCGTTTTTATTCTAGAGATTTGGAAGAATTTTTCATTGAAATGAAACAATTCTAAAGTTACGTGAACTCCAGTTACACTGATGCACAAGAAACTCATAGTCATTTGTATAAGATTCTAATGGAAGATTAATTAGCCGATGTAAAGGGTTTTCCAATAAGAGGTGTTATTTTGAATAGCCCGCTATTTCGGTAGCTGTCACTTTTGAAGCTGTCATTTTTTGACATTTGACAAGTAGAAACTACGCTATTAATAAAAATGGAACGATACACGCTTCAACAACGCATTGAAATTATTAAAATTCACTATAAAAATGGTGAAAATTTGGCAGAGACGGTTCGTAAAACTAAAACATTTTTGGGTCGTCGTGAAGCACCTTGTCGGACCGCAATACAGAAATTGGTGGACAAATTCGAGCTGTTGGGACAAGTTAGTGATGCGAAGAATAAAACCCGTGCACGTCGCTCAAGAACAACTGAGAATATTGCTGTTGTAGCCCAAAGTGTTGAAGAAAACCCAGGTTTGTCCATTCCTCGTCGTTCTTTGGAATTAGGCATTCCACAAACGTCATTACACCGTATTTTGCATAAAGGCTTGGGTCTTAAGGCTTATAAAGTTCAGTTAACACAAGAACTTAAGCCGGCTGATCATCAACAACGTCGTGTCTTTGCTGATTGGGTCCTTGAAATGCATGAAAATGATCCGGAATTTCATCGAAAAATCATCTTGACTGATGAGGCCCATTTCCACCTCGGAGGCTACGTCAACAAGCAAAACTGTCGCATCTGGGGCTCGGAAAACCCAAGAGTTATTGTTGAAAAGCCTCTCCATCCTCAACGCGTGACTGTTTGGTGCGGTTTATGGTCCCGCGGGGTCATTGGACCTTACTTTTTCGAAAATGAGGCTGGAGCAACAGTTACGGTCAATGGATTGCGCTATCGAGAGATGATTAATGATTTTTTATGGCCTGAATTGCATGGTATTGATCTGGACAACGTTTACTTTCAACAAGACGGCGCTACGTGCCACACAAGCAATGAAACCATCGATCTTTTACGGGAAAAGTTTCCGGACCGTGTTATCTCTCGAAGAGGTGATCACAATTGGCCACCGAGAACTTGTGATTTAACACCTTGCGACTTCTTCCTTTGGGGCCACGTGAAAGATAAGGTCTACGCCAATAGCCCAGCGTCGATGCAAGACCTCAAAGATCGTGAGGCTATCGAGGACATAGGGCAGCCACTTTGCGATTTGGTTATGGAAAATTTCATGAAAAGGATATGGTCCTGTAAGCGTGGTCTCGGCGGCCATTTGGCTGATGTTGTGTTCCATTATTAACGGCATACCTTCCTTTTTATAATGAAATAAACATCCGATCATTTATCTCCAAAAATGCCATTTTTCTTTGAATATCAAAATAACACCTCTTATTGGAAAACCCTTTATTTCCTAACACATAAATAGCTCTTCGGATTTTTTAACATTAATGATCACAAATTGTTCTGCCGAACGATCCTTCTCGCAATTAAAAAGAATCAAAGCTGCTGAAAGAGCTACAACGCGACAAGAGCGACTCGAGATGTTAGGTATACTTTGCATTGAGTCAGATTTATTGAACAAAATCGATATTGATGATATAATTGATGAATTTTCCGAAAACAAATGTAGAAAACGACATGTTTAAAATGTAGATAGTAATTTTATTGATATTATTACATTGTGACAGTAAAATTTTTATGAAAGATATAAGTTTGTATTTTCTAATCGAAAAAAGAAGGGAACGGACGTGAAAAAAGGGCCCTCAAATTGATGGTTGCCTAGGGCCCCGTTGAGGGTTAATCCGGCCCTGCATGTCAAAATATTGAAAAGACTTTTAAAAACAAATTCAATATTTCGAAGCAGACAAAACTGCAGCGGCTACTGTCGACAGAAGTAGCCAACTTATTTCTCTTGCATTTTTGATATTTAAAAATCCAAATAGTCAAACTACTCGATTCGGGCTTTCATAAGGCTGAAGCGAGCATCAAACTCTCTTCAATTTTTTAAATACTGACTGGTTTATTAATTTGCACAAGATCTCTATGAAATGACCCAAAAATTTCATCAAAAATCAAATGTCAGAAATCTGTAAAGCAGCATTATGGACAAGTACAAAATTTCACGCACGTCGCTTTATGACAGCTGTTCCACGTGCAGTCCCAGTTCAAGTTGCATTGTGTTCAATTTTTCTAAGATTCTCATTTTCACATTTTCCAACATCAAACAACTGGAAATAGCAACAAAAAGTCTAATATTTCTCGAGATGAGTTGGGAATTCTGCAAATTGCAGATTGACTGTACCAGTGAACCTGTCACAACATAATCTTAATACTGACTCACATCTCGTTAATGTTTGGAATTCGAAAGTGAATTTAAATAAGGGTACGTGCAAAATTCAAGCTGATACAATCAATTTCAACTGCTTCTGGATAAATCACATGGGTTTTGTTTTAGTTGTATGTTAATTTTTTTTCTATAGTAACTTTGGTCTTATTATTCTTAAAGCTCCTATAAAATCACGTTATTTTGAAGCAACAACTGTTCGATCACGTAGGTCACGCTTCTCTTCAAATGAAGTCTTTCCCTCTTGTCTTCATTTGGTAATCATTCCATGAAGACTTTGAAGTCTTTTTTTTTTTAGACACAATTAATAATTCAACTCATATCAACTTATTATTCAAGATTTTGATGAAATAGCTAGTGAGAGTGATTATTAGTATAAAAAGAAAATATTGCGCACATGCTTTACTTTATTGGATTTGAACTTATCCATAACAATAATGGGGATATAAATGTATTCATTCAAAAGTCTTTTCTTTAATTGCTTTCGAATTTTTCCTGTTGACTTAGGCTTTGGACAATATGTGCGTCAAGACAAATAAGTAAGAACTTTTCGACGTTGTTTAAGCAGGTTGATTCATAAAAATGCAGTAATTGGTCTATTACGGTGTTGAAATAGCTGTCGAATAGAACACTCAAATTGGTCGTAAATAAGACGCCTTTTTTGTGTTGTCATTTTTATTTGTTTTCTATCAAACTACTGTCTAATGGAGATCATCAGTATACAAAATTGAGACAGTTTACCTAAATTTCAAGCACGTAATTGCTGGTAGTTATGAAGTCTTGTTGAGCTTGTGGAATATTTTCATTGTTGAATCACAAACAAAGTAATAAATCAATTTGTCATGATGTTTAATTTTAATGTTTTAAGGTGATATTAACAGTTTTAACCGGGTTTATGGTTCAGTTTGAAGGAGAAGCTTTTTAGACAGATACATATATGTATGTATTTTGAATAATCTTACGATTTCGTACAATAAAGACATATCAAGAAAGAATTGTTTAAGATCAAAGACATTTTATAACAACCAAATGTTTCGAAAGAGCAAATATACAAAATTATTTGGGAAACTCTCCTCTTCACTAACGGCTCGATCAAAAAAGTGATCTTAGAGCATGGTAATTCATAAGTCGCATTTTAAAAATATCAAAATTATCAGTTGTATGAATTTGATCTAGGGATCCAAAACCCACACCCACTAGTGAAAACTAACTTACTCTCATCAAGTTCATCATTAAGCCTTAATTCATTTGCATGTTTAAAAGTTAGTTCAATGGGAATAAGTTCATATAAATCAAGTTCCAACAGAACTAATTTCCACTTTTAAGAGAGTGGAATTTGATTAAATTTCGAAAAAATGAAAGGACTTAAGCAAAAGAATCAATGAATACAAAAATGATTCACTTGGTAGATTCCTTAAACGTTTCATTGTGGGTGTTTCTACCGGATACTTGTTAGGGAAAGCGGATAAGAGCCTAAGAATACTGGAGACACAAGACCTGGCAGTAATATTTCAAGATAAAAATTGAATCGGAAACCCGAAACACAAGGCTAACATCTTAGTTGAACAATCTGTGAATGTCTTTAAGCCATTTCCTATTTGAGGAAACAGCTTTGTGTGCGTTCCTAGACATAAAGGGAGCCTTTGATAATACCTCCCATGTCGCAGTAAATAAAGACGTGGTAAGGAAGTGTGTACCCAATAGCATAATTAGATGAATTAGTGAAATGTTGGGCACTAGAACAGAAGAGGTAATAGCAGTGTCAAATATAAAGATAATCATCACAACAAGAGAGTGCCTGGAGGGAGGGATACTATCAGCCTTGCTGTGGAGTCTGATAGTGGATGAACTGCTAGAAAATCTCATCTCTCAAGGCATACGCTGTATCGGTATCGGTTCGTTGATGATATCGTTATTACAGTTCTAGCGAAGTTTGAAAAAATTCTCTGTGACATCATCCAGACTAACCAATCCATTATAACTAATCCAGCTATTATACTATTAACCAAGAAAAGACTTCTACCTCGCATGAAACCTATTCGGTAAGCTGGGAAAAGAACTCGTTACACAGAGAAAGAAGTTAAATATCTGGGAATCATAGCAGATAGTAAACGTCAGGAAAGTCAAGAAAGACCTTATGATAGGTATGCAAGAGACTTACAGGCAAATCATGGACATGGAAACCATTTAATCTGGCTTATAACACAACTGTAACAATTAAAACTTGCCCTAAGGAACAGCTGGGGTTTTTTCTTCCTCTAAAATGTAGTAGTTGGAAGTGTTGCTAAAGGAGCCATTATGAGATTTGCCAAGGAAGGGACTGTGCTTGACAAATGTATAAGTTACACAACAAGGGACAAATTACAACTTTATAAAAAATTATAACACGGAGTTAAGTTGCAAGCAATAGCCATGAACTCAGACAGATAAAGTAGGAACAATCTACAAATAGTAACGAGTCTCCTCACGGATCACTGTAAACTAAGAATACAACACTTGAGTATTATTGGCCTAGAAAACGATCCCACATGCAGATTCTTCAATACTTGTGATGAAATGCAGTCAGATTGCAGAGGTCATATTTTTGGGGAATTGCAGTTTATAAATTTATAGACCGTACATATTAATGCCGAATCAAATTAAACGGAACAAAATCTAAAAAATCCCAACTAAAGTCCTTCGTGGAATAATAAATGCTACTTGGTATATAAGAAATAGCGATTTACACCGAGACCTTTAAATAGAAATGTTTACAGAAGTGGTTAAAGAACACACTGTGTCACACCAACTTCGAAATGAGGAAACCATTTAAATGTGCGAAACAGTGACGAACCACCACCAAAGTTGCCTGTCTCTCCCTCTTCTATACAGCGACCGACCAATTTTTCAAAATTTAATAAAGCCAAAAACCATCAATGTGTCAAACAATTGAAAACACTTCACAAGCAATCACAACACAGTGTAAAGTTGAGGCATCCAATTGCCATTTTGAAAGAAACTTTATGTCCAACCCAAAAGCTGGTTCGGTCTTTTTGAATAAAGTGGAAACATCCATCCAACAAACGCTGCATAACTTTCATAGAACAACCCAGTCAATAGCTCGAAACTTAGCTGAGATAATCAGCAATTGGGCGTCCATAAAATCAGCTGTACCGAATGGTATATCTGCACACAATTATGATCTTCTAAGCCTCAATAAACTCTGCGAACAACAGCGACTTCCCCCAAGAACCTCATAAAAGGTGAATAACAGTACTAACTAATAAAGTTTTTAATAAAGCCTCAAGTTATTAAAAATTATTATTTGTATTATACAAATTTCCATTAATAACACAATTAGAGAAAACTTAAAACCGGTAGGACCTCTATAAGTCCTTATGCCTTTATTTAACTAAACTTCAATCAACCAGAAGGACCGAATTATAATCACCCATTTCCGGAATTTGTTGAAAATATTTCATCTTTCGGTCCAGAACTAAATCCCACCGACTTAAATTATACCCCACCTATCCACCAACCAACAAAGCAGTTATAAATTCATTCTACTAAGCCGTAGTCTCAGAAAACTATACATCCCAAACAAAATTCAATCTCTTTTTCCAGACATCTGTTTAGGAGTTCCGGCCATTAAATCCATCATTACGCCTATAACTTTATTCCACATAATATAAAATCATGAAAAATTGATTCCCTCACTCTTGTGTAGTATTAACATCACCTCCATCTTTTTAAGCCAGATTTGTTCTATAAAGAGAAAATTAGTTCCCAGTTCCAATTTATCCAATTTCGTGTTTGTAGATGACATGAAAAATCATCTCACCATTCATCCCAGATCCCCACATTCATCAAACCAAATATCTTTCAAAAGATCACCCAATACCTGAGAAGAATTAATTAACCAACAAGACAGCTTAGTTGAGGCATAAAAAGATTGAAGAAAAAGAAGAAGAAAAGACACCTACATACATGATCACTGATCGCCTCACTAAGCCAAGTGAGACTCTATCACACGAAGGGAAAACCTCTTTTTATAACTTATACAAGATCTACAAAGCACAGATACCGGCCTCGCGTGCAATGAGACAAGTTTCCACAAGAAAGTCGAACTTCTAGTTTTGAGATTCGAGACAACAACGGGTGCCAGATGATATGGCTTTCTAGTTCCACTCACTGACGTATTATGGTGTGTGACTAACTAAGGCATCTTGTGTCTCACAAACGTCACACAAGAAACCAGACTCTTGCTCAGTTAGCAGTGAAGTTTGGACTCGTTTCGTCATCGTAAATGAATGAATTACTATTATTACTATTGAAACACGTTTCTAAAATAGAATTTACATAATTGGGAGCTTGAGGCTTTAAAGATTGCATGTGTACGACTGGCATTTGTCCATTTGACACACACAGGTGATCGTTTGTACTATAAACGATCGTTAAGTAGTTGTTTGAGCTTGATTAAGTTCGGATTAGTTAATTGCAAAACTGAAACAAAATTGTAGATATCTACACCCGTTCCCTCAATTTAATTAGAAATTTTAGACTGAAACGTGCCTTTTTACATTTTGGCTCAGTTATGGAATTGTAAAGCTTGTTGGTTTTTTTTTTTTCATTAAATCGAATTGAAGGACAAGACAGTCAGTAATGGATGATGTTATGTCGATAGGACGTGTTTGATAATGGCGGGGCTATAACTGCGGTTTCTAGGAGCGTTGACATCAGCTGTCATGGCGAATGAGTTATTGATGGATGAGGTTTATGTGAATGGAATATTAAGTCGTTGCATTTTGAAAATATATTACACTAGTTTTTTGTGCATTAAGCGTGGGTTTTAAGTAAGAACCGCAGAATGATAAAGATCAGAGATACAGAAACGTTTCCATAAACCTCATTTTTTTTAGAGGAATCGACAGAAACCGAAAAGTTGTCAAATATATACAAGTTTTAAAGCAAGCACTTTGAAATTGAAATTAACTCAACACAATACGAGTATGTTTAATTGTGATTTTTATTCATCAAAAGTCATAAAGTTTTATTTCAGACTAAAATTTTAGTTAATTATGTGTTCTTAAGTGGGTTTTAGGACATATAATTAATTTAAAAAATATTACGAAAAAAGCAAACACTTAATTTTTAAGACTTAAAGTACAAATTAATTAAAGCTTTTCGTATCAAAAAGTAATGATTTCTAGATACCTATGTACATAAGTCAATGAAAAGCAGTTACAAAACGATGATCAACAATAATCAATAATTGTATAACAGTTAGAGAGTTCAGTTTTGCGTAAAATATTACAAAAAATCGTCTTTAAGTTTTACAGAAGTATTTATCGGAAATCAAAAGAGCACAAGTTTCAATGGAAAATTCTTTTAAAGAAGCACTCAAGTACTCCTCTGCAATCGATGACCGCTGTACAAAATATGTTAGGAATCCCCAAATGCTTATGCGTTGCCACCAGTCTTCCAACGAATCTAATCAACTTCAACTTCTTCAACAACTTCTGAAAAAAAAAAAACTCAGTTGATGGATTTCATAGAATACCTATTCTTGAAAGATAACCAAGAAGCATAATATAACGGTTGGAAAATGGGTAATAATATTGCCCTGAATTAGAATTATTCGATTTTTGTAATACACAATTACGAAATTTCAGTTTTCAGTACAATTTTAATTTTGTTTGAACAAATTCACTTCAAATTCTTCATGTAAAGCATTTAGAACAGGGCTGTCCAGACAACGGCCCGCGGGCCGCATGTGGCCCGACTTAAGAATTTAAACGCTCAGCGATTGTAAAAAAAAGATCTTTATTCGTTCAACCAACAACATAGACTGAATACATCGATATTCTTTTCTTTGCACATAAGGTGCCAAACAATATTTAGGAATTTTAAATAGAAAACAAAAGATTTAAATTACAATGTTCTTTGGAAAAGCCAAAGATATCAAATGCACAGAAGGTGCTTATGGAGTTATAATGCTACATTGTTGCAAGTTGCAAAGTGCAATCTTGCATTTTAAGAAAGATACGAGTAAAATAATAATAAATATGAATACATGGTTGATACAAGTTGCAAAGTGCAAGCTTGCATATATTGAATTATAATTCCTCCCCCCTTAGCGGAGCGACTGCCAGAGGGTGTTGCCTCTCGAAGGAGCGTTTTGAATGTCTTCTGTCCTTGGAGTTTCATTTTTGGGATTCTTCCGAGTCTTGATTTGAAGATAGATGAATATCGATATGATTGTCATCGGAATTAGGAAAACCCAAATTGATGCGATGTGGGCTGTTGACTTTGTGGTAAGTAGATGGATTTCTTCTCTATTTTTAAGCTGGTCCAGATGGAGTTTGTTTAGCGAAAGATGTTGGTTTATAGTAGGTGAGTTGATCTGACTGCGTGTTGGAGGATGAATCACAATGCTATCCCAAAAAATATCTACATTTGGATCATAAGTTATATTATTAATAGTTATGGAACAATTTTTGTAATGTAAAAGTGCGGTGCCATATATATTATATTTGTTGATGCCGCATGTTGTTTCGACACTAATATTTCGAACATCAGTTAGGAGTATGTAATTATTTTCGGGTTGAAGTATCTGGTTGGGTTCCAAACCATTGGACAGGTTGCACATAGCTGGGTGGTTATTTATGATCTTTGGTACGCATTCAGGGAACTTAGTGCTTTGTTTGTTTTTGCTTTCACAGAGATAGATGTCTTCTATAAGGCTGCAGGCTTTCCCAAAATAAAGTGCGTCGGACTCATGTATAGCAACATATGGGTAAGTAGATATGAATAGGGTTTTGTTTACAGGGAGGGGAATGAGATGAAAGAAGGAATAATTTGCTTGGGAAGTAATAGGGATTTCAATACTAAACACAATATTTGAATTATTATAATACGCTTTCAATTCTAAAATTTCGTAAATTACTTCATCTGAAGAGAAATTAATAGATTGTTTCTCAAGAAGGGCTCTTATTTCATTCAGTTCAGTTTTACTCAATATTTGTTTCGAAATTATATGTAATCGTGCTAAAGTTATAGCTTCTGCTATGTTTACTAAGTGATTGTAAAGCAAATCAATATTGAAGATAATCTTGTGAACGTATTGGAGGTGTTTCAGGATTTCTTGATCTGTTCTGAGTACATTATTTATATTGGAATTATAAATATATAAGAATGATTCTATCGTTTTTTGTTGTTCATTTATATGGCGAGTAATATTGTCAAATCTCTCTATCATTTTCTTATTGATACTTATTTGTTGGTTGGTTTCGATTTCTAAAATATTTTGATTTAAATTTAGTTTTTTGATTTCTTCGTTAATATTTATTGCATCATTAGCATCCATGTTTCCTGTAATTGTTTTTATAATGGTTCCTAATCCATCTATTAAACCACGTTTTAATTTGTGCTTGGGTAAAAGTGTTTGAAGCTTGAGTTCTAGTTGGCTGAATTTAATATTTGCTATTTTTACTGTATCAATGTTAGTTTGGTCATTTTCTAGAGTATCCAGGGATTTACGAATTTCCTCTATACTTTGTTCATAATCTTTCAGGTTTATGATATGAATAAATCGTTTGTAGGTTTCTATTACCTTGGCGTGTCCTAGTCGGAGTGGTAAAAGTCCGTAATTATCTGTCAAGTTATGTATCTCCAGTCGTTGTCCTTGTATTGCTGTTGCTGTCATTAGTAATCTGAAATTTTCTTTTCTTTTTTATTCTAGCTTTATGAACTTTTTTATTGTCATTAGTAATTATTGTCAGTTTATTGTTAGTTTGGACTTTTTGTTTTTTAAATCGTGGAGTAGTTTTATTTCTTCTACATTCTTTTCGATAGATAATTTCTCCTACTTCAAGATTGTTTGGGGTTTCCCTGTTTTTGTTTCTTTTTGCTATGGTTTTATTTCTTTTATCTTCTAATAATTTTGTAATAGATTCGAAAAGTTCTCTCTGAAATGCATTGAGTTTTTGTAAGTAGTCGTGTTTGTCACTATATGTCAAGGTTTGATTGAATTCGTATGTACGTCCGTAGAAAAGTTCATATGGTGTATAATTGGTTGAAGAGTGAATAGAGTTGTTGTAAGTTATAATAGTCTCGTCAAGTATGTCCTCGTGATCTTTGTTTTTGTATTTTTCTTGAATAATTCTATAAATTTCGGTTAAAGTTGAATGCATCCTTTCCACAGGAGCATTGCTTGTAGTTTGTTGAAAGGAGGTGACATGGGCCTCGATATTGAACTGTTTACAGAAGTCTTGGAAGAGATTAGATGTAAACTCTGATCCTTGGTCGCATACGATTTTTCGGGGTATACCGTGGATGCTGATAAAATGTTGGATTTGTTTAACAATGCTAACACTATTGCGGGTTGGTAAAGTATAGGCAGCGCCAAATTTGGAAAACTTATCAATAAGAGTGAGGATACTCTTGTTATTGATGGTATATATATCTATGTGTAATATATCAAGTGGTTTTAAGGGTATTTCGGTTTTTCCGAAAGCTATTATAGGAGGTCGTCTTTCGTATTTGAGGGTCTGACAGGTAGTACAGTTGTTAATTGTTCTAGTTATTTTGTCTTTCATGTAAGGAAAAAAATAATCACGTTGTAAATGCTGGTATGTCTCTGTGATGCCTCTATGGTTAGATTTCATATGGTAGTTGGAAATAATTTGGTCTTGTTCGTCGCTTTCTGTGATATCGGTCAAAAGTTTCTTACATCTTAATACACGGAAAGTCTTGTTCCTAGCAAAGTGTTCTGAATAGACTTTTTGAATCAATTTAAATGTTTCATCATCTGCCATGATTGCAACCAGTTTTTTTGGAGGAAGATATTCTTTGAAATATGAAATAATATCGTTTTCAGAAAATGATTCTTTCTTAAAAATTCGTCTTTGTTTATTCTTAAATATTAATTTTAATAGATTTCGAGGTTGGTCATCTGACGATTGTTGGAATATAACTTGTAAATTAAATTCATTGAGGGGTCTTTCTGCTATAGGGATACCATCATCTAGGTTTTCTTCGGCGGAATGTATAGTAGCGGCTGTGGTATCATTAAGATTTAATTCAATTTTGTCTGGTAGTTTGATACGACTGAGAGCATCTGCGTTAGAATTAAGAATACCTTTCTTATATACGATCTCATAATCGTATTCTTCAAGTTTCAATCTCCAACGAACAAGTTTGGAATGTGGTTCTTTCAAACTCATGAGCCACTGCAATGGTTTATGATCAGTAACTATTTTAAATTTATTACCGAAAAGGTAAGGGCGGAAATAATTTGTTGCCCAGACAATAGCAAGTAGTTCCTTTTCTATTGTCGAATAGTTGAGTTCTGATGTCGTCAGGGTTCTACTCGCAAAGCATATAGGCTTATCTTTTCCAATAGGTCCTTGGGATAATACGGCACCGAGGGCAATATTGCTTGCGTCTGTGGTTAGCACGAATGGCTTAGAAAAATCGGGGTATTGGAGAAGTGGATCATTAGATAAAATATCCTTGCACAGTTCAAATGCTTTCCTATATTCATCATTGAGATTTATCTCGGCACCTTTTTTAAGACACTGAGTGAGAGGTTTGGTTAATTTTGCAAAATCACGAATGAATTTCCGGTAGTAACCCATTAGGCCAAGAAAGGATTTGATTTCCTTTGTTGTTTTTGGTATCGGGAATTCTTTAATTGCTCTTATCTTGTCGGGGTTTGGCTTAACACCTTCTCTTGTAATAATGTGTCCGAGAAACGCGGTTTCCTTCCGTAAAAACTCGGATTTACTTAGCTGTATCTTAAGATTCGCTTTTCGTAATCTATCAAATATTTTTTGTAAGTTCTCAATGTGTTCTTGTAGGGATGTTGAGTAGACAACAATGTCGTCTAAATAAACGAGACAAGTTTTGCCTATGAAATCTCTGAGGACGTTATCCATCACTCGCTGGAATGTGGATGGGGCGTTTTTTAACCCGAAGGGCATCCTCACAAACTCATAATGTCCACATTCAACCGTGAAGGCCGTTTTTGGAATATCTCGGACGTCCATCTCGATTTGATGGAAACCACTGGCCAAATCGAGTGTCGTAAAATAGTGGCTTTTGCCTAGTTTGTCCAAAATTTCGTTAATATTGGGTATCGGATATTTATCGTCTATAGTTTTGTCGTTAAGACGGCGATAATCGATTACTACCCTCCATTTTTGTTTTCCTGTGGAGTCTATTTTCTTGGGTACAACCCAAACTGGGGAACTCCATGGAGAAAAACTTGGTCTAATTATGCCCTGGTTTAACATGTTTGAAATCTGACTCTGAACTTCTATTTTATGAACGTATGGGTATCTGTAAGTCTTTGTGTATATTGGTATTTCGTCATTAGTTTTGATTTGATGTTTAATTGCGTTTGAGAATGTTAGGTTATCTCCTTCTTTATAGAAGATGTCTGAGTAATTACGACAAAGCTTTAAAATAGATTTCTTCTCTTCTGGGTTTAAGTGTTCTGACCGGATTTCTGTAGAGATATCGTTTACATTTTGTCTATCATAATCTTCGATTTGAATGTCTAAATTGTTTAATTCTCTTGTTTCAAAATTTGTAAGAGGTTGTACTTTGAGTGGGTGTTGTAAGAAAAGAATTTTGTCTATTGGTGTATTATTCTGAACTTCAAGTTCAGCGTGCCAATTTTCGGCTGAATAGATACCTTCAATAATATCTATATTGGGTTCAATTTTTGTCGCAGGGACGAGAATGTCACCAGTTTGAATGTCTACGGGAAGTTTGACTACTAAGTTAGAATGTGCAGGAATTTTAAATTTTTGAGACATAAAATTGGGTTTATAAAAAAGTGGAATTTTTGAATTTGTTGTTACTAATGTTTTATTAGGTAAATCAATTTTGGCTTTAAGTGTATTAAGGGCATCAAGTCCTAAGAGTCCGTCAAAGTAGCCATGGAATTTATATATAAGGAATTTAAACTCACCAGATTGTTGAAATTCTAGGAAAATCGGAAATTCTACTTGTTTGTCTATACTATGTTTTTTTAAGATAGTGGTAATTACTGTGGGTGTAGTTGTTTTAACATCGTCTGGGTGAACGTATTCAGGATTTATAAATGAAGCGGAAGCTCCTGTGTCTATTAAGAATTTCAGTTTTTTTCCGAAGGGTGAAGATATGTGAATGTACGGAAGAGAATGTCCGTGTTTGTTAATGTCTAAGTATATGGGTGTATTGAGGCAAGAGGCTGAAAATTTGTCTCTTCTTCACAATCAGGATTATTTAAGAAGTTTTCGTTAGAGTTGTCATAGTATGCGTCTAGTTGTGGGTAATAGTCCTGGGTATAATAATTTTGAAAATCACTGGGATTTGTAAGTTCTGTTTGGACATAATTATTTTGATCGTTCGTACTTTCTATCTGATTATCTATCTCGTCAATATTATGGATCTGAGCGTTTTGTCGAAAATTGTTGGTTTGTCCAGATGGGGATTTCTTAACTAATGTTTGAGCCGAAAGTGTGTCCATTGGTTCTGTTTTAGTGGACGTTGGTTTTGGTTGGAGAACATTATTTGTATATTGTGTACTAATTGGTTTTTGATAATAGAGTTGTTGTTGAGGTCTATATTGTTGGAATTGTTGGGGTCTGTATTGTTGTGGTTGTTGAGGTCTGTATTGTTGTAGTTGTTGAGGTCTGTATTGTTGTGGTTGTTGAGGTCTGTATTGTTGTTGGGGTTGATATTGATACTGTTGTTGGATAATTGGAGGTCTCATATTCGACTGAGCGAATCTTTGATTATTGAACATTGGTTGTACAGGGATGGATGGTTTTGGCAAAGGTTTGTGTTCGTATCTAAAATAAGACATATTTTGTTCTTTAATACAGTAAGCAAACGCTTCTGCTAAGGAATTAGGTTTCATGGATCTTATTGTAGAACCTATCGGTTCTTTTAATCCAGATATAAATATGTTTAAGCACATTTCACTATATAAGTCTCCTTTCGCTTTCACAACATTAGGATCATTATTATGAATTTGGATGTGATTCCTTATTGTAGAATAAATCTCTATTACTTCGCTATAAAACTGTTCTACAGATTTATTTTGTTGGCGTAAATTATGCAGATCTTTAATTAGTGAGGTTTCATTACGCTTATCGGCGTAATGAAGAATTAAGTTAGCCTTAATTTGAGACCACTCTAGGGGTGTGCCATACATATTGAGAACCTCGTTTGCAGGTCCATCAATTTTATTACGGATGGCCCGTAAAAGAATTCTACCATAGGTAGGATTATTTATAGATGTAACAATTAAGAGGACTTCCTCTACATTTGTGATAAAATCGTATAAAAGACGTGGATTACCATCGAATTTTGGTAAGTCCTTAATTGCGTCTGGGATTCTGAGTACAGAAAATGGGTCAACTTGAGCGGAGTTGTTATTATTATTCGCCATATTTGTTTGATTTATTGGCAGAAATGGGTTTAAATTATCACTAGCACCTACAATATTTTCGCGATTTACTTCACTATTTGTTGCTTTACTATTTATTTTTTCACTATTTGTTATTTCACTATTATCTAAGTTCTCGTTATCTATAATTTCTCTATGATATGGTTTTGGTCTTAATTTATCTCTATATTGGTTTGGCATTGAATTTATTAAGTTAGTAAGGAATTTATGATATGGTTTCTATAACATGAATCAAACTTACAATATAATGGAAAAAGCCATTTCCTCTGGCCAGTTGTGTTGAGTTCTTCAGTTGCTGTAGATTCTTGCACCTTTTATTATCAGTGTACTCCCGATATAAATGTTGCTTAAATAAAGTCTTTACACCGTTTCTTGTTTTATTAAAACACGCACTATTATCAGTATTCTGCCGATATTGAATTATTAACGATAAATATTCACACGTATTTTGTTTTATTAAAACACGCACTATTATCAGTATACTGCCGATATTGAATTATTAACGATAAATATTCACACGTATTTTAAAACAGGTGTATGCTATCCGTCACCGACTGCGCCACTTAAGATTTTAAACGCTCAGCGATTGTAAAAAAAAGATCTTTATTCGTTCAACCAACAACATAGACTGAATACATCGATATTCTTTTCTTTGCACATAAGGTGCCAAACAATATTTAGGAATTTTAAATAGAAAACAAAAGATTTAAATTACAATGTTCTTTGGAAAAGCCAAAGATATCAAATGCACAGAAGGTGCTTATGGAGTTATAATGCTACATTGTTGCAAGTTGCAAAGTGCAATCTTGCATTTTAAGAAAGATACGAGTAAAATAATAATAAATATGAATACATGGTTGATACAAGTTGCAAAGTGCAAGCTTGCATATATTGAATTATAATTCCCGCGGCTTGTTTTTATGCAGCCCGCGACGCATTTTAAGAAGAATATTAAAAAATTACGAGATCATGAAAGAACAGGAGTGAAAAACACTGTCACAGAACATTATAAGAGTTATTTTTTCGATTTGCTTTGGATTTTAGATTTGAATTATGCTTAGCCTACTCTGTTTAAAAGTGAGGCTGTCATTTACTTTTATTAGGGGAATTCCCGGAAAGTATTTTGTTTTTGTAGAGTGATTATAGGTTGGTGTCCGTATTTATTAGTTAATCCTGTGCTTTCAATAAGTTCGTATCGCTACTTTATAATAAGTATTTTAACTAACTTCATTATGTCTACGAAGAAGCGAAAATTGAGTGATGAACATCATGTATTTAATGAGAAGTGGGAACTTGACTATTTTATTTGCAACAATAGATAATAATAAGTTCAGTGTATGATTTGTATGCAAGTTTTGTCTGTGAGTAAAGAATATATAATATATATATGTATAATGTCGATAAAGCAAGAAATATTGTTGTGGCTGAGTATAAGAAAAAACTAACCCAACAGCCAAGTTTTTTTAAAAAGTAAATACAGACAATGAACAAAGTTTGGCTGCTTCTTATGAAGTTTGTTTGCAATTAGCCAAAGCTAAAAAACCTTTCAGCGATGGAGTTTTAATAAAACAATGCGCAGTTGCCATGGCTCATCGCTTCATGCAGCCGAAATTGGCGGACAAATTTTAATCAGTAGCATTATCTGACCAAACAGTTGCGCGACGAATAGATGATATGGGCGAATATGTTTCGAACAAAATATGTGATAACATTGTAAAATGTAAATATTATTCATTAAGTTTGGATGAAAGTACCGACCAGACAGATATCGGTCAATCAATAATTTTTATTCGCTGCATTTCAAAAGATTTTTCGATTATGGTGGAAATGTTAATTTTAGTACCATTACATGGCTCAACTAAAGGTAGCGATATCTTTCAAGCTGTTAATAAAACTGTTACGGAATACGGTTAGCTTAAAAAATGTTCTTGTATTATGACCGATGGAGCAAAAGCTATGACAGGAAATGTTACAGGACTTACGGGCTTCTAAAACAAAATTGATTGTTCATCAATCCATTGCATCATACACCAAGAAGCCTTATGCGGAAAATCTTTGCGCCAGATGCATGCCATGAAAATGGTCGTCAAAATAACAAATCTTATTATAGGAGGAAACAAAGCTTTGAGCCATCGTAAATTTCGTAATTTTTTAACTGAAATTGACGGAACCTATGGGGATCTGCTATTGCACTCAGAAATCCGATGGTTAAGTGCTGGTCAGTGCTTGCAGCGCTTTTTCGCTCTACGAAAAGAAATTCCCATATTTCTTAAAATGAAATAAAATCTGATACAATTTATTGATATGGAAACTTCTTGCTGATCTTGCATTTTTAACTGATATGACACAACATTTGAACGAATTAAATTTGAAATTACTGGGCAAACAACACAATACATCCAACTTTTATGGATATGTGAATGGGTTGAAAAATAAACTGAGATTCTTTTTTTCTGAGTTGCAAAGTACATTATACCGAATTGGGAAACTTTGAAGGATGCAACTTTTCTGACCACCTAAAATACATCGACGAGGTAATTCTAGAATTTGAGCAGCGTTTCGCAGATTTTAAAGAATTAGAGACCGATTTGTCTCTTTTTACAATCTAAGTATAGATCTTCACTGTCAGATAAGTCACTTCTTCATGCAATGCGTCTGGCAACAACGAATGTTGACGTTGATATCGATATGATTGTTAAAGATAAATTGACGAAGAACCAATAAACGTATAAAGAAATGATTACTCTGTATTTTTTTTTATTTTAAAATATTTTTTTCTGCGGCCCTCCAGCTTTTGTAGTAAATTTAACTAGCCCGCGAAGGTATGTAGTTTGGACAGCCCTGATTTAGAAGCAAGAAATTAATTTTACGTGCAAGGATGTGAATAAATTAAAGCCCAACGGCAAACGATAGTGACTTGCAACTATTAACCATTGCTTGCTAGCAAGAATGAAAAGTTTTTGACGATTCCAAACTCCTAAGCACTTTTCATGGCAAGATATACTATTTGACAGAGCTGTAAAAGAATGCATTCATTTGGTAATGCATTGTAAAAAGTCCCGTTCATTTAACTAAATATTCGGAATGCATTCACATTCCTTATCGCAGTACTTCAACTTACAAATTAAAGTCCCAGTCATAGCTGGGCATTAACTCGTTAATCCGTTAATCGTTAATTAACGAAGTTAAAATTTTGATTAACGGATTAACTTTTAAGTTAACTTTTAAAAATGTTAACGGACACGTTAAATCCGTTAATCCACGTTAAGTCCGTTAATCGTTAATCCAATGCCTACTATTTACCGCGCGGCTCGAAAAACAGGTTCAGACAAGTATGAGACAAGTGCCGTGCGGCACGTGCCGCGGGTGAAACAAAACCAGCTAGATACGTATTATATATAGATATATAAAATTGTTCGATTTTGACAGAAAAAAAGTTTTTCGAGTTGATCAACTGCGTTTTCGATATTGTTGTTTAACCAGTTGATGAACGAGTTGATACCTTCGTACACTTAACCAAGGAACCAAGGATCACTCGTTCGGGAACGCGTTGAACGCACCACGATAGACAAAAAACTCAAACGTCAAATCTGAAATAATTTTGACTTCATTTCAGTACATACATTTATTGTCGACGCACGACTTCGCTTTAAAATATTCTTAAATTTGTTCCGTATGAGTATGATTTCCTCTAAGAAAAAAAAAAGTGGCTGCCGCATTAATAATATTAGAAAATGAACTACAAAGGAAGAAAAAACAGCCAAGACGATTCTGGGTAGATGATTTTTTCTTGAGTCACGAAGAAAATTGTTTTTTTTTTTCAATGAAATATATGAGAAATTAAACCGTTCATTAGAGAAAAAAAAATAAAAAAAGCAATTTTTATCACATGTTAACGGATTAACGATTAACGTTAACTTTCGTTAATTCTTCCGAAATGTAACGCTTTAACGTTTAACGAAGCTAACTTTTTTAGTAGCGGATTAACGATTAACGAAGTTAACTGTTTGATTAACGGTGCCCAGCTATGGTCCCAGTTAATTTTGAAGTCTTTAGTAATGAAATCTTTTAGAAAAAGATTGCAATACTTTTTAACTGGTTGCATTCTTGGAAGTATTTTAAAAGTCTTTTACATTCTTTGCAGTCATGGAGTCTTTTGATTGCATTGAAAGTACTGCAGTCATTTGGCTGCTTTGGAGTCTTTTAACTGCTTGAAGTCTTTTTTACTGCTTGGAGTCTTTTAACTGCATGAAGTCTTTTAACTGCTTGAAATCTTTTGATTGCTTGAATTCTTTTTTATTGTTTGGAATGCTTTGACTGCTTTAAATTCTCTTAACATCAGGTTCCTTACGACTTACAGCATTTACGTTGCTCTTTTGCTTTATTTTCCTATTATAAGTTGCCTTACAAGGTCTATTAAAATTTTAAAAAAATCCATGTTTATATTTCGGTATTTTATTTTTATTAAATTACAAAAATAAAAAGATGGATAAAATTAAGTACTAACATGAAGTCAAAATATTCAAAAAACAAGTCCTTATTATTATTTTACTGCAATACAAAAAAGAATGCATTTTTTACAGCTCTGCTATTTGAGGATTTGTCACTTCGCAACCGATCAAATCATTGATCAAAAATTCCTAAAGCCTACTTTCAGTGGAATACATCCTGTGCTCGCACTTACTTTTCTAACTTACTCGTACATTTTCAAATACGTTTAATAAGACCACATCGGTTGCTGAATGCACCCATCGTTTGACAGTTCATCATTTTTTTCAAGATCGGTTCGAACAATTTTGTAAATATGATGTTTTTTTACTTACAAATTTACCCTACCGAAGATTCGAATTTTTAAAAAATCTATATTTTAATAAATTTTTAATCTGAATTTCCATTCTCATGATATTTGGTTTAAGAATGTTTCAGATATTAGAATAAACCCAAAAAGTGCTCTTTAACGTGTGGTAATTATACCTTAACCACATTTCACTTGATAACCCATGTCCAAGATATTTGAGTGGATACTTGCTTCAAATTATATCACCTACAACTGAATAACGACGTGGGTTGGTCGTCCTATGGATGTACAATAAATAAAATGCACGACTGGGTCGCACGAACTTGCTCCTATGTAATAGACTAACAATTTCAAAAATGAATGCTATTAGAGAAAAACTGTTCATATGCATAAAAATTAATTTTCTAAACGACTAAAACAACTTCTTTAGTAGTTGGAGGTAAAAATAGAATGCCATTTGATTCAAGCAAATATAGGTTCATGCAAGAACAAAAATTATAAGTCTTTGTAGTGGTTTCTTAAAAAATAAGCTTACAAAATTACAAAATTTTTAAAACATTTTTGAAAAAATTTTTGTACGCCAATTTAAAGATTTTATTATTGTTTGAATAAAAATTAAATTAACAAAAAAAATATTGAGTCGTTTTCGAGATATGGAATTTTCAAAAAAAAATCGATTTTTTTTTTAAAATTCAAAAAAATATTTTTCTTAAAGTTTTGAAATGCAATTTTCTTAAAACTTTTTAGAAGCTTCTCTCTAAAAAAATTTCATTAAAATCCGTTATGCCGATAATGAGAAATTCAAAATTTTAAAAAATCGCTCTATGGTAGGTACAGTCAGTAATATCTTGTTTTCATTTTTTTTTATTAAATTATAGATCTTAAAAATTAATTGAAAGAAAAAAAAATTTAAGTAAAATTTTCAGAACCGTTTTCGAGAAAAATACGATTTTCGTAAACCATTTTTTAACATTTGTATGGAGGGTACCGTTATTTTTAGTTAAAACAAATTTTTTTTTCTTAAATCTTATAAGTTATATTAAAAAACTTTTATTTATCAAGATTTGAAAAAATGGAGCATGGGGTTTTCGAAATATTGAGTTTTCAAAAAAAAATTTTGAAATTTTTCTTAAAAATCCAAAAAAAAATTTTTTGAAAATTTGAATACACAATAATATTGAAACTGCTGGGGAGCCTTAACATAAAAAAACTGATCAAAATCGGTTTTAAAGTTTTAGAGAAAATCAAAAACAAAAAAATTGGTTCCAAAGGGGGTACCATAAATAATCATTTTTTGGAAAATTTTTTTCAACTATTACCTAGGTTTAACTAAAAGAAATTTTAGGAATATTTTTTTAAAAAATCTGTGGGACAGTTTTTGAGAAAAAAAAATATTTATAAAATTTCGAAAAAAAAAATCGTATGGCAGGTACCGTTATTTTTGGTCTTAAAAAATCAAATCAAAAAACATCCGGGGGGAAAATTAAAACCCATATCTACCAAGTTTGAAGAAAATCGGCCGACCCGCTTAGCTGCAATCGAACGGACAGACAGACAGAGTTGCGAGACCCACTTTTTTGGTCTTCGCTATCATCGTAATGTCAACTTTGATCAAAATCTCGAGTACGATTTTTTTTCCGAATGCATAACTTGCCTTATAGTACCTTTAAGTCGCAAGTAAAAAGGAGAAGTCTGAAATTCTGAAAAAAGGACTATTATCATGTTTTTTTATTTTGAGGCTCATTAGTACGGATAGATATGTCTTTAATTACCTAATTGCATCAAAGTATCATCAATGTCTAGCAATCGACTATCATCTACTTCACTGATAAATTTATATACTGGCATAACCTAAGAACCAATTTATCCAATAAATATATACCGCACCTGATCATTTCGGCATCCATAGGTATATCTGATTATCATTTTCTCATCCTAAAATAGCACATCAGGTACCATTTTCTCAATCAATTAGTAAAAACATACTCAGTAGTGATGAGGTGACGAAAACGAATACCCTGCCACCTGCCGTGCCCCGCCACAACTATGGTGGCAACTTTTAAGAAGATTACCGCCAGCAATTAGTTGTTTTCCTACACTATTCGTGTGAGTTCCGTGCTTGTTAAACCTTTACATCACTTAGACCTGTCATTCCAATTCCTATCATTTGTGTAGATAAATAAGATACTTTGAAGTATGCGCCCATAGGGCTTTAAAATAAGACGAAGAAGCACGCATTACTTGGAACAAAAAAAAAAAACTCCATCCACAAGATAGTTTCGCTCTTATACTCGCACAAATCATTAAATTTCAAGGAAAAAAAAAGAAGACAGGAAAACAATTCTCTTTTCTTAATGGAGATTTAACATTCATCCTCATAACCTTGTTTTCGCAAAACAAAAAAAAAAAAAATACGAAAGCCTCCATTCAAAATGAGAACACTAAAAGATACTTTATTACGTCTTATTTTCATCAGCACCAGCATCAACTTCCCATCAGTAAACTTTACCTTATTTACTGTCTTTTTTTTATGGCCTGCGAATATGCGTTCCAAAATTGAAAATTTGCGAAAACAAATATTGTGCCAAAGCAAGCTGTGCAGCCTTGGCATGGCGGCGTGAAGACCTAAGACAAATTTGCTATCATTAAGGGTAAACAGTAGAATGAGGTTGATAAATGGTCTCAACGCCGACAAGACAACCTCATTTTTTGATTAAAATCGCGTACTTGTGCCTCTTTTACTGGCTGAAGCCATTATAGGTCATTGACAGATTATTAGGTACTCTGTGTTTTGATGCACAAGTGAGCTGTCAATAAAAACCTTGATGAAAGTGTCAAACGTGAGGTGTCAAAAACTCACGCATCGTCTTCACCTTTTCCTCAAACTCAAAAGACACAACTTTCAAAAAACCGTGTCCAGTTAAAAGAGTACGCGTGCCTTTGATCCAATGCGTCTTCTTATCTTTGACATTCGAAAATGACATCGTTATTGTGTTCGGGGGTTGACTTTTGAATTTTGTATCTAAAAATAGTAAAACACCGACGACCGACGACGCATTACGGATGGCGGCGCCAAGTCATTTGATTTCATCACCTCGAGACTAATCACCGTCTTTGCAGGAAGTAGAGCACTTTTGGTTTGAAGATAAGGCGGCAAATTTGTGTGGTGAGTCAGGTTCTATAAAGTGAGTATAGGGGATGACATGTACGAGACTATTAGAGAATTCTTACCTCCTACCGTGAGTGAGAACGAGAGAGCGGGGGATCAGGAAGTCTTATCACACTTAATGCTACTTATTCTGGACTTTGTGTGGCCTCACCGTCCGTGGTCCGTCGTGTCGGTCCTTGTGAAAATTGAATTGGTACCAATATCTTAACCTCTGAAGAGGTTCTCGAACTGTAAAATGACTCAAGGTGATATAGGGTGTAATAAAAAATGCTAAGCAGGTTGGATTAGGTTAGGAATTTGTAGAAGGTATTTGGACGTGAGTCACTTGAAATTTGAGAATTTATTACAAAAAAAAAAACAGAGAGTAAAAAGAGGAATAAGTGTATTAAAACCAAGTGAATCATTGTTGAGGTTTTAAAGGTTTCATTGGGATTTCAGTTGGGAATATTTTAAGCCTTACAAAGAGTAAAGGTGAGAAATCCCCCTATTTCATGGTTTCGTATTTTCATTTCCATTTATTTAGTTCTACTTTAAATCTTTCGTAAGTGAAATATTGCTTCATCACATATTTTTTTCGAGGTACGAGGGTCAATAAGTCCGTGACTTTTGGAATAAAACACAGATTTTTTGATAAAAAAATAATTTTATTTTTCAACGTAGTGTCCCTTGAGCTCTATACACTTTGTCCAACGCTTCTCCAATTTTTTTATCCCTTCCAAAAAAAATGATTTGTTGAGGTCCTCAAAATAGGCCTTTGTTGGCGAGATGACTTCATCATTGGAGTCAAATCTTTTTCCACCAAGCCATTTCTTCAGGTTTGGGAACAAGAAGTAGTCGCTCGGAGCCAAATCTGGAGAATAGGGTGGATGAGGGAGCAATTCATAGCCCAATTCATGAAATTTTGTCATGGCAACTGCACATGTGTGCACCCTTGCATTGTCTTGGTGGAAAAGAACTTTTTTCTTGGCCAAATGAGGTCGGTTTTTTTTCAAATCGTCATTGAATCGGTCCAATAAGTTGGCATAATATTCCCCATTGATTGTTCTTCCCTTTTGAAGGTAGTCAATGTGATGGATTATCCCCCGTGCATCCCAAAAAACAGTCGCCATAACTTTATTGGCTGACAAACCCACCTTGACCTTCTTTGGCGCCGATTCACCCTTAGAAACCCACTGTTTTGACTGTTGTTTGGTCTCTGGTGTGTTGTGATGGATCCATGTTTCGTCCACGGTTACAAAACGGCGCAAAAACTCCTCCATATTGCGATTAAACAACGCCAAACCTTCCTGTGAAGTTGTTACACGATTGCGTTTGTGGTCGACTGTGAGCAAACGCGGCACCCATCTTGCGGAAAGCTTTCTCATGCCCAAGTGATCATTCAAAATTGAAACCACTGAGCCATGCGAGATCCCTACGGCTTCCACAATCTCTCGCACTTTTAATCTTCGGTCGGCCAACACCATATCGTGAATTTTTTCGATTGTTTCGGGTGTAGAGACCTCAACTGGGCGTCCAGGACGTTCGGCATCTTCAGTGCTTGTACGGCCACAACGAAATTCAGTAAACCACTTTTTTACCATTGAAATCGATGGTGCAGAGTCCCCATAGTATTTATCAAGCTTAGCCTTGGTCTCGGTAATGGTTTTTTTTCGCAAGAAATATTGCTTAATAAAAATAGCTGTCAAACACAAACTAACTGACGCAGCAAGTTTAAATTTTGACAGGAGTCAACTGACAGATGCCTGTTGACAGGAGCAGTGTTGCTGTTTCAGTAAAGAGGTCGCTCTTAACCCAGTATATAAATCATTGGGCTTAAGTTGATTAAAGAACGATATAAGAAGCTTAAATATGTATTTTCCAATACCAAATTCTTGTAGGCTTGCCGGTTTCTTGAATTAAAGTTGCATTGGATTTTCACGAATAACATCCGAATTATTGATATGGTACCACTTGGCACTATGGTTAGTGCGTTGGAATGTCATGCAGAAGGTCTTGGGTTTGATTTTTAGCAGCTGCAAAAATGTTTTTCAGAGATGTACTGCCTCTTGCGAGGGGTTGACAAATCCTCTTAGAGTATCTCTTGTCATAAAACGTGCTGCTCATTAGTCGTTCGTAATCGGCAGAAAATTGTGTCTCCACCATTCCAGGTTGCACGCACACAGGAATGATTGAGAGTTGTTAGGCCCTAGGTCTTGGGTCTCTTCGAGCTGTTGCACCACAAAATTTATTTATTTTAATTTATTTATTATTGATTTTATAGAAAAAAAACAGCTTTAAACAGTTAAATCGGATTTTAAAAGAAGAACGAGTTTTGCAAAATTGTTAATATCAAAAACGAATTCAAAATTTTACAATAGTGCTAAGAGAAAAATATTTTTCCATGAAAAATTCCAATCCAATGTTTTTATTAATTGATTATAACTCGTTTCAATTTTAAATTGGAAAATGATAGAAGTATGAAAATCTACTACTAGACATATTCAAAGTTTATAAAATAATTTACCTCGATGTTAATTTTCTCTAGCTGAATTTTTAATTTTTCTATCACAATTTCATTGAAAAAAGGCTTAAAATACAGAAAATTCTATTACGATTATGATGGTACCATGGTACCGGATCAACGGCTAACATTTCTAGCGCCCAATTTAAGCGAACTCACAACGGCGGCGTTGTATATCATCTATGGTCATCTGGATAAACTTTCACTAAATATTTTGACAGCTAGACGTCATTTGTAACATTGACATCTCCTGAAACATAACAATTGGAAAACCTAACTTAGCTATTTGATCACTCTATATAAAACAGTACATGCACAATTGAGTGATAGGAAGTCACTAGGCCCCAGTCCTCTACACTTTCTTATCGTGCATACCGCATGCATCCAAACGCATTTAAACTCAAATGTATTGATCTTCTAATTGGTATAAAACAATGGATTCCTCTAATGTAGAAAAGTATTAAGCGAATATGTATGAATAACAAAAACATTCCTTAGCACACTGATAAGTTAAGTGATAAATATTTGTATTAATATACTTATTTGTGCCTTATGATGCCTTTGCAGTCTTCATCATTAGATGCACGGCAACTCTTCATCAAATTTAGTTAACACTATACTAAATGCGTCACATTTATGCACTGATTAATAAAAGTATGTTTGCAGAAATAAACGGTTCTTTTAAATGTTTGCGTGTGTTAAAAAATTATCCGTTGATTGTACGCTCAGAAGCTATTACACATTTATTAATCAAAATAACAATTCAGCAGATAATTAGGTGCTAATTCGTTGTTGTTTCTCGTTTATTAATAGAAAAATTAACACATAAATCTGTAATTTACTTCTTCATAAGAACTTAAAAGAGGTTTTAATCAAACTTAACATACGACTACTTCCAGCTTTGTCCTATACGAGTGTTTTGATTTATTTCAAATTGTACGAAGGATGTTTTTTTTTTGTAATAGATTTCGGAGATTTTGCTAGCGCATACATGTCGAAATCTGGAGGAGCAATTTCATCTAAAACTTTTCTTCAATAATGATGTTAACTTTCGGTCAAATGCTAATAAGCAGAATTACCGCATTTGTAGCGATGATTATTCAAAAGTCATAGTCAAACACCATTACATGCAGAAAAAGACATCGTTTGGTGAGCTTTATGGACCGGTGGAATCATGATCAATTATGTCTTCAAAAATGGCTAAAACGTTAAGCTCAACGCTGAGTTACTCAACAGGCAAAAGATCACTTACTTTTTCAAGGCTCAATTGACAGGCATTAATGTTGAAGAAATATGCTTTCAGTAAGACAGCGTCAAATGCCACAAAGCGTGCGATAATATTAATTTACTGATCAAAAAATTTGACGAACGATTAATTTCAACTAGGCACCTGGATCATCAAGTCGAATATTTACGCCAAATAGAATTGAGCATTTGGAAGTCAACATTCGATGTATTTTTTCCGAAACATAGCCTGATTTGCTGGATCTTCAGATTAAGCCATGTGCGCACCGAAATCATATTCAAACATTAAATCCAACGAATTATCAGTCAAATACATACTCGTAAAAGCAATTTCATGGATGTTTTTGTTTTTAATTTGTATACACATAGGAGGTTAGGACTACCTCTATAATATTACGGCATAACACGCTCGCAATGTTCATATGTAAAGTGGAGAGGATTTAATATAGGGAAAGTTGATGTATGTATGTACATTGGTCTTGAAAGCCTATTTGTGTCTTATCGAAAGCTTTCTTATGCGATTCTCTAGATGAAACATTCGATTTTTTTTTTTGAAACTCACCTAGAATGGTAAACTGCTTAAAAAAAAGTTTTCATTTTGAAAAAGAAATCCGTTTAACATATTTCTCAGTTTTTTTTCTTGTACGACCTCAACATTTTCTTTCTGAATAAATTATTCCTTTAAGCAAACTCCTTAAATCATCGAACTAACACATCCTCATATGCCAAAAAAAAATCCAACCATTAATTTTGAAACACTAAACTATTTATTCCCTTAAACTATTTTTATCCCTTAAACTCAGCAAGTCATCGTGACAGTTTCAATTTTCATTGAGTGTCCTTAAATTCTCATTCTTTTATTCTCAAAAACAGACAAAACTCCAGGAGAGATACGAAGGACTTTGAGTGTCACCTTTCATCAAATTTTCCTGAAAACCTCAAAGATCTCGAATGTATTTCTGGATATAAGAAAAATAAAAACGGAAATTACACTATACGCATTTTGCCAGAACAGAAATTCTACGCTTCTCATAAGAGGTCGTATACTTTAAGATAATAGAAGGACAATCAACAAAAAAAAAAAGAAGAGCTGACTGAGGACATTTGAAGTGTCCTTCAAACAAAATAAATGCACACACTGAGACTATATAGCTATGCAACAATGCATAGCAGTGAAAATACTTAAGTCTCCACTCACGTGGTGTTTTATTTTAGTTCTTTTTTTTTTTGAATAAGGATTCGTGTGACCTCGAATGGTTGGTTGGATTTTGGGTTACCTAAGAAAACAACATAATAACCGTTTTGAAGAGCCATTAAAAAGCGACTAATCCGCTTTTACGGGTTGTTTTAACAAATAGACATACATATATGGAATCCCAAATAATATTTGAGACCTTATCTTATTTGATGTATAAATATTGGTGGAAAAACGTAAAAATTTAAATTTAAAAAATGCAATAAAAATAAAATGCCCTCTGAGTCGCACGAACTTGCTCTTATATTTGAAATAGTTACTTAGAATTTTAAATATATTTTAACTCAAACACACAAAATCCCATCTGATTTCTTAAGGTATACTAGTACGGTCTAGAACGACAAAAAAACACACGATTTTTGGGAATTTTTTTCTCGGAAACCTTATTAGGTAATAACATAACACGGAACAATGTGTTTTTTGATGAGTCGACGTTGGCGCTCTCTATAATTCGGCCAAAATTCGAAAATTAAAAAAAAAAAAATTTTTGTACTCTTGACGCATGTATTCATTATTTAAAACAAATTATGTCATTACCTAATAAGGTTTCCGAAAAAAAAATATCCCAAAAATCGTGCGTTTGTTTGGCATTCTAGACCGTACCTTAAGTAAATAAGTATGAGTTGAAGTTAGCAACATTTTAAAAATCGTCGGAGTTTTCTTGAAAATTTTTGTTTTACATTAAAAAAAATTGCTACGCCAATTTTAGGTATGTATTTTTGAAAAATTGAATTTTCAAAACAAAAAATGTTCTTGAGTGAAAAAAAACAAAAATGTTTTTTTTTTTTGAGAAATCAGTATTTTGAAAACCAAATGCTGAATTTTTTGAAACTTTACAATTAAATTTGTTTTTAAATACTATCTGAAAGATGTAAAAAAAATTCTTCTTTTATCTAAAAATGACGGTTAAAGGTAAAAACTGGTTTACGAAAATTTTAATTTTATTGAAAACGGCTCCTAGAATTTTGATAACATTTTTTTCTGGTTCGTTTAATTTTAATAATACATAATTTGATACCAAAACGGTCACGGTAGTGCTTAACCAAGTTCGCGGCACTATATCCTTTTGACAGGACCAAACTCATGCTATTTTCGACTTCTTCTAACCTCGGTACTAATAAAGTCAGAAACTTTAAAATCTTTAAACTTTAGGTCTTGTGGTGCATCCAAGGAAAAATTCCGTAAATTTGTAACTTCTTATTCAGGGGGCGTGAAATTTCAACCATATTCTCAAATATTCCAATTTCTAAGTTGGGAAGTTAAATATAAAATTTCTTTCGGCAGACGGCAAAAACAAGCCATGCTTTTTTTCTTTTTGTTAAACTTTTATTGTAATTAAATTTAAGTTGTTGAATAAAGAATTAATAATAATAATAATAATAATAATAATAATAATATAAAATTTCTTAAGAAGAGTCAGTAAGTTTTCACGGCTGACTTGTTGCACACAGGTTTTTTTTTTTTAAATATCAGAACTACCTAGATTCTTTTTTCAATACTTCAAAAACGGGTCAATTATTTAAAGTTTTTGAAATATAAATAAACTTTAAAAACGTGTACCAATATTTTTCCTAAAATTTTTTTAATAATTTAATAATATTTTTAATTTGCTTGTGTTCTGAACAAAATTAACCACATCCAGTTAATTTTATCGCGACTTTGCCTTTTATTCACTCTTACACCCAGAACTATATTCTGGACGAAAAACTTTTTCTTTATACATAGCTTTAGATAATATTATTTTTTTTTGTTCTTGAATCTAAAAACATATGATTGAGCTTAGTACGAAACTCAATTATCGAAATGTATTAATCTTCTCCGTCGTTAAATTAACTTTCGGAACGCGTACGCGTACTTTCGTAATACAAATTGCATTGGATGGATTCAAATATGATATTCACAAAATAAATGCTGGTATGCGGCAGGGCTCCCTTTTATTTCCGACTCTTTTTTCATATTTGCTAATGTTTTTGTGTCTAAATCTTCTAATTTATTTTATTATTTTGTTGATGGCAGTATTCTCAATAATGGATAATTTAATGTGTTATCAAACGATTTGAAAAATAAAAACGGTACGAATTGATAAGAAATCACTTGCAATAATTTATTCACAAACAAAATTTTCTTTGTAATAAATTAAAAAAAAGATTAAATTAAATTTGATGATGCAGCAGCTCGAAGAGAGCCAGGACCTAATTACTTACAACTCTCAACCATTCCTGTGTGCGTGTTATCAATAATGGAAGAGACCTTCAACTTTCTGCCGATTCCGAACAGCTTATGACATGAGCAGCACTTTTCATGAGAAGAGATACTCTTGCATTTTTCAATTCTTCTCAAGAGAGGCAGAATCGAACATAAGAGGTTCTGCATGGCAGTCTAACATACCTACCATTATTTGAAAGGTACTTTGGAACAAATATTTAAAAAAAAAAAAAACATTTATTAATTTAACTGATGAGAATTCTTTTTCCTGATCAGCTGATTGCTATTTCAAATAAAATGGAATAATTCGTTCCAATTATGCGTGTTTCACATTTTTAATCTTCCACTGACTGAAAAAATACTGATCCAGTCTGCAACATTAGGCCCCATCCCCAGTTATAGTTTCATGCTGACTTTATTTTTTTGACAAGCCAGTTATAGCAATCATTGAAAAATTGGTTTCAGTAAAACATCCAGTCATTCACTGCGATAACAACCAACCCTAGGTATTTCAGGTTAAAGTTGATCACTGAAAGCAAGACTGACATTTCAGAATAGAAAGAGAATCGAACACATTCAGTGGAACGATTGTGTTCCAAGTTAAACAAATGAAAATCAGCTGTTCATTGAAATTGATTTTTATTAGTGAAATGATTAAAGTGTATTTTAAAGAAATTTTAAGTCAGAATTTGGTATTTTTTAGAGTAAATAAATTTTAGAACTCGTTAGCTTCATTTTGATACCAATTAAGGCCATTATAATTCGTTTAATCGTCTTAAAAATTGAAATCAAAATTTTCAATAATGCATTTCAATGATAGCTATAACCGGCTCCTACTCGAAAGTGGGATGACGTATTAAGTTAGACTTAAGTGGCTGCCGGTACCGGCTGAGAAGCTGCACACTTAGACCAAATGTTGGTCCGGTGAAATACTATACATGGATCTAGGTAAGTTTTTCTTTACTTGTTGAACCATTTTGAGCTCGCTCAAGAGCATGCTCGGATCGTTGTAGTAGAATTCTTCCAAATGGAGTGTACGTCTTTGGGATAGAACTGGACACGTACATAGGTACTCGTATATAGAAATTGTGAAATTACTCTTCATCAATGCACTCAGTGCAGTATTTTATAAAAAACAGGTGGGTGACACAAGTTTAACGGAATCATTTGTATCTCTCGAGCATCATCGCAATTTTTAATGTCTAACAATATTTCACCGTTATTTTTATAAAGAGAGGTCTAGTGAAATATACAGTTGCATTTCTCCTCTAAAACAATTCAACAGTAATACTCGCGCTTCGGGGACTGCTCACAGTATATCCTTGAGACCAACTTAGGAAACACTCCGCGAATGCTTTACCCCGTTCATTGTTTCCGTCACATGCATTGTGATATTCAGACATTCAAAACTAATTTAAATCAGTATTTGCTTTTAAATAGACTTCAACTTTCCTAAACGTTCGCACGGTGCTCAAACACTTTAAGGGTACTCATTACCCCTTTTGTGCGCGTAAGATTATAAATCAAGATAAAATTGAATCAGCTCATTTTTGTGACAAAATTAAAAAAAAAAAAGAAACAACAGAAATGATAAAAACAACTTTCCGACATCGGATAGAAGAATAACGTTTCGGCTTTAAATTTGTCTTATTTAGATTTTCCATAAATCTATGCTTACTAACTGTCAAAGTTCTTAGTTTTAATATTATATTTTGTTTTCTCTGAACTGAATTCAGATTTCTTTAGAATTCAAATTTTCCAATTTTTAAATATTCAAGGCTTAGATTTTTCTTAATTCTGATATAAATTCGGAATTATGTATTTTCGGAATATGATCCTTCGATATTTATGTTGTAGGATTAAAAAAGCTTATACGAAAAATTAACATGGGTAATTTTTTTTTTTAAAGTCTCACTGGTTTTTAGCAAGCTATTATCTAGTCTTATCCGCTACAATTCAAATTGAGGGTATCTAATACACACAATTAAACCACTTTTAGCTTTATCTTTGTACATTGAGTAGGTAGGTACATCATGCAGTGAATCAAGTCTTTGTTTTTTTTTTTTAAATCGTTAATAGGTCATTAATCACAGACCACTACATTACATTATGTATGAATGAAACTACTTTTGAAGTTGGTAAACTAGAAACCACATAGAACTCGTATCTTACCATGTCAATGTCTTATAATTAGCCTGTTTTGATTTTATTGTTTGCAATCGATTTACAACAAGCTACTTGTTAGATAAAATAATCGATATATTGTAGTGTATGTTGTTGAAGATTAAATTGTATGCAATTAAGAACCCTCCCATAGCCAAGAAGTGAGTTTGTCTATTCAGAGGTGCGTCACATGTTGACATATTCTCGTAATATCATTCTATAGAAGTGCATCTATCTGATGAAAGCATAAATTAAGTTAGTTACAAATAGGTATAGCATATATATACCACGGTGTTTATGGAAAACAGCCGGTACATTTTATAAGTGATAGCTTATGCTCAAAAGTTGGAAAAAGTCTTTGAATTGAATTGCGTCATAAAACCTTAAGTGACGTAAAAATTAGCATTGAATTTATTTCATAATATCCGGAAGTTCACATCTGGTCGTTTAGTTGAATGCAAGAAAGAAACAGTTAACTTTAACCATTTTCCGGGACAAGAAATCAGATTTAATTATGACAAATGGTTATAAATGTTTCCTGGAATCAGTAGATGATAATGATAAGATATACAAGGTTTGGCCTTATTTAACTGAGCAAATCATGTAGTAGATTCAAACTTAACAAATTAAATGTTGGCTACATGCAATACTTTGTTTAGGGATGTGATTTGCATTTTTTTTAAATTATATAACCTTCAAAAATTAGGGGTATGCCCAGTCTTAAGGCTTCCCCTCGATTTTTTTCAATTCCTTAATTACCCGGCTCCTGATCCATGAAGGGTTTCAGCCTGCAGGTTTTCATTCTCTGCCATCCCGAGCACGCTGCTTCCAGTCTTATATGCCAAAAACTCTGGCTTCCTCAATGGATTGGTCTTCAAAACACCGGTTCCTTTATTCCTTGTCGCCGGAAACACGGTGGCTGCGATTCGGAAGAACTCTAAGCTGGAGCATTGTTGTCCATTCGCTCAATGTGGCTTAGCCAATGTTGTCGACGTGTTTTGGCTTACTAAACAACATCCATTTCTTGGTACAGCTGATACAGTTTGCAGTTATCTTCTCTTCTATTCACCCTCTTCGCACACAGGACCAAATATTCGTCAAAGAATCACATGATAGCGCATCTTCTTGCCGAAACCCTGCGCATGTTTGTAGTAGTTCAGAAGAGTTGCTTCCTAGTTAACATGGTATCCCGAGTTTGGACATCGTTATCTGACGTTCAATGCTATCATATACGGCTTTGAAGTCGATACATTGTAGATGGTGATTCTCGACTTGGAACTCGTTGGTCTTTTCCAGGATTTGCCTCTGTGGTCGATCTGTCGGGCTGATGGAAACCACACTGATACTTGTCGACTGAATTATTACAGATTTGTCTAAGACTTTCAGATAGCACGTTGGATAGGATCTTGTATGCGAAATTTAGTAAGCATATACCTCGATAGTTCTTGCAAGACATATTCACATATAACATTTATTGTAAATGGAGCTGATGGTGCAGATATCGCGCATACTTCCTTCAACCCATACTTGGTTGATAATTTGATGTAAGCACCCAACCAAGACACTAACAGCACCTTCAAAGATCGGAAGTATTTGACGAATTGGGTTCAATGGGCTTGGAACATTTTGTTTAAGAAAAAAGTCTGATTTCTTCAACTCAAATGATTTCATTAAGTTAATTAAGCTCTTATCGTTATTTGTTTAAAACATTCATTTTTTTAATTGGGACTTGAATGGCTCTTTGGTCATTGTAAAAAGTAATAAAAATTAACTATCCAAACAATTTTTGTTTATTGTTATATTTCCGGATTCAGGTATTTTTGATTCTCTAGATTAAAGTTAATTTGAAGACAAGTGATAATTAAAAGAGTCATTCATCTTTTATTAACTGAATTTAAAACTTATTTGTGAACAAAGCCTTCTGAAATTGATTTTTAAAATAAAATACCGACTTTGCAAGATGCATATTTTGATTGTCAGATTATGTGGGTTTTTTTTAACGTAAATTCAAAAAAGACTAAGAATTTTGTTTGCTTTGTTGTTATCGTTTAAAAGCTAGTGCACAATTCAAGTAAAATTTTATAATTAATAGATTAAAGATGAATAGATTCAATTGGAGCTGGAGTTGGAATAGCAGTCAAAATAAATATTAATTAAATATACACAAATCGAATATTACGAAGATAACTTTTAACTTCTGCGTGCAGGGTTTTTGACATTTCAAAACCGATCTTATCAAATCACCCGATGCTTGGTCTTGGTGGTCTTTCTCTACTATGTCTCTTGGAGTAAGATTCAAAAGATTTTCGTGGCTGGAGCTTTGGTGTCCATTCGCTCCAATTTCTGTCGTTGGATTTTTACTTTTTTGTTTGTTTGCCTAATTTGATGAACAATCGATGTCAATATACAGTTCGTGCATAGTTCGTTTTTGTATCTTTATCGTCTGTAGCTGAATACTTTTCCTTCTTTCAAAAAATCAACTCAGAACTGCTTCACCATAATATATAAGGACCCGGATGATTAATTTTCTATACAGGAACACTTCAGTTTATCGAGACAGAGCTTTGCGTATCAATTAGCTTCCAAAAATCAAAGAAGAAAAAGTCAATGCACTTTGATTTTGAATGTCTCAATATCGCAATGGCAGAGAAATATTGGACTAAGCAGTCCACATTCGTGTAGTGCCGAAAAAGGTAGACATATCTAATCAAGTCATCATCTGTAACCTTGAATAGTTTGGCACTGAAGCTGTCAGTTCTATTAGCTTTTTTGGACATGAGTTTAAATATTTCACTTCGTCGAGATCGGCTGGAATTTTTGGCTAAGATATCTAGTTTGAAGTTTAATTGGTACACTCTGCCCGGTAGCCGAGTTGATTTATGCTATTATGTTCTATTTATCCCATTGCTGACATTTGCTTGAGTTTTGGGTTTAAGGTTTTTTTCACCTCTTCGTAAAACTTTATTCCTTATGATACTCGATCCTGAGCTTCGCACATCCTTCTTCTTCTATCTGAGAAGACGATATCTCTAATGCCATATCTTCGAAATGTTGCCTTTGACTCTCAATACTTGATGTTGTTGGCATAGGATTCATCAGAAGTTCTTAAGAACCGATGATGAACTTCCTTACAGGGATTATGACTACTCTAAAAATGTGTGAGCACAGTGCGAACGTTTAGGAAAGCTGCAGTTGATCAAAAACGAGATAGCGATGTATATTGGTTTTGAATGTCTACATATCACTATGGGAGAGAAATATTGAGCTACGTTAAGCATTCCACATTCGTGTAGAGCGGTTAAGGGAAGAATCGCTGAACTTTACAGTACAGACGAAGTTCGGTTCAAAGGTAAACGAGTATTACGGTTGAATTGTATTTTGCTTTGGTCAAGATATGCGTAACAATACCTTGATTAAAAACGAAGTAATGGTAGAAGTCAATGTTGTGTCCTGGGAACATACATAAATTCTTGTTACAGGTGGGGTATGTTATGCATGGTTAACGGTTGATTGATCAGTCGATTTTAGTGATCCATGTATCCTTGTGAATGTTGAGATGGTGGAACTCCGGAATAGCTACCACAAAGTTTTGACATTTATAATATTATTTTGATATTGTGTTTCCCTACTAGCAAAGTCCATAATCAATCCACGTTTGAATCCACATTGAACACTCACGTAAGTTCCGTCTGAGGTCTAATTAACCTACGTAAAAGCCATACCAGTTTAAACATCCATTGACTCATTTCAATGGAAATCCCATAAAGTACCTACTTAAGTTACATATTTAATTGTAAAAATCATCTAAATATATTTAATGCTATTTACAGTTAAGCTCAATGTCGTTTAAGAAAAAAAAAAAAAAAAAAAAACAAAACAAAACAAAACAAAAAATTTATAGGTATGTAGTTATACTAAGTAAGCTCGCGCTATAAATATAATTTAATCAACTTATCTACAAATGACAATAAATTATACACTCTTGACAGAAATATAATCTTTTTTTAAAAATAGCAGTCAGGCAAAAAGACTATTATTAATTAATTGGTCATAAAAACCTAACCAGGAAAAATATCTCACCTTTAAGAAGACATTTTTTTTTGTCTCATTTTGATGAATGAGTAAATAAGCTTTTACACATTATTTTATACCTATGAAGAGTTAGTTAATGGATGTCTCGCCCGTGTCGTCGTCGGTTTTGTTTGAATACATTAATATTTCTTACAATAAGGGATTGTTGAGGTGGTAAGGGAGGCAATGTTAACAATTAGTACTTGGAAAGATTACAATTTGGGACACTGGATTGAAGTGAAGGCTATAACTATTAAAAAGCACTTATAAAGGTTTTAGTACATATATAATCTTCTTAATACTCTTTATAGTTCTTAATTGCAAACGGGATGCAATGTTGGCTTAAGAAAACCTTAAATTTGAAATTCATAAAGTAAACTTGATAGGTTGGTTCTGATTTAACCAAATAATTTACACTCACCGAAGGTTTCCCTTGACCAAGCTTTAACATGAATACCTTTGTAAATCAACAAAACATCATCGTGAATTATCACTCATCACATCCATATAAAACCTCACATGAACCCTTCAACTATTGTTAAAAAAAAAAAACTTTTTGCATTAAGCCCTCATTTGCTTACAATTAACGATGAATAATATAAAGTTATAATTTTTCCCAATCAATATGTCAGACAGATTTATAGTAATCGAAACTGGCCAATGTCGAATTCCATCGAATAAATTCCAACAACAGACTATGATTGTGTAACTCACGATGACATTAAGCCACTCATTCACTGTCAACATTTTCTGACAAAGAAAAATTGTTGAGTCTTTTTTTTCTGTCCGTTTAATTACAAAGTAGTTAAACTTATAATCTATCTTTCACCTTTGGTTACAGCAATCGTCATGAAAGTATACCTTATTGTGGAGTTTGTAGATAGCTACAATTGAATATGCAAAGATTCAACCTGTCACCTGACCGACACTTCGTATGTAATTAAAACAAACAAAGTTGCATTGGGCAACAATACCAGATCCAGAGATGAGATGAAAAAAAAAATAAAAATACAAAACAACGTTGATGGTTTCTGTCAGAGCTGTCAGCGTTGGTGAGTTGGCTTTTATTCAAGTTCATATACCTATACGAGTACCTTAATGATAAGAACCACAAGTGATAATCATGTGTTGACATGATATATTCCAATCTGACAGGTGTCAGCTCCTGTCATAAAAAACGAATTCTACATACATTTTTATTTCTCATTTTCTTATATTGACCATCACTGGAAAGCATTCAATACAGTCCGACAAAAGTTGGTACAAAAAAAACGAAAGTGAAAATGCCATATGGACCGTTATATACGTCACCAAGTTACACCACCATATGCCCCAAAGGCTGGCATCAACATTGTCTGCCTGCAACTACAACACACGTTCCGACTTAATTCTGGTGCAATATGTTGAACATAGCACGTTGCATATCTCACGTAGAATGTTGTCCCGACCGAACCGGTAAGTCTTGCAGTTTAACTACACCACCATCACCAGACCGGTAAAACTGTGCATTTTTTTTCTATTTTTTAATTTTCGCTTTTCTTCACTGAATGCATGCAGCATGCCTGAATGGTGCCGCCGTCGTCGTCGTCGTCGTAGAGTCGACTTTGTGGTTGGCTCAAACCTCGAATAGGTGAATGCGCCCATTGACCCAATTACCTAGTGACTCTGTGGCAAGTTGGCTTAAATCGACGATTTATTAGCTGTGAAGGGGAAACAACAACAATTTTGGTGTTTTGGTCTTAACGAAATATAAGCTTGGGGGAATGGTTGCTAAATGTTTTGGAGAATTTGCCTCTTTAGTGTTTGTGGTTTTGCCTTGGCTGGTTTTTGGCCCGACAATAAAAGAAAAAAAAAAACTTGTTTGATGAGATTAAAAGTGGGAAATTAATAGGCAGATAGTGTTGCATGAAAGTATTCAGGCGATTAGTGTAAAGTCTCAAATACCTATTGTCTGTCTGAGCTATAATTAGAATACGAACTTGTAAGGTACCTTCATATATATATGAGCGAGTTGTGCTTCGGGCTTTGTAAGTATAATTCGTTTGCTTATACGGGGAACAAACTGGTTTAAAAATAAAGATTAAGTATCTGTTTTGTTGTAAATGGAGAACTATTGTTATCGATACCAATGAAAGTAAATGAAAGCTTCGATATCGTCGTAATAGCATTTCATAAGAAACCAAAATGCGGTTATCGGTGGAATCTTTTGAAAAACACTAAACATTTACACGTATTCGTTTGACATTTAAATTTCTATGGCACCAACTGTCAAATTTTGTTTTGATGCAACATTTAAAGGCGGAAAGTTTCAGGAGAATATAGTAATATTTGAGAATTCACGAATTATTCTATTCACCCTTTTAATGGGGAATAGTAGTTTTGGACCATCAGCTCACTGTTTATTTGATACAGCTAACTTAGTGCATCTTCAATTTAAATTCTTACGGAGTTGATTCGTAAGTTTGAGTACCTTTACTGTGCAACATAGCATGGCCAGTTTTGTCATGAAAGTTGTATAAGATACAAAAGAAGAAATGCGCTGAATACAATCTTCATACTGTCGGATGAACGATATATAGTTCGAAAAATTAAGACTGATCCGAAGTTATAGGCACCAAAACTTGCTACTGAGGCTCAGGTTCAGTCAGAATTAGGGAAGACATGTAGTGATGAGAGCATTGGCCGTATGCTTCGTCAGCATGAATTTGGTGGGCATGCGAGTTACTTGTAAAACGCCACTCCAGAGCATATTCTCAAGGACTTCTACTTCTGGGATAGTGTTTTTTTGCGGACGAATCCAAGTTTAATATTTTTGGGTCTGCTCGGATGTCCGATGTCTGGCAGAAGCCAAATAAAGCCAAATACTCGTACAGTTCCTAAAACAGAGAACCTGAAAGCATTATATTTTGAGCCTGTATTTCTGCTGCCGTAGTTGGAAAAAGGCACTTCTAGAAGAATGACAGAAAATTAACACGGAAATTAAAAAAGAAAAGTCTTCAGGCTCTTGAAAATGCCAAAGGATACCACAGAAAATATTGAACGTGCAACAAAACGCAATAACTTTTAGTTATTTCTAAGAATGATCATCTTGTTTCAAATAAGCTGTGACCTGGAGTTTTTCAATGTTTTTAGTTCTTAGTTGCTAAGTTGTTTTGAAAATATTATTGTTCTTTGTTGAAGTGTATTTGGTTTCCTTCCACACACAATTAAAATTTGGCCGATAATCTTTTTAGTTAACAAGTTATTGCAACTTAAATTTTAAATAAGGTGCTGTCTGAAATAAGCTGTGATCCACAATCACAAAACAATATAACTTGTACCATGGATAAATAACCATCCACCTTACCTGAATCAAAACTCTTTCAAATTCAAACAGCATGTCTTTACCAGTTTTTGATTTCTTTTGGAAGCATCCCATCAGTTTCTATTTTGATGTTTGATGAGGCTCTGAATTTTTCAAAAGGTGTCTTCGATCAGTTCATCTCTGAATTTGAATTTGAGAGGTTTTATATAAAACTTTTTGATGTAGGTTTTTCTTCAAAATCTGTATTTTCGCAAAAACCGTGTTTTGTATTTTGTGTGAAAAGGCAAAATGCTTCTAGTAAAAATGCCTTATTTTCAAATTTTAATAAACAATTCAAATGTATAGATTTTATTTGTTCTGTTCCGTTTAAAATTATAAATTATAAATATTGCAACTGCCAAATGGTTATTTAATTAGTGATTCCGGTATTAAATTTAAATAAAACACTTTTATAATTTAGATTTCGATAAAGCATTTATTTTAATATCTATATTGCTTGGATCGTGGAAATACGAATGGAATATACCTAACATCATACAAAAACCTTAAAAGTTATATCATTTACAGGAGTTATTGGCGCAAAATTTTAATTGAATTAGTACGATGGTAAAGCTGTTTTAGTATGATACTAGGTTAAAACAACGAATTCGCAAATTTTAATAGAATATAGCATCATACTCTCTCTACCCTTTTATTAAAGTTAAAATCACCGAATACCTACTTTATTTTATTAGTATCGTGCTAGCTTGATACGACTCTTTGACATTTGCAAACATCAAAAAAGGTTAGTGTACTTACTTTTTTACACGAAATGTCTTTATTTTAGGTGTGTTCAGAAGCAATTTATTAAGAAAATTCTTTTAGTACGATACTAGTTGGAAAATGTTTAAAATTAAGAATGAGTTAGTAAACTACTATAAAGTTAGCAAATTGTTAAGTAGTACCTACTCGTATCATACTAATACCTTAATAATAGGCTGTTTAAAATTTTGCGCCATTGTATTTTGATAAGGTAATTTTCGATGACTTTTGGAGGTTTTGAAAGCTTATGGATATATAGTGTATGGACACTCAAAAAGAAATTCGACTGTGAAAAATAAGACAATATCACGAAATAACTCATCCAGAAATTTGTTCTTACAACTAAGGCAAAACGGTTTGAAATTGGGCACCATCTTCTTGAAGCAGAGTTTCTTCGATCACATGGATTTCTTCGATTTCAACCCAAGAAATATCTAAACAATTGGTTAAGATTTGGCTATAGTGATGAAAATTGATGATGACGCCATACACTGACTTTTTGTTGATGCATTGGTTTTTCGACAGTTACCTATTATGGGAATTTTCACTTTCCCATATGCGACGTATCCATTGATTGAAAAATGAGCCTCATCGCAAGAGAAAATGTTGATCGTCTTTTGGTTTTACGTGAGCACCTGTCTATTATGGCTCAATCTCACGAGAGGCCTACCTCAATTGGAGTCAGATTGGTTCCTGACCATTAACCCCGACATAGCAAGCTATCTTGGTCGCAAAGTTATGATATGTTGCAGCATATGCACACCTCTTGCTTTGGAGGCGAGGTCTATCTAACACCTCTTAAATTTAAGAAAAGAATCTTGAAAACCATGTGTCTCCGCATTCGGAATAAATCAAGCCACCATGATGCTCCCACTAGGGGGCCTACCTCATAGATAGGGTTCGAGCCGAGGTCAAAACTCAACCTCCGACTCAAATGGGCACTATCTCCCATGGTACCAGAATATAGCTTCCGGTGAAGCTTCGCAACTTCGCCATTTCATGGAGCATCCTAGGCGATCCGAACCCGGACTTAGTCCAAGTTCTTGTCTCAAGCTTCGGAATTTCCAGATCTGAACCAGTCACTTCAAGATGGGCTCCTAGAAAACCCTGGGCCTGTCAACCCTTAGCATACACACCAAGAAGTCGGCCGGGGTAGAAACCAAAACTCAATGTGCATCCTAGTCTTTTGCTCACCTTAAGGCAAACTAGGAAAGACGCTCCTAGTCTTTTGTTTACCTTACGGTAAACAAGGAAAGACGCTCCTATCTTTTGCTCACCTTACAGCAAGCTAGGAAAGACACTCCTAGTCTAGAGAAAATGTTGAGTGAAACAAGCCCAAAAGTTGTGCTCGCTTTCAAATCGATGGACTTGGATTTTTTTTAACGGCAGCAATGTTTTCTTTATGTCGTGCCGATCACGGATGTGCCTTATAACATCAGTAAGAGAGCCAGTTTCTTCAATTTCTTGTTTACTCGTACTGCACAAGTAAGTTTTAATAATTTTGACACATTCAACGATTGTTCAAAGATTCATATTGTTAAATGGTAAAATTAAACTAAACATAGACAGGTAGCAGTTCGGGTTTGACGTATACAATTAAACACACCATCATAAATATAAATGATGAATAAAAATATGATTTAATAGACCGAGAGCCCACAGCAATTTTTGGGTGTGATTGATAACAAAAAATAATTAGCATAATTAGATAGGCCTTCTATAGTTATTTATAAATGTGAACGTCTTGCATACTCAAGTGGGCGCAATAGTGCATTATAGTGCATCAAGTACGCAGTTCTTTCCAAAGTCAAAAAAATTGGGATACAAAATTTGGCATAACTTCAAAATGAAGAGCTAAGTGCCCTGATTGCAAATATCGAGATCCACGACGTTTTGAAGGTGGCCTTCTTAGTGCAAGAAGTAGCATGTTCTTATCGCGTCTGGCAGGTAGAAGGCTGTCTGTAAAACGTCTTGGATCTGGATATTTTCAATCAAGGGGCTTAACTCTACATTTTGGCAAAGTTGTTTTCACAATTATTTGGACTTGGAAAGAACTGCATACTTGATGCACTATTATGCATTATTGCTCCCACTAGAGTATGCAAGACTTTCACATTTTTAAATAACTATAAAGGGCCTATCTAATTATGCTTATTATTTTTTGTTATCAATCACACCCAAAAATTGCTGTGGGCTCTTAGTCTATAAGGCTCTCTTTTTTTTCGGTAAAGGTACAATTACGAAACATTTTAAAATAAGTATTGAAACAAAAACTATAAACCGTGAAAACTTGGACTACATTTTTATTTTCTATGCAAACAAAAGTTTTTCTGTATTTTGCTATGCTATTTTGTTAATTTTAACTTTTTTGTTGTTTTTACTAAATGTTATTCCAATTTGAATTCAAGACACAGAGACCATTTCAAGTGATCTTACGACGACTATTTGCAACATCTTTGCAATTTTTTTTTCAACCTGTTTATCCACCTTCAAAATTATCAGTTAATTTTTAATATAACAGTCCTGTTCATCAGGTAAATATAAATTTCTAATTCTAAAGCAACATTGATGTCAAAAAGGCGGTATTGGAATAAAACCACGACATACCATAGCCCTCCTTTAGTTTTGAAATCCTGTGTAGCCCCACATTCAGATTCTTCAACTCAATTATTTTTTAGATGACTGGAAAGTCATTCATAAACAAGGTCCAATACACTATCGACCAATAAGCATACTCTCTACGATCCGTAAATTATTTGGAAAAAAAAATAGTTTATGAAAAGTTATTCTTCATTGTTCGGATACATATTTTCCCTTTCAAGGATTGTTTTGTTTTTGGAAGTTTAAAAATCACAAATCTATCAATTTTATCTTATAAGTTTGTTAAAAATTTTTAAAATGGATATGAAAGTTACGTAATTTTTACACACTTTTCAACAGCCCTCAAAAGAGTAAATTACTTAATTCTTTTATTTATTTCAATACGTTAATGCTAACGTTAAACTTACAATATTTCTTAAAATCTAAAATTTATCTAAAAACAAAGTTTGATCGATTTTGAGCATAGAAATTATTTTTAAAGAGTTTGGATTTAAGATTTACATTTGTAGATTCAATAAGAAAAGAGAATTTATTAAAAATATTTATTAACTGGTTAAGAGGACTATAAGCGCCATAGTTTGATCTGCTAAAAATAGTACAAATTGGTAAATTTCTTCTTAAACTAGAACGACTTATATTGAAATTTAATCGACAAAGAACCGATGAAGATGAAATAGATCCATTCATTACTCCAGTTATGAAACAGAACTGCAAATATTCTCTGTGAACAGAAAGAGATGGAAGGCTTACCAACTGAAGTCTATGAGCGTATGGGGGTAATATAACTCTATCTCGAAAGGAATTATCGTAACAAGAACATTGCCATTATGTCAGATGGTCAAGCAGCACTAAAGGCACTGAGCTCATACACCATCACCTTTAAGCTGGTGGGGGAGTGCATAAGTAGACTAAACGAACTAGGCAAACAGAACAGGGTCACACTTTATTGGGTACCTGGTCACGTTGGTGTTCTTGGAAACGAAAAGGCAGATTCCCTAGCAAAATTAGGAGCTTCAACTCCCCTAACAGGGCCTGAACACTATTGCGGAATAGGTGAAAATGTCATCAAAACCAGAATTAAACAAGAAGAGGAGGCAAACAGAATCAATAACTGGAATAAACTCCCTAGGCTGAGACAGGCGAAACTACTGCTGGGAAACTACAACCGGCAACGTTTCGAAAACTGTAGCAACCTAAGTAGGAATAACCTAAAAATAATAACAGGTATTCTAACAGGACACTCTAAACTTAGAAGACACCTTAATCTACTTGGTGTGGTCAGCAGTGCCACTTGCAGATTCTGCAACATGCATGAGGAAACTCCGGAACACATACTGGGAAAGTGTTGTCCAATAATACACCAAAGGAAAACCCATCTGGGACGGTACCAGGTGGAAGAGAGCAACCTACCCTCTCTAAAAGTGCCCCAAATACTAAAATTCCTTAAGGCAATAGGTTTGGAGGAAGAACTATAGGATGAGCTAGCTCATCATTATAAGAGGGGGCACAATAGATCTACAGGTCGCAGTGCAATTAATCCCCAATACAATTCATTCATTCATTCATTCAACTCTATCTGACCAATGGAAAAAACGCAGGGCAAATCTTAAAAATCTTCTTTGAATATTTTCTATTCTATTTATGTGTACAGAGTAGTATGGTGCCCATACTACACACCCATACTCAAGAATTGGCCTAATAAAAGAAACATTATTAAAAAGCTTTATGCCTTTGGTTTCTATTCAAGTATATTGAATTTTTTCGTATCTTATTTGAAGAGGCACGCTCAATATTTACGTACGTATCAATGACATAATGTCTGATCTCATACACGTGACCTTTGGAGTACCAAAAGGAACTCATTTGGGTCCACTTCTTTTTTTGCTTCTTATTTATGATATTCCTGATTGTACTAAATCATTTTCTTTGTCTTATGTTCACAGATGATATTAGAATATTGTTATGCATAAAATCCCTTGATGATTGCCTTCTTCTCCAGAATGATTTAGGAAGAACGGTAAGAATCTTCATTTTTATTGAATACATTTACTTAAAATCGATTTCCGATTTGTTAGAAGTATTATTTTCTCTGCTTTTTAATTTTACCTCTTTTCTTCCTTTTTTCTTGCTAGTTAAAGAATTTTTATTGTTAAAGAATTTATGTTGTATGAATGTATGAATTTCAAAATAAAAGTTTGGATTTACAGAATTTTGAAAAGCAGAATTATAGATTTTATAGAATTTTGAATTCACAGAATTTTGGATTTACAGAATCTTGGATTAACAGAATTTTTGATTTACAGAATCTTGAAATACGGGATAATAGATTTACAGAATAATGGAATACAAAATTATTATCATAAAGAATTGTCGATTCATTTACAAAATTTTGGTCATACAGAATTTTGGAATATAAGACAACGACCAATTTTCAAGAAAATTACCCCTTTTCGATTTAAAATATCTCAGAAACCCATAATATTGGACTGACGGTCACTGTAGAACAACCTGCATATCTATTAACCAAAAATAAATTGAAACCACAATTCTGAATGACAAGTTCAAAGGAAAATATGACGTGTTATTGTCACGGATACCGATTAAAGTTACTGACGTGCCATTCCAATTCAAACGGTTGCAGTTTTCAGTACGATGACATATTTATGCGATTGAAATGACAATCACAAAAGCACAAGGCCAGTACCCAAAAGTTTGTGGAATAAACTTGGAAAATCTATGTTTCGTCTTTGTGACATAATGTTGGCAAACCAATAAAAGTATTCAGTTACGGACCAGTATTCAGTTACAGACCAGACCAGAACTTTGCCTGTTAACGAGCATTAAAATAAGTATCTATTTATTTTTCAAAAATAACATTTTTTAAATATAAAACAGAATGGTTTAAATCAAGTTATAGTTTCTGTGTAGGGGAGTTATAAAACTGGTACATTCTCGAATTTAGCTTTGGTATGAAATTTGTCACAAATTTAGGAAGAATTATCTTTTGCGACAGATAAATTCGTTGGGAAGCAAAACAACACATTTTTTTATTACAAATTTCAATCCTTTGATAGAGCCATGAGAGGATCAATAAAAATGTAACAAAAAATAAAAATTATATAACTTCATTCAACATTATACCATATTCATATCCATCTATGTCTTCAATTCAAATTACCCTTTCAGCAAATAATAGTCCCAGGAATTCTAAAACCACAACAAAAGTATTCAAAGAAAAATATTGGGAATATTTTCTTCTTTTATAACCCCATCGTAAAAATGAATTCCATTACGCCTCTCATCATTTCATCATTTCATCATAACCTGCCACAATGAAAAAATTGTTTTTCTAAGAATATCCTTCAAAAACCATCAAAACGTGACAAAAGTCATAAAAAGTATGAAAAAATGTTCATTTTTTTTTTGAAACAAAAATACGAAGAAATAAAAATCAATTTTCAACTCAGCTGGAATTTAATTTTCATCATCATTGCCACCATGGGAATGGGATTGGGAATAGCAAGAAGCCAGAAAAAAAGGATACAAAGTCCTTAGAAGCAAGAAAATCATTGGTAGTCATTATCCTCTTTTGCATCTTATTTAAGAAAATTCAAAAAGACAACAAAACCAAGGACTCGACGGAATATGTTAAATAAATATGTTCACCAGAAGTCGAGAAGGCACTTCTTCGAGAGACCTCGATCGATCCCCTGGGGAAGCAATTCTGTGAGAAAAGAAAATTCGCAATCGACATTATTGTATGCCGTTGCCTTGATAGCAAGTGAATTATTCACAAAGGACCCTGCGTGAATTTAAAGAATGAAAATGAAACAAACGAAAAAAAAACTCTACAACACTATTTTACAACAAGAAATCTATAGAAATGCTTTATATCCAGGCGTGTCATTCAATACCATTAGTCGTCGTCCTGGGCTGGACGTCTTTTATATTTTTAGGAGAATTCTTGATGCACAGCACGAGCTATTAGGAGAACTATGATCATTGAATGAAGCCATAAAGAGAAATAGAGGATAATAATAATAACACAAATAAATACTTGCTCACGTTTTTCCGTTTTGTATAAAAAATGAGAAAAAAAATTGCACAGGATATGCCTGTCTGTAACTATTATCCTGTTTAGCTCACCACGAATCCTGGGAAAATTAAGGCTACAAAATTCAAACTCCTGCTGTGTCCTGACTTTTTTTCTCACCTCTCTTAGCTATAAGGACAACGTCGTCCTCGTCGTCGAGTAGACGATGAGTCAAATAATTATCTCCTGTTTTTCGTCCTCACATAATCATATCCAAGGACAAAAACCTTACTCTGCGCGTGGTTGAATGTTGAAGTGAGTTTTGTTTTTCAGGTTTTACAAGAAAATTTTCCAACAATGATTTGTGTTGGCTGTAAAATACTTAGCAGGTTAATTAGAACCGAAGGATGTTTCAGAATGCCCTTGGTCGTCTTTCCGTTCATTGTTTTTAATTATATTTTTGTTAAGGAATATTATTGAAATTAGCTCGCGTTTTGTTTTAGTGAAAAAGGGTTTTCATTCCTTTTTTTTTTTTTTTTAATTCCAAGAAGTCACGACGCGATAGCTTAGCAGAATATTATCCTTGTGTCCTTGGATGTTTATTGTTTGTTATGATTGAAATAAAGGACTTTGTGGAGTTTTTTCTTACTTACTGCGGCACGATCCGGTGATTTTCCAAATGAGACTATGAATGATAAATGAACTTTTCAAGGTTCTTGCGTTGGAGCTACTTAATTTAAAAGTTTGACAAGCTTAGGAAGAAGTTGGTTAAGGAATTTCCAACATAATTTATTAGGCAGATAGGATGTATATTTGTGTATTATCCATCATGAAGACTCGACTTCATGTCGCACATAAATAACGTAAGTATATCAACAGCCTTAAGCAATATTTTTAAGGCCTCCTAGATATAGACGAATATTGAGGAGAAACATTCTCTATAAAATAATAATAATTATTATTTAAAATTATTGAAACGAAAGATTATGAGCATTGGTCCATGTTTGAGACATTCAAGTTTTGCAAATAAATTGGATACACCCAACGCTGTATCTTATGACCGATATTGTTTGAATAATGATAGGTAATATTCTACGTGCTGCTTTGACGAATAGACATTTTCGATTTAATGGGGTTCTAGGTCCATCAAATGATAATGAACGTGAAGACAGAAGTGTAGTCATCGTATTCAAAATACTCATACAGCGCAAATATAGAGAATCAGGTACCGACAAAAAAAACCATCAATACACTACGAATATTTCTGGGGAATCGTTAAAGAGTTTTTAATATCTGGAAAGTATTTTTGACTATTGTATGAGAAAAACAACTCTTTCATCTTTGAAACTAAAGTACCATTGTATTATCGTAACTCTAAAGTGTTTGAAAATAATGGTGTATGCAGCTCTGGCGCTGAAGCTTGTAGCACTACTAAAGTTCAAAGATACGGAAATACCTATCTAGTCATAAATACTGATGAAAGTCTTGCCGCTACCATATTAAATATAGAATTTTTTGCATACTTTTCATGTTTTCCGTTACTTTATCCCGATACTATTATGCTTCATTGCCACAAAAAGGTATTTTAAGGTTGTTTTGAATCATGGTGTGGCATAGAAAATCGTATTGTTGCAATGGGTATCTCTTTACGACATGTAAATGAAATGTTGATCTTTCGGAACTTGCGAACACTTGGAATTGCGCATTGTTTGGTATATCATAAGATATCGAAAATCCATAAAACAGAACGAGCAAGTATATGGACATCAAAAGAAGAGTCTGAACACATTCCAAGGGCTCAAAACGTCACCACCCTTCAAACGTAATTGTATGGAATGATATGAGTGATGTTGGTGTTACCGATCTTCGTTTTTATGAGAAAAAAGTCAAGAATTCGGTGAAAGTGTATCAAACGACTATTTTAGGGGACGACATAAGGCTTCTCCACCGAAAATTGTTCGGAGAAAAACAAGAATCTGCTCCAGCTCAAAAGACGAAAAGCTTTCAAGGACTTCATAATACCAGATGATTGGATAAGGGGCAATCCAGACCTCAACCCGATGCATTACTAGCTGTAGTCCGCTTTAGAGAAAATGCCCTGCTCTAGACGGTACCCAAATTCTGATTAATTGAAGATCAAGAGCTATCTTCCGTGGTAGTGAACAATTTTCCAATAATTGGGGTGCGTGCAACGATTGCTTATTGGGCAGAGCATGCTGCATGCTGCATTATGCTTAATATCTATACTGGTTAATAGAATTTTTTCATTCATTTTTTTTTTGTATCAGTATTTATGACCGATACAGAAAACGTAATAGAAATTGATCTAACTTCAACTTCTATTACAGCTACAGCCAAATTCCGGGTTTATCCTCTCTTATATGGATGCTGCGTTTGCAATCTCTCAAAGCTTTAAGATGTCTTGAAACCATCTTAAGGATTGGTTGGCATAATAATATACTATTACCATTTTTTCCAAAAGCTTACAATATTAGGTTAGAAAAAGTTTTTTAAACTTACTTTTTCTTTTTTGAATTCAAAAGAACTGGGGAATAAATATGATTTTGTGATAAGAACCACTTCAAAAAAAAATTATTTAGCTCTATATTGAAATGTGTCCAATGTCTTGATTCATTTTCCATGTAGGAGTTGAGTGAAAACTTCATACATAGGGATCTACCCATGCAGGTATACTATACGAAATAATATAATCATATACTGGTAACGAGAGTGACCAGAGAGACCAAGAGTGTCAGGAACTTAAAAAGATTGAAGTCGGTGTACCCCAAGGAATTGTCCGAGGGCCTACTCTGTGGTCATTGTAATCTAGGGATATTCTAGTGGAAAGCAATGCTTTCATAGCATTCTTGCATATGATACTGTGGTGTTGGTGTCTGATAAATGCACTAAATAAAATATGAAGTTGAACAGAACGATGGTATATCAACTGAAATGAAACAAACTAAACTCTTAAGCTTCAAACAAAAATAATAAATAATGTCCCAGTTCTTATATTCGCAGTGAAGCTGCGCCTTACGCTAATACTGCTTTTGAATTTGACTTTGGATGAAAAAGAAATAGCAATTAAAAAATTAATGAGATGAGCTAAACTTGACAAAGAGAAAAATATACAGGTTCCTCAAAACAAAAAAAACTCAGACCTACATAATACATCCCCAGCAAAGAAATAAGTATTACAAATACAGTGTGCGTTTTTTGATCCAGGTTTATTCGGTTACCATTTTTGTTTGAATGAAATTTGTCAGTTGGTATTTGACAATAGTAGAGAGTGATCAATAATAATTTATTAAAACATTTTATTTAAATAATTGTCAATTGAAAGAAATTTCGGCTTGACTGACTTCGTTAACAAACAGAATAGCCACTATTTGGACACTGGAAACCATCGATTGATACACTATCAAAGACCAGTATACCCTCGTAGAGTAACTGTATGGGGCGCCATTTGGGCCAGGCGCACGGTGGCGTCATTGGACCATATTTCTTTGAAGATTTCATTGGAAAAGGTGAGAGAGTTACTGGGGACTACTATTCGGACATGTAGAAAAACTTTCTTGTGCCCGAATTGAATCAAGTAACATAACATATGGCCGAAAAATGTCAAAAAGTGGCGATACCGACTGGCCCCCACGATCTCCCGCTTTGGCGCTTCCCGATTTCTTCATATGGTGGTAATTGAAGAAAAAGGTGTACATCAACAAAACCAACCAACCAACCCATGCTTAAAGATAACATTGGAAACGAAATTGATGAAATTACAACATAAGTCTGCGAAATTGTACTTGTCATGAATAGTTCCGCTAAACATTCGTTCGGAATCGGCCGAAAATTGTAGGTCCCGTCCATTCCTGGTGACACAGGCAGGTACGATTGAGAGTTGTGAGTCACTAGCCTTAGGCTCTCTACAAGTTGTAATGGCCTTCTATTTTTTTTCCTAAAGAAAACATCAGCGACTGCGAAGTCACACTTTGAAGTGTGATGAAAACATCTCTTTAATTTTCGAAGTAATATTCGGAGATAAATTTTCAATAGCTCATCCTCTAAAAGCTTTGGGAAATTATTAAAGCATTAGATTTCCCGCGATAATAATACCACATTATTTGATACCGAGCGTATTTTAAAGATTTTCATTTTCAAGAGATGAATAAAGAAATGAGTTCTAGTTTAAAATAAATTAAATTTGGTTTGGAAGGTTAGTCAATTTCGAGGTTAAATCAATATAGACCAAAAACTAATTACAGTCCCTGGCCATATTATTAGACGCACTGGAGATTTTATGCAAATTAAAAACTAACTATTGTTTTGAACATTTCATTGCATTTGATTTGATCTATTTGCATAATATACCTTATATCCTAGTTATTTTCAATTATAAAGTAAAAACAAACTGTATAATCTACTCTATTACTATTTGGACAAAGATTAAAATTATTTCACAAAATTATAATATTTAGTTGAGCCTCCTTTGGCCGTTATGAGAATTTCAATTCAAAGACTTCATTACTGTTCAGTCTTGTATTGAAGCTCTCATAACGGCCAAAGGAGGCTCATTTTTGTATGATGATTCCAAACATGAATGATCTTTTCCAAGAGCTGCGTTTTGGTTGTGATGAACTCTTTAGCCAGTTTCCCATTTATCAGCTCAGTAACAGTTTTTCTGTTTGAGAAGGCTTTCGATAGCGTCAATAGAGAATTTATTTGGCTTGCTTTACGCAGGCGGGTATCCCGGATAAATTAATAGCTATTATTAAGGACACTCATGATGGATCCAAATGTCACGGTTTGCACGAAGGGAGGCTGTCAGAAGATTTTGAAGTCCAAAGTGGAGTCAGACAGGGCTGCATTCTGCCACCAATATTGTTCTATTGGTGATAAGCGATGTTCTGCGAGCGGCCTTGGCGGGAAACGAAGGGATTCGATGGACTCTGACGTCTCACCTAAAACATCTTGACTATGCAGATGACGTATATGCTTGCTTTCCCATAGGATCATGGTAGAAATCGTGGGGCTGAAAATCAACTCCGGCAAAACAAAGATGCTCAGCCTCGGAACCCAGTCATCTTCTCTCATAAATATTTCTCAACAACCGGTAGAGAAAGTACAGAGCTTCCAATTCCTTGGAAGCATCATCTCTACCGAGGATGGCACCGAACGGGACATAAGCAGTCGAATGGGGAAGGGAAAGGGTGCTTTCGATATGCTTAGAAATATATGGAAGAATAACTTTCTAAGCTTAAGAACCAACCTACGGCTGTGGAGCGTCTAACGTCGAATTCGTTTCACTTTACGGTTGCAGTACTTGGAAAGTTAGAGTAGGTGTCACTAAGAAGCTGCAAATGTTCATTAATAGATATGTTGTGGATGCCCTATGCCCCACTAGGGAAACCTACAGACATAAAAGGTCTGAGGACCTAAGTAAGTACTTTAACTCTGATCTAATTCAACCTTTGCCTTAATTCTTCGCACACTAGCCTCGGACACCTCCAATCTTCGTGGTATTTCGCGGTAGGAAAAAATGAAAGCGTTAATGAGGGCCTTAACTTTTGCTTTTTTTACGTGTTGTAAGATCACCTCTTTTACCCAGGTTTAAAATGTCACAATTTGTCTACTGATTTCTTGCACAGAATGCAAACAAACAGTTCGGTTGTTCAAAACCGTTTGATCGAGAACCATAGAGCGCATAAGTCATCTAACGCGTAGGAATACGATAAAAACAGTTTTGACCATTTTTACATCATATGTCAAAAGCAAATTCAAAATAGACCAAAATACTATGTTTGTCTCTTAAATAAAAGTTAAAAGTCAAAAATATTTCGTACAATACGTGAATTTCTGAAAAATCCAGTGTGCCTAATATTATGGCCAGGAACTGTAGTTTTGAGTAATATTGTTTTTTTTTAACATTTAATACTAAACAATTATTATTTTAATGTAAGAAAAAAAGGAAAAGAGAATTCATTATTTCCCTATTTTAACATTTTCAGAGGCCGTTCTCTTTCATCCTACATATGAGCTATAGTGAGAGAATAATACGGATTCAACTTTGCAATGTGAAGGCTTTTTGATTCGATTCCGACAATCGAGAAATCAAGAAATCATTTTCGCTTTTTTTTAGGACAAGACATCAAACTGAAAGGTCATATGATTTAGTGTACACAAAACAACTTCGTTAAAATTAAGACTGCCCTTCTTTATTATGAATGAATTCACAATTGTTAAATTTCATGATCAACAAAATTTAAATGTCAAACAATCTATCATTCTTGGTCGTAAAAATGTCAGACTTAGAACAAGAATATGAAAACCCAAGCAGATAGTTTCCTAAGAACCTAATCTTCTATGAAACACAAACAAATAAAAATAAATACTCCACCTGTTGCCTTAAGATTTAACATTTGTCAAAAATATTATTGAACAGTTCCAATCAATATCAATACGTCAACTTAATGCACTATCTTTGACATGCATCTAAAACAAAAAAAAAAAACACCTTACTTCTTTATCAGCTTCACAAAGATACTGAGTTCTGACACCCACCACATAAAACAACTGCAAGACCCCAAAAACATACATAGGTACCTACTTCATCTTATACCCATAAGAACAAATTTATTTAAAAAAAGCGTCCTTATCTCCGTAGATTGTTTATTCCTAACAAACACTAACTCCGAAACGACCTTTTATTTGTTTTCCAAAAGTCATATCTCGAGGGGTCTTGAACACACTAAATCGACTTTGCCTCTTTAGCCAACAATAAAAGTCGAATTTGTATCTCGAGCAAACTTTATCTTCACCCTCAACTGGTAATTTGTTAAATATTTACTTAACAAAAAAATTAAAAAAAAAAAGAAACTAGGGACTGTCAGAAGATCATAAGTTCCGGACTTGTGTCTCATAATTTTGGATTTTTATTTCTCTGCTTGATTATTTCCAGGGAATCATTTAAAGTCCGATTGATCGATGGATAGCAATCACGCAACTTAATAAGAATAAAAAAAAACTTATTTCTGATAAGCAAGAGAGCCCCTCAATAAAATGATCATGATTGCTCAAGGAAGAGCAGGGACCCTTCATTTCCAGGAAATTCATAACGCAGATCATTATTTTTTTGTTTTGTATAATGCTGGAACTAAAGAACATTATAATCAGTTCAATGGCTTTGGCGGCGTGCAAGGCAATACATGAGAAAGATACAAAGCCGACCCCAGGTTGTTGCGTGTTTTATGTTTATGTTTTGAGTGAGAATTTAAATGAAATCAGGTCGGGCATGAAGCGGAATGAGAATTTTCCTTGTTGCACGATCATAACATGCGAACAGGTAGTTAGAATTGTTTGAATGTTTGGATGACCTACAGAGCAAACCTCATTGTGTACCTTCTCCCTTGAGTTTGATTTATTCATTTATAATTTAAAAAAAATGGCTATTAACTTGAGCCGTCCCTTCGTTTGTTCAGTGCGATCAGTGCGATCACCAAAAAAAAAAACTCAATATTGAGTGAGAAAATATAAACCTGATGCATATTGATTCAAAATTTAGGATATAAAAAAACATTATCAGGAATGATTCTTCAATTCATAATTTTTTAAATTTTCACTTTGGGTTTGATTGAAATAATGACTATATCAATGCGGAAACGACCTTTTTGTGACTTCAAATCCAAATACGTTTCGGTTAGGCACGACATCAGTTGGCTTCATCAGTAAGATGCTGTCGTACCCTCCTAAGACGCAATACATATAAACATAAGTCGATTGGTTATCAACACAAATAAAATGAACAGCATGAATTCAATGTTAATTATATTTTATTTGTTAAATACAAAGACCTAGAACATAAAGCCCGTGTTCTGGCTGATGTAGGAAGAAGAAGAAGAAGAAAGACCGTACCTATACAATAGCTTCAAAGAAAATATCACATACAATTTAAAAGCGATTTTGAGAAAGACATTCAGTTTTAAATGTTTTTCAATTAATTATATTTCCTTAAGTGGGATTTAGGTCAATATCCAATATAGATTTTTTTCAGTTAACTGAAGAACGGTGTACAAAAACCAAAAACCTTGCAGCTCTATTGATTAACATTGAATATTGAACATTTCATGTTATATAATTGATATTCATTTTTCCTTGTCTTAAGTCTCACTAAACGAATGTGAAATGCTTTATTGAGCTCGAAATGTTGCTGCCATTGTGATATTCAAGTATCTATTCAAAACCAATGTGAATCGATATCTATTTTTGAATCTTTCCAACTTTATAAGCGTTTGCACTGTGCAGTGCATAAACACCTTTCAACCTTATTACAGGATTTCACCAGATCTTAATAACCAAAAAAGACATTCAAACCTCAAGAACATTTGGTCCATTTTTATCACTTGCGTTGATAATTCACAATTGGTTATTGGTGGATTTTATTGGAAACAAATTGAAAGGTTATCTAGTAACCGAAGCACATGGAATAGAGACAACATTCAAATAGAATTTCCAGCAGCTGTTAAATGGACATCTTGTAGAGCAAGTAATAGTGTATGAAAATAACCCTCTTCTAATCAATGAGGATGAGGACCCATTATAGAAGAGGAGCAGATTAAAAACAACAAAACCCCCAGATTTGATTAAGTTACCCGCAGAGTTCTTCGAATACGAAAAAGTGCATTGATATATGAATTTGTTGCATGAACTTTTACATCCATATGTCCCATCTGTCTTGGAAGACCTACCAAGGTATATCCCTAAAAACGTAATACATATGTTACTTTCTATTCAACGTACTATGTGAGAGTCTAAAGTTGTTGCACCAATTTTATTGACCAAGTTCCAGTGTGAATTCTAAACGGGCAGTTCGGCAAAAGATTAATTCTTCACACGAAAGCAGAAGATAAACGAATTTCAAGTTGAGACGTTCGAATTTAAGGCTGCATATGATAATTTTCAACGTTAAGATGGCCGAACTCGAAACCCCAAGAAAACTGATCCAATTGTGTTGCATTTTTGTTATACTTCACCGAGCTTCGAGGGGTGATGACTGCTCTTTAAATTAAACAGCGAGCGTTAAGGAAATAGAGGGAACGAAAAATTTTATTTGGCGAAGAATTCCAAATACGTGTTGTACGGCGAAAGAAGGAGTCTCTTTTCTTAATTGTGCGACTAAAATTAGGCTCAAATGTAAAATGTATGTATGTAGTATGTAGTAGGCACAAGGATGTTTTAGATACACAAGATCATGTTTAGGAATAGTATTCTAGCTTAGGGCGTATGTACTTCTTAAAAATTGTTGAAAGATATGATCCATGTACATTGTACAATGGTGAAAAGGGTATATAGGAGGTATTGTTTGATAAAAATAGCTGAAAATAGGTTTCCACGTTCAGAGATGTTACTTCTAATTCAACGAATAATTGGTTTTGATAATAAAGCTTGATGACAAACACTATCATATGCTTCAGAAATATTGAACACAATAAATTAGGAATCACATGGTACAATGTGCAACTAAAGAATAGTTCTTCTGAACTAACGCATGGTTTTATGCTGTCATGTGACTTCTTTAATATGTTGAGCAGAAAAGACGTTGATATAAAGGCCAATATTTTCAACAGATCCATCCATATACAAGTGTATACGAATAAATGCCGTTAGCAAATCAGAACCCCAAAATTCAGTAATAGAGATGCACTTTGATTTAAGAATACCCAAAACTTGTTGGTCTTTGAAGTACACGAAAACAAGACCAAGCACACGCTGTCAATAAACAAAGATGGAACTTAATACTACGACAGTCCAACAAAGTGTTTTTTGACAAACCTCCATTCACATCTATCTGTGCACGTACATAATGTGTCCATTTGATATGTCTGCATATCCAATTAGCTATACCTTAAGCTTAAACGGGTCGACCGATTTTCTTCAAATTTCTTACAGAGCATTTTTATTATTATGGTAGCTGCCTCACAAATTTTATTATTTAGATTTTCTCAGAAATAACTCTAACAATTTTGGTTAAACTTCGTACTTTTGATGTCTTAGTTGACTCCAATAAAAGAGTCATTTTCACTTTTTGCTCAAACAACAAAGAAATTGGATTTTAACGATTTTTACATTATTTTAATTTTATAGTAAACATATTTTTGTATAAAGAAGATCAGCGACTCCTAGAGTGGAAAACTATTCCGATATCTTCTAGACGAACTAGTGTTAAAATAAAAACAAAAACCAGCTTGAAATAGCAGTTCCCAATTAATCTCAATCGACTGCAGTTCTTTTATTAGTTAATCACACTATTTTAATAAGCTCCACCCAAGAATTTATAAAATTGCATAACACATTTCCTCGCAGTTTTCACATTTATGGATTAATTGTTAATCAGCTTACATTCAATTAATTGACAACACTTGCTAATCGGTAGTTAAAGTACCTGAAGTGCAATTTAAAATTTACATTTCTTTACCGCAGATCACGATCGCTTTTAAATTGATTATAATCATTTAATCAAGCTGTCAATATTTAATAATAATTACTTTTACCTCCCGATGGGGAAATTCGTATCAAAACAAAGCTAGACGCTTTAATTGGTATAAAATAATATTTCTATAAGATCTTAGAGACCTTCGACAACAGAATTGTTTTCCCCGATCAATGAAAACGATCTTGATGTACGACCTATGTATGTACAATTTAATTCTTGGATAAGACCATTTTATTCATAGTTCAAAGCCGTTCAAATTTATAACTTAATGTCCCAATTAGTGTTTAAGTTGAATTTAAATATTTCTTTTATAATCAAAAATGATCAACTCTCGGTCTAATGTTTCTATGGGTCTACATTTTATGCTTAATTTCTTGAACTCTTGAACAAATACACATTTTTTAAGTAATGAGTCTATTAATAAGTGAACTTAAGCTTCATAGCAAAGCCATTAGAGTTGCACAAACAAGCTAAAAGATTTTAAGTGATCTTAAAGATTATTATTGATCTTTCACATAATTACTTACATAACCTTAATTTTGTTCGTGAACATATACAAGTTCAGCACCTTTCAAATTTAGGTAAGTTTGCTAATACATTTGCCTTAAGGTAATCCTCAATAGATCTTTTATTGATCTTGACCAAACATTTCATTCAAACGAATTTAATGTATTTCAAAATCATATACATGAATAATCTAAGCTTGAAAGTGATTTACATAATCGACCTTAAATGTACACATTATTTGATTAGAAGACGCTTAGCACAATGAACTCTTCAATATTATTATTTGTGGATGGTCGTACCTCCACCAAAGCAGTTATTGGTAAATTAATGAATTTGAAAATCAGAATTTATAAGAACTTTTAAAGAATTAAGAGTTAAAATAGTATTAGTGACAGGCAGTATACATATAGTTCGTTTGAAATAATATCAGATTTTTAGAAACTTTCAAGATTAATTTTTCATCTATATTAATACATTAATGCATTTAAAAGTTCATTGAAAAATTATACTTTAAATTACCAAAATTCTAAGGGGTATCTGAGCTTAATTTGTATTATTAACGTCAGTATATCGTACGAAATATTGATGCTTTGAGTAAAATTTTTGTATTGCCTATTCGTCGGATTGAAACTTTTCAATGTTTTTGGTTTTTTTTTTTTTTTAATTTTGTCTCTAACATCATTTGACGGAAAAATTCTTATTGTTGCTCTCGAAAAAAAGGAAAGAAGTAGCTTTATTCTAGGGACAATTTGTTCAAAAATATATTTTATGTTTACATTTTCCTGTTTTCGTGACCTTTTTTTTTATTAATAGTTAGCCGCCCGTGCTCGCGTTGCTAACTACGAATATTTTTTTTTAATTGTGAATCTAAACCATTCTCAGATCCCCTTGAACACACACAAAAAATTTCATCAAAATCGGTCCAGTCGTTTAAGAGAAGTTCAGTGACATACACACTCACAGAAGAATTATATATATTAAGATATGTCCTGAAGACCACTTAAGCATATATTATTTTATGTATACAGGGTGATTGGCATAAGGTGTGACAAAGAGCTAGGGCTTGTAGGTTGGACTTAGACAAAAAAAAAATCGTATGGGAGGGGGGGGGTCTATTTTCCCCCGTTTAGGCGGGAGGGGCAATTTAAGAAAAAAATCACTTAAAACAGAAAAAAATTATTAAAAAATAACGGTAATACCTACGGAGTAAAGCTATAGCATTTTGAAAAGCCAGAAATACATTCTTTAATTTTGTTTTCAAATAAAGTTGTTCGAGTGAATAGTTTTTGAAAAATTAATTTTCAAAATCAAAATTTTGAAAAAAAAAAAATGAAAATTTTGTTTTTAAACAATTTTTTTTCAAAATTTTACGTAATTAAGTATTATTTTTGTATTCAATATTCAATGCTCTTATTAATTTTTGATCAAACACAAAAAACCGGATGTCAAAATGTCTTGCAGTTTTTGAGAGAATCAAAAATAACAAAAACTACTTCTGTTCTAAGAAAAGCCTTTTATTTTAGTTTTTACGTTTTTGGATTCTTAGGTGAATTTACGATTGAAAGGATTAACTTTCTTTTTACTATTTTTTTAATTATCGTCTTATAAGCATACAATAATGTGACAAAGTACTGGATTAACCATATTTCACACATTTTTTCATTGAAAACACCTGCGTGAGAGCATTGGATTAATATTGACCTGTGAATGTTTTTTAAATAATGCAACGTTACACGCCCTAACTAGTGACAGAAAAATGCAATTGCGAAATAAGAACAAAAATGTTCCTGAATCTTGAAATCAATTAAAATAAGAAATACATGCATATTTAGATAAAATACATAATTGCTGTTTATTTAAATTTTTAACTAAAGCTTATTACAAACAATTTTCGATATGATCCCCATTTTGCAGAAGCAAAGATTATAGCGCCTTCTTATTGCTGCACATAAATTTATACTTGATAAATTTTCCTGTAATTTGACTCCAGCCACTTCAATCCGTTATTTCAGTTGTTCCAAAGATTCTTTTTCCACTTCGTACACATAGTTCTTCATAATAATCTAACGGAGTTGAATCTGGCGATCTAGGCGGCCATTCTATTGGACCTCCTCTTCCAATCCAATGGTCACTAAAATGTTCATCAAGCCAGTTCCTTACAGTGCGCCTGTAGTGTGCTGGAGCTCCATCTTGCTAGTAGATTAAATTGTCTGCTATGGCAAATGGAACGTTGTCATTCAAATCGAGCAGAAGGTCTCGTAGTAACTACGAAATGGGGATCATATCGAAAATTTTTTGTAAAAAGAGGCTGGGTGCGACCCACACTGATAACTTCCCATTTGTGGTCTTGAAAACTTTATATTTAGATAAAAACATATTGTGACGTTTTCTTCAATTTTGCCATAGCTATTAATGGAATTTGAATATGTGGGACTTGGGTACAACTGAACAACCTTATTCATATACGTATGTACAGTACATACATTCTTCTCAAAACTAAGTTGATAATAAAATTATAAAATTATGTATTATATTATTAATTACTTTATTATTTCGGTTCCAAACATTTTAAATGAAAAAAATTTAAAAACGAAATATTCAAATATAAAAGATATGGTTTGGTTATTGATGGAAGGGTACTTACAAAATATATCCGCTCTAAAACTAGATATATGTCAAATATAAACCATTTGTTAGAAATTGTATTATGTATAAAATTAAATAATGGCAAAGTCAATATCATTGCTCGTTCTCAAGATATTCTAGTCGAAAAACAAATATTACCACTTTTTAGCAGATTTCTTTTATATTTTTGTTAAAACTGTCAATTCGATACTTGTCAAAATTTAACCATATGTTAATAATTGCATTATGTCGATACCTTCCCGTAAGAATGTACTAAGCGACACTTTTTTCGAAAATGACTTTTTGATGAGGAAATATAGTATATGTTAGGGGCCACGTTTTGGCCTGGGTTTCGCCAACCTATTAAGCATGAAAAGGAAACTAGAGTACAAATAAAAAAATTTATCAACTGCCATGTTTTCTCATTAAAATAATGTTGCCCCTGAAATTTGTATTATCCGCCAAAAAAATTTTGCTAAGCGACATTAATTGTCGTGAGCAACAAAAAATTTTGTTATATGTCACTTAGTTTAACCAAAATTGTTTCTTAGCACACTATGATTCAACTAGAACTTTCTTCGTTTTTTTCGTCTCCTGAACAATTTTAGAAATGTCGCTTAGTATACATTCTTACGGGAAGGTATCGATGTATAAAACAACATACTTTAGAAGGCACTATCGGTGTTCATTCCCAAGAAATTCGACTTGAAATACAATTTTAACTAGTTTTCACTAGAATTTTTAATAGTTTTTGTTTAAAAAAAAAAACTATTAATTCAATATTTGTCAACATTTTACCAATTGTACGAAGTTATACTATGTACGAACTATACTCGTATAAAATAAACTAAATTAAAAGTCAATATTAATACTAGTTCTCGAGAAATTTGAGTCGAAAAACAATTTTTACCAATTTTCAATAGAATTTTATATAGTTTTTTATTTTTTGTAAAAAAACTGTAAACTGATTTTTTTTGAAATTTTCACCAGTTGTCAAACACATTATTTTTCGTAAAATAAAATTATTTTGAGTTTCAAATTGTTTTCCGTTCTTAGAATATTTGGGTTATGAAATTTTTTTTTCAGTTTTTTTTATTTAAAAAAATAACTGTATGTTCATTTTTTTCCAAATTCATACCAAATCTGTATGACCTTATAATGAGTACATTAAATTTTATTTGAAGTCAATAGCATTATTTTTTCGTGAGATATTTGAAACTAACCAAAATTTTTACTTTTTTCTTAAACCGTTATAGTGAAAAAACTACTCACTGAATTTTAATAAACGCCCTTTCAGCCTCTTTCGAAGTTATTATCTATTAAATAAAATTTATTTGAAGTCGATATCTTTACTCGTTCTTGAGATATCGACGACGAAAAATGGTACAAGAACGTACGGACGTACGAACGTACGCACGTACGAACGTACGAACGTACGAACGTACGAACGTACGTACACACACACACACAGACATCTCTCTAAAAGTGATTGATATAGCCTCTAGGGACCTTGAAACGTCGAGAAATGTCAAAAATTCCAATTTGACAAATCGGACCGATTACAATAACTCCCTATGGGAAGTTAATAAGCTTTAGTTAAAAAATAGTTAAAAATTTAAATAAACAGTAATTACGCATTTTATCTAAATATGCATGTTTCTTATTTTAATTGATTTCAAGATTCAGGAACATTTTTGTTCTCATTTCACAATTGCATTTTTCTGTCACTAGTTGGGGCGTGTAACGTTGCATTATTTAAAAAACATTCGCAGGTCAATATTAATCCAATGCTCTCACGCAGGTGTTCTCAATGATAAAATGTGTGAAATATGGTTAATCCAGTACTTTGTCACATTATTGTATGCTTATAAGACGATAATTAAAAAAATAGTAAAAAGAAAGTTAATCCTTTCAATCGTAAATTCACCTAAGAATCCAAAAACGTAAAAACTAAAATAAAAGGCTTTTCTTAGAACAGAAGTAGTTTTTGTTATTTTTGGTTCTCTCAAAAACTGCAAAACATTTTGACATCCGGTTTTTTGTGTTTTATGAAAAATTAATAAGAGCATTGAATATTGAATACAAAAATAATACTTAATTACGTAAAATTTTGAAAAAAAAATTGTTTAAAACAAAATTTCCATTTTTTTTTTTCAAAATTTTGATTTTGAAAATTAATTTTTCAAAAACTATTCACTCGAACAACTTTATTTGAAAACAAAATTAAAGAATGTATTTCTGGCTTTTCAAAATGCTATAGCTTTACTCCGTAGGTGTCACCGTTATTTTTTAATAATTTTTTTTCTGTTTTAAGTGATTTTTTTCTTAAATTGCCCCTCCCGCCTAAACGGGGGAAAATAGACCCCCCCTCCCGTACGATTTTTTTCTTGTCTAAGTCCAACCTACAAGCCCTAGCTTTTTGTCACACCTTATGCCAATCACCCTGTATATTTGTAGTTTTTAAAAGAACACTCTAATGAGCACTTCAGCTATTAAGTGCTGATACACGCAGGTTGTGGAGAGGGACTCTCAGCAGTTCTAACAACGAATTTAGGAATTCTACAGGGTAAGAAGTTATTTGTTCAGTTTCTGAGACAGTATTAATCAATTGATATTCTCTCTGAGCTGTTCCAACTTGCAACTTATTTTCAGGGTAACTCATTCTTAGCAACTCTCGTGTACTTTAAACAACATTTCATAACTCCCTGCAGTTTAATTTAATTGTACCATTAATATCTGCTGAAAATCCACCTTCACCAATTTTCTAAATTGCAGTGGGATATTTCTCTGGTTCATAACTATTGATCAGTTTAACACCCATATTCATAGTTTTATTAAAGTCAGTCAAGTATTTAAGACGGTATAGACGGTTTTTCAATAGGGATTCTCAAACTTTGTTAGGTAATTGAAGCTACATCTGTCAAATTGGCTGTCATTTTGTCTATCTAAATCAACATGGAGAGTTAAGGCGTTCAAAAACATGAGAAAATGTTTAAATTATTTTTCGAAACTGGGTCTTGTTTCGAGCTTCTGATCTCGCGCCTCTTGCCCAGTTAAGGTTGCCATAATCGTCCTTCTGAGTTGGCCAGGCCATCACCGTCAACGACGGGTGCTATCGGTTGATGATTGCCAATTGCACGACCGATTTCCGAACATGGTTATCTCACGCGGAGTGAATGAGAACTAGCCACCGAGATCGTACGATTTGACGCCTTTAAAGTATGGAAAATTTTGAGAGGTCAAATTCAAAAATAAATGATTTATTTTACAACACAAAAATAAGATGTTGCTTGCTTGGGTTATATTTTTTTATAATTTTGCGCGCACCAAAGGGATTATGACCCCTAAAATGTTTTATAGTTTGGTATCTGACTGCAGGCATATACTGTAGAGTTGCATAGGCTGATTTCATTTGTAGTTTTGAAAAATAAATATTTACCGGCAATCCCTGATTATATTCGATAAGTGTGTTCGTAACAAGTTGGGCTCTGTTGAAATGACAATGTAAAAGTTCTAAGCTTATTGGAAAAAAACCTATTAAACTTCAAATTATCATGCCAAATTTAAGAGACGTCGAATAACAGCTTTGATTTTTTATTGTAGTAAAAGCAAAATGGTTTAATAAACCATCTTGTAACACCTTGGTAGTTAGCTCCATAAGAATATATTGTCTTTAAATACTGTTAATTGATATTCTGCAATTGATTAACTGTTCTTTAAGTGTAGTTAAAAACATTTATTTGATAAAAGACTCCTACAATATATAAAATTTGAAGAAGGTAACCCCCAAATTTGTTTGGAAATAATATTCAAAAATAATTTCTTATACTTGTGGTTGTATGATTTTATATTTCTCTGTTTGTATTTATAAAATAATTAAAAATAAGATCATTGAATGTTTTGAATGCTTAAACATTATTAAATTAATTTTAATTAGTTAATTAATTAGATTGACTGATAAAAAACTTAGGCACCATTCAAAATACACATAATCTTCTTTGTTCTAGGTATAATATAAAATTGACTTATCTTAGGAACAAACTTCCTATCAGATAGGAGATAGGACATATCTAAATTTTGATTTAAATCATTTTATCAAATAGCAAACACAAAAATAAAAATTAAAATGACTTTTTCAAATCAGAAATTCAGATTGACTTGACTAACTGTTACTGTTACACCAAACAATATTTCTATCAATATCAATCAAATAAAACTATCTATTACGTATAAACGATATCTTTTGAAACAAATACAATGTCATACTTTAGTCATATAAATTTATGATTAACATCAACATAATTAAGCCCTTAAAAAAAAATATATCTCCCTTAAGAATTGACAAGTCAAATTGAATGATTGTCTTTTAAATATTATATCTCAAAACACTATTAAAAAAATACAAAATGTAGCAACCAAACATTTTAAGTGTCAACGAATAACAATAATGAATGAATTGCCTTTGTTCATAGAATATTTTTTTTTTAAATTTAATTTAAATGAATATACCTTCCTTCTGATCGTATAATTCTCACGATCGAAAAATAACCCTTCTTTAGCATCAGATTTCCGATTCAAGTGATCTTGTGATTTCACTGATGATCTTCATCTAACAGAACAGAGCAAGAAAAAACATTTTTCTAACACCCATTTCAAGTGATCTTCAACGATCTATATCTGATCATGATCATGTATCTGCAGCATTTCAATTACCCATTTGCATTAAAATTCAATTCCTCATTGTATATATTTTTTTTATTATCAGCGTTTTCTGAATATATAATTTCTTTTGTGAGAAATCAGAAAATAGAGCAAAGACAAGATCATTCAAAAATATCTCACACAGGTAGTTGCATTGGAACAACACAAAAATCTACTACATTGAGTAGAAACTCATTTTCTTACTATAGCGATCTTTCAAACATGCTGCTTATGAAGCATGATCACTTCGTATCATCCGAGAAAATGATCAAGAAAGACAGAGAAGAAAAAACAATATCAGAATTCATTATCACTACCGGCAGAATATTGACAAGAAAAAAGAAACCTAAAACAACTCAAAAACGACTCGTATCTAATATAAATGAAGTTCTGAGATACTTTTTGAGCACTAACTAACCTACCTATCTTAATGATCGCACATCGTGCCTGCTTACCCGACCCGCTTACCTCTACAAAGACTGTCTCAATAAACACAACAAAGACGATACTGAAACTCAGTCTGAGACTGAGATACCTACCTACTCTCCCGACGGCAATTTGAAATTCCATTTAGTTAGCAATCAGACCTCGTACACTGCGGACGAAGTAATCTTTTTATAGGCAAGCACTCCATAAATTTTGTATCTATTGCGTGTTCCAGATTCAAGATCGCTTCACAACCACACTCGATTGTATGTCAATAGTATGGACAGACTTGATCGTGAATTAACACTCGATTTACCGCAAAACATGAATTTAGATACATTCACCGCACATTTCTTCAATGGCCCATCAGATTCCGGCAGTTCGTCTGGGACAGTTAAGCTATTGAACGGAACCGGTAAAGCTACGATCACTTCCGTGGATGATCTGCATCATCTACCAAATCGATCGGCGGTCGGAAATCAATTCTTTCAAAAAATCGGTGAAACTTTGTTCGGTATCGGCGGCAGCAGCAGTACGGCAGCCGGTCATAGTATCCGTGTATCTAATAGTGAAATTTCATCCGGTGGCCATAGCATGGACATTCTACGCAACCACATTGTAATCGATTCGGCTGACTTCGGTACGTCGGCGACTACAAGTGCAGCAAATGAGCTGCAGCAGCAACTGGAATACGACAAGTTCATGAATGAAATATGGATTGGCATTGTTTTGACACTGATAATCATATCGATGGTGTTTTGCATTTGTTCGTGTTTTTTGTATCATCAATTTAGACAATGGAAAAGGAATTGTAAGTATTCTGTTTTGTTTTTATTTTTTTTAAATACTCGTACATCAATTGTGAGATACTACACTTGAGCAAATAGGCATAATATGAAGCCTTGAGATTAAAACGAGATAATTAAAAAATATAACAGATACAAGTTCAAGTGTAAACATAAGATATTTTTTTGTGTAGTTTTTTTAAATTGATAATAATTTTATCGGTTAATGAACTGTTCATAAATTTATATTGATCAATGAGGATCAAATCTCTGCATCAAAACATCATCAGATTGTCAGATACTTTTTGACGTTATTGCTATTGACAACGATAAAGAAATAAATATTATTATTTACTATTTCATGGGAAGAAGATTGATTACGGGCTTCATAATTCCACACTAACAATGTGACTTTTGTAAACGAATCTAGGTCAGTAAATAGCTGAGAAATTGTTTATTACACTTTTTCGAACAGTGTTTGTGTGGTGGTACACTTGATTAAATGACGTATGTAGATAGTTTTGTTTGGTAGCTCAAGAAATCTAAGGGGTGCATTGGAAAGACTTATTAATTAAGAGCCAAGTTGTTTGCATTCCAAATGGTTGTTTTCTTTGTAAATATACAAACAAGTGAAGTGATCTGTTTATCGTAATATATTTTTTGAAGTTGATCTTATAACATCAGTTGGTTTTGTTTTGAACTCGAAAAACTTCAAATTTTGTGAGTGATCTTTAATGTTTAGTTTTTGACTTAAATTTATGGGTGATCTTCGATTTTTTTCTTCTTAGATTTCATATAAACGAGGAATATATAAGAAGGATTTAGACATTTATTGATTATATAGCATATTAAAACTTTGGCAACACGATCAGTGATCTTTTTCTTGTTCTTAATTTATTCTAGGATTTGGTTTAATTTAATTTAACGATCTTCAAAGATCTAGTCATTTGTATTATTTGATGTCGATATCTGGAATGAAAAGTATTTCACTGTGCTATACTGAAGTTACTTCTTGATGATCTTAATTTCTTTTCTAAAAAAGGTTGATAGACTATAGTGAGTCAGATTTTTGTAGCACTTATTTGAACATATCTAAATTACGGGATTTGTTGAGTATGTGCGATCTAGAACCAAATTATCTTACCTTTACAATGATAATATCATATTTCATAATTTAAATAAATATTCAGAGGTTTTCAGTGATATGTATTCATATGAAGACGTTTAAAAAAATCACAGTTTAATGATCTTCACTGATCTATTTTCGATTAACATTTGGGGGTGGCCGTGGCGCGATGGATGTGTGCTCGCCTGTGAACCTCATGATCGCAGGTTCGATCCCTGCCGTCGTTTATGTCGTTTTAATTCCATTAAAAACCTTCTAAAAATTGTCATCAATGGGTTGCTGGTTTACTCATTACATGTTGTTCAGGCATAACACTAACAACATGTAATTGAGTTAAACTAGTATGCCCAACAAGGATGAACACGAATAAAATAATGTGAATTCTAAGCGACATAGAAATAAGACACGGCATTCTCCGCTTTAGTTCAGCCGCCATCCCTGGAGATAAAATATCTGAGACAACAACCTTCAGTCTCAGAACATCGTGCACACATCTTTCCTATCCTTTTTTCTCTTCCGTAACTTCACGCCCGCGCTGTGTTAAAACATTTAAAGGGTAATCATAATCCCATGAGCGCGGGTAGATTATAAAAAAAAAAAAAAAAAAAACAAACAAAAAAAATTACAATAAGATCACACATTATATTCATCATCAAAGTGATCTTCATGTTTTTTAAAGTAATTATCAAATGAAAATATGTACCTACCTTTTCATAGCTTTACTAAGTCTTAAAGGTTTTTAAGTGACCTGATCTTTAAATAGAAAAAATCATTAATATAGGCTTAAAATCTTTGTGTCTTTAATTATTCATTACTCTGAGCCTGAATTAAAAAGAGGCTAAGCCGACCTCTTAAAATCGTAAAATTTGATCGTTGAAATGAAATTGAAAAATGCACCAGACGATTATAGACAAAATAGTAAACAAAATTATATATTTGCCTAAAATAAACCAAATATGAATTCCTTTCTTAAACTTCTTAATTGGAATATTTGTTCAACATTTACATATTTCCATAGTAATTTGAGTTTAGGATAAAGAGGCAGTTTGGTTTTAGAGCCGGCCACTCTACAAACCATCAAATCTTAAGAATCAAAAATCACATAAAAATTAACCTTAATTCAAAGTTATCTACTGGCCTAGTGCTCTTAGACATCGAAAAAGCATTTAACACTGTGTGGCATCAGGGGTTGATTTACAAACTTATTGTCTTTAATTTTCCGACATATCTTATAAAGTTAGTATGGAGCTTTTTACTTAACAGAAAGTTTTCTGTTTATGCAGGTAATGTTAAGTCTTCTTTGTATGATATACACAGTGGTGTTCCACAGGGTTCTGTGTTAGGGCCCATACTTTTCAACATTTATGTGTCTGACCTGCCATCTTTGGACGAAAACACTAAGCTAGCTATGTTTGCAGACGATACAGCACTTTTCGCATCCAGCGTATTGCCTCAAGTCGCTCTCGAGAGCTTACAATGTTCACTGAATATTTTAAGAACTTTTTTTCATAGGTGGAAAATCAAAGCTAATGCTCAGAAATCATGTGTCATCTGGTTTTCTCGACGAAGAAAATCAGATTTCTTGCCACAAACAATGTTACAGCTTAATTCTGCTGATATCCCTTGGTCTGAAAGCTGCAAGTACTTAGGTCTTACACTTGATAAGAAGTTGATATTTGAGAAACATATTTCCAACACGATTAACAAAACAAATCTTGTTATAAAAATGTTATACCCATTTATAAATCGCAAATTATATCTTAGTATGCATAATAAAATTTTAATTTTCAAAACTATTTTTCAACCTATACTCACTTATGGTGCTCCAGTGTGGTTTGACTGTGCTGAAACCCATTTAAAAAAGATTCAAAGAGTGCAAAACAAAATATTAAAATTAATGCTAAATTTGCCATGGCATTATTCAACAATTAGGCTTCATGATAAAGCTAATGTTAAACAAATTAAGCTTGTAGGTACTATATAACCTACAAGACAACTTTTTTAGAAGATGTTCTTATTCTAATAATGAACTAATTCTTGATCTTTTAAATTAGATATTATTTATATCGCATTTGAGTTTATGTGCAATTTTAGTTTTAAGTGTTATATAAGGGTTTTTTTTTGTAGCTTTTCCCTTAAAAATGTATTATATTCATTTCATTTCTATTCTTTTTAGCATTAGTTATATTGAAGTTGTAAAGAATTTGATTTTCTATTTCTCTTAAATATAAAAATACATAAATGTAAGAACTATCAAACTGCAATAAATAAATAAATAAATAAAAAAAGAGGCTTTTGAAGTTCGAAAACGTGATTAAGATTTTAAAAAAAGTATATCTGATGTCAAAAAGTTCATTTTTAAATCATATTGTAAAGTGATACTGTCTTATTGAAAGTGATCTTGCCTTATTGAAATTGATCTTTATTGACTTGATCATCGTATAGATATTTCTGAGCATAATCTTACTAGAATTTCATCAAATCAAAATTAAAATTATTCTGAGGCTTGGCAACAAAATAAAACTCATACATAGATCTGTTCCGATATTCTACGTTCTTTTGATAAGTTAATTTCATTCCATTAATTCATTCTTGCGATCAGCCTGATTTGTATTACAAAAAGATTAATTAGAAATTTACAGATGTAGCCCATTGTTGAAGACTTTAACAATACTCTTCATAGGGCACGTTTTATTATTTGCATAATCATAATTAAATTATATTCAAAAACGTGAATACTGTATTAAATGAAAATGTAAACATAAGCTGTTTTAATTTGTTCTTAAATTTTATTGTGAAGTTTATTTTTTACAAAAGATTCTACAACACCATAGATATCAAAATTTACTTATGACAAATTTTAAATATTTTATTCATTGGAAACAAAAAAGAGAAACCTGATGTCTTTTTGGAAGTAAATATTATTGTAAATGAAGAAACCAGCTACAAAAAGTAATAAAATAAACGCTTTTGGTTCATAAACCACGATGTTTTTTGAATGAGCCCACAGCACACTTGGTGGGTTGTAATTTCAAATATTTTAAATTTTCATATTCTTCTTTTAGAAAAAAATGCCTCCATCAAATAAACTTTTTCTTTTAATTATGCTAAGTTCCAGTATTATGATGTTTTAGTGGCTAAATTATTATTGAATACATTCACCTACTTATCTGGTTTAGTTTTTACTTGCGACTTATAGATACTATAAGGCATGTTATGCATTCGTAAAAAAAATCGAACTCGAGATTTTGATCAAAGTTGACATTACGATGATAGCGAAGACGAAAAAAGTGGGTCTGGCAATTCTGTCTGTCTGTCCATCTGTCTGTCTGTCTGTCTGTTCGATTACAGCTAAACAGCTCGGCCGATTTTCTTCAGACCTGGTAGATATGTGTTTTAATTTTTTACCCCCGGATTTTTTTTGATTTGATTTTTTAAGACCAAAAATAACGGTACCTGCCATACGATTTTTTTCGAAATTTTATGAATATTTTTTTTCTCAAAAATTGTCCCAACCATTTAAAAAAAAAAAATTCAAAAAATTTAATTTAGTTAAACCTAGCTAATGGTTGAAAAAAATTTTCCAAAAAATGAGTAGTTTTGGTACCCCCCTTGCGACCATTTTTTTGTTTTTGATTTTCTCAAAAATGGTACAACCGATTTTAATCATTTTTTTTATGCTAAAGCTTCCCAGCAGTTTGAATATTGTTGTGTATTGAAATTTTGCAAAAAAAAAATTTTTGGATTTTTAAAAAAACTTTCAAAATTTTTTTTTGAAAACGCAATATTTCGAAAACCCCATGCTCGATTTTTTCAAAACTTGATAAATAAAAGTTTTGAAAAATAATCTACAAGATATGCGAAAAGTAAATTCACTTTACCTAAAAATAACGGTACCTTCCATACAAATGTTTAAAAATGGTTTTCGAAAATCGTATTTTTCTCGAAAACGGTTCCGAGAATTTCGCTTAAATTTTTTTTCTTTCTATTATTTTTTAATATCTGTAATTTAATAAAAAAAATTTTTGAAAACAAGATATTACTAACTGTACCTACCATAGAACGATTTTTTAATTTTGAATTTCTCATTTTCACCACAACGGCTTTTAATGAAATTTCGTAGAGAGAAGCTTCTAAAAAGTTTAAAAAACATTGCATTTCAAAACTTTAAGAAAAATATATTTTTGATTTTTGAAAAAAAAATCAATTTTTTGTTTTTTGAAAACCTTATTTTTTAAGAAACCACTACAAAGACTTATAATTTCTGTTCTTGCATTAATCTATATTTGCTTGAATCACATGGCATCCTATTCTTACCTTTAACTACTAAAGTAGTTTTTTGTAGTCATTTAAAAAATTAATTTTATGCTTATAAACAGTTTCTCTAATAACATTCATTTTTGATATTCTTAGTCTTTTACATAGGAGCAAGTTCGTGCGACCCAGTCGTGCATTTCATTTCATTTAGTATATCATTTCAAATATCTTCTATCAAGTTTATAATGGTTGCAAAATATTTAAAATTCAGAATGTTATTATACTTTTATATTGAGATTACATATATTTACTCGAAGTTCCATAGTGACCTAACCCTTATTCCAATTAAACTTGAAATGACAGTTTTATTTTTAAACTTTTTTTTGGCCTAATCAAACTGACTTATTTAATGGTAAAAAGAGCATTAATGACAAAAACAAAAAAAAATGTATAACAAAACGGATTATTTTTGTTTTTGTTTAATTAAACTTTGAACCAAAACCACTCTTATCTCGTCAGGAATGGCGTGTCTGGAGTGGTGTGTTGTGTCATCATAAGTGTATACTAATCAATCTTGTTTCAAACTCGCATTTTTTGTTTACACACCTTATTGAACAGGGTTGTTTTAATATCAATAATGCAATATCTTCTCTTCCCCACAAATAACTAAAAAAAAGTGTCTATCATAGTAAAATGGCGAAATCGAAATGCAACAAACCACTCCAAAACACACCATATGAGAGAAGTGTGGTTTCGGCTTAGTTTTCTTTAATTTTGCAATTATGTTTTATCTTGATTACTCTTTTATATTATATATACAATTTTATTGGTTTATTTAAATATCAGAGATTAAATCAAAAGCAAAAATATTTATGCAGAATTACACTGTGAACGGGTCATAAATAATACTGAACACTTCAAAATAATAGTTCAAATGTAAAAGTTAACAGCTCTTCGGCTTCGAAGGTAGATTCACAGCTTATTTAAAAGCTTATTTTCTGTTCTTTTCTTACTGTTAAATAGTTATGCCTTTGAACTGTGTAGGCTTAACCACGTACCTTAAAAATCAGTAATAATGGAGTTTTCAATTCGATGTGATTGTAAGGTCACAATAATTGAAATATTATAAAAAAACGTATTCAGAGTTGAACCTCCTATAACTCATTGTACTTGGATTATTATGTAAACTAAATCCTTTAAATTATAATTTTTCCAGAAAATATTTTTTTTTTCTGAGCATAAATAAACTTCAAACCTATCAAAATTTAAATTTATATTTAAATAAATAAATAAAATCGATAAACCTTCGCCAAAGTTACACATTCAGAAAATCGATTGTGAATTTTTGTATCTCAACTAAATTTAAACTTGTTTCATAGATTAAATCATATTTACAATTTATTATCAAGCACCAAACCCCGAATTGAGAATTGCGTACGTGCAAAAATAAAAGCAATTAAAAAATAAATAATAATCAACGCGCGAAAAAATTTAATTTTTGTCAATTTTTTTCGCAATTATAAAGCAATACTCGCAGTAGAATCACAAAAATAAAAGATAATTAATATTTATGACGTCATTTCGGCGACGCAGTTCATCTTGATAATAAAATTGTCTAAATTTGTTTTATTTCATTATGAAAGTCATAATTGGATTATATTTAAATTCATATCAAGATGAAAAACACAAGACCACCATCAGCCTAAATAAAATCAATTTTATTGTGTGCTCCAAACAATCAACAATCAAAAATTCTACGACTCTTATTTTTTTAATATAAATAATTTGTATCTTTTTTATCTTTTGCACTTGGTTGAAGTTGAAGGTCTGGAAATATTCATATGGGTGAAACGTGAAAGTTGTAAAAGACCAAAGACAACAAAAAAAGAATTAACAATGAAAGAACGCATTTATTAAAAAAAAATCGAAAGTGAAATTTTTTGATGAACAACGGAATTGAGTTGGCAAGATTTTTTTATGGTTCGTTTACCTTTCAATTTTAATTTATGATCATTAACTCTACTGTTTTTCATTTTATATTTTTTTAGTCGTGGGAATTTTAGATATCTGCTTCTTGACTCATTAGTACTACTTTGAAAAAAATGCGACTCTTGATTGGGTGTTATCTAATCTTCGATTATTTTTACAACATTAATTTTTTTTTTTGCAAATTAGCTTTGAATGTTTAGACTGTTTTGTTAAGTTTGATAAAAAAAATTCAAAACAATTTGGGGGCTGAGTTGACCTTTCAAGCTGTAAATATACCCCATTAAATCGTGCACTTTTATGGGTCTGATTGAGATTAGGTACCTATAAATTGGTTAGTAGGTACGTATAATGTCCACCTATCGACCAATATTACTTTTTTTATTTTTGTTGACCTAGCTAACTTTTTTTTGCTGTTCGTAGATAAAAAATAATAAATATAGGTATCGAACGGAGGTGATTAAAGTAATAGTGTGGCTACGTGACTTTGAGACATTTACTCGATGTTAATGCCTTACCTAAAGTCCCTGAAGTTGAAATTTTCGTCTGTGTGTGTCTGTAAGGTTTTAACGCAAACTTGAAGGGAGGTTTAATATTGATAAAAGTAGTCTAAAAATACTGTTGCATTACGATTGTTGATCGATTTAAGTACATATGTGGGTAGGCACAATTAATAAATGATAATACAAATATTTTATGAAAAGTTTATATACAGATTCCATAGGAAAAAATTTGTCAAAATGCTAATCGTGTGCACAGTTCAAATTATGCTTTATTTTTTTTTTTATTTTTTAGGACCATAAATAAGAATAAAAATAAATTGTTCCAAAAGTCAAGGCCAGAATTTTGTGCAGGTTGAAGTCAATAAAGTTTTCAGGGGTGTTCTGCCCATTGCTAGGAATTGACAAGTCCTCTAAGAGTATCCCTAATCGGGATAAGTGCTGTGCGGAATCGGCAAAAATGTAGGTCCCCTCCACCTTCATTCCTGGTAAAACGCACACATGAATGGTTGAGAGCTGTTAGTCTCTAGATTGAGGCTCTCTACGAGCAGTTATGGTCTCCTATTAAATGACATTGGATTGTAAAGAGGGCGATATTACAGTTCTAAAAAAAAAAAATCCATTTTACTAGTAAAGTTATTGATAAATAATATTGAAATGTTAATCGAAACGAGGCTTAAGTATAATAACAGGATTATGTTTAGGTAACCTACTAGTTTATTGAGCGATTCAAGTTAATATGAAAATCTACGTATACCTTTACTTTACAAAGTCTTAACTTTGACAAAGTTGCACAATACCTACGAGAAATTGGTCAATATTATAGAATAGTTTAACATTCTCTTGTAATAAAAAAATATAATGATTGAATTCTTTTTTAATGATATAACAACTATGATGTGCTACCAAGTTTAGGATTAATTATAGCTAATTCACGTGAGCCAGCTACATTTTATGCTGATTAGTTAAAATTTACATATGTTCGCTTTTAATTGACAAACTTCTGACCACCTCAAAGAGTCTAACTGGAGTCTTTAGACCTTAGCTGTGACTTTGACTGTATTCAGAAGAAATTGCACTACCCATCGAGCTACAGAAGTCACGAGATCAGCCCTTGCCCAGCCAATATAATATGTATTGCTTATCAATTGCATTGGACTGACACAACTCATTTCGACAAAAAAAAGCGGTATAGGAAATCTAGAATGTTTGATTCTCAGCCTAGTTGCAATGGAATTGATCGTACCATTCCACCCCCTTTCAAACTCTCACAGGTCTCTGATATTAAAGATAGTTGATATCTCTTATTTTGACGGAAAGTTGCTTATTATTAGTTTAGTACTAACTAATAAGTGGCGAACAAAGGTTTAAGCGGTCCGAGAATACTTTGGACCATTGTTTCCGTGTAATTTTACTTTAAGAATAATTTCGTCAATCTTGTGTGAGGGAGTTGAGCTCTCTATTATTTAAAACACCGAGGTCGCAAATGAACTTATGGATATGGGTTGATAATAGAGAAAGTAGAGGCGGAAAGGGATATGATCCGTTTCTGATAAAAAAATAATTGATTGGAATTTGACAACATTGAGTCCCAAGACATTTTTGAGGCACCAGATAGAGTTAAATAAGAGTAGAACCTTGTGTTGAAGAAATGGTCTTGAAATAGAATTAAATATGGCAATATTTGATGACCATTTCAATTTCTTTAATAGTAAAAATTAAAATGAGAGGACCTAAGTGGCAGCCTTGTGCGAATCCGGGGGTATCTAAGAAATCAATGCAGCAGGTAGATCAGAAACGAACATTGTAGAAACGGTCTTTATGATAAGAATCACAAGAAGATCGTTTCAAACCCAAAGGAGTACACTTGTAAAGTTTGAAAAGAATAAGTCTATGGAAAATTTTGTCAAAAAACCTTACTAAAATCGGCTGGTTGTAAAATAGATGTTACTCAAGAGCAGGGTTGCGAATTTTTGAATTAAAAAATCCTTAAGTCATAAGTCTATAGATGACTTGTGAATTAAAAAAATTTAATTCATAAGATATTTGGTGACTTATGAATTAAAAAAAAATTAATTCACAACCCCCAAAGTGACTTATGAATTAAAAAAAAATTTAAATCCTAAGCTACCAAGTGACTTATGAATTAAAAAAATTTAATTCACCACCTACCAAGTGACTTATGAATTAAAAAAAATCAAGTCATCCGGTAGTAAGTGACTTATGAATTAAAAAAAATTTAAGTCATCAGCAGCAAAGTGACTTATGAATTAAAAAAAATTTAATTCACCACCTACTAAGTGACTTGTGAATTAAAAAAAATCAAGTCATCAGGGAGTAAGTGACTTATGAATTAAAAAAAAATTAATTCACAAGTCAGTTGGTGACTTGTGAATTAAAAAAAATTTAATTCATAAGTTAGTTGGTAGATTGGAAATTTTTAAGCTTGTTTTGACTACATAATTATTTAATTATTAACGAAAGCTTTCAAATCTAGTTTTTAAATCATAAGATTATCACGCTAGCTTATAAATTATCCATTTCATAATTTTTCTAATCAGCATTTATCCATTAACTTATGAATTAAATTTTTTTTAATTCACAAGTCACTAAGTTGGTTTTGAATTAAATTTTTTTAATTCATAAGTCACTTACTTGCTGATGATTTGAATTTTTTTAATTCATAAGTCACTTACTTGCTCATGACTTGAATTTTTTTAATTCCTAAGTCATTTAGTAGCTTGGGAATTAAAATTTTTTAATTCATAAGTCACTTACTTGCCCATGACTTAAATTTTTTTAATTCATAAGTCACTTAGTAGGTTCTGAATTAATTTTTTTTAATTCACAAGTCACCAACTGACTTGTGAATTAATTTTTTTTTAATTCATAAGTCAGTTCGTAGCTGCTGAATTATATTTTTTTTAATTCATAAGTCACTCACTAGCTTGTGAATTAAAGCCAAGCTTAAGCTAACAAGTGACTTAAGCTTTTGCAACCCTGCTCAAGAGGTTATATTAAATTTTAACATAGCGAGCGTTTAGGGCGTATAGGTATAGGTAAATAGAGTTGGGTAAGACCGAACGGTATATCGATGAGCATTCCTGGCGGCTTAGACGTCCCTTCCGTTCTCTAAAGGTGACAGGCTAAGGGATAATAATTCAACAAGGTTAGTCATTAGAGGAAATGAGAGACTTAAAACAAAATCTCAAAATTTCGTACAGAATGATTTCAAAGATTTTGGAAACATGTGAAAGCTTAGCAAATGGACGATAATTACTAACTTCATACTTTTGGCAATTCTTGTTTAATTTATTTCAAAGAGGTCTTTCATATCTTAGGGAATTCTCTCTAAGATAAGGATAAACTCGAGATTTTTGATAGAGGAAAAATCGAGGCGAATTATGCCAAAAGTATGAAGAAGACTCTGATCAAAGGAGAAATTCGTTAAGAAATTGAAATAAATCAGGTTCAAATAAGTCGTCGACAAGAGATTGCATAAAAAAGAAGCAAAAGAGTAAGCGATTAACTGCGGTTCATTTGAAGTTTCGTTATTGAAAGATAATAAGGGTTAGTATCCACTGGGCTTTGGTCTGAAGTTAAGAAACTGAAAGACAGTGATTTTGATGAACATGTGGACTTGAAATTAAAAAGAAAAAAATCAAAAGCATTAGTTCTTCAAACTTCAATCTATCCAATACAAATCAGTGATACATACATATATATACAGTAAATGAAAAACATGGTTCATTCATACAGATTCAACAATGCTTATTGTATGAAATTAACAACTTTGCAAGTTCTTTTACAAGATCGTTCTTTACTTTAAGTTAATTAATTTGATGAAAACCTTCAGTTACTCCAGTTTTAAAGCAACTTTTTAGTTTCCTTAAAAAAATTCCTCAAAATAATATTACATATTCTTTTTCCTAAAACCAAATTTTAAAATAAGATGATTTGAATCTTAACTTTGGTTCTTTTTTGTTTAACGTGCCATGAATCTCGTTTAAGCTATTTTATGCTCGAAATTTTTTTTGAGTATTTCTGGCCTTACAGTTATTTTTTAAAAGTTCCATTTTTTAACAATCTAATTTTTTTGACATTCCGAAACAAATTTTATTTATGATATTGTGATTTTGTTTTTAAATATTCGATGAGTTGCTCCTCTTATTTTATTTTATCATCATAGTGTTGCCTACAAAAAAACATATCTCTTAAACTCACTCATGGTCGATAATTTGTTCAAAACGTGCCCACTTCTAATCTTTATCTTTCCAACTTCGTTATCTTTTTTGTTTGTCTAATTTTATATGGCCCATTTATTTCCTGTCAATATATTTAAACTTCTGTCAAGGGCATAACAAATTTCACGATCAACTTAATGACCTTCAAAAACTCGAATGCTTTTCAATAATTCAACTACGAGTATGTAGATATGTAGCATTAAAAAAACAAGAAAAAAACATTATCTCCTAAAGAAGTCATAAAATAATATAAAACACTGTTATCACTAAATCCCACAAACGCTTATGCTGACTAATTTTCCAGGTCTAGGTCAGACATTTAATAATACAAGAAATACAACAAACAAAATGTATTTTATCTCCTTTCCAGAGGCACCAACGCACTTGACTTTGAAAGAAAAAAGTTCAACAAAAAAAACACAAAATTACATTTCGACCTTTAATTAGTGTCTTATCCAAGGTACTTGACTGGTGTTAGGCCAACTAATGCATGTCGGGACATCAATTAGAACTTGTTTTTCCCCTCCTCGAATTTGTAAGCATTCAAGTGCCTGGGAAACCTTTGGGTATACTCGTATGTATAATCATAGAAGCTACCTGTTGTAATTTCCTTCCTTTTTTTTCTGAAAAAGATACAAAATCTAAACCCACACACATCGTTCTAGAGACCACTTTAAAACGTGTATCTTTATGTGTCCAAATCGTTTCTCTTTTTATTCAGTTTCATAGTAAATTACATAAGAATAGACAAGTGCCACTGGATTTTCTACAAAGCTACACAAATCCCCCGTACCCATAGATCTGGACAAAAGATAAAAAAGTATCTTTTAGTCAATTTAAGGAAAATTGAAGATTAAAACCTAGATTCTGACCTCATGTTGTAAACAGAAGGGTCAGAGTTGTAAAGCTACAAAAGCCCACCTGAATTTTGATTAACTTTCTGATACACTTGTGTGTCACCCTCATTTGCATATCAGAGCAAAAGGATCTTTATACCTAAGTTAGTTCAAATGCTAATTTGAATTTTGGATCAAAAATTCATCTAGACCTACTTCCACTTATATCTATGTATATAGCTTGGCTTCCCATCTGGCCTTTAGTTTATATTTATGAAGATACACAAGTTCACCTAGGTGCAGTAATTAGTATCCAAATGCGAAAAACCAACCACTTTCGCTAAATCAATAAACACGATTTCGTGTGCGAGTATATTTGTCCGAGTCAAATAATGTGGTGCGGCAATCAATTGATTTATGCCCCCAAAGTTGGCAAATTCTTTTGAAAGAAACGTTGTGAATCCGGTATTCTAATGTAATCCATCAACATCATTCATTATGGCACAATTGCGCAAAATGATGAATATTTAGTTAGGTATATGTATGTACATAGATAGGTGGGTAGAGCCTTTTCAGTTTGCCTTGATGGATGGATGGACAAAGGCTCATTTGAATTCTGTCAATATTTGCGTTAATTTTAAAAATTCAACTCACAACTGGAAATTGCGCTATAACTTTGTGTATGCCCGTTCTCCAAAGTGCCAGTTAAATAAAAACAAACAATGAACAATAATAAAGTGAAAATTAAATTGAAAAATAAAAAATAAATATCTAAATGACATGACTGCGACATCTGAAGATCGATTTACTAGTACTCTATACAAAGTGATTGAGCAGAGAATATTGCACAATCCACAATCTCAAGAAATTATTTACGCGACTCTGATGGAGAATGATTCAAATCAATTTTTTTGTAAGATATTTAAGTACTATTTGTTAAGATGTAAAAACGCGGAAGTCTTAAAGTCTACAACAACAATCGTTTATTATAATCAGACAAAACGATCTGGGTGTGTTTAAAATCGAAGAAAAAGCCTAACAAATTGTATTTTTTTTTTTTTTTTCTTAGAAAGATAATTTATCTAAGTAATAGGTATGTGGAGTTGGGATGCAGTCACCTTGACTTATGATACTTTTCATTTTCGTTCATATGCAAATATGAACCTACCTACCTAGATTATCTGTGAAGCATACAGAGAGAGAGAGAGCAACAAATGAACTCCTTTCGTTCGTTCTAGTATTTGCATGGGGTTCCGCATGGTTGCGCACTTTCACCTAGTTTGCTTATGATAATGAGCTTGCATGCATGTCGTTGCATTTGTTCAGGGAAAATTGTTAGGTGATGTGTATGAAATTTCATCTTAAGCATTTCTCAATTTATTTATGACTTATTAAGTTATGAATATTTTATGACGAAATGCAACCGGAGATTTTAGTGTCTAAGTCTCTTATAAGGTTTCTATCAAATTCAGATTGTCCAAAAAAAACACATCTCTTGATTTTCTCGATATTGCGCTTGTCAAGATTTTTGAATTTCCAATTTAAATTGGTTTTGCATTTGGAAATTCATTTCTCAACAAGTAGCTACATAAGAGAAATGTGGTATCTCACAAGTTATTATATCGGCCACAAAAACCCCAAAATGTATGCTCATTCAAGCCTTAACTAACCATCATGTTATTATCCTTTCCTTTACAGATCGTCATAACCTCCAACAGACACAAGATATCGAATCGGTTAAACTAAATCCCGATGCTGATGACCCAGTTCCGGAATATACTTTGGTCTCTGGTCTGCCATCGTATGAAGCTGCTCTGGAATTAATGCAAAAAACAACAACCCACAACAATGGCAACGGTAGCAGCAATGGCTCCTGTTTAATTGTCTATCCATCGGCATTGTTCGGTGCGTTCATGGTGAACGAGAAGGAATCACTTTTGATGTCGAAGGCCCAGTTCCAGTCACAGGAACCATCAAGTTGTACAACAACAACAGCATCATCCTCAACAGAAGCAACAATACCACAATCACCATCAATTGGTGGTGCCGTAACAGCAACAACATTGTTGACGGCCATGACGACAACGACGGCAACGATACCACTGACAGAGACTGTCAAGTGTCAAAATGTACCTCATTTGGGAGTGCAACAGTATTCGATACCGAGCTACGAGGAAGCGATAGGATGTCAACCACAGCAACAGCAACAACAACAAGCAATTGATACATCCGATACAAAGTCATGTGTGATAAAATCACCACCACCACCCCAAAATTGGTGCGAAGATGACACCACGAGAGTTTTACTTATCAAGAAAAAGGACGATAAATAAAGGATGCTCGCAAAGGAGAACTGAAATAAAATCGACTGACGTTTAACTATCCTCCAATTTGCCCCCCAAACAAAAACAATGCGGGTAGTAAAACACTTTTGTGATCCTTAAAAAGAAAGAAGAAATCCTTATTGTTATAATTTTTGTATGTTGTTTTTGCTAAAGAGCTGTGATTAATGAAATATTTATTTATTTTTGTTATTTAGACATAAGAAAATTTAAATGTAAATATTTTTAAATATCTTTAAACTAAGAGACTAATTTAGAAAAGTCCAAAAAACCTAATGTTAACTAATTTTAATTGAAAAAAATAAATGAAAATAATTTAAGTTTAAAAGTATTCCAGTGTTAACAGACTGAAAACATTTATTATAAGATTCAGCTAATTTTAAAAATTAAAAATTAAATTTATTACAAAAAAATAAATGTATGTTTTAATTATGTATAGTAGTTATTTAAGAAACTCTTTCTGGGAAGGTAAGTCATTTAGTTAATTTTAGACATGACATGATTTTAAGAAGGGCCAATATCTATCGCAGCTTCGCTAGGGAGGGCAAACTCGAGTTTATTTTTATTTTGTATAAGACTGGCTCATAAATCAGGCTGAGCTTAACCAATGACATTAATTATTTTGGCTTTCAGGGCAGTGGTGATTTCCGATCTGTTGCCATTAACCTGTGACTTAAGAAAACCTCAAAACCACATATTACGGGAGTCAGAAGTAAATTCACATAACTTCTGCGTGGCAAGGGCTGTGTGGCACGTAGCACCACCGCCCTGTTGAAACCACATATCGTCGGTGTCCACATCATCTAATTCGGACCAAAAGAAATTGGATATCATCGACCGATAGCTCTAGCCATTAACGGAGCTGTAGTGGCCAACGTCGTTCTCAAAGAAGTATGGAACGATGATGGAACAAGCCCAAAATCCACACCAAAACGTGACTATATCTGAATACATTGCAACTTGGTGGACCTCCTGTGGATTGTGATCGTCTAAAATTCCACATTTTTGCTTATTGACGATCCCATTTATCCAGAATATGATTTTTCAACCGCGTGAAATGTTGCCCACTTATATAAGACAATTTAAAAAATTTCACGTTTTCCTGAACGGTATTACTACTCGTATAACCACTTCGATTTACCAGATAGATTTAATTGACGACAAGCAATTTGATCTATCTTCAACACCCGTCCCACAATTGATTAATGGTAGTATTGTAGTCTACGATTGTCTACCAAACATGACGACACATTTTAGTTGTTTTTCCAAAATACTTAAGAGCTTGACTATAGTTGATGGGTACCAAGTTTCAACTGACCTCTACAAAAATTTTGAAGCTGTAAGCAGAAAAGGAGGGTTAAAAATAGATTGGGGAAGCATGAAGGTCGCAATCGCCAGCCAAAGTTTGGAAATCTCAATTGGAAAAACTTTTATATGTTTTATATGTATAGATACCTGCCTAAGATATTGCAATTTAATGCAAACTAAAATGGATCTCGATTAAGCTAGACAGTACGATGAAAAGGACGACAAAAAAAATTGGTACCTATGGTTTTCTCAAAAACTATTTCGTAAGAACTAGAAAATGGTTGAACAAACATCTTACAAAATGTGGTTATTAATGGTGCCTCACATAGAACCATTTTTACTTGCGACTTATAGGTACTATAAGGCAAGTTATGCCATTCGTAAAAACATAGAACTCGATATTTTGATCAAAGTTGACATTACGATGATAGCGAAGACTAAAAAAATGGGTCTCGCAATTCTGTCTGCCTGTCTGCCGATTTTCTTCAAACTTGGTAGATATGGGTTTTAATTTTTTCCCCCCGGATGTTTTTTCGTTTTTTTTTTAAGACCAAAAATAACGGTACCTCCCATACGAATTTTTTTTGAAATTTTATAAGTATTTTTTTTCTCAAAAACTGCCACAGATTTAAAAACAAATCAAAAAATTTAATTTAGTTAAACCTAAGTAATGCCTAAAAATAAATTTCCAAAAAATTATTATTTTTGGTACTCCCCTTGGAACCATTTTTTTTGTTTTTTATTTTCTCAAAAACGATAAAACCGATTTTGATCATTTTTCTTATATTATGGCTCACCAGCAGTATCAATATTATTGTGTATTCAAATTTTCAAAAAATTTTTTTTTGATTTTTAAAAAAAGCTTTCAAAAGTTTTTTTTGAAAACTTAATATTTCGAAAACCTCATGCTCGATCTTTTAAAAACTTGATAAATAAAAGTTTATTGAAATAATCTACAAGATATGAGAAAAAAAAATATTTTACTTAAAAATAACGGTACCCTCCATACAAATTTTAAAAAATGCTTTTCGAAAATCGTATTTTTATCGAAAACGGTTCCGATAATTTTGCTTAAAGATCTATAATTTAATGAGAAAAAATTTGAAAACAAGTTATTAGATACTGACTGTACCTAAAATAGAACGATTTTTTAAAGTTTTGAATTTCTCATTATAGGAATAGATAACGGATTTTAATAAAACATTTTAGAGAGAAGCTTCCAAAAAGTTTAAAAAACACAACGTTTTAAAACTTTAAGAAAAGTATTTTTTTTTGGAATTTTGAAAAAAAAAATCTATTTTTATTTTTGTTTGAAAATTCAATATCTCGAAAACGGCTCAGTATTTTTTTAATTTAATTTAATTTTTATTCGAACAATAATAAAAACATTAAATTGGTGTACCAAATTTTTTCTAAAAAATGTTTTTTTTAAGAAACCACTACAAAGACTTATAATTTTAGTTCTTGCATAAACCTATATTTGTGACGTTAACAATCAAAACGGTGCTAAAGGCACTTTTTTCAAAATATGGAATGTGGTATACCAAAATTTGCGTATCAAAGAGAACTAGAGAATGGTGGAAAAATTGTTTTTCAAAACGGGCTGGTTTAGAAGTTATTACTATTTTAATGTTGAGTTAAGGATAAAAACGAGGCTATTTGTTATTTTTTTAACAATCAAATGGGTGCTATTTTTCATGCAATGCTTGTAATTTTCAAAACAGCTCTAGTTTTCTCTAAATGAAATCAAATAGATAGGATTGTTTTTCAAAAGGAGCTAAATAATTTTGGGCGCTAAAATTGTTGATCCTTATAAAAGGATCTTTAGTTTACCTATCGTATTCTTTGTTATCATTGTTAAATAAGTTTTAATGAATTACAATAAAAAGAACTTTTCCTTACTTAAATTTTCTCTTCTTTTTTAATTTTACAGGCATTTGACAATCAAAATTTAAGAAACTTATTTTCAAAACGCGCTAAATATATTTTTAACAAACAAAACTGCCTAAAAAAAACATTTCACTAAAGGACGAAAATAAAAGATCATTTTAGTATTTTTTTTGGTCAATCTAATAAAAAAGACTTCTACAAATTTTACAAAATTTACTAGATACATTGAATTATGTTAAATATTTTAGGAATTATAGGTTTCCGCCCTTTTTCTCGGTTTCATGTTCATTTTTTTAGCCTCTGTTTGATTGTTAACGTCACATTTGCTTGAATCACATGGCATCCTATTTTTACCTTCAACTACTAAAGAAGTTGTTTTACTCATTTAAAATAAAATAATTTTATGCTTATGAACAGTTTTTCTCTAATAACATTCATTTTTAAAATTCTTAGTCTATTACATAGGAGCAAGTTCGTGCGACCCAGTCGTGCATTTTATTTTTTAAATAACTGTAAAATGGATAAAATTTTATGGACCAAAGTTCATGTTCAGTATTTTTCATAATTAAGTGTTAAAATACTTTATCATTTTCATACGTTTCTTATAGACTTAAAAATAATCCAATGTGGTACAGAGGGCATAGCCACTAAATTAATATTACTTTTTGTTTTATGTTCTCATCACTCAAAGTAAAATTATAAAAATTAATAAAGCTAGAAATTTTTTTACTATTTTTGCTTTCGTTGATTTCCGAATGTCCAGTGCATAAAAGTCCTATATCCATAGGATATTCGAAGTTTGGTTTTCATAGATTTCTCATTCGTATGGAAGAGGGTTCTATATTTAAATAACCGTAACGTTTTTGGCATCAGGACTACACAATACAAAAAGGAATTTTCAAATTATATACAGTACATAAAAATTCAAAAGTAGTAATTGTCAAGTAAAAAATAACGGAATTATTTTTCAAACCTTAAAATTCGTATGTATATGGAGCACTTAAGTATTCAGCCGGCGATTTGTTACCAATCCAAATTTTATACAAACTTCTTGTTGTTGAAAACGAACTATATGCAGCATATTCATTTTAAAAAGTGGTTAAACTTTTAACTCTAAGAAAAAGCAAATCTTATACAATCAACGAATTTTATATACATAATGATAAAAGACGTTATGAAAGAACTCATTTTTTTGTCGTTTGCGCCATTTCTTTATAAATTTATGTGTCAAATGATATAAATACCACAACGGCTTTCCCGGGTCATTTAAAGTTCAAAAAGTTGTCATAACATCAAGATATGCAATAACAGCCCTCTGGGAATTTCCTTGCCTTCATGGAAACTTTTCTAAAAACTATCATCCATCTGAATACCAGATGATTAACTACTACATACATATGTACCTACCAAGCAACGTGTGTTCATTGCAAAATAACATAATGTACATATAAGCCACTTGGACATTCAGGATTCTTAAAATAATAAATCATATAGTAACTGAATCATTTCTCGAGCTTCAAACATACACCGGTCTTACATATAACCGGTCTTAAGAAAATATCGTAGACTGCAGACTCTGTGGCACATGCTAATTCCCCAAATCTATAAACGAAAATTAATTTCAAAATAAAAACAAAAACTGGCAGTCTAGTAACTCTTTGAATATCAAATTATTTCGAATGTTTCTGTTTACACACAAAATTAACATAAGTCAAGGACTGACTGCTGGACAAAAGCAGAAATTCATGATTAGGTATTACAAAATATAAAAAAAAGAAAAGATCTTTCGAACTCAACCACATTTGGTGATCTGCGGTTATGTAAAAAAAAACAATGCCCGTTGGGTTAAAAACTTGTATCTCTTGCATTAAATCGATAGTTAACCAATAAAACATTTATGACAGTGAATGGCTGTTTTGATGTTTGACCCACATTTTTTGATTCGACGAGATCGAAAAAATGTAACTGGGTCTGATTGACAAAAAAAAAATCAAAATAAAATTTTAAAAATCTTTCATTCCATATGACATAACGAAATTTTATTGTTCACTGTGTTGTTGTGGAGTATTTAACATTTTCATCTGCTTAACAGATGAAATTAAAAGTAAAAATTAAATGGACGTGTGGGTCGTACGTACTAGCTCTCAAGTTCAAGAGGTTTAGAATCTTAAAGAAATTTACACAAATAAAACACTACTCACAGGAACTCCCTAAATAGTTTAAGCTAAAAAACAAGAATCCCATCTCTTTTCTTTAACAATAATTATTCTAATACCTATTTATGTATTATTCATTTAAGATCAATTTTTTTAAAACTTTTTTGAGCCTTCTAAAATTTCAATCGAGAAAATCAAAAATAAAAAAAAGTTTCTATTATTATGTATTGAATTCGCAGATTTCCTTTAACGATTTGCTAACATTTTTATGGTAATTATCATTAGTTTTAAATAAAAAAAAAATCATTTTCTTTCTAAATTCTATAAATGTTTGTAAAAACACGATAAGAAAAGATTATAAGCAAATATAAAATGTTTAACGGAAAAAATATTTTTTTTTGCAAAACTAAATATTATTTAAAGTTACGCATGCCATTTAGAGCAAATCGAAAGTTAAAAAAAAATGGTTTTAGGGGAGTTATCTATATAAATAAAAATGTAAATGTATGTCTGTTCCTAATCGCTAATCTCAGAAAGTTCTGAGTAAGTGAGTGTTTATATATATACTGTAATATTTTTTTTGCTAGGTTCGTTAAATAAAACTTATTACTCTTTCTAATATTTCTTCTTTATTTTTACTTTCCAAATCACAACAATAAATCTCAATTTATAATCAACTCAAATACTTTATTCAAATTAAAATCACACTTGTTTAATAACACAATCCAATAAGCAATAATTTTGCACACTTTCACAATCCAAAATCAACTGTCTCGTGCTCACCGCGAACACTCCCTTATATACTCATGTTAGTTGTTCTCGAAAATTCGCGAAGCTTCTCGTCTTGGAATGTTCTAGATGATTGGAATAAGGGGAAATACATTTGACATTGGAAAAGAGCTTTTTGTTTCTTCCATAAATTAGATATGCAATTTTCCAACAGATGGCGCTATAGTAGTATAAAGGTCTGTTCACAACAATACTTAAAACAAAAAAAAAATGTAGGGCTTAAAAGCAACACTAGCTTTACTTAGATATAAGGGATATAGAACCTTTATTTTTTTGTCAAAAAATATACATAAATAAATAAAATGCACGACTGGATCGCACGAACTTGCTCTTATGTAAAAGTACTTTGGAATTTAAGATACATTTTATAAATATAAAACATGGATTTATTGAGATAATAATGTTCAAATGCATAAAATTGCCGTCTGGTTTCCGGAAAAGTATGAATTTATGCAAATAAACCTTAAAAAATCGTTTTATTATTAAATAAATTTTTTATATAAGAAATTTCTCTAAAATTTTTCAAGAAAAAAATGTGGGATGCGAATTTTAAGTATTTAATAATATTGATTTGGGGAAATAATTTCAAAAAATAATCGTTCATAGGTTTTGAAGATATTGATTTAAAAAAATTTTTTTTTTTTAAAATCTCAATAAATATTTTTTCGAATATTTTTATATACAATATTATTTTAAACTTAAGGGGACTCCTGCTAAAAATTTTGGGTTAAAATCCTTAGAGCCGTTAATGAGAAAGTCGAAAATCAAAAAAACGGGTCTATGGCAGGTACCCCTAATAACATTTTGCCCCAAAATTTTTTTTGACCAAAATGTAGTCCATGTCCATAATATCACACTTAATTTTTTTATCAAAATCGTTAGAGCCCTTTTCGAGATAAATAAGATTTTGCATTACGGGTGTATGGGGGGTACCTTTAGTTTTGGAGCTAAAAAAAAAATTTCAATTTCTCCTCTAGGGAATCACCGAAGACTCTTAACTACCGAGATTGAAAGAAATAGGTCCAGTGGTTTAGGCTGTAGTGAGAGGTACAGACATACAAACACACTGAAACATGTTTTTTGTGTACTAAATTTTCCTTAAAATTTTTATAAAAAAAATTGATATGCAAATTGTTAGTATTTAATAAAATACATTTTAAAACGTAATTTAAAAATTTTATCGTGTATCGGTTTTCAAGATATTGAATATTCAAAAAAAAAATTGTATTATTTTTTTAAAAATCCAAAAACTATTTTTTCGAAAAAAATTTTAGTTCAAATTTTTTTCAAATGCAAAGCAGCTCTTGCATAAAAATTTTGGTTAAAATCGTTAGAGCCGTTGGTGAGAAATTCGAAAATCAAAAAAACCGTTATATGACAGGTACCCCTAATAACATTTCCCCCCAAAATTTTTTTTGACCAAAATATAGTCCATGTCCATAATATCACACTTAATTTTTTTTATCGAAATCGTTAGAGTCGTTTTCGAGATAAATAAGATTTTGCATTACGGGTGTATGGGGGGTACCCTTAGTTTTGGAGCTAAAAAAAAATTTCAATTTCTCCTCTAGGGAATCACCGAAGACCCTAAACTACCAATTTTGAAGAAAATACCTCTGACAGACATACAGACAGACAGACGGAATTGTCGGACCCACTTTTTTCGTCTTCGCTATCATCGTAATGTCAACTTTGATCAAAATCTCGAGTTCGATTTTTTTTCCAAATGCAGAACTTGCCCTATAGTACCTATATCGCAAGTAAAAAATAGAGAAAATAAAATTTAATTCAGTTTTAAATATTACCACCTTTATGCCTTAGGCCCCAGTTATAGCTATCATTGAAAATTTTCATTTGCATTTTTAAGATGATTAAACAAACTGCAATGGCTATGATTGGTACCAAAATGAAGCTAATGGGTAGTAGAATTTTTTTACTCTAAAAAATACAAAATTCTGATTTAAACTTTCTTTTAAATCCACATTTATTATTTCACTGATAGAAATCAATTTCAATGAACAGCTGATTTTCGTTTCTTTAATATGGAACACAATCATTCCACTGAATGTGTTTGATTCTCTTTCTATTCTCAAATGTCAGTTTTCCTTTCAATGATCAACTCTAACCTCAAATGCATAGAATTGGTTGTAATCAGCCACTGACAGGATATTTTACTGAAAGCAATTTTTCAATGATTGCTATAACTGCCCCTTAGACTAGGCTCTATGAATAGAAAATATGTCATTAATGGATCACATCTCAGAATGTTGTCAGTTGTCACAAATACTTCAGAATGTAGGAAGAAGTGTGACGAGAAAATTTGACGAAAATAGTCTTAATGATGATGAATTCGCAAGTTTTTTTCCCATAACAAAAACATTCAAGTCGGCAGCAAACAAGCTTAGGTTTCAGTACTGTTAGACAGTCCTAGATCTAACATTTCGTTCCAGCTAATATTGGATTTGATGCAAAATATAGAGAAACTTATGTATATGTATTGAAAGACATGTTACGGAATTTGCAAATCAATTATATAACTAAGAACCTGAAGTTCTTCGAGTAATTGCCTGAAGTGATGGAACGCACATCCACACCAGGGTTACCCCTGGGATTTTTCAAAAAGTCGCAGAAAAAAGTCAAAGCAAATTCGAATTCTTTGAAAAAGTCGCATTTTTGAACAAAAAGTCGCAATTGAAAGAAAAAGTCGCATACCTAAATATTATTTTTTTTACTATAGGAAAAACAATTTAGATATTTGTTTGAATTTCTTTATTTAAACACTTAGATAGGTATACATTGAAAAATAACAATAACAAAAAAAACCTAATTTAAAGGCTTCATTTTACATAAATTAATATGTATGTATTGTATAGGTTAAAAGTTAAAATAAATAACTAAAAAGATAGGGTAAACTGCCCAATTGTTGGCTGGCACCCTCCCAATGATTGGCACTTACAGTTTAAATTACTCGTATTAATAACATTTAAAAGTTTTCTAATAAAATCTTTTTAAAAATATTAGCCATAGTCTATTTCTGATGATTTGGCATCATTTCTTTTGGCATCTGAAGTTAGTAGCAATTAAAAAAACGCTGTTAAAAATTTAGAATCAAGTTCGCGCTAAATTTAATGAGAAACTTGTGAAAACCGTAAGGAAAGTGGTGACATTGTAGTGTAATTTAATAATAAATTTAAGAGGAAAACCATTGTCAAGTGCAGTTATTATAAAAAAATTAACTATAACAAAGAGGTTAGTTCTTTTTATTTTAATATTTTATTAAAAATATAGTTTTTATAAGGGGTGTCAACTATAGGAATGTAAATCCATCAAATTTCCATTTATTGGCACATGCCAATCATTGGATGAAGTCCCAATCACTGGGTTGATTGGCACTATACCAATCTTTGGATGCCATGCCAATCATTGGCTATTGGCACTGTGCCAATCATTGGTAAATGAAAAAGTTATATATTTTCATAATTTTGTATCAATTTTCCTTAGGTTGATAATACACTTTTTTATCAATCAATAAAAATCTTATCTAATCTCGGCCTTAATTTAAACATAATGTAACTTAAAAGACTTAAATATAATTATAAAAATAAATTACCTTTTATTTATTAAATTATATAATTGAGTTATACTATTTGTTTATTTTGCTTTTATTGGTTTTAATAAACTTTAAAAATTAAACAAAATCAATGTGCCAATCATTGGTTTGTTCAGTGCCAATAATTGGAAAATGGTGCCAATCATTGGTAAAAGGACATTGTTTTACTTTTTATTAATTATTTATTAATTTTAACAAAAAATAATGTATTTAATGTTTTTCACTAAACAAAAATATAATTAAAAATAAAAAAAAATTAAAAAAATCTGTCGTTTCTTAATTCCCATAAGTTATATAAGCCGAATAAGTGGTGAGTAACCTTAAGGTGCCAATGATTGGTCGGTTTACCCTATGTAAATCACATTAATGTTTCATTTTTTTAATAAAGTTTCTTTATACTTTTTAATTAGGTTGTTTTCAGGAACCCGCTCACTTATATCACAGTCAATGAGATTTGTGGAAGCTAACATATTTTCGCAGGTTTCCCTTTGTAAACGGTTTGTCAATTTATTTTTCATAAGCGTATAAGCTTTGAAAACACTTGCTCAGCGCAAGCACTGCTGTGTGGTAACTGATTTAAAATAGCTGTGGTAACGTTAAAATTTTACAAACAAATTCGTAAAGGTCAAAGTATAAGTTATCACCTAAACTATTTTTTAAAGTACCAACCTTGTACCAAAGCTCTTCTATATTTTTAATTTCAAAAATGTTGCAATAGTTTTTGTCAAACGCTTGAAGCTCCAGGTGTTTGTATTGCTCTACCACTTTTTCTGGCTCATTTGTAAAGCCATTTGTATTGCTCTACCACTTTTTCTGGCTCATTTGTAAAGCTATTAAAATTTGAAACCAACTGAAAATAGTTAAGCAATTTTCGGCTTCCATGCCGATATATATTTCTTCAATTTTTTTTAAATAATTTTCGTTTCGATAATCAATCTCAGAAATAGATTTTCCAAGAACACATTTTTTCAATAAATGTAAAATAGTAAATGTTTAAGCAAAGAAAAAGTCGCAATTTTAAACAATTTTAAAAAGGTCGTCGCATAGTCGCACAGCAAAAAAAAGGTCGCAAAAATGCGACTAAAGTCGCATAAGGGTAACACTGATCCACACCACTAAAATATACCAACTTTCAAGCTCTTCGAAAATCATATTCGATTCATAAAGGGCGTCACTTGATAAATCCTGTTTTTATAGTTAATTCTGATTGTTACATTCTTGATATCCATGGTCCTCATATCTCCTATATTACTTTGACAATGATGCTGCTATACTAGAAGCTGAATATCATTGATATTGTGAAAGAATTCCAAATAGATAGATCAGTTTTATATTTTAACTGTTTTCTTTTAACAAATATTTCAAAAACCGAAAATTTAAATATGCATATGAATTAAAAAAAGACAATGCAAGCCATAAAAAATTTGAAGATTCTATTCAGAATTTTTCTGAAGTCCAACAAAATATCATAAGAATTGATGTTTTAAAATAATATATCTTGCCACAAAAATTGAAATCGATGAAAGTAAAGCTAATTCAACAAACTTTTATAAAATGTAAATTAATTTGTTATTTTATTTAAGATGTTCCAAGGAAAACAGTCCGATTAATATCTATTTTAAGAAAAAATAGATATTTTTGAAATTCAAAATTTATTTGAAAATGAAGATGTCGAGAAACCAGCACAAAAACTAAATAATATTGTATTTCCAGTAGTAAAAATTAAACTACAGATAACGCTTTAGAAGAAGAATAAAAATTTTTAAATATAAAATAATAAAAGTTCTTTAAAATAATTTTAAAAAATTTTATTGCTAGAAGTTATGAACCTCTCGCTATTTTGTATTAATTTAAATGGCGCCCAGCGGAGCGAGCTGGAAATAGCTAGTAATTAATAAATTTGATTGTACAGTGTGCGTTTTATTTCTCAGAACACAGAGTCGATTTTTTTTGAATGACTTGAAAATGAGAAGTACCGTTAATAACACTTTTTCTAAAAAAATACTTGACCAACATGTAGACTATACCTTCAATGGAGCAAATATTTTTTATTAGAATCGTTAGAGCCGTTTTTAAAACAAACAAGATAAGAAGGCTGTATGTCTAGGTGCAGACATTTAGACAGGCGAAATTGCATGACCTACTCTCTATCATCGTAAAAAAAACTTTGATCAATATCTCTAACTTTGATCAAACGTGTTCGAAAGTTCAACAAAATTTTCTCTGCGTTTGGCGGGTCGTTGAAACAGTTTGTTTGTCTTATGTTATGTTCGAGCTTAGACTATATCGGATTTTCTAATATGGACTTGACAACTTTATTTTTAAATTAAACGCCAACCAACGCAACGTCGCTTCGTTCAAATTTTCCAACACGGGCACTTTTGCAACTGTCGATTCGTTGAACCAATTTTTTTATGAATCGGTCACACATTTCGAAGGATACGGTTGCTAAACATATATCGTTCAATATTGACTCTGATATTCTCTAACGATGCAGGCTTGTTGGCAAAGACTAAAGATGTAACGTAGCCCTTTAAAAAAAGTGCTAAATCACAGGATCTAGGCTACCAATCGGCTGGTTCATTTCTCGATGCACGAGTAATACGTTCATCGAATTAAGTCGATGTTTACATCCGCCGCCATGTAACTTGTGGCACCGTCTTGTTCAAACCACATATGATTAATGTCTGGTCCATGCAATTGAACAAGGAAATAACGTTGCAAAGCGTCACTCTATTGAATGTAACGTGACCGCCATGAAGATCACAACCAACAGTTAAGTTTTGTAGATAAAGTGGTATTTCGTGAATCACATGGCAGTTTTCATTATCCGTTTGTTGATGAAGCCGTTTAGCCAAAAATATGCTTACTCGAATTACGCCCAAAAACTGGTCAATAACGCTCTTCAAGTTGCCGTCACCGACTCTTTATCCGTAAGCCATGATCACCATGACAAATATATTGTTTTTACTGAATGTTTTTACATTGACTGTTTTGTATTTGGATTGAAGGTATACGTTAACAGTGAAAGTTCAAATTTATTATCTAAGTCCTTCCTATTCGGACTTAAATAATAAATTTGAACTTTCACTGTTTGGCACTTGGGACTTGAGTACAAACTGCATAGGGACCTTCCCAGGCAGTACTACGAAGTACTGAAATCCTACATTACGAACCGACTCTTTAGAGTACGGTACGACCAAAATTACTCGGAACTTAAGAAAATTGAAGCCGGTGTACCACAAGGAAGTGTCCTAGGACCAACCCTGTATCTGTTATATACAAGGGATATTCCAGTGGACAACAACGCTATCATGGCGGCCTTTGCTAATGATACTGCAATATTGGTGCCAGATAAATCCGTTACGAAGGCTACACAAAAATTGCAAAATGCAGTCGATAAAGTTAGTGATTGGACGCAGAAATGGCGTATCAAATTAAACGAAACAAAATCGACGCATATAAACTTTACAAACAAAAACATAAACAATGTTCCAATATTTATAAACAGTACAGAAGTACCTTACTCCAATACCGCCAAATACCTTGGAATGAATTTGGATGCAAAGCTTAAATGGAAAGAGCACATCAAAAAGAAAAGAGAAGAACTAAACTTAAAGTACAGAAAAATGTACTGGTTACTAGGAAAGAACTCTGACCTATCTATCCAGAACAAACTAATGTTATATAAGCAAGTATTGAAACCCGTTTGGACATATGGCATCCAACTATGGGGCTGTACAAAGAAAACAAATGCTGAACCCATCCAAAAATTCCAAAGCAAGGTCCTTCGTGGAATAATAAATGCCCCTTGGTATATAAGAAATAGCGATCTACATTGTGACCTTCAAATTGAAATGGTTACAGAAGTGGTTAAGAAACACGCTGTATCACACAATAAGCGACTGCAAAGTCACACTAACTCTGAAATGGAGACCGTATTAAATGTACGAGACAATGTTCGGAGATTAAGAAGAACCAAGCCTCTTGAGCTGATGGTCTAAAAGTTATGGGAAAGTATTATTACATTAAACTTCCCCCAATGCGATTTAAAAATTAAGAAATAAAAATCATTTGTCGATCTTTCATAGATTGGTCCTGATTCACCGGTGGTTTTAGTGCGGTAAGAGTCCCACACTACTCGGTACCGATTCTTACCGAGTGTCTTTTGAAGATTTCCATCGGACGAAAAAAAAAAAAAAAAAAAAAAAAAAAAAAAACTTTGTAGAACCTCTTAGCCTTAAAGTATTTAACTATTCTTGAAGAAGACAGTAGGTGTGTTTTATTCATTGCTGCATAGCCAGCGCAGCATTCAAGTGAGAATAAAACGATCAAACTCACTCTATATGTCAATAATTTCAATTTATATTTTTCAATGTTGGCAATTATTATAAAAAATATCAAACTCTGATGTCAAAAAATGTATGTAGGTACATATGTTTAATTCTAAAATTTAATGCATAGCCCCATTTTCATTTCAATAATTTAAAGTTCTATCACCAGTGCAACTGTAATTTTTTTTACTGCCTTCTTTTTCGCCAGCAATCAAATTGTTGGTGTTTGTCGAGGGAAATTTTGCTGCGCTAGCTATGCAGCAGTGAATAAAACACACCTAGTATAAAAATATTGAAAAAGTTTTAGAAGAGCAAATGATCCCATGACTCACGTTCCTTATCAAACCAAGGTGAACAAAATTTTCGTGCCTCAGAGTTTTTAAAATTACCAATAAAATTAAAAATAGTTATTGTCCTATCTAGTCTTAAAACTTGGTTTATCAAATTATTAGAACTTGGTTCAGTGCTTACACATTTCTTCATTTAGTTAAAACCTATAAAACCTTGTATTATGATATCAGATATAGTTGTAGTAACGTTTAGTAAAATACATGCTTAGATTTAAAGCCTGTAAAACTCAATAGTATTCTGAGACAGAATAAGGTATAAGAAAATGGTTTAAAGTCAAGAAAACGTTGATCCCAAAATGATTCCGAAGTCATTGAATTCAGTTTTAAAATAATTTTGAGGCAATCAAAATTGAGTATACATGAAAAGCTTCATGGACCCTTTATTGGAAAATAAATAAAATACAAAATCAAAGAGAGACGTGGATAACTTAGCTATGACATTCTATTTTTCTATTTTATTTTTGTAGTCCCTTACTTGCCCTTTATGTACCTACCCTATTGCAAGTAAAACTATCTAAAATTGAATGAAAACCCGTGAGGTATGTATATAGAGTGTAAGATATCATCCAAAACACAAACAGACGAAAAGCATAACAAGACACAAAATCCAGATGACAATCTCGAATTTCAGACCTTTTTGTAAAGATTTTTATTTTTCTGGTTCGTTTCATATTTTGTGTCCGTCTGTTTCAGCTCAGTTGTATGACGTTTTCCCTTTGTCGAACTGCATTTTGTCAGAAAAAAATAACCTTATAGGTAGGTACAGGTAGGTAGATACGTACAAATGTATATCGATCAAAAGATAATAAGGAAGACAAAGTTCTGAAAGATTTCTAAAGACGGAACCCTGTGTGCATTCTTGACAACACAAATTGATTTCGTGGTAACTGAATATTTTTCTTTTACTTTGGAACTTCGAATCTCAGTTTTCTCTGTGAGGGGGTGTCACAACAATCATAATGGAGGCATCGGTAACATGGAAACAACCTGCTTATGAAGTGCCTTAAAGATGATTGAGAGGTGAGACGAGACAATAGGCATATTTTGTTGATGGAAATATGATACAGAAGAAGTGTGTGTTTAAAGATTTCTTGGCACAGTCTGGCAGACAAGTTAATTACTTTTCAATTTATTCTTTAATTAAATTAAAGCAATTTAAAATTTAAAAAAGTACTGAGCTTCTAAAGGAGTAACTACCTTACTGGTAACTGTTTTTAGTTGCTCTTTATGAAGATTTCGGTTTCGTGTCAAACAAATTCAAGATTTTAATCAAATCTTATATTACGAGTATATAGAGGTCCACAAATGTGATAATAGTCATGCCCATGACTAATGTGCGACCAGGTGTTCATCGAGCTAGAATCTACATGGACGAACGAATTTACTTAACTTTTTTATTATTTGTATTTATCACTAGAGTAAAAATTTGACCATTTATTTAAGCTCAAAAACAGCTCTAACGAATCTGATTAAACGTCACACATGTTCTGTTAAAAGCGATTGAATTAATACTGCTTTTCAGGTTTTTCCTAAAAAAATAAACATACATTAAATAAGGTTTTAACGTTGTTTTGAGAAAATGTACTTATTTTTAGATTATTTCCATATGTCTTGACCGATTTTAATATAACTTTTGCAGACTGGTGCTCCAGAGTATAAAGTTTAAACAATATTGCATTTACAAGTCTTACAAATATTTTTTTTAATACACAAAAAATAAATTAATTTATGTTAGTTATTTTTTTTTTATTTTTCACAGCTTTGCAAGCATTGATTTCTTATCAGAAAAAGTCAAAAATATCCAAGCAATGATATAGAACTCCAAAAAAGTAATTTTTGTTTTCGTCATGAGGCCTGTGAATCTATTTGACCGTGTGTCAAAGCATTCTTGTTCTGATTTGGTACAAGGCGTTCTTATGAAATATCCAAGAGGATAAATTTGAATTTAGAGATTAACGGTTCAGCCCACGGGTAGTTCCCTATAGATCCAATAAATTTACATTTCAAAAATTCATAAAAATGGGAACAGGTTATTCCAAAATTTTGAAAAAAAAATTTGGAAACCAGAATTTTAGTATATCAGATTGCTTATATTATGTTTTCATCAAATCCGAATATGATAAATTTGAAAAAACTGGAGAAAAGTTAATTTAATATAAGATTTCTCTTCTCCGCCTCGGATAAAAATGTCATGTAAAATTTTACGGACTTGTTTTAATTTTCCTGATACCATGAAAAATTGGTTACCTGGAGATTTATTCTAGTTGCATCCCTCGCATAAAACAATTGAAATATAGTACTCGCACTACATGAAATGCTATCGGCTTTACCTAGGAGATGTGTTATTGGGTACAGAGATTCTGTCTTTAGCCGTACATCACGAATGTGGCTTTTATTTTATTAGTTTACTAGGCTTTGGAGCATTTGGAAGAAAACAGACGACAACAACCCAAACGAAGCTTACAAACCTCAAAGAGTTAACGTTTGGTGGGAATTTTGGTCCGTACTTTTTCGAAAAAGAATTTAGTCAGGTTTTCAATGTTAATTGCTAGTGCTACAGAACGATACTTACCAAATTCTTATGGTAAAAATTGAACCATAATGCCCCTAGCTAACCAGCAGAGTGGCACTAATTGCCAAACAGCCGGCGCACAGTGCGTCGACTAGTGAACAAAAATAGAAAAAAATAAAAATGCAAACCTAAACCTGTAAAATATTTGACTTTTTGTAGGGCAAGATCAAACCATAAGAAATAAAAAAATTAAAAAAATGGATTACTTTTGATAAAAATACAAAAGTTGAAGGTGTTTTTGTATTATATATTGAATGATTTCAAAATTAAAGGTTGTCCAGTTAATACTAAGAACGATTTTGGTCGAAAAAGTATGCCTTCTTTTCAAAAATCTTGAACGTAGGTGGAAGGCTTCTACACGAAACGGCGATCATTTTGCGAGACGCCACGGAGTCTGGTTGAGAACAACTTTTATTTTTCCAAATGTTATTCTTAATTTTCTGGAAAATTCATCATCTTGTAAATAAATTTTTCAAAAGTAAATTGGGTCTCATTGTTGACAAGCCTAAGTTGGGATTTGGGGTAAAAAATTATGGAAGTTGTTTTTTTTCAGAATTCGAAAATAACTGCAGAAATAATGAGACTTGATGAAGAACTCATACCTAAATTTTCAATCGCATCAAGAGTATTAGCTTCAGGATTTTCTACCCAATTTCATCTTTTGAAATACCTTTAAGACAACTATCTGAAGAAGCACTAGAGGAAAGTTATAGAGAATTACGGAAAAATCACCTCTCACACAAGAAAATAATCCCGTATTAATACACACGAGGACCTCTTCACAACATCACTTTTAAAGTCTGATCCTTTTACTTCGAATTTCAGACAGATTTAAGACCTTTAAAAGCTGACCAAAGCGTTGTCGGGCCATACATACATATACCAAAATATTTCTTCGTAATTGTTTATTTTTCAGTTTTTCCTTTTATTGTTACTTTTTCTATGAATAACTATTTTTGTCAACAATAAAAATATTCATTCTATTTTGCAAAATATTTTATGCCGATATATTTCGGGTTTTTTTTTTTGCTTTGGGAACATGTATACCTACATTTCTACTAACCTTTAAAATATTACAAATTTTGTAAAACGTACAAATCATAAATTTTTTTAAATGTTTGGCTTCTAACTAATAATAATAATTATATTCTTGGCGTGGCAGTGGGTGGATTTCGGTTCAAATAAATTTTTTTATCACACATATCATTTCTGGACACTTTTTTTTTAATATCGTACCTACGAGAAGTTTGAAAAAAAAAAAAACAATTTTATAGAAAAAGTGGGCGTGGCAGTGGACGAACTTCACGCTTTTCTTAATTTATAATTTCTTAGCTAACCAGAATATTAATACTTGAATTCACTATCGTACGGAAGTTTCCGTTTAACCATTTTTTTCAGCAGTGGGCGTGGCAAGGGGCATTTACCAACCAATTTTTGTGCACAGTTACCTTATTTTTGAAAAACAGATTTTTGTCCAATACCACCATACAATCGACGCACTGTGCGGCGCCCCGATTGCTATTCAGAATGCGATGTTATGCGATGTGACCCCACTAGACTTTTTCTTGTAGGGTTTTCTGAATTCACAGATATATGGGAATTAACCCCATTCGACTGATGTCCTTGAACTGAACATAACACAGGCAATCGCTCAAATTCTGTCGGATCTAGGAGGAAGAGTCATGGACAATTAGAGCACTAGTATCCATGCCATCGAAAGAAGCCGAAGCGGACATTTGAAAAATGGCATTTTTTATATATAATGACATGCATAAGCCGTTACAAAAATAATTTTGCTAATACCTAACACACAGCTTGTTGTATTCCATTTCAACATCTACCCACCCTTATTGAAGAACCCTTTTTCATATAGATCTGCATTTCTTAACAATTATCGTCGGTCTTAAGTCAAAATATGTACATGAATAAGCCTTTAGTCGCATCTTAAGGATAGTGAAGTCCATTTTAATCATACTTAACTACTAGTTGTTATTGATTAAAACAGTGCAATAAATCATTTAGACATTTATTGGAACATTCAATTTCCTATTGAAATACACGAAATTATGATTAAAAATTCAAATTTTGAGTTCACACACCCCAAACATTTAACTTATCAAGGTATCAAAAAAATAAAAGTCAAATTCGTTAAATTTGATCCCATTGCAATTCTAAAACAGCGAATATTTTTGTACAAACTGTTTCTTGTCATCCACACTGTCCAACACTCTTCAGCAAAATAAAACAAAACTAATAGCATTTCCTGATGAATGGATAATCCCCTCTATACCTACTTTACTTCGTTACCATCGATCGTCATTGCCAAAGATGAATTTGATATCCCTTCAGAAAACCTGGTTAATAGATTGAGTAATTACATTCCCAGCTCCCCTTTACTACGAAAACTCCTTCCTCTCGTCATTGTCGCGTCGTCATTTTCATTGTGCCATCACTGTGTCATCCACAATGTAAACAGAGAAGAAGTTTTTGAAAGCAAATTCACTTAACCCCTTTCCACGTTGCACGTTTCACCTTGCCACTGTGTCTACCTCATTCCTTTTTTATGTACTTATACACTATCTACCTTACTTCTCATAAAAGTGGAATACCATCCAAGAACACAAACTATAAGCCCATCCGATGGCAATAAACTGGTTGGAAAGATATCAGATTTCTAGGATAATCGTTCTATGACTACGTCCTCCTCTCCACCACAACGGAATATTGTGTCACCGAAAAAGTTCACATACTCCACTCCTGGATTTCTTGGCGCAAAAAATAGGGGTCTTTTGATTGAGGATACAAAAAAAAAATTAATTCACTTAGCAGAATGTTCTTCTCTCAATGGAAAGCAAGTTCCTAAAGAACACAGCCAGCACTGCACATGTGTATGGAGTCTGGAGTGAAGTTCACCTTCCAGAAAAATATTCATGAATGGGCCTCGGGAGGATGTGCCAAGTGTAGGTATACGACAACAGTCGGTGTCAATTTCGCATGATGAAAAAAATAAAGGAACCATGAAACCAAATCCACAGATGAGACGGTAGACAGATAAAAAAGGGAATTATCCACAAAACGGAGCCTTTTATTCGCATGCTTAGTCTTTGAGAACGTAATCCCTCCTACTCCTCCAGCTTGATGACTGTGGTCTTAAAGCGACATAGACCCGCCACACCAGCCATCCGAGCGGAAGTTCTTGAAATTTTGTGACATTTTTTGTGGCTTCAATTAAACAAGAAAAAAAAAATCGAGAGGAAAGCATGAAAGGAAGACCCAGAGCTAGGGGGAGACGGGAGAGAGAGGAATTCTTTTACTTTTATGAAAGGGTATTCATTCCACTGTGAAACCGTGATTTATGAGAATTTATATTCCCGTTCAACGGAACGGAAGTGAATTTGTTCACACGATTATGACACATTCAAGGATGCAACTTCATAACAACTCTGCGATGATAATGAAAAACGAGTTTATTAATTATGTTTTAATATGTGTGTGTGTAAGTGCGTGTTGGTGTGAGAAAAAGGAAGTGAATTTGTGAAATTTTTTTGATGGTGGGTGGCGGGCAACGAAATGGCACTGACACAAATTCCTGTGAATATTTTGTTTGGCAAATTTTCAGGAATATCACTTTTGCAATATTTATGTGAGTTCTTTGGAGGGCTACATATTTGAGACCAAAAGGGTAAATGTGATACCTATCCAATAACGGTTTTAAATTCAAAGGTATGACATTGAACTTACCTAGAAGGCCTTTTGATTGTTGAAATTGAAATTTCCTGTAAATTATACATACTCGTATAAGGGTATACAAATTTTTTCTAATAGGTACCTATTATGTTTATTTAAGAAAGATTAAACTCTTAAGATCCTACTTTAAGGACGAATTGAATTGTGATATGCAAAATTTGTTAAGACAAAAGGAAAAAAGCCGCGTCTAAATGTTTTCGAATTTGAATAGTTTAAGGATTTCACGTTTTATGGTAACCATTTTAAGGGAAACCTTTTCAGTCTTTATATGCAGATCGTTACGGAATATGAGCTTCAAAAAAATTGTTTCTTTCAGACAAAAAGGTATACATTTATGTTTATCATTACCCTGCACCTCCACAATCAATTTTCATTTCTATCTTTAATTCAGCAACGATTGCGTATAGATTTTTCATTCGAAGATTATTGCATAAAATCTTATATACGCACAATCTTAGGCTGCTGAATACCTATTGTGAATGCATTTGGAAAACTGACGAGTTTGACGAAGATTTTCTACAAAAGTGAAAATTGAAGGGAAACTGTTAAAATTCTCTGTTCAAATTCCAACTCAACCTGAATGCAAATGTGAAAAACTGCCCAAATGTCAGTCGAACTGACATCAAACGTCAAATTATTTCTTCATTTACTATCACCGAGATGGTAAGAAAAACACATTGAAATCGATTTCTTTAAACAATTTATTTCACGAAATTTTTTAGAATGTATTCGAAATATCCATTGCATCCTCGATTTTCTGCGATAAATTATTACGTGGAGGCGCAGTGTTAGAATCACAATTTTTTACAAGAACAAAAACAATCGATTTAAATTCGGTACAGTTATAATTTAAAATTGTTTACTTAATTTCGCACATATTTTGAGCAAAATTTATATTTCGTATTCAATAAGTTCTAGAAGATTTAGTTGTTAAATTGGAGGAAAAATTCTAGATTTCATTGTGGTGTAAATATTATGTGGGTGTTTCACGAAACTTATACCCGATTTTGGTGAGAAGGAGAAATAAATTAGATCTTACTAACATCCTATGTCTTCATAGATATTGTATATAAAATTCTGTAAGATACTCACAGAAAAAATACTCACAACAAATGACACCAGCTCAACAGGTTCACCAAATATTGTTAAACAAATGTCTACTCAGTTGCCGACAGATTTTGTTTTTCAATAAGTAAACAAATTATTAAGTCTGTTAACAGCAAAAGCAAAACTTCAGAAAATGAATTTTGTCTCAAAATCCCTATGTCGTTACTTCGTTAGCATAGCTTCCTAACTATTTGTATACAAAAACAGTTCAGCATAATTAAGAACGAATAAAATAAATGAGGTCTTAAATGGCTTCCCTGAGGTATTTCGGACAATCTGGGAATATATTTGAATATCAAACGCTCTGAAAAGTTACTGATGGTTAACTAAATAATAACAAATCAAAGTTATGAACATATCAGTAAAACCAATCTTGTTAATCTTAAGAAATAGAGATTCTGGAATTTTTATTATCAAGCCCCTTACAAAAATCACATTTACTTTTTGACCTAAATTTAACTTCCTAATGTTTTCGAAACGAATTCAGTCAGATAAGTGGTTCTAGGTTTTTTGAAAACATGTGACTTAAGTTAAGAAATTGATTTGCAGTGATTGAACAATGACTTATAAGCAACCTATACTTTGGAATAGATACTTTACACGAAAATCTAAGTAATTTTAATTTTTGACCCCAAAACTTTAGTAATAAACATTTTAATTGATTGTTTAACCTATACAGCAAAAAAAGAATTGTTGAAATCTTTAGTAAAATGAATACGTTTTAATGAACAAAATTAGGTAACTAATAAATATAAAACAAGTTTAATGAATTTTAATTGTATATATAATTTAGATTTATATATTTTTTTTAAAATTATCACATTTATTTTTATTTTTATTTTTATTTCTATTTTTATTTTTATTTATGAGCGACGCGTTTCGCATTCTATTTATGTATCACCGGGCTTAATTTCGTCGCTCATAAATAAATATAAAAATAAATGTTGTGATAATTTTTAAAAACTAAATAAATCTAAATTATATACGTATAGATATAAAAAGTTTTCATTTACCTTTTTTTCACATTTATTAAATACTAGATGACCCGGAGAACTTCGTATCAGCTTCATATATTTATTGAAAAATATAGTCAAAACTTAATACAAAATTTGTATCTACATTAAATGCCACACAGTTATACACTAAATCAATTTAAGACTTTCTGATGTACTATATTTTTTGTCTTATTTTGCGGTGCGTAAATATTATAAAGATGATGATTTTCCGACTTGCAAATTCGCGACTTATAATTGCCCATGCGCGAAACAGGGTAATCCCATGTTGATTCTGCAAACTTTAAAAGACTGGCATCGTCATCGCAAAGGCCACACGGATGATAAAATGTAGACGCTTAAAATCGACTGGAAAATCCGTTGGAATAATCGGTATACGCGGAATCAAGACATCCTCTCCTTTGTATTTTCCCTTGATGATCTTGGCCTTGATGGCGTTATTCATTAGCTTGTTTACAGCCAGCCTCGTTCTATTGCGCAGTCGAGGTTGATTGATGTTACGCGGAATTATCACAACTGATCCTTCTTTTAATTGTAATATTGTGAGGTGTTAGAAAGTTGACTACATCATCCAGGTTAGTAACTGTGTCAACTGATTCGTAAGAAAACAACTTTTCGGTAAGAAAATTCTAAATGGTTGCATTGAGATAATCGAAATCTTTGTTTTTGGTCGCCAATATTGCTCGTTCAATTTTCCTATTATGGTTTCTGAACTGTTGTTCTATGTCCGTAAAAACACGCTGAATAAGGTCCTCTTTTGAGTTGACGAAATGCGTAAGTAGTGTAATTAATCCGGTCGTGGTATCAACTGCGACCTTACCATTTCCAATATATAATAACTGCTTCGAAAACATAATCGCAGTCTTATCTTGTTCTAAAAACACTCGCATGTTAGTTGTTAATTGAAGTGTCTTTACATGCCGCCACAAATTAGATAATTTTTAGCATGCGTTTTCGTCAGCAACAATTTATCGGGGGATAACTGGAAGAGTCTGACGAAAATCACCTGACAACAGAATCATGGCTCCACCAAAAATGTTTCAGTTATCACGAAGATCTCTTAACGTTCTGTCCAGTTCCTCCAGTGACCTCTTGTGGGCCATCGTACATTCATCCCAAACGATTAATTTGCATATCTGTAGAATCTTCGTCATTGCGCTCTTTTTGGCGATGTTGCAAACTGGTCCTTCGTTGATTTGCTTGCTTAGTGGTAATTTCAATGCAGAATGTGCATTTCGTCCACCTATTGCAGCTATTCCAGATGAAGCCAATGCTAGGGCTACTTCATTTTGGGATTTGATCTTTGCCAACAGCAAAGAACTGCTACTGCTACGGCCAATAATTCAATATCGTATTGTTATTCTCTTTGCAACTCGTGGTTAAATAAATCGCGCATAGGACGATTGGATGCTGTCATGCCCAAACACGACAATACACTTTATTTACCATCATTAAACACAAATCTTCTATCATGATTAATGTCTCATTGTAAATTTCCGCAGTAATTTCTAGTGTAAAGACATCAAATGTTTCACAGCTAGGAACATTTTGTATTGGAAAATTTAATTGTCGTAGTATTTTCCGTTACTTATTAGTTATGTTTCTCACCGTTTAAACCTTCCCTGAACCTCCACAAATATTTCAAGGTCAAAATTATCAAAATCGGTCCAGCAATTCTCGAGGTTTAGCGAGACAAACGAACAGCAATTTATTTTTATATATATAGATATAGATAAATAGATATATTAAACACACAATATGGAGACTATAACACTAAATAAAATTAGGTAAGTTTACTAACAGACAAATTTCCTTGAAATTAATGAATGTTCTTTGAACGTACCCAAAATGTAATTCAAATCAATTCAAGAATGTATTATACAGATATGTCCCTGAATATAATGAGGTCATGCTTAGATAACTGTGGAAATCCATAATTAGGGAGTTCGTTAAGCTGTTGAGACTTGGAGGACTTGCTGAATAACTGTTAAAGATTGTTTTAAGGCACTCAAATATATACATACATACAATTGAGAGAGTTTGGAAATTCCATTTTTGAGCAGGGATTATTAAATTTTTTTCCCACAATTTTCGAAAAACACCACTTCATAAAAAATCACGAAGGAGTGTAGATAGAAGTTGGTCTAATTGTGTCTTTAAAATAAAAAAAAATAAATAAGATCTCGTAGAGAACTTGAACTTAGAAACTTATAACTTCCACTCTCTCAACTATTCCTGTGCACTTATGTGCTGTCAGCAGGAATGGAGGGAACCTCCAATTTTTAACGAGTCCAAGAAGCACTTTTCATGACAAGAGACAATCCTAGGAGATTCTTCCACAAACTCGCAAATAGCAGTACCTCTGAAAATACTTGCTTGTAGTCAGGTTGCAGCTCCTGGGAATCGATTCTAAACCTCCAGAATGACAATCCAAGTAACTAAGCATAACGACTGCAAAAACTATGCGTTATAAAAAGAAGCGAGAATCTTTGCGAAGTGAATGGTTTCCGGGTTTATTCAAAGATCATTAGAGATTTTGGGAGATACTCATATCTATTATAAAATTAGTAAAATTTATTTCGATAGCTGCAGAACGAGTTTCGTCCAACCATTCCTCAAAAAAGCAAGGGTATTCACGTTAACGCTTAAATGAAGGTTGTATACCTGGGGCTAGAATATGTTTTTCAAAACAAGGTCTAATATTAGGGTTTTAGATATAGGACTATAAGAATTTGGACTATGAATCCAAGCTAGGAATTATGGTTGTGAACCTAGGAGTAAAATACAGAAAGCAGACTATCTTGTCGAAACACATCAATATTTTAGATTTGGTTTCAAATATAATGTATGATTATCATGCGCGTGTAAATCTTGATATTCCATCATTATAAAGTAAGGCAATAAAAAAACGCTTCCCAAAATTCACAAACATTAAGCTTTTCGACAACTAGCTAAATATACAGACGTTCTTATTCATCAGCATCTATTTTCAGAAATTTTGTTGGAAATCCTGTCAACGATTATAAAATTTTCTTAATTTACTATATTATACGTACACAGAAAATTAATAAATTGTAGGCTATTGCTTTAATTATAAATATGATTTATATTTATAAGAATGTAAAAGATTTTATCTGAGTAATAGATTAATTATTTACTGAGAAGTAAATTGCAGTCAAACGTTTTCCTTCAATTAAAAGTAAAAGGTGTTGCCGAGAAACTTAATCAATTTAATGATATTTTTAATGATTCGGACCTTAATTAAAAAATAAAATATAAGTATCGAAGTACATGAATGTTTTTAAATTCAAAGTTATTTACGAGTATCTATGGACTTGTTTTAGTAATTATAGTTCTTTTCAAGTTCAGTTGAGATTTTGAAGTATGTTTTTGTAAATTGTTTTTCATTTAAATGCATACCTAACCTACATATTTTGGAAGCAGCTTGTAATTATTTGTATATTAAACTTTCAAGGCCGTTTTGCTGGAAATCTTTTGAGTTTGGTATCAATGCATTTGAATTGTATTCACTGGAATAGAGAATTTATAGCTCTCAATAATTTTCCCTCAGCATTCGAGTTAAACAACTTTATTCTTTGTGCGGTGATTTCAACGTAAGAATCAATACTAAAGAATAGATCTCGATTGCCCAAGTATCATTTTAAAGAATTACACTGTTTCAAGCTTAACTACAACACTATCATAAAATTTCTCGAGAAAAATGTCGCATAATAACACTGAATGGACTAGAGAAGAAACAGGGATTTATCAATTTATTGACTACTGGGATTCATATGGTGGCTAGAACATGTTATAAGATTCTTTGTTGTTCGTGTTGTTCATTTATTTAAACCTTCGTTTCTAGAATAAATTGGTGAAAAAATGTATGCTCTGTGAATAAATCTCTGTATTATCAATTCTTACATCGAAAATAGCCGAAATTTATACTATTTAAAGACCGATAGAATATTATCAATAAATGAATATTTTAAGTTCAATAGCCTTGTTCAAAATAGCATAACCGTATTTAAGAACCCCAAAGCTTTACTCTGTAACCACGTAGAAATACGAATAATTAAAATTATGCTAGTAGTAAGGAATATAGAATTTGTGTAAAATTATAAGGGAAGCGTATTCCAAAACGGAAAAGTGGAATATTTTTAGGTCCCTTCAATTAATGGTAACATGCACATATGAATGATTGAGAGCTGTAAGTCACTAGTTCCTGATTCTCTTCGAGCTGTTGCACCACTAATATTTTTTGTTTATTTAACTTACCACCACAACTCCAACGTGGCAGAAATATATCAATTTCTGGGTATGTGCCTCCAACTCTTCCCCAATTGTGCTGATTCCTCTTTGAACGTTCTTCTCAATCAGCCCATTCATCTACATTTCTGTGTGAGTGAGTTTCATTTCATTGCTTGACTCGTTAGGTTTTTGAAGCGTGTGACCAATGTAATGCCACTTACGCCTTCGTATAATGGCGTCAGAAGTTTCCTGAACCATTCTCGCTTGCATTTTATCATTAGGCAAGAAAATCGTCAAGATGTTTCGTAGACATCTATTCACGAATGTTTGCAGCATTCTTGTGACACTTTCCAGGTGGTCTATCCTATAGAAATATGGTTTAAACATTTGAGCGAAACGGTCACAGCCTGGTCTTCAAGTTTTTAAAGTTGTTTCTCTATATTTTCCCAAATGCGGTAATTGCTTTCCCAATTCGGTTTCCCGCAAACTATTTAAAATTCTCTACTTGTTATCGAGAAACATCCACTTCGATAAATGACAAAGTTCCGAGGCCGATCTTCTGTCTTTTTACCCTATGTTTTCAGCCTCTCTCAGTTCCAGGATCCTATGAAAGAATGAGCATATGTTATCTGCGTAGTCAAGTTTTTTGAGGTGTGATTGCGTAGTCCACTGAATTCCTCCATTTCCAGTCAACGAAGCGGCATTCAGTAAATCGCTATTTTTATCGCTAATAAAAATAGTATTGGTGACAGTATTCAACCTTGTCGGAACCCGCTTTGGATTTGAAACTCAACAACATTCATTTATGCAGAACGTGATATTTGGATCTATCATACTTAGCCTTAATACCTAATAGCAATTAAAACCGTCAAATCTAACTGCTTTCGCCTTATGTTCTTTAGTGCTTTTTTACACTATCAGAATTGGTCGAAGAAAGCTTATAGCAAGCTCCGTCTTTCGACCAATGGTTTGCCAACGCAGAGAACTGTGTTATACCACCGGCTCATCATTTAGTGCAGTGTTAGTTGTTAGTAGGCAAACTCTATTACAATTAACACTGACACAAGAAAACATGAAAAATAAACAAATAAATAATATTACGTAAGAACAAAACAATAACATAACATGAAACAAAGAACATTTAGAAGCGTGTACCACTGGTTTTGAGAAGGTTTTTTAATTTACATTTATTTATATTAAAATCAAAAATATTTGAATTCCAATTTACAAGTCTACCCATACGTGTCAAGGGCTCATGAATGCCATAGTTGGTCCTATGTGTTGGGACCTTAATCATATCGAGGCCTCGAAGATTATAACCTCCTCCCCGATAATTAAAATAAACCGAACATAAAAGATCTGGTGCATCTGTGATGCCTGTTATTAATTGGTGGAAAAATACCAAATCATTGTTTGTTCTTCTTTGTTCCAAAGTTTGCATCTGAAGAATAGATAATCGTTGGTCATAAGAGATGACATACGAAGGATCACTCCATTGAAGTCCTTTCAAGGCAAAACGAGTAAAGTTTCTTTGCACAGATTCTAATCTCTCAATATGAATATCATAAAGAGGAGTCCAAACCTGTGATGCATACTCAAGATGGGGACGCACCAAGGAGTTGTATAAAGCCCGGGTGACATTGGGATCAACAAATTCTTTAGACCAGCGCTTAATAAACCCTAACATTGAATTGGCCTTATTCACGATTTTATTAATATGAGCAGAAAAATCTAAATTGGGTGTAAAAAGAACTCCAAGGTCCCTTACAGTCATAACACGAGTTAAAATGTGCCGTGAGATAACATATTCATGAGAGGAAGGAGAACGTTTTTTAGAAAAAGTCATAGTTTGACATTTTGTTGGGTTGAGGTTCAGACTGTTCTTTTCACACCACAAGGCAAAATGGTTAATATCATCTTGCAGTAGAGCCCGATCATTTGAAGATACTATATTTTTATAAATCTTCATATCATCAGCAAAGATTAGAATTTCGCTATTGCGAACACACAGAGGAAGGAGCATCATTAATAGCCAATGTAAAGAGTAGTGGTCCCAGATGGCTTCCGTGCGGAACACCTGATTTGGCAATAAATTCTCTTGAGTATGAATTTCTGAATTTGACTTGATATAACCTATCTTCAAGATATGAAGATATCCACTTGATGAAAGGTGGTGGAAATCCGTATGAGTGAAGTTTAAACTTTATAATCTCATGAGACAGTTGATCGAAAGCTTTCGAGAAGTCAGTGTATACACAATCAACTTCTTGACAACTTTCTAGAGAGTTTAAACATTTATTCAAAAAGACAACAAGATTAGTAACAGTAGAACGTTTTTGCATAAAACCATGTTGTTGGTTGCAGATAATAGTTTTACATATAAATGTCAAACTGTCACATACAACTTGTTCGAACAACTTCGGAATGCAAGAAAGTTTGGAAATTGGTCTATAGTTGGTAATATTGGCTTTATCTCCCTTTTTAAATACTGGCGTTAAAAATGCTTTCTTCCAAACTGCAGGGAATTTACCTAATTTCAAGGATAGAACAAAAATATTGCAGAGGAAGAGCTAAAACAGACTTACATTTCTTCAATAAAGCGGGTGGTATTCCATCGGGTCCAATAGAATAGTCGTCTTTTAAATGTGACAGAAAGTCCAAAATTTTGTCATGATCTATTGTAATATTATTGAATGATACCTGAGGACAATTTCGTAAGAATTGAAAATAGTTATCGTCAACAACAACAGGGGAATCAATGAAGGATTGGCTAAAATTATTTGCAAATCCCTCACAAATTTCTGTAGTAGTACTCAAGATTACGTCATTATAAACGAGATTAACAGGATAACCGTCGCTTTTCTTTTTGGAATTTATAAATTTCCAGAAGTTTTTCGGGTCTAATTTCAGGGAAAGCCCCATGGTTTGAAGATAATCATTATAACATTCATAAGAGAGTTTTTTGAATTCTTCAAAAAGGGAAATGTAAACTACTTGATTCTCTACTGTCATGAACCTTATATATTTTTTCCAAGCCTTATTTCTTTTATTTCGAAGGCATTTGAGTTCTTTTGTGAACCAAGGATGACAAGAAGAATTAGAGGGAATAGATCTTTTTTTAGGGACAGTTTCATTTATGCATCTCATCAAAATAGAATAGAAGCTTGAGACAGTTTTGTCAAGATCATTAGAAATCGGTAAACGTTCTATACCGGAAATAATTAAACTATCTAAAAGCTGTTGAAAATCACCTCTCCGAAAGTCAAAAGTATAAGAACAGTCGTGGGGATTACTATTTTCTAGTAAATGACCACTCAAGTCAAGAAAAATGTCAAGAGGCGGGTGATATTGATCTATGTTAGATAAAGCAGAGATAGATTCTACCACCACTGTACTAACGGCGTCAGATGAGAATACAAGGTCAAGTTGTCTATTCATATTATTTCGTATACAGCTTATTTGCTGTAAATCTGTAGAGATAATATTATCCAACATTTGGAGCTCTTGTTGGGGTGAACTTGTGGAAGCTTCAAAATAGGATTCGTCATCAGAGGGAACCCATTCGATATGGGGAAGATTAAAATCCCCTAATAAAAGAATTTTACTGTCAAGGCTAGCTAAACTGAAAATAAAATCGAGTGCTAAAGAAAGTTCAGTGTATACGGAACCAGGACTTTTAGGTGGAATGTAAACATTTAAAACAAATAAGACTAAAGATACCTTAGTTATTTTGACGCATAACAGGTCAATTGTCAGACTGAATGGGAAGACTATTTGTGTTGAGCAGAAATTACTTCTAACAGCAATAAGTACTCCCCCGCCAACTGAATTTGTAACGTCAACGTGACGGTCCTTTCGGAAAACTAAGAACTCATTATCAAAAAGTTCAGTGTCTAATATTGTTGCGTTAAGCCAAGTTTCTGTAAGGGCAAAAAGATCGTATGGCAAAACTAGGGAATTTTTGAAAGTCTTAGAAGTTTTACTTCGAAGACCTCTCACATTTTGGTAGTAGATGCAGAACCTGGGCAGTTTTTTGAATTTATACTAGAAGACGAATTTAAATTTGATTTCCTTCTCAAGGGCGCTGTAAATTCTTTTACCAATGTGTTAGGAGGCCAAGAAGTACTACATATGGGTTCGAAGAGAGAATTGGGAGCTATTATTTTGAAGGAGGCTACGAAGCTGTTTGGTTTGCTTATTTTGGAGCATTTGACGCATGATGAATTGATAATAGCCTTAGTAGCAATCAAATGATCCACAACATCTTCAGGCATCGTTTCGGGTTGGAGTAATGATTTGTTTTCTACTAGAGGATACAGTGCGTAAATAATTTAATGAATGTTAACTAAGTCAGCGAATGGTAGCAAACCACCAAAGAAATGAGCGGGATACTTTTAACTCGCCAACATTTTTATCAGCCACATAATTAAAAATCTATTCCCGGAAATTGCTAACGACTCATTAAACTGCATTTCTGTCAGTAGTTTTTTTTTTTTTTTGAATAAAATCGCTACAGTTGGATCGCCTTTTCTATTTCTACAATTTTCTTATCTAAGGAAGACACACTGCAGCTTTCCTATAGTAGGTTATCCATAATCATTCTGAAGCTAAGGAAGATCTTCTGGGTAAGGAAATGGGTGAATCTATTTCATGGAAAAAATAATTGTAGGTGGAATAAGTTGGATTTGACCCAGATCTCTGTTTTTTTTTTTTCGTAGATTATACAAGAGCTTGTTCAAGTAGATAACTTTATTTGGAAACAAAAAGTTTATCAATACAGATGGAATTAATATACATTTTACTTAGGGATTCACATAACAGTTAGCCATTATCATCGCAACTATAAATAAATTCTTAAAGCTAAAGTACATATCTTCCCTTGACATTTTCTTCACATACCTAATCCGATTCAGCATTAAGAACCTCTTTACTGTGTGGGGGCTTGGAGCTTTAATATAAACTTCTGTCGGGAGTCGTGACCTCCGTCAAAAGAAGAACGCACATGATGGTCTTCTTATTCCTATTCTATTTTACTTCTTGCTAAACATGTATGTATGTATGTGGCATAACCATTTTTGTGTTTGTTGCTCTAATCCTTTTCAACGAGGCTTATGTGATGAAGCCAACTTTATGTTACCTGCTATGCTTACCTCTCTCCTGTAAAGGTAACTTATAACCCAGCTATACGTTTAATACTCAGCAGTGGTAGTTAAACACGTTTCTTTTTTTTTTTTTTTGTTGCTCTTCAACTTTTATACCTTCATCCGATATCAAGGTGAGACCATAAGTCTTATTGATTGGATTAAGGACTCTTATTCACCATTCCCTACATTTTTTTTTTTTCAACTTTTGTTTGTCAATAATTTTATATGCTACACGTGGTGTTTATGAATTTATAAATCTTGATTCATAATCCGATTGAGGAAAATAATTTGAATCATTAATCAACACATCAGCAACAGTTTGACAAATGACAGTTGACACACATGGGACTCATTGAAGTGTCAAACCTGGTGACATTTCTCCAAACGCAATGTTCTCAACAACTTTCACTCTGCTGTCAGTTCAATAGAAATATTTCTATTTCGATATATGAGTATATGTATAAGAACTCTGTGCAAATCCTCTCAAGAAGGGATCTCTCCTAAGCTAAGATCAGTAAGGGAGATCATAAAAGTCTTCTACCTACGGCACAGCATGCCAATGATTGATCGATTATATTTGCCATAAAATCTTAAGAAATTCCAAGTCCTTTCTGCAAATACAAAGAATCCTAGATGGACATTGTTGTCTTTTCATGCCCGTGACTTATTTGATTTTCTATGCCTTTTGTGGCCATAACAATACAATCATTAGGATGTGAGGCACTAAGATCCTTTTTGGGTAAATTTCTTTTAAAATTTAGTTTGTCCGTAGAAAATCCTTCGGACAAAAGAACAAATTGACGGAAAGAAGATGTTAAAGGTGCCTAATGTTGGGCAAATGCAACATATTATTAACTTCCCATAGGGAGTTATTGTAATCGGTCCGATTTGTCAAATTGGAATTTTTGACATTTCTCGACGTTTCAAGGTCCCTAGAGGCTATATCAATCATTTTTAGAAAGATGTCTGTGTGTGTGTGTGTACGTACGTTCGTACGTTCGTACGTTCGTACGTTCGTACGTTCGTACGTTCGTACGTGCGTACGTTCGTACGTCCGTACGTTCTTGTACCATTTTTCGTCGTCGATATCTCAAGAACGAGTAAAGATATCGGCTTCAAATAAATTTTGTTTAATAGATAATAACTTCGAAAGAGGCTGAAAGGGCGTTTATTAAAATTCAGTGAGTAGTTTTTTCACTATAACGGTTTAAAAAAAAAGTAAAAATTTTGGTTAGATTCAAATATCTCACGAAAAAATAATGCTATTCACTTCAAATAAAATTTAATGTACTCATTATAAGGTCATACAGATTTGGTATGAATTTGGAAAAAAATGAACATACCGTTATTTTTTTAAATAAAAAAAACTGAAAAAAAAAATTTCATAACCCAGATATTCTAAGAACGGAAAACAATTTGAAACTCAAAATAATTTTATTTTACGAAAAATAATGTGTTTGACAACTGGTGAAAATTTCAAAAAAAATCAGTTTACAGTTTTTTTACAAAAAATAAAAAACTATATAAAATTCTATTGAAAATTGGTAAAAATTGTTTTTCGACTCAAATTTCTCGAGAACTAGTAGTGATATTGACTTCTAATTTAGTTTATTTTATACATAGTATAATTTTGTACAATTGGTAAAATGTTGACAAATATTGAATTAATAGTTTTTTTTTTTTAATAAAAAAACTTTTAAAAATTCTAGTGAAAACTAGCTAAAATTGTATTTCAAGTCAAATTCCTTGGTTATGAACAGCGATTTTGCCTTCTAAAGTATGTTGTTTTATACATCGATACCTCCCCGTAAGAATGTATACTAAGCGACATTTCTAAAATTGTTCAGGAAACGAAAAAAACGAAGAAAGTTCTAGTTGAATGTCTAAGAGACAATTTTGGTTAAACAAAGACATCTAACAAAATTTTTTGTTGCTCAATGAGATCTTTATTAATGTCGCTTAGCATAATTTTTTTGGCGGATAATACAAATTTCAGGTGGCAACATTATTTTAATGAGAAAACATGGCAGTTGATAAATTTTTTTATTTGTACTCTAGTTTCCTTTTCATGCATAATAGGTTGGCGAAACCCAGGCCAAAACGTGGCCCTTAACATATAGTATATTTCCTCATCAAAAAGTCATTTTCGAAAAAAGTGTCGCTTAGTACATTCTTACGGGAAGGTATCGACATAATACAATTATTAATATATGGTTAAATTTTGACAAGTATCGAATTGACAGTTTTAACAAAAATATTTCGTTTTTAAATTTTTTTTCAATTAAAATGTTTGGAACCGAAATAATAAAGTAATTTCTATAATATAATACATAATTTTATAATTTTATTATCAACTTAGTTTTTAGAAGAATGTATGTACTGTACATACGTATATGAATAAGGTTGTTCAGTTGTACCCAAGTCCCACATATTCAAATTCCATTAATAGCTATGGTGAAATTGAAGAAAACGTCACAATATGTTTTTATCTTTTTGTCCATGAAAAAGAAGTAAAATTCTACTCAAGGTTTTCTTAGGTGTAGGAACACAGATATATTAAAAAACACGGAAATCTATAATTCAGTATATAACATGTACCTACCAACCTTCGTAATTATTACAAGAAATTTAACATTTTAAATAGAAAAGTTTAAAATTAGTTAAACACATTTTCTGTAAAAAAAAAACATAAAATGAGCGACTAAGTATCCTCATCATCAACAAAACAAAGCAAATTTCCTAATATCATAGTATGCCACAAGCATCATCGATTTTTAAAACAGGAGTCATTGTATATCCAGTGCTGATCACAGCCTTTCAATCCGGAAAAACCGCAACAACAATTACACTATGAAACCATTTACTTCGATCTTCCATCTACTGCTCTATGATCGAAGTATGTGTACAAAATATCATACCAATTACCACACCAGATACAGTACAGACACAGCTAAAGTTTGTTTCGCTGAAAATTTGGTTATTTGAAAAAAACTAAATATAAAGTTTTCAAGACCACAAATGGGAAGTTATCAGTGTGGGTCGCACCCAGCCTCTTTTTTTCTATTGAAATTGTCCATAACCTGTGAAAATAATTGTTCATTTTTATTTATTATTTTTTTTCAATTTTGCAGGACAACGGGAAAATGAAAAGAACAAATTTTAGAAAAAAGGAAAAACTGCAATTGTGGCTCAATTAAGTTTGTAATTGTATGGAAATAACAATGATTATGAAGTAAGTCATGCAGTAGCATATGGTAGAGATTTAAGAGCCTATCAAAGGAACTTCCTTGGATTCTTGATTTCCGGTTAGAGGAAACTATTTATCTTCCTGAATGTCTCCTTTTTAATTAAGAAATTCACATCCTTCTGAGGATTTGATTGTAAGAATTGACGTCAAATGTATACAGTGGTGTATGTCAATTAAGAAATATATGGGAATGTTACTGAGCAATATTGACATTCTGCCTTTTGGTTCATGTGGTTAGAGATCGAAGATTGCGTAAGACATGCAATAAAAAAAGTACATTTAATTTCATAATGTTATGTCTTTTACATACCTGACAATTACATAGATAGAAATATATTTTGTGTGCAAAAAATTCCTGTCGAACGTTTTCCCCTAGGTTGGAAGTCCCTACGAAATATTTAAAAATCCAATGAACTACACTGAAAAAATTTTTGTACATTCTTTTTATGAATGGCGATCATTCAGCCAAAATCATTAATTTTTAAGAAATATTCATATGAATAATGCACGAATTCATAAAAATTAATTTTTGTTTTATGACCAAGTCATGATTTTCATGAAAAACCATTCATAAAATCCAAAGCAATAGAATTGTTGTTGGAAAATCAGATTATGATTTTTTACATTTGAAGTATGACCAGTTCATACAAATTTTATTGTAAAGTTTTATGAAAAATTTCTTAAAATGCTTGAAACTATTCTTTTATTGTAGGAACAAAGTAACTGATTATATGAAACCACATTCATCAACATGAGCAAGTGATATTTTATGAAAAATTACATTTGAAATATGAACAATTCATACAAAATTTAATATGAAGCTGTATGAAAGATTACTTAAAATGTATGTAACTTTTCATTTGTTACATGCAACATATTTTTCAATGCATTTTAAGAAAAATTGCTTTAAATGCTTGAATCCATTCATTTGATGCATGCAAACAGTGAATTAATGAAAAAGTGAATTTTATGCTTCTGAACAGTTTTTTTAGTAACATTAATTTTTTAAATTCTCAGTCTTTTACAATAAGAACAAGTTCGTGCGACCCCGTTGTGAATTTTATTTTAATAAGTTACATATTATATATTTTTTACGTCATCATCTTTGACTTTTATTAAGACATAATATAATTATTCAAAAAGAAAACCAATTTAATGCCGCTATGAAAGTGCCGTTATAGAAATCTGGTGTTTTAAGAACTAACCCAAGAAACAATTTTAGCTTGTTTAAAGTTCTACAGGCGCTTATAAAGCTGGCCTTAATAGCTAAATAATTAAGAATATGCTCTAACAGTGCTCTTAGAGCTACTACCCAGCTTACTTAAAGCTAATTTGTTGAGTTTGAGAGCACTTTCTAGCTCCTTAACCGCACTTATACGATTGTTCCACAAGCTAAAAGCTTTAAAATTAGCCCTTAAAGCGCTTCTAGAGCTATTGCCTTGCTTTTTTAAAACTCATTTTTAAGCTTTAGAGCACTTTGTTTGCTCTTCATTAGTGATGTTGAGGCTCTATACAAGTTATTTACTTAAGTAAAATCTTATTAAGAGCACTTTTGACAGTTCGTTGGGCTCTTTTTTACTGTTTCAGTTCTTCGATATAGAGCTGAATGCTTTTTTGAAGAAATAACATTTACATTTTGTATTAGTATATGTGGATACATAATAAATAATAAATACGCAAGCAGTTGTTGTTTGTATTTGTAAACCAACTTAGAATACAATATTCTCGCACCAAACAGAAGATTTGGGCACAAAGTTATAACTATTATTATGCATGTCTTATTGTTTTAATAGCTTTTTGTGCATGGAGAGAAGTGATTTCTTAGTGCAATTTCATTTTTATCAGAAATGTTAATATTGTACTTCGAAATTTTACAACGCGCCCCTAAAATATTTAGTTATAGTTCATAAAAGCAACAATAATTTAACCTGGAAAATATTACTTTCGTTAAACTTTTTCATATAAGTTGGACTTATAGTTGGCATTATGTAATTTTGTGAAGCTTTAAGAAGATTTAGTTATTTACAAATAAATTAAAATTCATTTTGTTGTTTTTTTTTTATGAAATATCTTAAATCGTCTCCATTTTTTAGACAAAACTAAATCTTTCTTATAGAGCTCCTATATCACCTAAAGATTTTAGGAATGTTTAATAAGAACTGAACTACAGCTATTTTAATAAACAAGAAACAGGGTGTCGTATACCATGCAGCGAAACAAAGAAAATCTTGAAAATCTTTATTGATAAATGAATATTAACTTAAGACAGTTTTTCCACATCGTAAAACTTAAAGATTAAAATAACTTTTAGGACTGGAAAAACGACAAATTGGTGAAATTAATATGGGCTTATACTTTGAGAAAACTGTGGTAATCTGCTAATACTCCTGAATTTCTTTTAAACTTTTTATTTAACCGTGTAAATATTATTTATAATATGGAGATTCAACGAATCGAGTTGGAATTCAAAGAAAGAGATAGCAAAATTTTAAATCAACTGAGCGAGCTTGATCGATTCGAACGAAGTCATTTAAAGTCCACCTTAATGAACAAGGTAGTTGAATCGTAGTTCAAACTCGCTTTAAATCTGCGTATGAGCAGAGTATTTGTGAGTAGGAAACTGACAATTATTACATCTTTGGTCTGTTCTTTCATTAACATTAATTGTTCTTTTTATTAAAATTGTTACGATTTGTAATATATGCATTGTTCAAGTGTCAAATATTTACAATTTGTTACGATTTTCAACTCATATACTTAATATATGTAAATAGAAAGTATTGATTTGTCAAAATGCAACTGTTAGCTGATTTTATGGTTGCCTTTAGTGAAGTTTGGAGATAAAACAAATAAAATGCATTTTTTGCCACTTTTAGCAAGATATAAATGGATTCAGCACTACAAAAATGTATGACTAGCCACGCCGGTCTGGGAGTGTCTTTAAGGCTCTACCAAAACGGTGGACAACGAAACTTTCGTCTGTCAAATTATTTTTGCTTGGTGTTATATGCGACAACTTTGAAGCGTCACTGTAGGATCTTATTTATAGCCATACAAAATAATTTGATAGGCGAAAGTTTCGTTGCTGCTCTGTCATGTCGCACCAGCTTGATCTTCAATATTACCAAACGGCATGACACATTTGCTGTGATTTTTCAAAATACGTGCGAATAAATTTGCCTACTATAATATTTTGTTCCAAATGCCAAACGAAAGCTCTGAAATCTCAATTTTCCGGAGCAAAATTTACAAAATACAAACTTTCGGACTTTTAACAAGTTTTTGTAATCCATTAATATCGTTGCCATCCTTTAATGGAATTTGACAGTTTATGGCTTGACAGATAGGGGATACACTATATTTTAAATCATATCTAATAATATCTTCCAAATGACAACCGAAAGATCTGAAATCGCAATTTTCCGAAGCAAAATTCAAAAGATAAAAATAATGGGATTTGGAGCGGCTTATGTGATCCATTTGTCCAGTTCACGTTTCTCAGAGATTTTCTTAAGTCAAAAATCTCACCGTGTGGATATAAACAAAACGAAATTAACGCTTTTGACGAAGTAAAAGCAAGAAAGTGCATAGTATGTGCAGAAGTATGTATTAATATTCAATGAAGAGTAAAGTTGCAACTTGTCTCATGTGCTGTGTTGTGGAGTGTTCTGGAGTGTTGTGTCGCTAACACTCAAATTTCATATGAAAGGAACTATAAATGTCCCATGTATCTTGTTGTATCGAAATAACTTGTGTTCCGATTGCGCCATACCACGCTGTGAAACAGATATCTTCGGCATATCAATTAGCCTATCAAAAAGTCGCTGGTTAATGAAATATCTGCCTCCAAAAAAGTCATTCTAAATTGTTTTGAATATTCAGAATTTCCAAAAATTAGCTTCGCATGAAATAAAAGAGTTTTTTTTAGCAATAAAATATAAATATTTTTTTTAATGTGTCAAATTTATTTTCTCAACACCCTGTGCAATAATTTCGTTTAAACGAAAAAGTTCTTCGGGTAAGTGAAATAGCTGTCTATGTTGCATCTGCGCATCTGTTCTAAAGCTTATATAAAACGGTTTTACAGCGCGTAGTTCCTTAACACGAGACGTTCACAGTAGTTGTTGTGTGTTTAATTTAGTTCGACCGGTATCTTCCAACAATGTCTTTTAGGATTACGAGTATTTAAGAATTGAATCATTCCAGCCGCCTTTGGAAATAGTGGTGTACATTGGTTTCCACCAAAACAATGGAGCATCATTGAATTAAATACAGTTCTGCGAAATCCCTTTGCCAAACCGGTTATAAGAATTTGGGAAGCCAGACCCTGTGTTGTAAAAAAGTCTGGCATTGAAACTCTCGCTCTGGCAGAGCAATACGAAGAAGAGCTTTTGACTAAGCGAATTCCTGATATTCAAGAAGATACGTGGAATCCGATGCTTCATATCCATACACTGAGGATACAAAAAGGATGAGTAAAACAACAAGATCTCCGCAGGCAGATTTTAATTCTGTGTTGGACGAATGTTTATATTCAATGACAAATATTAACCTGGTATACATATAGATATACAAAAAAAACATACGGAGTGATTTGTTATTAAACCCAAACCTGGATATTTCGAGCTCAAACGTAGATTTAAATGCTCCGGATGTCATTTTGAGTGAAAAATATTTCGACAACACAAAACCATTCATGCTTAGCAACTGTTCACAAGAGTATGAAGGTGTGGTAACAACGATCATAGAAAATCAGGAAAATATCAAATAATTGACCCGATTGACAGGTGAGATTTAAAAATAAGGAGATTGAGTATATTTTAATTTTATATTTTTGTTTCATACAGTTATCACAATCACAATCCATCTAAGAATGCTGAAAATCAAGCAAGCAAAATGCCCTTATCTACCCCTACCTAAGTTGAAAATGATAAAAAGAAATTTTTTGAAGTGATTTGTAATAATATCCAAGTGACTGGCAAAAAAGAATCTACTTAGTATTTCCTACAAGAAGGAAACTATACTTCTAGGCATCGCATAAACTTAAAGTTAAATTAATAATAATTACATTATACGATTAATTAATTTTTCATTAATAATAATGTGAATTGTAAATACAATTCCTAACGTACACATTTATTTATACTTTAGTTTAAATTAATTGGTTGTGCAAAAATGCATCGAATTTTACTATTTGTTAATTGTTCATTAATAAGATTGTGAAGTGCCAATACTGTGGTCTACGTACACATTTATTAAAACTTATGTTTAGGTTTTGCAAGCAAAAATAAGTTGAATTTTACTATTAATTAGTTTTCAAGAAGCTAAGTATGTGAAGTGCAAATACTACCTATTGGCTACATATACATATGTACATTGATGTGAATTTAATTTCAATTTATTGGTTGTGTCAAAATACATTGAATTTTCCTATCTATTATTTAGGTTCTTATTATCTAAGCATATGAAGTTCAAATACCATTGTTTTTTATGAACATAAATATAAAATAGTTAATTTTATACAAATATATTGAATTGAGGGATATCTTGATGTTTTATTTAAGATTTTTGAAATCTTGCCTAAGGCAATACTCCAAACCATTATGTTTAATAAAGCTCTTGGGTCTTTCGGAAGATGTGTTTCTGGGACATGTTTATTTAAAATGCGGAGTACATCCAATTGCCGTTTGTCTGACATTGTGTTGAACCGAGAAAAATTATTATACACTTTACTATAAAGATAAGTTTGACATTTGAGACAAGATAAATGATCAAATGATTATCTTTGGATGCTTTAAAGAGGCACTTAATCAACTATTTTGGCTGCAAAGAAGCTACTTTAAAGCTAAAATAGACAAATTTGAATATGTTCGTTATCAATCGTCGTTAACATTGTTAAAGAGCATATTTATAGAGCACAAGGCTTTTATAGATTATAGAGCCTTAAACTGTTGTGAAAAGCCAATATAGAAACACACTTTTTTAACGATTTATCAGTAGCTGCAACTAATATTAAAATAGAGCTAGAGCAAGGTATTTAACTCTTTAAGAGCTATTAAGGAACATTTGAATAACTAGTAGCTCCAACGATGTTACTTGGGAATTCATATAAAATAAGATTAATTTGGTGTTTTAAAAACTAATTCATACAAAATAAGATTAATTTCATATTTTGCATGACTAACACTTCAATTTTAGGAACAGTTTGATTTTGCCCACTATTGTGAAAGAATTTATTCCTGAATCGTAGGAATTTTTTCATAAACTGCAAGCTCATTACTTACAATTTATGGAATATTTCCTTAAAGTGCAAAATATTACCGTTATACACCTATGGCTGTAGTCTGGTGTTTTAAGAACTTATTCATAAAAAACGGAACATTTTCATGTTTTGAATGACTGACTCTTTAATAGTAGGAAATAAGTCATAAACTTTGCGGTTACTATGCAATATACTTGTAATATCATATCAAGAGTTCATTTCTTGTTTGATATTATCAGTGTTAAAACGTGATCTTACAAAGTTACCAAAAAGTTTTCTTTTCCAAAGTTATTTTAAAAATACGAGTATGTATACATTTTTCAAAGTGTTGCGCATTGTGGACGACCTTAAATTTATTCAACTACTTGATTTATAAAATTTGTAAGTATTTAGTCTATAAGGAGCGAATATTTTTCATAAATTCGTTATATAATATTATTTAATTTTTCTAGATAAAAATGGATTTTGGTGTGTTGTTTGGAAATCGCCCAGGGATTGTCAGCAGATGGACAAATCAAGCCATCCGACTTAATCAATTTTTTCTACAAGTAAAACATTTAAGGAACAAGGAGATGAGGGTAATGCTGAAAAAATAGATGAAGCAGATGTCAAGGTGGTAATTTTATTTTTCTTAGTTCATACATATATATTTATTTCAAAACACATTAAACGTTAACATTAAACCTATCATTTTTGATTGCCAAAATTGCTTTTGTTTTAATGATTACTTTAAGAAAACCACGTTTAATATCCTTGACTAATTGACTTTGTTTTTTAATTTTTGTTTTAGATAATGCTGCAGTGAAATTAATGTGGTGTCTGGGTAGAATGTTATTCGCCCGAAATAATTTTTCACGAAATGTTTTTCGACTGTCGGACACCCTGTATATTTTATTTATATGTTGTACGCAATAATTTGATATTCAAAAATATATTCAATAAATAAATTGTTCTATTTTTAAATAGTTTTCTTTTCTTTTCTTTTCTTTTCTTTTCTTTTCTTTTCTTTTCTTTTCTTTTCTTTTCTTTTCTTTTCTTTTCTTTAAGTTTTCAGGTATACCATTTTCTTGAAAATAATTTGCCATCGGGGCTTTTGTATTTCAGGTGGACGTGCACGTATAATTATTTGTTCTTAACACGAATAGAAATCATTGGAAAAAAAAAGAAAAAAATCATTAGTTTTATGAAAAAATAGCTTAGGTTCCATAATTTCTTACATAAAACTAATGAAAAGATTCATACTAATATAAGAAAAGTTGCATTAAATTAATGATTGCTTCATTATTAAAAAAGAAACTTTTCTTACAATTATTGCAAGCAATCATTAAAAATAAAACTATCATTCATTTAATCAATAAAAAACGTCATAAATCTTAGGAAACTTTTCCTAGAACAAGTGTCAGAGTTTTTAAACTAATGAATAAAATCATTTAAAACACAGACCGATTTCATAAAATTAATGAAAAACATCATGAATTCCATGAATTTTTACATACATTGTCTGAAATTGCTCATACTTTTTAAGAACAATAAACATTATTTTCATGATTTTTTACATTAAAACAGTGAATCTGTTCCTTCAATTTATGTCAGAAGGTCATAAAATAAATGAAAAATATAGTAAAATTGAATGACAAAATACATGAAATTAAAGCAAAAAATTATGAATTTCATGTTTGTTTACTTACATCGAATGAAATAGTTCATATGTTTTGTGAATTATCGAGAGAATTTTTTAATGACTTCCAATCATTAATTTAATGCAGGAATCATTAATTTAAAGAACCTTTTATAGTCGTAGGAACAAATTCATAAAACGTATGCTTAGGATTTCTTTCTTTTAATGAACTCGATTCTTGGCGCGTTTTTAATGATTTTTTTCTTTAAAAACATGCAGTTTTTCCTTCGAATCATGTACCTTTTTGGTTCAGTGTACTGAACTTTATATTCTAGTTGAAGACTATAATATTGCTAACTATTACAGATTTAGATACTTTTATTCTTTGAAACAAGGAGACCCAATCTCACCACAATTCCTCGCAGCCATTTTAGAAGAATGTCTTAGAAATTAATTTGGGAAATATTGGCATAAAAATTGATGGAAAATATCATTCAAACTTTCAGTTTGCTGATGATATAATTCTGATGAGTGATAACCTTGTAGATCTCTAGAAGATGATCAAAGTCTTTATATGCTGAATGCTTGAAAGCAGTTCTACAAGTAAATGATAACAAAACGAGATTTATGACAAATTTGAGTAGAACTCCAATGTGTTTTAATGGAGAGAAGTTGTAATATGTGGAGGACAAGTAAGCTAGTTTCTTTTAACGGAAGAGAAAATAAGGAAGTCTGTTCAATAATACCGGTTTTCCGGTACTTACTTAAGAGGCCCATACATGGAATAATTACGTATCGCTGAAAATGAAGCTTGCACTAACTCAAAGGTGCAACCCTAAGAATAAGAAAATTGCAACGATTAAGAAACGTCGACATATGAATATGGACAGGTTTTAAAGCTGTTGTTTGGAAGACAAAAACGCTGAAATAGAACTGGGCAGAATGTGTCATGCAAAATTCAGATAGCAGATAGACAACAGAATGTACGGAGTGGACAACTTTTAATGGTATCGGCTAGTGGGGCGTCAACCAGAAAGATGGAGAGATGAGCTTAATACTTTCGACAGGCTATGGTTCCAATCATCATCTAGCAGAGTGTTTTTCAAACTTTTTGAGTACGCGACCTTTTTGCTAGTAACAAAATTTTGGCGACCCCCCATTATAATGTGTCAGTTTTTAAAAAGCTACATACGAGTACACTGAACCCCTTCCAAGCCCGGTATAATTACACAAGATTTTACTTATTCGCGATGAAATTTTCTCCCGTACTGCAAAAAAAACATTGTAGCAGGTCTTACAGTAATTTTCATTTCTTTGAATTCTTAAGTGCGCACCAGAATTGTCATTTTTGTTTGTTTGTCATTTTTTTTCTTTTGCTACCTACCTACATACATATTGTAATTTTGATTTACTGTTTTGTTTGATACATCCTTTTTGTTTTAAAATTTGTTTTAAGTGCCAATGAGAAAGCGTTGTTAGCTAGCTATCAAGTAGAATACCGAGTCGTCAGAGCAGGGAAGCCTCATACAATTGCTGAGAATCTTATTTTGCCTGTGGCCTTGATATGGTTGAAATTAGGAGAGAGTGGGACACATTTGAACACTTTTTGCTTTCCAGACTGATAAAACCTAAAATATTAGAGCAATTGGCCCGATATTTTACTCACATTGAACAGTGGTTAAAATTTTAAATTACTTTTAAAAAAGAGTAATAAAGAAAAATTTTATAAGCATTGTTTAAATGTGCCCCACTCTCCCCTATTATTGGCGGGCAAACAGGAGGCCGATAAACTTAAAAATATACCACTTTCTGACAATACAATTGAGCGGAGAATAAGTGACATGGCCGTTGACATTCAAGAACCATTAATTGAAAAATTCAAGAAGAGTCCAAATTTTGCCTTGCAACTGGATGAATCTACTGATGTTTTAGACTGTGCACAGTGGCATTTGTTCGTTTTGAAGCAGGAAAACATTGAAGAAGAAATTTTATTTTGCAAAGCTCTTCCTGCTCATAATACGGGCCAGTTTTTGTACGATATGTTTTTTAGATAGCTCTCGCAACTATGAGATTGATTGGAAAAAATGTTTTGACGGGCAACAAAATCCACAAATTCTGGCATTCAAGGTGTTACCTTCTGAATTAAATGATGTGCTTAAAGATGTGATTAGAGTTGTGAACTCTATTAAAGGCAAAGCCTTGCAAAGTCAGCTATTTAAGATCCTATGTGATGAAATGGGTTCACTCCATCAAAATCTTCTTTTTCACACAGAGGTCAGATGGCTGTCAAAAGGAAAAGTATTGACACGACTTTTGGAATGGAAAGGCGAATTATTGATGTTCTTACAAGATTCAAAATCTGGAAATTCGGATTTTTTCTGCCTCTTAAAATTATCATTTCTTGCTGATCTTTTCAACCACTTAAACATATTGAATAAGAACCTCCAAGGGAGAGAAGAAAGCATTAAAACTGCCAAAGATAAAATCAAAGGATTCCTTGCAAAACTTTGTTTGTGGTCAGAGTCTTTACAAACAAACAGTTTTGATTATTTTCCCTGCTTTCAAAAGATCCTCGAAGAAATTTCATCAGATGAATCGATATCATTAAGCTCTCATATTCATCTCATATTATACAGAGTTTGCATAATTTAGAAAAGAAACTATTAAGTTACTTCCCGGAACTCGATTCTGAAAGTGGAGTTAAATCCTTTTTTGAATATGTCAGTCAAACTTGCTGTAAAGATGAAATAAAATCTTATAGATTCAGCTGCAGATGGCATACTGAGAATGGAATTCATTTTGAAAACGATTGAAAATTTCTGGATAAAGAGAAGAGAAGAGAAGAGGAGAGTATCCTGAGCTCACAAACGAGGCTTTGAAGTTGTTACTGCCATTCGTCACTTCAAAACTGTGTGAAGTCACATTCTCTTCAATATTTAACATTAAACTAAAAAACAAAACCGACTAAATTTGGGAAATGATTTAATCTTAAAAGTGTCAAAAACTAATCCAAGATTTCAACGTTTATTAAAAAATAAACAGGCACAAATTATGTTGCACTAAAATTTTTTTGTTTTATTCAATTTTTTTAGCACAGGACTTTTGTTTATCAATACTACCGGCTTGCGACCGCGACCCCCTAAGGACCCCCCTAGGGGGTCGCGACCCACAGTTTGAAAAACACTGATCTAGCAAAAACAATTGGAGAATAATTGAGGAGGCTTTTGCCCGTGCATAACCTTATTTATTTTTAAAACTATTTTGTAAGCAGTTTACTAACTACCTTTTGCTGGGTTTGCTTTAAGAAAACTCGTTTTCAAAAAAATTGTATGGAGTATAACTTCAACTACTTAAAATTTCTTCTTTACGAAAATTGAACGAATTTCGTCAGTTTTATATCAAAAATACAACTAAAGTGATTATAAAAAAGATATTGGTATATCTGAAGGAAAAAAATACTTCATTTTGTTAGTTTTAATGTAAGCTAAATATCAGATACTTATTTACCAAAAATTTTTAAGTCGTTCTTGATAAAATTTTAACGAAAGGTTTATATAAAGATTGTTCTTATTCGAACCAAAAGTCAAACACTCTCTCTACTTAATTTATAATTTAATAATTTTTTTTTTATTATAACTTATGCAAGAAAAACAATCAAAAATAAAATGCACGACTGGGCACACGGACATGCTTTTATGTAAAAGACTAAGAATTAAAAAAATGAATGTTTTAAAGAAAAACTGTTCATAATTATAAAATTCATTTTTTAAAGACTAAAACAACTCCTTTAGTGGTTGGAGCTTAAGACAGGATGCTATGTGATTCAAGCAAATATTAGCTTATGCAAGAACAAAAATTATAAGCTGTAGCGGTTTCTTAAAAAAATAAGCTTTTTTTTTGCAAATTTTGTAAAACATTCTTAAGAAAAAATTATGGTACGCCAACTTAAAGTTTTTATTATTCGCATCCGTTGTAAAACGAAATTATGAAATTCGTCGGATGAACTACATTGTCGATTCTTAAAATTACCTCATCATTTATGAACTTTCGTACCGACACTGTCAGCTACAGACATTTAGCTAACGGCCTAGGCTTTGATAATAGCATCTCTATGGATCAACGAAATCAAGCATCGTTGTGCGTGGTTAGTACTTCAATACCAATCCTGTGCATTTTTTTTAGATTTCTGACTCTCCGTCTGCGTTGTTAGTTGTGCGTTTTCTATTAATATTTTTTAAACAAACACTTTAGCATTCAGTATGATAAAGTATGATAAGCTTTTGACTTACATTTTTGTGTTTTCCATTGTTTATTTTTCGTTTAATCAAAAATTCACTTTAGATTCGTCTCGAAATTGGTGCGAATATAAATGATAGAAATTGTATGGATGCGAATTGATTGCGAATTCAGTAATACCATATAAGTTGAACAACATGTCGGTGGTGCAGTATTTGTTACCGACATTCATTCAACTTTCATTCGTCGGATTCAGTAATAGCAAAAGTTTGGAAATGGAAATTAATAATAAAATTAAAGTCTTGAAATGCAATGGCGCAAAATCTAAAACCTTTAAAACCTACTCTAAATCAATTTTAGAATGGCAGTCGACTGTAAATATTATGTATGAAACGAGGACCGAATTTTTGTTAATTTTAAAGGACATAAACTATACTTTAACGTTAAAGAGCTCGTCTAACTTTAACAGCAACAAATAGCTAGTTTATCTTTCAAGAGTACACTTTATCCATATTGACAATGGTCATTTCATACAAAAGCAAATCGAAGTAAAAATGTTTACTGATGTTTTATTTGATTTTTTAAAAGATGTGCTTTGTAAACTGAATCACTAAGGCCCGTTTTTTTTCACTCGGAGTTGAACATAACTTGAGGATTTTTATTTTCAACTCGTGATTTTGTTTTTATTCACTCAAAGTTGACGTTTTCAACTCTCGATTTTCAACTCTAGAGTTGGTCAACTTTAGATTTTCTCAACTCCCGGAATAAGTAGAAGTTGATTGAGCAAACTAGAGAGTTGACATGAAACATTGTTTTTTTTTTTTTTTCAAATAAAATACATGCATTTTGTTTCGAAAGTTTGTTTGCTTCAATTTTCACGATAGAAAATTAAAGAAACATTGTATTAATGTTCCGCAGCAATTATTTCTGGAAAAAGTGTCCATCAACTTCGTCAAGCAGTAAAAGTGATAATACAATAAGACAATACAAGATGTTGCCGCTCATTGGAGTTAAAAAGTACTCGTAGGACGACCGTGACTTCATCTACCGCTTTGGTATTTTAAAACCAGACAGCAATGATGTTGCTAGACTTGATAAAGGATTCACTTCCTTCCGACAAGAGACGGTAATAGTCTTAAAATAGCCGTGACTTTAAAACTTAAGTTCCCTTTTAAATATATCTTGTGAATTGTGGACAATCACAAAATTATTGGTAGCACTACGATTTTATGCACTCGGATCAATGCAATTGATTTTTCTTCAGTAAAGTAAGCATTTCCAGCGTCCATCACATTCTGAAACGAGTGTCGAAAGCAATTGTCAATCTAGCACCACGGTTAATTCGAATGCCGGAAACGCATGAGGAAAAGCTTGAAGCATCACGAGGCTTTTTCGCTAAAGCCAAGTTTCGTAGGCCAATTAGTGCAATTGATTGTACAAATGTCCGAATGCAATCACCAGGCGGAAGTGGTGCAGAAACCTTAAGGAATCGCAAGGAATGATTTTCTCTAAATGTGCCTTCGCGAATTTAAAAATAAATCATATTGTAGCTAGCTGGCAGGTTTTATTAGTTTTTTATTTATACAAATAATATATAAAACATTAAGTTTTAGCAAGTGCATTAATATGTTTATTACATTGAGCTCAGCACATGACCAAAACATTTTTAACTTATCACGATTGAACAGTAGATTTGAAAGAGGTGAATTTACTCTCTTGGGGACTCAGGCTATTTAAATACAAGTTATCCAGAAATACCCGAATTTGTTGATATGGTGGCTTCCACAAATAAACCATCAACAATTCCATACAATACAAAACGTTCCCAACTTATTTTCACCCACGGTAGATAGAGAAAAACATATTTTATTGCAATAATCACACAAAAACGGAATTTTATTGACCGAATAAACTCAAATTTAATTTTGAAAATGACAGTTTGTATATTATTTTAACAAATATCCCAGGGATATTTTTCAAATCACAAGTTGAACAACTTTAGATTTTCAACTCGGGAGTTGAGAAAACAATTAGTGGAAAAAAAGAAATTTCAACTTGCGTTTCAACTCTCAAGTTGACGGCAACTCTCAAGTCGGTAAACTCGAGAGTTTGCCTCAAGTTGAGCAATAGTGAAAAAAATGGCCCTAAATATTAGAAATTCGAAACAATCGTACAAAAGTGCTCTACGATCAACAAATCTGTACATACAAGTGTACATTTATTATGGATGCATGCCGAGACGAGTATAACCAAATGAATTTGCACCTTGCAACAAAAAAATTCAGTTTTTATGCTGCGAATTAGCGATATATACTTCATTTCGATCTTAAATAATGTAAATAACTTATTATAAACAATCAAAATTTGTACCGAGGTAGTACATAATATAAAAAAAAATAATAATAATAATGTCCGTAGTCAGACTATTAAATTAATCTCACTGTCGTACCTGGGCGAAACGAACCTTGGAGTTGAGGTCACTTGAGTTTCTAATTGATTTAAATTTGAACAACAGTTCAACCCTTCTAGAAGATATCCTAAGATGGTGTCGATGACCAAGTTTCGTATATTCAAGAAAACTTACCTTTCTTTTCAATATACACGTTCCTTACAAAACAAAAACTTTTAAATGCAACGACCATTCTTAATTTAACATAAATAAAATGCACGACTGGATCGCACGAACTTGCTCTTATGTAAAAGTACTTTGGAATTTAAGATACATTTTATAAATATAAAACATGGATTTAATGAGATAATAATGTTCAAATGCATAAAATTGCCGTCTGGTTTCCGGAAAAGTATGAATTTATGCAAATAAACTTTAAAAAAACGTTTTATTATTAAATAAACTTTTTATATAAGAAATTTCTTTTAAATTTTTCAATGTGGGATGCAAATTTTAAGTATTAAATAATATTGATTTTAGGAAATAATTTCAAAAAATAATCGTTCATAGGTTTTGAAGATATTGATTTAAAAAAAAAAAAATTTTTTTCAAAAAAACCCAACAAATATTTTTTCGAATATTTTTATATACAATATTATTTTAAACTTACGGGGACTCCTGGTGAAAATTTTGGGTTAAGATCCTTAGAGCCGTTAATGAGAAAGTCGAAAATAAAAAAAACGGGTCGATGGCAGGTACCCTAATAATATTTTGCCCCAAAATTTTGTGTGACCAAAATGTAGCTTATGTTCAAAATATCACACCTAATTTTTTTTATCAAAATCGTTATAGCCGTTTTCGAGATAAATAAGATTTTGCATTACGGGTGTATGGGGGGTACCGTTAGTTTTAGAGCTAAAAAAAAAATTCAATTTGTCCTCTAGGGAATCACCGAAGACCCTTAACTACCGAGTTTGAAGAAAATACCTCCAGTAGTTTAGGCTGTAGTTCGAGGTACAGACATACAGATATACAGACATACAGACATACAGACATACAGACATACAGACAGACAGACGGAATTGTCGGACCCACTTTTTTCGTCTTCGCTATCATCGTAATGTCAACTTTGATCAAAATCTCGAGTTCGATTTTTTTTCCAAATGCAGAACTTGCCCTATAGTATCTACCTATATATCACAAGTAAAAATATTAATATGGAATTTAGCTTACAAAGCTTGGAAACATTTTAGAATCAAAGAATTTCATAAGGCCTATACTGACATGAGGAATAAAGTCGTACTTCAGATCAATGAATATAAGAAACGTTTCTATGCTCCTCGAAATAATCCTATACTAGCCCTTCATAGACTTTGGAAAAATTTAAAAGAAATTGGGCTTCAACTAACATTGATCGCGATGAGCTGAACAATAATTTTACATCCCTATCATCGCTAGAGTGTAATGATAGCGCAGATACATATGTCTGGATTTAAAAAAAAAAACGACAGTTGTTCTTCAAACTGGATTTATCTTCTCAGAAAAACGCTTATGAAAAGTTTGATATTTCTATAAAAAGTCAACACTAAAACTTTTACAATTGTATATTCAAAAAGTCAACAACTTATAATTAGCTTGAGGCAGATGCAAATGTAATTCAAATTTAATTTAAATTAATCTGCAAAATAGAAATTTAAATGATGTCAATGGAAAAGCTAAACGATCGTTGAACTTTTGTGGAAGAGGTCAGGTAAGTCTCGTAATGATTGTCGTTCTAATGACATTAATCATTTATATAAATATAATGCAATGAACTAACAAGAGTTCTCCAAGATTAACTTCATATTAGAAGTTATGAAATATTCTACATCAATGAATTATTTCTGCCGGACAAATTATTCCACATTCCTGTTATTCAGTTAAAGTTGTTGGTTCTTTAGAATGATATAATAGGCGTTTCTAATCGAGCGTGCCTACCTCATGGTGTGGTGGTATTAATAATTTTATAATAATTTAAATAATTAATATTGATGATATTAAAATGAAATGAAATGATCAACAAGCAATAATTGTTATTTTTTTGCTGATAGCTTTCAAAACACGTATAGTTCTAGTCATAGTTCATAATGTTCAATAAAAAACAAACTGAAATTTTTGGAAGAATTGACAAACAAATGAAAATAGGTTCTCACCTATGTATAATTCATCAGCTCAACTCATTCAAATTTAAATATTCACATTTAATGGTGATTAGTCAAATTATTTCTATGTCTTTATTCTGAATTAATAATTTTGATATTGGGATTTTTGTTGGCAGCTTATGTTTAAAGACTTGCGATTTATTGAAACCCCACATAAAAAAATCTTACTAAGTCAATTCACACGATATCGTTGACCAGTTCACTCTCTCTTCTTGAGATAAACATATCCTTAAATTGGTAATGTAAAATGTACATTCTGGCATTAGCAGTGTGGCATGTGGCACGACCGTATTCGAACCACATTTTGTTCACATCCATAGAATCGAACTTAGAATGGGAAAATTGGTCATCATCAAACAGTGACTTTCTTGGGATGGAGAACCGATTGGTGAACCTAATTGGGATTGACATCGTTTCAAATCTTACGATTTTGCTTGATGACGTACCCACTTATTCAAAAATGGGTCCTGTCGCTGAAAATGATTGTTTTTTTCTTGCTTAAACCGGTGTCTGTCAATGGCTTCTATTTAATAAATAAATAAATCTGGTGGTGCAACAGCTCGGAGTGAACCAGGACCTATAGTGACTTACAACTTTCAACCATTCCTGGGTGCGTGTTACCAGGAACGGAGGGGACCTACAATTTTCTGCTGATTCCGAACGGCTAATGAGCAGCACTTTCCATGACAAGAGATACTCTTGGAGAATTTGTCAATTCGTCGCAAGAGGCAGTACACCCCTGAAAATCGAGAATCGAACTCGAGACCTTCCGCATGAGAGTCCAACGCACTAACCATTATGCCAAGGGGTACTACAAATGGCTTTCATTTACTCTTGTGATTTGTCTGAACAAATTTAAAGGCAGGAAAATTAACAACATATAAATTAACAATGTTGTCACGAACTGTCAAAATCTACTCATCCCTATAATTTAAACTGTGCATTCTTTTTTTTTTATATTATACGCGCACTCAAGGAGTTATGAATACCCTTAAAATGTTAACCACAGTGCGAGCAATTAGGAAAGGATAGGAAAGGAGATACCGATGCACATTGGTTTTGAGTGTCTGCACATTGTAATGACTGGGAAATGCTAAGCCGGGTAAAGCATTCCACATTCGTGTAGTGCGGCTAAAAAAAGAATCTCTCTACTTGACAGTACGTCCGAAGTTGGGATCAAGGGTAAACTGATGAGCATTCCCAAAAGTGCGAGTATTACGGTTGAATTGTTTAAGGGGAAGAATGCAACTGACTATTTCCTTAGAGCACTCTTTATGAAAATAGCGGTAAAATAATGATAGACATGAAAGATTGCGGCGGTGCTTGAGAGATACAAATGTTTCAGTTGGACAGATGTTGCTTATCATTTTTAGAGCTTTCTGTTGAATTCTGTCCAAAAGAATAAAGTCCAGATATGGGAATTGTATTCGAGCTTTGGACGAATGTAGGCCTTATAGATAACAGTCATATCAGAAGGGTTAAAAAACTTCTTGCATCTTCGGAGAAAACCTAAACACTTAGCAGCGCTTTTGGCAACGTCACATATGTGATAATTCCTTATATTTTCGTCTCATTTAGTTACTATAAAGTAAAAGCCTGCTTCAGCAAAGGTTGGGACAGTTCATAGAGAACCAGCACCGTCTGAGTTACACCTCGCTACCGATTCTATATCAAACGGCTAAGATGAAAGGCACTCTTTCATTTCTCGAGTCCTTGCAGTACCATTGAGAAAATTCTTTTAAATGGCATAACCATGTGCTTTAATTAGCTGGGTGACAGTCCAACAGAAATATCAGTTTGACCAAGGGATACTAGAACACTTTGTGATGCCTCCCAAATTTATAAAACGAACAGAAACAATCAGTCGCTTGTTCCAACCGATTTCAATTTGTATTTCTTTTCTCCAACAGGGCCTTGTAGCTAGATATCACTTTAAGTCTACTGAAAATATATTCCGCTTCAAAATTAAAGTTGACAGTATTAGACTACCTAAAATGAATAAGATACAAAATGCGATAAATAGCTATCAATGCTAAACTTCTTCAAGTGTGTTGATCCATATTTTACAATTTCCAATAATATTTGAAATGATTCAACGAATTAAACAATTTCGATGAAATCCCCCAATCACCCACTTAAGATCCTATAATAATAACATGATTACAATAACTTTGATTAATAGCATCTTTCATGGTCCATAAAAAACAAATCAACCATATTTACTAGCATCGTCCTCAAAACGTTCTCTATTGCATCCTCCCCCTGTTGTAATTGATAATAATGTATTTACTTATACGATGGGGAGCATTTTCAACACTTCAATCTGTTGAATCTATTTGGGGGATGGATAAACGCCTTCATAATATCATCCCCACAACTATAGTTCAGCTATGTTAAATCTCTGCAGAAAATGCTTTTCCTCCCAAGGGTGCAATCCATTTGCAGCCCCCAAAATAAAAACAAAACTTCTCCAATCTTTGGGGTAGTTACTTGTCATCTTGTGTATTCTCCCCTCATATCTGCCCATGAAATATATCAGGCTGAAGAATCATCGAATAAAAGATGTCCTTTAACTGCTGACAGTTGGAAATCACCTGAAAATTATTCGCCTGTTCGGCACTTTTTCCCCATGTGGTACTTATTTCGTCTTTGTGTAAAATTCATTTACATTTCATGTGCAAATTCGTTTTTCATCAAGAAGACGCCTTTGTTCGAATATTTGCCTTTCAGCAGCTACCAAACACCGCTTTTCATTGTAGCTACATACTTAGCTCTTCAATCGAAAAGGATTTTAAAGAAAGACGAATCACTTAAATCGTCCTGCCATCAAAAATCTCATCTTATGTTCCAAGAAACGACAAAAAAAAAAACCAAAACTGAAAACAGAAAACTTATCAAAAGTCAGTTTATACTTTCAGTCTTAACAGAAAGAGATTCCTTTCTGCTGATCGATTTGATTCGCAATTTGATTCATTTGCGATTCTAGGCGCTTTAATTGAATTTTTCCATTTTATTCCGACTTTGGATGATGCTCGATTCGATGATGATGATGATGGGATTCTAAAGACGCCAAGGACTCGTTCGGTCGGTCGTTCCATTCATCAGGGTTTCGGATAGGGCAGAGTGGGTACCTACATAAGTAATAGTCTTAGAAAGTAGGTGTATATGTGTAGTACCTACAATGAAGGCGGAAAGTATTACCAGAGCGATATCCTGTATATGAGATGTTCCCTGATTTTAGTATCAAAGCGATGTAATTTAATGGATTGAATTGGAAACTTTCTCATTTTCTCGTTGCGCTACTATAGAGAGATAAAAGAGGAGGAAATTCAGTATTCAGTCAGTCAGTGAGTCGAGTCGAGTTGAGTCTCGAGACCTTTTTCTTTTACTATACTTACTTGATTTTATTGGGTAAAAAGAGAGTGCGGGCGCATACAAACTCACCGAGAAGAAGATTTCCTTTGTGCCAAAAAGATCCGGACAAAATGAATGCAGAGGTTTTCATTAATTTATTTTTAAAGAATTTCATTTCGAAAGCTAAATCATTTGAGAGTTTTTCGTTTTGTTAAGAGTACAAATTCACTATGAAAAAAAAAACACTCACACACAGATAAAGAAATTTCTTTCTTACTTTTGCGGATTTGTTTGTGCTTAAGGGTCTTGCAAACTTTGTTCCCCAAAAAAGCAGTTAGAGAATTTAAATTAAGGCATTCGATTTCTCTGGCGTTACAAATTGAATACAAACAGAAGTAGAATTGTAAAATCATAGTAATTTATTGATATTGAAGGCTCTATGATGAGGCATAATAAGGCACTTAAGAAAGTAGGGGGATTTTGTTTTATATGTTAAGAACTTTACTTGGGATTTAGAAATCTCGGAGCTATGGTTATATTTTCGATTTGGCAAGGGTGGTTTCGAAATTGCACCAGATTTAGTTCATATTCTACGACATGTATTCAAGTTTAGATATTTTTAGTGGACCTTTTCCTAAGCAATCAAAACGTGCTGGTATTTTTATGTCAAAACTATCGGACTAATTGTGAACGACTTTCTCCCATCAACAAAATATGTATTTGTTTTTCTTTTTTCAAACATATCAATAAGTTGATCATACTGTTAATTTGACAAGTAAATACAAATCAACTTTTTTGTCAAATATACAGAAATTGTTGATGAATTCTGCACAGCTAGTAATTTACTCAGTTGTAAGTTAACAAGTGGAAACATTGATATGAAATCATTAGAGTTTGCTCCTGAAACTCGCTGGGCTTTACACGAGCATTCCTAATTTGTTGATGAATTTCTACACATGTAACTAAAGAAGAAGTGTTCAATGCGGTGCTGCATAAAAAGACCAAATCTACTAGCGAGCTCAATGAGCAAGACAGAGAAAGTTCAACAATTGCTTCTCAGAAGGAAAAAGAAGTAGCATAAGAAAAACCCGCCGAAGGAAACAGATGGTTGCTAAAACATCAGGAATAAAGTACTAAAGTTTTTTTTCAAAATTAAAAAAAAAAAGTCTTAAGGATACAACGCCTAAACTGAAGCTTACAAGGTCAATTAAGGGAACTTCGCATGTTTACGAGTAACAACGATGATGAATCAAATTTCGCTTTCAGACGAACTGTAGTTCAGCTCAAACTACGTAGATCCCATTCTGTCAAACGAAGTATTAAGACACCTTTAAGACTTGTGCTCAAGAAATGCAATTAATTTTGGTTGAATGCTTAACCCTCATGTGAGGCATTGAGAGCAGAAGTGGCATAACCCTCATTTGTTTCAATTTCGACTTTAAAATCCACAATGGCGTAACTTATATTTGCTCATAAATCAATAGAAAAATGCTGAAACATTGTTTCTGCACGGAACTTTTCCTAGAGCAGAAATGGTGTAACCCACTTACGCCACTTCTGTGCTAGTGCAATTTGAAATGAGTAGATTTTAAACACATTTACGTCAATCATACTCGTAGTATGGTATGCAAAACATCATTGTCAATGTTGTGTGGTCTTTGCTTCTTGTGTGGTGTTAGCAATAGCATTTACACCCGCCATAAGTCGGAGCGAAAATTTTTATTCCCTGACCTTAACATATCTAAAATGTTCAATTTGTATAAGAATTCTTACACCAGTCCTGTTTCAGAGTACGTATTCCGGCAGACTTTTAATCGTGATTTTAACCTTTCATTCCATACTCCAATAAAGAATTCTTGTAAGAAGTATGACTTTTTGAACAATAAACTAAAGTTTGTGACTGATTACGAGAAACCTCAAATACAAATTGAACATGAACTTCATCTTAGAAAAGTGGATTCGGTTAGAAATGGCATGAGAGATGACGCAACACGAGCAAAGGAATCTGACACTTCTGTGATTGCATTTGATCTCATGAAGACCTTACCCACTCGAGTCATTTCAACGGGTGTGTGCTATTACAAGAGGCAACTTTGGACATACTGTCCATGACTTGGTAAGAAACAAAGCTTACATGTATATTTAGCAGAAAGAAGGATCCATTTAAAATTATTGTTATGGATGGATCTATGATGTTTTCGACGAAAAAATTGGAAAAGAATAAAAAAAATCCGAAAATGAATGTAAATAAAGGGAAGGTGGAATGGCTTAAGATTCTATGGCTAAAATTTCTGAAAGAGACACCTTTCAATATTTTTTACAAGTACAGTAATAACGAAAACGTGCTTTTTGATACTGTGATTTTGAAAAAAAGAACACCTGCACTCATCACAGATCTCGAACTATTGTTTCCAAAAGGGAATGCCGTAAATGAATCATAAAACAAAGACTTATTCGAGTTACTTAATTTTATCCCACCGAATTATCACGACTTTTATAAAAAATTGAAAACTGTTTCTATGGACAGAGACGTTGGTAGTGATGGGTAGGACACGAATTTGAAATGAGTTTGTATGAGGTACTCATTTTTTGAAATGAGGTGGTACTTTGTCCCACCTCAAATGTCCCATGGTACATACCTATTTAAATGGATATTTTGAAATTCGAAATTAAACAATGCGTATTTTTTTAATAGTATATATTTTTTCCAAAAACAGTTAGTTTTTAAAATTGCATTAAATAAAAAGGTTACAAAAATTAAATATCAATAAATATAATATATTTAATTAAATATCCTTGATACAAAACACTTTATTTTAAAATAAAACATTTAAAAACAAAATTAAAAAAGTGTTAGTTTTTAACAGAAATAAAGTTTAAAATAAGTGAATATAAAAAGATATAATAAAAAAATTAACCTAAAAAAAAGTTTAAAAGAAAAAGTGTTTTTAAATTTTATTTAAGTTATTTAAAGAAAACAAAAGCATTTAATAAAAAGATAAACACAAAAAGATATTTTTTTAACAAAAACACAAATATTTTATCACATTCAAAATAAATTGAATCTAATATCTAAGTTTAAAAAAATACATCATTACATTTTTGCATTTAAAAACAATATTTGTCCTACTTTCTTCCCACTCAACATTTTTATTCTGTTAAGACCTGTTCTGATCACTTTTGATTACAGGACACTGGTTAAATACAACACTAATGACTCTTCACGTACGCAAACTCAGCACAATTGATTGATTGATTTTTTTTTTTCAATTCTCATATTTGATCTTGATCTCTAAACCCTAGTCTCTTTTTTCTAACACTAAAAACAAAACAAAACAAATAAAAGGAATGCACTTGCATTTGCATATCAAAAACGAAAATTCCTACTCCTTCAAAAATTAACAAAACCTCCTACTCCAAACTGTAAAAAAAACCTCCTTTCTTTTTTAACCCTTTGATTGTATAATTTTCGATAATGCTTCATACCTATCTTCATTGTTTGTTACATTGTAGTCAGTGCAACATTCATTCATTCATAAGTCCCACTCATTACCTCTTCTCATTTTGTCTCCTCAAACAGATGCAAAAGAACTCAATTGCTCAATCCTAAATGACAAATGTCCTAGTCTGGTACAAAGTCCCAGCCTGGTACAAAGTCCTAGCCTGGTACAAAGTCCCATCCTGGTACAAAGTTCCAGTCTGATACAAAAACCCAGCCTGCGACAATGTCACGAATTTTGTTTGAATGGGACGTTTGAGTAAAAAGTATTCAACAAGACAACAACTCAACTCACAACACATTCATTCATTTCATTTAAAATCCTCATCTTCCACAAACCTCATTCTATTTCCATTGGTTTGATCTTTGGTGGGTAGAGAGTTTGAGGCCTATTCCTCCTTTCATACAATTAACTACAATACAACTTCATTCTGCATCAGTCTCAGTCTTAGTATCAGGCCGATGAGTGAGATGCTCGATACGAATAGTGTTTTTTTCCATGAAAGAGAAAAGAGAAATATTTTTCGTTGCTTTTGTGGTGAGGTGTGAGGTAATACATTTTTTCGTTTTGAGGTGATGGGACATTTCAGATTGGTGTATGGGACATTTTGTATTGCCTCATGTATGAGGTACACATCACTAGACGTTGGGCTGGTTGAGTACGTAGGTGACGATGAAGAATGAAAGTACCTATCATAGTAGTGTAAACTTAAACTTAACTTTCTAACAGTTTTGTAGTTAAAAGCGATAATAATTCTTTTTTTCATAACGTGTTTTTCAAATTATTGGTGTAACCAACTTTCTTTTTTAACTTTATGGTATTCCCAGTATCCAAGAAGCAGTAGTGGTGTAACCCACATAAAATCCAGTAATTAATAATTTAAAGAGAAGATTAAAATTAAATTAAATAAAATAGAAGAGAAGATTAAGGTCTTAAATATAAGATATCCCACTAGTTAAGCCATAACTGAAGTTTATTAACTATTATTTTAAATAGGAAGCTAATAACAAACATTTCTTTTTCGTTAACTTTTTAAACCGTGATTTTCTCAATAAGTAAATATTGTGGTTACGCCACTTCTGCTCTTAATACCTCATGTTTTCACTATATTAACCTTTCATATTCGAAGGAGTTCGACTGGCGTGTTCAACATTGTGTCCTTTAAAAGAAACTTGAGGTGTTCTGCTTACATTCTTCGCTCCTTAAGTGGATAACAAGTTGTTTATAAGTTAGAAAATATACTGTCAAAATTGGTAATATATATATTTTTTTTTTTCGTGGGTAGGTGAAGAATCTTCATAGACACTATGAGCACGGTACTCATAGCAGTGTAAGATTCTTACTCACTAAAAAACACCTCCCTTCTGTTCGTGCGACTACAACTAAGTTACCTTATGAAGTAGTTTTAATTTCATAATATAATCACAGGTAGCTACCCACTGAGAGGACCTGCTGATACCGCATTTGAAAGCGGACGCTAGGTCGAACGGTCTCGTTATTTGAAGTCGGCGCACAAGGCTTGTCTCATCAATTGTTTGTCGAATAATTCTATTGCTATGTTCATTTAAGTGAGTTCGTAGCTTACCAGCGAAAACTGCTATTTCATCTTCAACAGTTGGTAATCGTAAGTCTCTGTGTAAACCACTGTTTCTAATCTACCACAGAGCATTAACGATTTCTCTGAAAACTTTGCCCTGATAATATTGTAATAGTTGTCTATTGCTTGGTTTAGTACAACCCCAAAGTTGTATACCGCACGTCCATACTGATTTTATCACTTGCTTATAGATAAGCAATTTATTGTAGATGCTGAGTTTGGAGTATCTTTCAATAAGCCAATTCATTTCACGTCCAGTGTCATTCCTAGGTACTTTGCTTTTGCTTCATTAGCATATGGTATTTGCACAGAATTAATGTAGGTAAGTGGGCAGATTGGTAATTTTTTTGTAAGTAAAATTAATATATTTATGTTGATTTGGACTCATTAAGAACAATTCGCCATTTCTTAGTCCATACCGAAATTTTATATAGAGCTCGTTGAAGCTTCTCGGTTGCAGATTCAACTGAACCGGATATTACAAGTATAGCCGTATCGTCAGCAAAAGTACCTATTATGGTATCTCCTTCTTGAGGAATATCGCTATTCTATAGTACGAATAGAATCGGACCGAGAACACTTCCCTGGGGAACACCAGCATTGATTGAAATAGTCTATTTTCGAGGTTGGACTCAAGGATGTAATATATTTGATTCGGAAAGACCTGCCGCAGTTTAAACTTAAGGCCATCGTGCCAGACCTTGTCAAAGGCTTAAGAGACGTCTATAAATGCGCTTGAACATACATTTTTTCCCTCTAGTGATTTCTCAATTTTATTCTGTACACCTGATCAATTGTTGAGTGGCTTTTCGGGAAACCAAATTGATGGTCAGGAATAAGCCGCTTTTCTTCGATAATAGGTGTGATGCTTTTTCTTCGTGGCTGAGGTAAAACTCGTCGGTGTCCAGGGTTCTTCCCAAAGAAGCAACAAACTTGGGTTTGGAGGGTCTAAAGCTCCGAATGAAATAATGTTTTTAATACTCCAAAACTTTCAATTACTTTATTTGGCTTCGTACACGGTATTTCATATACTTTTATTAACAATATTTCTTTTCTTAAAATAAATAACACGGTACTTCATATACTACAGTATTCATAAGCTTAAATAAATAACACGATATTTCATATAATGTGTCCCTTGCACACAACCTAGGGAAATAAACGGGTGGAACTCTAAAAAGAGAACCTGTCCAGTGAGCTACCTTGAAGAGGAGATCAGAGGAAAGAAACGGTCGGGAACCTTATCGGAAGCCCTGTGTCCCTAGCACGCAACCTAGGGAAATAAACGGGTGGAACTCTAAAAAGAGAACCTGTCCAGTGAGCTTCCTTGAAGAGGAACCCAAAGGAAATAAACGGTCGAGAATTCTTATAGAAAACTCTTGTCCCTAGTACGCAACCTAGGGAAATAAACGGGTGGAACTCTATAAAGAGAACCTGTCCAATGAGCTGCCTTGAAGAGGAGATCAAAGGAAAGAAACGGATTCGGGAACCTTATCTGAAGCCCTGTGTCCCTAGCACGCAACCTAGGGAAATAAACGGGTGGAACTCTAAAAAGAGAACCTGTCCAGTGAGCTTCCTTGAAGAGGAACCCAAAGGAAATAAACGGTCGAGAATTCTTATAGAAAACTCTTGTCCCTAGTACGCAACCTAGGGAAATAAACGGGTGGAACTCTATAAAGAGAACCTGTCCAATGAGCTGCCTTGAAGAGGAGATCAAAGGAAAGAAACGGATTCGGGAACCTTATCGGAAGCCCTGTGTCCCTAGCACGCAACCTAGGGAAATAAACGGGTGGAACTCTAAAAAGAGAACCTGTCCAGTGAGCTTCCTTGAAGAGGAACCCAAAGGAAATAAACGGTCGAGAATTCTTATAGAAAACTCTTGTCCCTAGCACGCAACCTAGGGAAATAAACGGGTGGAACTCTAAAAAGAGAACCTGTCCAATGAGCTGCCTTGAAGAGGAGATCAAAGGAAAGAAACGGGTTGGTTTAGTAAATAATAATACTCTTAATAATAATGATAATAATAATAAATATTCCCCCACTCTAGCTAATACTCCTAATAATCCTTAAACTTGTCCTACTCTATCTAATAAAACCCTACTATTTTATAAAAAAGTTTAGATTAGCTTCACCAATGCGGCAATGCCTATCTGTCACCGAAACGCCTTATACAAGGTTTTTGTTTGCGGCCCGATCTAAAATTCTCTATACTCTAGATTGGTATCCAACACCGGACGAGAATAAAAGACAATTTTGCCATTTTCCCAACGACCACTTATAAAATCTACGGCTAGGAGTCAGTGTGAATTACAAGAAACGAACTACAAAATTCTATGCGTGTGAAAATGAATGTTGATCACATGACTCCAGATACACACTGAATACGTGTAATATAATTATAAGTATTAAAAGGCGGCAGGTAGGCGTCGTAGCGTTTTGCTCGGTAATATGATTAGGGGTCGTTGGTGTCGCAGCATTTTGCTCGGTAATGTGATTAAATTGTTTAATAATTGTAACGCTTCGTTACATAGGAAGCAGTCGCTTTAATAAGATTTTCTCAAATACCTTCAAGATCAGCAGCAAGAGGGAAATCGGTCTATAAGATTTCTTTTCGTTCGGAGACTTTCCCGGTTTTGGAACCATTAAAACTTCTACGACTTTCCATTGGCGTGGAACGTATGAAAGCCTTAATGCCGCATTGATCAGGTGCTGAAATTCAATTGCTGCTTTTCTGGGTAGTTCTTTAAGCACGCGAGCTTGATAAAGTTCTGATAACGTGATATTCCGAATAAGAAAGTTTTCAGATGGCCATTGGATATCACTATGTTCATTTTTTATCAACGCCTGACCGTCAAAAGGTTTAAAAGTTTCCTCTAGATGTTCAGAGCAAATAAATCGGCTTTTTCTCTATCGAATTTAGCCCATCCACCATTATTTTGTCTGATTGGTGTTGAACGCATTTGCAGCTTTTTAACATCTTTTATAGCTTTCCACAATGAATGGTTCGTATTTTTATCTGCAGTCAGACCTTCAAGATAGGTAGAAATCTTCTGATTTTTTTGAGTCGCGGATAGCATATTTCAGTTCATTCAAGAGGCGGTTTAAGATGGTTTTGTCCTGAGGTGCTCGGGATTGATGCCATCTTTTCCGAACAGTTCTTTTTTAGCGAAGCAGATCTTTTATTTCCGGTGGAACTTTTCAAATGTTCCTCAAGGAAGTCACTTAGGATCGCTGCTTTTTATTATTTTTATAAATGATTTACTACTTCATCTATCTTATTCCATATGTATGTGTTTTTATTTTCTGATGATTTGCGTTACTTTGCGTCCAAGAAGTGGCGATTTTCCAAATATCCCAATTAAAGAACTAGCTACGTTCTCCAAAAACCTATCATTAAAGCTTGCAAAGATTTTAATAAATATGAGTTTGCCATTGATTTTAATTTAAATAGAAATCAAATTAGGAATAACTTTGTACATAAATTTATTGTAATATTATCAATTTAAATTATAAAATTGATGTGTGTACAGATTTATTTTTATTTTTAAATGTAGTTTTGTAACTTAAAAGACGAATAAATATATAAATAAAAATAGTATTTTTTCACATGCAAAACAATCGACCGCTATAAATAAAAAAAAATATTTATTGATTAAAATTAGCTTTTTTGGCCTTTATCCCACAAAAATTGGCGTTTCGTTATTTTTGAATCAATAATTCAAAACTCCAATAATTGTGCTAAGTCTTCTACTTGGCTGATTTATTTCAGTAGTATATAAAGTTTGTATTATAAAAACCTTCATAAAAAAAAAATTATTTGGACAATGTCATTAAATACTGATGCCTTCCATTTGCAACTCTCGAATTTCGACAAATTAGGCTACAGCTAATAAATGTTGCACATCAAACATTCTTAAATATTATTTATAAATTAATTTGAAATAATTATTAGGAAGTATGGAATTGTGAAGGCCTTCCACTTTTCTTATCAGAAATAGTTCTAGGTGGGCAAAATCAGAAAACGTTTCAATTAACGTGAGTTTTTCTAAAAAAAGCCATGCTTATTCCTTATCTTCGATTGAAAACTTAAATAGCTGACAGCTATAAGTTTTATTAAATGTTTTTAAGTCCATTACTAGTCGTTCTCGAAACCGTTTTGTTGTTTTAATGCTTCTGTTGATATTATGATTTCATAAGATTGATGACTTTTAGTGATCTCAAGTCGCAAATGGGAAAATATTGTTTTCACATTTTTAGAGTCAAATGAAAACATCACGTTTACCTTACTGATGCCAATATATAGTATATGAGCTACAGTTAGCATATTTTGTACCGAACTCGGTGTAGTTTTAATTACAAACAATAAAATTATAAATCTTTATTGTAGGGATTTAACAATTCGTAAGCTTACATCTCTACCAAAGGTGATTGCTATGTTAAGACAAAATGTGTATCATTTAAATGCAAATTAGTTTGATGTTCAGCTCACATAAAGGTGATTCAAGAGAATTACTACCTTCGGTAAGAAGATATTAAAAACAGTGCTAATGGGTTTGTAATTGGATTTCCAGTGCACTGTAATTGACTTTGACCTATTAAACAATATACAAATATGTTTATTTGGTAGAAGTTTCATTTTTCTTCTAGTTTTTATTTATAAAAAAATACTAGTTCAACTTCATCTTATCAATTCGCATTTAAATAATGCATTATTAAATACGATTTGATGTTATTTATAGGTATTTTAGGAAAAAACTCGTACGTATATGATTGAGCTTAATTTAGATCAAGGGAAATTCAATTAAAACAACAATTAAACAACAAGCCGATAAATTGGCTAGTTTTTCTCTAGAGTCCCCTTGGCTATTAATCCTCAAAACTAAATTTTGTTTTTATTCCAAAAAAAAATTGATATGTTTTTTGATTGAGAATCAATTTTTTAAACTCCTGTAACTATCAATCAAACCAGAAAATAAAACTTCTGTATGTAAGACTAGTAAAAATCGCTGGTCATTAAATACAATGGAATGACCAATTAAGTAATAATATTTTCTTATAAACTCAGAACTGAATTCATTTCATGGTTGGCTTGTTAGCCCAGGATTTGATGCAGCCCCAGAGAAAATAATCGAGTAGTGTCAAGTCGCATGATCGCCAAGTTTCTTCTTGACAAATTCGTAAGTTGCGCCGTCTTGTTTGAATCACAGCTTGAATATATCTATGTTTCGCGCTCTCTGGCCGCAGGAATTCAGTTAACATCCCTCTATATCCGCGTTATTCAAAAAGAAATAAGGCCTGATGATGCTACCCTGCCATAAGCCGCACCAAATAGTCACTGTTAATGGATGCAATGATGCTTGGTCAAAAACTAGTGGTTTCTGTTCACTCCAATACCGGAAATCTAGCTTGTTACGATAACCGCAGCGCAGCTCTCAATCGTACACTGAAAAAAATAACCGTTGTGTTATCGACAATCATTGATAGTAAACTAAAAATTGTCAAAATAGCGAAAAAAATAGTCAATATGACGTAAATTTTCAAAAATTACAGTTAAAATTTACAGCTGGATATAGTAAATATGAAAATTTTAGATTTTCAATTTGAGAATCGAAGTTATCTTATCAACAACTGCAATATTTAAATAGAATATTTTCAAAGTCGCACAGTATGCCTAATTTTATTACATACATCAGATAGGTACGAATTTAAATCGACAACTTAAAAGTTGCATGAAGGGCCATTTCTCTAAAATATAAGGAATTCACGCTTAAAACTTAAAACTAACTATATACGTTCTATTTGCACCACAAATTCTCCATATTTCAAACACATCCTGATATAAAAAGACGCCATTTAATTGGTGGATTGACCTTTTTTTGAAGGATGGCTCTTTTTTCACATAAAAAAGTGAACGTTTCACATTCCGTTCATTCATGGTATCTGGGCATTTTTCAAGTGTTATAAAATAGAACATAATATTTGAAAAATCAATACAAGGTACATACGTAAGTCATTTAACAACAATATTCAAGCATGTTCAAAATGTATTATATTGAAAACGATGATATTTGAACTGGCATCTGGTTGTTAATACGAAAATTTTGCAGTTGCCGTCATCACTTTAACAATTGTGGTTGTAAATACGATGATCATTTCCTTAAAATGTTCAGATTGACAACCACAGTCATCAACTTGATTATCTGATTGTCAATTTGAATACCCGGAGTTGCATATTTACATTTCAATTCATGTAAAGTTCTTTTAGCGTTAGGTTAGGTCATTAATCTGTCTGTCGTAATCGGAGTCGGGCGCAAAAGTTTGTCTGTTCCAATTTAATTTTTACTAAAAGTCATAAGGATACTACATAATATCAAGATAATTGCCTTTTCTTTGAACAGTGTTATAAGTGCATATACAAAAAACAAGTGAGAAAGTATAAGGTAAATCACTTTACATTATTATTTATTTTATTTTATCTTTTCATTCATCACATAGCCAAGTATTAACACGCAATTGATAGGACAAATACTGCCAATTTCATATTGAATACCATGATATTCAAACTGACAAATCTGGTTGTCAATACGGAGTGAAAAAACCTTTTGAGGAGCTGGAACAAAGAACATTTATACTCAGTCTTAAAAGGTATAATTTTATGATTATTATTTACCCAAAATCCTAGTTTTCGAGCGATATGTCACTGAGGCCAAAACCGTTTCTGTGGATTAATTCTTGATTTCAGAGAGCCTTAGTTTACTATAGATTTAGTATAAATATGTAATGTAAAATTGATTATACATTAAAACTGATCCAAAAATTAAAGTGAGACATTTTTCCTTAAAACTTTTTTTAAAACTTGTATTTCAGAATGGAAGTAAGTATAACTTCAGCGATGCTGTTATCAAATAACAGCCCAAGTTGTTAGTTTCACAATTTCTGTGATCAAATATACAACCAAAGGGTTCACTTTGAAAACTGTTGTAATCAAATTAACAACCATAGTTTTCAGTTTGACAAATGCTGCCTTCAAATTGCCAATATAATTTGTAAATTTGACAACTGCAGTGATGAAATTGATAATTTCAGTTTTCAGGTTGAAAATGCTGAGATCAAATTGACAATTTCTGTTTAAAAATTGACAACAATCGTCTTCAGTTTGACAACTTCTGTGATAAAATTTACAATCGAAGTGTTCAATTTGACAACTTCTGTAATCAAATTAACAACCATTTTTCTAAAATTAGCAACTGTAGTAATCAAATTGCAAATAGTAATTGTCAAATAGTAGTTATCAATACCACAATCGTGATTTTCCATATAAAAGTCGTAGTTGTCAATATGAGTAACAAATCTATAATTTATCAAATTGACAATCTGAAATTATCGTACTTACTACACCGGTAATTGGCTCAAAATTGACAATTTTACTGTCAATTCAACTCACAAAATTATCAATATGACTGCACTTTTTGGTTCAGTGTATAGATGCATAGATATATGGCAAGGATCCAAATTTCCTGGAAACTTTTTCAGAGCCCAATTAACCAACTCACGACGTTGTTTATGATTGTTCGGATCGAATGGCAAACCTTACTTAATATTTTGACATTAGTAACTTTGAGAGCTGCTGAATCAAAACAATTGAAAGAGCTATCACTGCCATCTGGTCGCCCTTCATAAATTGAATTACAAATGAAAGGACTTTTTTTTATTTTTTTTACGTTTATTTATTCTATTAATTCTATTTCAATGCCATCAATTCTATAACAATATTTCAATACCCTTAATAAACTTAAAAACAATTATCATTGATCACATGATTTATTTTACTTGTTTTTAGTTTTTTCTCGTTTTAAGATTTTGATTCAATCTTGTATGTAGTTAATTGGTTATATTAATTCTGTTGATAGTTGAAGTATTAACACCAATTATTAAAGGGGACAGTCGGAAGGTCTTTTGTTTTTATGTATGTATATGCAAACTAAAACTTAAAAAAATTAGCTTAATCTTTTAGTACTAGGCCTTGTCATGTGATCTCTATTCCACAGAGTTAATGACACAGCTTAAAGCATAGTTCTGTCAGTAATCGTTAGATCAAAAGTCACCTTTCAGGGTCTAGTACTAGACTAAGCTAGGTTAAATTATTTCTTTAAGTTTTAGTGTTCACCTTAGATTTGGTCTCAGCCCAGTTAAGTCACCACTATTTTTATCGATTCAATCGATTAGAGTTTTTCATATTTCTTTTAGTTGTGCTAATATAGTATCTCAGGTCAGTACTCCCATCCCACGAATTAAAAGACACATAAAGAATTCTTTTATACGTTGCTCGTCTTGCAGCAACGTATATTATATTAGGGACGTTCATTGAGTCTGATAGATAAACATTTGCATCATACAGGAATCTCTTCGATGGTATGTATTCACTTCCCAAAGCCATTCTGTAATACCCAGGAATCGGGTAAGAAAGTCTCTTTATGAACTCGTTTTCTGCAACATCTGCCGACCATGCAAAGTGATTCCTCCCAAGGTCCCCTATAACGTTGTCAATTCTGGACACTCCGGAAGCATCCAATAGTCTTTTTTCTAGATATATATAGTGTGCATGCAGGAGGCTCTTAAGCACTTTCTTTTGAATCCTCGGTGCTTTTTCCACCAAACTGGACTTGCATAAGTTAGAATTGGACGAACAAATGCTTGGGTACAAATAATCTTCACATCGGTCCTCAAAAAGCTGGATTAGAGAAAACCTTTTTTTTTTAAATTCATTTTTATTTTTCATTTATCTTAAAACTACTTAAAGCTAGACAAAAACTAGACTAACTTAAAACTAACTTACTGGCCCTTTACGGGCGCTCTAAAAATCTAATACCTTTCGGCCTTAAAAAAAACTATTTTTAATTCAAAAATTGAAACTAATATCTATTTTATTTTTTTTGTTTTCTCGAGAAAATTTAAAAAATATGCATTCTGAATTGTTTTTACTTTTTTATATCAAACTTACGAACTAAAGTAAAACTAATTTAAAACTACCTAAAACCACTTAAACTACTTAAAATAAACTAAAACTAAACTAAAACTACTTAAAAACTAGAAAAGCCACAGCAGCAGATTTTTTTTTATATATGTATGTTACCGGAAATGTATGAAACCTAGGAATTATATACAATTCCTAGGAAATGTATACAATGACGTGTCTTTTTAGGAAATGTATAAAAAGATTTGTAAAAGATTATTTAAAACACATATTTCCTAGGAGATGTATATATTTCCTAGGTATTGTATACAACTGCTAAATAATGCTAGGAAATGTGTTAAATTAATAGATATTATATAAAAAAAAGTAAAAAATAAAACACCAGTCCACTGGGGGACTAAGTTCTCACTTAATGGGAGCGAAATCCACTTTACTAAAGTGGTCTTTGATATGCTGCCCCCCTGCAACCCCTCTGCTTGGGCATACTATAGGATTTGGGGTAGGTGCGAGGTTGGGTGTATGCAAAGTTTATTTAGCATTTAAGCGGAAATGTATAAAACCTAGAAATTATATACACTTCCTATTGCTGCTTAGGAGATGTATAGAATTCCTAGGTAATGTGTATAGAACAAATTAATTCACACATTTCCTGGCATTGTATACATTTCCTAGCAGAGGCGTATTTAAGGATTTGGCGCCCCGGGCTGATAAATTTTGCCGCCCTTTAGAATAATAAAAATAAAGTAATCAAAAATAATAATAAAAAAAAAACACAAAATGCATAGTATTTGATGTTTTCAATTTTTTTTTGTGTGTATATTCATTACAAAATTCATTAACAATAGATTCGTTATCTAAACTTTTTGTCATTTCAGCTTCTATACTTAATAAAGCTAAACTATTAATGCGCTAATGCGATACCTTAAATAGGTTTTTATTCGTTTCCATACGGAAAACGATCTTTCTGCACTAAATTCGTAACTGCAGTAGAGCTGTGTCAATCAGGATCGATTCAATTTTTTCGATCCGATCATCGAAAAGTATTGATGATCGAAATCACAAATTTTCATTTTAATTGATCCCAATTTCAACCATTTAGATGATTCTTGTTTCTCGATTTTCTATTTCAATCTCAATCATTTCAATGAGTCTCGATCTTTAATATCAAATAACTCGATTAACCATGATTTACTCGATTCGATTTGGTGTTATTTGAGGTATCAGGGGTGGAATCGCGTAAGGTGATAGTTGATTGTCAATTTTGTGATTGATGTCATTTTGAATATAGCTGTCTCTATCATATCAATAAAGAAATATAGAGAGAGCGATTGTCAAAACGAAATCAATTAATTTAGTGATCACGTTACTCTTACGCGATCCGGCCTAGGATCTGGTATGTTTACTGTGGGAATTGAAATGAGACTTATCGAATAAAAACTTTCAACTTACACATGTGATAGTATCTAAAAGTTAATTTATTTCATAGTACCAAATGATTTTTGACCACTCAATAATTGGTCGCAAATAGGAATGAAAGTATTTATTTTGAAATTTTCACGACCACAAAAAAGAACCTCCCTTCGCGACACTCATCATCTCGTTTTTTCCTCTTGAGGATTCTTTTTTGGTCCATTTTGTAATTTTCAGAGGTTTTGCTTTTTCGTAAGCATTCTCGTTTTTTCTCTCACAAAGATATGAGTGCCTCGTAGAGCCTGGACACAGTTTCAACGTCTGTATCAACATCTTGAATTTTTTTTTTTTTGATACAGTATAGAACCCCAAAATTAAGACAATATTTCTGTCTCAAGGGACTTCAATTGTAACAAGTAAGCACGATACTAAAAAGATAAAAAAGGTATTCGAAGATGTTAACTTTAGTAAAATGTTAGAGATAACATGATGCTAAATTTGATTAAAATTAACAAAATCGTCTTTTTAGCCTAGTATTATACTAAAATAGTTTTAACATCATACTAATTCGACTAAAATTTTGCGCCAATAGTTTTTAAACTAATGCCTATCCATTTATTTATCCATCATTATAAACTATTGTACAAAAAACAATCATTATATTGTTTCTTAAGTCGTTCAAAACTATTGACGAAGGGATAAGGGAAGGGTATTTGTATATAGGGACACGAGTCAGCCAAAACTAAAAAAAAACTGAGAGATGATTTGCTAGGTATATAAAGATTAAGAATTTGTGTGTGACCTTATATCTAGAATCCGGCTTGATGGATTTTTATAATTTTTTTTTTAATAAAAAGGGACTTTGTGTAGATGGCTTAGAAAAAAAATTATGATCCGTTCTAGCCCATTTTTGTAGAGCTACATAGTAACAAGTGCTGTTTTTTCTAGATAATGTTTTCGTTTCATTGGAATTTGTTGCAAAGAATAGGTACATATCTGTAAATATTTTTATTATGAATTTTCATTATAAAAAATCGTCTATAAAAAATAAGAATAGTAAATGGTGAAAAAAGTGAGTGACATGTTACAGTGAACTATCTCACAGCCGGACACTCACGGCACTGTAAAAATTGTCATGCTTGAAAAACTCAAAAAATCGCATTTTTTTAAATCTTTGTATTTTTGGTTTATCCTTCTAAAAAAAAAATGGAAATTTGAAATTGTTATGGGTGGCATGCGCCCTTTTGCTTGTATGTTTTGAAAGTTCAATCGCTTCAAAAAAATATTATTAATTGGCCAATTGCGCCGCTAGGGGCGGCTTGCGCCCTTTTGCTTGTATATTTTGAAAGTTCAATGGCTTCATTATATTATTATAAATTGACCAAGCGCAAGCCGCCCCTAGCAGCCATGCCGTCCCGGGCTATAGCCCTTTTAGCCCTAGGGTAAATACGCCCCTGTTTCCTAGGAATTATATATAACGACGGATTACATACATTTCCGGTGACATATACATTTGAAGAATGTACTAATTTTTTTTTTTTTTTGTGCCACTCTGACTGTCCCTACCTAAGAATACCCTTAAAACTATGTTAGTCGGCCAAGACAACTTGTCAACTATCGCTATCAACATTAGACAACCACCAAAACTGGTTCTCCTGTCTTACCCTGTGTTTCAGGTCCCGATCGGACACAGTCCTACTGAACCGTTAGAAAAAACCTTTGTGAGACATAAATGCCGCTCTTGCCTTCTCTAACTCAGTATTGATGTTTCAAGAAATTTCTTTCCGTAAATTATGGATCTTTATTAGATGATTGGAAAGATTTTCTTCTTAGCAAACCCAAACTTTTCTTCAATTCAGTTAAAGAAAAATCAAAATTACTGAACACTACGAGTAAAAAAAAATGTTCAGAAACTTTTAATGGTCAGGTCATCACCATGTTCCAGTGAAAGTGACGTAAGTTCCATCTCAGTATAATTAAAAAAATAATTATTTTCACACTCCAAACAGATCGGGTCGCATGGACTTGGTTCTATATTTAAAACTTAGATTTTTTAAGAAGACCCCTTTTTTCTTCTTCAAGCATTTAATTTTGGTGGGAGCAATACCCCCGTTTATTAGGCTTTATACAATCTAATATTTAATTTAACTTAAATATTAGTCATTAGTACTGCCAACTCCATCTTAGGCAGCAGTCGTAAAAATCGGAACGACTGGTTTGATGATGAATGCAAGCTAGCGACTGAATGTAAGAATGTTACGTACCGAGCAATGCAACAATCTCATAGAGCGCGGGCACGCGAAGAGGAATATGAAGAGCTCAGAAGAACAGAAAAACGGCTTCACAGACAAAAGAAATAAGCCTGGGAGAAGAACCTAATCTGTGAAATAGAAAACAGCCGAGAGCGAGGTCCGCACCAGGCGCTGCACATACTGCAAGGACGGAGAGGGAAATCTGATCACCGATCCTGAAAGCATACTTGAGAGATGGGAAGTGTACTTCAATGAATTGCTAAATGGTCAGCTCACTGCAGAAGTGGAGGCTCCACTACTTCAAGAAGAATACCCTATGTTGCCGCCACCAAGCATAGAAGAGGTTGAGAAGGCTATAGGCCGGCTTAAACAGAACAAATCCCCGGGAGCCGATGGCATACCAGCCGAATTATTTCATCACGGCGGGCCAGCCTTACGTCAAGCAATTCATGATATTATAGTGCACGTATGGGAGCAAGAAGAAATGCCAGAAGACTGGCGAAAAGGCATAATATGCCCCATACATAAGAAGGGAGATGTCACAACGTGCAGCAATTATAGAGGTATCACGTTGTTGAGTACCGCCTATAAGATACTCTCCTCTATCCTACAAGACCGGATAACCCCATACGCTAAAACCGTCATCGGACAATATCAGTGTGGTTTCATTCCAGGCAAATCAACAACTGATCAGATCTTTACCCTTAGGCAGGCGATGGAAAAATGTCTAGGATTTAACATACCAACACACCATCTGTTTATAGACTTTAAGGCCGCCTATGATAGCATAGCCAGGGTAGAACTTTACAAAGCCATGAGAGAATTCGGCATCCCAAATAAATTGACACGACTATGTAGGTTGACCATGACCAACGTAACAAGCCAAGTAAAAATAGCCGGATTGCTATCCAGACCAATCAAAATCTTTAATGGACTCCGACAAGGGGACGGTTTGGCCTGCCTCCTCTTCAACCTGGCGTTGGAGAAAGCAATCCGTGACTCTGGCACGGCAACAAGAGGGACCATCGTCAACAAGTCCAGCCAGTTACTGGCTTACGCAGACGACATTGACATCATCGGAAGAACCGAACAAGCTGTACAAGATTCCTTCATCCAGATCGAGCAGGCGGCACAAAATCTGGGGCTGCACATTAATGAAGGTAAAACAAAGTACATGGTGGCGTCGAATGCGAGAGGAACAGTTGGTCAAACAATCAAGGTAGCAGAGCACGAATTTGAAGTGGTGCAATCCTTTAAATACCTTGGGTCAATAGTAGCAGCCGATAACAATATAGAAGAAGAAATACGCGGGCGGCTTCTCAAATCCAACAGAGCCTACTACAGTCTGTCAAAGCTCTTCAAATCCAGAAATCTCACCATAACTTCAAAACTGCTGCTGTACAGGACCATGGTCCTGCCAGTACTCATATATGGATCCGAGACTTGGGGTGCTAAGCAAAAGGCACTCCGACCTCTTAGCTGCGTTCGAGAGAAAAGTCTTAAGGAGAATTGTTGGCCCCATATGTGAGGAAGGACGATTCCGGAGACGGTACAATCAAGAATTGTACGCAATCTACCTAGAAGCAGATATCGTGACAAAAATTAAGCTCGGTAGACTCCGGTGGGCAGGGCACCTAGCTCGCATGAGCGAAGAGGAACCTGCTCGGAAAGTTCTTTGTGGTACATTCTATGGTAGACGACAGCGTGGTAGACCATGCTTGCGCTGGAGAGATGGCGTAGACCAGGACGCCCGAAGCCTTGGGGTGCGCAACTGGATGGCGTCGGCTAGAGACCGGGATAGGTGGAGAGACTTGTTGAAAGAGGCCAGGACCGGAACACGGTTGTCGAGCCGATGATGATAAATATATAAATCTAGGATTAGAGTGAATTTGAAGGATGATTAAGACTAAGGTTAAAGTCGAAATAGTAAACGTAACAATTAACCCTCCGAAACATGCGAGTAATAAGTTCGTTGGAGCCATAAGAGATAAGGTGGGTGCTCCGATAGAAAAACGAGGATTTCTTAGATTATAGGGAATTGGTGTTGAAAAAGATGGAATTTAAGAGAGTTGTGCAGTTAACAGATCAACAGTCGATGGATGAATCAAGACAATGGGACTTACCAACAATCAAATTAAGAGATGACTTTAATATTTAATCGAAATGAAGCATTATTTAATGGACTCTATCTCAATGACCATATATGCTACCTTTTTTAGCTTCCGTACAATAAATGGTTCATAATTTGGATTTCACATAAATATTAAATTCATAACATGTATGGCTAACTTTATAGAGCTCTTTAATTAATGGTCCATTTCGCTCGAATATTAAAATCGTCTCTTAATTTGATTGTTGGTACTGCCCAATGTCGCTTATTGGTTTTCGTTCAAGTTATTTAATAGAACTCAGTTTTGAATTCTTGATACTTAGGAAGAATCAAATAGTTATTCGAAGAAAGATCAAGATGAGTGAAACATAGAAAACGACGTTGACTGCTTTCGATTCTGGATATATTATAAGAGGACCATACTTGGCAGGCTTTTTCAAGAAGCGAAAACGAAACCAAGTTAATAGTTTACTTTAATAATAATCTTGTCAAAAAACATATGTGAAAAATTGAGCTCTATATCATATAAAATACCAAGGTCGTACTTTGACTTAGGATATTGATTGATAATGGGGAAGCGAGAGCCGGGCAAGTGATTAGATGCGTTATCGTAAAAAATTGATTGAATGGCATTTGGACATATTTAGCTCTACGCAATTTTTCAGGCCCCAGGCAGACCAACTGTCGAGATCTAACTGAAGAAGAAGAGAATCATGGGGAGAAGAAATGGTCTTGAAAAACTTGGTATCGAGTGAGATATTAGAATATTTGATGAACATTTTAATATCGCTAGTAATAAGAATAAAAAAGAGAGGTCCTAAGTAGCTGCCTTGTGGGACCCTGGAGCTGACTAAGAAATCATCAGAGAATATAGATCTAAATCGTTTTTCAGGTCAGAAGAAAAATCCATATTAAAAATATAGGTTCAAGCTCAAGAGTGGACAGTTTGAATGGATTAGGTGCATGTAAAATTTTGTCAAAGACCTTACTGAAATGGATTAAGAAAACGTCTACTTCCTTTCCGTCCTCTAAGATTGAAGATTAAAAATGATATAAATTCAACAAGTCGTTGAAACTACATACCTTTGACAAAGCCGTGTTATCTAGGTGAAATGAAAGGAATGAGATGAAATAAATGGTTGATTAGTTGCTAGTCTTCAGCTGCTTTTAAATTATTCCTCAATATACCCCTCTAAATTGAAAAAAAAACTCGCAGCTTTACCATTACTTTCGGTCCCTAAATGTACAGTAGCCTTACATTTAGCGTTTCAAAGTACTTAATGAATTATACAAAAGGCACACTGGTTTCTTTTTTTTAAATCGCAGGTCTGGCATCACCTAAAGTCCTAATGTTTCAAGTATCTCGGTATTTTATTTCTACCCAGTATAATACCGCCTCTGAAATAATTCAAGAGTAATATTCGTGCTCCGAGAAATAGTCTTCCGTTCACCGTTGAGCATTATTTCCAACGTATGGTCAAGTAAAGAGGTTCCACCTTTAACCGCAGCATACAAATGGAATGCCTAAGGTGGCGTTCAACCACGAATTATGGGCCTTATAATAAATCCAAAGTACCTAAACCTTGTACAAAAACAATGACTGCAAACATTATTTTCGGTATATTAAAAAAAAAATCACCTGTTTTCTACTCTGGCGGCTATACACAAATGCTTATCTTTGTACCCTCTTGTCGGCAATAAGTTCATTAATTAGTTTGGACTTCACCTCAGTATAGAAGTATAGTTTATGACTTGAAGCACCTTTATCAGTTTCCACACTAAATTTTATGCAATTGAAGAAGCACCAACGAAAAATATCCCATAAAATATCCTTATCCATCTAACACATGTTTCCCATCTGACCGAACGACCATAAGTCGGATTGACTGGTCATACGCCCTTAAAAAATTAACAAAAAAAAAAGAATCCTTGTTTCTTTTTTTGTAAACCGAAATCGATATACCTCGTATGTTTTATTGTTTTGTGTTAGATACAGCGGCGCGGCAGGCGATATATTATTATGTAATATGAAGGTTCACTCCATGTTCTCTTTTTTAACCTTAATAATGCGGTGATAGCCTCGTTTATATCCTTGTTACATTTCCAAAGTTTGAGTTGGAATTTTATTACCATGCAACCTGTCGCAATCGGAATAAAAAGAAAACGCAAGTTCTACCATCGACCGACCTACTGAAAGGCAGGTGCCAACTGATGAGGCTCACCAAAGACATTGACGTGGGTCAAGTGGAAAAGGAATCCTCAGGATTTTATCGCAGGAGGCACGTATCAGATACAAAAAGTAGCAGCACCAGCAGGTAGTGTGTTATAGAGGCAGGTGAGGCGCAGATATAATATTTTTTTTTTTGTTTTGTTCCAGTGGTCATTGTCTGTTTTGTATAATTTAAGGTCCGATAAGGGTAGATTATAGTTTCGTTAAAAATTACGGTTTTGAGATTTCAATCATTGTTTTTAAAATGATAGTCCTCGTCGAAAAACAATAGATTTACTGCGTATACTAGTTACCATGATGTAAGGGAGATTGGTAAATGGAGAGAACAACTACAAAGTTTTGGCAATCTTCTCTCTAGCAAGTCTGAGTAAGGCTGTATTTTTAAAAGAAAGAACCCTTATAACGTCTTTCGTTAGGTATATACTTTTTTAAAGAAGCTTTTTTTTTCATATGAGCAACTTCATGTGACCAATTCATGCACTTAACTTGGTTTGAGTTTTTTTTTGTATTCTTGTTCTGCGTCACTGTTGTTCGATGACCAACTGTCAAATGACCAAAACGATCGATTATCGAGAACAACCGCCTTCCTCTTTTTCAATGACTAAGTGTTACCCATTTTGGAGAGGTGAGGACTGAGCATACCTACTACCACCGCAGAGATCCAAAAAAAAGGTGATGGAAGATGAAAAATGATACTTGGAAGGACGCTTGTGATGATACATATACCTTAAACCTTAACAGATGTATTTCAGAGTATGGAGCTGGAGCTGGCATAAAGGTATTTCTTCTTAACTAAATAATGATCCATGTAATTTAATACGAATAATTATATGATCACTTGGAGATTGATTCTTTGTTTTGGAGTTGGTATTCGTTTTTTTTTTTTCATTGGTGATAGGTACTTAACCACCGATGAACAGGGAATCAGCTTCATAAAGTGCTGACCTTATAGTATTGATGACCTTTTCGCCTTGAGGTGTATAATTTTATAGTTATCTAGAAAACCTTTCAGTCTTTAACAATTTACTTATTTTGAATGGAGTTTCCAGGGAATTTTTCGTGGGCTTATACAAGAGGTATGTATAGCTATACAATAAGTTTCTTAACTGTGGTAATAAAGTAGTTAGGACTAAAACCACTCAAGTTTTATGTATATTTTTATTAATGGATATTTCCAATAAATAGTTTCAGATACAAGTTCATTCCTGGCATGACTACGTAGGTGCACTTGATAAATATAGAGAAAAAAGCAGTGAGTTAAGAGTTTCCCTAATTTTCTATCTAAAAACCATCAAGTATTTTTTAAATATCTCAATACAAAAATAATTAATTCAACAAAAGATTCTGTTTGACTTTGACACTGACATTTGATCAGTGGAATACCTAAGCGTTTAAGCAGCTGTCAAAGTTACACGTTCACTACTTCTAACAAGATTGCCCTTCATGTCATCCAGGCATCGCTCAAAGTTTTGAAGAAAAAACTTGGCGAATCGGTCATTCCCGACGAACGCTGATCAATCGGCCCTGTGTCATGCGACTTCATACCACTCGATTTTAGTCTCTAGGGCTACGTCAAGTCTTTAGTTTAAGCTAACAAGCCAACCCCTTTGGACGAGCTCGTGGTCAACATTCGTGATGCTTTTTACTTGCGACTTATAGGTAATAAGGCAAATTATACATTCGTAAAAAAAATCGAACTCGAAATTTTGATCAAAGTTGACATTACGATGATAGCGAAGCCTAAACGGCTCGGCCGGTTTTCTTTAAATTTGGTATATATGGGTATTATTTTTCCACCCGGATGTTTTTTTAATTGTTTTTTTTTTTTTAAGACCAAAAATAACGGTACCTGCCATATGATTTTTTTTTTTTCGAAATTTTATAAATATTTTTTTTCTCAAAAACTGTCCCACAGATTTAAAAAAAAAAAATAATAAAATTTCATTTAGTTAAACCTAGGTAATGAATAAAAAAAAAATTTTCCAAAAAATTATTATTTTTGGCACGCCCTTGGAACCATTTTTTTGTTTTTGATTTTCTCAAAAATTGTACGACCGATTTTGATAATTTTTTTAATGTTAAGGCTCCCCAGCAGTTTCAATATTATTGTGTATTAAAATTTTCAAAAACTTTTTTTTTTGATTTTTAAAAAAATTTTCAAATTTTTTTTTGAAAAATCAATATTTCGATATTTCAATATTATTGTGTATTAAAATTTTCAAAAACTTTTTTTTTGAATTTTTAAAAAAATTTTCAAAATTTTTTTTGAAAACTCAATATTTCGAAAACACCATGCTCGATTTTTTTTTTAAACTTGATAAATAAAAGTTTCTTAAAATAATCTCAAAGGTATGAGAAAAAAAATTATTTTACCTAAAAATAACGGTACAAATGTTAAAAAATGGTTTTCGAAAATCGTATTTTTCTCGAAAACGGTTCAGAGAATTTTGCTTAAATTTTTTTCTTTCAATTAATTTTTAAGATCTATAATTTAATAAAAAAACATTTTGAACACAAGATATTACTGACTGTACCTACCTACCATAGAACGATTTTTTAAAATTTTGAATTTCTCATTATCGGCATAACGGATTTTAATGAAATTTTTTAGAGAGAACCTTCTAAAAAGTTTAAAAAACATTGCATTTCAAAACTTTAAGAAAAATATTTTTTTTTTAATTTTGGAAAAAAAATCTATTTTTTTTTTTTTTGAAAATTTAATATATTCAAAACGGCTCTATATTTTTTTGCAAATTTAATTTTTATTCAAACAAAAAAACTTTAAATTGGCGTAGCAAATTTTTTTCTTAAAAATATTTTTAAATTTTTTTTAAGAAACCACTACAAAGACTTATAATTTTTGTCCTTGCATAAACCTACGAGTGCCTATATTGGCTTGAATCACGTGGCATCCTATTTTTACCTCTAACTACTAAAGGAGTTGTTTTAGTCATTTAAAAAATGAATTTTATGCTTATGAACAATTTTGCTCTAATAACATTCATTTTAGAAATTCTTAGTCTTTTACATAGGAGCAAGTTCGTGCGTCCCAGTCGTTATTTTTATTCATTATACACTACCAAGGGGTTATGAATGCGGCGGTGCTTGAGAGATACAAATGTTTCAATTAGACAACGGTCGCTTATATTTTGTATACGATTAGCTCTCTTTTCTGTCCAAGAGACTTAAGTGGGCTTTAGGAGCGCTTGCCCAGATATGGGAATTGTACTCGAGTTTTAGAAGGATAAAGGCTTTATATATAACAGCCAGATCAGAAGGTGTAAAAAACATCTTGCATCGGCTTAGAAAATCTAAGCACTTATCAGCGTTTTTGGCGATGTCAAATATGTGATCATTCTGCAAAAAATTGTCTGTGATATACATACCAAGAACTGAAAGCTGTTCAGTCTCCTTGATGCAAGTGCCATCCATAGTAAGTGGCATTGTGGGAGGGTTACGCTTTAGCGACAGTAAACAGCATTGACTTTTCGAAGCATTAAATTCTACACAGGTTTTTGATTCGCCATTGGCCAATGCTGTCAAGATCAGAATTTGATGAGCTTATCATGCACTGCTGTTCCTCATCAACATCCGAAGAACAAGGATGTGAATTTAAAAACGAATATGAAAAACTGAGAGTACTGTCGTCAGCGAAACAATTAAGTGGATTAGAAGTTTCAGTTGAAAGATCATTTATATGAATATAAGGAAGAGTGTGGGAGACAAAACCGAGCCCTGGGGCACACCAGCGTTTATTTTGTGTCTGTCAGATTTGAAACCGTCTAATACTACTTGTAGTGAACGGTCTAAAAGATAATTTTTAACCAAACGAAGAAGAGATACATCGAACTGTCTTTGAAAACGAGGGTTGGAACTGAGGTTTTCGTAGTGTTTTGTACATTTTTTACAAATGACCAAAAATGTTTACTACCTTTGGGACACAAAAGTATTTCTTACCGTTATTTTCGGTCATGTAAAAATTTAGTTCGTCGGATATGAACGCTAGAGCTCTTTCTTTAAAGCAACGGAAACTTACTTCTTTAACCCTGATAGCCTCTTTACAGCTCAAATCGAACCAGGAGTTTTCTTTTGGTTTGAAAGATTTTATCCCATTTGGAAAAAAAAATCTCATACCGTAAAGAATCAGAGGAAGCATAGTCGTTTCATCGAAAATCGGACCGCACACTTAAAGCAATGCCAGCGAAGTCGAGGTGATCATTCGAATTTTTGCTTTATAATTTTGCGCGCACTTAAGCAATTATAGCATTGTGGGAAGGTTGAAGAGGATTTTAAAAGGAGATACCGATGCCCATTGGTTTCAAATTTCGGAATATTATCATGGGAGCAAACTATAGAGTCGGATGAAGCATTACACATTCATGTAGTGTCGCTAAAGAAAAAATCTCTGAACTTAACAGCACGTCCGAATGATGGACTATTCAATACATAATGGCACAAATTAAGATGCAAAATAAACCCAGAATCCAATTTATATCTCACACCGTTTTTCTTTTATTAAAATTCGTTTTCCTATCGTTCACGTTTATTCAAGAATGAAACAGGGTATAGCATTTTTCTGAACAAAGTTAGAAAAGTTAGTTAGAAAAAAAATTGATTGCAAACTATTTGATATCTGCAATGAGGTTGCCTGCCGTTTTATTATAAAGTGGCAAGGTCAACCAACATTAATTTATCTCACTCCAAAGATATTGACGACTTCTGATAATTTTAGACTAACCAAAAGATTCGTCTTCATAAACCAGAAAAATCCATTAGTGGATTCTTATTCCAAATCGTTTTTTGAGATTATTCAATTTATAACCTCTTTTTATACTTGGGATGAATTTCCCCCAATGACCCATTGAAAAAAAGTGTTTCCTAAATATCCTGAATATTTTCGCTTAAATTAAATTTCTAGATCGAAAATCTATTACAATCAATTATTATCTTCTCTTAATGCTTTCACATAGCTGTCAGGTAAGAGAGCCCTTTAAATATACACCTTTTCTCACCTCAAATCTGTCACCTGTCATTCTCTGTCAAAAACCCTTCTGCCATCCAATTCACTTAACTATACAATTTAATTAAAATAGTTATCCCAAAATACCAAGATAGTCAGTCCTTCAGCAATCCCCTTTCTTTCTCTCTATAAATATCCCTCTTTACTTTAATCAAGTCATTTCCCACCTAATAATCCTGTCGGTGTCGCACACGTGTCGATCTCCGAAGATATCATCTCCATCGATAGAGCCAGCAACCATCACCATCATCGTCATCCTTGGCACAATATTTCAATCGTCATTGCAAGGAAATTCCCCAGCGCGGTTCATTAAATTGAAATAACCTCTCTCACTCTCAAAGGGAGCATTTATTCCTTCGTTATCCTGCAATGGAATCTTCATCGTTGCTTCTTTGGCCCCCTCATATTCCACCCCGACAAATCCTAATCAATCAGCATATGTACCGGAAATGTTTTTAAAGGAAAGCAAACTTCTGAAAAGTATGTATAATACGCGACACATTTCACGCCATTCGAGGAGAGAGTGTAGATCTTATGTCTTTGTCCTGATTTCTATAAAATCAGCTAAAGGATATGTAGAAATAATTTGTTTGAAAGAGGAGGATAGGATCCAATGGATTTCGAAAAAAAAAAACCTAAATTGCCTTGAGGAAGGACCTTCATACAATTTGGCTGCGAAGGCGAACGGCAATGTCGACCCATATCATACGGAACCAGAATCAAATCAATGGAGCACTGGAGAATAGAGAATAACTCCAAACTTTATTCTCGTCCTTTTTTTGCTCGTCGTGCATGTGAGTGTTTTTTATATCTATAATACTGTCCCGGGAAATGGCAAAAGGTAAATCAAGTGTCGTAATGTTTTCTCCGAAATCACGGGATTTCCTTTTGACATTTATTTGAACGGGAAGTGTGTTTGTATATGTGATGCTTGCCTGTGCATAGGATTGTAAATCTAAAAGGATACACGTCGCTGTGTCATGTGTCAGAAGGATTTGGGTATTTTTTGCAGGTTTTTTTTTTTGTCATCGTTGTTTGTTCCAAAACAGTGAAGAGGATAATTTCGCAGTGAACATTGAAATAATCATAGAAAAGGGGATGTCAGGAGAAGCTTTTGGGTTAGGGAGCAGAAGAGTGTTCTCAGTTCTATATTGACATTGTCGACTATAACGAATCTGGCAAAAGCACCATCAACCGAAGTCAGACCAGGGCTGTGTGCGAGTATAGGGAAGCCTTCCAAGTGAAAATGAGGAACATTTTCCTTGATGATATGTCACGCAAAGGAGCTACCTACTATGTGTATTTCTATTTAAATGAAGGCACACCGCTAGAGGGAGTGTGTGCCTCGTTGAATGTAAACAGGCCTGATTAGCTGGCTGTCAGTTTGTGATGATGAAGTTAGTGTGTGTGTGTTTGAGCTTAGGTTTTGTGGAGCTTATATGGAGCTCGTTGGCCTTTTAATGCAATTAGTCTCGAGGTTGAAGTAGTACATAGCTACCCCTCACTATCTACTAAAAGCTTTAGTCAGCATGTGGTTTAGTGTGACATTTTCGCTGCCATTCGAGCGAAAGTTACCGCAACGTGAGGTTCATTACAATGAACCCTAAAAGGATTGAATTATTGACTAAATTGTGTGGGAGGTCGGGAGAATTAGGAGTTGATATAGTGGTTTTTATGAATGATAAAGGGACTACAACTGTGTGGTAATACTCGTTGGAGGTTAAATGAAGTATAAATGAACTTTTAAAAAAAGCTTTATAGCTAATTGAAGACTTTATTTTGCATAATAAGTGCGTACTTACGAATATTTTGAAAATTTTTCATGGAAATAATGCTGACTTGGGATACAATTTTCACATAATTTAAGCTTATTTAAAGAGGCCAAGGTCATATGATCAATACGGCTTGTCTACAAAACGTGTTTCTTGTGTTATGTATAATTTAGTAATCATCTATTTCAAGTGCTAGCAGCTTGTGCGGTTGTAATATTTTCGTTATTCGGAATGTTCATAAACTGGGAAAATGCGTGATAATATTCCGAAACACAATGGTACCTAAAGTGTACAGAGAATTTTTTTTAGAAATCCAAAGGTTCTCAAAAGTGAGCGAATATCTCCTTAAAGGTTACTTCTATATTTTCTATGTTTGGATAAATTACGTTTTTTTATTTTCAAGTCATATATGTATCTACATAAATTTTCAAAGTAAAAATTATATTTTTGAACTGAGGTTCATAAACAATGATTTTGTAGGTATTTATTATTAATTTTTTGATCTTAGAGGTATTGATGACGGCTATTCTAAAGTGTTTGAAAAGATGAAGATAATTCTGAAAAATTCTTTTTAGAATTATGTAGGAATCATTTTAAGCTTAAGCTCACCGAGAGCGAATAATTCGCACATGAAAAAATTAATTTTGCTAAATTTCTTAAAAATGGCTACAGTATGACCTCAATTATTCGAACGCTCTACTTATTGCAACACCATTTTTTTTTACATTAATTTTCTTGTAATTCTCTTCAGTTTTGAGTTGGAATACGGTTTTCAAACTAAATCAGGGACTGTAAAACGTAAAGAGTTGAAAATCCCAAAAATTCAAAAAGCCTTGTTCAAGTTATTTTGTTTGCAACGTGAAAGATATGCACCGGCATCGTCTGCTATACTGAATCAAAAGGCTACGCAGCTTAACAGAATTAACAGGAAATGTAGGAATTGACATGAAGTGATGAGAATTCTAAAAATAGCAGTAAGTACTTCCAATCAAGTCGATTCTCTTATTCTGAAATTCCACACAAAAATTAACGACATAGGTTTAACGAAAGACCAGTTCTACGATGCAGACGAAACCAGCCTGTACTGGCGCTTACTTTCTTATGGGGCCCTAGTGCTTTCATCTGTAAAAAATTCTCTTAGAAGAATGGTAAACAAGGAAAGGGTTATTTTTTAATCTTGCTGCAATGGATCAGGAGAGGACAAAATTTGATTATTAGTCATTGGAAAGGCAGCTAACCCCTGAGTCTTCAAAGTTTTTAATAATCCTCCTATATATATTACCACAAAGAACACAGCTTTTTCAGAATTCGTTTAATCAGGTTAATGTTTCTGAGGAAAATTAGACTTTTCGTAAGTACGCAAATATGTGAACTAACAAGAATTTCAAAATTTGATGTCAATAAATATTTGACAGAACATAAGAACTTATTAAGTTTTGCTATTATTGGATAAAGTACTATGGCATAGTGTTTTTGTCTGCATGTATTTGCCCCAAAACGTAAAATTATTTGTTCAGTTGATGGAAAAAAATGTGAATAATTTGCCCAAAATATCTTTTAAAAAGTCTATTTTCAAAATGTATATTATATCGTTCACCCTAAGAGATTCTATGCACTTACTTTCCTCTGCTTGGAATCGAATTCCTCCCCTAAAATAATTCAACCGTAATACCCGTACTTCTAGGAATGCTCATCAGTTTACCCTTGAGCCATATTTTGCATGTACTGCCAAGTAAGGAAATTCCTTTTTAGCTGCACTACACGAATGTGGAATGCCTTACCCGGCTCAATATTTCCCACTCATTGCAATGTGCAGACATTCAAAACCAATGTACATCGGTATCTCCTTTCTAATCCTACCCTACTTTCCTAATTGCTCGTTCTGTGTTTAACATTAAAAGGGTATTCGTAACCCCCCCTTGAGTGTGCGTATAATATGAAAAAAAAAAAATGCAGAGAGGACTATCGAAAAATGTTGGGAAAACGATGTTCTGAGTGGGATTAAGAAGATGATATACCTCTTTTAACACAAGGTCAACAGTTTCATAAAAAGGAAGGTAGTAAATTTGCATTGGCACGTCTTTTGGTTCAAATCGCGCCAGGAAAATAATTTACTGGCAATAAATAAGTAAAATACTGCGTAAACAATACAACCAATGAAAACCTAATAGCTGACACTTATAGCGATAGAAAAGAAATTCTTGAACCCAAAAAACAATCAATAACGGCGAAGCTCTTCGATATGTGAATCAACTACTGGACTACCTTGTTGAACAAGAATTTCCAGCAATTCATTTCGAGTAGTTCAATATTTTAAAACATGAAATGATGGTAAAAGCTACAAACTAAGCAAACTGAAATATAAAATGTCTTTAAAGAATTATAAACAACCTTGAACTTTACATCTTCTTTTGTCATAATTTTTTAAGCAACAAATATTTTTTTTTTATTTCGACACAAACACAAATTACTTAACTATACCCAAAACCACTTTACACTGCTTTTTTAGCCGAAATATCGACTACATTAAAGATATGCAGTAATTTGAACACGTCTCTAACTAAGGTCGGTCTCTTATAGTTCGAATTACCGAGGTCCTATTGTATAACAATTTTGATTAAACTTCGTTCCCATAATGCATATGAATTCCTTTGACAGAAATAAGATTTCGGGTTTGTTTTAGAAAATTTTCTTATTTTTGGACAATTCTTGGATTTTATTTTAAATGAATTATTCAGTTTAAATTTTGGGTACACTCTAGCGTATACGTACTATTTTACAATAATTTTTAAACACTTTTCTTCCATTTTATGCACGTTACAACTTTTATAAGCAACTGAAATATTTATAATATTGAGATTGAGATTTCTTTCTTAGGAGGCTACATTTTCAGCTAGCTATAGCTAACCAAAATTTTAATTTATATTTAGAAGTGATTCAATTTTGTACAGTTTTACAAAAAATAACAATGTTACTCAAAAATATTTCATCTATTAATATCATACAATAAAATGACAAACATTAATGTTGTGGTAAATTTAGTCAAATCTATAATAAGCGGATTCTCATAAATCATAATTATAATTTATTTGAAAAGTTTTGTCCCACAGATGTTCGGAATACATAAATGAACTAGATTATCTATTAATAAATAGATATCAAACTATCTAACAAAATAGAGATTACAAAAAGTGTTGTCAACACTTTGCTAAGAAGGTATGCAGTGTTCTTACAATATTGAACTTTGTTTCAATTCTCTTATATATAGCCTGCATTGAATTGAAAATGATTTGTTGCGGTAAAATTTACCGAGGAAAAGAGAAAATATTTTAAAAAGGAAAAGTAAGGAAATCGAGACAAAAATTTGGGAAAAGAGAGGATAGTGATTCAAGGAGCTAGGTCAGGAAAAATAGGAGATACGAGACTATAGAGGAATATAAAAGAAAAAAAAAAGATAAGTAAATCGGACAACTTGTCCAATTAGACCATTTTTACTATTTTGTGCATTTAAATTCGGGTGGAGCTTAATTTCTTTTTTTTTTTTTTGGATTCGCCACCAAATTCATTTGCATTTCACATAAGCGCGTATTCATTTGCTTTTCAAGTTTGTGTTTTTTATCTTGTTGAAAAAATTTTAGGTTTTTATCCTGGTATTCTACCAAGGCTTGCCAAATAAAATTAATTTTGAAATTCCCTAGTGGAAACTATAAAAACGATGTTGCATTTCATTAAATTATTTTCTTTCACTCAATTATTAGTTTTGGAATTTTACTAAATTTTGTTCGAAACAAAATTCCTGGCGCCCACTTTTTATTACAAGTATCCCACTGTCGAGCCGTGTTACGTTTTTTTTTTATTATTATTATTATTAGCGTTCGTGTAGTTGCTTATCATTATTAATAAAATTAATAATAATTTAATAATAATTAATAAAAAAAAAGGCTCAGATAAACATTATCGTCACGTAGGAAAAGTGCAACAGTTTCATTCAACTCAATTGCACTGGTCTAATGTAATTTCAGTGAAGTGGATATCTTTTGACTCGGAACATCTACCATACGTCAGTTTACCTGCAACGTTAAACCTTTTTCATTTTTGTTTTTGCTTTTGTTTTTTTTTTTTTTGGAAAAATGAGGTTTTCTGATTTTGGACACGTTTCTAACAACAGTTGACAATAAAAGTAGTTTTCCAAGAATTTTGCAATGTTTTTTAAAATAGCATATCGATGTTAATACAGCACAATTAACCATAACATGGGTCAGGATACATAAAATAGGCCTTTTCTTAAAACCCCGATATATGATATAAAAATTGAAGATGAGCCCTTACTGTTCAATGAATTTCTTTTTAGAATAAACCCAAGAACTACGCCCTTAAATTTAATGCACGAACTAAGGGACACCCTGTATAGCACACAATTTCAGTATTTGTTTTCGAATATAGACAAGCATACTCGTATTTCATCAAAGTGAAGAATTTGATGTTTTCGTATAAATAACCAAACACATTTATATATTGAAATAAAATGCACGACTGGATCGCACGAACTTGCTCTTATGTAAAACTACTTTGGAATTTAAAATGCATTTTATAAATATAAAACATGGATTTAATGAGATAAAAATGTTCAAATGCATGGAATCGCCGTCTGATTTCCGGAAAAATATGAATTTATGCAAAAAAAGTTTAAAAATCATTTTATTATTATTATTATTTTGAGTTTAATTAACCTCTATTGATTTATAGAGCTTAAACACCCGTTTTAACATTTTTAAGCTCCAAAAATACTGGCCATATAAACGTTAGTAAAATGGTTGCTTATCAAGAAAATGACTACAAAGATTTCAATAAGAAAAATCATCTTTTCCTACTATAGTTGTTTATATGGCAATTATTTTGGTAAAAATGTTTTTTTCAAAAAATAATAATATTATTTTCTACGATCATCAATATTGAAAAGCAAAAGCAAAGCATTAGGTTAAAGGCAAGAACTTCACGATAAATTTTTTCTTCTGAATTGTTTGGGTATTCCTGCTGAAAACAATCATCTTCTATTACAATGGCTTGGGACATCACAGGTGCAAAGTTTAATCAGAATCTTAAGAAAAACTTCGAAAAAAATGGTTTATGACAGCTATATATTCAGATGAGCTTAAACTAAAATTATAATTTGAAGCCAATCGGTCTACCTTTTAAGGTCTAAGGTATTCAATGGATACATAGACGTATACTAACGCACCTTCCCCGCAGTCTTACAAGGAAAGAGATAGTATGACGAAATCCACTTTGTTGAACTTTTCTTTTATCGTAATGTTGAGTTTAATTGAAGTAACAACGAACAGAACTTCCGCTCAATCCAATAGTTGTATTCAAAATGTAGATCGATTTCTTCACAAATGGCGCAACGGAAACCAATGCTTAAAATTTTCTACTTGCACTCTTTCTTGTACTTTGTCCCAAAATAATCCCTTGAAGTTTTTTATTTCAAATAATATAACCCGAAAACTAATTCAACCATTTAATATTGCATGTCTGTTTTTTTTTTACAATTTGCCCTTAATCAAACGCAATCATCATCTTAAACAACTTCCCATGACCACATATTACTATTGAATTCAAGCCTCTCAGCAAAACTTATTGAAGCCTTAAACAAAAATAACTCGAGCGAATTCAAAATGCATCCAATAATGAATCATATCAGAAGCTCCATATCTAATTTTTGATAAACTATCTCTCGTTACATGAACCTTATGATGCTAGCACAAAGGCTCTATACAGGAGATAGATATCCCGTTGTTGCAAAACCACACGCAGAATATTCTGGCTGCTCGCTCCGCCACACCCGCCATTACATCGTCAGCACGGCAACCAAATCGTAGCTACTCATACTCTCCGGGCTTTAGTTAAATGATGCATCAAATGGTCTTTAAGGATTAAACGTTAAATATTACTCTAGAACACTTGTGGTGGGGAATAAATTCTGAATCAAGGATGCATGATGGAACAATTCATAAAAAGGGCAGGAGCACACATTCTTATGTGCAAATCAGGCTGATTTCGAGCTGAAATGAATTGCCAGGGCTGAAATGAATGCTTGTCGACTCGCATCACGTATTTCGCTGGAACTATAAGGCGTCTAATGACCTACGAGGCACGCTCTTCCTTCAATTTCCATCATCGACTAGGAATGGGCCGCCCGGAATAGTTTCGCTTCCGCAATTTACTTTTTTTTTTTCTTTCTTTTCTTCGGAGAAATATCTAAAATTTATCAGAGCGTGTTAAGGGTATTCCAAGGAGAAGATGATGAGGGTGGTCATCCCGCATTGATTCACATATGCTAACCAAAACATCCCTTCTGGATGCCACACAGCAGGATGCAGGAGTGGACGTACGTATACACTTGGTGTACAGTTGAACGCCTTCGCAGGGAAAACATGTTTCAGGATTCGAATTACAGAGAAAATAAGATGATGATGCGATGTGATTGTGCCTCCTTCGAGAAAGTTTTCTTGTATCTTTCCCTGACACAGTGGCATTCTTATGGGGGTGCTCCTGCCGACGTGCGACAGTCGACGTCGACGGCGACACGGTGAGAACGACACACAGAAATGGAATCCCTGTTTCTGACACGTTAATCAGTGTCGGTCTGGTAGGTTGCAGCTGCAACACCAACCAGGGCTACTTAATGAGATTCCTCCGTAATTTTAATTTCCTGACTTTCTAGCCGGAGTCCCATACCATTCCACTGCACGACTCCTTCATTTGGGACATCCCATCTCAGTGTCCTGATTTATGTTAGGGTTCCCTGCTTCCCCATCACATTCAAGTGTCTTCTGTGCCCAAGGTATAATTGGCTTGTAATTATGTGCGTTTACACACATACTCATCCGGATCACGCGATTTAGATTGATGTCCTTAATTAAGGAGCAGAGTTTGGTGGCCCTCGAGGAATGTCAATCAGTAATTAAAACCATCATGGAGAATTGTTTTTCTTTTTTAATTTTATTTTTCGGTTTAAGGAGATTTTGGAATTTTATTTAGGTTCCCTTTTGACTTCAGAGAACCGTTCATATATTTATTTATGGGGCGGTCTCATTAGGTTGGTAATTTATGATCTCATGTTTCATGTTGTTTGCTTCCTGCATTGCAGTAGAATAGTTCATTTGCCTGAGGCAGCCAGATAAAAATGTACACCTGCAGGAGTGTTTTTTTTTTTTTTGTTTTTTATTCAACATTGGTACACTTAAAGTATTATTTATTAATTAGACTTTGAAGGTGACACTATATAGTTTTCCAGGGACCAAGTTGGAAACGTATTTTCATTAACATACATTACACGTTAAGTGGAGTCGGAATAAGAACGCGGATTTGTTTGTTGGGGCTTTTGAATTAATTATGATGATGGCTGCAATGGGAAGTTGCCGATGATTGGAGAGGGGTGTTGTTTAAAAACTTTTTGATTTAGGGAGATGCGCCACGTGGCTAATATGAATTTATTACCTACACTGATAATGTGGAAGGGCGCTTAGACTTCGAAATAAGTCTAGCAATAGAAGCAAATATATGGATAACAAATTGCAGTCGGAGTTTCGATTTTAAGGGGGAAAGGCTTTTAGAAAGAAATATTAGAGTAGACAGAGGAAGAATACATTGTTTTTCTCACCGAAAAGTTGAACTACAAAACACAAAGTTCTTAAAGCAAAGAGAATTTATTTATAAACAAAAAATAGGACGCCATTTCGGCTCGTAAGGAGCCTAAGCCTAGTGACTTACAACTCTCAACCATTCTTGAGCGCGTATAACCAGGCATGGAGGAGAGCTACAGTTTTCTGCCGATTCGAAATGGGAAATGAGCAGCACTTTTCATGACAAGAGATGCTCTATGAGGATTTGTCAATACCTCGCACGGGGCAGTACACCCTTGAAAAACTTTTTTGCAGCGGCTGAGAATCTAACCCAATAAAGTCTGAATGACAGTCCAACATACTAACCATTATACCAAGGGGTACTACAGTCAGTTTTTGACCCTTTAACTTCTTTATTCAAGAAATGAAATTTTGCTGAAACAATTATTCGACTGAAAATTTGTATGGAAGAAAATAAGTGATTTAGGTAATTTTTTTTTTTTGGTTCATCAAATACACATTAGTTTCTTCAAACATTGCGTTCATAAATGTGCGAAAATTTGATGAACAATTTTATTAAAAAAATAGTTATGCAACACATTTAGTATCTGATGTATTTTTTAATGGAAAAAATTAATTAAACACTTTCATGCCAATGAAAATAAGAGTTTAAGATTCCGTTTGTTAAATATTCAGTTAACACTGATTTAAACTATAATTTGAGTACCGTTCAAATAAATGTATTTTTTAGCTACAGTTTATTGCGGTTTAACTATATATCCAAGACCAAAATATCCCTAAGGCAATTCGCAACGTACTAGAGTTGATATAAAGCGTGTGATTGCTTAGTAGCCCAACGACAGAGTTGAAGAGCTGAACCGTATTTGAACTACGCTTCCACCCCTTTGCATACCTTCGTCGAGCTGAAATGTAGAATGGAGTTCTCGTGAAGATTTGAAAACCTGCATCTTCAAATTCAATACAATCCAAAGTTTTGACCTTGGAATTTACAATTTAACTTTTTTATTTGTTCAGTAAACTGAGAGCTGGGCTTTGGTTTCTGAAAAGATGGAAAAGTGCTGAAGAAAAAAAAATTAAATACAACATATTTTTGTGATGGAAAGTCCGTCAATCCATTGAGTTAGTCCACAGAATATTCATAGTTTTTGTCAAAACTTTTTCTACATAACTTAAAAAAAAGGAGGAGAAAAAGTTTTCACTGCCAGACACACATAAAATTAAAAGTAGAATTAAAAGTAACAAGTGTAGGGAGTAGACTGTCTGTGCCCAATGTTTTTTTTCTTTTTAATCAATAGGAATGGAAAAAATTATTATATACTTTTAAGTCCAACTTAAAAAATTGTTATATTAAAAATTCATTTTTATTCAATAAAATATTTCTTGCTCTTGGGTATAATTTTTATAGAATTAGAGAAATTATAGAATTCAAACATCTTTATTAGAATATCACATTAGATTTTAGATTTTGCAACATTACTTGGAATGGAAAGACCATAGATTGTGTATAAAGATCGGGTCATGTAAAGGTCAGATAATTACTTGGGCCATCGTTTCACAAAACCTAGTTCAGAGTTTGTTTTAAGAGTACTCTTGTAATAATATGTGTAAAAAAGGTGAGCAAGTTGAAGAAGATTAAAATCATATGTCGAAGAAATGATCTTGAAAAATTTGATATCGTTTTTGTAGAGTGAGATATGGGAATATTTTTGATAACCATTTTAATATCGCTAATAGAACAAATAAAAAGCAAAGGTCCTCAGTGGCTGCTTTGCGGAACCCTGGAGGTAACTAAGAAATCGTCAGAAAAGGTAGAACTGAATCAAACTTTATAGCTTCAGTTTTTCAGGTGAGAAAAAATCCATATTAAGAAGATAGGTTAAAATCCTATGATGAATACTTTGAATAAGTCTTACGTGAAATTTTTCAAATGCCTTAGTGATACAACGTCGGTCGACTTCCTAAAGATTGTTTCTTCTAAGAGCTCACGAATTGAAATTAGATCAAAATTTATAACAGATAAATAACGCTTTGTAGTGGATATCTAACTTGTTTTACTTGCGAATCATGCTCTCTTATGAATATATTAATGCTAAAAAAAAGGATTTTCATAAATTACGCATATAATCAAACAAAAACCTCATTAAGAAAAATTATGTATTTTTTGAGAGATAGATTTATTTTAAGGGTGTAATAATATGGAAATCACCCTTTTAATAGTACCGCGTGTACATCTCTGTTTCGATATAATCAAAACACATTTCCATAGTGTCGCTCCTTGATTCAATTTGGCAATTGACAATTTAATATAATTCTAAGCTGGAAAACTATCATATTTTTGAGATTACTTGGGTCCAATTTATTTGCAGGTTATGCTCGAAGTTACATCCACCACTGAAAACTTCGCGCAATTATTCTAAGACCTGCTAATATTTTTGTTACAAAATTGGGTAGCATTTTCAGTCCTGGAATTAACTCTGGGATAACCCAGAGTAAGTGTACTCTGTTAAATATAAATTGTCAGTACAGGGAAGATAGGACGTTTGCCTCACACTCTGGTTTCATTGGCTTGCATAAGTGTGCGCCTTTTAAAGCTCCAACAGGGTTTCCGTAGTTTACATTATAAATAGCCAACACTCAACATACTCAATTTCAAAAAACTTGTTCTCAAAAGCTTCAAATCCCAAAAGCTCCTTAATAAAATCCACTGAATAAGCTTCTTGCTTGTAATTTAGAATGATAATGGTAACTCTGTTCTGATGTATATAACAACAAGCGCACGATCGTATTGACTTGACAGTATCCCTTCGCCATCACCAGTGGGATTCAACGGTCGCGTTGGGGTGTACAACATTTTGCGAGGTCTTACAACAACAATTCTTAAGGTAAAGTCAGTGGCTTGCTCTTTTTTAAGTGGCATTTTTCCCAACGTAGTGTAGTGATAAGTGCATCAGGCGCCACTGCTTTGGAAAAAGCTCTCCCATAAGGCCTGCACTGACAATTTTTGTGGAACAAAGTGTAGATGTTCCAAATAAATTTCAGTTGTCAAAAGTGTAAATTTAATTAAGCTATAACAACAACTCATAACAGAAACAACTAAGAAATTGCATCGTATAAATTGCCTATTCATTGTTGAGACCAATTTGAATTACTCGTTTTGATGGATAGACACAGTACTCGCGTTTTAATATATTTTGTTTGTTTTTTTATTTTTTTGTTATAAAAAGTTTATTTCTTCGTTTAATTTTAATTTAACTCTGACCCGATCGTTCAAGTCATGGATCGAAAATCTAATCCAAATTGATCTTTAAATGATGAGAAATACTGGCGCTGTACACAAATAAAAGAAGCTTAAAAACGATTCTCCTCTTCTTTAATTATGCGGATTAAGTGTGGATGAAAATTAAATTCCTTAATTTTAGAAAATGGTGAATAAATTAATAAAATTAACTAACTTTAATTCATTTTGTATCATTTAAAATCATTAAATGTAGAAACTTATTTACGGAATTTTTAGGATTAATTTAATGACACTCACTGCTGCCGTTGCTGTCGACTTCTCCGACCAAAAAGAAAGAGGAAACAGCTTGACTTCTAATAGGAAGACGAGAGGTCATCTCTGTGTTTTTGTTTTGTTTTCTGTGACACGGATGCTACAACTTCAAGGGTACGTGTCAAGTTCCATAAGATGCGTTTTACATTTGGAATTAGTAGGTGTGTTTTTTTCGCAAGTCCATATAGAATTGTAAAAAAACACGACATCGGGATTTAGGAGTTTTTTTTTTCACAAAGCTGGAATCACTGTGTACGCTATGACATTTGTCAGCTGTATTGGCGACTAGCATCAACCAGCATCCAAAAACGTCACTTTTGACGTCTCTGAGCAAATTATCGATAACATATAGATAATACTATTTTGGCATCACCATTTTTATCGGGTCTTAGATTAACTTCCGAAAATTATCTGAGCCTTCATCGCGTAAGACGACGATAGTTTGACGACATCGTTTGAACGATTGAATTGCTTCGTGTAACACATACAAACTTGAATTGTCGTCTGGACGATGTCGTTAAGATGATTCAACTTTACCTTCATGTAACTTGTTTTGTTGAACTGTCAAATATGGTCGACTGAACGATTGCGATTGAACGATTGCTATTTTACAATCGTCTCATACATTTTTTGTTTTTTTTTTGGATTTTTTAAAGTTTTTTATTTCATTTTAAATTACTTAAAAAATGTTACGACATTACAATTTGTTATTTTTCGATGATAATGAAAGTCAATTAACCATCAACTTAATGCGAATGCGAAGGACACTAATGTCGATTTCCTTTATTTACACACTAGGGATTTCGATCCCGGATAATTTTTTTCTCTTTTCGTGTGCGTATTTCGTATACATGTAAATTCCTCTTCAAATAAGGATTCGAAGATTTTGATCTCTGTCGAAAAAAATCGATTTTTTTGTTCTGTATGAACGTAAAATCTGTCGAGAGGTCAAAATCTTCACACAGAAATTGATTTCTCGACATGGAATACATCGGATCCTCTCTCACTTCCAACGAAAACTTTAGTTTGATTGCAACCAAACAGCCCAAATGACATTTGTTGCTTCTTGATGTTCTCAAACTGTGGACGATGGACGACACGACCGAATGATGCGATTGGAACTTTACCCAAAGCAAACTTTTGACGACGTCGTGTTCGACAATCGTTTGGACGACGATCGTCTTAAGAATTACGCGATGAGAGCCCTGGTCTTAGCTAACTCTGTATAGATTTAAGTAGTTGTTGCATTTGCATGTAAAGCGCTTAGTCCGGATGTCGTTTTTTTCTACAATTCTTGGACTTGCAAAAAAAACTCGCCTAATAATTCGTAATAAATTTTGTAATTTTTAGTGGAGTTAATACTAAAAAAATGTTTTTTTAGTTGTTTTTTACGAAACATTTAACGCAAATGTGTGCGTGATTAGTAAGAGTATAGGATATCATTGTTTATTCCATAAATGCGTTTCCACATTGGCTTTTTGTTCCCTTCAGCTTAATCTACCATTATTAATAAGATTTTCTCTAACTACTTATATACACAAAAAAGTCAACGATGATATTTTTTTGTCTGAAAGTAAGTACATATGAAGGAAAGGACGAGGAAAAACAAGACGAGGAGAAAGAAGATTAGTTTTAAGCATACCTTTTAAAAAATGAATGAAAAATACCTATATAACTTAAAAATAAAATATGAGTACTGTGTACTTATAAAAAATAAAAATAAAGTACTGTAAACAAAAAATAAATGTAAATCTTTCGAATCATGATTTTAAATCATTTTTTGCTTAATATAAGTACATTTATTAAGTTTGAGGATTGCAGATTGCAGTCCAGAAACCGGGCAACGCCGGGTATTATTGGCTAGTATTTTACTTTGTTACTATGTCAATAATTTCCTAACATTTACCGTGAATTGTTATTTTTTAATCAAATTTGTATCTTTTAAATTGATCGACAAAACATAACCTCGATAGCTTCTATATCAGATTCAATGCATTTTTAGTTGATATTGGTTTCTTAAATTTGAGGCTGATCAAAATCAAATATAAGAACACAAAAATAGGAAACACTTTCGTTATTCCACACAAATAGGGGGCATACTCAGAACACATCACAAAATGTTTCTTAAGACACGATGGCATTGGTTTATTTTTGCATGAAGGCTTATTTTTCAAACAAACGACAGTAAATTTGCACATTTTAATGCCTCAAAAACCTGAAGTGATAGAGCCAATCTGAGAGCGGACTCGTATTAAGGTCAAAAACCTTCGGTAAACTACAGTCTGATATTGTCTCTAAAAGAAAATACATAATCATTTTAATTTTGTTGATCTTTGTAATATGAAGCCTTTCATTTCGATTGAGTTATGATTGTCAATAATGTGATATCCTTTTAAATATCACTTTACAATCAATCATAAGACCTACTGGAGGTATTCATGATTTCATGAATGACTTTTGAAGAGCTCCACAAGAAGTTTCAAATCTTTTTTTGAAACGAATCTTCGTTGTTCGTTCAAGTCAAATTTGATTGCCATTACTAGTGACTATAAGTTCTCTTGGTTCCTCTTTACCTAATGATCTTTCCTGATGATTAATGATTAGTTTCTTCAAACCAAACATCAAGTGCTTGCTTCTTCATATTGATTTACGTATGCATAGGTCTTAACACATTTTATTACAAGGTCCACCTTTAATTTTCATATATTTAGGTTCGTTTCTTTTCTTTATTATTTCTCTAATGAAGGATTTAATGAGAATTTTTTTCATTCAAAAGGAATGATTAAATTTTTATTGTTCTTATTCTTAATGTATAAAATTAAGTCTTGGAATTACAATCATTAATGTCGATAATTTATGTATATACATAGCTCTATTATGTGTTTTATCGATAAAAATTCCTTTGCGGAATAAAATCCAGCAAATCACCAGATTCTCTTATGTGGGGTGCACTTTTGTCAGGGACCCTTTTTGGAGTTCAAATCAAATAGATCTTTATCTACATCTTTAAGAAGTTGTTATCTTTTTTGAAGAGTAATACAGGGTGTTTCTGTCTGCTTTACGATTCTACTTTTGGTTTTTTTGGGAAAAGAAGAATAATGTTCTATTATAAGATTTTGAAAGTTTTATCAATTACTTAAAATTATAGCCAATGGCATAAGTTCATTCAAGTGTTACATAAGTGGAAAAAAACATATTAAACTCGTTTATCTACTAGATAACAATTTTATCAACGACAAACTATCGGTTAATAGTTGTTTTAACTATTTTTGAGTAAATTGATAACATAAAATGAACTTAGTAAAGGTCATAAGGCTTTATACGCTCCATCCAGCCTTGAAAATATAATTGAATAACAACCACACTACCTGCTAGATAGGTAACCAGGTTCTGGATATATTTACTAAATCAACATAAAGTTAAATGAGTTTACTTAAAATGTAATAATTTAAGAACATAGAACACCCTGTAAGTCGTTGATATTTTACAACACGACGAGTGTATTGAAGTGAAACTTGAAGAAAAATACAATTTGAACATCTTCTCTCAATTAGGTCTGCACAACCCGCATTATATTGTTGAAGTTCCTCTTTTCTTGATTCAAAAGTGCGATGCTTATGATGGCTGCCATCGAATAAAGATAGTTATCTCTTCGATGGTGATGACCAGTTTTTAACAATTTTTCAAGAGGATTATAGATGTTTCGTCTGAGAAAATTATTGATGTACTCGTATGTAACCGGACTTAAGAATTGGTGAATGGTTCTGACATAACACAGCTTGACAACAGACAACCAACACCACAACCAATTCCGTTCCATTCAGGACGCGTCATTCGGCTAATACATAATTCAAACCTCCCCCCATCCACCACCCATATAATCATCATACTGCTTATGATTGCATTTTGGGCATCTTTCAAAGGCAACCCTAGCGTAAAGCTGTCGCCCCTTTAATTCAGATTCTAATTTATTTTTCACCAACCCTCTTTTATATCGTACGATATATAATATCATCATAAAAGTAATTTTCAGATTGTGGCCAAGCAATCGATGGAGTTGGGGGGGATACTATGGCTTCCTGCTCCAGTGCACATCATACTCGTAGACTTGGGAATTCCCTTGAAACAAGTGCGTTTTTGTTCGTTTTGGGTGAAAGAAAAGAGGGTTGACTCACAATAATTATCAGTAAGCTTAAAGGGGAGATCCGCAACGATGAATGTAATTCGAAAATCTGCTCCTGTTCTCTTTGCAAATTTCATCGAAATAAAATAAAAATCCTTCATTCAATGATATATGAGGCGTAATTAATCCCGGATAATCTGTGGTCTTACAAGGAAGAAGGGTGCTGATTAGTCAGGACTCTGTGATGTTGAAATGACAATGATGAGGGACTAGGTATCGACGGAAGTATTTTATTTCAATGTTGGGCGCCATTTATTTATTTTCTTCGATTATGTAAAACTGATCCTAAGATAGTTTCTGCTCGATTTATCTCAGCCGCTCAGTTTTCTTTGTCGGTAAGAATACAGTTAAAGATCTGATTTTCGGACCAGGAATATCATATTTCTGCGAAGCGCCTGTCATTTTTCTTGTTATTTCAAGGAAAACGCCGAAACGCCTCAGAAACCCCGTTGTGATTTGTGTTCTGTGTGTGCCTTCTATTTGTGTCAGGTATAAAATGAAGGCGTTTGCTATTTCTTTGTTCTTGTATCCGACTTTGATCAGCTCCTAACAAAGGTATTCTCTTATCTACTTTGTTACGAATATTTTTAATAAGAAACCGATGTCTATTTTTATGTTTCTTAAGACATTAGGTATTAGAAAAGTTGGTACGCCAATTTTAGGGTTTTGATTATTCTGCAAATGAAATTAAGTTGAAAACCAATGATTTTAAGATATCGAAAGTTCAAAAAAACAAATTTTGATAATTTTTCAAAAAATTTAAATAATATTTTTTCAAGTTTTAATATGCAGAGGCATACATACGTACAGGCCTCTGTGCATGCTATAAACCGCAGGTAAGCTCTTGGAAAAGTTATTTAAACCACGTCTGATAGCGGCGGTACAAATGGCAGGTGATCTGTCAGAGAGGCAGTACGGTTTCAGGAGAGACTGCTCTACGATTGGAGCCATTAAAGAAGTAGTCAATTCCGCCCAAATCGCCCAACAGGGAAAGCACTACTCTAGGAAGATCGTCTTGCTGGCAATCTTTGACGTAAGGAATGCCTTCAACTCGGCCAGGTGGACCGACATACTAGACTAGAGATTCCACATTCCAGTATATCTCCTGCGGATGGTGAAATCTCAGGGATCGAGAGTTGATCTACGAAACCTTAGAAGACCCCGAAGAAAAAAGAAAACATCAGGAGCAGCCCAGGGATCGATCTTAGGACCAGATCTCTTGAACATCTTCTATGATGATATTCCCCGCATGGAGATGCCTGAAGACACCTTTCTGGTCGGGTACGCGAATGACACCACCGCGGTGATCACGACAAGAGACACCGAAAACGCACAAAGAAAGCTGAACCAGGTCATATAACAAACAAATTTATGGATGGATGAGCATGACCTCCTCACAAGAAAGGGAATTTCCACTCAAATCGATTTCCAAAACGTGACCAAAGTGATAACAAGCAACAAACTTATGACGGCAGTACAAAGACGAGGAACTCTACGCGTAGCCAGTTTCTAACAAACGGTTTAAGAACCGGCCATTCTTGTAGCCGCAGGAGTGAGTGAGTGAGGAGTGTTAGCGGCAGAAAGTAAGTACATACGTCTACGACAAAAAGGTGCAAATAAGATTCGAAGCGGCTTCCGAAAGGGCCAAACAGCTTACGATTCAGAAGGGGCCAGGGCGTTGGAGCTCAGAAGGCAGAGGAAGATGGACAGCGAGGCTGATCAGGAACGTGGCTGAGTGGAATGACCGGAAAAACGGTGAGGTTAATTACTACGTCATCTAGTTACCCACCCGACACGGTTATTTCAACGCCTCCACAAGATCGGAAAAACAAACAGTCCAGTCTGACAGTACGGGGATTCACAAGAAGACGATGCAAACCATACCTCCATGCCCCTCCGTCAAAATTTGCAAAGATGTTGCTACATAGCTATGAAAACTGGAAAAACATTTGTAGCTTCACAGAGTATACTCTTAGAAGAAAAACAAGAGAAGAAGAAGATTATCGGGAAACAGTTGAGCACACCAGTTGATCTCGCAAGGGAAACATGACAATCCCCCTGAAATAATGCAAAAAGCGTTCCCGTTAGGTCAGATGCCAATAAGGGTTTTAGAGGAGTTTTAGTCGGTATGTAGCGAGTCCGACACACGGAGATGGTCAACGAGTCAACGCCAAGACTTCCTTACGGTGAATCAAGCATTTCTTTTCGCTTTCCCTGAAGGTACAAACAAAAATTGTCTCTGAGCTTTAAATTGCTATTAAAGAAGAGATATCTTCAGAAATAATAAACTTCTCTCAAATTGATTTGAATGCGAATACATCACAGTAAAAATAAATTTGTCAATTATTCTTCTATGATTAGTTCCAATTTGTCAAACACTATTAAAAAGGTAATGAAAGGAAAAATAGAGGGCCCACGTGGCTTCCTTGCGGGACACCTAAATGATTAATTATAACTCGAGATAAACGAGAGCCTAATTTCACATATTGTTTACGATTTTTTAGGTAACTCATTAAAAAGCTTAGTAAAACAGAATGAAATCCAAAACTAATTAGCTTACACTATAAAACATGATCTAACAAAACAGCATCCTGAAAGTTTTTTTCCATGTAACATAGGCAAAAGTTTCTAAAAATAGCTAAATTTGTTGTAGTGGATCTACCACTTACAAAACTTTTATAAATTCACAATTTGAAGAAATTTCTAAAATTTGACAGTTTTGCAATATCGGACATGCTATTGAAGTTCTATTTGTCCAATTGGCTGTCACTTATTAGCCAAATATGGAGAGTTGTAGCAGTTAAAAACTTGTGCAAATGATTAAATTAAAATGAAAGTGGGACTTCTGTTCGAGCAAAATTTCGTTCCCTTCGTCGGTCGAAAAGATTATGGTCGCCAAACCCCGTTAAGTGGCAATTTCCAATTTAAATGAAAAGCAAGAAGTGCCGAAAATATCGCCGCTGTCTGTGAGATTGTACAGAAGAATCCGAGTCAGACAATTGCGCGCCACGCCCAAAATCCGGTCTTTTGCAGAACATAACGTTCTAAATTTTGCCCAAGCCTAAATACGTCCAAACTTCAGCTGATCCAGGAGCTCAGAGTAAAAAGGAACTAAGACAACGAGGTGTGTTGGCCAATTAGCCTCTCCAGCAGTTGGAAATTGACTCCAATCTTGGTCGAAAAATCATATTCAGCGACGAGCCAGATTTCTGGATGAATGGCTTTGAATGGAAATTGACTCCAATCTCGGTCGAAAAAATCATATTCAGCGACGAGGCAGATTTCTGGATGAATGGCTTCGTCAACAAGCAAAATTGTCAAATTTTAGACAATCACAATCCACAAGAGATCCACAAAGTCACTGTTTGATGTGGATTTTGGGCTGGCAGCATCATCTGCTCATACTTCTTCGAGGAAGACGTTGGCCAGGCCGTGACCGTCAAGAGCGAGGGCTATCGGTCGATGATAACCAATTTCTCTTAGCCCGAGTTGGATGATATGGAGATTGACGACATGTGGTTTCAACAGGAAGGCGCTACGTTCCACACAGCAGGTGCCCAATGGACATTTCGCACCATCAAGTTCCGAAAATGTTTCACGAAGAGGTGAGATGAACTGGCAACCGAGATCGCGATATTTGGCCCAGTTAGACTTCTTCTTGTGGAGTTTTCTTAAGTCACAGATCTATTTCTCCAATTTTTCTGAAATGTTTTTCATGCAAATGGATAACATTTTAGAAACATTTCTTAAACAATAAAAATGTTTCCTTAGTATGGACACACCTTTAGACTTTATGAGAAGACAAGATTTGATGGCTCTTGAGAATGGATTAAAACTGAACTATCACACGAGCAAGAACAACAAGTTGCCCTTAGATTAGTTCGGAGAAATATACATAAGTAGATGAAGTTCTACTGCGAATATCAACCAGAGATTTTTGAAAATGCTGAGCAAACAGTGAATTCTAAGTGAACAATTTGTTAGGTGGATCTAGTTGTCTGTGCCTTTAAATAAGTAAAACAACTTATAAGACAATATTTCTAAGCTTAAAAGGTTGATAAATGGCCGTCGAGAGCGGCTGTTCGCTTAATTCCTGTGAGTTGCTTCATCACTCAGATGAGAAGTTTTGTCATTAAATCGTCACCTACCAGCTAGGCTGCTTCAAACTGCTATTTTTACCTACTGACCTTCAAGAAAATTCACTTAATAAAAACTGACATCACACATGCATAAAAACGTAGGTCTAAATGCCTAAGTTAACAACCAGCCAAAAGCCTGCTGTGGGTAATGCAATCATCTTGTTATCAATGAAATAAAAAATCCATTTTTACCTTGCACGTATAACGCTCTGTTTCCAAAGGAATTACCTAATTTTTTTGTTTGTGTAAGATTTCCTCACGTCCCAGTATCTTGAATACCATAATTCTCTATTATCTGCCATAAGAGTGAACAAAAAATATATATATCCTCATTATTTCCTTGGAAATCCTCCCTAACAACTGTCATAACTTACATGACACTTGATCATTTCATGTTTCTTCGTTGCCACCAGAACATGGAGACGAATAACCTCCTTACACAAGATAACCATCATTCACACATCGTGAGCCGAAGTCAAGGCATACATCGCAATCTCCCAACTTCCATGGATAGATAGGAAAATAAAAATTCCTCATCTGGAACTCAATTTTTCCTGCTTCAAAATTTCCATAAAAAAATGCGCTGATGTGCATGAAAGAGACAGCAAAAAATAAAAGAAAGGAATAAGAAAATATTCAATCAATTTACACGGTCCATTGATCCCGGTCACGTAATGCATCTATTCCCATAATTCACAGACTGACACACAGAGAGACATCTTCGTCGACCTCATCTTCCGGCATCTAGCCCCTCGTCCTCAATGTCATCGTTGTTGTCATTTCGACGAATTGGGAAGCCATCCAAAAGTCATTGGGGAAAAATTGTTTTCCTGAACTTTTCTCGACTTGCTAGCTAGCGAGTGTATCTGTGTATCCATCACACAAAAGATGCACCAACAATGCAATAGCAACCAGACAACCTTCTATTGATAAACGAGACGTCCTCCTATCCCGGCCCGGGCCGACGACATTTTTCATTTTTCGCAGCATCCGACAATCTGAACCTCATTTTAAATTCATCCCCAGTGCCCCAGTATAGAGAGTGCTCCTGCTTCGACGCTCGCACTGTGTGTGGTGTGTCTCGTCTTGGTCTTGGAAATTATTATTTATCCCCAGAGGACCATGTGGGGCTGATAAAAACATGTTCGGGTAGGCCTATAGGATCTATGAGGGTGATGATGTGGTATTCAGTATCCAACCATCAGTTTGGGGTTAAATTTTTTGGAAGAAAATTGGAAAACATTCTTTTTTGTCAGTTGTTGTTGTAGTCTTCCCAGTTCGACAATAGCTTTAGTGAGATGGTGTTGGCGTAGGAGCAGCAGAGATTTTTGATCTCCCAAATCCAATAGACTCTATCGAATGTCACGTACGAGGAGTCCATTGATTTTTGAAAAGAATAGAACAACTTCGAAATGGAAACAGTCTGGATGAACTGGAGGAGGAATGCCGATGAATTGATAAATTTTGTGAGTCCAGATGGTTGGTATAATAAATTCATAAAAATCCATCTTTTGTTGGGCGATGTGAACCGACCTGTGTAGAGTATGTCGGCAGTGACGATTGTGTGTTCTGGCATGAGTCAATCAACAAAAAGGAATTCAGGACGTGAGGTCCTTTTGAAGAGGTAATCCTCATCATCATCATCAAAAATGGTTATGGCATATGTGAATGAATTGGATAATATTTAATGCAAGGTGTAGCACGTCAAATTTGTCATAATTAAGGGTTTCAGTTGAAGTTCAAAGGGAAAGGTGATTTGGAGATTTATTTTTTCTTTCATTGGTTAACTTACATTGACATCTTTGCTTTGTGTTTAATTAAAACGAAACTTATAACTGCAGAGTCCATGAAACTCATAATCTATGGCCGTGTGAGAATTAAAATGAGATAGACATATACGAGCAAACGTCAAAAATGTACCTATGCATTGAATTCAATAACATTTTAACGCAATTGAAAATAATAAAGAGCTAAGAATGAGTCAACAAAAGTTCAAGGGCTATTAAACCAAGGTAAAGATGGATTATTTTCAAAGTTGGAACTACATACCTTCATAATTCCCTAGAAAGGACTTAACTAGCGAAATAGAAAAAAAAAAATTCGCCTAAGCTTAATTTTAACGATACATCATTTATTGAAAAAAAGTAGAAATTTGACATAACTGACAGTACCTTTTACAGAACAATTTTTTTCGAATTACGACTTTGTCAATATCAACATAACGGATATTAATAAAAAAAATAATTCAGAAGCTTCTACATATTTTAAAAAAAATTTTGAAGATAAAACTTTAAAGTAAATATTTTTTGGATCTTTAAAAAAAAAATAAGTATAAACGTTATAATACTTCGTTTCGCGTAGCTCTCAACTAAGCCAGTTGGACTCTACAGAAAATTGTTTTTCTCCTAGTCCTACATACACAGGAATTATAAGTCACTAGCCCTTGGTTTTCCAGCAGATTTGGTGCCACGAAATTAACTGAATTTATTTACTATAAGCATCTGTTTAAACTAATTTATCATATGCTTAGGTAGAGCTTGCATTTGAAAGCAGCAAAAAAAGTGAATTAATTTTTTTTGAACATGAGATCATTTATGAAATTAATAAAAAGAGTCGGAGTCAACATGGAACCTTAGGGGACACTTGAATTTATTTTGCTAATATAAGACATTAAATCATCCAAAATGATTTCAATTGAACGATTAGAATGGGGATCAATAGCTCAACGAAGAAGAGATCCCTCAATATCTAAGACAAGTTTCATAGATTATCATCAAGGGGTTATGAATACCCTTATAATGTTGAACACAGTACGAGCAATTAGGAAAGTAGAATAGGATTAGAAAAGAGATACCCATGCAAATTTGTTTTGAATGTCTGTACATTGAAATGAGTGCGGAATATTGAACCGGGTAAAGCATTCCATCGGCTTTAACGCTATAAGCGAAAGGCTATGCACCCTTCGCGTGCGAGGCAAATTTACGAACATCAGCCTCATTAACGTTCACGGACCTACGGAGGAGTCCTCAGACGAAGAAAAAGAGACTTACTACGAACAAGTCGAGAGGGCCCTCAATGCCTGTCCAAGGTATGATGTTAAAATCATCCTTGGGGATTTGAACGCAAAAATAGGTCGGGAGCCGGTATTCAGGCATTACGCAGGTACCCATAGTTTGCATGAGAACACTAATGACAATGGACTTCGAGTCTTAGAATTGGCAGCATCGAAAAACATGGTAGTTGCGAGTACCAGGTTCCCGCGTAAAGATATCTACAAAGCCACCTGGGTATCACCTGATGGAGTCACTCGTAACCAAATAGACCACGTGTTGATAGACCGTCGCCACTACTCGAACTTGATGACGGTACGAACGTACCGAGGTGCCAATATCGACTCGGATCACTATCTTCTTGGTATGGTTTTCCGAGGGCGGATTGCCTTGCGAAGACGCATTGCATCCGCCGATCAGGTTCGAATCAACACGGCTGCCCTGCGCAATGAAAACACCAGTAACACCTTTGGTAATGCGTTAGGACTCGCCCTAGAAACACCTAATTTAGGGAGAGTAAGTCCTGGAGCCAGTATGCTGGGCGTAAATGAGAAGTGGACACGTCTTAAAAATACTGTCATTAGTACTGCCAACTCCATCTTAGGCAGCAGTCGTAAAAATCGGAACGACTGGTTTGATGATGAATGCAAGCTAGCGACTGAACGTAAGAATGTTGCGTACCGAGCAATGCAACAATCTCATAGAACGCGGGCACGCGAAGAGGAATATAAAGAGCTCAGAAGAACAGAAAAACGGCTTCACAGACAAAAGAAATCAGCCTGGGAGAAGAACCTAATCTGTGAAATAGAAAACAGCCGAGAGCGAGGTCCGCACCAGGCGCGGAAGTTCTACCAATCCGTCCGAAACATGACGCAGTACACACCACGCTGCACATACTGCAAGGACGGAGAGGGAAATCTGATCACCGATCCTGAAAGCATACTGGAGCGATGGGAAGTGTACTTTAATGAATTGCTAAATGGTCAGCTCACTGCAGAAGTGGAGGCTCCACTACTTCAAGAAGAATACCCTATGTTGCCGCCACCAAGCATAGAAGAGGTTGAGAAGGCTATAGGCCGGCTTAAACAGAACAAAGCCCCGGGAGTCGATGGCATACCAGCCGAATTATTCCATCACGGCGGGCCAGCCTTACGTCAAGCAATTCATGATATTATAGTACAGGTATGGGAGCAGGAAGAAATGCCAGAAGACTGGCGAAAAGGTTTAATATGCCCCATACATAAGAAGGGAGATGTCACAACGTGCAGCAATTATAGAGGTATCACGTTGTTGAGTACCGCCTATAAGATACTCTCCTCTATCCTACAAGACCGGATAACCCCATACGCTAAAACCGTCATCGGGCAATATCAGTGTGGTTTCATTCCAGGCAAATCAACAACTGATCAGATCTTTACCCTTAGGCAGGCGATGGAAAAATGTCTAGAATTTAACATCCCAACATACCATCTGTTTATAGACTTTAAGGCCGCCTATGATAGCATAGCCAGGGTAGAACTTTACAAAGCCATGAGAGAATTCGGCATCCCAAATAAATTGACACGACTATGTAGGTTGACCATGACCAACGTAACAAGCCAAGTAAAAATAGCCGGATTGCTATCCAGACCAATCAACATCTTTAATGGACTCCGACAAGGGGACGGTTTGGCCTGCCTCCTCTTCAACCTGGCGTTGGAGAAAGCAATCCGTGACTCTGGCACGGCAACAAGAGGGACCATCGTCAACAGGTCCAGCCAGTTACTGGCTTACGCAGACGACATTGACATCATCGGAAGAACCGAACAAGCTGTACATGATTCCTTCATCCAGATCGAGCAGGCGGCACAAAATCTGGGGCTGCACATTAGTGAAGGTAAAACAAAGTACATGGTGGCGTCGAATGCGAGAGGAACAGTTGGTCAAACAATCGAGGTAGCGGAGCACGAATTTGAAGTGGTGCAATCCTTTAAATACCTTGGGTCAATAGTAGCAGCCGATAACAACATAGAAGAAGAAATACGCGGGCGGCTTCTCAAATCCAACAGAGCCTACTATAGTCTGTCAAAGCTCTTCAAATCCAGAAATCTCACCATAACTTCAAAACTGCTGCTGTACAGGACCATGGTCCTGCCAGTACTCACATATGGATCCGAGACTTGGGTGCTTAGCAAAAGGCACTCCGACCTCTTAGCTGCGTTCGAGAGAAAAGTCTTAAGGAGAATTGTTGGCCCCATATGTGAGGAAGGACGATTCCGGAGACGGTACAATCATGAATTGTACGCAATCTACCTAGAAGCAGATATCGTGACAAAAATTAAGCTCGGTAGACTCCGGTGGGCAGGGCACCTAGCTCGCATGAGCGAAGAGGAACCTGCTCGGAAAGTTCTTTGTGGTACATTCTATGGTAGACGACAGCGTGGTAGACCATGCTTGCGCTGGAGAGATGGCGTAGACCAGGACGCCCGAAGCCTTGGGGTGCGCAACTGGATGGCGTCGGCTAGAGACCGGGATAGGTGGAGAGACTTGTTGAAAGAGGCCAGGACCGGAACCCGGTTGTCGAGCCGATGATGATGATGATGAAAGCATTCCACATTCGTGTAGTGCGGCTAAAAAAAATAATCTCAGTACTTGATAGTACGTCCAAAATTGGGCTCAAGGGTAGACTGATGAGCATTCCCCAGAAGTACGGGTATTATACGGTTGAATTGTTTGTGGAGAGAACTGTTTATGAAAATAGCGGTAAAATAACAATAGAAATGAAACATTGCTATAGTGCTACACATTGGTTGCGTATAGTATGTAGTACGAAAAATGACCATCACTGACAGTCTAATCCTTTGGCCCAATTAAAGCTGAAGTACGCCATTTTATTTTATTATTATTCTGTGGTTGTGGAAATCTTTCTAGATATAATGCAGTTAGTAAACTTGGTAAGCCTGCGGTTTTATTCATCAATGAAAGTTTTATAAAATATATCCAAGCGGAATGTTGACTGTTTCCGCAAGTGAGTTATGAAGGGCTCAACCTTTAAATTTAGTGGAAAGGATTTATTAGGAGATATCGATTGACATTAGTCTTGAAAGCTTATGTACATCAAAATGGGGAGGGGGAAAACCGACAAGAACAAATTATTGCACATTCTAGTAGTATGGCTGAAGAAAGACCCTTTAAATTTGGCACTACGTCCGAAGTAAGAATTAAGATGTCTACCTAGATAGACATGTATTACAGCGGAATTCGTTGGTGAGAGGAAAGCAACTGGCTATTTCATTATTTTTGATAGAAAAAGCTATAAGACTGGAAAAGACAGAAGAAGACGGTGTTCAAAAGAATAAAATATGTATATGGGCTCAATTGTAGTTTATATCCAATAGATGTATATTAGTAATGGAGACCCTCCCAGTTATGAGCATTATACCCAAGTCTCAGACGTATGTATGCTGTATAAATAAAAGCCAGATCAAAAGAGGAACAACATTTCTTGCATCTTTTAAGAAAACCTAAGCAATTCGTTGCGGTTTACGCTACGTAGAATATATTTTCATTCCAAAAGAGATAGTCATTAACACTCATAACAACTATGTTTGTGTTTCTTATTTGATAACGAAGCTTCCCGATAAACTCTATCTACCTATACAATTCCGTAGAAATATCGAGTACGATTACCTTTGTTTCCCAAAATGATAAAAATATTCGTTTTTCATTTCGGAGAGATATGATATACTGCCAGTCATTAAATAGCTTTTGTTCTTGGACATATTTGTTAAGCTTGTTATTGATAAAGGTTTTCATGGCCTGGAAAGAAGAATTTTCAGTGTAATTGGTATTAGTATTTTTGACTTTCCTGTATTTTTTCCGGTTTTACTATACAGGCTTATTTTATAGCATCTAAAGTTTAACTCTCTCATCCATCCTCATAACCTCCTTACAGCTCAAGTCCAACAAAGAATTCTCTAAGAATAATGCCTGATATCACATATGCCACATATCAGCACTGTAATCAATTAGGAGAAAGCATTGTGACAAATTAAAGTTTTGAAAGATTTTTTTAAGACCAACCTTATTTGCTTTCTCATATTTTCTATGGAATAATTTTCTTTTACTGGATTGGAAAATCATGAAAATAATGCTTATACAGGGTGACGCTATGATTTAATTATTGAATATTTTTTTTTTTTGCGTATTTTTTGTTTTTTTCAGGATTAACTTTGAAAATTTTGGGACGCTTATGATAGAAAGACTCAGTACAAAACAAAGTTGTTCAATTTTATTTCGGAAGTCGACATTCAATTATTCAGACACATAGATCATATCGAAATTTCTTTCATGTTCGAAATGCGCTCAACAATTTAACGATTGATCCGGGTTTTCAGCAACAAGTGGCTGTCTTCCGCGTGCAAGAAGACCTCGTGCAGTTCTAAATTATTTAAACATTTTTCGGGTGCAAGCAAGTATTGAGGAAAACCCCAAAACTTCCACCAGGCGACGTTCTCAGCAGTAAGTGATGTTTAGGTGGTCTTTGCAAAGAATTTTACGGCTGTTACACCTCTTTACGTATAAGATTCAATTAGTTCACGAGTTGAAAGCAAACAACCCACAAGTACGATCGGAGTTTTCAAGAGTTTTTCCCAGAGAACAAAGAGTTTATTCATGTCATATATCGAGCAGGTAATTCCAACAAAAAGACTTATTTTGGATGTTGTTACTTTGACAGTTTATTAGTTGAAGACAAAAAGTGCCAACAGCTATCGAGAGCTGTATTAAATGACTCCATAATACGAGAGTTACTCGTATGTATAACATATATATTTAGCGAGAGGATCATACAATTTGAGAAAACAAGTTATTTCGGTTTATACGTGAAGCTTGGTTGAATATGAGTGAACAACAGTCTGTAGTGCAAGTGCACTATCAAAAACAAGATTTTCAACTGCCCCTCAGATGACCCTTGGGCTCCAGATACAAAAAATAGGTTCAAAAGCATACCTACAGTCACTGGCCATATTATTGTATTGTACTAGGTTATGCGCATATATTTTTGCCTTTTAACGGACGCGACGGCGACGCCTGAACGTGGTTTAAGGCATAATGAAACAGGACTATAGTATAAAAAAAAGTCATACTGAATGTTACTACAGGTCGGACTTCCCGGACTTATTTACAAGATGCTCATATCTCCTTGTTGGTTCGGTCGGGTAACAGTACTGATATGAACCCTATTGAAAATGTGTTGGGAGCTGATAAAGAGCGAAGTTGCTATAGAGTTGATCACAAACGCAGCTCTTGGAAAAAATGAATCATGTGTGGAATCATCATCCACAAATAAAACAGCAAGTTCAGTCTTGAATTGACGGCATTCCGAGCAGAATTGAAGCTCTCATAGCGGCAGGTAAGGGCTAAACAAAATTTTAGAATTTTGTAATTTCCATCTTTGCCCAAATATGATGTTTTATAATTGATAACAGTTATTATACAAAAGAAGTTTACTGCTTAATACATTAACTATTTTTAGTTTTGCATAAAATCTACAGTGCGTCTAATAATATTGCAAGGGACTTTAAGCTTAAGTCAATTCACAACAAAATAATAGTTATATTGATATCAAAAGTAGGACATACCACGTGGACTATAACAAAAAACCCATTGCAAATCTTCTTTCTTCATTCTATGGAAAGATCCAGCATTTGTATCTATTCTTATTTTATCCCAAACTAAATTATCTTCCGATTTAATCTAAACGCAATTACAATCTCATCCCGAGCTATCATCATTGTTGTCATCATCTCATTTGCAATCAGATTATATTTCATAAATATATTTGTCACTCAAAGACACATTAGGGGCGACTTTGCGTTGCTGTTTTGCTTAATAAAAGCAAACATACTGTCACACTGAAACGACTGAGGCACTTTATCTCTTTCGAAATAATAAAAACAACAAACACATTACCCATTGACTTCGTGCATTGTTTTCAAATTCAAAACTTCAAAAACCAAACCATCGGGCATATCTGGTTTTACCAGAGGGTGAAATTTTCATTACATTAATTCGAAGGAATTATTTTTTGGAGAATCCACTCACCCACCCTTCTGCACTGATGGCATCTCTCAGTATTGAAAATTCAAAAACAACAAATATGAAATTTCAAGGATACCAAGGGCAACCTGAGTAACAATTTTAAAATTCGTTACGAAATTTCACGCTACCGTCTGCTTCTGTTGTTAGATTTTCTATCCATTAATTCCAGCACTGGCTGTACGTGTCAGGCTTGAGGTAGCGGGCGACTTGTGTTTTTTATCCAACCCTCTGTGTATTTCATATGCAAACATTGGGCAACCGAAAAATATTAAACGCATCATTCATTTGGGCCGAAATGAAATTCCAAAACATTTATTGCTGTTGTCTTGTTGGGTGACACGAAAAATGAAAATTTCAACCCCTATAAAAGATCCATACAAAACACTTTGCTACATTGCTGCAAGTGTATTTTTGTTAGACTATTCGCAGAGAGGGTAGTTTCCTGGCTATACTGAGGGCTTCTACTCGTATTTACTGCTGCTGCATTATTTAAGGTAATCCAAAACTTTCTATTGTTAAATTTGATGGCTATATGATTGGTGGGGGTAGTGTAAGTTCGTCGTCCTTGTTGGGCTTTGTCGGTGTAAAATTTATCATCCACCCTTACAAGTCTTGTCCCAACTATATACAATACAGCTTCACTCTCGGGGTGACAGGATATTTATTTTTTTTTGTGGATTATGCTCATTCCAAAACGCAATCAAATGAATCTATGAAGCATGTGGTGTTATGATCGTAGTTTTACAACCCTCCGTAGCGGCAGCACACTTTTGGAATTGCATCGAATTGAGATGGTGGGTGGTTGGGTGTTGTGAGCATAGTGCATAGTCATACATTTTGGTTTGGGTGAAAGGAAATTCCCTCACACCATTTTATAGGAAAAAGCATGATGGTATAGGTACAGTGGGGATGAAAAGTAAACGACTAGTTATTTCCAGCCGAGTCATCCTGAAGAAAACACCAAACTTCAGAAGAAAGCTCCTTAGAATCCTATTGGAAATTATACGTAATTCAATATTGGTAGCTAATATTCTGGTTAATTCTGGAAAATAGAGCGATTATTGATTCCGTCCACTTTTTCTTCTAGTGATTTACGGTTTTTGATTCAAATACCGGATAATCCGGTTCCTGGTTATTCACACTATTGAATTTCAGTACTGGGTGTCTGTTATCTAAAGCTAAGAGCTTGGAAAGAGAGCAGCAGATACTGCGCTCCTGGTGGCACTGAAAGCTGCAAGCTTAACGCTCGCACAACAGCAGATATTAAAAACATGGAAGAAATACAAAAAGCGGTTTAAAACGCTCTGGTACATCAATGCATAGTATGCCCCTGGTGGCAATTAGAACAGAAGGCTAAACACTCTGGTAGATCAGCAGGAATCGAAGCCCCTGATTATAGTAAACTTAATAGAATTAAATAATCTACTACGAGGTATGAAAGTCTAACTTCTATTTTAAAATTTTGCGCCGCTTATGTTGAGAGGGTCTTAGTGGGCAGAATTAGTTATATATTTGACAGGCGTGGTTCTAATTTTTTTTTTCTTTCAGCGCAGCTGCTATGCCTTGGGACAGTCAGTAGCACACCTTCCAAAATCTCTTAAATGTAACGACGTTGGGTCCTGTACCCGACTTAAAATCAGTTGTTTCATGGGTCACTATACCCTCAGGGAAACTAAGAATGTAACAAAACTAAGAACCGGAATTCCACGGTCCATCAGATCACTAGAGAATATGTGAGATTTAGAACCATGCAATCCGCACTGCATTCTGTGGCAAACATTTGTTTGCCTTTCGAATTTCCAATCACTCAGTGACGCGAATTCTTCATGATTACCTTCATTACCATCTTTAAAAGTTGCCGATTTTGCATGAACTCTCCGAACTTGACTTTAGTTTTCGGAGGTTCGTAGAAAGGAAGCCTATTTCCACTTGAGTGAATTCGTCAACAAATATGCTCTACTGGGCTCAAACCAATCCCCGAGAATGTGTACGCAGTAGTAGTGCACCTTCGCAAAATTGTTACTGCATTGGATTGTCACGTCATACCAAAAGGCTCTCCAGCCTTTAAAATTAAAAAACAAAAAAAAAAAAAATGTATCAGGGATACTGCTTCTTGTGAGAAAGTGACATATCCCCAAGAGTACTTCTTATCATGAAAAGTGTATTTCATCTTAGCCGTTCGGTCGCAAAAGAGTTTTATACTTTTAACACTGACTGTATCAACCAATTTCATTGTGTCTACACTTGTAAAAGTTCAAAATTAGATTTTTCCGTTTCGTTATTCGGGTAAGGGTGAGTTTCTTCCTTTTTTTCTACGCCATAATCATCGACTCGTCTCCCATTGGGATAATGACAATCTGACAAACGCACACCCTCTTGGTTTTTGCCAAGAAAAAAAAAAAAAAGTGAAATAAAACTTTTACTTAAAGTCAAATAATATATAAGGGGATTCAAAATCCCCCCTAACTACCACACAGATTCAAGGTTAAGCGATGGGTGAACTATAGGGTGGTACTTTGATCGCAATTGCAATACCACTCTGTCGCCCCCACCTACTCACCTGAGATTACATGCGATCAGAATGAGTAATGATGGGGATGAAGTATGAATTTCTAACAGGGGTTGCTTCCCCCTTTTTGTTATATGGCGGGAAATCATTTTGTAAAAAGCGATAGCCATCAAAATAAAGTGTTTAGTAGTCGAAATATACAATCGGAAGGAATTGGGAAAGATTTCCAAGATACAACTACAGCTATTCAGGATTTCGGGGGGATGGAAGAGTCCTGCGGAGGGTTTGGGTGGGTGATAATATGGAAGGATTTCCCAACAAGCTATTTTAGTGCAGCTGCACTCCTAGGCAGTTGTGAACAAGTCGCTTCACGAGCCCCTTGGGGCTTTGTGCTTTTTCTGTCCCCCCTTCGTTCGTAGAGACTTTCTAAATCCCTGGGTTTGATTAAATATAAAAAAAAGTTTCAGACCTTTTGTTTGCCGTATTCCGGATATTTTCTTCTTCAATGGAATGATAATGTGTTTGCATTTGAGATTAGAGAAAAATAAAATAAAACAAAAATAAACTTCAATCCTTGTGCAAGTTTCATTTTTATTTGTTGTCATCTGCCAAAGTGGCTGCTTAATGTCCTCAAAGTGCGTATCTTGAGATATTCCTTCCTATAAAACCCACACAGACCCTTGTGTTATCGTGTGTTCATTTGGGATGAATTTGAAACGATTTAATTTTATAAAGTGTGCGGCAGACATAGAGGATGACAAGTCCTGTTTGTTTGGGAGCTCTGTTTGTTTATTGTGAAGAAATCTACAGGATTCTTGAGACATGAAATGTTGTTGTTATGAAATATGCATGAGAGGTACACAGAGCTTCGAATAGAACTGTTTATTTTCTACTTGAACTTATGGTATTGTGTAAAATTGAGCGATTATTTTGATAATGTTGTTTGCTAGGAGAATTTTGGTTTAAAATTTAACGAATATGTTTGTCATGGATTGAAGTGAGTGCACTTTACCAGGAAAAGACTAATTAGAGATTGTAACCAAGCTAATTCTAACAAGATAAAATACTTAATTTGCTTCAGAAAATATTATTAAAAATAAATCAAGTTTTTGAAACAAAGGTATATTCGAAATATTTTAGATATTGTACATACGAGATCAGGACCTAGCCAACAGACGAAAGAACTCATTTACAAGCAACTTCTGCCACCAGTTATCAGCTATTGTTTCCCAGTCTGGTTCACGATCTCAAAGACAGCGATGATTACACTCCAAATCTTCGAGAGGAAGATGCTTTGAATCTCCACCGGACTCAACTTCGACCGGTAGTGAGCAAAAAGTTACAGGAACGAGGATCTCTACAGAGAAGCAAAGATAATACCGGTGGACAAATACCTACTAAATTCGGCAAAGAAGTTGGTACAGAACACCGTCAATAGCCCTGATCATGGCCACCGAGTAACGACATCCCGAGCTGAGGTACCTCAGTATGATGGAAACTCTGGACGACACTATTTTCACGGACAATGATAAAGCAGCCGTTTCTTTTTACGCTATTGACCCAGGGTCAGCCTACCGCCGCCGCGGCCAACCCTTTTAATCCGTTCAAATCTAAACCCCAACTGGACAACCGGGACGGAACAAATCGAGAACATCATATAAAGTTAAGCCCTTATGTGCCATAAGATTTATATTTTTCCAGTGTATTTTTATTTTAGTTGTAAGTTAACACAAATTATATATAAATGTTCAATAAAAATTGTTAAGTCGACACATTCGAAGCAGAAGAGAAGTCTGCAGCATCAACTACTTGACGAATGAGATTGATAAAATCATGGATCAATTTGAAACAGTGGTCAATAATGCTCTGGTCAATCAGAAAAGTTCATGCACCAGCAGAAAAGAGACATGGGCAGAAACAAGGACCAACATATACAGCTATACTGTCAAAGACTCCGCAAAAACCTACAAAGAATATACTACAATACAAGATCTTCAACAGGAAAAGAGAGGAGTACCGGCGAAGTCATTTAAAACTTCCCTTTTGCACAATGTTGAAAGAGTAGTTGAAAATCATCAGGAAAATGATTTTAGGAAGAGATTCGAAGATATCAAACCTGTCTCTGACATATTTAAAAAGATCAACTTGGTTTTTCCTTCATGGATGAAGCGTTTTTTAACCAAATTGAGGATTGTTTCAAAGACTTTTCTGACTTCATCGAAGAAACTAACTTTGAGGATATATCAGATACCAACGACACCGTGACTTCATTCAACGGAGAAAACCCTTATGGGAACCACCACTACTTGTTATTTTCACTGAAGAAATGACTGACATCACTATTACTGGTTACCGAAAACTTTAAAAAAAAAATCAAGAACCAAAAAAAAATTCCAACTATGTACGTACTTAAGAAGTTACCAAATCATGCTTTTCTTCTGCTGTCTATATAATCTTCAACAAATGTCCGAATAAGTAACTATTTTCCTGCAACCTGGAAACCTGTACAAGTTGTCCCCGCCTCGAAGAAAACAAATGGCTCAAATGTGGAAGGATATGGGCCTATTTTGCTGTTCTCCAAGATACTTTAGCAACTAATGTTGAAGAAACTCGTTTTTTGCAGAGAAATACCCGAGTTTTACAAAGGATTTCGGAATAAGCAATCAACCATATTTCCACAGATGGGACTTCAAAGTAATATTACATTTAGACTCAACAAAAAACGAACGACTGTAGCTTCTCGACATTTTGAAATTGTTTAAAGAACTACTTTTCAAGCAGTGAGAACTTAGACATCCTCACCAACTGGTGAAAATAATCAAACATTTCCTAGCAAAATATGCGTTACCAACCAACAGAATGAACATTGAAGTGTCTCAAACATCAAAACTTGGAACCGTTGGAGGATCAACAAAGGCAAAACTTTAAGCAGAAAACTACATCCTATAAGTCACCTCTTCTTCACCATAAAATTCTACCAGGAGAGGTTGAAGCATATTAAAAACATATGGAAATAATATTTCAAATGAACTGATAACTGAGCGAAAAGACTGAACTCATCTGCTTCCGAGCACCAGTGTTGTCATTCGGAGCAGACGAGCGGTTACAATACGCTGTGATGTCATTAAAATCAAGCTCTCAGACAACACCGAACTAGCAGTAAAATCATCAACGAAGAACTGTTGGAATCATCAAGATTTTCAACAAACTAGTATTCAACAAGCACTTTCTCCGCACTTGATGCACCGAAGACCAAGCCGTACGCCTTTCTAATCTGATCTGGCACATACTGAAAGTGAGCATATATGCCTCAAAAGTGCTTAAAAAATAGGGAAAAGCTTCCCTAGATCCATGTTCTATCATATTGGGCGAACATTTTGTCTTGCGACTAGTGGTTGGTTCTCTGCCGACAGGCACTTCCACCTAACCTAATAAATGCCCAGGATTTCCCAAAGTATTAGTCATTATAGCTTAGATAACCTGTATATTGGATATTAAGTTTGAAAAAATCTTTCGCTCGTAAGCCAAATAAATATATTATTATGAGAATGCATTGAATGGCGCTAATATTTTGAATATGAGGACTTTAGCACTACCTTCCCTTATCGTCTGTGTACTGTTCAAATATCATACTACAACGTATCCCTACTTTGAATAAATCCAAATTTCCATCTGTCCCAAAACATTTTCTCACCTATAAATGCCAGCTAAACCGTAAGGCAAACATAATTTTCCACTTAAACATCATCCACCAACAACCGCTTCTGGTCATTTGAATCACAATTCAAACATAGAATCACACAAATAAACCTTAATTCAAACACACCTTCTTAGCATAAAAGTATTATACATAAAGGCTTCAACGCTAAGGGTTCTACAAATTAAAAAAAAAATATATTTAGTTCAAAAGGTGCAGAAGAATCATCTCTTTTCGAATTTCTTTAGAAATCCTTTTAACAAACATTTGTCAAAGTATAGAGATAGTAAAAAAGAGAAATTAATATTGACACAAGTCCATGCACGGCCGTACATACATACATACATGTTTGTTTTGTTGGAATTTCAACAATTAATTCAAAAAGAAAAAAATGTTAAGGATACGTTAGATAGAAAGGTGGACTACCGTCAGACTTCAGTTTATATACGTATATTGACAGACAGTCTCGTCACCTATAAACGCGCAGAGTGTGAATATATTAAGTAAATATTTGCAAACGGGGTATAAATTTTGTTTCTGTGCTTCTTTTTTCCCTACTCATTTATAAACATAAGGGCAAACTACAGTATTCGTGAAAAAAAAAATTAAACTCAGATTTTAAGTAACGTTCACATTTTGATAGTTATGATAAAGATGATTAGTTCTCTACACATAATTTTCAGGATTTTTGACATAAAATAATAAGACAAATCAAATATCTTGAAGTCTAACAGATGGATTAGTAAATAACGCTCTTTCTCCATGAATATTGTAGTTATATGTATTTATTTATTTTGTAGGTAAATTATTTTTTAAATTAAAATATACATATGTAATTAGCTATAAGTTTTTTTTAACCTTAGACCATTAACGGATTAAATAAATTAAATTAAATGAAATAACAGTTAACTCCTGACTGATGACTTAAGATTAAAAAAACTAAATTTTCACGGAATAGTAAAATGACGTTTAAACGGTTAGAGAAATCTTTAAATAATCCATTATTGTATTTCTATATGCAAAATTCATTTGAAAACTTTTTTTTATTTTTTTGATAAAAAAAAAAACAATCTTGGCAATTCTGTTTCTTATTCCTACGCTAAACCGCCTTTTTCTGGGCCCTATTTCAGTACAGTACTACATCATTTACATCTAACTTCTTCATCCAACAACTACATAAGTGTCATTTTTTCTGTTTCACGCATCCAACTGGAAGTGTTGAATGATGTAGCTGGAAAAATAGTCGCACTGGTCTGCTTTCCTGTGTATCCGGTTATTGGTTTAAAATCTTCTCAATAATGTTCTTTAGTTTTTTAAACTCTTTTAATAAATAATTCAGCTTCTACCTCAAACATTTATATTTATTATTAGTTATACAACATTGTAGTATAGAAACCAAATTATACATTTTTCCAATATTTCCATTTGATTCTGCGTATCTATACTGATGTACTACAACTGCAAATCGAATATACCCTTGAAACAGAACTGATGTAGTAAAACAGTTAATACAAATATGAATGAATGAAACAGAACTGACCTAATACAACAGTTAAAATAAACATGAATGAATGAAACAAAACTGAGGAGGTACAAGAGTAAATGAATGAAACAGAACTGATGTAATAATTACAACAATTCAAATAATGTTTTGTTCCTGATGTAGTAGCTGTGAAACAGGCTCCTGAGGTTAAGCGTAATCGTTGTTAGTATCTTTTAGCAGAAATTTTGCTCTTCCGATGACTTCCACTTAATCCAGGACTTAAAGATAAACTGACACTAAACGACTATTTATAATTTGGGTGTAAATTAGCAATGCTTGCAATTGTTATTGTCAAAGAACTAATTACGAAAAATTTAGGAATAGAGAAATAAGTTTCCAAAGATTTAAAGCCAACCCCACTGGGGAAAACTGGAATAAGTTCAAACTAACTAAAAAGACCTCTAACGGCCATATTCGACATAGTAAATTTTTAAATGACCAACAATCAGATACTACAATAACCCAAGAATAGTAAAAATGGTTGTTTGTACTCCTTTTCTTTTTAATTATACTCCCTATGTCAGATCACTAGATAAGGCCAATTTGTTTGCAGCACAATTTGCTGTTTAATCGACGATCCCAGTAAGTGTTATGACCCCTCCAGTTCTTGAGAACACAAAGATTTCCCTGGGTCCAATCTTTATTCGTAATTGTACAGATGCAAGAGTTCTCAAAGATCGTGACATGTAAAAATCCGCTGACCCGGATAGAAGCTCTTTCATTGTTCTGAAGTGGTGTTCTCCAAAGCTGGTAAAACACAGCATTAGTTTTTTCATTTATCCTACTCTACTGGTCTCTTTCAAAGTGAAAACAGTATTTGTCCAGCCAGTCTCCAAAAAAGGCAATTCCTCTTTCCGTTCAAACTATAATCCAATTGCACTTATGTCCCTCCTTTCCGAGGTCATGGGAACTCCTATTAACTATCACCTTAGGAAATATCTTGAAGAAAGATAGATTCTAAATGACCTGCAATAGGGCTTTCGTAGCAACAGATTCACTAACGAACTGACGATATTTCTCAGTGGAATCAGTCGTTACATCGTTTTGGAGAAAGTAAGGTTATTGCCCTTAATATTTCAAAACCGTTTGATAGAATTTGGTACTAGACTCTCTTATCGAAAATGCGTGCAATTGGTGTTGATGAATCTCTTCTTCGTTTGATTAGAAATTACGTTTTGCAAGGCTCAACACAAGTCTTATTTTAAGTTTATCGGTGATCTCCTGTCTGAAACATCTAATACGTTAAATTGTTTTGCTGATGGGAATTCGTTTAGCTTCTTATATTAGTTTCAAGATTCATTTCCATGTTCTTCTGAAGTGGAACTTGAACGGAAGCTTATGATAAGTTCATTAAATTCTGATCTCGACAGAATTGTACAATGGTGAATAAAATACTAAGTAGAATTTAAAGCCTCAAAAACTCAATGCTGAAGAAACCGAACAGCTTTCAGCACTTGCTTTGTGCATTATAGACTATTTTGTGTGGAAAAAACGCTGTTATGTCTTTAGGTTTTCTCCAACGAGCGAGGCAAGAAATTTGTCAACCCTTCTGATCTGTCGTTCTGATCTATAAAACCTTTATTTTTCCGAAACTCTTTTTAAATTCTGATATTTGGACATATACTTCAATACACCACTTCAGTCTTTTAAAGAGAATTCGATGGAGAGCTTTACAACTAATAGGCCATAGAAGTTTAGCAAAATAATTTGAATCTCTCGAACACCGCCACAATGTTTCATGTCTTTCAGTATTTTATTGCTATTTTTACAAACAATCTTCTAATAAAATAACCAGTTCAATTCCTTTTCTTGAACAATTCAACTGTAATGCTCGCTTTTTAAGGAATGCTCATCAGATTACCCTTCAAGCCAACTTCGGACGTACTGTGAAGTACAGTGATTGTTTTTACAGCCGTACTACTTTTTTTCCTTTGCATTGTAGTGCTTCTCGACCTTAATTTCTGGATGAAAAATATTTTATCGTAGCGAGAATGTATAGAGATTGACACAAAAATGTGAATGTGTTACTCCTCAGTTTCGAAATATAAATCTAAAAAAATTAAATTTAAAAGTTGCAAAATATTAATCTTAAATAATTCAATTATAATTATTTATGACTACAATTTTTGTATTTTCAATCTTCTCTCGAGATACAACTTAGAAAAAATTCTTTCGGGCGACATCTAGTTAAAAACCTACTCGATATACATACAGGCCATAAGATTTAGGCACCCTATATTTTCCCTCTATTCTCTTGGAGAATGAATTGTTCGCGTTGTGCCGTGCAAAATGCCTAAGATCGGTTTCGGAAGACTGGATCCCATCTAAATCGTACAAAATCCTGCAGGAAAAAAGTAATAACGGTAAGAGAAGATCGGTTTTTAATACGAACCTCTATAAAAAAAAAACGTAAAAAAAACATTAAATGAGCTAGTTGCTGACATAACACAACGTTGTGGGAAACATATTTCGGCTAGAACCGTTAGAAGGAGACTCGGAGAAGTTGGATTGAAAGGTTGCAAGGCGAGGAAAAAGCCATGGCTCTCAGAAAAAAACAGAAAGTTGCGACTAGAATGGGCAAACAAATACTAAAACTTTACTGAAGAAGATTGGAGTAACGTTTTGTGGTCAGATGAATCAAACTTTGAAGTAAGCATTATAATGAAGCCCCGAACTCGGGAACTTTAAAAACTGTTTTAAATTGCCATCCACTTAGTTATTTTGAGCTTTTTTAAAAGGTTATTTTTTTTTATTTTTGCAGGTGTTTGGAAACCCTGGTGTAATCTTTGTGAGGCGGCGAGTTGGTAAGGAATACAACCCATAATGTGTAGTTCCAACTGTTAAACACGGAGGAGGAAGCGTTATGATCTGGGGTTGCATGGCTGCGGACGGCGTGGGCAAAATGGTCATTTGTGAGGGTCGCATGGACTCAAAAAATACATTAATTTGATGGAAAACACGCTGATGCCATCCTTCCAGCATATTTTTGGTGATACATATATGCGGGGCGTGTTGTTCCATCAGGACAATGCACCCTGTCACAAGTCCGCCCTCTCAGTGAAGTGGTTTGCTGAAAATGTCATTGACCTGCTTCCATGGCCTGCCCAGTCCCCAGATCTGAACCCAATTGAGCATCTATCGGAAATTTTAAAGCGTAAAGTCCGACAATACCCAACCACATCAAAAAAAATGCTCAAAAAGGTTCTTGAGCAAGAATGGCTCAAATTAAGTTCTGACGAATGCCGCAAGCACGTAAGCTCTATGCCTAAACGAATAGCAGCAGTCATAAAAGCGAGGGGTGGCCACAAAATATTAAATTTTCTTTAAAAATAAAAATTTACAACATTTCTGCATACTTGTTTTTTTTTAAATTTTACTTGGTTTTAAAATTATGGCATCTTTTTGGGGGTGCCTAATACATTTGGCCAAGACTGTATGTGTTCGTATTGCTTAGTCAGAAGAAATAGACATTTATGTCTTCCTCGCAAAAGGCATTACCTCTGTTTTTCCAAGAAGTAAGTAAAGTAAGAGCACCGAGACTGTTGGTAAATATAAGTCCAAAGCAACACCTTCATCTGAGGCACCTCTTGAATGCCTTGAATTTGGTATCGTTTCGAGATTTTGTTAGTCTCTTATCTGGAATCTTATTTGGAATCAAAAAATGTGCCTTTAAATAGAGCCTTTTGCTCTCAACAACCATATATTAGGCAGTAAGAACAAAACATAGCACCTTCCCAAAATTTTACTTTTTGGATCATGTGATCCAGAGAAAAATGACACGAATTAAATTCTGGATCACTTGTACTACCAAGAGCACTTGCTTAGTTTGTTATATGAAGCATCTGCTCTCTGTTTTATTCATAACACCCATTAAGACCCATAATTCATAACACACATTTAAGATTTACCATAGACAAAATGTCAAGCTTTTTAGAGTAAACGGACCTACTACCTCAATGGAAGAACGGATTTTCTTTAAATTTGGCACAAATCAGTTTAAAGTGATTCGGTATATGATGCCAACATAACCTTTAGAAAATACCAGGATGAATTTACTACATTTCGTTTTTCTTAAAAAATAAGCATAGAATACAAACTTGAAGCACTGTGACGTAGGTCACTTGCTGACTTCTGAACTACCTTCGGAAAAGACAAGTCAGTTAAAAAGCAAGTTGCTAAGGATTTGTGTGTTAGTAAGAAAATTTGGCTGCATTGAATACTAGCTAAGCTACCCACTTCCCTATTCCTGAAGTCTCAGGGTTAGACATTGGCGAGCAATAAAAACCAAAATCCAGCATTTTAATCGTAAATTCAAGTTTCAAAACTATCTTACTTTAAAACGGCTTTACCGGTTTTGATTAAATTTCGTGCGAGTGCTATTCAAATTGTTTGCAATAAAGCAGCACACAAATGGAAATAGTGTGTTCAAGTTTTTTTTTTTGGCCATAACTCTGCATCGCAAAACCTTAACCACTTTAAAACATATATGTATATAGTCTTAAGAGCAAGTACGTGCCACGTAGATATTGACTTTATTTCTACTAACAAATGGTGGTGTGTCCTTCGCTTGAAAACTTGGACATCTGTTGAATATGAATGACTAAGTTAGAGATTGAGTCCAGCCCGCGTCGCCATCGGCATTCAAACATCATCGTATAAATGGAGAGGGAGAAGATACACAACATACATGCATTGGAGCTAGAGGCAAATTGGAATAATAAATCAATATTCCTAGTCCTAGGCGGAGTCCGAGTCCGAGACTTGTGAGCTCTGAGCACTACTCTGATGGCTCATCCTGTTTCGATATCAGAGTTTTTATTTTCTTCTTTTTTGTTTTTTATTTAGCTATGTTTGTGGATTTTATTTTTTTATTTTGGATTCTAATTTGGGAATCGGGGGGTTTCGAATTCATCATTTCACTTTGACAGGAGAACACATAATGCAGTTCGATGAATTGAGTAGCACTGGCTGGCTGAGCTGTTGCATTATTTGTATTGCTATAGTGGGTTAGGTTTTGTGTTCAATGTGCCTCTGCTAGATGGACAAATCAATGGATAGATTGACAGAGTGTTTGGACATATAATTTACATGGAACGATGGAGAGACTAAATCAATTTTGTATTTTTTCGACAGCAAGTGGACAGACCTCTGGATTGATGGAATTGAAATTTAATTGTAAGATTTTTTTAGCGGAGACGTTTATTTTTATGGTACGTGTATTTAGTTATTTCGAAAGGAAGCATAGGTTTATAAAACGTAAAATTTATCAACAAAATGAAGCCTACAAATATTTGTTGGTACTTTTAGGAAATTATCAAATTTTTGTGTTAAGCTACAAAACAAAGGGAGGTGCCTACATGCATTAAACAGCCTGTGACACGGCGTATTTTCATCCTCTATAGTCCCAAGTTCACTGCTTCTAGCCATCTAGATCAAATTCTCTATCATTCTCGATAGCTTAGTCGTTGAACCTGAGGTCTGAGAGACCAGTATAAGTCCTTCTTTTCACCCTTTTTGTCCAACTGCTGTTAGAATTAATTAGGACTGACAGTATAAGGGTTTTTCAGAGCCTGCTTTTCGTATTACATGTGAGAAGTTTTGAATGAACTCATTTGTATTGTCCAACTTAAATAGCAGCTTTTTCCTAAGATCTCTACTAAGTTCACATTCTTAGACTTAACATAACTCCGATTACATTATATGCCTTGATCTTCTCCTCGGTAACTTTAAGATTAACAAGTTTCTCCCGATTTTTAATCAACGTAACCGACCCTATCACGAAATGTTGGGAACAGCTGATGAAACCTTTAGTTATTGAAGTATTAAATCCTACGCGATTTTGAATTGCTCATTTGACAAAGCTTTCAAGATCAGAATTTAATAATTTTATCCCACGCTCCCGAATAAGTTCCACATCCGAAGAACAAGGGCGAAAATCTAAGAATAAATTAATGAACATGAGAAAGAGAGTCGGAGACAAAATAGTACCCTGGGGCACACCAGTATTGTTTAATGAATATCTGATTTGAACTCATCCAATAGGACCCCGGTGTAAAAGGTTATTTTTTATACATCGAACAAAAGATTGAACGATACCAGTTGAACGCATTTTCTGTAAGCGAGCTTGATGTCAAGCTCTATCAAATCCTTTTGAAATATTAAGCGTAAAGTTTTGATTTGTGCCATTGTTCCGTGAGATGTAGCATCAGATCATCAGTAGACCTATTTCAACGAAAGCCATATTGCCGGTCATCACAAAGCTTTCATTCTTCAAGATAGTTCTTGAGCTAATAAATTTATTAATGTTTATCAAAGATTTGCTAAAAATATTAGCCCCGGAGTTAATGAACTAAGCGCCATCAGTTTCAGGACGAAATTGAAGAAGTCACCTGTATATAAGTCGAAACTCCCTCGAACTTTTGCCTAGTTGGGCTGACTCCTTCTCCATGACCTTCTCGGTCGTCCCGGTGTTCTTCCTACTTAAGTGAGTGGATTCCACTGCATTGCATGCGCCGCAATACAGTTGTCGCCTTTTCGAAGCGTGTGTCCGATCCACTGCCACTTTCGACGTCGTATAATAGAGTTAATACATAGGTTCCTGACCGGTTTTCCTGAGGAGCTCTTCGTTTGATATACGATTGGGTCAGAAAATCCTAAGGATGTTTCGTAGATATCTTTTTAGTGGCACCTACTGTTACTTTCCAAGTACTGCAACCGTAAAGTAAAACGGATTCGACGTTGGATCGAAACAGCCGTAGCTTGGTTCTTAAGCTTGTAGAGTTATTCCTCCATATTTTGCCAAAAGCAGCCTTTGCCTTCCCGATTCGACTGCTGATGTCCTGTTCGGTGCCACCCTCGGTAGAAATGATACTTCCGAGGTATTGGAAGCTCTGTACTTTCTCTACCGGTTGTTGATTTTTAGCCCCACGATTTCTGCTTCTTTCTCCACCCCTGCTGTCATTTGGTGGAGATCCATGATCCTATGAGAGAGCAAGCCCTGTGAATGTTTTTAATAGTTCGGAGGAGCTATTCACTTGTTGAACAACGCATCGGATTTTTTCTAATGTAATGCGACACAGCTTGATTTAAAGTCGAAGAAAAGATTGTGAGTTTCGGGGTGAAATTCGTTGGTAAGAATTTGTCTTAATGTGCAGATTTCTTCTATGTTTGATCTTGCCTGGAATTCTAACACTGATACTTTCCTTAGAATACTCACACGTCACACAGCAAGATGGTTAAGATTTTATACGAGACGTTTCGCAGGAATATTCCGTCCCAATGTACTCCCCGCACTTATTCCCTTTCTAAAAAAAATGGATCTATATCGAAATTTAGCATATTTTATGTCTGAAGTATCTCTCAGGTTCTAAAGAATATTTGTCAACCAACAACAAAAGATTGAAATTTTAAGTCAGAAGCTGACGGTTCTCAACGAGCTGTCCTCCTGCCAAAAATTTATTTAATTTTGTAATCTCCCAAATTTAATTAGTTCTGACAAACACTTTAAACATCTTGTTAATCAGCACTGACAGCTCCCTTAACAAGAAAAAAGACACAAAATCAATATTTCAACACTTTTATTTGTCAATTGTTATTCGTATTGAATACCCCATTTTCGATAAATATTTTCTTTAATCTAACTGCCTTTATTATTGAATTTATTTAGCTGTCTGTTGTAAGCCCTAAAGCAATTTTCCAATTTGTAACTTAAAATCCTTTTCCACCTCCGGCTCCGACAAAAAAAAAACAACAACTGTCGTTGGGCTCTTCATTCCTCATTGTGCGTTTACCCTTTTCAGCATCTTTTGTGGTTTTCGTGTCAATATTTCAATTATGATTTCAAAAAGGTACAACAATAGGTTTCGTGAACTATAGGCCATTTTATAGGCCTACCTGTTGTCCTCTTGTTTAAATACAGTAGCATTAAAGGCAGATGAAAAATATCCATTTACCAAATTGTATTTTATATTCAAATCTTTCGGAAACCCCTTTTTCCTTTGAAAAATTTATCAAATTGAGTTCACCAGAAAAGTATAAACCGTATACTAGATATGAATAGCATCTCAAAAGCGAAGCCTATCAAGAGGTTTCGGCTTTGAAAGGGCTGAATCTTGTCTAATCCGACCGGTGCGGTAGATAAGATGGTGATGTAGACTTTGTACAGCATACGGCTTCTCCAATCTGTCGAGGTGAGGACCCGTCTCTACAGGGTAGCTATATTAGTTTAAAGCAAATTTCTATTGAATATATACTTTTTCCCTTGCGGGATATCCAATTTGTGACAGCTCACACAGTTTGTCTACTTAGTTTGGTAAAGTAAACATCCAAGGGAACTCTGATTTTGAATTTGGTTCTGAGAAAAGTTTGTTTGATTTTGCAGTGTTTGAGAGATGGAGCGTAAAAGTTCAGATAATTAACTTTGTGATTGAATTAAAGAGGTTAAAGAGGATGTGGGCGTCAGTATTTTTTTAAGTTCAATCAGTCATTAAGTGGAAAGGTTTTCGGTTGGCTTGCAATTTATTTTCCTTATTCTAATATTCCTAGAAGGTTTTGTCAAAGAAATATTTGAAGTCAAGCAAATTGTAGGAAGCTGGATTTTAAATGTTTAAAAAAGACTGAGTTCTCTTCCGTCCTATGAAGAATTGTCTTACGCTTTAGACTTTTAGAAATAAATATGAAAGTTGACACTTTGCACAGTGGTTCACATATTTTTATAGGACTTCTTTGTCATAATTTGTTAGGTTTAAATAAATAGTATGCATTAATAGTTGTTTTCGAATTATTGATTTATCTTGTCCAATTAACGGAGTCTTGGAAAAATCACGTATACATCAATAAAGCTGTTGGTTCACTGTGTGTGGCTTAGTATCGCTCAGTGATTCATTATGTGTTTTTTTAAAAGTTAGCAACTATCTATTTGATTCATAGAATATTGGAATCAGGGGAGGGAGAGAAAGGAGATGTCGATGAACATTGGTTTTGAAAGCTTGCCAAATAAAATGACAAGGAAGTGTAGGCAAAATTATTCGTTATTAATAGTATCCTCCCTATTGTACTGAAGAGGTGTTTTAAATTTAAATTGCGTAAGCTTTTTTATCTGTCCAATTTTATTGGTCTCTTTTTGAGTGGATGGAAAACAGCGTTTGCCCAGCCTACGTCTAAAAAAGGAGGATCTTCTTCCCCCTCTAACTATCGTCCAATTGCACTTACATCCCTCTTTTCTAAGGCCATGGAAACACTGATAAACTGTCACTTTATATTTCACTTGATATTTCAAAACCATTTCATAGAGTTTGCTACCAGGCTCTTTTATCGAAAATGTGTGCATTTTGAATTGAAGAATCTCTTGTTCGTTGTTTTAGAAACTACCTTTCGAACTGCTCAAAACAAGTTGTGCTGGATGGTTTTAAATCTGCTACAGGACTCCGTTTTGTCTTCAACTCTCTTTTTCATATTCATCAATAATCTTTTGTCTGAAACTTCTAACTTCTCTTATTCGTTTCCAGATATTTGTCCTTGTTCTTTGGATATGGATTTAGAACGGCAGTGTATGACCAGCTCATTAGCTTCTGATCTCGATAGTATTGTCAAATGGGAAACCATAAACCATCACGTAGAATTTAATGCTTCAAGAACACAATGCTATCTTCTGTCGTTAAAGCGCAACCCAACCCCAAATCGCTATCCATGAGCGGCACTTGCATGGAACAAACCGGTATGTGCATCAAAAGTTTTCTACAAGATGGGTGCTACTTTCCTTCACAATCGACAAGAAACGCAATCGTTTGACAACTTCAAAGGAGTACTTATCGATGTTTTCGTAATCGTGGTTGAAACATGCATTCACTAAATACCAAGGAATAGTCGAAACAATGGAATTCTTCTGATGAATCGAAGCTGAAGAAGGCCAAGGTGGGCTTGCCAGCAAACAAGGTCATGGCGACAGTGCGGTGTTTTTCACATTGACTACCTTGTAAAGCTGATTTGAAGCAAACGATCGTACTTGTAAAAGATAACAGATCTTTTCCACCAGAACAACGCACTCGCCCATCAGTTCGCAGTCGCAATGTTAAAATTGCATTAGTTGCGTTACGAACTTCTCCATCATCTATTATATTCTCTAGATTAAGGTTTGTTGACTTTAAGGGTACCGATCGTTCGCGGCTTAATGTTATAAATCTACGACTTAAGGAAACTGAACAAGTAAAAGTCGAACGGAGTTCTCGTCGCCTCTCCTGAAATAACTATGCTCTGAAAGCACTCGTGCAGAATTTCTATTCCAGGATCAGATATGTGGCACGTGGAACCGTTTTGTTTGAACCATATGTCGTTCCCATCAACATTAATCACTTTGGGCTAAAATAAATGGGTCGTCGCCTCTGCCTGAAATAACTATGCTCTGAAAGCACTCGTGCAGAATTTCTATTCCAGGATCAGATATGTGGCACGTGGAATCGTTTTGTTTTAACCATATGTCGTTCCCATCAACACCACTCACTTTGGGCTAAAATAAATGGGGTTTTATCGATTGGTGGAGCTTTCCTATAATGGTGATGGTAAAACCATTGCCGTTTTCAAAAGAGTATAGGCGATAATGCCCCCGATTAATATTGAACGATTTTGCTTCTTGACATAGCCGTTCATCCAAAAATGAGCCTTCTTGCTTTAGAACCCAGACATCAAACATTTTCACGTGTTGTTCGACGATATGTAACTAACCTATACTTACTTACTTACTTACTTACTTAACCGGCTCCCGATCCATGGAGGGTCTCTGCCTGAGATATTGCGGTCTTCCATCGGTTGCGATTCCTCGCGAGCTCCCGCCAGCCGTCGGGACCAAGCGCTCTTGCGTCTGTTACCGCCTGGTCCCTGTAGCGGAGGTTCGGTCTTCCTCGTCGTCTAGAACCTGGGGGCTGGGATTCGAAGATTTTCTTGGCTGGAGCGTTGTTGTCCATTCGCTCGATGTGACCGAGCCAGTGTAGTCGACGTGTTTTGGCTTTTTGGACTAAATCCACATCTTGGTACAGCTCGTATAATTCACGATTGAATCTTCTCCTCCATTAGCCCTCTTCGCATATAGCACCAAATATCCGCCGAAGAATTTTTCTCTCTAAAGTGCCCAGTATCAATTCCCCATTTTTACTTATCGTCCAGCACTCGGCACCGTAGAGTAGAACTGGTAAAATTAGCGTTTTGTATAGCGTGCACTTTGCCTTTCAAGAATGGATTTTTAAACCCACTTGTTTGGCCAAACCGAAGTAGCAGCGGTTTGCTAGGGTATTTCTTCGTCGGATTTCCACTAAGGTGTCATTCGTGGGATTGAGGTTCTTTCCGAGGTAGGTGAACTCCTTGACTACCTCGAAATTACTGCTACCAACAGTGACGTTTTGTCCTAGGCGATGGACAGCTGAGGCTTTGTTTGTTGATAGCATATACTTTGTTTTGTCCTCATTCACTTCAAGACCAACGCGTTTTGCCTGTTCATCAATAGCTGTAAATGCTTCCTGCACAGCTCGCTTGGAGCGGCCGATGATATCAATGTCGTGCATAGCCAAGCAGTTGGGAAGACCTGTTGAAGATAGTGCCTTTCAGGTTAACACCACTCTTGCGCACTATCTGCTCCAGGACTAGGTTGAAGAAATCACATGATAGCGCATCTCCTTGTCTGTACATGGGCGGAATAGCTCGGATGAGCTGTTACCCCTTTGCACGTTGCACCGCGTATTTTGTAACGTCATGCGGCATAGCTGGATCAGTATTTTCGGGATCCTGAGTTCCGACATCGACAATAGAAGCTCTTGGCGACTTATGCTATCATATGCGGCTTTAAAGTCGATGAAAAGATGGTGGGTCTCGACTTGAAATTCGTTGGTCTTTTCCAGAATTTGCCTCAGTATGAAGATTTGGTCTATCGTTGATCTACCTGGCCTGAAGAAACACTGATACGTGCCGATTATAGTGTAGTAGAAAGGTTTTAGACGCTCACATAGTACGGTGGATAAAATCTTGTGAGCAACATTAAGCAGGGATATGCTCCTGTAGTTTTTGCAGGACATAGGATCGCCTTTTTTATAGATTTTGCATATGGAGCTATTTGACCAGTCGTCGGGCATACTTTCCTCCTCCCCTACTTGGTTGATGAGCTGATGCATGCACCCTATCAGGACATCTCCTCCATACTTAAAGAGTTCCGCAGGTAGGCAATCCGAGCCTGCGGATTTGTTGTTCTTAAGCTTGCGGATTGCTTTCTTAACCTCTTCAGTACTGGGTAGTGGGACTGGATCTTCATTGACTGGTCTTATGTTTTCTTGCTCCCCTGTGGTTTCGTCTAAATAATGTCCATTAAACAGCTGCTGGTAATGCTGCTTAAACACGTCTACAATTCCCTGTGCTTTGGTGACTAGGTTCCCTTCACTGTTTCGAAGAGCTTGCATGCCGGTCCTATAACCTGATCCCAGTTGTTTGGCTGTTTTGTAGAACCGGCGGGTGTTTGTGGCGGTGGTAGACTCCTCGAGATACCTGAGCTGAGAAGCTGCGTCTTCTCTTTTCTTTCTGATCAGGGTTTTTTTCTCTTTACATACTCCTCTTTTGCTGCTCTTGTTTTTCGTTGCACCAGTTGCTTTCGTGCATTTTCCGTCTCCTGCTTCAATACCGCGCATTCATTATCATGCCACGGGTTCTTTTTTTTTTTTCTTCTTTTGGGCGGCCCATGTGTAACTAACCGCACGTAATATAAAATAGAAACAAAACATGGCCACCACAAACTGTCAAAATTTACCCGTCCCCTTTATAGTAATACGTCTTTATAATTCGGTCCCTAATATTTTTTTCCTTTTATGTCAAATTTCCTTATATAGTATATCGTGGTGGAATGGTTAGTGCGTTTGACTGTAAAACTAAAGGTCTGAGATCGATTCCTAACTGTTGACGGCAAATTTTGTTTATGGGTACCGCCTCTCCCAAGAAAGTAACAAATCCCCCAAGAATAAATATCTCTAGTTATAGAAAGTGCTTCCAATGTTATCCGTTCGGATGACAGAAAACTATAGGGTAAATAGCTGCCAAAAACAAACACAAAGAAAGGACCTTATTTTAAAATTCCTCATTTTTTATGTCTACTTCGCTATATTTTGATTTTTACATTTTTAATCGTTCTCTATTTTCAACCACTTTTCTATCCGTTTGAAAGGAGCTTTGACCCTTTATGTAATGTTACAAGATTTTTCAATCTTGAATGGTTTTGACCAAAATTCCGAGCATAAATTTAATAGAAGTTTTGCCGTCGTCATTTTATTCAAATATATAAAATTAACGAGTTATTAAAAAACACTTAAAATTCTCTTTCAAAATCAAGATGTCTACCGAAGTTCAAACATCACCAGCCCGAAAGTTGGTGTTGAAAAACATAATTTTTTTCCACAACAAATATATACATTTCTACTGCATTATAAATAATATTGGTTTCCTGTTCTCTTTGTAACAAAAGTCAATGATTACTTAAGCCTTCAATATCCGTGAATGAGAAAAAAGCCCTTAAACTAAACTTCTCCTGATTCTGCATTAGCCAAAGTTCTCAAAATACAATCCAACCGCACGTCTAAATTGTGAGAACAAAAACTACCCAGCCAAATTGGTAACCTTTTGGCACACCAATTTGTATTTCCATTTCAATCTAATTTACACCAAATTTTGCCACTCACTGCAAATAATATAAAAATACAAAAAACATCCGAAACACAGTCCTCGTCGATGCATTCTGAGGTAGGACTCCTTCCTGAATCCAAGCCCAAGCATCCCATATTGCTAAACCATTTTTCTTTGAGCTAAAGGATGTAGATGACTCGCGCGTATAGGAAAATGTAATTTTCCTTCCATCTTGCTACTGTCAAACTCCTCATACAAAAAAAATGAAAAGAACCCAATCCCAAGTACGTGCAACAACCATCAGCAGCAGCAAATAACAGACTTCCAAGTTCTACACCGCAAAACAAAAACTCCCCAACCCAACAGACCCATTGTATGCTCACAATATTGCAAGTTTACTGCCACATTGCGCCACCAACACCGCTATTGTGTACTCTGGATTCGGGAACTTTTCCGGCAAACAACATCGTCCTTGCCAATTGGAAAAGAAGAAAAGGAGCAATTTTAAGGTTGCTTTTGTGTCTCGGGCTTGACTCGATGTGACGTTCGACGGTGCGGTGTGGATTTGCTACCAAGTGGAGGGCGTACAACACACCATGGAGTGCGAGACTCCATTTATCCACACGCCATAATCAAGAAGGGGGTTAAACCTTTTTGCTGATGCGAATCACGTTCCTTTGTCGAAGGCGATGAGCTCCGGAGGAGCAGTAGCTGTAGCAGCGCGCGAGGGCGAAATGACAAGGATCCACTCATAATTAATTTTTCGCTCGATTTGCCTTTTATGTTTAGAAAATGTTGTATTCCAGAAAAGAACGGGTGCGAGTATATTTTATACCGGCAGCAGGCAAAGCGGGTGACTTTTACCCTGCAGCGTCATCATACTCATACCCTTGCATGCCCTCCGGAGCCAATATTACTTTCAAAATATTTATGAGTGTACATGAGTTGGGCTTTTTTTCCAGAACGCACAATGCCGTTAGGGGAAGCTTTGTCTAATTTTGGAAAGCGTCTCTTGTCTATACAGGCTACTTCGGTCCCGGTCTTGTCCTGGTTATGTCCAGTTTCGGTATCATAACAAGATCGCATAATATAATGCGCCGGGGTTTTTGAATGATGAATTTTATGAGGTGAGATTAATGGATGAGGTGAGATGGGGTGAATCTGTCTAAGTCTATATATGGAATGTAGAAGGTATTTGGGGATGGGTTGATTCGGTACGATGAGTCATCGTGTCGATATGAATTTTCCTCATTGACAGACAACACAATATACATAATACTTTGAGTGGAGGTACGAGATCTTTTTTTAGAATTAACGTTCCTGCAAAAGGGGGTTGATATTTTTTGACATGAATGACAAGACATAATTTTGAAGAATCCTTGGATTTAAATCAAAAAATTGACAGCAATGAAACGCTTAGTCATTAAGATTGAATAAATTATTGAGATTTTTTCTTTTTTACAAATGAAGAAGACACATTATGTAGAATATGTTTTCTTTAAAAAAAAATGGAAATGCAGATTGTCAAATTAGCTTAGTAGGTATGTACTATAACGGTCAAATAAAATGGAGCGCATTGCACAACCAACTACGGCTATAGCCGTTCTTATTATCCAATGCAATTAGGTTTTGACCCAGACTAAAGCTTAACAGTCGAAAATTTAGTACTTTAATATGGAAACAACGTCATTGATACCAACTTTAAAGAATAATGGATCAAGGTGACTACCTTGAGGTTAATCAGTTTGCATTTATATTTATTTAGACAAAAGAATTACCTTATCATATTTTTTTTATATTTCACATGCGCTCAATAGTTAATTGTGAGACCCTTTTGATGCTCAACATAGGCATAGCACGAGCGGAAGGGGCAATTAGGGCTTGCAAATTGAAATAGCAAGGGAAAACCTTGTCCGGTAGATTATTTCATAATAGTTGAGCGACTATATATCATGGGTGATCTGATTGAGAAGAGGAATGCAACTGTTTATTTCGAGTGAATACTGCTTGCAAAAGAAGCGATTAAAACAAGGAAAGACATGAACAATTACGACGCACGGTGTTCAGGAGATGGGAATGATTCTATGATAGCTCTGTTTGCTATCAGTTTTAACTCTCTGTTCTAGAATCTATCTAATAAATGAAGAGAAGTTTGGGCAAAACCTGCCGGAAGATGTGAGTTATGGACATATAAACGCCTCATAAATTTTAGGCAGAGCAGAAGTGGTGAAAAATTTCTTACATCCGTATACAAATCCTTAATATTTAGCAGAATTTTGTACGGTCTCAAGAATGTTTTAAATCCAACGAAGATCATCACTGACCGATATGTACTGAGTACTAAGAGATTTTCGGCTTCTTCGATTCCAGTGTCATTCAAGGACAAGAGCACAATTTGCTTCAACGACAAAAGACAGCATTGAGTTTTCAAAGCATTTCTTATATTCCATTTAATAATGCTGTAAATATCGGAGTTTAATTAGCTTATCATACGATGGCGTTCCAACTCCACTTGAGAAAGAGATCGACGTGAATTTGAGATTGAGTAGGAAAAGCTTAAGGTAGAGCCATGGTCAAAACAAAGAGGTGGATTATAAGTTTCAGACAAGACATCATTTATAAAAATGAAGAAAAGAGTCGGAGATGAAATGGAGCCTTGGGGAACACCAGCATTTATTTTGTGAAGATCAAACTTGAAACGGTCCAATAAACAACATGTGTTGAAGGATTCAGAAGGTAATTTCTAGTCCGAATAATAAGGGTTCCATTGATTCCAAACGCACCCATTTTGTATAAGAAGACTTAGGGGTCAATTGTCTATCTGTGAAACTGTGAAGTGATAAGTTTTTTCACAACTTCACACACTATCCGATTCGCAATTTATGAAAAAAATTAATAAAATGTCAAAATATTTTCAAATATTAAATTTGTTTTTACACTCAAACGATTTTGTGAAGAGCCCTGGGGGGTCATTCTGTAACTCGATTATCGTCAGACGATATCGTTTGAATGATAGCGTTGCCTCTTTGATTCACGTAAGTCGATAATCGTCAAAACGCTATCGTCAAAAGGATAGCGTTTATGGACGATAGCTAAATAGGTATCGTCTTAAATTAATTTTGAATTTTGTAGTTGACTGTAGTTGAATGATTGAGTTTCCACTGTAAATTGACGTTTTGTATTGTTTTCCATTGAACTGACAGATTGACTACAGTTTGAGAGTTTCTGAAATGCATACAAATTTCTAAAACTGTGATCGATTGACGAGACGATAGTAGTCGAGTTACGTGAAGCAAATCATGGACGATATCATCGGCGATTATCGTTTAGAAAATTACGGAATGACCCCCCTGATAAAATATGAAAATTACAAAAACAAAATTATACTCAAAAATGAGTATCGTGTATCAAAAATGAGAGCATTTATCATTTTAGTACTGTTTAGTACATGTTTTGAGAAGCATTTATCAGAATGAGTTCCAGAATCGCATTATTTGAGTTCATGAAATGTAAAAATGAAAAATGGCTGGGGGTCAATTCTCTATCTGTGAAACTGTGAAGTGATAAAAAAGTTATCATTTCAGTTTTCACAGCCATTTTTAATTTTTAAATTTCATGAACTCATTCTGATAAATGTTTGTCAAAACATTGTACTAACAATAACAATGGGCGCATTTACTAATCTAGTGATTAAGTAGTCAAATCAAAATTCAACTAGCATTAAACTGTCAAATTAATGACAGATGTAAACATATCGAATAAAAAACATTTTTGTTTTGAGAACTTTAAAAACATTTTTTTACATTTTAAATTAAATAATATCACATATAATTATAACTAATTAATTTTTTTTAATGATTTCATTTTGAAAATATCTTTCACTAAAAATTTAACTTGTATTTTCAACGAACAGCTGATTGTGAAATGTCAAAATTATTATCCACTTTGTACATTACGTCGTCATGGGGGACATTTCAACTCATTTTTTAGTTGTATTTAGCCAATCACAAAGTTGACTACGTAGTCACTACATTAGTGAATGCACCCAATAATTCCATGCTCTTCAGCTGTTCCATTGCATTTTGTCAAATAATTCTCAATGTGTCCAAAGCATAATGACATTTGACGCCATCTGCAAAAATTAAATCGCATTCACAGTATGACATTGATTTTGCGCCACCTTGTATACAATAGGTGCGTTTTATTATTGACAAATCTATCTGGATCCGGATCTGGATCATCCCTTGAAAATAAAACGATTCGGATCTTAGTGACAGCAATGTTATAAGGCCGTCTCTTTTTATCCTTAGGCTTGTAAATTTTGAATTATTTCTTGTCTTTTTCTTTACACTATACCTTATCATAAAAGCCATCTACTCGCCAGTGTAATATAATAACTAATTTTTGGATCTTTGAAATAGATCCCGATAGAAAACAGGATCCCAAATTGTTTTTGTAATACATGTTAAAACTTAATCCAGATCTGGATCCAGATAGATTTGTGAATAATAAAACCAAATTTTTCAAAAATTTTGTATATAAAAGCTAATTTTTTTAGAAAGCACTACAATGACTTATAATTTTTATTTCATACGTAAATTCATATTTGCATAGCATTCTGTTTTTATCTCTTAGATACTACTAAAAGAATCTTAAAACATAATTTTACCCTTATGAACAGTTTTCTCTAATAACATTAGTTTTTAAAATTCCTAGTTTATTACATAAGAGCAAGTTCGTGCGAACCAATCGTGCATTTTATTTTATTTTTTAAATTATATCAGTAAATGCCTAAAATTGGCATTAAAATATTTTTTTGAAAAATAGGAGACATTTTGCCTAAACAAAATTAATTCTAAATTAATATACATATATGTGTTCCAAAAATCAGAAGAGCTGATTCTAGATTAGGATTGATTTTTCTAATTTAAAAAATCAATTTTCTCAATTTTTGTTCCTGGGTGTATACCTATAATTTTTGGAGTTTCTAGCTGCTTAAAAAAAATAAAATATAATTGCAATAAAAAGCAGGCACGCAGCACGACTTGGAGTTTATTCTAACAATTTCTGCAGAAGCTGCATGGACGAGGCGGAGGAGGAATTGATTCGTCACCTTCTCTGCACATGTCGTGCTTTATCCCACAGACATGATCTGGCAAAAATTAGGAGCTCGAATTGGTTTAACGATTAGAGAGAAAGTCCTCGCATGTATCTGTATTACGGGAGCAATGAGAACCTGCCCTACCGCAGCTATTGAGGTTATCCTCCATCTATCCCCTCTACACGAGGTCTGGAGTGGGAGGAATCATGAGGTTCTCAAAGGAAGGAACTGGGACAGGTAAAATTATTGGTCTCAGAGAAAGGGACCTAATTGACAGGTCCACAATTACAAACCTCATTGACATCCCAAGAGATGGAATGATTAAAAAACATAATTTCGAGAAAAACTTTCTTACACAGCTTAGTAACAAAGGAAACTGGGTAGGAGAGGATATAAACTATACACTCGAAACAAATACCATCAAATGGTACAGTGATGGATCGAGAACAAGCGAAGGGACTGGTGCAGGAATTTTTGGGCCAAAAACCAAACTTTCCATACCGATGGGACGGTCAACCAGCATCTTCCAAGCGGAGGTAAACGCGATAGGGAAATGCGTGGATCGCAATCTCGAAAGGAATTATCGTAACAAGAACATTGCCATTATGTCAGATAGTCAAGCAGCACTAAAGGCACTGAGCTCATACACCATCACCTCTAAGCTGGTGGGGAGTGCATAAGTAGACTAAACAAACTAGGCAAACAGAACAGGGTCACACTTTGTTGGGTACCTAGTCACGTTGGTGTTCTTGGAAACGAAAAGGCAGATTCCCTAGCAAAATTAGGAGCTTCAACTCCCCTAACAGGGCCTGAACCCTATATTGCGGAATAGGTGAAAATGTCATCAAAACCAGAATTAAACAAGAAGAGGAGGCAAACAGAACCAAAAACTGGAATAAACTCCCAAGGCTGAGACAGGCGAAACTACTGCTGGGAAACTACAACCGGCAACGTTTCGAAAACTGTATCAACCTATGTAGGAATAACCTAAGAATAATAACAGGTATTCTAACAGGACACTGTAAACTTAAAAGACACCTTAATCTACTTGGTGTGGTAAGCAGTGCCACATGCAGATTCTGCAACATGCATGAGGAAACTCCGGAACACATACTGGGAAAGTGTTGTCCAATCATGCACCAAAGGAAAACCCATCTGGGACGGTACCAGGTGGAAGAGAGCAACCTACTCTCTCTAAAAGTGCCCCAAATACTAAAATTCCTTAAGGCAATAGGTTTGAAGGAAGAACTGTAGGATGAGCCAACTCATCATTATAAGAGGGGACACAATAGATCTACAGGTCGCAGTGCAATTAATCCCCAATACAATTCATTCATAGAGAGAAAGTCTCCAAGATTCAATATGGTATCACAATGGACCAAATCATGGTCTAATTGTGTCGGCTCTCCTGCTGATAACCATGTCAACCTAATCTAACCTGCGATCCATGTAACTTTAATCCTCCCGAGCGTATTTTTTAAAGAAAAGATGATTAGGAAAAAATGTTTATTTATTAACATTTTTTTTTCTGGAAAAATCACTTGTGGAATGAAAATAATGTACATAAGTACTTAAACTCTCTTATCCTTTATTTAAAATAATTATTTTATTTGTTCTTGTTGAAAACTATTTCAAACATACATACATACATACATCCCCGATACCAATTAAAATTTTCAATGCCTATACAGACATATCAATAACCCAATTTAGGCCAGTCTTTTTTTAAAAAAACATTCTCATTTTCAAGGATCAATCAGCCCCTAAAACTCAATCAATGAAAAATAAATTGAATAAACCCATAGAAATGAATGTGTCCATTGGCCTCAATAAAATTGTTCGAAAATCCATTAACTCTTCTAAATAATAAAATACCTTTATGGTTCAAATCAATCAAAACTTAAACGATTCTCCCATTCAATTCAGCACAAGGTAGATATATGACCATTCAAAAAAGGACATAATAATATATATATTTATAATTTATAAGCTATAAAAAAACGTTGACTACCGACAATTCCTCACTAGAGGAACAAACTAGCAAAATGCAACTAAAAATATATTCAAACCATTATGCGTATACTGTAAACACCACATTTAATACCGCCAAAACTATCTATCTCTTTGAATTCGTTGACCCTTCCCGCTTGTGGGAAACAGAATTAGGAGTATAGGAAATATTTATTCCTTTTAGTTTAAACAGAAGCGGCGGAGGATGTACAGCGCCTTGAGTAGTGTTGAGATTAAAAATATTTAAATAAAAAAAAAAAAATTCAAAACCCAACGGACGGTTAAACTGTTATATTTGTTTCCGGCTTAGAGTCTAGCATAAACACCAACCCTTTAAATTCACGCGAGTTCATTAACTTCATATACCGATCGTAAGTGGACTGCATATTATGGTTCATTGTGAGACGCTGCGCTGGGGAAATGCTGATGGGTGTGGTGGAAAACTTGGCGATCGCGAGAAGGTATTGTGTACGAAGTGCAGGGGGGAGGCCCCTTCTTGAAGTTCATTTTTCTGTAGAGCCGAATAGCTGACAAGTTTCGAACGAAGAGTCTACGATTTAATTAAGCTAGAGAAATCTTTTTTGTTGAGAAACAAAAATCTCGTTGGATTTTTCGGAACGCATACACATGCAAAAGTATATATGTATTGTAAGATGGAAGTATTTCCGCAGACCTTTTCTTTTAAAATTTAAACTTTTTTATTCGGCTTTCCTCACACTAATTTTCAAAAAAATCAAAAATGATTTTTAAAATATTTAGTGTGAAAATATAGTTAAAGTTATAACCGGTAATGGGTACATCCGGTAAACTTTCCACTTACTTCGAGAAAGTTCTCCGAAACAAAATTTTTCGAAATTGTCAAGCCTAGCCAACAGAGTATAAAAGGCCCGAAAATTGTCAGCTCGCTCTCTTTTGGGTTACGAAATTTTACTCGGGTCACTAGGCCTCGCTCGGTGAGACAATAGGAAAAAAAAGAGAAAAATTGCGCAAATTTCCAAACCGCGGATCAACCTAAATTGTTTTTCGTTACAAAATTTTCAATTTTGATTCTTCTTTTAACAAAAAAACAAAAAGAAACCTTGCGTACGTCTAAAATAAGAGAAACGAACACAAAATCTCGAATTTGCCCATAAATCCGTGCGTGACCAGTTTTTTATATAAGATTGTAAAATGAAAAGAAAATAGTTACAAGTAAATCTAAAAAAAAAAAAAAAAAAAGAGAAGAAAGAAACAACAAAAAGAAAACGAGAGAAAATTTGTCCCCGCCCGCCTAAGTGTTAAAAAAATGTTGCCCTGAGTTCTTACACAGAAAAGAAAACGAAAGCAAAAAAAAAAAACAAAATTTTATAAAGCCAGGTATCAAAAGAAAAAGAAACAAAAAAATAAGCAAAAACAACAAAAAAAAAAACGATCAAAACGTATGAAACTTAAATCCACCAAACTCCCCATAGTGAAAGAGAAAAAAAAAAAAACAAACTTAAATGACCCTTACAGAATGTGCCACCAGCCGCATCCCAATATTCAAACGACGACGATTCATCAATCTACCAAATTCATCCAGATCGTTGGATTAGATCGGAAAATAGTCACCACGACCTGCCTCGTCAACTTACACCCGTCCACCCCCTTTATCACTTCATCGCTCCAAAAGTTTTTAATTGTGTTATTATCAATTATTAGTTTTTTCATCTGTTAGCTATAAGTTTCTCTATACCCATGCATAAGTGTACTCACCACACATTCGCCTTTATTTGTAATCAATCTTTCAATATAAAATCTAAATGAATAAATAATTAAATTAAATTTAATTTGTGTTGTAAATTCTTCAACAAAAAAAAAATATATGCTTGATGTGTGAAGTCAGTTTGGAGAGAAAATATTGTATTTCAATGGTGTAAGTGAGTATGTTGTATTCGATTTATATTGAGCGAGTTGGTATTGGAGCTCGTATCAGAACCAAATGTAAAATCAGTCGGATGAAGCGGTGCACCTCCTCATCTGGAACAATTTAAAGTCGGTAAGTCAAGAAATTTTTCATATCTATTTTCCCAATAACCCTTGAAACAAATATTTTCATTTCAAAAAAAATAAAAAAAAAAAAAAGAAAAAATTCTATCGTCAAGCTCTAAACATAAGAAAAAGAATATTAAAATAGAAAAATCAAAGGAAAAAAAAAAACATAATAACATTAACTCCTAGTAGGATGCACTAATTGCAAGCTCACATTTTGTTTGAGGTAATTGTGTGGTGAATTTATACATTTTTCCCCATCTTTTTAGTTTTCCTAGCTATAATAATTTTCGACAGTATAGTATTGAAAAAAAAAATTAAATAAAAGTAAATAAATAATATTATAAAATTTTATAAATTTTCTAATGAAACCGAAATTAAATCTTCAAATTAAAATTAAAGACGTTAGTAACTTAGACTTGCACCTAAAAAAAAATTTAATATGTCATATTGATGTTAAGCTTTCGTGGCTGCCTAAGGTTTGCAATGCATTTTTTTTTTCCCAAATTTCCCCTTTAGTATAGTAATTAAGTATGTATAGATTTAGGATTTAAGTAAGTTATTGAATAAAGCTGAATTTATATTCAAAATTCTGAAAAGAAGTATCGTAATTTGTATATTTTTTTTTTTTCCTTCGGATGCGATATTCGGAGAGAATTACTCTTTGGCTTTTTGAATGTGGTGAATCAGTATGATTTCAGCCTAAAGGATTTCGTGTGGGTATGCCGACGATGTTTTAAGAGAGGATGATGAGGCTAAGGTAAGCGAGGATAAAATTATATCTGAAGTTATTTGAATTAGGGGCTGCCTTAAGAATCGAGGACAAGACAGCCAAGGACGTATCCCTGTATACGTATGTGGGTGGGAAATCCTCCTCAGAGAGCAAACTCCATCCAGCGCTCTCCTCAATCGAAGATTTGTTAAGAGATTGTAATAGGGTCCTTCTACAAAATTCAGATCGAAAAGGGGCTCATATTTTTTTTATGAACCCAAATACCAAAATGAAAGCAAAATTTTCTTCCGGCATGAAAAGACGTAACAATCGTTCAGCTTTACTTAGGCAAGAACCCCACCCATCCGACGAGCTAGGACGTGCAATGCTAGCATGCCATGCCTAAAGTAAACTGAACACCCTTCCTTCCCTGCTGCCCGGATCGGCCTACTGATCCTATAAGCTGTGGGTCGTAACGGTGGTATATGGCGAAGGAAGGATTTGGTCTCTTGAAAGTTTGAAAGACGTTGTTATTTTTTTTTTCTTTTCGAACTAGCCCATCATTAGCGAGAGCATAGAATTCAGCATTCAAGAGATTAATGCCGACAACACCTCGGTTCGTTATAGGTGGCGCCCAACGTGGGGCCCGATTCGATCTGTTAATCCTTATTTAAGAATTAAAATCAAGTGTTTTTCATTCCTTTGTAATTATGTTTTTTTTTGAAAACTTTACTTTTATTTCCGTCGTCGTCCTTTAGTGGGCTATTTCATTTGTTTTGAGGCGAGTATATTTATAAAGAAAGTTTTTCTACAATTTGCCAGAACGTTAGAAAATCTCGAGCGGACGTCCAGCAAATGAGGTGGAGTTTCCCCTGTTTGGTCTGCTGCGCCAATCATGTTTTCTTACCATCAATAAAGACTATATCGTTATAGCAAAGAAATTTATTTTGAATCCGTATTTTTAACTCGGTTGAATTTATAGCTGTTCAAAAAGTTTCGTTGCTCGAATAAAATTATGTACGAGAAAGTCTGCGTCGACCGATAAAACGAGCCTACGCACGTTTTATGTCAGCTGCGAGTTGATAATTACTCCATTTTTCAATGAAAACAAAATTTTTTAGTCTTTCGCAAATATAAAACAAAATGTATATAATTATATGAATAACAGAAAAAATAGTAGATATTAGAAGGACCTTTTGAATATCTAAAACAAATTTTCGAAAAATTCAAAAAAAAAATTCTTTATCTGGTTCTCGTCTTCTCTTGGAACAGTCAGCATACCCACCAGTCATGTTCATGAAATTTTGCATAAAAATATACATACACATTTTTTTTTCTCTTTTTTGCTCAATATTTAAATTAGAAAATATTTATTCTGTTAATTCATATATACAGATACTCGTATTTATGAATCAGACTTCTTTCAAAAGTTAACTCTTACTATTCGTAGTTAAGAGAGCTTTATTATCGCATCTATTTCGCGACTTAATTTTTTTTATATTCCCTTTTATTAGTTATTATTTTTTTTTTGCTTTTATCTGAATTTTGTTTTCCCTTATTATTATTTCATTTTTGTCTCGTTCGATTCCTGAGATCTGAATTTCGTCTACGATTCTTACGAATAATTGGTTCAATACTAGTGTAGTTCCGAACATATGCCTACTTCTAGTGATCCACATTTTTTACGATCAGGTCGAGGGTGGGGACACAGTAATAATCAACGAGGTCGAGGTCGTGGTTCGGGCAGAGTGAATCGAGGGCGAGGTGGTTCCAGGATGGATGACTCAAAATTACAAGACCAATCAAACGTTTCATCAGAGGTGAGAGTAGGTTCTCAAGATCCTTTACAACCGGATCAAGTAGATCCGGATAGCGTGGTAAATCGTTCCGATTTGGATAGACCATCAGGTTCGCAAGGCATTAGCACGCAAACCACAATGCCTTTACGTAGCGAAAGTGATTTGCCATCATATATACAAAATTTAGTAACAGCTTCTGTAGGAGTTAGTAGATCAGAAGATTTACAGGTTTTTCGGAGAGAGATAGAAGCCCACATGGCCGAAATGAGGAAGCAAGTGACCGAATTAATTCGTGACACGATCACTAGGGATTCTCCTTCTGCAAGACATGAACAAGAGATTAATAGGCTTCAACTTCCAGTGAACGTTCCGAATCCTCATGCGCGAATGACAGCAGGTGATCCGTCTTCTAGCTTTTCCAATCGAAATCCTGATGCGGACGAATTTTTATCCCGAATAAGAAACATGAATTTAGACGATACCTTTCCCCGCGTGGCAACTGGTGCTGAAGCAACACCGGCAAGAGAAAGCGCTTTAAGCCAGATGCACCACAAGGTTCATGGGTTTCATAAATGGGGTCTTAAGTATGACAGCCGAAACATGACGGTAGACGAATTTATCTTTAGATTGGAGAGGTTGAAGATTTGTTATGGGGCCACTTGGCAAGAAATAGTGCTAAATTTTCACCAGTTTGTTAGTGGGGACGTAGATAGCTGGTATTGGGTGTTTTTGAAATCAAACCCTAGAGTGAATTGGTCTGGGCTTCGATTTGCCTTGATGGAACGGTTCCATACTCTCGAAACCGACGCTGAGCTTTCGAAACAGCTTTATGAACGTCGTCAGCGTCCAAATGAATCATTTGATGATTTTTACATGGCAATTCAAAAATTAAATACACGGTTGCTTCATCCGAAGCCGAATCATGAGCTGTTAAGTTTAATCAAACAGAACGTAAATAGTCGCATGGGAGAGCTCCTGTTGACCTTCAGGACTCAGAGCTTGAACGAATTGGCTTATGTCTGTCGAAGTATGGAAAAGTTCATTAAAGAGCAAAACCAGAACAAAACTCGGTATCCAATTGCACAACCTTATCGCCGTCACGTAAACGAAATCGTAGATCCTGACCCTTTTGCGTCCCAATCCGAAGTCACCGTGGAAGCGTTACAGAATCAACGCGATTGTAGTAACTATAACTGTTGGAATTGTAGAGAAATGGGCCATAGTTATATGGAGTGTCCAGTTCCACAAAGATCACTGTTTTGCTACAAATGTGGCAAGGAAGGTACAACCTCTCCACAATGTACTAGTCCCAAATGTGCGGAAAACCTCCGAAGGAGCAAGTCATCATCCGGGATGGCTTGCTCACGCAATCCGAAACCGGCCAATCTATAAGTCTAAACCCTAAAATTCCAATACAAATCCTACAACGTACCACCACTGTAAACAAACTTAACTCAAATTCACAACCTTATGAAACGAAAATTACAAACCCTTTAAAAAGTCTGCACGAAAGAAAAGTTGCCTACTATGCTGCCCGGGATAGAATTTTTGGAACTTCTACAAAGCCTGTGTCCGCCAGGATAACAAGGATTCGTGACCGAGTCAAGAATAGGAAATCAGCTTTGAAAAGTATTGCGTCAACAACTCTTTGTTGTTCAGAAGATCCTCGTCCGTATGCTCAGGTCAAAATCTTTGGCGAAAACATGCTAGGCTTATTAGATAGCGGAGCTAGCATTAGCTGTTTAGGGTCTGAGAGCGAAAGCTATCTTAAAGGTCAGGGTATTTCGTACAATCGATTCTTGTCAAAGGTTAAAACAGCAGACGGCCACGCTCAAACCATCATAGGGAAAATCAGAACAAACATAAGCTACAAGAATGAAACGAAAGAAATTGAATTGTATATAGTCCCGTCACTTCAACAAAAGTTGTATTTAGGTATCAATTTTTGGAAAACTTTTAACATAGCACCTCAAATAATATCAGAAATAAGCCCACCAATTACAGATTTCAGCGATGTATCTAAAGAGATGCGTGACCTGTCAGCAAACGAGTTCAAGGAGCTTCAAACAGCCATCAGTATGTTTCCTTCCTATGCCAAACTTGGCTTAGGGAAAACCATGCTGGAGGAACATATAATCGATACTGGGGATTCGGAACCAATAAAACTACGTCACTATCCGGTTTCTCCGGCGGTGCAGAAGCTTCTATATGAGGAATTGGATAGGTTACTTGAAATGGATATCATAGAAGAAAGTAACAGTCCGTGGAGCTCACCTGTAGTTCTAGTTAGGAAACCAGGAAAGAACAGGATGTGTCTCGATTACAGAAAAGTCAACCAGATTACAAAGAAAAGTGCCTATCCTTTGCCTCATATCCAATCATTGTTAAGTCGTATTTCGGATACGCGTTATATTTCTAGCGTGGATCTGAAAGACGCCTTTTTGCAGATACCGCTTGAGGAATCGTCTAGAGAAAAGACAGCGTTTACGGTTCCGGGTCGCCCATTATATCAGTTCAAGGTAATGCCCTTTGGCCTTTGTAACGCACCTCAACGTCTTTGCAAGTTGATGGACAAAGTGGTACCCCATGAACTAAAAGAAAACGTTTTCGTTTATTTGGACGATTTGCTGATAGTTTCACGCACCTTTGAGGAGCACATTCGCTATCTTAACATCGTCGCACACAAACTTAAAAATGCGGGCTTAACAATTAATATAGAAAAATCTAAGTTTTGTTTTAAGGAACTTAAATATTTAGGTTATATCATCGGAGATGGTGTTCTGAAAACAGATCCAGCTAAGGTGTCAGCGATAAAAGATTTTCCTATTCCCCAAAATCTTCGTCAAGTTCGTCGTTTCTTAGGAATGTCAGGGTGGTATCGTAGGTTCGTGCGAGATTACAGCACTTTGGCGGCTCCTATCACCGAAACCTTAAAGAAAAATAAAAAGTTTGAATTTGGAAGTGAGGCCATACAATCATTCAATCAGATCAAAAATATCTTGACGTCCGCGCCCGTGCTAGTGCACCCGAACTATAGCAAGCCCTTTGTTATCCTTTGTGATGCCTCGTCGACAGGAATCGGAGGTGTTCTCTGCCAAAGAGACGCTGAAGGCAACGAAAGACCCATTTTTTTCTATTCGCACAAGCTCAACAAAGCTCAATGCAATTATAGTGTCACTGAACGTGAATGTTTAGCTGCAGTCCTAAGTATCGAACAATTTCGTCCGTATGTTGAGGGACATAACTTTAAAGTCGTGACAGATCACTCTAGTTTGAAGTGGCTGATGAGCCAAAAAGATCTCAGTGGCAGGTTGGCTCGTTGGAGTTTAAAACTTCAAGGCTATGACTTTGATATCGAACATCGGAAAGGTTCCCAACATGTCGTTCCCGATGCTCTGTCGAGAGTGTTTGCAGTCGACCAGTTGGAACTTGATGCGATATCGGAGTCATATCCACCTGATGTGCTGCACATAGATTTAACAGACCCCAGTTTTAAATCTGCGGAGTATGTTCAAATCATTGACAACATCATAAAACAAAAAGACCAGCTGCCTGACCTTCAAGTTTCGGAAAATTTCGTTTATAAGAAGGTCAAACACAGCACAGGGAATCCAATCGAAGATGACCACACTTGGAAGTTGTGGATTCCATCGCAGCTAACCGGCAACTTGATCACGATGGCACATCAACCTACACGAGCGGCACATGGTGGGTTAGGAAAAACTCTGAATAGGCTTCGTCAACAATTTTTTTGGCCGAATATGGCTACACAAGTAAAACTATTTATCAATGGTTGCGAGGTATGTAAAACTTCCAAAGCCTCAAATCAAGTTCAACGTTTGCCAATGGGTAAGCCTTTTGTGGTTGATCGACCGTATCAACACTTGTATATGGATTTTCTTGGGCCGTATCCACGGTCTAAGAACGGAAACACTTTTATAATCATAGCTCTCGATCAACTTACAAAATTTGTCATTGTAAGACCTCTGCGAAGGGCAACCTCGGAGACTGCAACTAAATTTCTTCACGACGATATTTTCTGTGTTTTTGGTGTTCCGGAATCTGTTCTTACAGATAACGGCAAACAGTTTGTAAGCTCCAATTTCGCAAAACTATTAGATTCTTTCGGGGTAAAGCACATACGAACCGCATCCTACGCTCCCCAAGCCAACGCAAGCGAACGGGTCAATCGTTCCATCTTAGCCGCTATTAGGTCTTATATAGGTAAAGACCAGAGGAATTGGGATCATAACCTTACTTCCATTGCGTGCGCTCTAAGAACGGCTACTCATTCAGCCATTGGAATGTCACCATATGAAGCCCTTTTCGGCCAAAAGATGGTTGAACATGGTTCGGAATTCGAGCTGCTGCGAAAATTGGATTGCTTGAATAATTCAGAGCTGGAAGTTATTCCAAAATCCACAAAAATGAATATTATTCATTCGGCAATTAAAAGTTCACTTGCGAAAGCTCATGAAAAGTACGAGCATGCTTATAACACACGAAGCAAAAATATAGTTTATAAAGTCGGTGATATAGTTTACAAGCGTAACTTTATTCTGAGTGACGCTACAAAAAGGATCAATGCTAAATTGTGCCCTAAGTTCATTAAGACGAAAATAGTGCAAGTGATAGGCAACAACCTTTACGAACTAGAAGATGAGAATGGAAAGGTATTAGGAGTCTTCCATTCAAAAGATATAAAAAGATAAATACATACCTAGCTACATACATACCTAACTTTTTCTTTCTCCTAGTTTTATCAGCCCGGCCAGCGACAGCCTGAACATGAGACTTGCTCTCGGGTGTGGGTAAAAATTTTGATCTTTCTTTCTCATGACGTTTCTTTTCTTCTTCATTTGATTCGGTAACTTTTCAAATGAACAAGTTTTGTGGGAAACAGAATTAGGAGTATAGGAAATATTTATTCCTTTTAGTTTAAACAGAAGCGGCGGAGGATGTACAGCGCCTTGAGTAGTGTTGAGATTAAAAATATTTAAATAAAAAAAAAAAAATTCAAAACCCAACGGACGGTTAAACTGTTATATTTGTTTCCGGCTTAGAGTCTAGCATAAACACCAACCCTTTAAATTCACGCGAGTTCATTAACTTCATATACCGATCGTAAGTGGACTGCATATTATGGTTCATTGTGAGACGCTGCGCTGGGGAAATGCTGATGGGTGTGGTGGAAAACTTGGCGATCGCGAGAAGGTATTGTGTACGAAGTGCAGGGGGGAGGCCCCTTCTTGAAGTTCATTTTTCTGTAGAGCCGAATAGCTGACAAGTTTCGAACGAAGAGTCTACGATTTAATTAAGCTAGAGAAATCTTTTTTGTTGAGAAACAAAAATCTCGTTGGATTTTTCGGAACGCATACACATGCAAAAGTATATATGTATTGTAAGATGGAAGTATTTCCGCAGACCTTTTCTTTTAAAATTTAAACTTTTTTATTCGGCTTTCCTCACACTAATTTTCAAAAAAATCAAAAATGATTTTTAAAATATTTAGTGTGAAAATATAGTTAAAGTTATAACCGGTAATGGGTACATCCGGTAAACTTTCCACTTACTTCGAGAAAGTTCTCCGAAACAAAATTTTTCGAAATTGTCAAGCCTAGCCAACAGGGTATAAAAGGCCCGAAAATTGTCAGCTCGCTCTCTTTTGGGTTACGAAATTTTACTCGGGTCACTAGGCCTCGCTCGGTGAGACAATAGGAAAAAAAAGAGAAAAATTGCGCAAATTTCCAAACCGCGGATCAACCTAAATTGTTTTTCGTTACAAAATTTTCAATTTTGATTCTTCTTTTAACAAAAAAACAAAAAGAAACCTTGCGTACGTCTAAAATAAGAGAAACGAACACAAAATCTCGAATTTGCCCATAAATCCGTGCGTGACCAGTTTTTTATATAAGATTGTAAAATGAAAAGAAAATAGTTACAAGTAAATCTAAAAAAAAAAAAAAAAAAAGAGAAGAAAGAAACAACAAAAAGAAAACGAGAGAAAATTTGTCCCCGCCCGCCTAAGTGTTAAAAAAATGTTGCCCTGAGTTCTTACACAGAAAAGAAAACGAAAGCAAAAAAAAAAAACAAAATTTTATAAAGCCAGGTATCAAAAGAAAAAGAAACAAAAAAATAAGCAAAAACAACAAAAAAAAAAACGATCAAAACGTATGAAACTTAAATCCACCAAACTCCCCATAGTGAAAGAGAAAAAAAAAAAAACAAACTTAAATGACCCTTACAGAATGTGCCACCAGCCGCATCCCAATATTCAAACGACGACGATTCATCAATCTACCAAATTCATCCAGATCGTTGGATTAGATCGGAAAATAGTCACCACGACCTGCCTCGTCAACTTACACCCGTCCACCCCCTTTATCACTTCATCGCTCCAAAAGTTTTTAATTGTGTTATTATCAATTATTAGTTTTTTCATCTGTTAGCTATAAGTTTCTCTATACCCATGCATAAGTGTACTCACCACACATTCGCCTTTATTTGTAATCAATCTTTCAATATAAAATCTAAATGAATAAATAATTAAATTAAATTTAATTTGTGTTGTAAATTCTTCAACAAAAAAAAAATATATGCTTGATGTGTGAAGTCAGTTTGGAGAGAAAATATTGTATTTCAATGGTGTAAGTGAGTATGTTGTATTCGATTTATATTGAGCGAGTTGGTATTGGAGCTCGTATCAGAACCAAATGTAAAATCAGTCGGATGAAGCGGTGCACCTCCTCATCTGGAACAATTTAAAGTCGGTAAGTCAAGAAATTTTTCATATCTATTTTCCCAATAACCCTTGAAACAAATATTTTCATTTCAAAAAAAATAAAAAAAAAAAAAGAAAAAATTCTATCGTCAAGCTCTAAACATAAGAAAAAGAATATTAAAATAGAAAAATCAAAGGAAAAAAAAAAACATAATAACATTAACTCCTAGTAGGATGCACTAATTGCAAGCTCACATTTTGTTTGAGGTAATTGTGTGGTGAATTTATACATTTTTCCCCATCTTTTTAGTTTTCCTAGCTATAATAATTTTCGACAGTATAGTATTGAAAAAAAAAATTAAATAAAAGTAAATAAATAATATTATAAAATTTTATAAATTTTCTAATGAAACCGAAATTAAATCTTCAAATTAAAATTAAAGACGTTAGTAACTTAGACTTGCACCTAAAAAAAAATTTAATATGTCATATTGATGTTAAGCTTTCGTGGCTGCCTAAGGTTTGCAATGCATTTTTTTTTTCCCAAATTTCCCCTTTAGTATAGTAATTAAGTATGTATAGATTTAGGATTTAAGTAAGTTATTGAATAAAGCTGAATTTATATTCAAAATTCTGAAAAGAAGTATCGTAATTTGTATATTTTTTTTTTTTCCTTCGGATGCGATATTCGGAGAGAATTACTCTTTGGCTTTTTGAATGTGGTGAATCAGTATGATTTCAGCCTAAAGGATTTCGTGTGGGTATGCCGACGATGTTTTAAGAGAGGATGATGAGGCTAAGGTAAGCGAGGATAAAATTATATCTGAAGTTATTTGAATTAGGGGCTGCCTTAAGAATCGAGGACAAGACAGCCAAGGACGTATCCCTGTATACGTATGTGGGTGGGAAATCCTCCTCAGAGAGCAAACTCCATCCAGCGCTCTCCTCAATCGAAGATTTGTTAAGAGATTGTAATAGGGTCCTTCTACAAAATTCAGATCGAAAAGGGGCTCATATTTTTTTTATGAACCCAAATACCAAAATGAAAGCAAAATTTTCTTCCGGCATGAAAAGACGTAACAATCGTTCAGCTTTACTTAGGCAAGAACCCCACCCATCCGACGAGCTAGGACGTGCAATGCTAGCATGCCATGCCTAAAGTAAACTGAACACCCTTCCTTCCCTGCTGCCCGGATCGGCCTACTGATCCTATAAGCTGTGGGTCGTAACGGTGGTATATGGCGAAGGAAGGATTTGGTCTCTTGAAAGTTTGAAAGACGTTGTTATTTTTTTTTTCTTTTCGAACTAGCCCATCATTAGCGAGAGCATAGAATTCAGCATTCAAGAGATTAATGCCGACAACACCTCGGTTCGTTATACGCTTCAAATAAAAACATAAATAAAATATTACATTCAGCCCGAACTAAGGCTTTAATATTTAATGTTTGTCGAACTAGCTCAGATAAAAGTACAGTCTTGTCCAAAGAAATTCATTCATTCACAAATTTACGTTTTTTTTTTAATCTTGTTTTTCAGAGTTAGTTCAAGCGATTGTGTCTTATTTTCAAAAGCTGAATGCAGGTTGTGATGAAATCCAAAACACATGATTTTTCATAAGTTAGAAATCATAGCGTTCAATAATGTTTTTGTTAAAACTTTTCCTTAGTTCTTTAACTAGCAAGTCGCTATAAATTCAAAGCAAAAAATTGTAATCAAGTTTAAAAATATATACCAAACAAATACAAAAACAAATGCCAAATACTTTTGCCTGAGGATGTAAGCCCCATTCATAAACCCCCTTTCACCAAATTCATCAAACTTACTCGTCGCTCCCTACAGACAAACTAAACTGAGTGAACACATCCCATAGCTATAGTATGGTATACAATAAACCTAAGGGATATAAAATATTGACGAAACATGTTATTTAGTTTAATGCACATAGCCTCCCATTTTTAAAAGCCAGGACAGCTCCCTATTTCATGGTTTTCGTTATTTTTTAGGGTATTTCGTCCTTGTGCATTAATGATGGTCCAAAAGAGTAAGAGAGCGAGAGAGCGGAGCAACCTGATATCACGGGCATAGCAATCCAGCGAATAAAAAAAAACGCTCGCCCTGGAATATGGATAATAAACACATCATTGCAATCGAATAAAAATTCTTTGGACCGTTAAAAAATATAATAAAACCAAACGGGCAAATGGTTCATTAAAATTGTAATTGCATTCAGTGTATACCTATAGTCAGCGAAAAAAGCGAAATCTCGGGAGCTCATAAAAAAGTCACGATCGTGATTTTGGCAAAAACTTTCTGGTTTATCGCTGATGGTTTTATGGGGCGGAAAAGTTTATTTTTTTTTTGTTTTTTTTTTTTGTAGTGAATGTTATTTATATTTATTTTTGTGTGTGTTTTGGAAAAACTATTTTCGTGTTAGAAAATATAGTGTATGGACAATAAAGCTTAAAAACAATATACAAAATAGTTTGTTTGGCAATTAAATTAATGTTTTGAAATAAAAAAAATTATGAATGTTGTGTGATGAAATAAAACTGATTTATAGTTTCATAAACTTTCGTCATGATGTAAATTTATTTTACTGTGGAATATTATAAAAAAATAGATTATACAAACAATAATGTTCATATACTATTTTGTATAGCCTGAAAGACTCAAAAGGTCTTTTTGAATTATTTTAGTTTCGGAATCAAAGCACCAAATTTAAATTTAGTGCTTCAATTTTGGTTTATCTCTGAAGCTCCGATAATTTCGAATTGAAAAACGGCGGCTAAGTTAATAAACAAAATTGCCGCAACTGGGGCTCGAAAAAATCGGACATTATTGTCCAGAAGCCAATGCACCCACAGCGAGTGACAGTTTGTTGATACGGATTGTGGAGTAGTGGCATCTTACTTACTTACTTACGGTGGCGCTACAGTCCGGGGTGGACCAGGGCCTCAACCAACAAGCTTCTCTAGCTAGCTCGGTCCCTAGCTACCTGTCTCCAGTTTCGCACACCAAGTTGGTTGAGGTCCTCTCCCACTTGTGTGCGTCACCTGAGTCACGGTCTTCTTCTACTGCACCGTCCCTCGGGGTTGGATTCTGGGCCGGAGCATTCGGGTCCATTCGCTCTACATGACCTAGCCATCTCAGTCGTTGGACTTTGATTCGTTTGACTAGGTCAGTTTCGCTGTAAAGCCCGTACAGTTCGTGGTTATATCTTCTCCTCCGCTCCCCGTCTATACAGACGGGACCAAAGATCACACGAAGAATTTTCCTCTCGAAACATCCTAAACCGCTCTCATCCACTTTCGACAAAGTCCATGCCTCTGCGCCATAGACAAGGACCGGGATGATCAGGGTTTTATATAGGGACACTTTAGTTGCTCGAGAGAGGACTTTGCTACTCAATTGCCTTCTTAGTCCAAAGAAGCAGCGATTGGCAAGGGTTATTCTCCATTTGATTTCATCGCTGGTGTCATTTTCTGAATTTATAGCGGCGCCTAGGTATATAAAGTCCTTAACTACCTCAAAGTTATAACTGTCTATAATAATGTTTTGTCCAAGACGTCGGTGTTGTGTGTCCTTTCTTGATGACAGCATATACTTGGTCTTGCCCTCATTTACCGCTAAACCCATCTTCTTCGCTTCCGTCTCAATGCTCACAAAATGCGCCACTGACATCACGCTTTGTTCTTCCAATAATGTCAATATCATCGGCGTATCCGAGTAACTGGACGGACTTTTGAAAGATTGTGCCTCTTGTGTTGGCGCGTGAGTTTTGCACTATTCTTTCAAAAACGATGTTGAAGAAATCGCACGACAGAGCATCGCCTTGTCTAAAACCTTTTTTGACATTAAATGCATCGGTAAGATCTCTTCCGACCTTAATGGAGCAGCGTGAATTCTCCATCGTCATCCTGCACAAGCGGACAAGTTTGTCAGGGATGCCAAAACTAGACATTGCTCTGTATAGTTCGCTCCTATAGATGCTATCGTATGCGGCTTTGAAATCGATGAAAAGGTGGTAGGTGTCGATTTGTAGCTCCTGGGTTTTTTCCAAGATCTGCCGTAATGTGAATATCTGATCGATGGTGGACTTTCCAGGTCTAAGGCCGCACTGATATGGACCTATCAGGTTGTTGAAAGAATCTTACACGCGATGTTCAGGAGACTTATGCCTCTGTAGTTAGCGCAGTTCAAAGGGTCTCCTTTCTTGAGGATCGGACAAACAATTCTGAGATTCCATTAATGGGGCATGCTTTCTTCCGACCATATTTCGCCTAAGTCGAATGTAGTATCTCTATAGCAGCGGCATTCTTTTCTTCATCGCCATTACAAAGATTGGAGAAATAATGTTCTTTCCATATCCTCAGCATGGATTGGTTCTACTACGATGTTCCCATGATTATCCCTGCAGGCTTCGGCTCGGGGATTGTATCCTTGTGATGTTTTTTTTACCTTTTGGTAAAACTCCCGAATCTCATTCCTGCTATGGCATCCTTCTATTTCCTCGATCAAGCGCTTCTCATGCTCCTTCTTTTTCTTTCTGAGAAGCCTGTGGTCTTCCTTTCTTTTCTGCTCGTAGAGCTCGCGAGCAGCTCTAGTTCTTCTTTGCAGCGCCGCTTTGTATGCCTTTTGCTTTGCTGCATGTGCTTGCCGGTACTCTTGCAGTGACAGAGTGCGCTTCTGCGAATCCAGCCGAGGCAGCCACTTGAACTACACGTCGTGTTCCATAATAAATTGGAATGTTTGCTCTTACTAATAAAGCCATAAAACATTTTACTGCAATTTCAAAAAGAAACTTGTATTTAGCGCACCCTGTTCATACATTTCTACGAAGCTTGGCACTCCCTTCAAGTGAAATAAAAAGTTGGTACAATTACGTTCCACAATAATTTCGGCACCAAATTTTTATATTCATAACGTTTGATCATTTGAAATGAACGCATTCCACAATGTTTTAAACATCAATGTTTTAAATATCTCTTCCTAGGCACCGCTACAATCTGCGTAGCCAAAATCGCATATAACATCCAACTGGTAGTTTCCTGGTGACCACGCTCAATGAAATTTTTAGCGAAACGTTCGGGGTGAGTACTATATTGCAATTGCTAAGTATTTTTGCGTTAACAACCGCGAAAACCTTAAAAGCTATAACATATACGATGCTCTCATGTTTTTAAATTCCTGCTTTAAACGTTATGAGGTCTGACAACATCAAAGTTCATTTTACAATTCGAGCAATTACACCTCTTTAAACTTTTCATTGGTAACACTTAGCTCCACATATAAATCATCATCATTATTCTCTTGACTCCATTCAGTAATTGAGAAGCACTCTTTATTAGAATGCCAGCCACTCCACACCAGCGTTACCACTTCCGGAAAAAAAGTCGAAGTAGATTTGAAGAAAAAAGTGAAGTAAATTGAGAAAAATCGAAGTAGATTTCAAAATGGCTTTTTACTTGATTTTGGAAAAAATGTTGCATACAAAAATTGTTTTCCTTAAATGAATACATATTACCTATTAAATATGTATTTAAAATTGTCAATACATTTCTTTTAATTTTAAAGAAATTTCGCATAAAATTACTCATTTGTGTATTTGGATTGTGTTGACGTTCTTTTATTTTATAGTAATTATGAGGTTATATACTACTACTTAGAGTGCAATATAGAAAAAGAAGTAGATTTGGGCTTTATTTTGTAAAATTGAAGTAGATTGAAACAGAGATTTTTAAAATGAAGTAGATTTCAGTATTTTGCTGATGGTGCGAAGTAGGAAGTAGATTTTAAAATATTTTGGAAAAAAGAAGTAGATCTACTTCAATTGAAGTAAAGTGGTACCACTGCTCCACACTTCCATGCTCCATCACCATGCATATAAAAAATATCTCTTCGTCAATATCAAAACTCTCTTGGGAAAAACTGGATAACCTAATGCAAGCTCCACATTCAAATCTCAATTTCATATATTCAGTTCAAGTTTTGTCTCTAAAACACTGGTTTGGTCACTGGTGCGGACCTGCGGACGCCACAACCTCTTGTCGTCGTTCGTTTATTTGTTTTCTTCTCGATCCGGTTTTCATGAAACTGTGTCATCACATTCGATAAAAAATCGAAGTGTCAAAGGTTAACGAACAAAATGCCAAACATAACCTACATCAAGTTTATACGGAACTTCTTCAACGCCACCAATGGCCAGTTGCCCTTCGCCGCAATTCATACAAATGTTAGCAACGCATATCCGGATAATGTGATCTTGCTAATCGAGGAGCACAACACGGGGACAAATGATGATGACGGCGATGATGGATTCCACATGAGGAGTACAACATCTGTGACTTTAATGATCATGGCTTGGGTCTTCATGATTATCGGTTTCACATTGTGTTGGTGCTTTCAGCTGTTCGAGAAGCAGAAAACACAAATGCAAGTGCGGTGTACGCGGAGTGGAAGTGGAAGTGATTGGGAGGAGAGAGCCATTAGCGTAAATAGAAATCAACCAAGTGGAACTCAAGCTTTGGAGGGGAATGGAAGTCGAGGTGGAGGTTGTTTTGTTTTGGAAGGAGAGATAAATGCCGATGAAATGGAGAGTGTCAGTCGAGCTCGAGATGTAGGTGAGTGGAAGTGTGAGATTGTGAACAAGAGAATTTCGATTTGTTTTATTTGTTAAGAGAGTTTGAGAAAGCTTTTGGAATTCGATAGGTATTCTTCAAGATCATAATCATATAAAAGTATACTTTTAGGCAGAGTGATGTGTTTTGAAATTTGCTGTGAAATTATATTGTTTGAAATACGTTGATGATTTGTGTGCTCTCAACAATTAATTAAAACTTAATTTAAATTCGAATTAAATATTAGGAAATAGAGCGATTAGATAATTTACGAATGGTGGTATGAAGGTGAGCTTGTTATTGGAATGTAAGTATTATAATTAGTAAAATTTCCCTCGGTAAACAACAAAAACTATAGTCATCGTTTAGTAAATCAGCAATAAAGTGGATAACTATTGTTTTTTTACTACACAGCTACCGAGTTAAATTTGAAAGAAAAATTCGGACTCACTTAAAATGAAAAAGCCGATCAAGTAAAAGTGTTCCTTCTAAAAGAAGAAAAATCCACTGTTAAACATTCAGTTATTTCTTATATTTTGGGGCAACTTTCGTGCTAGCAAAAGTTAATGTTTTAATCAAATAAAAATAGAGTCCAGAAGTCTAAAAACTTGGTTACCGTCATGACCCCGGTCGCTCTTTTTGTCTGTGTGTCCCCAGGTGAACATCGTACTAGATAGAGGGTTCTTATTAAAATTTGGTACAGAACATTTTATTATTATGCTTCGTGACAGTGATATCCAGTTTGATTGTAACAAAACTTCGTGTCTTAGGCTTTGGCGAAATTGTACATGAAGGAAATAGGTTTTGTTTTTGAAAAAATTAACTTAATTTTGGATTATTTGCGTTTATTTCTCTAGTTCCACTACTGCCTAAATGTACCTACTTTTAAGTTCTTTTTTCTTGTCTCTTAAAATCTTCTAGAAAGGCTTCATATTATTCGGTACCAAATAGTCTCGAACTCTTACTGCACGAGATCCACAGAGATCAGGAGCAATTTATGAAAGATCGACAGTTGAAATCATTTGTAGATTTCTTTCTTAATTTAAAATTACATTTGGCATTGTTTTAATTTTTTATATTTTCCTATAGTTTTTATACGATCAGCTTATGAGACTTGGAGTTGGTAAAACTCTCGAGGCGTTGATAGTTTGATGTGGCGAGTTTTGTTACTACTTTTCTGTAACCATTTGTAATTGAAAGTAACGATTTTAATCGCCAATTATTATTCCACCAAGGACTTTCTTCTAGAATTTTTGATGTTTTCAGCATTAGTTTTTTTTTTTATGCAGTACCATTCGTCCAAACATGTTTCAGCACATGCTCTTCGACTTTAACTTTGCTTTTAGGCATCGATTTTGTTTCGTTCAATGTAAGTGTAATTTTATCGACGGCATTTTGAAATGTTTGTGTAGCCTTTGGATTAATCAGACACCAATATTGTAGTATCATCAGCAAAGATCGCCATGATTGCGTTGATGAATATCTCTCGTACATAACAATAATAGAGTTTGTCCTAGGACACTTCCTTATGGTATACTAGCTTCAATTTTCTTAAGTTTTGAGAAATTTTGGTCGTATCGTACGCTAGTCGTTTCATTATGGAGGACTTCATATAGAAGGCCCCGATTCAGTTTATACTCAAATCTCAAGTGCCCAAACCCTTATTTCTAAATTTACCTATATGATGCTTTGAAATAAGATGGCTTTTGAAAAGCAGTTTTTGGAAAACTTTTGTCAAAAATAATAAAACGTGATATTGGTCTGAAAGATTTTACTGCTGTTGGTGGTGTACCTTGACTTCTGCAAATATCCAATCCAATCCTATGACAGAAAGCTCAAGCTGAAGGCATGGGTTTTTCGGCCTTGGCGTATAAAATATGGAAATAAATCTTCAGGCCATGACAAAAATTCGGAGACCGGCATGTATCGGCGAAACAAGTAAGAACCACCCCACCTGCAGCCCTAAGAACTTTCCTCTCACTTGTCCCACTCGGTCTATTCACGAATGAATTGGCGGCCAAAAGTGCTCTACGACTTAGAAAGTGTAAAACAGGAGTCACAGCGGTCGCAGAACCATTGTAAACTTCACTGACATTGACATTCAACAAAGACTATATTTCACACTAACAAATATTCCAACACGGTAGATATGGATGGAAAACCGGATCCTAAACCGGGTCCTAAATCATCTATCGGACTTTACAAAAGGTTTCAAAACAGAAAATGGGGTCGGATCAGGCATTTTCTCAGACAACGCACCCATAAATAGACCATTAAAGCTCCCAAACGCTTGCAGTATTTTCCAAGCGCAAGTGGTTGCAGTTTGCGAGGGCGCAAAATATCTTTCATGGATATATTCATAGGTAGACAGGCTGTAATTAGAGCCATTTCGTCTATTGTCAAGAAGTCAAAAGAGGTTGCTAGTTGCCGTAGTGAATTAAGATTGCTGGTTGAAACAAATTCAGTCACCTTTCGATGGGTCCCGGGACACCGCACCGTGACATTTATAGAAATGAAATGCCTGATGAACTGGGTGAAAACGGTAAATCACTTGAACCGAGCCCCGAGTACTTATACCTGAACAAGAAAAGTATAGAATTCACCAATGTTTCCTAAAGACCGCAAATTGCAGATGGTCAACAATTGACACCTGTCGAGTTTCAAGCAATCTTTGGCTAGATATATCTAGGAAAAAAACAGCTTATCTAGTTAGACTTACATTATCTTACCAGACCCTTACGGGTCACAACTCAATGGGAACACACACGAGCAGAATGGGCATAAGCATATTTGACGTATTCAGATAGTGTAAGGACGAAGAGCTGGAAAAGGGGTCATTACTTTGTGAATGTCCCAGTCTAGTCAGAACTAGAAAAGATGCCCTCGGAGAATACTTTTTCGAATAACTGGGCAACCTCTCATTTTTAACACTAAAAAGCAGCCTTAACTTCATTGATAAATCAGGGAGGCACCCCTAAGTCTTCCACTAAATCTTTTCTCTAACCCTTCCCATTTCCCACACCCTGAGGAGCACAATGAATCCATTGAGATCCGAGTGAGGTTGACATGGCACCACACCAAACCTCACCTAAGCTAAGTCATGCGTTTATTATGAATTTAAGTTCATTGAAGGCTGTTAAAGGTTGTTCTTTCGAAATTCGTTATTAGATTAGTGATTTTTTGTAAATAACTTGTGTTGGCACAGGGTTCTTACTTCTTTGAGCATGCCAAAGGGAATATGAAATTGTAAGTGATCTGAACCTACATTTGCTAAGAACTGCTTAAAGACAGACATTCGCAAGATGTTCAGCTAAGATGTCAGCCTTATGATTCTAGCTTTCGATCCAATTTCTATCTTGATATTTTATAGGCGGCTTTGAGAATGGGGTCTTTTTAGGCGCTTTGTTTTCCACAAAAAGAATTCAGTAGATGCTTCCGTTGTCAAACTTTTCGGGAATGCACTAAGTGAATGGCTTTTGTATGCTCTGATTATTATTTTTAGTTCATTTTTAAGACGGTTGAATACTGACTTATCATCTGGTAATATCGAAGTTTTCCTCGAGCTCTCGTTTTGTTCCAAAATCATCTCCTTTATTTCGACAGGATATTTTATTTCTTATTTCTCTGCTGTTTGAAATATTTTAAGTATTTTCTTCTGCAGCTTCATGCACATCATCAAAAGAAAGACTATTCTACTCGAAATGTTATAATTGGACTTGACTGTAACACCGAGCCTTGCAACTGTTGTAACTTAGTTATTTTGTTTCCTATAAAACAAGTTTCATATTTAACAATTATGTGAAATAATCAGCTTTAAAAACATATCCCAAAAAATAATGTGTGATTTGTGGGACTCATCGAACATTTGTTAGTATTAACACTGTTGAAATCCTCACCAACTTAACACCCATAATTCATCATTCCATCCATTTAATCAAGGGGGGCATTTTCTCCACTAAGTGTAAATTACGAAAGAATCTCCGCTTCTGCCAACAATTCCAAACATCCTGGCAAATATCCCAATATCAATTCTCACACACCCGTGGGATGCGTATATGTGTGTTGACGAAAATTCCATCCTCGTAGATACGAACTTTTTGGCATCACATTTCAAATCCAGAAGGAAGAAAAAAAATATGAGAAAATATTTGTAGTGACCCAGAGTATGGTGCGCTGTATTTCTTATCCTTCTTGTTAAAATAAACATTTTTTTTCTAAACAATACCCAAGGATATCTCATTAGGATGTGATCCACACCACAAGATAAAAAAATATATCCATTTCGCATCGACTATATCCTTTTATACCACAAAAACCAGATACAGTTGTTTAGACTTATAGATAGATCCTTAGTATCCTCGTTCGATTGTTTACCTTGTCATACGATACGGAATTTTATCAGTAGCCAAGGAATGAAGAATAAAAAAAGGTCCTGAATAAATAAGCAGAATATTTATTGCTTTTGCACATTCCCGGACACAAACCATACAAAAATGCAACAAACAGAAATAAGAGGAAGTCAGCGAGGATGAGAATGCTATGCGATCCTGTTTGTGAGTTGCGGCGACGACGACGACGATGACGATGACGATGACAACAAATTACGAAGCTACCAAGGATAACAACAGCACCCACTAAAGGGATTCCAACGGGCATTTGGAAGAGCATCAGAGAGTAAAAAGGATGGTTGTTGAAATTAAGGACGAACTCGGGATAAACAAAAAACTATCTCCTCTCCAAAAAGCAGTTTATCGATTTGCTGGAAAGTCTGCTCATCTCATCGTGGTGGCAGCAGCAGGACACCATTAGGATAGGATGAAATAAATGAAATTTGTTCGAAGAAAACGCGTATAAACCGCAAACGACAACGTGACGGAAGAAACAAGAAAACCAGCAACAGGAACTGAGAGCGGGATTGTCATGGTATATCAATCCTACTCGAACCCTTTTTTCCAATTTTTTGCATCTTTTTTTTATATTTTTTGTTCATCCGGTTGCCTTTGCTTTGCCTCCACTTCCCTTCTCCCTCGTTGCTCATTGAACAATTTTTATAATGACATTCCGATGGTGGAAAACGGATTCCAATGCATCCGTGCATTCGTGCGTGCTCGGGTGAATTTTTCGCTTTTATTGATATTGAGTTTGAATTTCCTTTTTAATTACAATTGGGCGGTTTAATTGTTCTTTCGTTTTTAAGGGTTAAGGGGGGCGGGGATATATGGCTAAAGTGAAAGCATGGAGGTGGATATTTTACCGAGATAATTCGGATTTTTCAATTATTGTCCACGGTAAAAATTTCTTCTTCGTTTTTGTATTTTGGTTGTACTTAAATATTAAATTAAAAGAAAGCAAAAAAACACAGGTGTGCTTGACGGAGTGCAATGGATTTTTGAGAGACTTTATTTCAACAAGTGGATTTTTCAATTTTTTTTTCGAATCAGTTAACTCAAAAATGTTCTAAGGGTAGAATATTATTCAAATTACCAGGTAATAAAAAAAAATATATTTAGTGAAGACAGTTTATTCTCCACTCAATCACCTATTTAGTGAAAATGAAAAGTCCAATTTATTTAAAGAAAATACTGTTATATTAGTCGTGTTTTACTATAGCCAATGATCCAAATAGATTATGGCAGGAAATTTTTAGTAAAAGTACAAAATTATAATTCTTCCAAAATATTCCATATGGAATCCCTTAAGTTACCGTACTTGGTCGGACCCTATTTAATATCTTTGTCTCTGATATACCAAATCTCGGAAGTAATGTAAGTACATATTGTAATGTTTGCTGATGACAGGGATATTTTTACATCGGGGACATATTTTTTGGACGTCTGTCATACGTTGCAAATGTGTCTTTCTACAATAGAAAAAAAAATATTTTAAATGGAAGATTTAAGTAAAACCTTTGAAACCCCGAGCTATTTTGTTTACGAGCACCGTGAATATTGTCGATAACTTGGAGTTATTATAGACAAAAGATTTAATTTTCAAAAACATATATCTATGATTATTGATAAGAAAAATGTATACTAAGGAATTTTGTACCTATTAATATGCAGAAGTTCTAAGCATAGTACTGAAAATAAACTTTTTCTAATCTTTCTTCTGGTACCTGTGCTTTTGTTTGGTATTTCTTGGACAATTTTCATTCAATAACTAAAAATTACTTAAATTACTTTGCCTTAAATTAGCAAGAAAAACTTCAAATTAAAAAATTAAAGAAAACCAAGTAAATTTACTAATATTATAATTTAAATTTACTTATGGGTAATGGGTTTTTGAATTTGTTCAGGAAAATTTTGGCGGCCTGCGGCGGCCATGTTATTTTTGTGACATCTGCCAAATGTGTTTTTTATTATTCAGTTACTGATGCCAAATAACCATGGCATGGCAAATTACACAATTAAACAGCACATCCAAATGATAAAACTTTATTGTAAAAAAATAAGTGTTCGTTAGTGCATACGGTAGACGTGGTGGCCCTTCACTCCAACATTTGGTTACCAAATTAGAGACGGCAGGTTTTGTAATCAATCAGTCAAAATTCGAACTTCAAAGGGACGCAAGATCGGCCGAGCATATAGCCGCGGTCCGTGAAAGTGTGCAGTAAAACCCGAGAAAATCGATTCCTCACGATGCTTAAGAACTCGGGCTTTCGCAGACTTCAGCATAGTGAATTTTGGGTTTGAGCTTGGACCTACACCCTTGCAAGATCCAACTGATCCAGGTGCTCAAAGTTCATGACAATAGACAACGCCATTTCTTCGCTGATTGGCCTTGGGAGCGTTTGGAAGGGAACCCCAATTTTTGCCGAAAAATCATCTTTAGTAACGAAGGTTATTTAAGGATGAATGGCTGTGTTAACAGCAACATTGCCGTCTATGACACCAGCCCACATAAGGAGTGGGTCAGCTGTGTGATTGGTCCGTACTTTTTCAAAAACGAAGTCGGTGAGGTGGTCACCGTCAATGGCGAGCGCTAAAGAATGATGATGACCAATTTATTGTGGCCCAAATTGAACCAAATGGACCCAGTGGTTCCAGCAGGTGGATATGCCCCACACAGCTGTTTGACTTTTGAGTAAAATATGACGTTTAAAACTAATGTTCTCAATAATTGACAATTCATATGAAGGTTTATGAATAGAGTTTAACAATGCTTAATCAATATTATGATAATAATACTTCAGACGAAAATGCTATCATTTTCAGCGGTCAGAGAATCGAAAACGTTTGGTTGATGAGTTACTATTTTTTCAGTTGTATATGGTCCAAGAGATTTTGCATAGGAACTTGGCGACATAAATTTCAGTGACTTGTAAGTTCTGTGGGTAGCAATTTTGCTTCTCTTTTCGAACATCTTTTTAAGAAGGAAATATACTTTTTCCATAACTCCTTAAAACATTGTACTGATGTCGAGACAATTTAGCTTCCACCATCATTGATAATACTTCTGAGGTAGACATTTTTTTGAACTTATTAAAATTTTGTAATTTGTTTAAAAACCCTGGGGATGATATTGCTTCTTTGACCAAATCAGCTTTTTGTTTTTGAACGAATATTCGTTAGCTCATTTGAGATGCAAAAAAAAGTCCAGAAGTTGGAACTGAACTTAATAACTCTGCAGGCTCGAAATTGTGAATAAAATAGAAAGCATAATATTTTATTAGCGATACAAATTTTGAAAACTGTTGCTTGAATATCAGAGCATAATAGAAAACTCAATTATGTATATAGCAGCATTTTTGATTGATTTTGGGGTTGCTCTGACTGCTTTGGCAACACTGTCTTTGTATTGTGGTTGTGCGTGATTTTAGCTCTGTGTATTTTAATTGTTTTTAATAGTTTTATTTGATTTTTTTTTTCATAATTAATGTAGTTTTTATATTTGATTTGAATTGCCTGCTCGTGTACTAAAAATTATTTATTTTACTATCTTAAATATTCGATTCTGTGCTTTTAGTGCTAGTGAGTATTACTTTAATGTCATTAAATTAGCATTATATTTTTTTTGTTGTCCAATTTTACATATAATCTCTCTTATTACCTTCCTACATATTGTCTATATATCTAACTAACCTACCTACTGTGCATGTTAACTTCTCATTTTTTCCCCTTTCTTAAATATTTCATCCTACGTCCTTCCCCTTTCTTCATACATTCTTTACCACATCAAAACTCACCACTAGACAATTTTAGTGCTTTATTTAAAAGCTTCCTCCTCCAAATATTATGGTTGTAATTAGCCCCATTATTCTTAATTAAGTCGTTGGCTCAGGTGTTAAGTCGTTCCGTCTTTGTAACCACATACGTGGGTTCGAATCTCACCAGAAACATACCTATAATTTTTTTTTTTTTTTTTTTTTTTTTTTTTTTTTTTTTTTTTTTTTTTCTTATTTATTATTTTATTATCTATTTTATTTAAAAATCTGTAAAAACTTTGTATTAAATTTTTTTCTCATTTTTATTCCCTAATTTTTTTTCTTAATTTTTAATTTAAAAAATCCTAATTTTAATTTTGTTTTTAAACTCTTCTTTTTTCACTTTTATTATAATGGATTGTTCTTCTGAAAAGTGTATCGACACCAAGATTGGTGCGCAAACTTTCCCATGTTTTGGTCCTTGCGGTAAATTTTTCCACGCAAAGTGTGTTGGAATTCCCGTCTTGACCATTGAGAAAGTTAATAAGTGCGAAGGTGTTTATTGGTTTTGTAAGACCTGCCGAAAAATTTCCATCTCTTCATTAGCTTTCAAAATGTCGGCTTATAAAGCTGACATACTAAAGCTATCCAACAGTTTTGATAGTCTTTTTACTACCTTTCAGTCAACTGTCGCAAATTTACAACTGTACGAAGACCCAATCAATTGGTCTGATGCTTCTACCTCTACCGATAGTAAGATAACGAATTATAATGACTCTGTTTCCTTGCCAGCTATTGCCTTTGAAAGTAATGATGATCAATTGCTTATTAATAAACCAGCCCCTTCTTCTGGTAATAAAAAACCAAAAAACAAAAAACGCTCTAGGTCAGTTAGTCCTTTCAAAGAAAATCCATCCAAAAAGAAACCTACATCTATAAAATCACCAAGATCTGAGTTACTGAATGAATTGCCATCTACGTCTGCTTCTAGTTCTATTGATAGTCCAGGAACCATCTCAAATGCTCCCATAGTTAATAATGAGCCTCCTATTATCGTTTCAAATGTCCCCATAATTAACATCGAACCATCTATTATCATTTCAAATGCTCCCATAGTTAACATCGAACCTCCTATTATTAAAAACCGCCTCTCTGCTTTGCCTAAACCGAAAGAAATCTACGTCTCACGTCTTCAGCCGGAAACTTCAATCAAAGACATAATCGACCATTTAAAAGACTTCGACATTGATGTTAAAAAACTTAAATGTCAAAAGATTAATAAAGAAAGTAGTCCGTTTGCGTCCTTCAGACTTACAACGGAATTTTGTTTGTATGAAAAGATAATGTGTTCTGAACTCTGGCCTGAAAATGTCATTGTAAGAGAATTTAAACCTAAGACCTCGCAAGCAAAAAATGTACCAAAACCTTCAAAAAACTAGATCGTCTGTCCCTTTACTACCAAAATGTGAGGGGACTTCGGTCGAAAACTCAAAAATTTCTTTTAGCATCTCATGCCTCTGATTTCGATGTAATTTTGTTAACAGAAACTTGGCTGAGCTCAACATTTCTAAATAATGAACTATTTTCCACCGATTTTGTGGTGTACCGTAAAGATAGATATTCTGATCCCTTAGCTTCCGTGGGTGGTGGAATTATCATTGCTGTGCGAAGCGTTTTTCATAGCTGTATATTCCCAATCCCTAATACTGACTCAGTTGATATTATTTGCGTTAAAGTATGTATCGGAAATAAATTCCTTTACATAATAAATATGTACATTCCTCCAAAAAGCCCATTGGAAATATATAATATTGCTTCAAATGCCATTAACTATATTTCTGATACTTGCGATCCTCTTGACGATGTTCTTCTTGCAGGAGACTTTAATCTTCCTGACCTAGAATGGACTCTTTCTGATGACGAAATATGTTTAATACCCACCAACGTCTCTTCTCCGCAGGAAGCGTTTGTTGACAATGTGATATCTTGTGACTTACAGCAAGTGAGCTGTATAAAAAATAGTATTTCTCGACAGTTAGATCTGATATTCGTTACTAACCCTTGTAATTGTGTTGTTGAACTATGTCCAATTCCCATGACGAAAGTTGATAGCTACCATCCCCCACTTTCTGTTTTGATTTCCCATGCTCACAAAACTGATTATGACTTTGATAGTGGCTCCCTTGAATTCGACTTCAAGAAAACGAACTTCCCTTTACTCAATGAACTAATTACAAACATTGACTTTGACTTACTTTTGAATGGGAGCATTGATGTGATGGTTTCCAATTTCTACTTAAGTATCTTTGAATGTTTCATTGCATCTGTACCTGTAAAAAAATCGAGACACTCGGCCCTAACAACACCCCCCTGGTACACTCATGAGCTTCGTAGTCTACGTAACTTAAGAAATAGAACATGGAAAAAGTACCTAATATCTAATAAATTGGATGATTACAACAGTTATTTATCGTTATATGAAGAATTCCAATCATTATGCAGAATCCTCTATGATTGTTATATATTAAAAATGCGGTCTTCACTTCTTGTTGACCCCAAACTTTTTTGGAAATTTGTTAATAGCAAGAAAAAATCTGACGGATATCCATCTACTATGAAGTACTTGGATGAAACCAACAACAACCCTCTTGTTATTTGCAATATGTTTTCTTCCTTCTTTAAACTTTCGTTTTGTGATGATGATTTTGAACCTTGTGAGAGTAATTTTACTCATTTGAATAGCTTTTCTCAAAGCTCAATGAGTGATATTGTTATCACAGTTGAGGATGTATTAGACCATCTTTCGGGCTTAGACCACGACACGTCCAGTGGACCTGATGGAATTCCGGCGTATATTTTAAAAAATTGTTGCAAACCTCTGGCAAGACCCCTAACGTTTTTATTTCAAAACTCCCTAAAACAAGCTGTTTTCCCTAAAATTTGGAAAAATTCATTCATTATACCAATTCACAAAAAAGGAAATCGCGGTGATATTTCTAATTATAGACCAATAGCCAAACTTTCTTGCTTACCGAAACTATTCGAAGCTATCATATTTAAGAGTTTTTATTTCAGCTGCAAACCTTTCCTTGCGAGCGAGCAACATGGGTTTATGAAAAAGAAATCTACTGTTACTAATCTCGTTGAATTCACGTCGTTTACAAATAAAACTATCGAGGATGGTCATCAAGTTGACTGTATTTATACAGATTTCAGTAAGGCCTTCGACAAGTTGTCTCATAGTCTAATATTATTTAAGCTTTCATCTCTTGGATTCCCTTCTGCATTCATTCAATGGATCAGGTCTTATTTGAAGGGAAGGACATACCAAGTTCTTTTTAGAGGAATCGTTTCTGATCCAATTAATGCTGACTCTGGTGTTCCACAAGGTAGTCACCTTGGTCCACTTCTTTTCATAATATCAATCAATGATGTTGTTTCAATTGTAAAATCATGTAGGGTTCTTATCTACGCAGATGATATTAAATTATTTAAAATCATCAGAAGCCAATCTGATTGTGTTTCTCTTCAAAATGACATAAATATGTTTTCTGAATGGTGCTCATATAACAATCTTTTTCTAAATGTTTCAAAGTGCCAATCAATGTCCTTCTTTAGAAAAAAAAACCCAATATGTTACAATTACAACATTAATCAAGCCATTCTAAGTAAGGTAGAAACAACATGCGACCTGGGCGTTCACTTTTCGCAAAATCTAGACTTTTCACTCCACATTGAGAAAATTGTCAGTAAAGCAAACTCAATGCTTGGATTTATTAAGCGTTGGAGTAAGGAATTTTCTTGTAGTCTTATAACATCTTCGTTGTACAACACCTTTGTTCGTCCCCAATTAGAATATGCTAGTTCTGTATGGTCGCCACTTTACTCAATACACATTGATCGAATCGAATCTGTCCAACGTAAATATGTACGCTTCGCATTAAGTCATCTTAATTGGAGTGACCCAAATCATCTTCCTCCATACAGCAGTCGCCTTCTTCTTTTAAACATGAAGTCTCTAGAAAAACGCCGGAAAGTCAGCGATGTTATGTTTTTACACCAGCTCTTGGTTGGTTCCATAGATTCACCGGTTCTTCTAGAACAAATCCATTTTAAAGCTAGAAGCCACAGTTCTCGGAACTCTGAAATTTTTCATATAGACTTCCACCGTACCAATTATGGTCTCAATGAGCCTTTGACACGTATGAAACATGAGGCTAATATAAACCATGATGTTTTCGATTTAAGTTACTCAAAGCTTACACTTAAGCACAGGTTGTATGGGCGTTCTCATTAAGTATTCGAAATTACTCGTAACGTTATTGTTTTTATAGCTAGTATTATTTGACTTGTAGTTATTTTTGTAGCTACAGATAGTAGATTAATATTTATTATTTGTTTGTTTGTCATATTTGTTCGTTTTTTAGTAGAGTGTTAGGCTATATGTATGTATATTTACTCACTAACAACTAACACCACGCTAAATGATGACTGTGACAAGCTGATGTTTCCCAGTATCTAAAGGTGAAAAACCCGAAGAGAAAAGAAATATTGTTACAAATGCTTGCATTAAGCAGTACTGATGGCGTTTATAAGACAATATCCTTAAATTTGAAAAAAAAATTAAATTCTGTTACATAATTTTAAAAAGCCACCAAGAGTAAAAAAGCAGTTGTGAGATTGTGTTAAAAAGATGGACTATGACTTACAAATTTCAGATGCCTAGTTTTTACAAAAAAAAAATATCGAAAAAATTTAAAAACGATTTTATAATAAAAATTCGCCATCAGAAATCGAATAATATTCATCGATTTTTTTCAAATAAATATATATGGTATGTATAAAAAACAGACATTTTTTTATTCTTCCAATTTTCTTGGGTACATTTTAGAAAATTCGAAAAAAAATTGGGTCAAAAGTGAAGCATTTTTTATAGAATTTTATTATTACATTCCTTGAGCTTGCCCTACTTTTAGACTTGCTTGACTTTTGCTCAGTAAAAGATATGAAATAAAACGTACAAGAAAGTCTGTACAAAATTCCTTATTTTCATGTAATTTTTTTTAGTACAAACAATTTTTTTTCTTCAGTTTTTAACTTTTAAACGCAATCTACATAACTTCATCTAGGTGTGACATTTTTTAAAACTTTATCTTAAAATAAAGAAAAATTAAAAGGAAATTTTTATTTTATTTATTTCGAGTTAAACGTTTTTATCACAACATAAATTTTACTTTTTACTTATTTAAGCGACGCTATTCGGATTTGTATCCATCTTCGGGCTTTTTTCGTTGACTTTGATGTTGTTTGCTAATTATTTTATTTTTTGTGGATTTTGTTTTGATATTGATAATTCTATTGTGAATTTGTCTTTTGTTTGCTAACGTTTTGTCTCTTTTATTGCTGTTGTCTTTTATGGATGGAACTAAGGTAAGCTTTTTTCACTTTTTAAATAAGCGTATTTTAAAAATCAATTTTGATTATCTGTCTAACCTTCAATAATAGACATAAAAAAATCACGCTATTCATATCATATTAACAGTTAACTTTAAGGAAGCAAACTCTACTATCCCGTTGCTTTAATTTAGCAAGGTGGCGTTTTTATCATCGCCATGTTTGGAGAGGTCCCACTGTGCAACGGCTCGTCCAACGCACCAGGCAGGTATTTACCGTTAACATCGCCTTAATTTTAAAATGTGTTTGATTGGATCGTAGATTGTACAAATTTGAAATAAGAAAAAAATTCCTCAAATTTTCTGGAGCCATTTTTGAGAAAAATAAAATTTTCCATAACATTGAGTATGACAGGTACTATTATTTTTGGATAAGAGAATAAATTGTTGTTCTAAAATCTTTAGAAAGTTTCAACAAGCACGAGGTTCTAAGTTCTGAAAAATTGAATTGAAGTTTTCGAAATATCGAGTTCCCAAACGAATTTTTTTTAAACCAAAAAAAAAATACTTTTTTTTGAAAATGTAAGCAAGCAATCGAAAATGTTGGCCGGTTTTTCTAAGTCACATATAGCTAAGTCCTACACATTCTATACTGAGTGGTTGATCTGCGTCTCTCTTAACTGGAAGTGGGTTCTCCATTTGGCCTATCACTCGCTCTACATGACAGCCACTTAGCATTAAATGGACTTGCTTCTTTAAAACATCAACTATTCACTTTCGTTTATTAACGTCATTATGTTTCGAAGAGTCTGCGTTCCGGTCTAAAGTACAGCAGCAGATCTCGATACGATAATCTTCGATCGCTGTATGATAGTTACCTTCCAGTCACTAAACGGAAATTTCCATTAAATTCAGAACTAAAAAAATCAATTTCTGGTCTGGAGATTGCATTATGGCCCTGAAGTCAGAAGTTTAAAGAAAAACGATCGGCTGTAGGCCGAGACAGAATTTCGGAATCCACTTTTTCATATGCTTAATGTCCTTAATGTACCTACATATCTTTTAATTTAATTCTCTAGGTCGATTTTTTACGAATCCAAAACTTATCGCAAGTAAAACTCAAAACTAGATCAAACTCAAAGAGGTTATTAGTGAAATAAAGATTTTATTCGGTACAATATTGGTCTTCACGATTTTCACTCTAAAACCAATTGTTTCAGAAGTTTAGGACGATTCGCATTTTCCATAATGGCAAATTTCGACAGCGCCTTTCGCGTCCTCAAAATTCGAACCTTTAAGCCGTTCCACAAAAGAGGTATTTTTTGCTAACTCAACAGTATTATTTTATAATTTGAAAATTACACAAACGTGATACTATTTTTTGGCGCACACATTTTGTTCTTGAACCAAAAATTGATTTTTATTCTTTTTTTCTCTAAATAAAACAATTTGATATTTTGCTCAAATAGTTTAATGGTGACTTTTCGTCTCGAGATCGTGTTTCCAAACACAAAAAATTAAGCTGAACACAATAGATATCTTTACGTTTAATTCAAAAATTAGGATTTTTTTAAATCTTTCCCATTTGCCAGGAAGTCGTTTAGGGTAATCAAAAAATAAAACCCAAACAAAATTGAGGATTTTTATTCATATTCATTATAGCCTATTCTATTCTATGAAACTCCCACCGTTATCATCACTTCCTTAATAACGATACTTTTAAATGCATTTTCTCACACACAAAGGCGCAGCCGACCGGTCGCGGCGATTGAATCAAATAATTTTCATGGCGGATTTCCTCATCATGGTCGAGGAAGTGCCATGTAATTGCCCTGACCCATAAAAAACATTCATCCCAAATCAAACGAAAATATAAAAAACCAAAAATTTCATTCACTGATGGAATCAAATACGGAAATGCTTTGACACTTTTAAAGCCTATTAACGCATACTTATGATCCTATTATGTCCGGTAATAAATTTCCTCCAAATAAAAACGAAACACAAAGAGGATCAAAAGGAAACCGAGAGCCACACTAAAAAGGACAGTTTAAAATTATTTCTCGAGGAAACACTAAATGGTCCCGGAAAAAAAAACCGAAATCTATCCGTTGCCATCTATTTAACAGGATTAAAACTCGGCCAGGTAGGATATCATTTATTAAATGATGTCCTCTTTTTTTTGGAAGGAACTTGAAACAAACAGAGGACAAATGGACAAATTTGTAGGTAGGACCAAAAATGTTTCCTGATCCCATTAGAAGATATCGATTCGGTGTATATCCTTATTCATCTGTTAGGATTTTCGATTTTTTTTCGCCAGGATGATATACCATTAGCGACACGAACTGGAACAGGATTAAATAAACTGAGAGTCTAAATCGATTTGCTCCGTGCTGCTGCCACACTGCTGCAGTCCACAGATATTATCCTCGAAACGAGCGAGCGAACTCACCCATTGAACTTTGGAGCGTTCGACTGGATTGTTGGAACACGCCATATTGTGTTGACTTTGGTCCTGGATTCTAACGAAAAAAAAGAGTTTGCAGTTAGGTTAAAACTCTTGACATTCCTGACCCATTTCCTTGCTTTGGTTGCGATAAAATCTCCTCGCATTTTGAAGGAAACTCGCAGGAAGTTGTTGAATTTTTCATTTAGAAAACGGAATCCTCTTATCCTTGATCTAAATTTTCTTTTCCACCTCCACATAGTAGTGCTCCCCATGCATACTTCATCAATAAAGAATTCATGTCAAAAAGGATCATCTCTAGTGTGGAAATTCTATATGCATGATGCACGCATATTAAGACAACAAGTATTTTCTATTTTCTATTTTTTTTTATTTAATCGCTGCCGCAAAGTAAACACTTGAGTGCACCCTTTAGAAAGAAGAGCGAGCATCATCGTTGATTCCTCCATCTTCTTCGCGGTTGTGAGTGAGTATCTTCCATATAATAAAACCCCAGATGGGTGCGAGCGATTAAGTGCGCCAAGGATGCGCTGCGCTGGGAAAATAATTTTCTCATACATTTTCGTCGCACCGTTTGGTCTCTTCGTCATCGTCATTGTCGTTGTTATCCTTATCAAGATTGAAGCATCCTGTACGAACGCGTTCTTATGAAGGACATTTTATTAGAGTCATTGGCTAAAGGAGGTGGGGGCGTTATTCCAAGATGTCAGCGGTTCAAGTGAAGTGCAAACACAACAGCGAGTCTATCAATCATTTTTTATTACTTATTTTTCGCAGGAAATTTTCTTCCTTCGAGGACTTTTTCTATATTTTGTATACCTATGCACATCACATATCCTTTGAAGCGCCTTGAAGACACATTTACCAGTGCAATAATGGCAGTCATCATCTTCACACATTGACCCGGTATTTGGTCGTAAAATCACTGTTTCCAGGCGATAAGAAATGAACGCAAGAACATTATTATCCTCCTCCTTCGCATATAAAGCAGGGCTTATCAGAACTGGTGGAATGTGTGTGTGACGCGTTCCAGAAATTCCTGGGCAAATTCCTCTGGGTAAATAAATATTTCTTCTTTTTGATGATGGATTTGTTTTCTTCCTGTCTTTTTTTTTTTGTATTTCTTTTTATCTGCCAAAGGAAGAACTGCATACGAATTTTTAGCTATAAAAATGGTCTTATCGCGAATCGTGAGTGACTGAAAGTTGAGATTTAGAGTGCATATATAGAGTTGGACAAATTTTATGTCATTTTTTGTCTCCCAAATATGTGAGTTACTACTACAAAACTGATGTGCACAGAGCTGACAATGTAAGAAGGTTCAATAGGGGTTTTAGTCGTATCCTTCCTGCATTGACAATAGATATCCGGATTTATATTTTGTGGCAAACATATTAATGGGTTTTGCGATAGGGTTATATCGCTGAACTATGGATACAATTTCCAGACGTATTTTGGTATTTTGTAGGAAATGAGGAAATAAACAACATTAAAGATTATACATTATTATATTTAAAAGACAAAAACAGTTTTTTTTAGTAAAAAGTAATCACTTTGAGTTATGACTTTGAAAATTAGATTGTCTTATCATTTTTTTTGTTCTTTGGTTATGAGGAGTGGCTAGACTCCTAGAATGCTCTAGTTAGACTTGAACAACCTAAGACTTAAGTATTTTATATAAGTTTCTCGTCAATCTAAATCATGAGAACTAATAATAGATTCAAAATCGATAAAATCTCAAAACGAAATAAAAACTTACAGATTTAATTATTCACCCTCCATTAAACTTAAAGTCGCCATTAAAAAAAGAAAATTTAATTTCAGAAACAAAAAATTTATTCAGCTTCTTTAGGAAGTTCATGGGTTTAAGTTTTAACTGGGTATTTTATTAACAAGAAGATTGAATTAAAGGCTAAAAACCACTTTTAGAGTGTCTTTTAAACACTAATGGAGGTTTTATTGAGTGTTTCCATTGATATTAACTTACAGCTTTACTTACATTGTTTATTATTTAAATGTATGTAATTGTAAAATGAAAAATAATCTACAATATTTGTTAGATTTGAGTGATGGGAACGACGAACATTTTCTTTGTATAAAGTTACAAAAGTTACACGTGCAATTATTAAAAATTAATTTTCATTCGGATGCTTGAAACTATGTATTTTTGAAATTATTGCATCTATTACTCAGGAGTTCTATATAGATTCGGTTAATTCAGCGAACTGTTGATTGCACAAATTTAGTCTCCGGATGTGGAGAATGCAGAAAATTGTCTCTTACGAAAGGGTATTGGTATTCTTAAAGCAAATATTGTGGCAGGTAACCTGGTTTATCGCATAACCAAACTATTTTTAACTTTTTTTTTTAATTTTGCGCGCACTTTAGGCATTATGAGAACCCTTGAGCACATTGAGAGTGTTTAGGAAGGTTGAACAGGATTTAAAGGGAGATGCTGATGCACAATTGTTTGAAATTTCTGAACATCACAATAGGAGGGAAATATTTGGCACTATACATTCGTGCAGTGTGGCTAAAAAAAAATCTCTTTACTTCACATTATATCTAAAGTTGATAGTAAACTAATAGGCATTCGCTGCTGTGTGAGTATAAGGGATGAATTGTTTTAGGGAAGGAACGCAACTTACTATTTGGCTAGAATACTGTTTATAAAAATTTCGGTTTAGTAACGAAAGACGTCGAGAGATGCGAACATATCTTTTTTATCTATTTTATCCAAAAATGAGTTTTTGGAGGATCTGTCTAAATATGGAAAATTGTACTCAAGCTTTGGATGAATAAAGGATATCGATACCTTCCCGTAAGAATGTACTAAGCGACATTTCTAAAATTGTTCAGGAAACGAAAAAAAACGAAGAAAGTTCTAGTTGAATCATAGTGTGCTAAGAGACAATTTTGGTTAAACTAAGTGACATCTAACAAAATTTTTTATTGCTCACGACAATGAGATCTTTATTAATGTCGCTTAGCATAATTTTTTTGGCTGATAATACAAATTTCAGGGGGCAACATTATTTTAATGAGAAAACATGGCAGTTGATAAATTTTTTTATTTGTACTCTAGTTTCCTTTTCACGCATAATAGGTTGGCGAAACCCAGGCCAAAACGTGGCCCTGAACATATAGTATATTTCCTCATCAAAAAGTCATTTTCGAAAAAAGTGTCGCTTAGTACATTCTTACGGGAAGGTATCGATATATAGATTTAGAGCCAGATCAGAAGGGATGAAAGTGTTTTTGGCGATGTCGAATATGTGATCATTCCAAACAAGGTTTTTTGTGATGCACATGCCGAAAACTGAAAGCTGTTCTGTTTCCTTAATGCAAGTGTCGCTCATCGAATAGCGATATAGGAAGTTGTTTCTGCTTCAACAACTAGAGAAAACATTGAATTATATGCGGTTTATGGTTCCCCATTTGATAATGCTATCGAGATTCGGATATTATGAGGTTATAATACGCTGTGGTTCTAAATCCACATCCAAGAAGAAGAACGATAATTTGGAAACGCGAATATGATAAGCTGAGAGCACTGTCATCAGCAAAATTATTTAATAGTTTAGAAGTTTCAGGCAAAATAACAATAGTTAATATGAGAAAAAGAGTCGAAGACAAAACGGAGCCCTGTGGAACACCTGCATTTATTTGATGAATATCTTACTTAAAACCCGCCAATACAACTTATAAAGAGCGGTTCGGAAGGTTATTTCCAGTCTATCGAAGGAGAGATGAATCGTTACGAAACGCACTCATTTTCGATAAGCAAGCTTGACAGCACAATAGTATTATTTTCTTCAAAACGATTTGAAGATTTGTGCCAATATTCGGTGACATAAATCATCAGATGAGTTCCACTGATAAAGCCATACTGCCGGTGATTAAGAAGCTTTGGTTATGTTTGTTTATTCTTGAGCTGTTAGTTTATAAACGTTCCATTACTTTGGAAAAAACAAGAAAATAGGACAGACGGAAAAACTTTTGCAATGGTTCCCCAGCGTCGAAGAACACCTCTTCAGAACAAGGAAAGGGATACTATCCGGGCTAGTGCATTTGTGTATATCGAAATTTTTCAGTACTATTACCCTTGCAACTGCGAAAAATATGTATCCCATAAAACAATTTAATTTACACTGCAAGCAAGTTGCATGTTTACGTATGAAACATAACCTCAAATAAATCGGAAAAAACCTTACAATAAACCTTCAATATTTCAAAAGCTTGAAAAGGAGCAAATCGGTTTTAATGAAAGTACATTCACACAATTTTGTTTTTACTCTGAGGCGATTTATTTATTTTAATGAAATATTTTATAATTTATACATAATTAACAACATTGATAGAAATTTGTTATAACTCTATACGTTGTCATACGATAATGTGAAATTCTGTTTAATGAAGATAGTGTAAATGTAAAAACATTATTGTTTTTCTCACTAATTTTTGTATATGATTGTTTTGTAGGGAAACCTTGCAGGCTATTCCGACTTTATTTTCATACAATATCTAATCATAAATGCACATGCACGCTGAGAAAGCACTTCAAAGGTAACAAGAAAGTTGATGACAGCCTTTTTCATAATTATACATAGACCTAAGAAGTTTATTCATTGATTCAACGAATAAAATCAATAAATTAACAAATTAACTCGTTGACTGAACGAATACATTTATTTATCAACCAATGCGTTCTATGTAATTATTGACGAACGGCTAAACGTTGACTAATGAAATAATTTCATTGACTCAACGATACATCATTGTTTAGCTACATTTATAAATTTATGAATGGCTTTTCATTGGGCTAACGAAATCCATAATCGGACAAATTTTAATGAAAAAATCGTTGAATAGATGACATTTTTGTTACGGTAATTGTAGGCAAACCATCATGTTGTTCATTTTATTTAAGTTATATGCCTATAGTTACTGTAAATCATCACGAAAATAAGATCCTTCGCAGGCGAGGTGCCTTAATTTTTTTTTTTAAATCTTTCTAAACACTTTATTCTATAAATTTGTACGTTCTCAATCGATTGTTCATTTACCTAATCTTAGCAGACAACATTTAATTTGGACGGTTACCTTATAATTTTTTTTGTTTAGCGATTCGGTGGCATAAATTATGCTCAATGTCTCATAAAGTTATGCCTCGAAATCGAAACACCTTTTTAATTTACGTAATTTTAAAATACAAGATCAACTTCATAAACTTTGATAAGAACCAAGTACCTATAGTATCGGTAGGTATGTTACTATGTTCCTACTTGCAATCTTGTAGGTACTTCATTTCCATGATTTAATTTAAACAAATTATCTTTTAAACAGCCTGTTGCAATCTCTTCATCAACTTCTGTGAAGATATGTATATACTCTTTTAACAGTATATACCTCCTACAGAACTTGCCAATATGCTATAGAACTCACCGCGCTCTTATTCCCATTTGTCATTTGGAATTTTAAGTTAAAATTCCTAACTGCCATGAATTTTCATCATTTATCATATTAAAACCTCATATTTTAAGGATTTTCTACAAAACTCTTAATAACACCTCGAGAATAATGTGCTCTCTACCTAACTTAACTACCTATCTTTGCCTTTCTCCATATACAAACTTACCACCTGGCAAAATATTTAACATTCTCCAGCGACACACACACACTTAACTTCTATTCTGCAAAATAGCAACAGAAAGATCATTTGCAAAAGAGCTGCTTATACATATATACATATAACGGTACTCGTTGCTCCTGCTTCTTTGGAAGTCGGTTTCGTGGTATTTTAATGTCTTTTTGTAAAAATTGCGCTAATATTCATATTGCTTTCGGTCCTTGTCAAGAACCACCATACCACACACGAAGTGACTTCGTTAAATGCCAACAAAAGTCATTTATGCCAAAGAGACTTAGATTCTACCTCAAGCCACCAACGACCTATTCAGAACAAACTGGTACTTCTTAACAGTCTTACCTACCATAGTGTCGATGATAATGATGAAGGAAGATGATGATGATGGCAGTTAACGGTGTTTGAAGTTTGCATTGGCATACTCGGCGTGCCATTTTGCTTTCTCATGTCACGTCAAATGAAAATTTATTTCCATTATAACTTAACTGGCTTCATCAATCAGAATTTGCAACGCAATACTAAATTGAAGTACAAACCGCAAAAAAAAAAAAAGGTCTTTGAAGGTTCCTTATGTAATGACGTATTAGTTGTAGGGATCATTATACTCCTACACAACATACGAAGAAAAACAATCTTTTGAAAAGTGTTTTTAAAGAGAGTGTCAGAAGTCAAAATGGTACTTTTTTCCTTATAAATTAAATACTACAGGTCAAGCAGTTGAATCCCGTCTTCTGATTATGGAAATCGAAGCCAATCGGCTAGGAGAATAAGTACGAAATATTCACCCCTACTACATTATTATGTACATAGTTTCAACGAAAATGGGCTATACCTACCTACTGTGGGTTAGGTTAAAAAATACTCGTAGGAGCCGTGCGGCGTTACAATTTTCACACTGGCGAAATTTTTTTGAACATTTCATTTTCACTCGAGCTGTGTTCTGGACTTCAAACAAAATTAAATGATTTAGAAATATAATTAAACAATTTCACACTACTTACTAAAGTGTTTTCCATTGTGCAATCATACTCGTAGTTGTCACGAACTATGAATTTTGAAAATGGGTGTTCTTAGAGAAGCATAAAATGCATTTTTTTAATGGCTTGAATGAATAAAGTTCTGTTGTGCCATTAATGGATGGGGTAAACAACTCCTTAATAAATTGAGCTTAAAACAAAATGCCATCTGATTTCTTGTAGCTTTTTTTTAAATAAGTTTTAATAGTTATATTTTATATAAATTGTTCAGAACATTTTAGGCAAAATTTTGGTACGCCAGATATATTATTTAATTACTGTGCAAATATTTTAAAATTAAAAAAAAAATTACCAGCCTTTTACATATCAAAACTTAAAAAAAAATAATATTTTCAAAGATCCAAAAAAAATATTTTTTTTTAAGTCTTAATGTTGATTTCCTTTACACATAAAAAACCAATTTCTTTTTTTTTTTTTTATTTTGATTTTTGATAATTTTGATCCCTCGCTAGATTTTGGGTTCCTTCACTCTAAAATAAAATTGATCCTTCTTTGACAGGGATCAAAATTCAAAAATCCAAAAATTGGTTTTATGGTAGTTAGTGTCAGTAATGTCTTCATTTCAATGTTTTTTATAGTTTTATGGATCGTAAAAATTAAATGCGGCTTTAGAATAAAATTCAATTTTCTAAAATCCAGAACCACTATTTTTAGATAAAATAAAAATGTGTGCCTTACGTTTTCTATAGTATTAAGAAACTGTTATTTGTTAAGTTTCAAAAAATTGTACATGCGGTTTTCGAAACATTGAGTTTAAAAAAAAAATAATTTGAATTCTTTTTACTCTTATTCAGAAAATGGAACAAAAAAAGGTTTTTTGTGATTTTTGTTGGTATTATTTTTTAACCAGCAGTTAGTTCTTACTAAATAAAAATGTTTGAATTTAAAAAAAAATACTATTTCGAACAGTTTTAGGGAAAAAATCATATTTTTTTATAAAATTTCGAAAAAATTGTATGACATGAAACGCTATTTTTGGTCAGACATACAGTCATACTAGCAGACAGACGGAATTGCTTGACCCAAATTTTTCGTGTTCTCTATCATCATAATGTCAACTTTGATCAAAATCTCGTGTTCGATTTTTTTCCAAATGCAGAAATTGCCCCATAGTACCTATATCGCAAGTAAAAAGGAAAAAAATAGTTTGGCGAAGTGATAACTAAGCGAGTTAGATAAAAGCAAATTGAAAATTCCCGAAATAAAAATCGTGAGATGAAAAATAAAATGAATTATAATATGGTGAAGTAAGGATTTACGAAAAAAAATTTTTGACAAAATCCTGTTCCTTGGACTGCTTACGTATACAGTCAAAATCGGTTACAACGACATCGCTTGTAACGACATATCGGTCACAACGACCGGATTTTCCCCTTTTTTTAATTAAAATATTGGTTATAACGACTAAAACCGACGCAGCTGTTGATGCGACTGCATATTTTTCTGAACGGTAATCTGTTTATCTGTAGATGCGTTGTATGAAGAATTTCGGATACATACATATGTACGGAGGCTGTTTGAAAAGTTCTCGGCCTAACATAGAAGGCGCTGTTTTAATAAATAACTTTTAATTCCTCAAACAGCCTTATATATATATAATAATTGTATGTGAAGTTTCATTAAAATTGGTCGCGTACTTATATCAGTGCAATTTTTTGTTTGAACGAACCTATTGCTAACAAGGAAAATGGAAAAAAAAATGAAATTACAGCCGTCATTAAATATTTGGTCAAAAAGAATATGACACCAAATCAAATTAAAGATGACTTCGATGAGACATTGGGGGAATCTGCACCTTCGTATTCCACGTTCAAAAAGTGGGCAGCCTTATTTAAACATGGCAGACAGAGCGTCGAAGATATTCGCAGAAGCGGAAGGCCAACAACATCCACCTCTTCAGAAAACGTCGATAAAGTTCATAAAATGGTTTTAGACGACCGAAGGTTAAAAGTGCGAAAAACCAGCAACACCATGGGGATTTCTTCTGAGCGGGTTTACCACTTTTTGACCGAAGAATTGGGGTTGAAAAAATTGTCCGCAAGGTGGTTGCCGCGTTTGCTGAGCGAAGAACAAAAATTCAATCGAGTTGAAATCTCTAGAGATAATCTAGCGTTATTTCGGAGGAATACCAGCGATTTATTGAGAAGATTCATTACCACCGACGAAACATGGATTCATCACTATATTCCTGAGACAAGAGAACAATCAAAACAATGGAAGCATAGCGGTTCTCCTCCACCGAAGAAAGCCAAGTCGTGTGCTTCAGCTGGGAAAGTGATGGCGTCAGTCTTTTGGGATTACAAGGGAATTATTTTTATTGATTACCTTCCCAAGGGCCAAATTATCACTGGTCAATACTATGCAAACCTCTTGGACAAATTGGTTGAAAAAGTTTGCCGAAAAAAGACCAGGATTAGCCAAAAACAAGATCTTTTTTCATCAGGATAATGCTCCAGCACACAAGTCGGTTGTTGTCATGGCTAAACTCCATGAACTTCGATTTTGTGTACTGAACCACCCCGCTTATTCACCTGATTTGGCACCATCAGACTATTACCTCTTTCCTAACTTAAAAAAAAATTTGGCTGGACGCAAATTCTTCACCAACGAGGAGGTGATTGCTGAGACGGAGCGGTTTTTCGAAGAGTTGGAGGAATCGGCCTATAAAAAGGGTATAGAAGCACTGGAACACAGATGGAATAAGTGCATTGATATAAGAGGAGAATATGTAGAAAAATATTTTAAAAAGAAAGAGAACTTTTCAAACTGCCCTCGTATGTATGTTAAAGCTTACAGTTTGTTGATAAGTTATTCATTTTGTTTTATGTTTATTATTAACTTCCCATAGGGAGTTATTGTAATCGGTCCGATTTGTCAAATTGGAATTTTTTGTTTTGAGTTTGTTCAAGTAGGTGGGAAAATTACTTAGTGCAAATTTGTCTGCGTGACGAATGGTCGTAGAAGTTTTATTTTATTCGGTTCGCATAAAGTATCTAGTGTTGGAAAATGAGTCAGAAACGAACCTCAACCTGCCTCAACAATAAATAAGAATTATAAATTATAAAAAAAGGGTCTCTACTTGAAAGAAATTAATTTACTTGATATCGGTTGCAGCGACCTATCGCTTATAATGATTAAATTCGTCAGTCCCTTAAAGGTCGTTATAACCGATTTTGACTGTAGTTGTTTCCGAAAAAAAAATCGTATTCATCACATTTCCGTGTAAGCCACCCTTCGACGGATCAACATAAAATATGATCCTATACTATATAAGAAAAAAAATTCATAAAATATTTTTAAAAAAATGTTCAATGTTATATTTACGATGTTGAAATATCAATAATTAAAATAAATATTTATGACTTATTTTGCAGTCGGAACCACTTGCAAGTATTTTGCTCCAGAAGTCATGTTTTGTTAGCATATGTACTTGTAAGATACGTTTTGATTTAAGTGTCATTAAATATTTTCCATTTAATCAAATTCAGATCACGTTTTTGTGTTCCTTGAACTTTTAGTAGTAGATAAAAACGGAGTTATTATGCGCATTTGATTCAAAACAATGAGTACATACATATATATCACGCTCACAAAATTAATGTAATACTTTTTATTACTTAAAAACAAAACTTTTTATCACACTGATAATTTGAAGAAGTTTAAACAATATTACGATCTACCATCAGTTAAAATATCGTAAAATTTATATGTAGTTAAAATGTTCGGTCACATTCATAATAGGTTGGAATTTCCAAACTTAATCTTTTCGTTATTAATTGATTTTTAGTTTTGTTATTTATGAAATTTAAGTAAACAAAAAACACAAAAATGTTGATAATCAATATTATCAACTGTGAACGAATGTTATTAGAAATCGGTTAAGATGAAAAAGAAACTAGAACATACAGGGTACGTTTTATTTTTTAGGTCGATTTCATTTGTTTGGTATTTTTGTATGAAAAAAATTTGATCGCATTTGACAGTCATAAAGAGTAGTCGATAACAATTTATTAGAGTATCTAACGCAGCAAAAACGTGTTGAAATTATTTAAAAAAAATAATTTAAATAATTGTTCAATTATAAATATGCGGAGGAAACTATTTATAATATGTTCGTAAGTCACATAACATATTAATATATTTAATTTCCTTAAACTGGGAGATAAAGTAAAGACTGGGCGTCAAGTGTTTCAACGTGTCCAAAAAATATTGAGCAATTAGGTAGACTAATACTTAATATCCAGGTACCTCTCATCGACACTCTACCCAAGAAATTGTGAGTGAACTTTTTTCTGTAAATTGTGCTTAAAAAAACTCGCCTTTGTGACACTGCCGGAGGCGCTCACTTCACCGACATTTCTTTCCATACATAATGTTAAAGACTATTATTATCAATCACTAAAATATAAATTATAAAATTGTATTTCATTTAAAAGTTATTGAAAAAAATCGACGTCGAACATAAAACACACCCTGTAAATAAAAACCTTTTTATAGTATGTAGACGATATTTACAATAATGCACAGAGAATCAAAATCGTTAAAGTCGTTTTCGAGATAAATCATTTGTTCGTTAATGGTTGTATGGCGTTATCAAATTCCTCTTTAGGGAATCATTAAAAACATTAGGTTAAGTTAATGGTCTGACAATTGATCTTGTTACCGTCACACTTAGATTAATGTACATAGATCCGTTGTGATAGCCTAGGGATTGTGAAATGTGCTATGAAACTTATTATAAATCCTATGTCAATCAAGCTACTTCAGGGTTTTGATGAGTTTCATCAAGAAATTTCGGAGGGTGCTTCTAAGTCATTGAAGAAATTTCTATCGTCATATTATCACCCCATTGCGCAGAAGTAGACCCCTGTTAACGTCGTGATCCTTTTCTTTACCTTCATTTAAGAAATTATCCCTCCACCAGACTCACAGCAGCATGTAGCTCCTTGTAACGTCTGGTAGATGAATACGATAGGTCAGTAGAAGAGGCATACGCTTTCCTCAATAGGACGGACTGACGGACGTTCATATTCATCATAGGAGTGGCAATCGCTGGTGTATAGGCGAGGTTTCTATTCTCCGTTGGTTGCTGCTCCTTCCAGAAAAACGTGCCTCGTTCAGTCGTTTTCGTTCGTTCTATCATTATCGTCATGTACCCATTTTATGTCTTTTGACTGTGGTTGGAGGCAAGTTTTCAATCTCGTGGTCGGCTGGTTGATAGAGCTTAGGAATGTTCAAGCCATTTTATTTCAACAGGTTTTTGCTTGGAATGTCTCTCCAAGTCGTTGAAGTCGTTTAGAAGTCTTCAATGTAAAATGTATATTACAAGGTTCCACAAGTCTCCACAAACCCAAAAATTTCCGCAGGTTCCGAACCTTTATGTTCTAAGTGTTAAGATACAAGGATCAGTTCCAGGGGGAATATTCAGAAGCCAAAACCTTGTTTTGGAAAGAACCCGTTCTGGATGAGCTAAGTGTGAAATTTTAACTATGCTTTTAGTAAAGCGCATAAAAGTATCGCTGAATTATTTGAAAGACTTGAAGTGAGAAAAAAAAGAGAATTATGTAACTTAAAATTTGACGAATATTTTAAATTTAAACCAATGTGATTTGGCATTTAGGGCAGGATACTCCAAATCCAAACATCTGCAGTCTTTTTGATATTTTTTTTTATTCCATGTGTGTTTTGTTGAATTCGGCCGATATTCCTCTCACATGTGCGATGTTTTACTTTTCACAATTTTTCGATTATTCGATTCTTTTATAACTTTTCTATTTTTGGCTTATCAGGCACTTTCGACTATGTATGTCATTTAAATTTTCATTGATAAAAAATGTTTTAAACAATACGCTTCTCAATAAACACGGGTCATGTGTGTTCAGCTCTTAAGCCTTCTAAATTATAATTGTTTGTTAATTAAATTTGTTCAAGTCTGTTTTATTGTTGGAGTTCATTTAGTTATTTGCAGATCGAAGTGCTATTTATCTGACATATCAGAATTTAAATAAATTCCATTAATCAACACCTACTCCCAAATGTACACATTATGTAGACATGTATTTTTATTAAAATAAATTCTCAATAAACAGATCGATAAATTTTATAAAAAAAATTCTGAAATCGTATTTTATTATTTGTTCATTTCATTGAACTGTGTTCAAAAATATTTATTTATATTTTAACACGTAAGTTTGATGAAAAAAAAAGAGAAGAAAAACAAAATTCAATACAACAAACAGGCATCAAGAATTACCCACAATGTTCTCTGTTTAATCGTTAGAATTGAAATTGCAATCAATCTTCGATCATGTCGATCTTAAATAAACAATAACAACCAACCCTAAGAATTATTTATATTTATTTTATTCATTTAGATTAATATTTTTGAATTGACAAAATTACTTAGTATTCAGTTTTGCTAAGGTTATATTGTCAATATGAGAGGAAAAATGATAATAAATTTATTCTAGCAAGTGATGAGTGTAGAATGTAGCACGTTGGAAGTTGCAAAGAAAAAGTTCAGTGTACTTATCTGATTTGATAGCAACGAAGAGAAAGATGTTTTCGAAGTCAATGGTGATATATTATTTGATTTATAAATTATCACAATGTACCTTGTCAGCAGATAGTGTGAAATTACCTTAAGTTATTCACTATCTACATAAGATAAATATACGATAAGCTTATTGAGAAAAAAGAATTAACAAATAGGTAGTCATGAGTTCGATAGACAGTTTGTCAACCTATATACGTTGGTTGACGTCCTGACAACACCTCAAATCATTTATTATCCGCAATTATTGTAAATTGCGTCAAAGTTTGCAGATTACAAACAAAAAAAATTTATTATGTTTCAATTTATTTTATCTACCTGCATATGTATATATGTACGAGTATATGTTATGTCTATACATACGACTGTTATTGAAAGATCTATTTGTATAAATGTTACGATAACTAAAGCTTTCATCTGTCAGAATCTTGCAACTTTACATTTCATAGTAACATTCGTTAAAAAATAAATTTATTAATGTTAAACTGTTTCACTATACTTGGGACGTTTTTTGAGTGTCAGACGCTCCGATGTTTAAAATATTTATCGTGAAATATCTGCGTCTCTTCCCGTAATTTGGGTTTTGTCTCCACGTAGTAAGACAGTTGGTAAAATTTTAAAGGGTAATCCCCATTCTTTCAATATCGGACATGGAATTTTTGTGAGTCCCCACTGAAAGTCTTACTCAACCCCATGTAAAGGAAATATCTGCAAATATCAGCCGAACTGACACTAGACGTCAAATTATTGTAAACATTGTTGTTAAGGTTTACAACTAATGGAAAATACAAATATTGTAAAACCCGCTTTTAGTTAAATGAAAGTAACTAAAAATATAATAAATAAATAAGCTATTTTCAGACCGTAATAGTAGAAGAAGCATTGAAGAATTGGTTTTTCCTATAAAGAAATTAAAAATTTATAACAGTTTAACTTCTTGCCAATTCAGCTTTAAATACTAATTGTAAGGCTACTTTCATTTAAACATAGACAAAAAAAACAAAATACTGGGGCCAAATTACCGCTTCAGTGACAGTGATCGAATGAAAATGTCAAATTAGGGTAATCGATTGCTCGATGACGTAAGCGGTAATGCCAAATTCACATAATTCAGTCACGTATTACTCAAAAATTGATGCGGTCATTTGGCCCCTGTTTCCGCTATGTAAACTTGTTGGCCTAAAATTCAGTCAGCCATTTTATTGGAATTAAATATCGTTGTAGTTCTAATATCTCCAGAAAAATCCAATTTTTCTCTAGGCACAAAAAACGTATAATTAGGGATAAAGAATTGACCATTTTTTAGTTGAAGTTTGGTTAAAGAGGTTGCATTTATCGGCTCATGATGTATTATGTTGTCGCTATTCAGTTATCTTGGTTAGCAATGCCTTAGGAGTTATTGTAATTTTATCGGCTTAAGAGATATTTATTTTGGTTTGGGATTTGAAAGAAGAACTGAGTGCAGGTTTACGTGATATTTCACCCAAATGAAAGTTTCGGTTGAAGCTATAGAAATATTTTAACGGACATAACGTGACTTTATTCATCAGATCCAAAAATTTTTCACAATAAAACTGCATCAAATTCAAATATGTTTTCGCATTTTTTCTGGGCTAAGAGGTATTCGAACTCAGCGCAGTGATATAATATTGCAGGTTAGAAGTTTTATCAAAATTAGTATAGTTTTTCCAAAATCTAGATACCTACTCATCAACCACTCCTTTGTCTTACAATAATGGAAACATTGGAAAGGAACTACAACTTTTTGTCGAGTCCGAAGGGCTGAGATGAGAAACACATTTTGTGAAAATTTTGCAGGATTTGCAACTTCCTCTTAGGGGCAACCCGTCACGTCAAAATTTGTATTGTAATTTTTTGTTGGCAGTGGATTAAAAGAGATCAAATAACAGGTCAAGGCAAAAACCATTGCCAATGAATCTGACGTACCTGCTGTAATGCAAAGGACTAAGAGTATCGATTTTTATATAATTAGAAGAATTTCATTTTAAACTGTTAACTTTTAGTTTTAGTGGGGGTTTAACCCCCATTTATTGAGCTTAATTCAAGCTATAAGCTTAACTTAAAAACTTACTAATAGTGGGGGTGGGACAAAAGGAGTTTGAAGTTGTAGGTGCTGCTATTGAAATCAAATGAATTTGGATTCAAATTGACCAACCGGAGCATACGGGTCAGAGTTTCATTAAGGCCATAGAAGGTTTGGTGTGATATTAAATAGAAAAGGCGATGGTTTCTCAGGTTACGGGTGTTAGTGCTGAAAGCAATGGAGTTGTAGAGAGCGGTCAATTGATCCAGAGAGAAGCCGATGTATGAAAAGTATGTCAGCAATTTCTCTACGTTCCTGTAATGAGTTAAGGTTTAACAGTTGGAGGCGGTCACGACACGATAAGGGGGTAAGATCAAAGTATTATTCCACGGAAGGCATTGAAGTGCAAAACGAAGGAATCCTCTAATTAATAGGATTCGTACATATGGGTGAAACAAATTTTGGATATAAGGTCATTTGATTTTTGAACTACAGAATTATATTCAATCGCTATACTTAAACAGAAGAATTTTTTTTAATTTTTCGTTATTAAATATGAATTTATAAAACATAAAACTTTTAAACCATTGAGGCTGATTTTTAAAAATTAATTAATTTTAAATACAATTTTAAAAAAACATTTAAGATAAAATTAAATTTCAAAAAAAAAACTTCAGCTCGTTTTTTTTTTCGATATTAAAATATTGAATTTTGCAAAAAAAAAATATTTATTTTTAAATCCGAAAAAATATTTGTTTGTGTTTTTAACTTTACAGGAGTTTCTATTTAAAAAAAAATACATTTGAATTGTTTAAATCGATGATGAAAAAGTCAAAAATAAAAAAGTAGTTATGTCGTTGTTAAAATTATAAACATTATCAGTAGATTATTAAAAAATATAAATTATCGTTCCAAAATTTACTTTTAATACATTTTTATTTTTATAAAAGAACAATTTTTTCTAAATCCCTAATATAGTTTTATAAAACGAGTAGCTCATAAGTTTAAAAAAATCCGACATGTAGATAGTTTTCGAAATAGAAATGTCGCACTTTTTTAAAAATCAAAGTAATTTTTAAAGTAAATTAAACTTTAGTCTTGCAAAAAACTTAACAATGGACTTATATTCAACCATAAAAGACACGCGACCTTAACAAAGAAAGTAAAATATATTAAATGCGCCATCTCTCCCTGCATCTGTGGGAGAGATGGCGCATAGTAAATTCATTGAACTTAAAGAATTAATTTGAGTGTGAAACATGTTTCCGATTGGCACGGATAGATTTTGGAGGCTTGTGGTAGCCATTTTGCTTTAATAACATCTGTTAAATCTATTGTTTGCTATTAAACCTTAATTATCAAATTGAGTGTTCTTTTGTGCAAACGCTGTGCACGTTGCACAGCCACGGTAGAGGTGGTGGCCCTTCACAGCCCAAACTTCTAACGTTTGGTGGGCAAATTTGGAACACCGTTTCGGTGATCAATCAGCCAACATTCCAACGTCAAAGAAACGCAAAATTGGACGAAAACATCGCCACGATCATGAAAGTGAAGAACAGTAGGCGAGGCAGTCGATTTCTCCCCGAGCACAAGAACTCGACCTTTTGCGGACTTCAACTTTTCGAATTTTGAGTCTAGGACCGTATAAGATCCAAGCTCATGACCATAAAAAACGCCGATTGTTCGCTGAATTGGCTTCGGAGCGTTTGAAAGAGGACACCGAATTCGGCCGAAAAATCATGATTAGGGTCGAGGTGCATTTTTGGCTAAATGGATCTGTTCAAAAACAAAAATGGCGTATATGGGACAAAACCAGCTCACATGAGGATTGATTTAGGGCAGTGCGTCGGCGTAATTGGTCCGTCCTTTTTCGAAAACGACGTTAGTGAGGCGGTTACCATCAATGGCAAGCGCTATAGAACGATGATAACCGATTTCTTATGGCCCTAATTGAACCATATGAACCTAGACAACATGTGGTTCCAGCAAGATGGCACTACGTGCCACATATAGTGGATGACACGGTTGACATTCTGCATGAACGATTTAAGTGTAAGATTATCTCTCGCACAGGTAACGTGAGAGGTGGTCTATGCGAATAAACCACAATCGACATAGGCCATGGCTAAAATCCAACTGGATCTATGCGGAAGAGTAAAAAAATTGGCTTACAGCCACCGTAAGAAGTCAAGACGGGCATTTGAACTATGTCGTTATCCATACATAATAGCCTTTCAAATAAAAAAAAGAATGTTGTTAATACCTCACACATTGCTTGTTAGCACTTATTGAAAAACACTTTTCTTAAGTTTCACTTTTTTTTCATATTTTTGTGAAAGCGAAGATCTACTGAAAGCCAGAAAAATTGAAATGGCTTCTTAAACAGGACTTAAATGTGAAAGTTCTATGTTTGAACAATAATAATTCCCAAAAAATCTATTTAAAGTAAATTATTTTTGTACAAGTAAGACCAAGAGAAAATAAGTAAAGTTATGAAAAGACAAAACCAGCATAGAAAGGGGTCTAATTCTCCCATTTAGAGAGGGGCAAATTTACTAAAGAGTTGACTAAAAATCTAAATAAACACAAAGCCGTTTTTAAATAAATCTTTTTTTTTTTTATTTTCAAATATTGTTGCAATTTTTTAAAATAAACATTTTTCCTCATTTTATTTTTGAATTTAATTTTTTTTTTCCAAAAAGTAGTTTTAAAAATAGAATAACATTTTAGATAATAATTGTTATTATTTATACACAGTACTGTTTACATTTTCTACCCAAGCAAAGTCTAAGATATCATTGATAACACAACAATTGATTTATTTTCTTTATTATACATAATTTATTTATTCATAAAACTGGCACAAAACTTATCATGATTAATTATTCTAAATATGAATAAGTTTTTTGATAAAAATATAATCAAATATATTTTTAACAAACTAGATGATTCAAATACTTAAATATTTGCATTCTCATTAAAAAATACCAGAAGTATTATTCTAAATGAGACATTTTATTCTTAAGGAATTCCCATTATAATATAGACTTCCACTTTCTTAGAAGTTAAAGTAATAGTGTAAACTGAATGACTACCCCACTAGATTTCTTATCGTTTCTGTCAAGTGTCACGGTGATATCAGATAATTTTTTGTTTCAAAAACAAAGCACACGTATGTCGTATGTCTTAAGTAAGGTAAATAAAAATTGAAAGTGATTTACGTAAAGGAAATAACCATTTGTTAGTATATTATGACAGCCTACCTGTCTGGGCTGTTGGAACAATTTAAGTCATTTTAAAAATAAATATCTAATAGGAAAAAAAATAGTACCTATATAAATGTTTTCTTATTCGAAAATTTAAATTATATCCAATAAGATCGTTGGTATTTTTTAATTGAATAAATGCGTTGTCAACGACACTGCCATCTTAATTTTTACCAAAGAACTGCGTCATTTATGGTTTAGATATAAGCTACATAAAAAACTGTCGATATTGCTGATTAGAAAGCTATAAAAAAACAACATGTCACCATAGTTACATTCAGCATTAATTTGATATGAACTTGAGAGGTTACTCTTTCTTCGACATTTTAATTTGAGATCTAGATAAGACCTGTTTCACTTTAAGTTTCCTTCAATAACTCAACGCTGTTTAGCCTAGGAAGATTGAAGTTACTCATTTGTCAAATAAAAATCATGTTTCCAGACAGTACTGTCAGATTTTGTGAAAGAAATAGCGCATGAGGTCGTAATTGACAGAAAACTTGACGAAACTGGGCTTAAAAGTAAATGTAGAACTATAACGATAAGTGGTCTTGAGTCGTGCGAGATACAAATAAGGAATTCATAATTATGTGAGCGCCCAGCTAAAATAGACCTTTGAAAATATTCGCTTATGTCAAAAATTCAACGAAAATTTTCGTATTTTTCCAAAATTAGCAGCAGATGACTTGTGCGCTCATAAGTAAACATTTAAAAAACACGTCTCCACGGCTTTGTCTTTTGTTCCGAATTTCTAAATATGAATACGTTAAAATGTTACAACGATACAATGAAGTGATTACACATATGTATATGTACATACATGCTCACATTTCATAAATTGATTCACACTAAATTTAATAGCGTCTGCGAATGCTCAGAACTATTTCATTTGTCAAATTTCGCTTTTGATTGAACGAAACTTAACGAATCAGGTCTGGAATCGGTTGAAGTTATTGAACAAGGATTGTATCTATTCAGTCGTTTACTTACATAGTTGTGTACATAAGCTAGCTTTAGTAAGGGATACTGCTGACTGCAGTTGGTATAATCGAAAAAAATATAACCAAATTCATAATAGAAGTGCATTGTAGGTGAATTAATTAACGTATAAACTGCTTTATATTCATTTATTAAGTTAGTTTCAGCTGTTTTCCGACTGCTGCATTTAGAAATTTTAAGATTCTTATCAATAAAAGTCTAATAGTATAGATTTAGATTGAGAAGATTGAGTCCGGTATAACTGCATTTTGTGGGCAAGACAAGTCCGGATTCAGGGCTGTCATGATGCACGAATAAAACAAAAACACCGGACTCATGATTCACATTTCTTGTTGTATCAATTTGACTCAAAGCTTATAATGTTAACATGATGTACTTCATCAGTCCGGACTCAATCTTCCCAATCTTAACAGGGTCATAGAAGTCTCTTCTATCCATACAATTATTGGTCAATTTTATTAATTAATTAGACTTAGAGATACTAGAAACCTACGTCTACATCATGTCGATCAACATTGCTTATTAAAATTTTCATTGAACATGGTCAACATTTTAACTTGTCCACATTTTAGTAGTTGGTGTGATTTTAAATGTTGACGTCTAGAGTTTTATTTGTATTCAAAATATTTTCAAAATAATTTATGTTATTTTTTTTGTCACGAGGGCGAAAGGAAGGATATTCTTCGCGTCCGATCAATTAATCTCAGACAAAATAAACATCAGAATGCAAAGAAAACAAATCTAACAGCTGACAATAACACATGTTGATGAACACACCCAGTCTGTTCAGTTGACATAACATTGTTGATTTCTATCGAATTGTATCGGGTTGGGTTCGCGTCAACAAAAGTTGATTGGCGCTGTTTGTCAGCACGTCCACACTTAGACAACATTGTTGTTGAAAGGTATTTGCTTACACAAATCAACATAATGTGGGTACTGCTTTACGAGTATCCCCTGTACCTGTGCTATACACGCAAAATTTTAAATATTTTATTACAACTTCCTGATATATTTTTCACAAATCCATAACATGTCATTGATAAACTCTAATTTTTAAACAAGCCTACTTACATTACATTACTAATTTCCTTGTCCCTTAATAATCAAGACTCGTCAAATATTAACATAGCATATACACGTAGAAACCTACTCAAAAAGAAAACATTAATATTCTAATCAGTACATTAAAAACGTTTCCACCTTTTCCGCAATGAAAACAATAAACCTGGTCATGCCACCGAGTTTCACAAGTTACGACTAAGGTATCACACTGGTTATCACGAAATCAATCGTTATTTAGATCAAAATGACATCAACTCGGTTCCAACTTTTATACCTACTTCTCTGTCAATATTTACCCATTCATCTCTTGATCAAATCACATTTTTTTAATATTTCACATCAATACATTTTCTATCGCTAAAAATATAAATAAATTCAAAAAACAAACAAGAAAACCTACAAATTTGCAAACTTACCTTGTGTAGTCGATACCGCCGCCGCCGACACGTCGCGTCGCCTTGTCGTCTTTGCATTTCTATCTATAACCTACTCTCTTTTGTCTGTCTCTTCTGGTCGTATCTCAAATAAACTAATACATATGTAGTATAAATGTTTGTTTTTCTTTATTCAAGCCAGCGGCATCCCCTAAATGGGGGCTCTTCTTAGACTCAAAGGAGCTTCTGATCGTGCGATTCTCAAATGGGCTTTTTTTCGAGTGTACTCTTTTCAACTCCAACTGGATTGTAGTTCACACAGTGCTAAATACTTCACCCAACCGCTAGATACATTTTTATCGCACATCGAACAGTACCTTCACATTTTTTTAAATTAATTTTAGTTTACTTTTGACATCTCAGCAGCTTCAGAAAGAAAACAGCAGCATGCTAAAAGCATTTCAAGGAGGCGAGCAAGTTGTAAGCAATTACCACAACTGTCATTGTCATTGAACAAGCATCTGTATCTACACAAATATCGCGATCGCGATCGCAATCACCAGCGCCACCATATCTATTGAAATATATCTTTTCTTTGCGATCACAAATACATTATCAGTGTATTTGTTATTTGTTTACAAATTTAATTAATAATGTTTCTTTTTTTTCGTTCTTGAATTAAAAATCAAGTTGTCGCCGGGCACTGCTGTTTCGTTGATTCTACATCTTTGTTGTTGCTGTTGTTGTTATCGTTTCTGTGCTCTTTCGCAACGATTTGATCGAATCAAACGACTTATTAAGAAAATGATCGAGTTGTGTAGAAGACGTGCTTCATTCTGATTTATTTTTTTCTGTAAATTTTATGAAAAACAAAAAAACGTGCACCGACGCAAGTACGGTCTAGTTGATTGATAGTTATACGCCAATTAAGTTTTTGTGCTGACAAGCCGCTGAATTACATTTCCCGCGCATTTTGTTGTTTTGTTTTGTTTTTTTTTTTTTTTTTTGAAAAATCCAATCCACCATGGATAATGTCAAAGTGTATCAAGACAGCAGTATTGAAGTACAGTCCTTTGAATTACCCCAAAACTACACACTTCTCATAAGTAAACTGGAAAAATTGGCTCTGGGGTTGAATTCCAATTTGGAAAATCTAACGCACCAAGCACATAATCATCACGAAGTCTCTGCTGTTGATCGGTTTTTTGAAAATTCTAATGACGAAGACTCTGAACCGATAAGCATAAGTTTGCATCCACACGGTATGACAGAAGCTGAATATAATCGAGTTGTCAGTGACATTTGGATTGGAGTGATTTTGACACTTTTAATTGTGACTGTGATATTCTTCATCTGTTCCTGCTTTCTTTATCACAAGTTTCAGCAATGGAAAAATTCTTGTAAGTTTTAATGGAATTTTATTTGAATAATATTAAGCTGCTTGTAGATGCCCACATTCACTGTATATTCTTCATTCGAGGGTGTTGCCATGCAATTTAATATATTAATCTTTTATATTCACGCAGATTGTTTTAAGAATGTCATGATAACTTGTTTGTTAATTAAAACAATTTATTAAGGGAGGTCTTTTTTGCCTCAATTCTAGGTTAATTGATTTTTATTGAGTATTTTTTTTTTTCTCTTGTATCCTTATGTAGAGTTCCAATTTATTATTTATTTGTTGTGTCTGGCAATGTGTATCTGAGTGATGTGCAAAATTTCAATAGTAAAAACTCGGTCAAAGTTTAAATGTTTTTTAAATGTCTTTTCATGTGAATTTGAAATGGTGCTTTATTAAGCGCGATCAGTTGTTTTAGTTTAGCAAAACTCTATCTGTGTATAGGTATTTATGTGTTGGTATTTTTCTTACTACTTACCGTGATTTGTTATAAAGTGGACTTAAACAGCGTTAACGCTGCATTGACTTAGATAAACTGTGTGTTAAAAACGTGAAATTAATTTTGACAGATGAGCCAGTTTGATGAAAACTATTTCTGAGCAAGGAATTAATACCGAATTTTTTGATATTAAATGCGATTTAATCAATGCAAATGTATGATCTCCAAGATATTCAAACAGGATTTAAAACAAGATAAGATTATAATTTGCTAAAAAATATGTCCCGTGAGTTTTGAAGATGTCAAACAGATAAAATAAATAAATACGTGATTTACGACTTGATTCTCTCGAATTCCAAAGGAATTTTCCTTGCATCCATCAATAAAATTTTCACAAGCAGCAAAAAATCAAACTAACATAAAATTGTGGTCAATATTCGTTTGTACGTGTGGAAGCAATTTGTTATCAATGTTCATTCACAATGTTCATTAAATTGTGACTTTTTACTATGCCATAATGATGGTTTTGTGATTGAAATAGATTTGGGGAAAAGATCTCACATGTGAAATCACACAAGTAGTGGAAAGTAGCAATCTGAACGGGGTCTTAAGTAGCAACGCTAGATGAAAATTATTCAGTTTCCTTTTGCTATTTTTTGTTTGCTAGTCACGTAGATTCATCATGAAATTTCAATAAAGCCATATGAACAGGTCTATTTATACAAAAGGGGAGTTTACATTCTCAAATATGTTTGACAAATGCGTTTTGATTGCCTCGAATTTGAAAATGTGAACGCTTCATCAAACGGATTGTCAAAAATGCTTGATGATATCAAAATATTTCTATATTTTGCTGATTTGACAAGCATATTTGAGAATATGAACGTATGCTTGTCAAACCACAAGCAAATTTCATTTTCAATGAAATTCTCGAGCTGAGCATATCGTAAGAAAATATTTTAAAATGAGTCATAATGCAATAGCATTAATTCAGGTGGATTTTCTTACATTAATATAAGTTTTCTGCAGACTTCCAAATATAGAAATGGTAGTAAATTTGCTGGAACAATATTTCATCACTGGTCTGAATTCGTCCGCCATGGTAAGAATTCTAATGAGAAGTGATGTTTGACAGCATGTTTGACGAATGTGAACGCAAATGGTTTTAATCCGTCAAATATTCATCAAACCATATTTGTTAAACATATTTGAGAATGTGAACCCCCCTAACGCATGTTGGTGAACATTCATAAACTCAAAAATACTACAGGTTTGTTTGTTTACCCAACGCGTTTTATACTACTCGAAAAAGTAAATATTTGGAAACAATTTTCTTGTTATTTTTTTGTGAAACACTACTGAGAAATGTTGGTTGTTCAGAATATAAAGAACTGTAAAATATTTTACTAAGTCATTTATATTCATTGATATTGATTTATCCATAATGACCTTACTTGTCTTATCATTCAATAAATAAAATACGTAAGTTTAATTTTTGTTTTGATAAAACTGTTGCCATATAGCAGGGATTGATTAGGCTTGAAAAATATTTCAAACTTATACATACTTACATAAATACATGCACAGGCATGTACATATCTATCAGAGTATAAGATATAATGGAAACCTATGAAAGGGGCCTCTGACCTCATATTCCTAACTTCACTAGTTTTAATGCGTTAATAATATGATATTTAAATGCGAATCTGTTATCATTAAACTATTGACGTAAAGGCATTTTATGGAATATGACAAGATTGCATTAGAACTGAAAATAATTTCATCAGTGTGGTCACTTTTTTTATAAAAGTTTAATATTTATAAATATCGTCATTACTCATGTAATGACGATATGATTAGATACTGTTTGTATTCTTAAAATCTATTCAAGTTTCGTAATTAACATCAGTAGTTACTCGTATTGTAAATCTTAAAGCTTGGTAAGTGATGGGTCAAGTATTTTTATCGAAAATAATAATATGCCTGAGAGGGATAAGACAAAGATGATAGGCAAATATTGTTATTTGCTGAGATATATAGTATTCGAATATTCAATCAGTTTAAAAGGAAATAAGTTTAACCCAATGACAAATAGTAGGCAAACTAACCTGAGGCTGAATTTAGGTTTTTTTTATTTAAATCATTAAAAGTAATTTTGGAATGTTTCGCCTCATTTGAGTAACCAAAGGAAAACTGGGACATGAAGTATTTAGAATTTTAAATCGAAGCTTTTCCTTACGTCGAATAGAGGGAATCGAAAACTTTCAGAAAAATAATAACAATAAGTCCATTTTTGATTTGATGAAAACAAATAAGTGTTTTTTTGATCTTCTTGAAATTTATTGCACATTTTCTAAAAGAACTAATTTCTATGAATTTTATATCAAAATCCTTCAAAGTTCTTACAAAAAGTTATTGTATTCCGGCAACAAACGAATTTTTTTGAACACATACATATTTATATCCGATTACTTGTCAAAGATAGACATTTGGGAAAACCATTTTCTTAAAATGGCGACGTTGTTGTTTGATGGTAAATTTGACAAGACGATTTTTTTATGTTTATAGAGCTTACATTAAATTCAACTTTTTTTGATACAAAAAAGTTGAACTCTGCATTCTTACGTTCAGCATTGGTACCTACGTGAACGCGTTTCGCAAAACTATGACAAAAAATCTAATTAGTGGATAATTCAAGATTAATGCGGTGTTTGAACCGCACTAAAAGATTAAAAAGAATTTTAACTTTGACAGCACCTATCAAAATGTTAATGGTATTTCAATTTTTCTTATAAAGTGGAAGCGAGAGAAAGAAAGTTTCATTTGTGCCAAACGATGAAAAATCATCGAGATAATTTAGTACGATATGGATATAGGTCAGTTCGAACTATAGAACAATTGATCGAATGAAGATGAAATAAATATGTATGATAAATCTTCGAGATTTAAAGAAGGTTTATGGAAAATCCACTTAAATTCAGGATTATCTATTGGTGAAAATGTAATATTAGAACAGAACCTTAAGACGGATTCATATTAATACAGAATTCCGTTGTGAGCCGGGTTCGACGTAAATATTTACTTACTGACTTACGGACTATTCACATGAGAGTTCCACATAGCATCCACAGGTGGCTTACCTCAAAATCATTCTTGTTTTTCTTTGCTTTGTTTCTTTTAGTCATCATTTGCGACGAAAAGAAAAATGCTTTGTCAAGGGAATGTCAAAATGAACGAATGTTTGTTAATTTTTAGGACGTTAGTCGCTTTCGTGTGAATAGTGCTTAGGCAATTTTTCCGTTCTATTCTATCTGATACCAAACGTTTAGAGATTCCCCAAACTTTTACAACGACAGCGAAATTTACGTTACGTAAAACAAGAGTACCACGGTGTTTCACGGTCGTGTGGAAGTTCATTTAGGCGTTCACCGGAAAACGTATTGAAGACGCATGGTTGCTTGGTGTAAATGCATTAAGAATTGTGTCACATTATGTGTTTATGTTCGCTGAGAATATTTGCAATTTGTTGCCATATATCGCAAATCAATTTTTTTTATTATTTGGTTTAGTAGTCTCCATGTTGTGTGTTTATTAGTAATAAATGTGAAATCGATAAAAAAAAATTTTATAATTGTATATAATTTATTTTATTTATTTAGTTTCCGACAAAGTTTTAAGCACAACATTAATTTTATATTTAATTGTAAGCGACGCGTTTCGGATCTTATGCATCCATCTTCGGGCTTGACTTCAGAACAATGACAATGACAATGAAGTCAAGCCCGAAGATGGATGCATAAGATCCGAAACGCGTCGCTTACAATTAAATATAAAATTAATGTTGTGCTTTAAACTTTGTCGGAAACTAAATAAATAAAATAAATTATATGTATACAATTATAAAATTTTTTTATCGATTTCACATTTATTACTAATTTTTTTTATTTTAATGCACAAAATGTGTGCTCTGTAACTTAAAAGCAGAGAGCTGGAACTGCGAGAGTTTAAAATAAGTTGACTAGTCTATTTCCGATTTGAATCTCCGCTTGCATACGAGCATTCGTTCTGTTCGAAACATTGAACTTTTGTGTATTCAGTATTTGACAGTTCCTGTTGCTCTATTCCAGTTGCAGCAACGTTGTATTCAAGTAGTTAAGCTAAAAAAAAAGACACAATTCGTCGATTAACCTTATTCTTTTTGTTACGTTGAATACATATCGAATAGATAATAACTCAAAGCAAACAAGATTAAACCGGATTCGTTTTTAATTAAATTCGATTAGTGGAACCTTAAGAATTATTTTGTTTATTCAAAAAGAGTGTTAATAACCGTAACAGGTTAAATTTCATCTAAAATAATTTAATTTTTAATTAATTCCTAAAGAATTCAGGTTTTCTGAATAATTATAAAACCTTCTTAAATGTTTTGACTGACACTTTATAATTTTAATTGTGATTTGTTTTATAGACATTTTATTTTTTGCATGGGACATGCAATAAATTTTGATTGCAAACAAAATGACACTGACATATCGAGGATAGTTAGTTAAAGTACTAATTTCTTAAAGTAAAGAAGTAAATTCAAATGCTTAATCAAGAAAAAAAAAAAAAAAAAAAACAAAGTAAATTGCAGTAAAAACTGTATTTAAGAATAAACTTGCATCATGATTTAGTAGGCACCTATATTCAACTTAAAGGCAGATGCTCTCAATTGTTTTATTAAGTTTGATCATCAATGCAACGTCTGAATACAAGGAAGTAATATTAAGAATATTATTTCTTTGAATCTGAAGCACTACATTACCATGCAGAGCAGACGAAATGATTATTATTCAAGAAAGAAAACGAGTCTTCTTCAACTTTTTAAATTGAAAAAAATCTTCAAAATATAAAAAAAAAAAATAAACTTTATTTTTAAATGCTTAAGAAAAAATGCAAATACACATCCCTTTATAGATATTGAAGCCATATAAGCTGTTTTATAATTAAAAAAAAAATCGAGATACCACTGATCACTTGTCATTAAGACCACCATATCATGTTTTAATCTAATTATACATTATAAAACCATTCGCTCTGAGCAACCAGTTAACGGCATAATTTAAAAATTAATCTTTCGCGCATTTGCGCCAAACTAATAAAAAATATATAATTAAGATTTATAAACAAAACAATTAAAAAATAAAATCAAGAGCTAATTAGCAATACCAAAAAATTCATTATCACGTCAATTGTAATGATCATCTGTCAAAAATTAACAGACGATATAATATTGTCACTTTATATGATGATCTGTCAAAAATTTACAGACGACATTGACACATCGAATTTAAGGCAAAATATTTTTATGGTTGGCAATTGAATTGAAAACTATGTATTCTTATTAACAAGTCTTACGAAAGCAAAAATATAATTTGTATTTTATCTTTATTATATACATACCTACCTAGTCTAAGGCTACATTATAATAAAATCAAGAGATAAATATATACATATATGTACTCGTATGTACGTTTGACAACTGATTCGTTGTTTTTTTTTATTATTAAAATGGTGATAAACAAAATACGAGTATGACGCAAAGATCTAGTTGACTATTCTTGCCATGTACATATGTTCAATTCAATTTTTGTTAATTAATATTTAAATTGATCGAGTTTAATAAATGATTTTTTACGATGTATTATTAAAAGTTTCATTATTCTAAGACTGCGAGACGAATAAACGATGTCAAAATGTAAATTAAATTGATTTAATGTTGAATTGCAATTACTTATGAATGTCACACAGACGCCGGATTAAATCTTAAATAATGTTTGATATTTACCTTCCGATGATCTACACAATGTAATAAAATGTATTGAGGGTGTGTCTAATTTAATTACTATAGTAGTGAATTATTTCTTATGATACAGGATTTTTTGTATGCAGGGTGGGCTATGTAGTGGTTTCTTTTTAAATTATAGGTTATTTTGACACTGACAGTTGTTTTCTGCTCGAAATCTTGATAGAAAATCAGTATCATACCTCCGGGGAACGAAAAGAAAAAAGAAAAGAAATGAAGTTTTGGCCGAAATGAAGACCCCACCGCGCCTGCTGTGCGCAAGTTTGTGAAAAAAGTTCGTGAGAATGGTGGACAACTCTCATGGTCTCAGTCGTCGTACACCGTACGGGCACAGGCAAGAATGTGGCTGCTGTAGCCGAGAGTGTGGTACTCAGTTCACGAACATCAATTCGCCATCGATCACAACAGCTCAACATTTCACGCTCTAGCTTGAGGAGAATTCTGCACAAAGATCGCGGATTATTATTCGTTAAGAAGGTCCAATTGACTCAGCAACTGAAGGTGCATAACCATCGGCTTCATTATCGCTTCGAAGTTTGGGTCTTAGACGACTGTGTTCCATAACTAATGGGAATATTTTCTCTTACTAAAGCCATTATAAATGGAAAATTTTAATTTTGTTCACTTTATTGCATTTTTAAAAAGAAACTTGTATTTGACCCACCCTTTACTATACTCATGACTGTAAAAAGCATTGTTTAAAGTATTTTTTCTTGGGATAGTATGTTTTTAAATGCGGAATTTATTTATACGCGGTTATTATTGACAGCTCTTCAAATTCTTAAAGCAATAAAAGATGATACTTCTATTTAATAATACATTTTCCACTTTGAAATTTAGTTTAGTTTAAAAATATTTGATGACATTTATGTATTCTTATTTCTTAAGCCCCTTTTAGACGATCATTACAGTTTCAGTTTCAGTTGAGCTATCAGTTAAGCTTTCAGTTAAGCTGATGTCTAAATACAAAAACTGAAGCGTTTAACTGAGACTGAAACTGATGAAATTCCCATAAGTTTTCAGTTCAGTTATCAGTTAAACTGATGTGTAAATACTTTTCTGTTCAGTTGTCAGTTCAGTCGTCATTTCAATTTTAGTTTGCGGTGATTCATTAAGCGACAAGACTATAGCTATTGCAATAAGGCTTTCATCGTCCACTATGCAATGTATTTCCTCTGATTTTCGACTGATCACAAGTAGAATGAAAGTTCAACCGAACACTGGACTGACGTCTTAATACAATGCCTTTTTTAACTGAACTGACAACTGAACTGATAACTGAAGGAACAACTGATCGTCTAAAAGGGGATTTAGCGAACTTAACACCGAGCCTCCACTTGAAATAAATGATTGCAAGAAATGTGTCATGTAGCCAATATTTCTTGTGGAGCCCCCTTATGTCTCGATTTTTGTTATTTTTAGACATAATTTTTTCTATTTATTTCTTGTCTTCGTAGAAGAAATAAATGCAGATATAAATTTTGACGTTTCGTGACTTGTGACTTCACTAGACACAAATTTCTCACAAGACGTCGTGTCTTGACACCAATTCCCACATTTTCATGTAACATTCCTTCATTTCATTGACAAACTCATGTTATGTTTTCACTTTGTATAGAAATTATGTCCTGTTAAGCCAAGATGTAATTTTTTTACCATATACTGTCTGTTGAAGTACATTCATAATGTTGTTTGGTTGTTTGCAGGCCAAAATTAACATTAAAAGAATTAAACATTGAAGATAGTAAGTATTTTGATTATTATTTTTTTAAATTAGTTAGGGCAGTCAGAGACTTTTCATGCTTGTGGGACTACTCAATTATGTTTTGGAGCAAATGTTCTTCAAGGTCGTGAAAATCTCTTTTGCTCAAAAATGGATTGACCCAAAACCTGTGCTTCCTTTTGTATTCTTCCCGTTTTGCCTCTTCCAGTTTTTCCACTACGTTTATCGCTGAAATCAAACGAAGTGACTAACCTGGTGAGATTATGGCGAGGAATGAATAATCATGACATAATTTGCCCACAGAGTTAAAGAAATATAAACTTCAGATATAGTGTCTGATATAATGTCAGAAATAAATATTGCTAATGGAGGTGCGGCGGCGTAACGAAATGTAAGTTATGCAATTGGCTTTTTTCTATCTCAGAACAGTTCAGAGAGTTTTCATACAAAAGTCCTGTTCGGGTACTTTCTAGACTCAAATTCGGGACCTGTCAAAAATTAAGGAGTGTGGATGAAATTCTCTCTACGAAATAGTACACGAAAGCTTTGAATAACAAATTGATGAGCACAGTTCAAAATTCAAATAAATAAAAATAAATATACATATACACAATATTTCTTAATAATTTTCACAATTTTCAGTCAAATCCCATTTTTTCGTTCTGAAAAGATGTTATGTTAAATATTAAAGGGGCTTTTGAGTCATTTGACAGAACTGATATTTCTACACGAACAATTTCTTTGGACTAAAATTCTCAGAATAGGGAAATAATTTACTATCTCGTGAGCTCTCTTTTCTGTGAAAAACACACATTTAGCTAACGAGTCTCGATTTGAATTAAATTCGTAAAATTCGTAGTTTTGGCAAGAACGCAAACAGAGCTAATTTTTTTTTAACTCAAACGCATCCGAAGGGCTTCACTTTCGCTTCTTTATTCAATCAAAACTAGATCGGAGTGCATTAACAAGGCGTAAGAATAAAATTACCGATCTGATGGTATAAAAAGCTGAATGGGGTATAATTAAGAAATGATCAATACATATACACTTTTATCACGTAGTCATTCAAATCATATTCTAAATATAACACCATGTTGTTTTAAATTTCTGTTGATATAAGAAGTACAAAAAAACTTCATAGATATCATTGGGATATTTTTTGCAATGTGACTTTGAATTGTGAAATTAGACCAACATCATAAGCTTAAGATATCAATTTACGTCAATTAGTATCTAGGAAGTTTTATTTTTTAAATATTAATCTAAGAAATTCAAAACCATAAAGTTATATGTCATAGGGAACCATTAAACAGAAATCGTGAAAAACGTCACGAAAATTATTGAGGCACGATAAAAAATTAATCACGCTGTCTTCATTTACTTTTGAGAAAAAGAAGGAGGGAAATACTTTTGATTTGAAGTAGAAGGTAATGAAGTAGTCTTATTTAGAATTTATTTTTACAGCAATCAAACACGATCTTTTAACTTTCAATATACATACATATGTAATATGTATTTATTGTGAAATCAACTGTCAAAAATTGTTCATAGTTATGTATGTATGTCTATTCGCAGAAAGTCAATTGTATGTTTCATTTCAACTTTAACTGGAACCATACATGGACTGTAATGTTGTTGATTTGCTTATTGGGTCGTCGAATATGATATGCGCACTTGATAAATTTGTAGTATTGCATACATTTATTTGCGTTTTTATTAACAGATATCATCCATACAAACCATCAAAAAATATGCATTAGAACAACAACGTGAGATTCTGTTCTGTATTAGGCTCATATTCCATGGTCCAAAAATGTGTTTCTACTCTGACGTACAGGTGGCTATTGATTTTTGCAAATGGTGTCATCATACTCCAAATTGGTCCAGCAACGTAGGAATGAACTTCTTACTCTTATCTGGGTTCCAGATCATTGTGGTATTGATGGGAATGAACGGAAGGACAAGTTGGCCAGGCAAAGATCAGACCTTCATAACTCACTTGTGGAAGAGTCAACATTCCACTCGGAGTTATGAAACGTAAAATTCTCTCAATTTTTCTTAGCGAATGAAACCGCAGGAGGAGGAGTTTAACTAACTGAATTATAATCTAGAGAGATTTGGCCCACGTATAATAAATCCCGAATACTCTAATATTCATAGTAATACTACGTTTTCACCAAAAATAAATCCGAGATTTAAGGCAAGAGATTTAGAATAAATCCTGAAGTGTTTTCACCAAAGAAAATGAGATTTATTTGACGTTTTCACTCTGTTTTGTCATTCAATTGTCAATTTGGACAAGCGAAAAAAAATTGCATTGGGTAGTAAACAGGAAAAAAAACAGATATTTCTATTTTGTGTTGATTGTCAATGAAGAAAGTGGGTGTTCATAGGTGCGTTCTGCAAAATAAGGTTTGTTTGTTTTGCAAATCTTCTGATTGCGAGAAGATTTCAAGGAGATTTATTTTAAATCTTCATTTGAGGTGATTTATATTTGTATGGTAAATCTACGAGATTTAAAGGAGATTTATGGTAAATCCACTTAAATCCCGGATTTACCTTTGGTGAAAACGTAGTATAAGCCATGACATATCCAGGATCGTAGCTACCTGTAGCGGACACTGGCCAATAAGAGAACATGCAGCGAAGTCAGGCATTCCTCACTATATTCACTGTCAAAGCTGTGGAGACCAGCGGGAAAAACAAACAGTCCTTCATTTCCTCTGCAAATATCCTCCGTTCTGGACAAATTAAGAGCACAATCATTAGGAAGGGCATTTTTTGACAACATTGACGAACATTCGGAAATGAAGATCAAAGACTTGACCTCTTTTCTCAAGGCGACTAAATAGCTCTAGGACGAACTTCGGTTTTTTCTGTGCCGTGCCCTCCATTTGACTCCATAGATCCCGAGCAAGCGGACTGAGGGCTTTGACAGAGGCTTGCGGAACGGTGAGCCGGATGATCACCCAATCTGTTTGGCTACTGTTTCAGCACTAGTCAACAAGCTGCCAAGCTTGGCACAATGTAGATGGCGTCGGATGAGTGTGGGGGTCCAGCTGAGTGAGAGATCCAATTTTCTGATGATTGTGCAAGATAATAGGGACCTTATTCGGAATCCCCCCCCCCCCCACACCAAAATGAACTTTTTTTTAACGAATCGATAAAAAAGTGTTTGCGGTTGATAAAAAACATCAAATTATGGAGGAGAAACACTTTTTTATGGTAAAAAAGTGAAGTATAAGCGGACCACCCACAGTACTATTGGCCCTTATTCGGAATTCCCCCCACCAAAATGAACTTTTTTACTTGCGATATAGGTACTATAGGGCAAGTTCTGCATTTGGAAAAAAAATCGAACTCGAGATTTTGATCAAAGTTGACATTACGATGATAGCGAAGACGAAAAAAGTGGGTCCGGCAATTCCGTCTGTCTGTCTGTATGTCTGTATGTCTGTATGTCTGTATGTCTGTATGTCTGTATGTCTGTATGTCTGTATGTCTGTACCTCGAACTACAGCCTAAACTACTGGAGGTATTTTCTTCAAACTCGGTACTTAAGGGTGTTCGGTGATTCCCTAGAGGAAAAATTGAAATTTTTTTTTAGCTCCAAAACTAAGGGTACCCCCCATACACCCGTAATGCAAAATCTTATTTATCTCAAAAACGGCTCTAACGATTTTGATAAAAAAAATTAGGTGTGATATTATGGATATGGACTACATTTTGGTCAAAAAAAATTTGGGGGGAAATGTTATTAGGGGTACCTGTCATAGAACCGTTTTTTTGATTTTCGATTTTCTCACCAACAGCTCTAACGATTTTTACCGAAATTTGTATGCAAGAGCTCCTTTGCATTTTAAAAAATATAAACTAAAAATTTTTTCGAAAAAATAGTTTTTGGATTTTTAAAAAAATAATACAATTTTTTTTTTGAAAATTCAATATCTTCAAAACCGATACACGATTAAATTTTTAAATTACTTTTTAAAATGTATATTATTAAATACTAAGAATTTGCGTAACAATTTTTTTTATAAAAATTTTAAGGAAAATTTAGTACACAAAAAACATGTTTCACTGTGTCTGTATGTCTGTACCTCACACTACAGCCTAAGCCACTGGACCTATTTCTTTAAATCTCGGTAGTTAAGGGTCTTTGGTGATTCCCTAGAGGAAAAATTGAAATTTTTTTCTTAGCTCCAAAACTAAGGGTACCCCCCATACACCCGTAATGCAAAATCTTATTTATCTCAAAAACGGCTCTAACGATTTTGATACAAAAAATTAAGTGTGATATTATGATCATGGACTACATTTTGGTCAAAAAAAAAATTTGGGGGGAAATGTTATTAGGGGTACCTGTCATAGAACCGTTTTTTTGATTTTCGATTTTCTCACCAACGGCTCTAACGATTTTTACTGAAATTTTTATGCAAGAGCTCCTTTGTATTTTAAAAAATATAAACTAAAAATTTTTTCGAAAAAATAGTTTTTGGATTTTTAAAAAAATAATAAAATTTTTCTTTTGAAAATTCAATTTCTTGAAAACCGATACACGATTAAATTTTTAAATTGCGTTTTAAAATGTATTTTATTAAATACTAACAATTTGCATACCAATTTTTTTTATAAAAAATTTAAGGAAAATTTAGTACACAAAAAACATGTTTCAGTATGTCTGTATGTCTGTACCTCTCACTACAGCCTAAACCACTGGACCTATTTCTTTCAATCTCGGTAGTTAAGAGTCTTCGGTGATTCCCTAGAGGAGAAATTGAAATTTTTTTTTAGCTCCAAAACTAACGGTACCCCCCATACACCCGTAATGCCAAATCTTATTTATCTCGAAAACGGCTCTAACGATTTTGATAAAAAAAATTAGGTGTGATATTATGAACATAAGCTACATTTTGGTCAAACAAAATTTTGGGGCAAAATGTTATTTGGGGTACCTTCCATAGACCCGTTTTTTTTATTTTCGACTTTCTCATTAACGGCTCTAAGGATTTTAACCCAAAATTTTCAGCAGGAGTCCCCTTAAGTTTAAAATAATATTGTATACAAAAATATTCGAAAAAATATTTGTTGTGTTTTTTTGAAAAAACATTTTTTTTTTTTAAATCAATATCTTCAAAACCTATGAACGATTATTTTTTGAAATTATTTCCTAAAATCAATATTATTTAATACTTAAAATTCGCATCCCACATTTTTTTCTTGAAAAATTTAAGAGAAATTTCTTATACAAAACAATTTATTTAATAATAAAACGATTTTTAAAAGTTTATTTGCATAAATTCATACTTTTCCGGAAACCAGACGGCAATTTTATGCATTTGAACATTATTATCTCATTAAATCCATGTATCTTAAATTCCAAACTACTTTTACATAAGAGCAAGTTCGTGCGATCCAGTCGTGCATTTTATTTTTTAACGAATCGATAAAAAAATGTTTGCTGTTGATAAAAAACATCAAATTATGGAGGAGAAACACTTTTTTATGGTAAAAAAGTGAAGTATAAGCCGACCACCCACTGTACTATAACTAAAACTACTTTTTTTATGGGATATTTGTTTTTTTAGCTTGGTTACCTACGCATTACGGCGTATAAACAGTGAGATATCTATGGGGGGGCATGCTGCCCCCCTGCAACCCCCCTGCTTGGGCACACTAGGAATTGGGGTAGGTGCGAGGTAAGGTGTATGCAAGGTTTCTTTTCCATTTACAGAATCTGGATTTAAAGAAACTTTGAATTTACCCTATGGTCTATATTAATTTTTTTATACTTCACTTTTTTACCATAAAAAAGTGTTTCTCCTCCATAATTTTATGTTTTTTATCAACAGCACACTTTTTTTTATCGATTCATTAAAAAAAAAGTGCATTTTGGTGGGGGGGAATTCCGAATAAGGACCGATAATAGACATCAAAACCTACTTGCTCCATTTTTTAACTTAATCCAAACTGGATGACTCTGTGAAAATGTCAACAATTTCCTATATCAATTCCATCCAAAGGTTCATATGAGTTATGGTATGGCACTTCAGCGCTAATTGGGCCAAAGGGCTAGACTCGCCATTTCTTCCTACCTATACCTACGCATATGAAATACATTGGAGCGATAGATAGACATCATAAGAGGTAAGTAGTTTCGTTCTGGCTTTATTATTCTTTGTGCACGAGTGACTTGGTGTTGAACCACTTTTGTATTTATCTTTCTTCAACTTCAACTGGAATGAAGCGATTATCAATTAATTCGTTTTAAGTTGAAAATAGAATGAAAGTCTGCCTATGTACATATGCACACATCTATGTATATTGTGAAACAATATGGTTTTGAAAAATTGACAACAAAATGGCATACAAAACCAAAACAGAGTAAAGACCAATTTAATTTTTTCCAAATGCATCCCATAATCAAATCAATTCAATCTTCAATTAGGTGTAGAGTTTATTTTTCAATTCATTAGAGTTAATTTCCGATAGGACAATTATCAAAAACAAACTGTCTCTACTAATTTTGCAAACCGTTCCCAATCAACTCTTTTATCGTGACCAACTCCAAATAACCTTCCAAATTGGTAAAATAAAACCAAAACCACAAAAAAAAATAAAAAAAACAATGAAAACCACGATTTCGGCAAACTACATTAAAATTAATTTTGACATTATTTTAAAATTACCATTCTCTCTTTCCGTCTCACTCTATCTCTCTAAATATCAAATAGGTTGAATAAAATTTTATTGCAGGAAGGAAATTTGGTCAAAAAGTGATTTTAATTTAATAAACTAATTATTGGGGAAATGTCATTTGAAATTAAGTTCACTTTACCACAGACTACGAGGACCACACTTCTGGCATATATGAAAAGCCTATCTCCGAATTAAGTTCATTGTTTTTGCAATGCAACCCATCCACACTCATTGTCAATAATATTGTGCACTATTCTATTGTTTGTGCATACAGTTAGTGGTTTTTAGCTAAATTAAAATAATAATTGAGATATAAAATTAGCTATAAAACCACTTTATTATAGCATGAATGAGAACGAATTGAAACATTCTTTTATGACTGTAAAGTTTCGTGTTTAGAAAATTATGTGAAAAAGTACGCACCCCTCGGAAACAGATCCAAACATGGGGATATAGAGACATAGAAAGTTTAATGAACTGACAAAGCTATAAAGAGAAAACAATATGGCGTGTCCGTATTTCTGTTTCTGCAAATATTACTTTAAGTGGATACTTTTTCCGGTTGTTAAAATTTTTGATTGCCAGTGGTATAAAAATATTGAACTCATTTGAAGAATTTCTAGATGGCGTTGTTATTCATTATACTTTAGCATATTATTATATCATTAAAACAAGCAACTGTCAAAAAAGCACCACAAATCACGATAAATTGTACAAGAGAACAAGTACTGTTAAACATTTCCATTCACGCTCGCCATTTGTTAAATCTCTGACATCTACCATCCACGCAATTTGCTGATTAGCCCTAGAGGTGAATTTACACTGAGGTGGGGCTCGACAACGAGCCACAGACGTGGCACACGAAACCCACGATTTAAGGGGCCGGCTAATTCAATTGACACCCCATGTTGTGTTTAACCCCATCAATGTGTATCGTTCTCGGTTGACCGTGTAAATTACATTGGGTTTGGCATTAAACAGCGTGAAGTATCCGTTTATTTTTAAACACACACCCACACACACACAGAGGAGAGAAAGGATGTAGAAAAAATGGGCGTTCGGGGCCTATTTAAAAAGGTGTTGGGTGATTTGCTAGTTAATTATGGTGCACGGACAACTAATGAGGAATTGGATAAAATAGTCTTAATCTACATGAATCATAATGTTGATGAGTTTTAAAGTGAAGAATCGCATTTTTTCGCATAAAAATGGTGGAAACAAAAGTTGAACGATCGTTAAGAGTTTCTTGGCATACTTTTAGGTGTTTAAAAGGATGTAGTTATGTACATAAAGCCTTATTGAAAGTGTTGCCATTATGAAATGTTTAACGTTTTTTACTTGCGACTTATAGGTACTATAAGGCAAGTTATGCATTCGCAAAAAAATTGAACTCGAGATTTTGATCAAAGTTGACATTACGATGATAGCGAAGACCAAAAAAGTGGGTCTCGCAATTCTGTATGTCTGTCTGTTCGATTACAGCCGTGTGGCCGTGGCGCGATGGATGTGTGCTCGCCTGTGAACCTCATGATCACAGGTTCGATCCCTGCCGTCGTCTATGTCGTCTTTAATTCCATTAAAACCTTCTAAAAATTGTCATCAATGGGTTGCTGGTTTACTCATTACATGTTGTTTAGGCATAACACTAACAACATGTAATTGAGTTAAACTAGTATGCTCAACAAGGATGAACACGAATAAAATAATGTGAACTATAAGCGACATAAAAATAAGACACGGTATTTCTCCGCTTTAGCTCAGCCGCCATCCCTGGAGATAAAAATATCTGAGACAACTACCAACAGTCTCAGAACATCGTGCCACACATCTTTCCTATCCTTCTTTCTCTTCATTAACTTCACGCCCGCGCTGTGTTGAAACATTTAAAGGGTAATCATAATCCCTTGAGCGCGGGTAGATTATAAAAAAAAAAAAAAAAAAAAAAAACGGCTCGGCCGATTTTCTTCAAACTTGGTAGATATGGGTTTTAATTTTCTACCCCCGGATGTTTTTTGATTTGATTTTTTAAGACCAAAAATAACGGTACCTGCCATACGATTTTTTTTTCGAAATTTTATAAACATTTTTTTTTCTCAAAAACTGTTCGACAGATTTTAAAAATAAAAATACAAAGAAATTCATTTAATTAAAGCTAGGTATTGGATGAAAAAAATTTTCCGAAAAATGGTTATTGAGGGTACCCCCATGGAACCATTTTTTTTTGTTTTTGATTTTCTCAAAAACGGTACAACCGATTTTGATCATTTTTTTTGCTAAAGCTCCCCAAAAACATAAATAGAATTGTGTACTCAAATTTTCAAAAAAAAATTATTTTTTTGGACTTTAAAAAAAACTTCAAAATTATTTTTTCAACTCAATATTTCGAAAACCCCATGCTAGATTTTTTTTAAAACTTGATAAATAAAAGTTTTTTCTCAATATAATCTACAAGATGTGAGAAAAAAAAATTGATTTTACCTAAAAATAAAGGTACCTACCATACAAATGCTAAAAATTAAAAAAAAATGGTTTTCAAAAATCGTATTTTTCTCGAAAACGGCGCTTAGAATTTTGATAAATATTTTTAATTTTTACTATCTTTAATTTAATTAAAAAAATTTTAAATTAAGATATTACAGCTTGTACCTACCATAGAACCATTTTTTCTTAATGAAAATTTTTATAGAGAAGCTTCTAAAAAGTCCAAAATTTTTTCTTAAAAAGCTTTTAAAAAGTTTGTATATAAAAGCTTTTTTTTAAGAAACCACTACAACGACTTATAATTTTTGTTTTTGCATAAATTCATATTTGGATAGCATTCTGTTTTTGTCTCGTACTACTAAAAGAATTTAAAAATTCATTTTATGCTTATGAACAGTTTTTCTCTAATAACATTCGTTTTTAAAATTCCTAGTCTATTACATAGGAGCAAGTTCGTGCGACCCAGTCGTGCATTTTATTTTCTATGGCATTTAAAAGTTTGTCATGGATGACATATAAGTTTCATATAAATATGTATGTATAATCCAGGGGAGAGTTGAAGCACAAAAAAACAAGTATACGCCCCGTTAGCCCAACATTTTGTTAAACATTTCAAAGTGTGTGTGATTCTTGCAGGAGCAACAACAATCGGAGAATTGGCACGTCGCTTATGCACCAGCGATTTCCACTAATGTTTTGAACAGGGGCGTTTGTGAGTTGATGAGTGTAAGTCTCTCTAAGATGGGTAAAATCCTTTTGGAAAAGAAACTTCGACTTATTCAGCAATCCTGACCAAACAAACGGACATATACACCAACCACTAACCCATCAAACTTATATACCAGTTATGGCCAGGAGCCACATTCTTCTATGGTTTGGTAGAGGGATGATTTAAAAAGTGGGGGCAAAGGAAAGTTTCACGCCCTTGAAAAGCGTCTACCTCTCCTTTACGGGGAAATTATGTGAGGACAGACATTTCTTCCATGACTTAAAGTACCATCAGACGTTTCAGGCTATAGCTTGCTTAAGCTCATTAACGGGCTTTACTGACATAGGTTTTATTACATGGGAGTCACAATCTCTACGGTATCACAATCGATCTACATTGATCTAAGTTTGACGGTAACAAGATCAACTGTCATCCCATTAACCTCACCTAACGTACATTGACGGCATTCATTGTCTTAGATTGAGTGGACTACAAATCACCGAAAACATCACATAATGCCAATCGAGTAGTAAGTTAAAACACTGGAAAACCCCTCTATTACTAAACAAAAGATAAATCATAAATCTGGTACAAAAATTAGTGCTGCTAACAGCTTTTGTATCGATATAATACCAGTACAATCATGTTAAATGTCAAATGTCTTTTGATTTTTCAATTAACATAACTTGTGAGTTGTGATTCTTGTTTGTCAAAAATAAATAAAAAAAATCTGTTATAGTACCTAATTATTTTCAAAAATTATTAATTATCCATGTACTTGTATTTATGTATGAAAAATTCAAAACAAATTTTCTAAAATTTTGTTTTGATTTATTTTTTCAAAAAAGATTAAGGTCGATAGAAATCAGCTCCCAAATTATTTAATTTAATTACTGGTAAATGTATAAAATAAATAATTTTAAGTTTCAACATTTTTGTATCTCTCATACAATTCAAGTTTGATTGATTTTGGTTAATTTAGCTAACAAATTAACTATTCGCCAGAGCCTTCAATCTGAATTAATATACCTTAATTCACAACAAAATGAAAACTCTTACCAATTTATTAAATAAATAAAATAAACAATTTATGTTGTATTTAGTTACTTTTATACGTAGTTTTAAAGGCCTTTTTTTATATTTTAAATTTAATTGTAATTACACAAACACTTACTGCATGAAACATTGAAGGTTTCCTCCTTTACTTCAAAAAACACATATACAGGAATGGGTCAGATTTGTAAGTCAGTAAGACCCTCTTCCTTACAAGTTGTCGCGGCACCAAATTTATTTAGTAAAATACAGCTGTTACTGTTTACTTTATTCAGGCTGTGTAATGTTTTGTTTTTCTTTTTACCTTGAGTCAAAGAATCACAAAACAAAATTGTCATGAAATATAAATAGCTCAATGTTTGAGTAAGCCACTTTTATAAATAAGTTTATGAAAATTTACTCTTTAACGAGATCACTGATCATGATCCAAAAATTAATTTTTACTCTGACGAATTTTTTTTTCTTTTTTTTTCTCGATTATCTAATAGATTTTTATCATTTCTAATTTCATTATATTAGACGTGTTTTGGTGAAACTAGCTAATAACCAGCGCAGCAATCAAAAGTGAATAAAACGCTTATGCTCACTTATATATTCATTTTATCCCATTTAATTTATTTTCGAAGTTAATTGGTGATCATAGGTTTGTTCGTTGAGCCCTGAAGTCACCCTGGGGTCGCCCCAAATCGTTTTTGGAAAATCCTGAAGTCACCCTGGTGAGTAAATTCTGTGTTTTTTTGAGACCTGGGGTCGCCCTGAAGTAGATCTAGGTATTTTGCTGGGGTGAGTTCAGGTAACGATCAAACTGTCAAAAGTCATATGAGATTTCATAATATGTATTTCTTTTGTTTTCCTTTGGCGAACTGCATGTTGCATGTTATTGCTTGTGTTTGCAATTAAATGTTTGTTGTACTCATCAGATTAAACATTCAGCAACAATACAAAATTGTTTTTGTTCATTTTTAAAACTAATTTATAACAAATTTAAAGTTTTATCCGAGCACAGAATTATTTTGTCTTGTTTTTAGTTGTCAACAAAACAGTTGACAGCCCTTGGGTGTTTTTTGAAAACCGAAAACCCCAGTTTTTGTTGACAACTCTGAGGGTTTTCAGGAAAACCTGGGTCAACCCTGGGTAAAGATGAACGAACGAACCTCATGATAAATTCAATGACATTCGATGTCAAAACCAATGGCTTGTACGTAAGATTTCACATTTTTCTACAATTAAACTAAGCGCCATCTAAACTCTCAACATTTCAACAATTTGTATTCACAATTATTAATGTTCACTCTACTGAACTTACATAGTTGTATTCACTTTTGTGCAGACCTGGCTATTCACTTTTTCAAAAAAAAACACGGCTATTATGTATGTGGGTACTATACGCCAATTTCAGATGCTTTTAAACTCTTCTTAAGCTTAATTAAATTATGACATCCAGATTTATTTTAAATCATGTTTTCTTGCAACGTGATTTACCTCACGAATTCCGAACCATTTGTTGATGGAAGGTATTAAAATTGAGAATTTTATTTGGAAACATGGATTTTTTATTATATCTTTGAAAAATAAATACAAATTGAAGTACATTTTTATATTTTTTGTTTACGTTCTTACGCTTTCAGTGTAACAACAACAATTTCAATTTAATAAATTAAGTTAATTTACGAACCTGTCACAAATGTCACATGTCACATAAAAGAAAGAAATCTTGTGATATTCGGTTATGAACAGAATTCTCCATTAAATTTAAAATTCTACAGAACCATACATATTACGTATAGGGTAAAGTATATACCTTTATATACATATGAACATGAAACACTGATGACACATTATGATAAACTTTTAGCAAACAAACTTTAGCTTAGATTTATGTACATATGCTTGGATTCTTTTTGCATGACATAACTTTTGTTAAATACTGTAAACAATATGAGAGTACTTGTTTATGAACTCAAATACAATATCCTTAGCTTATTTTGTTTTTGATCTTCTTTTTTTAAATTCTCCACACACTACCTCACACTGTATTAGCACAAGTCAGGAATGTGTGAAAAAACATACCTCCATATGTACATATGTACATATTATAAAGGTGTGGAAATGAAATTATATATCACACAACATGAGACTTCATCGACGACGTGTTAATGCACAAAAATATCAACCATTGGTTGCAAAACCATCACAATTGCGCGTTTTGCTTCATGGTGAATCGAATCAAAATGTGAAAATCATTTTCTTTTCTTTTCTTGTGAAATAATGTGAAGGTGATTTAAGAATGTTCATTAGTTTTTTTGGATTTAAAATTAAGCCCCATTTAGGAACATTTCAGTTAAGCTATCAACTGTAAGAACTTATTTCTAAATGCAAAAATTGAAGTGTATACCTGCAACTGAAACTGATAGAATTCCCGTAAGTTGTCAGTTCAGTTAAACTGATGTGTTGTACGTTGCAGTTCAGTTATCATTCGAGTTGCAGTTGGCGGTGATTCTTCGAGTTCCTGTTTTTTTTCAACTTATCTTAATCCCAAAAGTACTTTAGTTACCTATTTTGTAAAAGTTTCAGGTATAATTGCACTTAGACTCAGTGTCGAAATTTAAGGCTGTGGTAAATATTCCCACTTGCTAAAAATCTGAGGGTTGCCTTCGTGAGGTGATATAATGTAGCTTCTCTCATATTAGTATTGTGTTTTTTATAACCGGCATCACTAGTTACAGTAGCTCAAACGTAAATAGTTTGACCAATCACCATGTTTGTCTTCTTCAATACCAATCTTTGCTTCATAGTATCCATATTTTGGTGATTTATTAAACCTCAAAACTATAGTTACTGCAATTAGGCTTTCATCGTTCGTTATATAATGCATATCTCCAACATATCGACTGTTCACGAGTATAATTGAAGTCCACCGGAATATCGGGCTGACGTCTATATGCACTGTTAGACTTCAGTTTAACGCAAAAATTAACTGAAAGCTCAACTGAGACTGAAATGATCTTCTTAATGGGCGTTAAATTAAATTCGAAACAAAATTTAATTAAAAAAAACAAGTATACGCAGTGTTGGCCCAAATTAAAACAAAAAAACGTTTCTCTTTCTCAGAATATGAAACTCCACCAAATTCATTTTATACTCCCATTCGATGATTTGGCGAGCAAGTTACTACATTTTATGTCTTTAACTCGAAGATATTTGATAAATAAGTTGTACAATTTTCTTTCCAGTTGTCAATATGTGTACATGTACATACTCGTAGTTTGTTTTAAAGACTCCACTTCGGAGCACTTCAACTTCTTGTTTTTTTTTTTTGAAAACTGAAAAGATGTTTCTAGCGTCTCGTTGGACTTTTGGCTTGGTTTAAAGTCATAGTTTTATTGTATCTTTGTAGATAAAAGAACGTTGGACTGTCATGCAGAAGGTCTTGGGTTCGATTCTCAGCCGCTGCAACCAAGTTTTTCAGGGGCTTACTGACTCCTGCGAGGAATTGATGAATTCTCTAGAGTATCTTTGTCTTGTCATTAAAAAGTGCCTTTTGGAATCGGCAGAAGATTGTAGGTCGCCTCCATTCCTGGTAACACGCACACAGGTCGAGAGTTGTAAGTCACCAAGACCTGTTGAACCACAATTTAATTTAAATAAAAGAACCCCTAAAGTTTATAATAACCGTTGAAAGCTGGGGAAAGAATGTGTACTTACTTGTCAAATTCCTAAAGGCAAATTTAAAAATCTGCAGTGTCCCAAATTGCAGTCGAATCTTTTTTCTTGAGCAAATGTTAAGATTGTTTTGCGCAAGCCACTTGCATTTGCGTATTGTGTTCTTATCTGCTTTTCATGAGTTTTGCTTTGAAAACCTTGACTTTAGGAATATGGCCACTGTTTAAGCTCAAAGAAGCTATTTCATCTTTCATTTATTTATTAGATCAACAGCTCTACCACTATCACATCCTACTTTATTCTCAAACTTTGTATTTTAAAAGATCGACATCATGCGGAAATCCCGCAGACAAGAATTTGCAAACAGAAGAACCAAGACCCATGCGACCTTGGGTCACAAACGAACTGTAGCCAAACTCGAATTTCGGTTTATCGAAGATTTTCGCCCAATGGCAATTATATTCCTCAATTTTATAAAGCAGGTTGAATACGTTACATCTCAAAATAATTCTATGGGCATCTAATTAATAAGAAAACAAAAGCCCACTCGAAATAGCTAAGTGGTCGAAAACTTTAAATATGAGACTTAAGATTAAATAACCTTACCTGCAATTCATCGATTTTACTATAAATTCCCATGATGATTTTTATTTTTAAATTTTCTCGCTAGGCATGATTTTTACAAATGACTTTCTGCTTTCCAAATGTATAATGCATATTGATAGATATTGAATTAATAAAACAAATGTAGTATGGGAAGCCAATGCTGACCAAAAATTCTTGCACAACAGGGCCCGTATTACGAATTACGATTATCGTTCAAAATCCCTCGTTATCGTTAAGTTGCGATTACGTTTTACGATACTCGTTTTTTAAAAACGATAATCGTTTTCTCTTACGACTGCTTTTGGCACTCGTATTTCATTGTTTTGACACATGACTTTTGTAGCAGCTGCAACATATTTATTACGTTTGGTGTTTGAGTTTGGTTTTTCTGGTTGATAAATAAAAATGTAAGTAAAATAAAATAATACATAAATAAAAGTGTTGAATAAAAGTTTAATGATAGGCCATCAACACAAACGACACAAATAAATGCACTTGTTGCTTTTATGGAAAAGCATCCAGACATTGCTAAAAACTACATGCCAAACAGCCAAGCCAAAGCCAAGTCCAAAATTTTGTGGAACAATTTGTCAACAAAACTCAATTCACTTGGCCCTCCAGAAAAGACCGTCGATGGAAGAAAAAATGTAAGTTCTTTATAGTTAGATTAATCTTTTTAATGCATCCTTAATTTTGTTTTTCTTGATATCAAGGTATGGAAAGATTATAAGTATAACGTGAAAAGAAAAATGCGAGATAATAAATTGCATTCCAGCGGCACAGGAGGCGGACCAAATAAACAAAAGCCTTTTTCAGACAACGAAAAAGCTGTAATAGCGATCCTTGATCTGAACGAAGCGGTCTCAGGCAACACATTAGGAATGCATTTCGGCGATCCTTCTCGCTTCCAAAAGGTCCAAGAGGAACAAATGTCTTATGACATTGTTGATGTCATTATAGATGACTTGGAAAATGTTAATAATGCTCAACAAACTAATAATGAAAATGTTAATTCTGCAGAACCAATCAACAAGGAAAATGTGGAGAATACATCAAGTCTACCAAAGCCAAAGAAAAAAAACAGGAGCAATTTACTGGAAAAACATGTTGAAATGCAGGCTGATGTACTTGTTATGTTGAATGAAAAGCTTTACTTTTATTTATAAGTTGTGTTTTATTTGATCTCTTATGGTGGCCGCTATGTTAGAGTATTGATTTTGAATACTTGCAGTCGTATCTCCTTCTTGTATCACCTCGGGATTTTCCGTAATTAAATCTTCAGGGACATTGAATTTTAAGCAAATGTTATGAAGAGCAGCACAAATATTTGTTATTTGGATTGCGCGTTCTGGTGGTGGTGGATCTGATGCATCCCTCAGTAATCTCCTTGAAATTGAATTGTTCCGGTTTTCCGAATCTTCGGAATCATCGTCACTACTCAAAAAAAAATCACAATGGAAAAACATTTTACTTAAATTTAGAAATCAATTGCACTTTCTTCACTTTTTTAATTTAGTTGTACTATTTTTGACAGAAATATTGAAAGAATGAAGTTGGATGCGCTTAAAAATAATAGATTTTTTGATTTTATCTGGCAATATTTTGATGCATCCATTATCGTAAACCATAATCGGTCTGTGTCATGACTATCGTTTTCTAGGGTATCGTTTTTTTGCCTTTCGTTTCGTAATTTGTAATACGGGCCCTGTTGACGCTTTGCTGTTATTTTATTCTCAATTCGGACATCCATTTTTGGTAGGTAGGTAGGTCTTCAGTGCAAATCAATGTACTACTTACTTTTGCCTTTCAATTCTTATACACTTCTTTGTCGAATTACAACGCCAAATAAGCTTCTATCTTAATGGGTTTCATTATTATCACCTATTACCTTATTTTTAACCAAAAAACAAACATTTTGATTGTAAGATGCATTCAAATAAACCAAAATAAAAAACCAGAATATGACCTCACGAAGCATATTTACAAGTAGAAAAAGAACTCAATTCGTATTTAAGTATAAAAAATAGTTTTGGATTTATTTTTGTTCTAAATATTAATATCAAAATGTTATATCTTAAAAAAAATGTCTTTTCAGTTACTTTTTGCACCTACTTATCCCGATCTATTTGGACTATGGGACACGTCTCCTCATCTTAACCATTACAATTCTAACTTAAGTGCTAAAGGCGAGAATACGTTGTTCGTTCTTAAGTCTATCAAGCGAGTATACATTTCGAGTTATAAAATTAAAAAAGAAAACCCTAAGCAGTTTGCGAGATGCTGAGAGGGTTAGCTGCAATTTCCTGACTTAAATTATTAATTTTTGTTGAATTCGAGGTATCATCTTTGTTTGTGGTTGTTGTTGCTGATTCTTCTGTGTGCATCTTCTTGATGTGTTTCTGCAGAGTGCATTTGGCTGAGTATTCCTTTGAACAGATGGTACACTTAAATGACTTGTTCTTCTTTGAAGACTTCTTGACTTTGGCTTGGCAATCATCTTCGTCCTGCGACGGATCCTGTGATTGACTCGTATTCATATGCCTCTTTTGAATGTGTTGTCGGACATGAACCTTCGCCGAATAACCCCGATTGCAGATCTCACATTTGTATGCCTTTTCGCCGGTATGTGTCCTATGATGAACCTTCCTGTCGATGTTTCTCCTGAATTTCTTATCACAGAAGTCGCACTTGAATGGTTTGTTGGGCTCATGCATTCGCCGATGCATGATAAGATTCTGATTGGCACGGAATGAACTATTGCAGATCTCGCACTTGAACGGCCGTTCGTCGGAATGAATGCGCAGGTGAGTCTTGAGATCGCTACTGCGAACAAATGCCTTGCCGCACTCTTTGCAGCTGTAGCGCTTGTCTCCATTGTGATGACGCTGATGCAGGGCATAGTCCTGCCTTGTGGCACATCCCAGTCCACACAAATCGCATTTGAAAGCCTTCACATCTCGATGGCGCATCTGGTGTTCAGCCAATCGGAGCTTGATGCGGAAACGTTTGCCACATTCAAGGCATTTGTGCGGCTTCTCTCCGGTATGTATTCGAATATGCTCCAACATTCTTGAGAGTTTCTTGAATTGTCTGGGGCACTTTCGGCAGCAATGGTTGGCATCGACGGAGCCACGCTCAAAGTATTCTTCATCATTTGCGGGAATCTCCTCAGAGAAACAACTTTCATCAGACAAGTCATCGCTATCTTTGGATGATATTCGTTCGCTCCGAGATTCGTTGAGGACCTTCTTCCTCTTGGACGTTGCAGTAGGTGGAGCTTCTGCTTCCTTTGCAGGGATGATATCCTCATTGCCGATGGTCGGAATAGCAACCATGGGAAGTGAGCTTTCGTTTGTAGTTGGACGTCGCTTGACTGCAACAAGAACCTCCTCGGGTTCTTCTTTGATTTCTAAGGGTTGTGAAACAATAATACTGCGATTAGCTTCATTGTCTTCTTCAAATATTTTATGACACTCATGCAAGTGTGAAGCAAACAGCTCCATATTGGCAAATTTTCCTTCACAGAAGCCACAAATCAGGAACAGCTTCTTGTGATTCATGACGAATATATTACCACAGCTCTCGATGTTGTTCTCGAATTCCAGCATAGCTTTTTCTTCTTCCAGAGCCTGTTCGTCTTCGACTTTTATGGGAACATGTTTCAACAACACATCCGAAGGGGTAGGTAAGGATTCCTCATCATTCTCCGCAGTTGAACCTTCCCCAACAAAACGAATTTGAAACCCACCCTTCACAATCAACCCTGTGGATGCCGAGGACAACGATGATGACGCCGTCGTCGCAGCATCTGAGTCACTATCATCTGTCGGGGGTGCGTTCGCCGCCTGGTTCCTCGTTTTCTCATAGTTTGTATAGAAAATCTTGTGGCAGTCATTGAGATGTTTGGCAAACTGTAACATATTCGCATACTTACTATCGCAGAAGCCACAAATCAGGAATAACTTGCGCCGACTGTATATGAATACATTACCGCAACTCTCTATCAAATCGTCCAGTTCCAGATTTCCAGTTGTCGTCGTTACTGAGGACGTTCTGCTTACGATTCGGGCAGCTGATTCTCCTTCTGTCGATGTTGATGATGACGCCCTCCAAACGGCCGAGCATTCATTGGAGTTGGAATACTCATCGTCATTGAAGTTCTCTAGCTTGATAGGCACATGCTCCAATACAGTATTTATCATCATTGCCCGAGTGCTTGTTTATTAACTCGTCTGGTTTATTGGGAACGAATTCAAATAGTTTATCAATGTGCCCCCTTCGGGTGCTCCTCTTTAATCAACAAAAAAAAAAACATAAAACAAAAATAATGAAAAGAATAAAAACTGAGAACTGAGAATTGAGAAAACTGCGTGCGCACAACGCCAACAAAGGAAACACACTCTGCTAAAATTGAGAAAAATCACTCGACAAGACGAGACAGACGCTTCGTGCGATCGAGTGGCATTTTATTTGTTATGCCAGTAAATGGAAAACCCACTCATTTTGAAGAGTTGTCTCGTTTACTTTAGAATAATTCTTTTTCATTCTTTCAATCATCAACTGGTGGTGCTTTTTCTTTTCCTTTTGCAGATTGAGGGTAGATAGAGATAGGTTATTAGTCATTGCTATCAAGCTCAGAGGACTTGTTGTTGTTTTGTTCTTTTTTGTTGCGAAATTCGCTTTTATTTGCCGGTAAATTCAAAATTCAAATTATATGCTTGCGATGAACAAGAATGGCGATGGAGTTGAAATCGAGTCGAAGTGAAAACAAAAAGTGGATGATGTGAGTAGATTTGACCCAGAATTTGACTTTGAAGAAAAAAACACAACACACACACAAGAGAAATTGGGCACATGGGTGAATCTTTTATTTAATATTTTTGGCATGAGTTGAGTTTTGAGTGGTAGTTTGAAGAGAAGACAGATGTTAACAAACATTCCTTCTCTAGAGCTAAGGAGGAGGGATGTTGTAGTTGATCATATAAGTTGGATCTGCGAAGGGGGGACTTTTTTTTGTAGGTACTTGCAAAGGACATTTATGATACATCCGAATTTTATTTGAATAGGTCGATTGGAAATCTGCAATTTAATAGGGTCGTCCTCTTTTGTTTGTTTATTATCTTTACTAACCTTATATTAATTTTTGGGAGGCAGGTATACATTATGTACATAATGTATAGGTATTGCTTATGTAAGAAATCATATTTTTTATTTATGTGCATACGTTACGTACATACAAAGGGTGGGCCAAATGCAAGATTTTTTTTTTAAAAATGCAATAAAATGAACAAAATCAAATTTTTTCCATGTACCTATTATGGCTTTTTTAGTAAAGAATTTAAAATAAATAATAAACTTAAGTGATTCGATCTTTGGAATGTCTTGTACATAGAAAATGAGCATTCTACGTCAACTGATGTAAGCAATGCATTTTTAAATGAACAAATCTCAGGTGAACTGTAATTTTCAAAAAAGTTTCCATTTTCATCTTCGGCGTTCAATGTAAGATCCTAGTTATAGCTATTATTGAAAACCATTATTGAAAATTTTGTTTTCACTTTTTGGGGTAGGTACTTAAACTGTGAATATTGAGAATGTTTGTTATAGAAATGGAGCTAATCAATCATATATTTTACTTTTGCAAATAAAAATAAAATAAGTTAAATATGTATTTCTCATAAAACTACTTTTAATTTTTCAATGATGAAAATCGTTTTCAATGAACACCTGATTTTCGTTCCAACAAAGTGAAGCGCAATTATGGTTTCAATGATTTTTGTTCGATTCTCTTTCTATTCTCATGTGTCAGTTTTTTTTTTTTTTTTAATGATCAATTCTAACCTCAAATACATAAAATTGGTTGTTATCAGTCACTAACAGGATCTTTTACTAGAACCAATTTTTCAATGATTGCTATAACTGGTTTGTCAAAAAATGAAGTCAGCATTCCACTGATTTGTTCCAATTACTACGTTTATATGCAGTATCGAAAGATCGAGTTGGATTAGGGTCGGATTTTCGACCCAGGTTTTTCGTCATTTTAGTTGAGAGCTCGATTTGGAGTTGAGTTGAAATGGTGTTGAGCGATTCTGAAACCTTTTGTTAAGCCAACTCCTCGACCCAAGTTTTTCGTCTCATATTTCGACTCGACACCGCTGAGCGAGTGAGATCGAGTCGAACGAAGCTCATTTTAACACAATACCCGTTTACAAAGGGTCGAAGAGAGCTTCAAGCTCGCTTCAATACCTCATATAAACGTAGTAAATGATGCATTTCAATTATAGCTATAACTGGCCCCTAAGGCTCGTATTCACCGAGCGCTCCTAAACGGCTCTTAACTTTACGAGGCTCTTAACTTGAAATTTCTGTGGGGTATTCACCAACCACTCGCAAGTGTTTTTCGAAGTTCGAAAATGAGAGCCACTCTCTCTTGTTCAGGCATACCCAAACTGTGAAATGTTGTGTAATGTTGGTCTTGACAGCAAATGGATACTCTTTTACTTGGCGTTGCTCACATGGATTCGAGTCAAAGAGCGCTCGTAGATCTTCACTAATATTGCTTGGTGAATAGGTTTATGAGCTTCTTAAGTTATGAGCGCTCGGTGAATACCGGCCTAAATGCCTTGCACATATTGGAATTGGAATCTGAATCTGAAAAGCTGCTCCCTGATGAGGAAATTCCACAAATGTCAATTCGCAGTGATTGCATTTGAAAAAAGTTTAAAGGTGCCTGCGCACTATATTCAAACCCATGTTTTTCATTTTTTTTTAATTTTGAAAATATACATTTATTTTAAAAATAGGTATGTATATGCATTTTTAGTAAAATAGGCCAAAATATGCGCTATTGATTGAATACCAGTTTAAACGAAATTTCATGATTCGTAAAGAAAATGACGTGCCTTTCTTCTAATGGTGGATTTACATGTATCTGCATTTCATTTCTGCAAAAAAAGGGATGCCAAATACAGAATTCATATTTGTTACATAAAGTGAAAAAGAGCAAAATGCAGAAGAATTTCATTTCTGCTTTATAGGAAACTCGAGAAATGCAGAAGTCAAGATTATAGTAAAGACGAAACATGTTCATCTTTATTATAGCAGCTTCGTCTGAGTTTTGTAAATTTGCGATATTTTCACATTTTTATATAATTTTTGTTGACGAACGCATGATATGATAAAAAAACATTAAATCTAAATGGAAGAAAATGGAGGTGAGTTAAATTTGCATTGCATAGTTTCGTATTAACAGGCCAACAAGCTATAGCAGTTTATAGGAAGTAAAAAAAGAGTTACCACCTATGTATTCTCTCCCACTTTCGGGTTTAAAAATACATCTGCCTCTATCTAGTTTTCTGCATTTTGCAGATGCAGAAACATGTAAATCCACTTTAAAGATGAGCTTTAACTACTTTCTCTAGCAATTTGTTAAATTTAAAATCACCAATTAGGTATTTTATTTTTTTAGAATCGTGTTAACTTCACATGAAGTTTACTGTTTACTTTTTTTTCGCACGAACTGTAATTGTTTTAGGTGTGTTCAGAAGCAATTTATTAAGATAATTGATTTGGTACGATACTAGTTAGAAAATGCTTAAAATTAAGAAAGAGTTAGTAAACCATTTTAAAGTTAGAAAATTGTTAAGTAGTATTATACTAATATCCTAACAATAGACTGTCTAAAATTTTGCGCCAAAATGTTTTGGCAATAATTTTATAGCTATCTTGAAAACAATACGAGCCCTCAATTAAATTAAGAAGTGACGAAATTCGTTTAACTTTTTTTCATTTACACTCACTGGCTCCGCACACACCATAATGCATTCCCCTTATTTATTTTCTGTTTTCATTTTTTGTAGGTTAGGTAGGTAGATTCCATCTGCCTTTAATTTTAATCGATGACAGTGACTGAGTGAGTGCAATTTTGTGCATTCATTTTATAAGTATATAGTTAAACATATCCCAGGTAAAGGGTAGTCCTTTCTTATTCTTCTTCACTTTTCGATTAAAGTACCCAAAATAAATTCAAGGACCTTACACACTTGGTTGTCCTCTGGGTATTTTCATTAAGGTAGGTAGGTACCTACCTACCTATTTACATTAAGTATTTAGGTGCAGGTAAACATATTTATGTATGAATAAAATTCTGGAGATGAAGTTGAGTTAAATGGATATGTCGAAATATAAATCAACCCTTAAATGAATGCACATCTATTAATGGCCGTTTGCAAATATTCAGTCTTTACAAAAAAGAGATAGGTTTTGAGTGATTAATCCACCCGTTTGGAGTTATAGGTACACATTGAATCGCTTTTATTAAAAAAGGGGTGGATGAACATGTATCAAATATAAAATATAATTTTTTTCGTTATTCATATTTATAACTTGTCAAAGATTTTTTAAATCAATGAAAACCAAGTTTGGGGAGAGTACGATAACTTGGCCGCCAAGATTTGATAACGGGTTTTTGTAGGGGGGTCAAAAACAAGCACTTTTTACTATGGGAGGGGGGGGGGGTCTATCTCCCCCGTTTAGGAGGTAGGGGCACTTTTAGAAAAAATGGTTTAAATTGAAAAAAAAAATATTAAAAAACAACGGCAACACCTACAATAAAGTGCTATACTGCGTTTGAAAGCCAGAAGATTGTTCTATAATCCTGCATTTAAATTAAATTACTCATATCAATAGTTTTTGAGAAATTCGCATTTAAAGTCCAAATTTTGATGAAAAAACGGGAAAAAAAAATGTTTAGACCGGTTGTTTTCAAAATTGTGAAATAAAATTGTAAATTAGCTGATATGTGTTTCATGTATCTATCAGTTCTTAATCGAACACAAAAAACCGCATGCTTCTATGTCTTCTCGTTTTTGAGAAAACCTCCGTTTAAGAGGTAGGGGCACTTTTAGAAAAAAAACTGGTTTAAATTGAAAAAAAATATTAAAAAACAACGGAAATACCTACAATAAAGTGTTATACTGCGTTTGAAAGCCAAAAGATTGTTCTATAATCCTGCATTTAAATTAAATTACTCATATCAATTGTTTTTGAGAAATTTACATTTAAAGTCCAAATTTTGATAAAATAACGTGAAAAAAAAAGTTTAGACCGATTGTTTTCAAAATTTTGAAATGAAATTGTAAATTAGCTTATATGTGATCCATGTATCTATCAGTTCTTAATCGAACACAAAAAACCGCATGGTTTTATGTCCTCTAGTTTTTGAGAAAATCGAAAATTACCAAAACTACTTTTTTTGATTTTTGGTGGTGACGGTGATTCCATTTTAAGGATTAATGTTAATAAACATAATGAATCTTTGTTAGTTCAGTACCGCAATTCATTTAGCGTTACCCAGAATGCACCATGAGGAGGTAGAATTGCATCTGGGTCAGTTATTTTATCAGTTAGTCAGGAGTTAGTCAGTCATAGTTAGTTAAAAATGGTCAAAATGTATTAAAAAGGTGTGTAAGTCTCGTCAATAAAGCCATCGTCCGTACTATAACTGTCGAGTTCGTTGAGTTACTCTTTTATGGTGGGAAGCCGAGGATGTTTTGGTGGTAAAACACTTTCTAAATTTTCGCTCTGAAGGGTGGGAGGATCGATGTCTTTTAACTGTAAACCCTCACATACAATCACCATCGGTATAACAAGTGTAAACTTTTTTTACATCTGATAAGAAATCTATTATTTGAGAACCCCAGTCGTCCTTATATTTCCTTTCTAGGCAGTATTTTCGATAGAAAAATAGTGCCATGTATTGGTGAACATGGTCAGAAGTTTGGTTTGGTTTTCAAGATCGTTTATTGTATTTTATATGTATTTAGTGGACATTGGATAAATAGAATAAATTTGAATTTTTTTAAATACAGATTCTGTGAATGCAAAAGAAACTTTGCATGCACCCAACCTCGCACCTACCCCAAATCCTATAGTGTGCCCAAGCAGGGGGGTTGCAGGGGGCAGCATGCCCCCCCATACATACTTTACTGTTTATATATTGTGATGTTGGAAGCTAGCACTGATTTATTTATGTAAGGAAGCAAAAAATATCAAACATTTTGCAGGAAAGTAGTTTTAGTTATTTTCGATTTTCTCAAAAACCAGAAGACATAGAACCATGCGGTTTTTTGTGTTCGATTAAGAACTGATAGATACATGGAACACATATAAGCTAACTTACAATTTCATTTTACAATTTTGAAAACAATCGGTCTAAACTTTTTTTTTCACGTTATTTTATCAAATTTTATCAAAATTTGTACTTTAAATGCGAATTTCTCAAAAACCTTTGACATGAGTAATTTAATTTAAATGCAGGATTATAGAAAAATCTTCTGGCTTTCAAACGCAGTATAGCACTTTATTGTAAGTGTTGCCGTTGTTTTTTAATATTTTTTTTTTTAAATTTAAACCATTTTTTTTTTAAAAGTGCCCCTACCTCCTAAACCGGGGGAGATAGACCCCCCCCTCCCATAGTAAAAAGTGCTTATTTTTGACCCCTCTACAAAAATCCGTCATCAAATCTTGGCGGCCAAGTTATCGTACTCGTGCCCCAAGTTTGATAATAGAACGATTTTTAAACTTTGTTTGCATAAATTCATACTTTTCCGGAAATCAAAATCAACGGCAATTTCATGCATTTGAACATTTTTATCTCAGTATTTATAAAATGTATTTTGAATTCCAAAGTACTTTTACATAAGAGCAAGCTCGTGCGATAGTCGTGCATTTTATTTTAAAGAGTGCATATAGTTTTCCATATGTGTAGTGAAAAGTTAAAATTAATGAATCGTCAAAAGGACGATTTTGTCAATGTTTGCTTTCCTCTAAATACGAATATGTTATTTATTAAACTTATGCAACGTTGATTAGAGGCATTATAAACTAAGGCTGGTATTCAGAGAGCGCTCATAACTTAAGAAGCTCATAAATAAACCTATTCACCAAGCAATATTAGTGAAGATCTAAGAGCGCTCTCTTCGAAAGTTTGTTCGCTTAGACGTGTGCCACCGCCACGCACGCATTTAACTCGAATCCATGTGAGCAATGCCAAGTAGAAGAGTATCCATTTGCCGTCAAGACCAACATTCCACAACATTTCACAGTTTGGGTATGCCTGAACAAGAGAGAGTGGCTCTCATTTTCGAACTTCGAAAAACACTTGTGAGTGGTTGGTGAATGAATACCCCAAAGAAATTTAGGTTCGTATTCACCGAGCGCTCCTTAACGGCTCTTAACTTTACGAGGCTCTTAACTTGAAATTTCTGTGCGGTATTCACCAACCACTCGCAAGTGTTTTTCGAAGTTCGAAAATGAGAGCCACTCTCTCTTGTTCAGGCATACCCAAACTGTGTAATGTTGGTCTTGACAGCAAATGGATACTCTTCTAAAGGGTTTTCCAATAAGAGGTGTTATTTTGATATTCAAAGAAAAATGGCATTTTTGGAGATAAATGATCGGATGTTTATTTCATTATAAAGAAGAAGGTATGCCGTTAATAATGGAACACAACATCAGCCAAATGGCTGCCAAGACCACGCTTACAGGACCATATCCTTTTCATGAAATTTTCCATAACCAAATCGCAAAGTGGCTGCCCTATGTCCTCGATAGCCTCACGAATTTCATCTTTGAGGTCTTGAATCGACGCTGGGCTGTTGGCGTAGACCTTATCTTTCACGTGGCCCCAAAGGAAGAAGTCGCAAGGTGTTAAATCACAAGATCTCGGTGGCCAAATGTGGTCACCTCTTCGAGAGATAACACGGTCCGGAAACTTTTCCCGTAAAAGATCGATGGTTTCATTGCTTGTGTGGCACGTAGCGCCGTCTTGTTGAAAGTAAACGTTGTTCAGATCAATACCATCCAATTCAGGCCATAAAAAATCATTAATCATCTCTCGATAGCGCAATCCATTGACTGTAACTGTTGCTCCAGCCTCATTTTCGAAAAAGTAAGGTCCAATGACCCCGCGGGACCATAAACCGCACCAAACAGTCACGCGTTGAGGATGGAGAGGCTTTTCAACAATAACTCTTGGGTTTTCCGAGCCCCAGATGCGACAGTTTTGCTTGTTGACGTAGCCTCCGAGGTGGAAATGGGCCTCATCAGTCAAGATGATTTTTCGATGAAATTCCGGATCATTTTCATGCATTTCAAGGACCCAATCAGCAAAGACACACACACGGCCATTTGGCTGATGTTGTGTTCCATTATTAACGGCATACCTTCCTCTTTATAATGAAATAAACATCCGATCATTTATCTCCAAAAATGCAATTTTTCTTTGAATATCAAAATAACACCTCTTATTGGAAAACCCTTTACTTGGCATTGCTCACATGGATTCGAGTCAAATGCGTGCGTGGCACACGCAAAAGCGAACAAATTTTCGAAGAGAGCGCTCGTAAGTTAGGAGTGGTCGGGACGCACTCCTAACTTTTAAGAGCGCTCGTAGATCTTCACTAATATTGCTTGGTGAATACGTTTATGAGCTTCTTAAGTTATGAGCGCTCGGTGAATACCGGCCTTAAAGTTAAGAGCCTCGTAAAGTTAAGAGCCGTTTAAGAGCGCTCGGTGAATACCAGCCTTAATGCGTTTGGAACTTAAATAGTATCTTTAGTATAAGGATTTTTAAGAATTTAACTGTTATTTTCACTTTGACATCACATTAAAATATTGCGATTATCAAAATAAAAATGTTTTTTTCTTATTATTGAAAATAAAACTTTATGATATTTATATTTATTAAAACTAAAATTTTATATTTTATTAAAAAAAATGAAATTAAAAATTGTTTAGAATTAAATATATACAGGTTTTTTATAATACAAACTCTTTATAGGTACTACCGAAATAAAAATCAGCCAAGTAGCAGACTTAAGCTAAGTGTATACGATTGGTAGATCTTACAATATTGACAGATCTGTCTTACAATTGATTTTCAGAAAATTTGTCTGACAATTAATTTTAAAGTGCTTTGCACATGAGACACGAACTGCGAATTGCGAATGGTCGCAAATTTTGACAGTTCGTTCATATGAGTTTGTGGAATGCGTTCACTAGTTGTGGATTGCGAATTTACATTTGACAGTTCGCAGAAGATACTTTAATATTAAAATACAAAACATTTCAATTTATAATTATTTTATGCAGTGTTTTCCTTTTAAATAGTCGTAAAATTAAAACAAAACAAAAATTGATATAAGCTAAAAATTGTTTTAAAGGATCAATTGCAAGACGGTATATTGTCAGGTATTTGATAACCGTGTAGACACACAATTTACTGTCAGGCCTGCCAATTTTTATCGTTGTCTGACAATAAAGAATTGTTAGATGTACTCTTTTTTAGCATTTTTTCATTGTCAGATAATTTTCGGAGAATTTGAACGTTGATTTGAGGATAATGTGGATAGTGAGGTTAATTCTTTAAATTTTATTTAACAATTTATTGTACTTATTGCATTTATTTAATAGAAATATTGAAAGACAGGAAGTAAAAATACTACTAGCAAGCAACCGATGCAACATTTCGGCCTATTTTGTCATCAAAAAATAAAAAAAGAAAGTTGTAGGTGAAATACGACAAAACCTTGAAATTTTTCCAAGACATGGAGGTGCGACGCAGTATATGGGATGCTGGATGCCGCGACTATAAGTTGCCAAAAGAAATTTTATGACAAGAAGTCGCAGAGGCTATAGGTACCTAGATAATGAGCAAGGGGCAAATGAAGCAGTTTCCATAACCAACAAAAAATGAAAATTGCCTAGTTGTGTGTGTACACGGTTGGTAGAAAATCTACCAATCTCTTACAACCAATTGACGCACCCGTCTAAAATGGTTACTTGGAATAACGATAAAGCTACATATAATACCTACCCATCTTTCCTACTTTACCAGAAGAAAATTGAACAGATTATTGAGTGAAAATGATCTACTGAACCAAATTTATTCAGGGCGTTCATATTCCCAGCGCAAAACGTATTTTAAAAAAGAATTCTTACACCTACCTATTTTCTCGTCAGAAAAAGCATAAACCAAAAAAGAATGTTCTTTAAGTTAATTAAAAATAAGAGTACCTATGAGTTTTCTTAAAAAGTTTGTGTACCTGCATTTCTGCATAATGCACCTTTACCTACCTGTTTTCATACTTCTCCTTCTACATCTACTGCAAAAACAAAAGACGTTTGCTCATTTTGTTAAAGATAAACAAATTCCTAGAATGCAGGTGGCATGGCGATGAGTTGAAGTTGAAACAGAAGGAAAGAAAATGTCCCACAACAGTAAACAAAAACATTATTTTTTCTCATTCGGTTTCATTCTTTTATCTTTTGTGTTGTTAGTTTATATATACATACATACTTGTAGTAGGTAATGGATGCATGTGCTTTTTGTTTTGCATTTTGTTTAGTTTGCCGGTGCCGGTTTTTTTTCATTTTGTTTTGAATTTGTTATTCGTTAAATTTTAAATGATCTTGAATTAGTTACTATATACATACATACATAGTCAACAATCTAATAGAATAAAGTGAGAAAACATCTGAGAACTTATGCATTTGACTATTTCTGTTACTTTCTAGCATACAAGAATGACAAAACCAAGAAATTGCCAATTTGCGACTATGCCTTCACCGAAAAATCTAAACAAAAAATCTCATTCTTCGTGGTTTTTTTTTGTTGTGTATGAAATGTAGGCAAATAGCTAGATTTTGGCTGAGCGCTTTCTTGAGTGTAAATTTTGTATCAAAGTTCTCAATCTCAAGACTCCACACAATCAACAACCAGAGTATAAACATTGCAAAAGTGTTGGTGAACATATTTCTGAAATGACAAAGTCGAACAAAGTAAAAACTTTATTTTGTTACTCATACGCCCCTCTGAATCGAATTAAAATGATTTTTTTTTAACTGATGATGAAATTATTTGGAAGGTCAATGATCTTTAAGAGATGGTCGTTAGTTAGGTATTAAAAGCCAAGAAGAAGATTCTAGGTTTAAAATTATTGTCATGGAAGACAGAGTAGTGATGTAGTAAAGTACACTAAAGTACCTATTTGAATTTAAAAGCTTAATGACATGTTTTATTTTTAATATTTCTAGGTACATAATGTACATACATAATTATTAAATCGTTATTTCTTTTCTACTGAGTATACTGACATGGTTGCCAGTTTGGGCTATCTATCGCAAATACTGTCATAATTTTTCTAAACTTACGACAAGAATTTGAAAAAAAGTACCTAGTAATTTTTATTTTTTGGTTTTTAATATAGGTATCTTATGTACCTATAAATATTTTCTTTTGTTTTGCATAAATTCTAAAATGAAGATTTAAGGCTTTTAAATGAGATTGAGGTAGTTTTTCAGCAGCGATTTCTAGCTACAAAATTTTTTTGGACTTTTTAAACGCTGATTCACAGAGAAACGTAGAATAGTTTTTATAATGTAGACAGTATTTCATGTCAATAATTATTACTGGGAATACCTACCTATAAAGAGTTTTTCAATAAGGGCGTGTAGATGTAGAAATGGAACAAATCAAGCTGTGTGTAAGTAGAGTCAAATCGCATGATCTTGATGGCCAATCCACGTAACCTCTACAAGAGATAACTTACCCTCAAATCATTCATGCAGAATTTCAATGGTGGCGCCCGCTTTATGGCACGTAGCGTCATCCTCCTGGAACCACATTTCGTTTAGGTCGATATCATTCAATTTGGGCCATAAGAAATTGGTGATCATCGTTTTGTAGTGCACGCCATTGACGGTAACACCAAACGGTAACTTTTTGAGGATGCATTGTCACCTGGTGTCGTTCCATATTTTTAATTTTAATTTTTTGTTATTATTGAATATATTTTTTGAATTTTATTTTTGTTTTGTATTGAAATGTTCTTAAATTCTTATAGGGTCACCCCACCCAATTAATATATTTTGGTCTTGTTGAGCTAATTTAAGTGGCATTCAACTCTATTTTTTATTAAATAAATAGTGAATGTCATCAACCTTTCTTATAGTTTTTAGCAAATGAATTGTTTCATTTTTAATATATGATTTGATGTTTAATAATTTTTACTAGAAATAAACATACACACATACATAAAAAAGGCGCCTCGTCGCAAAAGATGATCTTTTTGGCCAATATAAGGCGTCTGAACTTGAATTACTGATCTTGTATGCGTTGCATTAACGTATAAATGTACGGTATTCTCAAATTTAGCCACCAAACGTTGAAGAATTGACTGTGAAGAAATACCATGTCTACTGTTAAAGTTTACACAAACGAACACTTATTTTAGTAATAAAGTTTTATCATTTGGACGTGCTGTTCAATCCTGTAACTTGCCATGGTAATTTAGCATCAGTAATTGAATACAAAATAACAGATGTCGCCAAAACAACATGGTCGCCAAAGTAAAGGGGTGTCTAATTTTGGGACTTGACTTGAACTTTCACTGTGAACGCACCCTAAAACCAATGATCAAACTGTCAATGTCAGAAGTTCACGTTCACGAATAATTAAAAAATTTTCGCCCACTAAAAGGATTATGATTACCATTAAAATATTTGAGCACAGTGCGAGCATTTCAAGAAAGTAAGAGTATGGCCCTTATTGCCAGTGTCGTTTGTTAATCGATCGACGACTTTTGTCGAAAATCGATCATCGAAAAATTAAGATATCTGAAATTATTCTTGTATAAGATATCATAAGCTGTGTTTTTATACGTGGTTACAACAACATTAAGTTATCTAAATAGCTTTGGATACAAATTTTAACGCATCAAACGTTTTGGCACTATCGACTTTTATCGAATCGAACGTTAACGACACTCACAATAAGGCCTTATATTTAAAAGGAGATACCTATGCCCATTGGTTTTCAATATCTGAATATCGTAATGGGAGACAAGAGTCGGGTAAAGCATTCCACATTCGTGTAGATATACATATTTATTTTTCTCTATAGATTTGACGGATACTGCAGTGGTCGAAATGATCTCGTTCGATCACTGCCGATAAACACAAAATCTGAATATAAATCTTTCGGAATGGAAAATATTTTTATCTAGATGATCGATGTCAGATTTGGTGGGCTCCCAATTGCAAAATCTGACAATTTTTTTTTGGAAAACCACCGACTTCTTTTTTAGCAAAAATATGTAAAGTACGCTTCGGAGCAAAATTTGATCAGAGTTCTCCGATTTATTTATGAAACACCCGGGAGCACTGAACTGTCAAAGTCTTCGATCTTCATTTTTATTTGTTTGTTTGTTTTTTTTCGCAGTCTGTCTCTGTCATATCGCACAAAAAAATAGTAAAGTTATCCGCGCTAAGCTATCTACACCGAGCTTATTCTGATTGAAAAAAGAAACACAACTGAGCTAAAAAAGAAACAGATCTTTTTTGATAGCTCAGTTACTTGCTCTGAGTTTAAAAAGTAAAACGCCTTTTAAATATCTCTGCTGTCAGAAAAATGAACAGGATTTACCTTTGGTGAAAACGTAGTATTACACATCAAAAGCTCGATTTCTATTCAATCACTGTAGATCTCAAATATTTAGATTTCGTTCAACTGTGTGAGTGCTTTTTTCTGTTTACGAATTTTTCCTACAAACACCACCGAAGATAAGAAATCAGATCAAAGAACAAAAAAAATAATTTTTTTGGTTGAGTGGCAACTGAAATCTATAAAAGATCAAGATGAGGTAAAAAAAAATTGGTTTGGTTGAATGGAAAATGCAATAATGAAAAACAAATTTGGATTCAGTTTGATGGATTAAACAGTTTTTGTTCCCAGATGTATAGGTTAATTTTAGGCATCCATTGCACTTATATTATCTCATGTAAATTATCCGATAACTTAGGAAATCATTGACAAAATTGTCTACTTTTGCAAATTCTGACACTATTTCTTGGTTTTGTATATTTTAATTTAACACCACCTGCTTCTAACACATCGTAAGAATTTAGTAATCAAAAAAACCACAATGCACAACTATTTCACCTCAAAATGCCACCACAATACCCATTAGTTTTCGCCAGCAATAATACCTCCCATAAACAAAAATTTGAAACTGACATTTATTCACCTATATGCGGTAAGGTGAAATTGTGGGTACAACAGCTGGCTGTCGGCAGCAGATGGCACCACAACCGACACTATTAAGACAATTGCAAAAGCCACTTTTACTCGTGACTCTTAAAACCCAAGTCGACAGTAGCGGTTTTATTAGAAAATATTTCTTCAACAAGCCCTTCTCCCCGCCCTCATTTTCATACACAAAAGCAGAAGGTGGAAAAGAAAAACCTCCTTACAAAAACCCAAGCCGCACGTAACGTATTGTCTATGCATTTCTGACAGTATGATGCGTGCTACAAAAGCTATGAACGCGTGTAGACAGAACCACCAAATAAATTTCGATTCGCTTTACTACGACTATTTTTGGGATTTTTCAACTTAGCTCCCCCTCTCCCGGATTTATACACCACGCATTCGAAAACTTAAAGAGGGATGCGAATAATGGAAGTGTTAGGGTTGTTGCACAATCATCCATCCCTCCTCAGACTTCAGCTTTTAGAATCGATTTAATAACAAAAGTTCCTTATTTTCATCTTTTTCTTTTTTTGTTGTTGGGCAATTCACATGGGGAATCAGGTTAATCATTCCAGCGCCATCAGCGCTAACTCGGCATTCTCAAGGGGGTGGTCGGTCTGTGTTTGTATTCCTGTGCATTCTATGCAACCCCCTTTTGTTGTTGGTTTCTATATTTATTTGCCTTCTTCGAATAAGAAAGGGAAAACACGCCATAACATAGGACGTAGCATTTAAAAAAGACAAAACGCACTTGCCGCCTTTAGTTATTTGAATGTTTGCCAAAAGGGGGAAGCAGGTTTCACTATCCGGCCATAGGAATGAGTTTGGCCTTTTGTAAAATTACATTAGAAATTCCGATGGGGTTGGGGGTGTGCGATGGTGTTTTATTCAAGGGAATTTACAGATTCATAAATAACTATGCTTAAGAAAGATTCATCTTACACAAAGGCGATGGTAATGCGGTGGTTGATGTAGAATAGGTTTTCCTTTTTTTTGACAGTGATCGTTTTTTATTCGACCATAAGCTTCGTACTGACAGAGAGGGTAATACTTCGAAAACGGGGGGCAATTGTATTTTTTAATGTTGTATTTTTTACAGAAGGAGGAATTGCTAAGTGGTGAAGGCAATTTATATATTTGTTTAATAAATTGATAAGCTTAATTGGAAAGTGCTAAGACTGTAGGGTATTGAATTAGTATTACTTTGAGAACAAAAAAAGAGTTCAAACGTTTTTTAATAATCGGTTTGAAACTTCACTTCTCTTGAGTTGAATTTTTTGTTAACATTTCTTAATCTGAGGTTGTGCTCACATCGTACATTACGAACTGTTAAATTAGGTGTCAATCAAAAAGAGTGCGTAACTGGCAAATCATGTATGTCAAACGATAAGTCTCTTACTAAACTCACAACAGCATGTTAGTTTGGAGTTGCAATTTAAACTTTAAAAAAATCCCGCTGGACATTCTTTACAAACTCAAGTGTCATTTGATAAATCAAGCACCAAAACTACTTCAAAGCTTACGCCATATTTTATTTTTCGCCATTGTACCAATAGCGCTAGTTGGCGCAAGGGCAAAGATGGAACTACTGTAAAGTTGGGTGTCATTGGGTGAATACATAGTTTTTGTATATGTAGAAATAGTAGAAAATACGACTAGCTGTCCATGTATATTTATAGTAAGTCAATTACTACAGAACTTAATATGAAGTAAAGGGTCCGCCATCTAACGTTTTTTTTTCAACTGGTGCTTATTTCGTTAATGGTAACACTGAGCTCATGTCTGATTTGACAGATAATTAGTTTTACCCTTCCGCTAAACGAATATGGTTGTGTATACACTTGAACAACGCTGGGAAATATTGCGACATTACTTTGAAAATCATGGTAATGTTGCAGAATGTGTGCGAAAATTGCGTACGGATTTTGGAAGAAGAGAAGCACCGTCAGCTCCGTATGTTCGTTATCTTGTGAAAAAAGTGAAAGAAACTGGCATCCTCATCGATAAACCAAAGCGTGAAAAGCCAAAAACAGTGCGTACATCCGAGAATATTGCTGCTGTGGCAGAAAGTGTGCGTGAAGCGCCATCAACATCAATTCACCGTCGTTCTCAACAATTGAACATTTCGGAGACATCATTGAGACGAATTTTGCATAAAGACCTTGGTGGCCCGATCGTGTAGGCTACTGCATGGCCAGCCGAGGCAGCCATTTGAATGAAATTATTTTCCATTATTAACCGGAAGGATTGTACTTTCAAATAAAAAAAGAAATTTGAGAAAATACTCGTATTCAGTAGTTTTTTTATAGCATTTTCAAAAAAAAAAACTTATTTGGCGGACCCTTTAGTTGTTACCTATACAGATTCTGATATCTCGGTTAACTTGTTTCTGGTATTCCGGTTAACTGGATTCTGGTATTCCCTTTTATATGGATTCTGGTATTCTTGATTGTGGTATCCCGGTTGACTGGATTCTGGTATTCCCGGTTATCTGGATTCTGGTATCGCGGTTAACTTGATTCCGTATGCAATGTTATCTAGATTCTGGTATCCCGGTTAACTTGTTTCTGGTATCCCGGTTAACTGGATTCTGGTATTTCCTGTTATCTGGATTCTGGTATTGCGGTTAACTTGATTCCGTATGCAATGTTATCTAGATTTTGGTATCCTGGTTAACTTGCTTCTAGTATTCCGGTTAACTGGATTCTGGTATTCCCTGTTATATGGATTCTGGTATCCCCTTTAACTGGATTCTGGTATTCCCTGTTATCTGGATTCTGGTCTCCCCTTTAACTGGATTCTGGTATTCCCTGTTATCTGGATTCTGGTATCGTTAGGAACAATACCTCTGATGAAACTTATCAGCTGGTATAACGCCCCTGGTGGCATTAATCAGCATGTAGTAGGCCTCTGGTGGCATATAGAAATCGATACAGTAAAGTTTCGCTCTGTTAGATCAACAAGTACTAAAGCCCCTGGTGGCAACTAGGCCATTTTTCTTCGAACAAAGCAAATAAATGTATTACGTTTTCGTCTTAACTTTTCTACAAACGGTTTTAAAATGATACAAAATATCAAATTTACTTTTGTCATTACATAGACTGATATATTCAGAATTTTTAGTTATCTTTAAATACCCAGATCACATTTAGCTAAAGCTAAATCGGGTAGCATCTTAGTTCATCAAACGAAAATAAGTGAATAAAAGCAATCATAAGATGCTCCGAAAAATGTTGATTTTTATTTTCCGTTCAGTTTCGTTCACTTTAGATATCGTAAGTATGTAAGTAGAGTTCCCTAAAGGGATTCCTTTAAGTCGTTAATAAATTATGAATTTCTTCTCATTTTGAAAATTGAAAATTTCGTTGGTTATAAACTTGACTTTATAACTTGCCTAATCAATGTTTTAACTTAAACAATTATAAATAGGCCAAACTTAACGAAGAAACCCAAAATTAAAATGTAAGTCTTCATTTTTTGCACCCTGTGGTTATATATTTTTTTTAATAAACTCTATCTCATCCATTACAAAACCTTGCATCCTGCAGGTTTATCAAAAGCCAAAAAAAAAGAAAACAACGCCGGAATTACATCGGAAAATCCCCGTTTGCTAAAGCCCCACCGAGCCGGAACCATTTTCTTCATATAAAAAACGACAGCCACGTGCAACTTGTTTCCTAACTTTCCTCTTCTCTCTGTTTTGTACTTGTCTCAATAATATATAGGTACACCTCCTGGTGAAGCATTTTAAACGCATGGACAATTTTCTTTTCAATTTCCGAAGTTGTCAACCTGTTCACAACTGAGCACTAAAAAACAAACCCCAAAACCTAACAAAAAAGAACGAACAGGAACAATGCCAAAGAGACGAAGACAAAAATGCCCATGTAATAGTTTGGCAAATAATAAGGACTAAGGAGTCCCACTTTATCCGAAACCATGGCGCGCCATGACACGAGTAATCCACAAGAATCATCAGCATCATCATCGTTGTCGTCGTCGTAGTCGAGTCGAGTCGAGTTGAATTTCTCGTTGGCTCTCCTAGTCATCATCATCGTTTTTACTCGTTGCATGCTAAAAGTGAGGTTGAAATACCACCCCCATGCAGTTTTTTTTTTTGGAAATAACGTTTTCCCTGGCGTCGCGCCGGTTGAGCTTTCTGTAAAGTCCTTTGGTTTAGAGGTATGGAATGGGAATTTCAGGATGTGGGTGGATGATGGAAATCCAAATTTCTCTATCTGCATCGCTTCACACCCTTTCTGTTTGTTTTTCGAATTAAATTCGATCTTTTCCATCACACGAAGGAGGAATCCTCTAAGGGTGGACAAGGACATGGGTATTACATAGTTTTACTGGCTTAAAGGGATTTTAAAATGGCAGAGGGGGTACACAAACAGATTCTTATAAATTCCCCATTTCCACCGACCGACAGGTTGAAAAATGACGTAAAATGATTGGATGTGAGTTTCTTCCTCTTTGTGTTTTGCTTTTAATTTCCATTTGAAAGGACTTAATGGAACTCTATAGTCGGCACATTTTATGGGCCTGGATTAGCCACGGTTAGGTTACTCATTTAAATTAAATTTTCCTTACGCCAATAGCTATTTCCAAATGTCGCATGACATTACCACCGCTTAGATACTTTATCTTTTTTACAAAATGACATTTAGCTCCTAAAATGTCCTTAATCCTTTTTTGTGTGTGTAATTTTCAATTGACTTTGTTAATTATAGCATTTATATCTAATGAGTATGAAAAACTGGGGGCTTGTTCTGTTTTACTCATTCATGCAATCCAATTTAGTTTGTTTTTTTTTCGGAGTATTTCCGAAATGTCAAGTGGGTGGTGAATATGGACGGTGACGGCCAAAAAGGGTTGACTATTAAATTAACTGACATTAGAATGGTGTGGTGGAAATAGAAGGATGGAACCAAAAATTAGATGAGAATTGATTAAATAAATTATTTTTGGAAAAATATGAATACTTTGATATAATTTTAGCTTGAAGTGAAATAGAACAGCTGTATAGAATGGTAAACGGGAGTGATGATAATGACTAATAATTAGAATTGATTTTTTATTTTCAAAAATTTTACAGCAGGTGTGGGAAGTTTTGTTGGAAGTTTTGCGGATCAAAAATATCCTCTCTGGGGTGTGGAAGTGTTAAAAAATCTCTTTGATGATTTCGATGTAGGTTTTTTTTTTGACAGTCCATTTCTCTAATCAATTATTATTAAGTTGGATATGTTTGTTTTGAAAGAAGAAAAATGCAGTTATCAATGAAAGTCGGTCTGATTGTGAAAAACAATGCTAACGCTTGTGGTTCAACGATTCATTCTTTAGTTCGGATATTAAAAATATTAGTTTCTTTAGTTCAGATATTAAAAAGATTAGTTTGCTTGACTTAAAAATAAGACTTTTCCCTTTATCTATAAATGCCCTCTCTTTTTTCTAAATTAATTAAAGTACTTTCCTAATCAATTAAGTGATACTAGGTTAAAACAAAATTGCGGAACTAACTTATCTGACTACTGACTACCAAAACACACATGGTTGCAGATTTAAAGAGTATCGATAAGGGATTCGGCATTAGAATTAAAGACGTTTCATTTTCCTTTTGGTCTTTTGACAGTTCTTCTTCTTCAGCAAAAAAAAAAAAAAATATAATATGCTTCTGGATTTGATTTCAGAACAAAACCAGAAGCGTAACGTATCAAATTGTTCTTTCATGTTACCAATCGTAAAGGCATTTTATTTCCGAATACAAACCAAAGATACCTTAAGGATGACAAACCAAAGACATCCGTCTATTTTATATGCGGAGGGCTTTGTGATATTGCGGCATACCACGCTCCGTGAACGAAATTTTCTTCTATGTGTATAAAAAAGAAGACAATGTCTTCAAGAAAGAGGAACAACTTTATTCAATACGAAGCATAACACTACGTTTTCACCAAAAGATAATTTAAGATATATGGCAAGAGATATAAAATAAACTTGAATTGTTTTTACCAAAAAATGGAGATAAGCTTGACGTTTTCGATTTCATTCTGAATGACATCTGTCAAAAACAAAAGCAAACAGTTAAAGCTATTTTTAATTACTGCACTGTTTAGTTCTTCAGAAAAATTTGAAAGCGATTATAGTAGCGTTGGATAGGAGAATACTCTATGATTTATAGAAGTTTTTGCACTGACCCAGCACTTGTTGGCTTAGACCTCAGAACTCGCCTTTTCATTGTCTCCAAATTGTTTGCTTTTATATGCAATATGAAGTTTACTAAGTTTTCTATTCTTACATTTGATTTATTTGGCGTTTCTGTTATCGCAATAAACATATATAATCGAACATAGATTTTGTTGCCAGTTGTCAAAAAATGACGTTTAAAGGGTGCGTTCTATACGATATAAAGTTTGTTTGATTTGATAAATCATACTGCTTGTAATACTACTCGTACGTTTTCACCAAGAGTAAATCTGGGATTTAAGTGGATTTACCACAAATCTTCTTTAAATCTCGAAGATTTACCATACAAATTTATTTCGTAAATCTAGTATATTAGAAATAAATCTCTACTAAATCTTCATAGGATCGATCGGTCGAAGTTCGAACTGACCTAATATCCATATAGTGCTAAGCTATCTCGATGATTTTTCATCGTTTGGCACAAATGAAACTGTCTTTTTCTCTCTTCTACTTTATAAGAAAAATTGAAATAACTTTAGCATTTTGATAGATGCTGTCAAAGTTAATCTTCTTATTAATCTTTCGGTGAAAACACCACGTAAATCTCTTGCCTTAAATCTCAGATTATCTTTTAGTGAAAACGTAGTATAAGAATATTTAAATGAGATTTTTTTTTAGAATTATGAAGATGATTTAGGAAGAATCTAATTAAATCTCGGTTAAGTGGTAAGTGTAATAGTAGTATAGTCAAATGACAGTTTACAAAAAGCTAGCTTGATTAGTGTGTACAGTCGACGTCACAATACGCCACTCAACATCGTACAGACCCAGAGGCAGCTAGAGGTATTCACAATCACAATCACAATGAATTATGAATTATGAAACTAAAGCTAATAGTAAACAATTTGTAGATCTTAAGATATTGTCAGATCTGTCAGTGAAAAACATGCTTACAATGTCTTATAACCGTGTAGTCTTACAATTAATTGTCAGAAAATTCGTCTGACAATTAAATGTTAGATCATTGTCTGACAATTAATTGTAAGAAATCTGACAATCTGTGTACGCAAGCTGGCAATCGTGTAATCTTGCAATTAATTGTCAGAAAATGTATCTGACAATTAATTGTAAGACGGTAAATTGTACGATATTTCATAATCGTGTACACACACAATTTATTGTCAGGCCTACCATTTTTTATTGTTGTCTGACGTTTCTGGAAATAAAGAAATTGTAAGCTGTACATTTTTAAGCGTCATTCAATTTTTTCACTGTCAGACAATTTGAAGCCAAGGTTCAAATGAAGAAGTTTCCATAACCAACAAAACTGACAATTAGTTGTGTGTGTACACGGTTGGTAGAAAATCTACCAATCTTACAATTAATTGGTAGTTATCTAGCCAGTTATCTAAAAATTAATTGTCAGCCAACTTCTGACAGTAAATTGTAAGAGATAGGTAGGTTTCTACCAACCGTGTACACACACAACTTAATTGTCCGCTCAATGGTAGATAATTGTCAGACATTGTCAGGTCTGACAATATTGTAAGATCTGCCAATCGTGTACACTTAGCTTAATGGTATAGCGGAAGTTGACCAAATTTTAATCAGTTAGTTTTTATAGTTGGACATGTAATTCAGCTAATATTCTGTAAATTCAGTAACTATTTATCTTTTTACTAAATTATTTGTTCTTATACTGTGAAATTTTATTATTTATATGATTTTCTATGATAATTTCCAATCCAAATTCGTATACAAAATCTTATTTGTCTACGTCACTTCTCATCAAATCCAAGGAAGATCAAAATCCTTGGGACAAATCATCAACAATATGTCTTAATTCTTAATTGTAATCCATCACGCAGTTTATATTGCGTGATGGATTACAATTTTAAAATTCAAAAGTTTCATTCTATTGAATTCGTCGAGTAACTCTTTTGCATGCAACCTCTATCCAACCATTCATATATCTCTCCAAGTAGTACAACCCGGCAATCACACGACTCACCAGTCACCACCTTTCTCGAATGCATAAAAACACTATGGATTTCAAATCCCAAAAGTACCTCTCAGTTCAGTAGACACACAAGACACATAACCCCAAAACGAAAAAAACAAAACATTAAAAAGAACCCCCTTGCTGTCAAGGAGCACTTAATTACCATCCCCAACACTCGAATATATCCACCCTCAACAAAGAATCTATTCAACATAGCCCAGCCGCCCCAAGAAAACTTAACTTGATGCTCAACTTTGTTTTTTCTCCATAGAACTCGTACCCCCATTCACATCCTTTCCAAATGCTCCATTCAAGCAACACACATATTTCCTTTTCTTTTGTTGCTGCGACCCCAATTCAGGGAGCACACACCAGATGATGCAAAAAGTTTTGTCTGAAGGAAGGTCGGGGGGCGTTTGTGTGCGTTCTATTGTTCACTCTTCCAAACACTGTTGCTTCCTAAACAGAATGAACCTCTCTATAGTCGTTGTCGTCATCCAACTACCCCCATCACTATAATGCTTTGGAGCAGTTCAATTATGTTAAAAGCGGTACTGCCTTAGGCATTCGTCCTCTTTCCTGGTAATTAAGTTATCGACATGAAATTGAGACCGTGTCGGAAAAAGAGGGCGGAGTGGAAGCTCCACCTAGTTAATTACTATCGTACTAATGCACTTCCTTCGTCTTGTTTTTTTCTTTACAGACCGAACAAATGACACTTTGAATCCCGGAGATGTCATACGACGTTATGACATGGATGTTGAATCTCTCCCCAGCTACACAATTGTCTCGGGACTACCAACGTACGACGATGCTCTGGAAGAATTCCGAAAAGCAGGACTAATTCTCAAGCCACCTGTTCCTGTCATAAAAATCTTTGACAGTGACACAAAGGATTCACCACCCGGAGATGGTCTCCCAGAATATTCCCCACCGGAAAACACATGTGTCTGTGGGGCTGGAACTGGTCAAATAATCGAACTCAATCCTGAGCATTTGAAAATTCTTAGCCAGAAACGATTGTCATTGCAAATCTCATTCAATGCTCTGCCCAATAATATCCGTCGCAATAGTCGCCCTAGAGTCGATTTGTGTCAACAAGTAGGTCGAAATAATCTTCTGAGAGCACAGAGAGATAGAGAATTGCTGACGCCAGAAATTCATCGCTCATCTTCGATGACACTAGATGACGAACGAAATATGATTGAACATCGACTGAGGAAGTTGGAACAACACCGTGGATCCATTTCGTAGCCGAATGAATGTGTGTAGATTGCGAACAAATGGATATTGTTTAAGATTCCTGCCAGGATTGAGTTAAAAATATATCTTTTTTTATTTAGTATTTACTTAAGTGAAGTCATGCGTCAGTATTAGAAAATGTACCTAGTCTTTAAGGAAACAAATTTTATTTTAATTTCGTAATAAATTTTGAACATTTTATTTTTAAAATTCGTGTTGAGAGAGACATCTAAGGGAATGAAGATAAATGATTCAGTATTTCCACCAACCAAAGAAAATCGAATACACCGACATCTTGTGGGATAAAGGGTGTTTAGTAAGTATATTCAGTATAAAAAGGGCTTTTCCAAATAAAACGTAAGTAAATGAAATAAAAGCTCTGAATTGTTAACTGCTCAATGATTTTTCAATTAAGTTTTTTTTCTAAATGAGCCGATTACATTTTCATCATTCCCAAGTTAGATAATTTCAGTGAAATATGGTTGGAAATTAAACGAACAAAGCCCATTGGAAACTATTCAAACATTTTGACATATGAATTAATACGGTTATTTACTATAGGGGTGTATAACAGTCTAATACTATGTTTTCAGCTAGAGATAATAATGGATTTAAGTGGATTTACCATAAATCTTTTTTACCAAATACATTTATTTCATAAATATAGTAGATTAGAAATTCCTCGTTAAATCTTCATTGGATTAATTGTTCCATAGTTTGAACTGACCTATATTTTTCGTTTGGCACAAATTAAACTTTCTTTCTCGCGCTTCCACTTTATAAGAAAAATTGAAACAGCATTAGCAATTTGATAGATGCTGTCAAGGTTAATCTTCATTTTAATCTTTTAGTGCGGAGGAAACACAATCTCTTGTCATAAATCTCGGACAATCTTTCGTGAAAACGAAGCTGCTAAAATGTTTCTTAAGGAGTTGCTTATATCGAATGATGATTTAATTGGAATTTGTTTATATTTTAACTTGAGACCACACAGTACTGTCAAATTATAATTTGGGTTTTTGAGGTGACGAAGGCAGTCACATGAAAAATCAAATATTTCATTAATTTATTTTCCAAGTGCAGCTGTCAGGCTACTTTTGCTTCCTAACTTGTCTAGTTCTGGCTTCAGAACTTCCATGTAATTTGACGAGCAAGTTGCTTTCGTTGTTTGTGTTGGTTACTACGTTTATATGCAGTATCGAAAGATCGAGTTGGAATAGGCTCGGATTTTCGATCCAGGTTTTTCGTCATTTGAGATAAGAGCTCGATTTGGAGTTGAGTTGAAATGGTGTTTAGCGATTCTGAAACAATTTGTTAAACCAACTCCTCGTCGCAGGTTTTTCGTCCCACATTTCGACTCGACACCGCTGAGTGAGTGGGATCGAGTCGTACGTCAACTCAATACAGGTATACAAAGGGTCGAAGCGAGCTTCAAGTTAGAATTTTGTTCGTTTCCTTTCAAAAGTTCTTCAATTCTATTTAGTTTCATCTTTTGGCTGCTTTCAGTGATTTTATTTATTTATTTCTCTTGACATTAGTCCCAGGTTGTTATTATGAAAGATCACCTAAGAATATTAAAAAATGCTGTCCACTAGGCTACATAACACGATAGTAGGAAATTGTCATTAGCATAGCTTGACACAAATTAAGTTTGTTTGTAATTTTAACTTAATGGCGCAAAATCTTAGTTAAATTAGTACGATGTTAAAGCTGTTTTAGTATGAAACTAGGTTAAAACGATGATTTTGCAAATTTTAATCGAATATAGCATTATACTTTCTCTACCATTTTATTAAAGTTAAAATCATCGAAAATGGCTTTTTGACATTTACAAACGTCAAAAAAGGTCTGTTTAGTTGGTTTTTGCACGAACTGTCATTGTTATAGGTGTGTTCAGAAGCAATTTATTAAGAAAATTGTTTTATTACGATACTAGTTATAAAATTTTTGAAATTAAGAATTTGTTAGTAAGCTACTTCAAAATTAGCAAGTTATTAAGTAGTATCATATCAATACCTTAATAATAGGCTGTTATAAATGACAATATTATTTATTAAAATGTGTTTCATTCAATCAATTCTATTCACTGTTACTTCTATTATATTGTAAATTGAAAATTTACAACTTTTTCTAGTCTTTTATGATAATACTCGTCGCTAAAGATGAATTTTCGGTCAAAATTGGGGTCCTCTTCCAAACGCTCCGAAGGCCAGTCAGCGAATAAACGGCGTTGTCTGTGGTAATGAACTTCGAGGTCCTGGGTCAGTTTTTGGATCTTTTACGGGTGTAGTTCTAAGTACCGGTGCACAATTCTTCAAATTGAAGTCTGTGAAAGTCCGAGTTCTTGTGCATGTCTGCACACTACAGACAACGTAGTTCTTGACTGATTTTGCCTTTTTTTGACGTCCTGTTCAGTCGTGTAAGTTGCCATGATGATTTGGCATCAGTAACTGAATAAAAAACAACAGATCTAACAGATGTCACCAAATCCATATATGGCCACTACAGGGCATCCAAAATCTACCCGCGCACAATGCAAAACACTCTATATTTGTTTATCTTGCATACAAAAACAAATTTCGTTCGCGATATCGCATAATGGTAACTTGGCCCAAAAACTTCAATGAAAATGGCACTCAAATTCATTATTTCAGTTTTACTGCTTTTAAACGAAAGTGATTTTAAATCTTTGTTTCTCTTTTGGCTTCCTTTCGATTGCATGGATACTTTTAAGAACAGCGATTTGCTTTGTTCAAGCCAAATGCAGTAATTTCTTAACACTCTTAACTCTACTTAGTTAAGCGAAGTTCAATGTGCGAACGCCAAATAGAAAATGAAACATACTCGAGAAATGAAGAAATCGGGAAAGAACGATAACAATTTTTCCAACCTCAGCAATTTTGTCTACCTCCTGCACCACATACGTCTTTCGCAAACGGGCTCAAAAATCGCAAGTAGATATTGTATCGTTTAAAAGTAGTTTTAATATATGACATACATTTTTCGAATCCGGGTCACATCCAGCGTTGCCATAAGATGGCCCATCGTGCAATTTGGTACCATGTTTTGAGTTTTGGCCCTTGCCAACTTGTATTCATATACAAATATTTATTAAACATATATTATGAAAAGTAGGTATGAATGACATTTTCCTAACAGAATTTCAAGTGCTATACTCTGTCCAACAAAAATATACAGTGTGGGCAAGATAAGACGTTTGCCTCGCATTCTGGCTACAGTGGATTGCATAAATCTGTTCTTCATTAAAGCTCTCACAGGGTTGTCATAGTGTTGATTTTAAATGCACCCTTTTTTTAAAGCCCTAAAATCCAAAGTACCTCAACAGAAACCCAAAGAAAAAAAAACTGAACAAGTTACCAATTGGATAAAAGTAACTGAATGCACATCAATATTTAATGGGTCTACGTCGGGTCTACGTCAGATGCAATCGAAAATTTACGGGCGCGCAAACGCTTTTTTATGGACGAGTTCTTTCAATTTGGTATGGTGCAAAAATATAGGACGCTACTGATTTTGAAAAAGCTGTGCCATTAGACCTGTACTGCATATTTTTGTTGGATGAAGTATAGTTGCTTTTAACTAAAATAATGTTAAATAATACATACATTTTATTTTTCCAAAATGCGTCAAAAAAAAATCAATTTTTAGTTCTTCTCACTTTCCATATATCATAATATCATATATTTTTGCTTGATATGGTGTCCTATTATAATATTGAAGTTATATTCAAACATTTTTTTATAACAATAAATGGCCCCAAACCTTTAGAAAATGGCCCTAATTTCTTAGAAATTCTTATTCGCGATAAATCCAAGTTCCATCTAGTATTTCTATATATTTTAGTATAATCATGCCCCAAACTATTCTTCTCTCTGAACATATCCCATCCGTTGGCCAGCTGTTTTCGCTCATGCGTTGCCTTGCGATGGTCGCATTTATTTGCTGTCAATGTCAATTTCATTCCACTCAACAAAAAAAAATTCACTCCGCGCGCTTCTAATTCGAAAAAAAAAATCAATAAATTATTTTCGTCCGCCGAATAATCGTGTTTTTGTTGCAAATTATAAATAAATTTATGTTTTTTTATGTAAATAAATAAATTTCAATAAATCCTTCAACTTATGCTAATCTCAGAACCTTCAATTTCTTACAATTTCACTACAATTTTATTCGATTAAAATTTTGTTTGTGAAAAAAGTTAACTCGCTTGTGTGCAATTTGTTTTTAATTCTAATTTTTTTGTTATTTAAGTGCATTGTGTAACCAACAATAATTGAAGATTCACCCAAATAAAATGTAAGTCGTTGAAATAAGATACAAACTTTACAAATTCCTTAGAACTTAAGAACAAAAGACCGCACATACTTTTCTTCTTCTTCTGATTCATTTTTGAAGAAAAAAAAAACATGGAATTCCATTTGGACTTTGTTTATTTTGTTAGGTGGCGATAGGTTAGCGAGTACTCATTGTACTCCTAGAACAAGAACAACGGTGTGCCGCTGGTCTGGCAGGCACGTGGAGTTCCATCGATTTCTCTAGGGAAGTTTCGTTTTTGATTTATTTCAATAAAAATAGGAAGACTCAATAAAAAAGGGGCTTCGATTAATCTTATTGACTGCTCTTCCTCCTCCTTTAATTGCGGTTCATGTTTCTGGTCATGGCATCATGAATATCTTGGCATAAGTTAAACTGTTTCCTTATGCTTCTAATGGGCGCTGTTCATGCGATTTTCAGGTATGCAACTCTGGTTTTCCTCAAATTTGCAAGCTTCTTGTGAGGGGGAAACACTTTTTTCAACAACAAATTAGGCCAAATGGGCCGCGGAGAATTTGCAAAGTGCCGTGGAAACTATTTAGCCTACTTCCGTGGTTTTTTGTTGTTTGTAAACAAAATGTGTGCACCAAAAAAACAAATATGGAAAACATAAAGCTTATGACTTGTTTCTTCTGTCGCTCGCATTTTAATGAGTTTTCAAAGTTTGTCAATCGAGATTCCAGTGAGAAGACAAAAAAATGACGCAAAGATCTTAGGAAAGCAATAAATGATGAGGCAAAATGTCGTGTCGTTTAAAAATAGATTTATTGCGTCTCGGAAGAGAAGGAAACTGAAATCCTAGAGAAGAAGTCTTTTGGTGTGTAGACTTGAGGAGAGGAGCTAGAAAATAATTGTGATTGATTTAGGGGAATTTCTTTGCATTTCCGATGAAATATTTCTCGGGATTTGAGGAGCTATAAGTGTGACCGTTAATCAAATCCCACGTTGGAGGCATCTTGTCGGCGAGCTTTGTCTGAAATGAATAAAATGAACAACCATACACGAAGGTGATGTCATTTCAATTTGATAACAAGTTTTTTCTTCATTTTAAATCACATCACGTTCGTATTGGTTTAAAATTCATTAGCAGTACGCAGAACGTCTAGTTTTAAGCCTATTGGACAGATAATTAAAATATGTGTTCAATGGGAATTATTTGGAATATAAAATATATTCACCCTTATTCCGATAGTCGTTTTACTAAAACGCCAGTAAAACGGCAAGGCTCTAGAAACGAAAATTGGAATTTTATTGAAACGACTATCGTTATAATGCTTAGAAAAGTGAAGAACGTAAAGAACGCTGCCCTTTTCGTATTATTTAAACCCAAAATGTGGATTCTGGAGCCTTGTCGTTTTAAAGGCGTTTTATTAAAACGACTATCGGAATAAGGATGATTAACTAGAGCTGGGTGAGGACTTGTAGGATTTGTGACAATCAATTCCCGAAAACGCTGACTCCAATGTCAAGTTCCGTATTTTTGATAGATTCTTTTGAATCGCATATGAAATGAACGCAGCGGTAGATGGAAACAAAAAACGAAAACTGAGTACTGAACAAGTAACAATCCTGACACAGGTGGCCTTGGGGAGGGTTAAAAAAAAAACGTAAGAATCGAAAGTCCGTGAAAAAACCCGGACAAACAAGTAAAATAAATAAATAACAGCGTTTCTGAAACCATCTCAGCTCACGCCAAGAGTACCTATCTCTGCATTGCAGGAGATTAGGCTCTGATGTGTGCTCTAGATTCTAAAAGACTCAATATATGAGGTCAGACAAACCTTTACAAATAAAGCAAGTAACCTTTAGTAAAATAAATTAAAGTTTTTTGAGTTCCTGTTGTGAAAAAGTGGCTAGTTTGCGTGCCTTTCCGTGGGTTTACTTTTCTGTTTTCACTTTTTTTCTAGTCATAAAGAATTATTTACATATACCGAGAGCCAGGCGGTCTAGAAGCCACTAGAGACCGTAAGTGCTGTCTCCAGAAGGCTCCAGATTTCCAGACTCTACACTTTGAATTAAATAATTGACGTGATAGTGTTTTTTTGTTTCTTATATAATTTTGTTCGTTTGCTTAATTTTCATTTAACTAAATCTGCATTTTTGTCATTTATAAACATTTTTTTTGAGTTTTTCTTTTATGTAATAGTGTGTTTCGTTTGATTAGAAGTGTTTATCGAAATAAATCCGTTAGCTTTCTGTCTAGGATCTATGTAAGCTCCTCAAAGACCCTGCCATCAAATAGCAAGATCTTGCGAGACCCTTAAGATATCGACATAGAGCTCTTTGTAGATAGGAAAACGAAAATAGAATTCCTTTTGAGCAGTATAGAAAAAAAACTGAGTAAAGCCAGATGGTACTGGGATTTCGGGAGCTTACTCCTATTTAACGGACACATTATTTTCAAGAAAAGAAATAAACCACTTTAAGCCAAATTGGACGACTATGTTCAAAATTATTTGTCGATTTCAATTTTTTGTTCCCTTTTTACTTGCGACTTATACATAGGTACTATGAGGCAAGTTATACATTCGTAAAAAAAAATCGAACTCGAGATTTTGATCAAAGTTGACATTACGATGATAGCGAAGACTAAAAAAGTGGGTCTCGCAATTCTGTCTGTCTGTCTGTCCGATTGCAGCTAAACAGCTCGGCCGATTTTCTTCAAACTTGGTAGATATGGGTTTTAATTTTTTCCCCCGGCTGTTTTTTGATTTGATTTTTTAAGACCAAAAATAACGGTACCTGCCATACGAATTTTTTTTCGAAATTTTATAAACATTTTTTTTTCTCAAAAACTGTTCGACAGATTTTAAAAATAAAAACACAAAAAAATTTAATTTTATTAAAGCTAGGTATTTGTTGAAAAAAATTTTCAGAAAAATGGTTATTGAGGGTACCCCCCATGGAACCATTTTTTTTGTTTTTGATTTTCTCAAAAACGGTACAGCCGATTTTGATCAGTTTTTTTGCTAAGGCTCCCCAAAAACCTGAATAGAATTGTGTATTCAAATTTTCAAAAAATTTTTTTTTGGATTTTTAAAAAAAACTTCAATTTTTTTTTTTCAAAACTCAATATTTCAAAAACCCCATGCTAGATTTTGTTTAAACTTAATAAATAAAAGTTTATCAACATAATCTACAAGATGTGAAAAAAAAAATTATTTTACCTAAAAATAAAGGTACCCACCATACAAATGTTAAAAAATTAAAAAAAATGGTTTTCAAAAATCGTATTTTTCTCGAAAAATCAATATCTTGAAAACGTGTGAACGATTATTTTTTGAAACTATGTATTTCTAAAATCTATACTACTAAATACTTAAAATTTTTCATCCCAAATTTTGTTCTCGAAAAATTTTAAGAAAAGTTGTTATATAAAAAATTACTTTAATATTAAAAAGATTAATCAGACGGCAATTCAATACATTTGAACATTTTTATCTCATTAAATCCATGTTTTATTTTTACAAAATTTATTTTAAATTCCAAAGTACTTTTACATAGGAGCAAGTCGTACATTTTATTTTTTCTAATTCAAAGATCCGGTGAGGTAGATAGCATCAAATATTGAAATGGCGGGAAATAGTTGTTCCATTATGTATTTACTCGTATTATTAAGATCAAAAGATCTGAATGAGAATATTTCGCACCCTTAAAATGAAAGTGACCTAACTGAAAAAAAAACAATTTGTGAGAAATGAGCAAGAAAGTATAGTTTTGAGTAAGTTTGAATGTATCTCTCACATATTTCAAGTGACCGATGTATAGACTGTCACTTTCTTACTAATATTTCGGTATCTTTTTCACCACAGGGCTTTAGAGATCACATTTTAAGGTCAGTTTATTGCGAAATCAGAAGTTACTGGAATTTTGAGTTAGGTCACTTTCATTCTAAGGGTGCGATTTATAAATTGTCAAACATTGTATTGATTCAACAACTTGATCAAATAACTCCTCATTAAAGTAAATTCTAATATAGATTAAAATCCCCAATAAGGTGATGACCAGACTTAATAATAATTTCATAGACAAATTTTGTAAATATTACTCCGATGCGGATATTCCCCTTTCAAAAACTGGCACACACTTGAAGATTAGTAACTATTTCAATGAAGATCTTTCAGTCCCAATTATGAGACTAATATTAAAAACCTTTTGAGCTTAAACACAGACCACATGGAGCAGATATCAACTTGATTTGCTCGCTGTGTTATCTTAGCAAAAATGAAAACGTATTCCATTTTCTAGCAATATTTACCCTATCTTACAGGAAATCCGTAGACTCAAAGTTTATTGTTCGCCAACGAATGTTTCAGTGTTCTTAACGGGAATAGTTGTTGGAAGGTGCTCGAGCGTTATGTTTTTCATGCAAAAACTCATTTTTGAACATGTAAATAATAAATAAATTTTGTTTTACCTAAACTAAAAGCCTTTATATTTTATTACTTAATGAGTACAAGTTGGAAATTAATTTTTTTCCTTGCTCTGATCTTAATATGAAAGAATATATTCTTCAATATTGTATATCTTAAATATGTATACTTCCACCATCTTTTTAATGTTAATTAATTTTATTTTTCGTTTTAGCTAAACTTGAAGCTTCTTTAATTCTTGATGTTTTTTTTCTACTTTTTTTATATATAGATACATACATACATATAATTATGTTTTATAAATTGTTAAATTAAGAACAAATACTTATTGAATATTTTTATCATATTATTAATTTTTTAATTGTTTTTTACTTTTCATAGCTCTATACATTCTAGATATTATTGATTTGTAAAACTTATCTGATTAATAATTCAGATAAGATCCGGCAGACGGCACTCGGGCCATGCTTGTAATTCTTTACTCATATATACTTATATTGTATTATCTTTTTAATTTGTAAATAAAGATTTTATCTATCTACATAAATATCTATCTATAAATAAAAATAATAAATAAAAAAAAAGGATTTCCCATACCGGGAATCGAACCCGGGCCTCCCGGGTGAGAGCCGGGTATCCTAACCACAAGACAATATGGGATATAATTTCTTGGTATCCATTATGTGTTTTTATATTCTATCATGTTTATTTGTAGTGGACGTGGTCATCCTTATATTGTGAAGTTGTATTAATGCAGATTTTATGTGACATGTTTTTGTTAAATGTATAAATATACATAATTGAAACGCATTTAGACTAGAGGATACAAAAACTTTCAATTGTATAGGGTTTCCTAAAATTTACACAGGATTTGAATTAAATAAACAACCTATGATTTTTTCGTTGGATTGTTAGATATTTTTTACGTACACATGATAGGGATAGAGTTATGTTTTGAAAAGCACATCGAAAAAAATTTGACCTCCACGACTGTGACTGCATTTCATTGATGTATAGTTGAATTTCCTCCTTCAATGGAGTACTTGTGAGCTTGTTAGCCATCACCTTTCAAAAAATTATAAGGTGTTAAATCATACGATCTAGGGGCCCAGTTCTGATTACCAAATTGAGAGAGGACACGACCAGGAAATGTCTAAGGCAGTTATTGAATTGCTTCACGGGCAGTAGTCATGTTGCATCGTCTTGTTGAAACCACATATCGTTCGCATCAATTACATCCAATTTAGGCAAAAAAACTTTTTGGCGATATCAAGCACCGGTGTCAATCACTGCTTAGCCAGCCTCATTTTTGAAGAAGTAAAGTCCCATGATGCCTCAGCCAAAATCCGCACGTTACATGTGTGGGCGCCAAACGCCATACTTTCATTATTTTTGAAATAATTGTTTAATTGTAATTGAAAAAAAAAATTAAAAAAAAAATGAATAAATAAAATGCACAACTAAGTCGCGCTAACTTGCTCTTATCTCAAGAGGATTAGAATTTGAAACAAAAAAAAGTCTATAAAAAAAGAAAACACGTTCAATAGTATGAAGTTCATTTTTTCTAAAACAACACCCTCAATATTTCCAGCTTTTAAAAAGAATGCCATCTGATTTCTTAAGTAAATATGAATTTATGTAATAAAAATGTTAAAATTGGTTTACTGTTTTTTTTTTAGATAGTTATGTATGCATAAAATTTTTAAAACATTTAAAATATTGTTTTTTATACTTTTGCGCGCACTAAAGAGATTATGACTACCCTTAAAACATTTAAGAAAAGTGGGAGGATTTACGAAAATTGGAGAGGATTTAAAAGAGTAAGGCATTCCACATTCGTGTTGTTCGGTTAAAGAAAAAATCTCTGAATTAAACAGTAAATCCGAAGGTGGGTTTAAGGGTAAACTGATGGGTATCCTCTGAAGCACGAGTATTACGATTGAATTGTTTAAGAGGAGAAATGCAGCTGGATTTTCACTGGAACCTTGTTTATAAAATACATTTCGGTAAAATAATGAAAGATGAAAAAACTTTGCGGCAGTGCTCGAGAGATTGAAATGTATCTATCACATGCCATTTAGTTCTTCTTGGAGTTCAATCCAAGAGACTCAAGTGGGCTATTGGAGCACTTGCCAAAATATGGGAATTAAAATGGAGCCAGCTTTGGATGAATGAGAGCCAGATCAGAAGGAATGAAAAATGTGCTCCAATGTCGACGTCGAATATGTGGTCAAACAAGGTAATCTGTGATGCACGTAACAAGAATTGAAAGGTGTTCGGTTTCCTCAATGCATACGCCGCTCATTGATAGGGGTTGACCAGTTCGAAAGGTAGATCCTAATTCGACGAAAATGAGATACATCAATACCAAATGTATGCATTTTCGATAAGTGAGCTTGGCAATAATCTTACTTTCTCCAAAACGATGTAAAGATTTGTGCCACTGTTTGGCATGATATACCATCAGAGCACCCAGTGAACCGATTGCTAAGAAAGCCATACTGCCGGTCATTAAGAAGGTTTTATTCTTCAAGATATTTCTTGAACTGATAATTTGTCAGAGTTTTAATGAGCTTAGAAAGAAGGGATAAAAGTGCAATTGGACGATAGTTAGAGGAGGAAGAAGATTCGCCTTTTTTGGAGACAGGTGGCACAAATGCTGTTTTCCATCTATGTACAGTAGGCCAAATGGAATAGCTTACGCAATGGTTTTGCCAGCGTCGAAGAATATCTCTTCAGATCAATGAGAGGGATACTATATACTTACTTACTTAGGTCCTCAGACCTTTTATGTCCGTGGGGGCCCCCCAGTGGGGCATAGGACATCCACAACGCCAGCTCGCCATCGTGTTCGGTTCCTAGATATGAGTCGCAACTCCCTCCAACTCTTGCCTAGTTGAGCTGACTCCTCCTCGACTGTCCTTCTCCATGAGCTTCTCGGTCGTCCATCTCTTCTTCCTTCTTGAGCGAGCGGATTCCATTGCATTGCATGCGCTGCACTGAATTCTCAAGACTTTCCAGTCTTAATTCATCATTTTTTCTCCTTCAAAAATGACTTACAACCTGACAACCTAAATGACGAGGTTGTTCTTAATTAGTTAACATCTGCGAAATCCCTTAATTCGATAACCTACTTTCAATCAAGCAGCATTCTACCCATTAAGAAAAATTTTCATTCAAGTGTTTTAAATTAAAACGAAGCTATTTGCCACACTAATCAAGCTCAATTAGTTGCCACTCCAGAAAAAAAAAAACCGCTGCATCTTTTCGAAAAGTTCTCCGACGAAAAGACCTCTTGAACTCTTGACAGGCAGCCCGGCCCAATCTGCCTGCGGTTTTTTTTTTATCCTCTCTCTTCTATATGTAGCTACACCACTAGACTTGGTGCACCAAAAACAAAACACAAACAAGATGAAAAACTTTTATCCTCCTATGCCGCTTCAATTTGTTCAAAAATAAATACTGCAATTGATTCTCTCAAAAAAATAGATGAGATAAATATCTCTTGCCGAATGCATTTCGAACAATCTTGACACCACCACCGGCCGGCCGCCACCACCGCCATCATTGCTATATTCCTACCATCATCGTTTCGTCGCATCCAAGTAGATATATCTGTGTCTCCAAAAGTTCTCAAAGTCCATTTAGGCATTCAGTCTCTGTAACATAGACTTCTAGGGAACATCCACATTCGGTTCTCTCGGAAGAAGGAATATCTAAGTTTTGAAATTTTTCATCAAATAAAAGGAACACATTTTCCTAGAACCAACCCACCCATAAGTTCTAAAAATACCTCGCGTATCGACATCTTAAGTACGCGTATGCATTGCGTCTTGCGACTTTTGGCTTCTGGCAATGCATTGATCTTGTTGTTGTTGTTTATTTGAAGAAATATTAGAAAAGATTTTTCACTTGAAAATAATTAAATTTTTTGTGTAAATAAACTCACAGTCAGTGAAAGTGATTACAAACGCAGTCAAGACACCTTTTCTCAATTTTCCCATAGCCTATCTGCCCTGAGCCCATGTAGAATCACCTCCCCCTCCTTCTATTGTGTTGTTTTTTTTTGTACTGCTTGTGCCAACCGTGATGAACTATTTCTGTGCAAATGGATTTGATTAGTGCCACAACGAACAATCTCTACGGCTGGGTATGTTTCTGTTGAATATTATTTTCTGAATTTTCGAAAATAGCTCATAAATCAAACACAAAAATAACGGTATTTGTTTAAAATTCTACTGCACCCCCATGTTTTTAATGGTGTAAAAGACTCTTCACCCTCAGATTGCCATCGATTTCATGCTGTAGACACTCATAGTGTCATAGATGTTCCTTGTGGATCGTATGTGGAACGTATTCATTGTATACGACTATAAACTAGAGTTGTGCAAGGCAATATTATTATTATTGGTTCCTCGATTTGGATTTGTATTCTTTAGATACCGTTTGTGTGTCTTTCGAATCTCTGCTTTTCTTCGTTGCGAATATATTAATAACAAATTGAAAGTGGCAATGGTGGTGGTGGGGAAAAGTACTGAAGCGAGGAGCCAAACTGAACTGAAGAAGACACTACGACACGACATCGCTAGACATGAGTTTTCATTTCGAGTCAATCGTCTGTGGTGTATGATACGGCCATATACCTACGTTTTAAAGCATTTTCCTAATAAGAAAAGTCTTGATAGTATTTTTGTTGTTTTTATTTTATTTTGGTGCAATATGGCCGTGTGGAGTATTTATTTATATTTTTGTTCGGTGAACTTTTAACAAAATAAAATCAGTGTTTTTGGAAAATATACGAGTAGATCAAAAGTTTTAAACAAAAAAAAAAAAAAACAAAAGAAAAGAAAAACAATGAGGGAATTTCAAGTAAGAATATGACTCTGGATAGTGTTATTGATTTTTGAAATTTAAATATTGTTACTTAACGGTTTTGTAAATAGACATTTCTTAAAACCATAAACAATCCGAACTTATGCGAGGTCGTCGTGAGAAGAATGTTGTTGATTTTTTAATTAAACCAAAGTGTGTGATCAATAAACGTATCTTTAAATTATTTTCTCTTAAACGCACCCCGAAACTACAAAAAAAAAAAAAAAACACAAACTTACTCCTTGGATGGCAAATGACAATAATTATATTTCCTTCGTAGAACGAGCTGAAGGTCATGCGTGTCCTTTGAATGTGAAAAAGAACGACGTTTTTGCTTTCTATTATTTTGCATGCGATTCTTATTTATTTTGACATAAATCAGGTCATAAAGGTAACTCGCGTGGAGTGTCTCTTTCTATGAATAGAAAGAAGTGCTTACTTAGTTTCGGATTAGTGATTTGGTTGAGAGGGTGGTGTTTGGTACGGGTTGAAAGGCCTTGAATCGCACCTTTGAAGACACTTTCTTGTATATCTATTTAATATTTTAGTTCGCTATCTACAATTTTCGCGAACTTTTGCGTCGTATTTGCGATTCCTGCTAAGCGAATTTTAATTCTTTTTCGTATCATGGGAAATTTCAGGGAACTTAAGGAAGCTTAAAGTTTTCAGTTGAGCAAGGTGTTTTTTTTTCCATTCAGCTAGGGCTGAATAGTTTCGTAACTTAAGTTGGGTTAAAATTTGAAATTAGTTGACTCTTATGGGCCTTGCACGAACCAGGCTTATACAGCTTAAAAAGACAAAAAATTTAAAACTCATGGATTCTCTTAAGGATGTGTTTATGTTGGAACTTCATTAAACGATTCGAGCAGCAAAATAACTAAAACTACGAGTGTTTTTCCTATACGCCTACTAGGCTTATTTTTTGGTAACCTATACCATGTGGAACAATACAAGTTCGAATAAAATGCTGTATTAGCTGTGTTTTATTAGAAATCTATAGCTAGCGCAGAAATGCAAGCACCAAAAAAACGCTTTATTCACCCTTAATAAACCCCCAAAGATGGTATCAGTGTCAAAACCTTGGTTCTGTTCAGTGACACTGTTCCGAACAGTTTGGAACAGAAAAGTATACCTTTTTGTTGTTCAATGAGAAATTTTCTGTTCTGATTTGCTGTTCAATTGTTCAATGAGTCTGTCTGGAACAGTTTGGAACAGTTTAGAACAAGATTTCTTGCCCTCGCTTTTTAGTTAGAGAAACATAGAACAGGTTCGTGAAAACTGTCAAAATCAGTTGGCGGCAATATTTTGCTTACAGCTTTGGTCTTTGGTGCTTAGTCCCCTATTACACGATGTCTCACGAGACGAGGCCCACATAAGTGCGAAAAAGAATGCAGCTATGAAGAAATGAGATGCAAAAAAATATTCCCGGTGAGTACCGGGCTGATTTTTAGTAGTCTCATTTTGACATTTCTTTTTCTCATATTCGTTTTATGTTGTGTTCTGCATTAAGAAACACGAACAACTACCAAATTTGAGACATGAGTCTCATGAGACATGAGTCAACGTGTAATAGCTTTTGCCTCACGGGATAGAAATTTAAAAGGAAATTCATAAATGAGACATGTCTCATGAGGCAACGTGTAATAGGGGACTTATAGATTGAAAAACAAAAACAAACGAAACTAAAAATCAATAAAAATAAAAGAAAAATGCAGGCCGTAACATTAACTTCCGACGACGGCAAATCGGTAACAGTTAATTGTTCACCGAATACCAGCAGAAATATAGAATTAAGTGCCTACATACATAGCACTTTTCTGTAATTCAAACTCCATTTTTTATAGAATAATTAGTAATTATTTGCTAAAATAAACAAACCAAACATAAGCACAAAACATTAAAATTATCAATTCTTTTTTTTTGACAATTACATCTGCCAGATGACTGACTGTTCTAACTTGTCTGACATTTCTCATGGAAACTGTTCTGTTCTGCTCTGTTCTGTTCTACTCTAAACTTTTATTCAGGGAACAAAACTCTTACTACTTGTTGAATTAACTCAAACGGATGTGTTCGAAAGATTTGTATCTCGTTTTTAAGCTGGAGTTGAAATGCTCATGAAAATACAGGTCGAGTTGAAATATTCATGAAAATGCAGATCGAGTTGATTAACTCACTACTGAATTTCCATTAACCCTTTGTAATTTTACACACTTGACTACATTATGCTTGCAAAAGTACGAAAATATCTCTCGTTCCAACAATCTACTCAAAATGTTCTCGTATCTCTAATTTTACTATTGTATTTCTTAAACTTGTACATTTGTAAAAAAAAAAACATTTTTATTTGCTTTATAATGAATTCTTCTGAGTGTTGGAGAATGAAAAAACACAATATTCAATAAAATGACATTTTGTCAGTTGTCATATAAATTAAACATAATGCAGCAGTTACACGACATTTCTGAACGAATGCCAGTGTACTGATAAAACATAGTAATCGAAACTATTCGCCTCCTGTAAATTGATTCAATATTTTGTGACAATATTAATGACAGTTTCAGAAGTGTACAAACGAAATTATGGTATGGATTCAAATCTTGCATTTGAAAAAAATATTTGTTCTGTACATTCTGTAGAGAACGATCACACTTTCGACTAAGAAAATAAATATCAACGAACACACCCTTAAGCAGACCAACATATATATTTTTTCAGACACCATCTAAACACGCTTCAACCTCCGAAACTCCATTTCACTAAAATATTTTTTTCAGTTACTAACTTATTTTTCTTCACTTATCGTTTGTTGCTGTTTTCCATGTTAAGTTTTGCAATCTAGCGTATTCACTTAAGCTAAGTGTACACGATTGGTAGATCTTACAATATTGTCAGTGAAAAACATGCTTACAATGACTTACAACCGTGTAGTCTTACAATTAATTGTCAGAAAATTTGTCTGACAATTAATTGTTAGATCATTGTCTGACAATTAATTGTAAGAAATCTGACAATCATGTGTACGCTAGCTGATAATCGTGTAATCTTCCAATTAATTGTCAGAAAATGTATCTGACAATTAATTGTAAGACGGTAAATTGTAAGGCATTTGATAATCGTGTACACACACAATTTATTGTCAAGCCTGCCAATTTTTATCGTTGTCTGACGTTTCTGACAATAAGGAAATTGTAAGATGTTCGTTTTTTAGCATCATAAAATTTTTTCATTGTCAGAAAATTTGCAGCCAACGTTCAATTGTCAGTTTCCATAACCAACAAAAACTGACAATTAATTGTGTGTGTACACGGTTGGTAGAAAATCTACCAATCTCTTACAATTAATCGGTAGGTATTAAGCCGGCTATCTGAAAATGAATTGTCAGCCAACTTCTGACAATTAATTGTAAGAGATTGGTGGATTTTGTACCAACCGTGTACACACACAACTTATTTGTCAGCTCATTGGTAGATAATTGTCAGACATTGTAAGATCTTACAATATTGTAAGATCTACCAATCGTGTACACTTAGCTTTACCAATTAAACACGGCTATTGACTTCATACATACTTTTAGTTTAAATTTCAAAGTAGGTATGTTTGGCATTTATACCCCTGTCAAAATCAGCTGATCCGGAAAAGAAGTAAAATAAATATGTAATTTCTTAGAAAATAAAAAAAAATACAAATTTAAACAGATAAATAAGGGTAATACATTATTTCTAACTTTCTTTTAACAAATCATATTTATTAAGTAGATATTTCAGATTCATTAGGTGAACAAAGTAAAAGCAAACGAAAATAAAAAATGAATTATGTACATACCTACAAATAAACAATCCACTTTTGAAAAAGTTTAAGGATGCGTTGGAAAAGTATATGTTATTTTATGTCAAGTTGAAATAGAGTTGAAATTGATGGTTATATGTACAATTTTGTTTTTAAAAATGCAATAAAATGAACAAAATTAATTTGCTTCCATGTATTATTGCCTTATTAGTAAGGTCAAACATTCCCATTAGTTATGGAACACAACGTCGTCCAAGTGGCTGCCTCGGCTGGAGTCAATTGGACCTTATAAGCGAATAATCCGAGATCAGGCTAGTGCGTGAAATGTTGAGATCGATGGCGAGTTGGTGTTCGTGAATTGAGTCTCACATTCTTGACTTCGAACAAGGGGACCATGAGCCATGAGTGTTGTGTCTAAATATCGGTGAGATCTTTTCCAACCTTGATGGGCCGTGATTTGTGATTCCTAAAAGGGTGATGTTTTTTCTTAAAGATAACGTGTACAAAGCATGACCAAAGGTCAAAGGTGTACACGAAAAATAATTCATTCTTGCGGAATTGGGCTCTAGAACAGGTTTGAAATAAAATCCAACAAACAAATTTCTGAAATACAGGGTGCGTTTTATGTTCTAGGTCGATGATTTTTTTCAAATAACTTTTAAATGAAATACAATTTTATAATTTATATTTTATTAATTCATTATATCGTCGTCGTTCTATGAAAACTCCCTAAGTCCATTTTAAATAAAAAAAAATTGATTTAATTCATTCCGAATAAACTATTTGCAAAAAATTTCAATGGCTACGCCAAACCCATTTTACAATTGAAGCCTAAGACCGTGCTATTCTGATAATTTTTGGATTTTTTTATATTAATTTCCAACTTTAAATGCAAATATCTCAAAACACAAAAAATGGACTTAGGGAGTTTTCATAGAACGACGACGATATGATCTTTAACTTTAACTTATTGCTGCTTAAGATGCTCCATAGTAAATTATTATCGACCGCTCTCAACGACTGTCAAATTCTAATTGACACAAAAACGGAAACCATAACCCACCACCATAAAACAGTTTAACATTCACCTTATATCGGTTCCAGGGCATAGAGACATTCCAGGTAACTGTAAAGCTGACGAACTTGCAAAAAATGGAACAATTTTACCTTTGTCGGATAGAAAATCTAACATCGGTATACCTCTAGCTACTTGTAAACTTGTGCTAAAGCATGATACCATAAACAAAGCGAACCACAGATGGACCAGCACCTAAACTTGCCAGTCCACAAAACTAGTTTGGCCATTGCTTGATGCTAAACGCTCAAAACAACTCATTTCTATTTGTAGATTGCACATTAGCTTCGTTATAGGTGTTATTACTGGACACTGCCTATTAGATACACATGCTTTTCGACTTGGAGTTCCTGCAAATGGTTTTTGCAGGAGCTGAATGGATGGCATGAAGAAGAAGAGGAGTCAGTCTCTCATCTTCTATGTTCTTGTCCTGCCCTAGCACAAAGACGTAGACTCGACTTAGGAGACTTCTACTATAATTATCCTAGTGATCTAAGAAATTCCGACATTTACTGTCTCAAACGCTTCATTGCTAGCTGCAAATGGTTTAGCGAATAAGGGTGATTTTTGGAATCCTGTGGTATTACAACGGACCAAATTTTGGTCTAAGTGTGTTAGCTTTTCCGGTCAGCAGCCACCTAAACCTAACCTTATCACCCTATATTTGTTCAGAGAACTTTATGTTCAATTTTAAAGGAGTTTACTCAAAGTAAAAGAATGAAGATATGAAAATTATTTCGTTTTTTTTTTCATATCCTAATTGATTTAATAGTCTGACCACGGACATTATTATTCTAGGTGTCTGAATTTAATCAAATTCCCCTAGAAAAATAAAATTCACAGTCTGTTAATGCTGTAAATTTTACAACCAATATTTGCGTCTTAGAAGGGTACGGCAGCATCTAACTGATGAGCTTTTTCGATTCTTTAAAATATTTTCGGCGTTTTTTTTTTCGCTTGTTTGAATCTACTAAAAATAATAAGCATTCAATGAATTCCTTGAATTGCAGAAAATATCAGATACAATTATCAAAACAAACCCTAATTTTCAAAATATTCAGCAACTGCAAAGTGCATGCCGCAAGATAATTGATAGAGCATTCCATCAAAGTCTTCTATTGCCAACAATAATGAATGATCTACTACAAAAAATTGAGTTAACAAAACACACCACAAACAATATTTAACTAAATCACCGACATTTACATACCTTCCCAACACCAGATAAACCTATATTTATGTACATATTACTCTTGTCTAATTCACGTCTTGTTGAGCCTAAATTATCCACAACATTTCGAATAGGTTCTCACCGAATTGTCTCTGTCTAGGTTACACTTTAAATTATGTATAGTTTTATATCAATTATCACTTTATTATCTAAAAATAAATTTTCTCGTCCTAAAAGTCTGAATTTCTTGGTCTTATAACCCATAAACATCATCTCAAAAAATATTTAAAAAAATTAATATAAAAGACATAAAACAGAGATAATTCTAAAAACTGCCCTTAAAACCAAAGCAAACAAAAACATGACAACGCACATTGAGGGCAGTAGAACTTAATGGCTATCAGCCAGAGTAGCCCACTCGAACAAAAATCAGCAGCTGCATCGAAATCATTCTTCTAAAGCTAAAGCTTTCCCATCTCCCACCATATTATTTTTTTTTTCGTTGTGCCTTAAGTTTTCTTAGGTGACAAATTAGATCAAATGCCTCGTTTCATAATGAAATAATTTTTTTTCTCTCTCATTTTCAAATAAATGTATGTGCGTCTGTCAGCAGTATCGAAATGATTCCCTTCAATCTTAAGGAATTCTTTAAAGAAATTCTAATCGTTTGAAAGAGTCCCACCTGGCAATATCGAGAGCCATCAAATTCAAATTTCTCATAAACAAATACATTCATCTTCTTACAACAGCCCACATCCCATCTTTCATTATCTTATAGAAAAGATTTTGTAATCCATCATGAGAGTTGCTAGAAAAGTGCAGAACATCCAGGTCAGGCTTCTTGAGAATCAATTGAGATTAAGAGCAAAGACCAATTGCAATTTGTTCCGCCAATGAGTAGTTCCGTCAAGAGATTTGAAATTCAAATTTTTTTCATTTGTAAATTGTTGTTTCACTGAAATGCCCACTTCATGCTCACTTCCGGAACAAAACAGAGAGGAATTTTCTTGAACTGACTGTGGGTTTTCCTGTCTTTTATTTCTTCTTCAATTCTGGGTGGCATCAATGGAATTTTCCGGTATTGATTTGAATGTCGCATCATGTGGATTCCATTTAAGAAGTGAATGGGGTTATTTTGGGAAATAAAATATCTTCGAATCACATATGGTGCATAATATTTGATCTGGAACCAGCATGGTCGTAGTTTAGATTTTAAATTCACTATTCTAATATGGAACCACTGGAATAATTAAAAATAGGAAAGCGGCTAAAATTGTCCAGCACTATAAGCTTTTGGAGCTCAGATTAACCTGTTAAGTTGATCATCTCATAAAGTAGTAGTTTTGGCCCTGATTCTTCTAAATATTTGCTTTCAAACTACATATATCATTTTTTATTTTCCAAATTTAAAGCCTCTATATAAATAATCCCAATCACCTTTTTATATATACGTAGTTGATAAATGTATTTGTAAACAAAAAAAAAAAAAAAAAAACATTTTTCTATTTTCTCGAACTCATATTTAAATTTTGTTTCTTGCAGTTCACCTCACTGATACGTCGACGTGGCCGCTACAAATCCATTTCAAACACTTCCAATTCCGAAGATGAAGTGGAAACACCACAACAAACAAGGAATGTCGAATTAATACCAAATCTTACATTTGTAACAAATCAACCGGATTATCGTGATCAGAATGCAAAAGCTGGTCCATCAACATCACGTTCAATATCCGAACAAAGAGTACCAACGAAATCCGTGAATAAGCCAGTTGTCATTGAAATGGAAGCTCTAAAGAGTGTCACTACTAACAGTGATGAAGTAAGCATCGAAGAAGAAATCGAAGAAGCAATTTCAGCTGGAAGTAGCTTGGGTTTGAGTGAAGCCCGAGGTGGTGTCGGGGTTGATGTAGCGACGAAGAGGAAGAATCTTTTTGGCCTGGAAGCTAGTGAAGAAGAGAGTTTGGGAAAGAAGAAGAATCCTTCTCCCTCAATAGACGATGACAAAAAAAGTAGAAACAGTAAAGAAGCAGTAAAAGACAGAAATCTCTCCACTGTAGAAACTACTGGAGAAAGAGATAGAAGAAAACCTGAAAAAGATGATGATGATTATGATGAACAGTTTAAGATCGATGATGACCAACTATCTGGAGGTAAGCTAGCACAACACTTTGTTCTAGAAGCCTCTCAGAAGAGTGGAAAAAATGATAAAACTTTTGACAAGGAAGAAAGCGACGACAAAAGCTTAACCAATCAAAGCACAGCAAATGATGTCTCAGAGATAATTGATGAAATTTCTTTGGAGATTGAACAGATTTCAAGTTTGCCAATAAAACCAAGCCCTCTTGAAGTTGAACCACAAAGTAGGAAATATAAAAGTCTTGATGTTTCAATGAGTTCCACAACCCAAGGTGATAGTTTAGAGTCAATGCATTCGGAGAAGGATCATTCGGTGGGGGAGGAGGTGGTGCATGTCAATCAGTCATTGCATATGACCTTTGAAGATCGGGACTTGAGTTCACTCAATCCGAGTCTAGCCAACAATGAGAGTTTGATTGATAGACTCTTGGCTGGAACACCGCGACCCGAACAAAATTCCTCCTCGTCATCCAGTCGCGATGATGACATCGAGGAGCTAAAGCAAAAAATTCTAGCTATCAAACAGTCATCACAGCAGGCGAAACCTTTGCCTTTGGACCAACAGACAGAAGTTGTGGTCAAACAGATGGAACGTGTGTCTAGCGAATTCAGCAAAGATGTTCTCGAGGATATCACAGAGGAGTCAGAGAAGCAATATTCTTTGACACCTTCTGATGACAACCTACGGAGACAGCCTTCGCCGAGTGGAGCTGATGCACCTCCTGGTTCGCCAGTAAATTCAATTCATGCTGATTTAACTTTGACTGAGGGACAGCAGAGTTCGTTGAAAGTGGACGACGATAGTATTGTTAGTTTAAAAATGATCCAAATACTCGAGGAGAAGGTTTCTGAACTCAAAAATATTGTCGATGCGAAAGATGCTTGTTTGGTCACTTTAACCATGCAACTAGACTCAGCTCAACGTCGTGAGTCGACATCAAATGCCGAACAACTGCCATCTGGTCGGGATTCTAGTAGTTTGATGACAACTTCGACGGAGTACAGAACCTTGCAGGAAGAATTTGGATGTGCGGTAAGTTCATACAGATCACTTTTGTAAACCTCTTTTAATAATATTTTTTTTTTTTTACGTAGACAATGGACTTTTATGCAGAACTGACAAAACGTGATGAACTGATTTCAAAATTGAATGATTCGCTTCAGCAGTCGTTGCAATTCCGTGAAAATCTTCAAAGTGAAAGTGAAAAACTCGCTACGGAAGTCCAGCTTCTACAAAAGCAACTCTCTGAGGCTTTGGAGAATGCTCGTAGAACCGGTTGGCCACGTGACCAAGAGAGCAACGGTGGGCAGAGAATTTCTGAAATTTCCATCGATTTAGTAAGTGAGAGTGATGATGATTTCGATCGTCAATATTTTACGGATAATGAGGATAAGACTTCAAGGCACTCGAGAAATTCTCGTGAGCGACAAGCATCGGTGCCGAGAACCTTTGAAGCATTCGATTTTGGAGAATCGGAAGTTCAACCGATTAGCAAACAAATTGAGCAATTCAAAAAGTATTTAACTCCTAATGAGGTGCGATTATTTTTCATGGTTCAGAAGAAGTTTGATGATTTCTTGAGTCAGGAATTAGAGAAGTTCCGCATGAAGTACGATGGAGAGGTGAAGATCTTGACAGATCAAATGACCTCGGAAAAAGTCGAAAGAGATGCCGAAATAAATCGTCTTCGACAATTGCTGACAAGTGTGAAAAATGGTTCAACCGAACTGATGCAGTTGCGAAACGAAATGGATGCAGTACATGCAAGAGAGATGGAAGATTTAAGACAGTATTTTGAGAAGAAATGTGCCGATTTAGAGAAACAGTAAGCTGTTGTCTTTTATTTTGATTTTAATTTTTATTTAAATGTTTTTCTCGGTCCAGGTATTCAGATGAAGTATTCTCACAAAAGAGTCAACGGCATGATTGTAGCTCTTCGGAGGCATCCGATCAAGAAATGATGCCTGAAGAAATTGCACCCAGATCCAAAGAACCTAGTCCGAAGAAGAAAACAAAAGCTGAATTGCTTTCTAGTCCTAGCCATCGACAATTGACACCGAATCTGTTGGAAGTGACAGCTGGTGGTGGTGATTCGATTGGAGTTGATGCCAATGCTAATGATGTGGTAAGAAATTTGAAAGCATTGAAATCGGTGAACAAGAATGTCCAACTTGTATAACTTAGTATTTTTTCATAGCGAAACAATATTTTTGAATACATAGCATAGACATCGTTGACTTTGTGAAATTAGATTCCGTGTGATAAGATATCAAGATTAAAGTACAACATAATGGGACCTTTCAGGAATATCAAGAGTAATTTTGTTTCCTCCGAAATAATCTTCGAAAATCGTTCTGCTATCTTGAATCCCCTCCGGAATAAATTTTTCCCGAATAATAAAAGCCAAGAAATGATAGTCTAATTCTCATAAAATATGAATATGTATTTTATTCTCGATATCCCTTAAGTTTAAAGTCCTTGAAAGGCTTTATTTATTCCAATTTCTTAAACATTTTACAAACAAAAAACTCAATTTCAATTTATATGGTTGAAGTATTTGATATTCGAATCTTCGAAGTTTATATTTTGCCTTTTTCGATTATTAATCTAGTAATCATCATTAGTAATTATGTGTTTTTATGTTTTAATATCAGAAAAATATATGAAATAAAAAAGGTACTTATCGAACCGTTTCTTTAAAGATTATTCGCATCCACGATTACGTTCGGCATGGTAATTACAATTGCTAATCAGTACAGATCTGTTTTACTATTTTTGGTAACTGTTTGTACACACTGTTAAGAAACTATGGTGGCACCGACTTTGCTCTTGACAATGACTGCCTTTTCCACCGAACCCCAATCCGTTCATGTTTTAATTAACTTGAAAATTAATAACATTTACTAACATACTCACTTCATTGTGAATATAATTTAAATTATCATGTGACGTTATTTAAACAAATAAGCCACTTTTAACACTAAAAACAAACTAAACTGCAACTTTATTTAACGTTTAAATATAAAAAAATTGGACTTTGCCACCAATCCAAACTTTCCCTTTATCACAGCTCAATCCTCAAGAGATTAAATTTCAAACTAAAAGGTATATTCTTCCATAGTTGTTTTGAAATTGCAACTCATCGACATAAAGAAACCACTATCCCTTTGTTGGGTGAGGTAAAAGAGTTCCGTTGGGGTTAACACCACCAATTTGGAGGAGCCCTCTTCCCATGTAATCTCCCCTTTATCTGTGAATAAAAACACACTCAACCCTACCATGGTGTGCTTACCATCCAACCAGTCACCTCATAGCCGAACTTTTTTTTCTCCGAACGTTGGATCCTACAGCTGTCATCATTTCTTCCAAAATTCGAAATGCAATCAGAACTTTTCATAATTTCGTGGGATTTGTTTCTATTTCGGATAATAGTTACAAATTTTAGGTATGTCAAGTTACTGAAGGTTGCCCAATCTAGCCTCCCTACGGTTGTCTATGCACATTTTTGAATTTATTAATTTTGTCCTATAACATAGATATTTGGCTCCGCGGAGCTTTATCTTAATTTTCTGAGTACATTTTGTTTCATCTGAATGTTAAACGCTGCTTTTTAAATATAACTATTTATTACCATTTAATACTATCTCTTATAATTGAATGAATATTTTCTTGGGGTATTGTGCCCATATCTTATAATTAGACAAGGTTATAATGTATGGAATTGGTGCTCATTTGAAGGCTGCCAGGGGGGATCTGGAGCACTATGACAATTCCAAAAAAAAAAAAAAAAAACACAAAAATTGAATCGGTGGCTCTTTAGGCCTACCTATGAAAAAAATATCAGTAAATTTGAGGAGCCGAATTCATACTAAACTAGGCTACCATCTTCGTTGATTAAGTGTAGTAAGAACAATACAAGTACACGGCCTTTCTGACTTAATATTTCTTCTCCCTATAACATTTTTCCAATTATTTTTTCATAAACATATAGGGGGACCAAAAATATTTAAATATACTATACATTTATTTGGCAGAAAAGTTGATAGATTTTCTGTAAAACAGTTTTTTTTTATCAAACAAATGATTTTTTTCTTCTTGTACTGTTTTAACACTATTACCAATTTGTCTGTTTCTGTATGGTTACCTCTACATATCATTTTTTCGAAGAGTTTAATTTATACAGATTTTCAGTATTGCTCCAAAATTTCGTTATAAAGAGTGCAAGTAATGGTCAAACCTGAAACTGGTGAAATACTGTTTCATGTCCTCTCAAAAATTATTAACTTGTCCGTACCTAATCAAAACTGTATAAATATATATACTATAGTTGGATTTTTGAAATTTCTTAAAACCCCGTTTTTGAATCAGTTATGTGCGTTCCCAGTTCAGAAGTAGTTTTTTTTTAATTTTTGCATTATATTTTAACTTTTTAAGTGTTATTTTTCTTCAGTTTCTAAAAATTTATACAACTTACAACCGCTGAACTAATATCTAACGTTGTAACTATTTGTATTCAATCGGACATGAAAAGTAGAAATCTTTTTTTGAGTGATAGGAATTGCTGAATTCTGAAAAGCGATGATTTGGTTTTTCACTATTTTGGACCATTACTTACATCAATAAACCCTTGAGCGCGAGTGAATTATAAAGAAAATTTATCAAAATAAAACAACCAAAATCAGTTTCTTAGACCAGTTTATAACTTTTTCCTAAATTACAAACAAAATCCGTTCACTTTCATTCCCAATTTTGAGTTACTACCAAAAGAGTTAAAGAGTTTGAATTTTGTGAACACGTTTTTCGTGGTATTTAGTTTTAAATTTTTGAAATCTGACAATTTAACGGTTTATTTTGGTTAACGTGAGTTGCTACCTTCTCAAAATAACTAGGATTATGAAATTGAAGTAAATGGGTGATACCTGAACCTTGAACCTAACAGGACGTCATTTTAACTTTTTGTCATTTTGATATGGCTACCTTTTCCACCGTCTTTCCACGGTTTTCGGGATACATGCTTAAATTTTACTCTAAAAATTGAATTTCTCAAAACTATAAAACTTTGCAAATCTATATTATATTTGGCCTAATCTTACATCACCCATGGAACCAATTTTACTACTTAAATAAAATTACAATTTCATAATTATACAATCGAGGTTATAATGACTTTATTCGAAACGCTTACGTGCGTTCTTTGATATGATACCTTGGTGAAAAAATAATTTCAATTTAATTATAAGTTCTCAAAGGATTGAGTTTATTGTATATCTATTTCAAATCCGTTGATGGATTCTGTGATTCAAATGTATTGGGATAGTCAAATAATAATAATGAACATTTTGGACAAGAGACTAACTTGTGATTCAAGAATGAACTATATTTACCTTACCTAAACAATTTTTTTTAAGTATATCAATTAATTTTTAATTTCTACTTTTTTATTCAATTTAGAAAACAAACATCGATGAGCTTAAGTCATTTTATCAGACAAAAATCAACGAAATCAACAAATCCCACGAGGACACTATTCGCAAGTTAAATGAAAAACTAAAACGCTACGAAAGCAAATTTCCGTCCGAAGATGATTTTATGGTAAGCAGAGAAATAAAATAATGAAAACAAGTTTGAAACAATTTTGCACGATTTAACTCGTTTAATTATTATTAACTCAATTAATATTTTTTTGTAAGTGTTTTGCATTTTTATTGGCTGGGTGAAGGTAACAACGAATTTGAATTCATTTTCATGGATCAGGTTATATATATTTTTTTTTCTTCACACATAACCATTAAACATACATTTTAATTTTATAGTTGATGTTTTTTGAAGCTACATATATCAGCTAAATCATTAGTTTCAACACGTTTGGTGTATTTTTTAAGTCAGGTACAATTTTAAGTCTATTTATTGTTTTGTACGACTGCATTGCGTATAAACATTTCTCCAAATCATAATTGCACTCACAAGTTCTATGTTTTTTTATTAATGGTTGATTGAAAAGAGCAAACATTATTATTTCATTTTTTATATTTTTGAGGAGAGTCAGAAAACGTTGACAAAAAAAAATCTTTTAAGTACTAACTTTTTCTTAAAGCTAAATTAATAAAGCTAACACAAGCTCATTTGGCAATCTTTTGCTCCAGGCGAAATTTAATTTGTTAAAGTTGCCGAAAACAATATCCCTGTTGGGCGCATAAATGGCAAACTCACATAAATACTCTGGAAGAAGTGGCTAGGTGTTTGCTTGAAGCTGTTCTCACTATCAACGTGGAAAAGAGCAAATTTTGTTTTAAAGAGACAAAGTATCTTGGTTATTTCATCGGTGATGGTTGTATGAAAACAGACCCTGTGAAAGACTTTCCAATTTCAGGGACTCCCAAGCAACTCTATCGGTGTCTGGGGATTACAGAGTGATATAGGCGTTTTATACCCGACTATATCTGCGCCATGACAGACTCTCTCAAAAAGGGTAAATCATTCGCGATGACTAAAAAAGCGATTAAAGCCTTTGACGAGCTGAAGACTATGATAATAACTGCTCCAATACTGACAAACCCTGACTTTTCGAAACATTTTTACATCCAGTGCGATGCATCCACTTCTGGCGTAGGGGACATGTTTTTTTCAGAAAGATATCGAAGAGAACGAACGGCCCATAGCGTTCATGTCTCAGAATTAATTGGGTCCAAGGGAATTATACAGTAACCGACCTTGAATGCTTGGCGGCCTTTCTTTCGGTAAATAAGTTTAGGGCATACATTGTTCACTATTATAACGGACCATTGTAGTTTGAAATGCCTAATGAACCAAAGGGTTCTATCTAGCCACATGGCCAGAGAGAGTTTCAAGTTACAGGGGTTCGATTTTTCTATCGAAAATAGGAAAGGTGTCCTTAATGTAGTCCCTGTTACTCTCTCGCGTGTCTACATGGACGAGCTTAATCCCGAAAAAGAAATGCAGGAAGTTGATCTCAGTTCTCCATATTTCTGTTCACAAGAGTATTATGAACTGAAGAAAATGGTAACCGAATGTATGTGTTTCGGAAGGATTCGTGTACAAAAGAACGGACATACGAACTGTTGACGAACTACAAGAAGACAGAGCTCTGGATTCCGAAGGCCCACCATGTATGTACATATAAATATATTTTGACGAAAGAAAATCAAATGAGAATAGTTTTATTGTTGTCGTTCATATTCATTTGTTTTGAAAAAACAAACCATTTTTGGTCATGGTCATGCGGTTTGATCCATAGTCGGTTGAGTTTGTCGGTTTGAGTTGGTGTCACCATGGGTTAGATTAGAATTGAAATTGCAATTTATTTTGTATTCCTCTATTAGTTGTTTGATAGCAGGTCATTATTTAGTAAATTGTTGTCAATGCTCCTAAATATGGAAATTTCTTAAAACATAAAGTCATTTCGACTGATAAGTAAAGAGAATGCCCAATTATTTTTCGTTTTCAAAATTAATTTGAAACTTTTGCTTTAAGTTGGGATTTATCTTTTTGGGGTAAATCGAAGCAAACGTTTCTTTCACTAGTTATAATTTTTTATTTTTATTTGTATACAAATATTTGGTGCAAAGCTTCAAAGTGCAATACATCAATAATTATTATTTCGAAGCTTGCAACATAGAGCAATATCTGAAAACTTTTGTATTTCGAACCTTGACCCATCCAAGAAAAAATGCCAAATCACAATTCAATTGAGAATACATTATTATTACATATTAGGGGAATTTTGTTGTGCTAACTGCATGTGTTTTTCTTTATTTCCACTCTTTCCTCTGCATACTTCCCAATCCTAGAACTCAAAGGACAAAGTAAGTTCTCCTCCAAAAAGTCCACTCGTTCCCCAAACACCTCCTAAAACTTCCCTCATAATTATTGACCAAGATGAACTTAACAACGAAGAAAGCCAAGTTATTCAAAAAATCATCGGAGAATACGATCGTCGTTTACAAGAACAAGTTGCACTAGCCCGTGAGGATATTGTTCGTGAGTTGGAAAATCAAATACAGGTAAGTGTGTTTAAAAAAAAAATCAAAGATCGTATGAATATAGAATGAGTCCGTTCTAGATCAATGATAATATTAAAGAATTGTCTAGCTTAAACTCGATAAACCTTAAGTACTATCAAGGATGAATTCAACGGAAATGAATGTAAAACTGTTCATAAACATAGCTAAGTCTAGTATTAAAGAATAAGCATGATCGAGGGCGTCTTCCTTATTTATTCACACAGGTCTGAAATTGTGTGTGTTTTTACGTGTGAAACTAAAATGTCTAACAGAAAACTTTGTCTAACAACTTTTAACCACAACTAATTTTGTGATTCATTTGTTTTATATATTCTAATAAATTGATTTTCTAAGATGGCAAAAAGCCAAAAGATTTAAATTTGTAAACGACGACGACGACGAGACACATGGCCAATTTGTGTTGTGCCCTTAGGACTGAGAATCTCTTTTGGTTGGCGTTGATCCTTATCCTCAAAGTGCTACATCGTACGCATTAGCTTAGGATGAGCTCATCGAAATTTGCAATAAATAGAAACAAACAAAATAAATACTTTAAGCTAATTTTTTTTTGCCACACGTTTGGTTCTGAATTGAGGGAAATTTAACGTTTCACAAAAAGTGCGGTACTATTGGCGGTTGGCCATTTCTTTTCGTCACTGAGTTTTAATTTTAAAGTGTCTTAAAAGTTAAAACAGAAAAACATAGATACTACTTGTTGAAATGTTTGCCAAAAGCTTATGTTGCACATTGCACCGGGTCTTGTCTAGAAGAATTCTAAGATGTTTTTTTCAATAAAACAAAATTATGGGAGCTTAGAATTGGCGCGGGTATTTTTGTATTATAATTTTTTTGTTTCAAATTTTTAAGTAATGCATAAATAAAATATGTAAAAACGAGTGGGTTTGTTTTTGGCAACCGAATACGATTTTAGACGACGACAAAGAATTTATGAAGTAAAATAGGTTGTATTTTAGGAACAAACGTTTAGCCAAAGATCGCAACCTCGATCTGGGAAAAATTAGAGTGACACCTTTCAGCAGAGAGTTTTTGAAAAGAAATTAGAAATATATACATTTTAAATTGAATAGTTTCAAGTATTTCACAATATATGTACATACGAGTATTTAAAAAAAAATAAATATTATTTATTTATTAGGATTGATTGATTGATAGTAGCGCCGCCACTCGTTACGTCATTATATTTAATTTTGGCATTTTGTGTCAAGTGCTTTGAATTGTTTTAGATTTTTCAATTTTATAGAAAACATATTGGCCGATCCCGGTCAGTTTTTTCTTCTCAAGTAATTTTTGGGAACATTTTATAAAATATCAAAAAAGTATAATGATTTGAGATTTTGTTAAATGTATTTATTTTTGGCGGACATTATATTCATGTGTTTTTTTTGAAGTTAAGTATGTATGCAGGGTGTCCCTTAATTCGTGCATAGTATTTAAGGGCGTGATTCTTGGGTATATTCTAAGAAAATAAAATGGACGACTGGGTCGCACGAACTTGCTCCTATGTAAACGACTAAGAATTTCAAAAATGAATGTTATTAGAGAAAACTGTTCTTAAGGATAAAATTAATTTTTTAAATAAATAAAACAACTCCTTGAGCAGTTGGAGCTAAGCACAGGATGCCATGTGTTTTAAGCAAAAATTAGTTTATGCAAGAACAAAATTATAGTTCGTTGTAGTGGTTTCTTAAAAAAATAAGCTTTTATACAAAATTTTTAAGAAAAAAATTTGGAACGCCAGTTTGAAGTGTTTATTAATGTACGAATAAAAATTAAATCTATTAAAAAAAATATTAATCCGTTTTTGAGATATCGAATTTTCAAAAAAAAAATAGATTTTTTTTTTCAAGATTCAAAAAAATTTCATTAAATTTCAATAAATTTCAATTTCATTAAAATCCGTTATGCCGATAATGAGAAATTCAAAATTCGAAAAAATCGTTCTATGGTAGATACAGTCAGTAATATCTAGATTTCAAATTTTTTTTATTTGATTATAGATCGTAAGAATTAATCAAAAGAAAAAAAATTGAGCAAAATTCTCGGAACCGTTTTCGAGAAAAATACGACTTTCGAAAACCATTTTTTAACTTTTGTATAGAGGGTAACGTTATTTTTAGGTAAAATAATTTTTTTCTCATTTATTGTAGATTATATTAAGAAACTTTTACTTATTAAGTTTTCAAAAAATCTAGCATGGTGTTTTCGAAATATTGAGTTTTCAAAAAAAAAATTGAAATATTTTTTTTAAAAATCCAAAAAAATAGTTTTTGAAAAGTTGAATCCACAATAATATTCAAACTATTAGCAGAAAAAAGTGATTAAAATCCGTTGCACCGTTTTTGAGAAAATCAAAAACCAAAAAATTATTCCAAGGGGGTACTAAAAATAACAATTTTTTGGAAAATATTTTTCAACCATTAGATAGCTTTAACTCAATGAATTTTTTTGAATTTTTTTGATTTTTTTTGAAAAAAAATCTGTGGGACAGTTTTTGAGAAAAAAAAATATTTATAAAATTTCTAAAAATAATCGTATGGCAGGTACCGTTATTTGTGGTCTTAAAAAAAAAACAAACAAAAGTAAAAATGGTTCGTATTGGTTGGATGAAGAGTACGGTAATCGTTGAATAAGAAGAAATGGACCGTTTCACTGGCCTGCAAGGTCTGCTGACCTTGAAGTATTGGATTTCTTTGTACGGGGAAGAATGAAAGAACCACCGAAATAGCAAATTTAGGTGAATTAGAAGACCATATTCTCGAAGCATTTTATCAAAAGTGAAGTGAAGTGAAGTGAAGCAGCTATCAGCAATAAATATTCGCAGTGAAACCCAAAAACGGACTCTACCAAAACCAAAGTTGACACTTTGAACACATGTTATAACTGATTTAGTACACACATAAAATAAAAAATATATAAACCCATACAAAATAATTTCTCTTCATAGAGCCCTTTGAAGCTTAAAGCAAAAAAACACTTCTTAGTCTTGATCTAATTGATACTTTAATAAATTCATTTGTTATAACGTTGTGAACATTTTGTATTTCATTTACGTTTGTTTTCGTTTGGGAATTTTTATTGCGGATCAGTTGTATTTCTTCTAAAAATAAAGGTCTTAATGATGTTTCATTTATACTTACAGCGCAATTACCGTTAACATTACCGTTAGCATGGGTCCCCGATATACGATATAAAAATTGGAGAAACACCCTTACTGTAGAACAATTTTTTCTTAGAATATACCCAAGAACCATGCCCTAAAATATTATGAACGAATTAAAGGACAACCTGTATAATATAAAAAGTAAAGCACGAATATGACTTCCTTGTGGAATCCCAGATTTACATTTTATACTTCTTGAAACTTTGGAATCAATCGATTCGACTAGAAAATTTTCGTTCCACTTACAAAGAAATAAACCCTCAGATAATGATTTGTTAAATAATTTTACTTGAGGTCAAAAAAGAGAATCAATGCATTTTTTCAGACGCAGTACCAGCTGCATCACAACTATCATTAACCTTAAGTGTCTAAAGAGCCAAAAAACCGCATTAAAATTCAACAGAATGATCCCAATTTCACCCAAATTTGTAAGAAATGTTTGAAAGACCGGAAATTAACCGACTCATTTGTCGATGAAAGGCTTTTTTAACTGTCAAATTTTTTGTACAGTTGTACAGAATCCTTAAATTTGAAAATATTATTAATTTATTTAAAATTTCTCTGAAAGTTTTGGTTTTGACAAAACACTAAGGACTGAGGCGAGCTCTATACACGGAAGTATTTTGTTTAAATGATCCCACTGAATCCAATCATTATCACCACAGCATGATAAGAAAGGGGATACATAGGAAGTTTATTCCCATGTATCTGCTCTTTCTTCTTTCTTTCTTAAAGTGAAAGTACCTATTTTAGTTAATTATATAAAAAAAACCACGCATTCACTAACGATGTTATAATTCTTCCAAAGTATCGAATTTCGACACACCATTTCAAACTTCACCATTTCCTTTCGCACTTCTCTAAAGTGTCAATCAGTATAAGCTTCGAAGAAAATACCTACTGCCATCATTGCCACCCTAAGTTCAACAAAAACCGCTTCCTGCTTCGATCTCGAATTATAGGCCTCGTTACATCAATTGTGACATACCAATGTGCACCACAATTCGAACTATGACCGTACTAGCAGAGATCATTGAACTTAAAATAGATAAAATTAAACATCACGCTTCCGAATTAAAAAAGAAATATAGAGAAGTGCAACAACCAGAGCCATCAGCAGTACAAACATGTCAAGTTCTTCCCGCATTGTCTTCTTCGCGTTCTCAACTTCTCTTCCCGATTGTATTTGTGTTCATTCTGAATTCCGAAATGAAGAACTAAAATTAGAAATTCAATTGAATTTTATGATTAGCTTATCCATGTTGATGATTTTTTTTGTTTTTCTATTATTGTTAATCACAAAGGGAATAAACAACATTGACGCGGGAATAGCAGACAAAACAGCAGGATCCAATTTGGGAGTGGCAAGAGTAGCAGAAAGTTTGTTTCTTCCTTCATTTGTGTAGCGCGATGGGAAACAATAATGTTGAATAGAATTACTCAAATAAAATTTTATTCAGCAACACTTAAAACAATTTTTGTTGAATTTAAATTTTTATTATTTTTGAATGGTATAAAATATGGTATAAAACTTTATTTTATCCGTTAAACACTATGCATTTGATTTAGTTGGCTTTTTTTTATTTTAATGAATAAATTCCATTTTTTGGGCGTTGTTTTAACTGGTATAACTTAAATGTATAACTGGTATAAAAATAAAGTTTTAGTTAAAATAAGTTTAATAAGATAGGTAGCTTTAAAGGTAGGTCTGGACAATATTTCATCGGTCGTAATAAAATTTATTTTTTAACATTTCGACCATAGGAAGACAATCAAATCTATGTTTGTAAATATAATGAAGGAAGATTGGAAATAGGTTTTGTCTTATTGTAAGACAATTTCGTATTATGCCCGTGACACTTATCTACAAAGTATAGACACCATAGTATACGAATGAACCACATGTCTGTCAGGGTATACTACGGTACTGAGCAAAATGGTGTTGCGTGCTATAGTCTTCTCCTTTGCGAAAACAGCACTATTTTTCTAAAGAGAATAATAGTTTTACTTAAACTTATTGTCATATTGATGTTTATTAGATTTTTAAATATTTTCAAGTTTGTCATTTCAAAATGGCACCGAATTTAAGAAAACGGAAAGTTCTTGGATGCGACCAAATCGCCAACATTTTTACTTGCGATATAGGTACTATAGGGCAAGTTCTGCATTTAGAAAAAAAGACGAATAAAGTGGGTCCGGCAATTCCGTCTGTCTGTCTGTATGTCTGTACCTCGATCTACAGCCTAAACTACTGGAGGCATTTTCCTCAAACTCGGTACTTAAGGGTCTTCGGTGATTCTCTAGAGAGGGGAAATTGAAATTATGTTTTTAGCTCCAAAATAATGGTGTACCCTATACACCCGTAATGCATAATCTTATTTATCTCGAAAACGGCTCTAACGATTTGAAAAAAAAAAAAATAATGTCCTATTATGGACATAAACTACATTTTGGTAAAAAAAAAATTGGGAAAAAATGTTATTTACGATTCCTGTCACAAAATCGTTTTTGTGATTTTTGAATTTCTCATTAACGGCTCTAAAGATTTTAATCAAATTTTTTAAGTAGGAGACCCCTTAAGCTTAAAATAATTAAAAAATATTTCTTGGGTTTCTTAAAAATAAAAATACCTCTATACGATAATTCATTCTTTCATATTGTTTAATTGCTTTTATGTTACAAATATAAGAATCAAGATCGGTAAAGCTGTTATCGTGAGTCGGAAATTAACAAATGATTTCATGGCAGGTATCGTTGAATGTGAACCTAAATCAAATATTTTCAAAACTACTCTGGACAATGCCAACAAAAAAAAAAGTAATTAAGAAATCGACTTTAGTCTGTGACTGTAAAACACAGGTAGACAAACGCACAGAAAGAAACGCGGAACCCCAACCCACTGTACGTGTCACACACAAACATATTAAACGATACAAATTCTTAAAAACAATTATTCCTATCTTTCCGTCATTTTTTAACATCCCATTAGTTAATTATTGAAAATTAAGCCAAGCAACGCAAGCACGGGGGTTATAGTGAAAAATATACCTAATATAAAATAATTAATCATAATTTTGAAATGGTTTGGTGCAATATAGAAACTGGTTCAAGCAAACAGATCTTTTAATTTTAACATTTGTGTGTGTCAAGTGGCGCCATCTAGTGAATGATATACACAGAATGTAATTTTTATTTATTTTCTATTGGTTTCTTGACCTTATTTAGATTAAGATAGATACTTATAAAATTGACAATGATACTTGGTTAATTTTATTAAATCAATTGGCGGAATTTGATCCAATTTGTGTACTTAAGTTTTCGCTTGTAGTCCAACCTAACCTATTAAAAACTTATACAATTTTAAAGAAAGAATTAAAATGTCAGTCTTTTCTTTTCTTTTGGCGGATGACCAAGAAAATTCAGTTGTTTTTTGAGCTCATATGCCTTTTGTTATAATGGGTGATTTTTTTGCAATTTTCTTTTTGGCAACACTGGTTTTGACAGCTCAGGCACGTTTCGTGTTTTGTGTCACTGTCAAACATCTTCAGTTTGATCTATAATTTAACCATGAATCGTCTTACAAACGTATAACGCTTGCAAATTATTGAATTTTATTATCAAAATGAGTTTTTTTTTTATAATAAACTCACGCTCAAGGGAATATGATTACCCTTTTAAATGTTTTAACACAGCGCGGGCGTGAAGTTACGGAAGAGAAAGAAGGATAGGAAAGATGTGTGGCACGATGTTCTGAGACTGAAGGTGGTTGTCTCAGATTTTTTTTCTCCAGGGATGGCGGCTGAACTAAAGCGGAGAATTGCCGTGTCATATTTCTATATCTCTTATAATTCGCATTATTTTATTCGTTTTTCATCCTTGTTGGGCATACTAGCTTAACTCAATCACATGTTGTTAGTGTTATGCCAAAACAACATGTAATGAGTAAACCAGCAACCCATTGATGACAATTTTTAGAAGGTTTTAATGGAATTAAAGACGACATAGACGACGGCAGGGATCGAACCTGTGATACTGGGGTTGACAGGCGAGCACACAACCATCGCGCCACGTCCACCCCCAGAGTGCTCTGTTAAGAAAGTTCATCGCGCACTTCTTCCATTTTATGATCAGTTTAATCGACCTACTGAGGCGGCTATTTGGGCCGAATTTGCCAAAGGTAAACCTCATTAGATTTGCTACAAAAATGTTTGAAAATTTTCGAACCGATATTGTGTATTGGTAAAGTACTTGATATTATCACTTCCAAGACTGAATCCATCAAATTTTCTGTGAAATTTTTCGCATTTTTCTTCCACTGTGAATATAAAACAAAATCTATTGTGAATAGTTTTTCAATGTAATATATTATTTCCCTCCAGAATTATATTTTTTAAATACTCGAAAATGAACAGTAATAGAGAGAGAATTCACAATAGATCTTAAACGTGAAGAGCGTTCCTATTTATCGAAAATTTTGACAACGATAATACAGATTCAAAATTTGTATTGATAAACGTCAAATATCGTGTTGATAATTGACAACTGTAATAGGAATATACATAAGAACATAAGTATGTATTAATAAGTCTTATTCAAAAATGTTCTTTCTTTGTGATGTGAACTTTGTTTTTAAGTTGACTGGTATAAACCGATGTTTTATTTTCGCTCTCAAAAACGTTTAAAAAAAATGTAATTGGTAGTCATTATCTTATACCTTTTTAATGGTATAAAATTTGGTATAAAGCCTGAAAACATCTAAACAATTAACCAAAGAAGTACTTATAATAAATAAAATATTACTAGAAAGCAGAAAGTAAATTGAACAAATCAATTTTCTAGAAAAACCAAAAAAGGTTTTTGCTTGTTGGCATCTTCATAACTTTTGTTATTTCATATCTCTTGTCCCAATTTGAATATCCAAAAAAAAGCTACAAACTGAATCATGCATACGTTAATAACATCTATATATCCGTCGCCAAGAATTAAAAATATTTTGCAGCCAAATTGTCTCTAAAAATTTGTCATTGTGTACATCTATCAAAAATTCTCATTTTATTTAAAAACCATCAAATTATATGTCGCCAATTTCTCTTTAGACGAGTAAAACAAAACTCTCCAAATCCCATTCATTCTAAACAAATCTCTCTCATTAAGATTTTCACCACAAAGCATCTCTATATTCACCATACGCATCATAAAATTTACGTACTTCTTCCCAAACAAACAAATCTTGCCGGATTTGAAAATGTTTTCGACTTTAGTCTACAACGGGACTTTTAAGTGCTCAGACATTGTACGTATATTAACGGAAGATTCATATTCCTCCATCTATTCATAGAGACTTTGAGATATGTACAAACTGAGAAACATTATCATAGATTGAAACAGTTTAGTCCACACCATCGTCGCTCGTCGCATATTTTTTGGCGACAACCAACGTCTAAAACGGTCTTTAAAAAATTTCAAAAAACAAAAAAACGCGCGCGTAAAATAAGATTACCGTAACACCAGAGCGCTGGTACAAAGTACATTATTTGCGCTTGTTTTTGAAAATAGATTTGCTTTGGCGGATGTGAATACTTACAGAATCTATGTATCGCTGTAACTTGGTGTAAAATTAAGTCAATTTGAGTCTTTTTGATTGACTTGATTGGTATATGCAAACTGAAACATTCAATATTGATTGGAAAGTGCAGATAAAGTTTTCATTAAAAACACGCAAGTGTGAATTTGAAAAGTGAAGAAGTTATAAATAAATAAATTTCGTGTGGTTGTAAGACACACATGTTCTGCAGATTGTTTAATTTCTGCATTCGCTTTCGAGTTTTGATTCAACAATAAAGTTGAGGGTGCGTAAGTATGCATTTTTTTTTTTGTATTTTTTGAGGGTCTGTTTTTTTTTTATTTGGGGGTCTGTTTTACTTTTTAAGTGGTCGCATTTTTGAAGTAACCGAAGAAATTCTGGGTCTTTGAGAAGTAATGCGGAAGTGTCTTGGCTGAGTAGGGCATGTCTGAATTTACTCGTATTTCGACAACTTGTATGAACTAGTGGGCTGAAGGCATAGTATTTAGGTTAATAGGAAGTTTTATGAATGAATTAAATTACTTAATGTAACGAATGAAGTGTTGCAAGTTTAATTTCAGTTTTAATTCGTTTGGCCAATCAAGTAAGATTGTAATGGTTATTTTGATGATTGAGTAATTGAGGTGGATTTAAGAACTAAGTTTTGAACTTCATATTCTGATGCACAAACCTGTGTGTTTGGAAATTGAAATCCAAAAACAAACGTTTTCCTGAAATCATCTGAGAATCCGTAACTTAATTATTGTGTTTATATCCTTGTTTTTAAATATCGCTTCTTAGTTTCTCTCAACGTCTCCTTTCGGGCTGATTAAGTCCTTCGTGAAATCTTGATAAAAAAAAATAACAAATTATCGTTTGTACCCAAAAAGATATAAGCCAACAAAAACTTGATTAACAAAATCGACAAATATATTGGCGCAAAACTTTAGTTAAATGAGTATAAAGGTACTTTAGTATGAAACTAGATATATTAAAACGAAGATTTTGCACATTTTAATCGTATATACCGTGATACTTTCTCTAACCTTTTATTAAAGTTACAATCATAGAATACCTATTTTATTTTATTTTATTTTATTTTATTTTATCATCGTGCTAACTTCTTATGACTTTTTGACATTTACAAACGTCAAAAAAGGTTTGTTTACTTGCATGAACTGTCATTACCTTAGGTGTATTCAAAGGCAATTTCTTAAAAAAAAAACATAGCCTTAGCACGATACTAGTTAAAAAATGTTTAAATTAAGCAAGAGTAGATAATCTACTTTAAAGTTAGCAAATTGGTAAGGAGTATCATACTACTAATACTGAAGTGTTTAAAATTTATTGTCAAAAAATTCTAACAACTGCCAAGAAAGTTTCGTATCTTATTTTTTATTAAGATATTTCTTTAACTTTTCCGACTTTTAGTGGTAAATTATCGCCCGATATTGATTTTGCTATTTATTTCAAAGGCCTTTGAAAAGATAATCTATCAACAAATAAATATCTGCCTTCTTGAATGAAGGCAATTTTCTTTCAACAACTCAGGCTGGTTTTAGAACATAGTATAGTTGCTTGAGAGCACGTTGAATGTTAGTTGATGATATTTGTTATGAAATTAACAAACAAAAATGTGTCGATTTTGATGAGGCTTGATTTTTCAAAAGCCTTCAATACAGTGTCTTATGAGATCTTATTAAGAAACTCGAAGTTTTTGTTTCCTAAGGACTGCCTTGACTCTCATTTAAAAGTATTTACTTGTATGTTTTTTAAGAAGTTTCTATTAACGGAAGACTTTCTGATTTTCTTTCAACCAGTGCCGGTGTTCCACAGGGTTCCATCGTCAGCCCACCTCTATTCTTTTCATTAATTAACGATCTTCACGAGGTATTTAGATCCAGTAAAGCAATAATGCATGCGTATAATGTGCAAACGAAGACGCTACTGTTCGTATCTGTTCAGATCTTAACAGAGTATTCTAATAGGCGATTTCATAAAAAAAAAGTATGAGTGCCGGGGCTCACGGTTAAGATGTGTAAATTCGTTCTAGTGCCGAATTTTTGTTATTGAACGTACCCAATAAACATACATATAACATTGGACCCTGTTTTGTAACTATCGCATCGATAGAAATATTGGAGCCAGTTATACACATGCATACGTAGCCATCATTTAAACTTATCATTGACTTTTTAATCTTTAATTTCAAGATAGTGTTCACATTGGAACTAAACTCACTCTTCAGAACTATTTTGACGTATCTGTAGTAGATTTTTAAAGGAAAGGAACAATCCTATCAATTTCATAATTTAAATATTGTAAGAAAAAGAACGCACCTTTGGATTCCGCTACGTAACGTAAAGTTTGTTTGACTAATGTTTAAACAGGTATGTTGTTTGAGACAGCATTACACTTTTACACTTATATTCAACCAGAGATGTTATCTGATAGAAAATAGACTGTTTTTACACGAAACCGAATTTTAATCTCTGTTTCTCTTTTGGCTTTCTTTCGATTGCATGGATGCTTTTAAACACAGCGATTTTTACTATAAGTTAACTTTGTTAAAGCAAAAGGAGTTATCTCTTCGCACTCCTTACTCTTCTCAGTTAAGTGAATTTCAATGAGCGAACGCAATTACGTTTAACCTCGCCATTATTTTTTTTATTATTTTTATAATTATTATTATTATTATTATTATTATTATTTTTTTATTAAATATTATTTAATGTTTGTTTAATAATTTCATTTATGTTTTATTTTAAAAATATTGAACTATTTAACCTAGAAATGTTCTACCCTTTAAGGGATTAAAAGTATTAACATGTCTTACTAAACTTATACAGGGTGATTGGCATAAGGTGTGACAAAAAGCTAGGGCGTGTAGGTTGGACTTAGACAAGAAAAAAATCGTATGGGAGGGGGGGGGGTCTATTTCCCCCCGTTTAGGCGGGAGGGGCAATTTAAGAAAAAAATCACTTAAAACAGAAAAAAAATTATTAAAAAATAACGGTGATACCTACAGAGTAATACTATAGCATTTTGAAAAGCCAGAAATACATTCTTTAATTTTGTTTTTAAATAAAGTTGTTCGAGTGAATAGTTTTTGAAAAATTAATTTTCAAAATCAAAATTTTGAAAAAAAAATGAAATTTTTTTTTTAAACAGTTTTTTTTTTCAAAATTTTACGTAATTAAGTATTATTTTTTTATTCAATATTCAATGCTCTTGTTAATTTTTGATCAAACACAAAAAACCGGATGTCAAAATGTCTTGTAGTTTTTGAGAAAATCAAAAATAACAAAAACTACTTTTGTTCTAAGAAAAGCCTTTTATTTTAGTTTTTACGTTTTTGGATTCTTATGTAGGTGAATTTACGATTGAAAGGATTAACTTTCTTTTTACTATTCTTTTAATTATCGTCTTATAAGCATACAATAATGTGACAAAGTACTGGATTAACCATATTTCACACATTTTTTCATTGAGAACACCTGCGTGAGAGCATTGGTCTAAAATTGACCTGCCACTTTTTTATTATGGTGGGGTCGGCTTGGCTTAGGTGCATTTACGAAAGAAAGGATTAACTTTAAATAAACAGTAATTATGTATTTTATCTAAATATGCATGTATTTATTATTTAAATTGATTTCAAGATTCAGGAACATTTTTGTTCTTATTTCGCAATTGCATTTTTCTGTCACTAGTTAGGGCGTGTAACGCTGCATTATTTAAAAAACATTCGCAGATCAATATTAATGCAATGCTCTCACGCAGGTGTTCTCAATGAAAAAATGTGTTATTGTATGCTTATAAGACTGATAATAAAAAAATTTTACAAAAAAAGTTAATCCTTTCTTTCGTAAATGCACCTAAGCCAAGTCGACCCCACCATAATAAAAAAGTCGCAGGTCAATTTTAAACCAATGCTCTCGCGCAGGTGTTCTCAATGAAAAAATGTGTGAAATATGGTTAATCCAGTACTTTGTCACATTATTGTATGCTTATAAGACGATAATTAAAAGAATAGTAAAAAGAAAGTTAATCCTTTCAATCGTAAATTCACCTACATAAGAATCCAAAAACGTAAAAACTAAAATAAAAGGCTTTTCTTAGAACAAAAGTAGTTTTTGATTCAAATTAGCTTTTTTGGCCTTTAGTCCACAAAAATTGGCGTTTCGTCCGGGTTATCTCACATGGACTCATCAGTTGACTTGTGTCAAAAGTAGTTTTTGTTATTTTTGATTTTCTCAAAAACTACAAGACATTTTGACATCCGGTTTTTTGTGTTTGATCAAAAATTAACAAGAGCATTGAATATTGAATAAAAAAATAATACTTAATTACGTAAAATTTTGAAAAAAAAAACTGTTTAAAAAAAAAAATTTCATTTTTTTTTCAAAATTTTGATTTTGAAAATTAATTTTTCAAAAACTATTCACTCGAACAACTTTATTTAAAAACAAAATTAAAGAATGTATTTCTGGCTTTTCAAAATGCTATAGTATTACTCTGTAGGTATCACCGTTATTTTTTAATAATTTTTTTTCTGTTTTAAGTGATTTTTTTCTTAAATTGCCCCTCCCGCCTAAACGGGGGGAAATAGACCCCCCCCCTCCCATAAGATTTTTTTCTTGTCTAAGTCCAACCTACACGCCCTAGCTTTTTGTCACACCTTATGCCAATCACCCTGTATATTATAATCAATAAATAAATAGAAATGATAATAAAATAGATTATTTTGACGAACTGGCATATTGTATCGATTATCACTTTGATATGAATTGAGAACTAAGATATTATTTACATTGATTTTTCATTCTCAAGTTTTCCTAAAAAAGGAATTTTTTAACTTTTACTCGACTGATATACATTTTTCCTAATGCGACATCAGATACTTGGACAATTTTGAACCAGATTAATCCCAAAGTAACGTTTGAAAAGAATACAAACACCATTGTTACGTTCTAAGAATTGTTGAAAGATTTATAGCCTCGCTGAAATGACTTTTTTCGTTTTCCAAAATTAGAATTTTTAAACGAATAAAGATATTGTTGAAATTTGTTTTTATTCAAATAAAATTCTCAAGGCTATAAAATGTTTTTCCCCCTTATCCAATGTGCATCGACTACTCTTTTTAAATAAAAATTGTAAGGGTAGTCATAATTGCATGATTGTGTGCAAATTGGAAATCAAAATTGCCCAACTTTGAAGATTTCTGTATAGATAAATCAAAGAGCTTATTAGGCATTATAGCTCTTTTTATTTTCCTATTTATAAGAAATTAAAAATAAAATTTTCATAGAGAAAGATGATTGGGTTTTCGAGTTTTTACTACGACTTTTGGCATTTGGTATCACAGTGCGCCGAATATACTAATGACGACTGATAAAAGTTAAATATGAAATACATATAAAGTCCAGGTCTATGAATTATTAAGTCAAATTTAATTTAATAGAATCAAACATCCTTATCTTAAAACGATAATATTTCGAAAACTCCTCTCTTTGTGTTCCCCAATGATTTTCTCACGAATCCATAATTAAACCCACAAATGATAAAATTTCAATTCTGTATTTCCCAAAAATGAAATCATTTCCAATTACTGTGTGAAAGCAAATAAAAATCTATTTTTTGTTTGAAGAGAAAATAAAATATGACTAAAAATAAAATTTCGTTTCCAGTCTTTGCTGTGGCAATGACGTTCGTATACATTGTACATCATGGTTGAAGAAAAGTCAGTGTTTTATTGACTTTAATGAGTATTTGAATTTATTTCATTATCATCACATTAGTATGTAACACAATCGTAAGCTTTAATATTTGATAAATTGTCAAAAAATATGAGTTGAGTTAATTTCGCTTTGGAAGTTTTTTTTATTTCTACTTTTAAAACAAACTAATTACATATCTTCAAATGTCAATAAACTTTTCAGTATATACAATCGAGTCCGATTAACTGAAAAGCCAATTTCCGATTTTTTCGCTTAGCTCATTTATATTTTCCTTTAACTGAGGTTTGGGTGATAAAACTTCCCTTACTTACTTGCTTAATCAAAGTGGTCCGGTGTAGACCAGCGCCTCACCAAGCTTCTCCAGCTAGCTGTCTCCTGTTTCGCACGTCTAGTTGGTTCAGGTCCTCTCCTCCTTGTGTGCGCTACCTGAGTCGCGGTCTTCCTCTACTGCGAGGACTTTCTGGGCCATGACCATGACCCAGCCATCTCAGCCGTTTGATCAGGTCGGTTTCGCTGTACAGCCCGTAAAGTTCATGGTTTGACAGTTCCTGTTTGACAGAAATACTGAGAAATTTGTAAAACTGTCGTAAAAAAAGACAATTGTCAAATTTTTTGATCGTAAAATAAATTTTAAGAATTGTTAAAATCTGTACCGCCAAATTTCTATTGAACAATGACAAAGTAATCATAAAAGCATTAAAGGTTAATACAAAGGTACATATGTATGTTTCATATCAACATTTGTGAAGCCATTTTCTCATATTTATAAAAGTTGTCAATTTTTCTGAAATGGCGCCCGGGTTTCAGTAAAGTTAAATGCGAATTTTTCGAATAAGCAGTATTGACTGTACTTTATAGCTTAAAAATAAAATCACCTAAAACTTATAGTCTCTGGGATTTTTATTAATAACAACCTGTACACGACTGGTCACATAATATTGGGATTCTCTTGAGATTTAAAAATGACTAACTTTTGCAAAAACAAAATTTAAACCTTGATAAGCCTTGAATTAAATTGTATTTTTCAATAAAGGTCAAGAAAGCAACTCTTGTGATAATCCTAATGATTAGGTTTATTTGTTGTTAATTAATTGAAAGCTTGCAAGTATTCATTTATAGTTCTCACACATAAATCAAAATGATGTAAAAGTTTGATATAAATATGATGCAGGGTGGGCCAAATAAGACTATTATATTTTTTCGTTTTGCCGGTTGTAATTGATTTCATATATATGTATATCAATATATTCGTCACATACAGTACACAATAACACATTGAAAGTATCGATTTTTTCTATTCTTGTCAATTATGAATTGTTCGGACGCAGAAAGTTCTTATTTAGTCCAATAGCTCTTCTTCGGCCCATTTACCTATATTTTTGTGTTTGTGTCAAACAAAAAGTGTTTTGTCTATAATATTCAAATAAGTACATTTTAAAATGTTAGAACGTATTGTTTCGACGTGTTAACAGATATCGATAAGCATTTATGTCAGCTTTGAAATAAGTTTCTAGGTTATCCACTAAATAATTGTTACTCTGGTAAATGCAAAAATTTACCAGAAAATAAATCCAAGGCAACCCTGGACTGGGTCTTAAGGGCCGAAAGCTATATACTCGGTAAAAACAACCGAGCGGATCGAGCAAATAGCTGCGCGCGGCTAGCTTTAGTCTTTTGTTTCCATTCTGCTTTAAAGAGAAATGAATTAAAAAAAAGATGGCTTGAAACCACCAATTTACCGATTTGCTGACAATTTGGAGAGCTTATTAAAAAAATGATACAATGGCAGTTCAGTGCTCAGTTGTGTTTTTTAAAACATTGGAGTGCTCAGGTCACGCTTGGTTTGGATCATGCCCTATTCGCCCAGGCTTCACACGTGGCTAAATAAAAAAAAACGTCTAATATTTAGAGCAAAAAAAAATTGTTCGACACATTATTCTCGAGCTAAATTTTGACAGATTCTATTAATCTTTAACTTTATGTCAGCTTTACTTTGTGGTAATAGAAAAAGGGAAACATTTTGGAACAAAAAATTCATAACCGTCAAAGCGAAGAATCAATTTTTTTTGATTTAGTTCTCTCGAAATCTTAAAAAAACAAATTCTCTGAAATCTTTGAATAAAATTTCTTTCCAGAGAACATCTGTTTTATGTGACATATTCTCCATCAAAGATCTTAGTTCAAAATTTAGCTAGGATTTTTGCAGGGAAATGGAACTCAGCACGATCTCAAACACCAACTGAGAAAGTCGAATTTGACTATATCAGTTGTTCTGAAGCTTCAGAAATTCTTATTCTAATTACCTCCAGCTGTTGGCTTCATCAGTCCCATTTCCTCAAAGATCATGTATTTGGTTTTCGTTATGCTTACACGGAACGATGTTTTGCCGCCTCACTGATGCCATTTTTTAGCAAACTGAAGTTAATTGAATTCTTGCAACACAAGCAAAATATTAAAATTCCATTCAATTCAATCATTGCAACACACCAAATTGAAGAATTTTATGGTTTCGAATGCATCAAAGAATATAATCACACATGATATCATACTAAAAACTGAACCGTCAAATTAAATTCACATATTAACATACAATGCGGAATTTGCTCTTTTTTTAAAAGCGTGTGACAACATAACTGTCACACTAAATGTCAAAGTTAAGCAACATGTGACAGCAGAGTGTGCAATTTACTTGGTGCAGTAAAATATTGGCCAACTTTTTCAGGTGGCCAATTTACAAGAGTGGCCTACTATACATGTTTCACTGTATCACATTTTTGTATTGATATTTTTCATTCATAGTTCCGACTTTTCTTTCATAAAAATCTTGTCCCTGACAATAACGAACTCAACATTTAAATTCACTCACTTCGTTTGAGTCGGTATCAAACTGTTTTAGTATGAAACTAGGTTAAAACAACGATTTTGCAAATCTTAATCGAATATAGCATCATACTTTCTCTACCGTTTTATTAAAGTTAAAATCACCGACTACCTATTTCAATTTTTTAGTATCGTGTTAACTTCATATGACTCTTTGGCATTTACAAACGTCAAAAAAGGTGTGTTTACTTAGTTTTTTGCACGAACTGTCATTGGTTTAGGTGTGTTCAAAAGCAATTTATTAAGAAAATTGCTTTAGTACGATACTAGTTAGATAATGGTTAAAATTAAAAATGTGTTAGTAAACTACTTTAAAGTTAGCAAATTGTTAAGTAGTACTAATACCTTAATAGGCTGTTTAAAATTTTGCGCCAATGTATTTTAACGTCACTTTTAAAAATTCCATTTTCTAAAAATTCTACCAATGACAAGGCTTAAAATATTCAAAGAATATGAATGTGTCAAACCTCAAATACAAGTTGAAGACAATACGACAGTTACGAAGAAACACTACGACTTTAATTTTTCTATAATCAGTGTATTCGGTATTTTTAAAAGTATGTACTAAGTTAGGTACTTAGAGTAGAAAAAGGTGCTTAACATAAATCAAGGTTTGTCTTTCAATGTTTTCTTAAACATGCGAGTACACATAAGTACATAGGGCATTAGAAAATTTTTAAATGTTGATTTGTTGATTTTATATTAAAAACCATAAGCTATTCAATATTGCAAAACTCATATAATGATAACACAACAATGAAAAATGTTATCTCTGCAACATGGTTCCCTAGCCATAAAACACTTATGGAAATAAATAAACCATAAAAGTTCAACAGACCCTTCCAAACATCCTTTAAAAAGATTTCCCTAGATCTGTTTACAAACAAAATCCAAACCCAGTTGACCTAATTTTCTTGAACAAAACACTGACCGAATCCCAACAAATGCAAACAAGCTATGCGTCATAATTTAATGGTTTTTGTTTGTGTGGTACATGAAGCACAAACAAATTCATCAGTAGATAACATATTTCACCCCTCAAAATCAACAAATCATTATTTATGTTTTGTTTCTTTTTTTTTACCCGAAACTGAAAACAAAGTGCATCAAATGTTTTCGAAAGAAAAGTAAAAAGTGTAGACAAATTTTTAGTTTACAAGACTTTGACATATTTACATACACAAGTATGTTTTTTAAACTTGCAGGATTGTCAAGAATTTTAATCTTTTTTTACATCATTGATGAAAATTCCTAAGGTCAGACGACAATAAAATAGTTTTCAGAAACACACACACAGACGTTACACAATTTTTGAACAATGAAATTAGTTCCACAATGTTAAGGCAAAGCGTTCATAAATTTGAATTTTCGAAATGCTCATCATCAGAACGAGCTAGCGTTCCACTCCCCCACATTTTATTTTTATATTCATAAAAAAAAAGAAACTCAATTCGTCGATGCCCTTCAAGTTAAATCTAAAATAAAAAACGACTTCAAAATGCTGTCAACGCTGAAAAAAAAGACGAAAAAGAAAGCTTCTTGTCTTGTTTTATAAAATGAGGATAGACATAAATAACTCAAACTCAAATTTACCATCACGCATCATAGGCCCCTGTAACATCTGCTAATATCAGTTTTTGGAATAGGACTTTAAAAAAAAAACTTGAACGTCTGATGTGACGTTTCTTTGTCAGCGAATGCAGTGTTGAAAATTGATGCTAATTTTTACTCTACGTGACGTTTTTGACATTTTCACTATCAAGATAATTGATCGACATGGCGCGAGCGCCATAATGAACAATCAAGATCTTTTGTTAGATGGAATGAATTATTTTTAATTGATTTGTGTGTTGGTCATTTAATTTTGTTTTCTTTTTGTCCAAATTGATGTTTCAATTAGAATAAATTAGTCCACAAATGTCTCTAGAATTTGGTCAGTTTGTAGTATCAACAGAGAAAAAAATTTAATTATGCCTACAAATAGTAAAAAAGAAATGTTCCATTTGTTTAAGTTTAAAAAAATTAAATAAAACCTAAACTAATTTTAGATTGAAAGTCATTGGCAAAAACTTTTAGGCAACCTAATGTTAAGGTAATAGTTTGATACTAATTAACAACTTGCTTACTTCAAAGCACTTTAATAAATTCTTCTCAATTTTAAACCTTTTCCAAATAATATCTTACAAATGTTTTTTTTTATTAATTGCTTCCGAACACCCCTAGAAAAGTGACAGCTTGTGAAGAAAGAATTAGTAGACATTTGTAAATGTCAAAGTGTCATATAATAGGTTCCTTCGTTCAACTTTACCCAGGGTTGACCCATGTTTTCTTGACAACTCTCAGGGTTGAGGTTTTCGGTTTTAAAAGAACACCCAAGGTCTGTCAATTGTTTGTCGACAGTTAAAAGCCAGAAAGAAATAATTCTGTGCTCTGTTAAAACTTTAAATTTGTCATAAATTAGTTTTAAAAATGAACAAAAATAATTTTGCGTTGTTACTCAATATTTCATCTGCTGAGAATGATGAGTACAACAAACATATAATGACAAACATAAAAAAAACATGGAACACGCTAACCGACAAACAACATCGAAAGAAATAAATATGAAATCTCATATCACTTTTGACAGTTTAGTCGTTACCTGAACTGGCCACAGCAAATTTCCTAGATCTACTTTAGAGCGAATTCAGGTTGACTCTAGGTCTAAAAAACACAGAATTTACTCACCAGGGGCCTGTTTCTCAGATCATACACATCATACATTTCATACAACATACAACATTTTCATACATCATACACATCATACATTTTCTGTTTCTCAGATTTCACTGGAAGTGTTGTATGACATTTGTATTGTTGTATGATGTGTATGATTCTGACATTTCATTTTATTAGATAAAAAAACTAAAGATTTACTAATTTAAAAGTAATATGGGAGATAATTTATATATAAAACTATGGAATTACTATACAATAGTGTAAACTATATTCTTTGATTAATAATTGTAATTGATTATAATAGTTGATAATAAAATTCTTGGAAGAATCAGAAAAATGCTTCCATGGTTCTACTTATTATTATTATTATTATTATTATTATTATTATTAACCAGACCATAAATGAACAAATTAATTTAAAAAAACTAACAGCACTACCTGCATGGCTTAAAAGGCTGGCGGTTCTATTTATTTTGAGTCTTCTAGGTAGATTTCACTTCAAACACAAAGTTCTCTTGTAAAACTACGAGATAATTTGGATTTGTGAGTGTCAAGCCAGTGAACTTTCCACAAATAAAATTTCTTGTTTTCAAAGAAATGACTGCAGCACTAGAATTTTTTTGTTCTTTGGACGACTGTAGAAAAGAAAACAATGAAAATTAATTAAAAATTGTTATAATTTTATTAGTTCAAAAAATACTTACTTTTGTATATTTCCTTTTCATGTTGTACATGCAGTTTACAACAGAATTTTGTGTTGTAGTAAATGTATGAAAATTTGTAGGTTAATTTGCTGTATGATGTGTATGATAAATTTCTGAGAAACAGAATCTTACAACATTCGAATATTTCCAGTGTAATCTTCGGTCATAGATTGTTGTATGATGAGAAACAGGCCCCAGGGTGAGTTCAGGGGCAAAACTACCGCCTCAGTTTTCGAGTAATACGTGACTGAATTATGTGAGTTTGACATTACCGCTTACGTCATCGAGCAATCGATTACACTAATTTGACATTTTCATTCGATCACTGAATTGGACTCACTCACTCGATCACTCGATTTAGGGTGACTTCAGGGCTCAACGAACAATTCTGAAGTTAGAACGACACTAAAAAGATAAAACGGGTATCGAATGATTTTAATTAAGTAAAATGGATGAGGAAGTATGAGACTAAATGTGATAAAAAAAATTACAAAAATCGACGTTTCAGTTTTAAAATCATATTTAACCGACGAACATTTTTTGCTATTATGTCCAAAGCTATGATAGAGAAACATGGACTTACAGCTCGCAACGATTCTTGCGTTCCTGTGTAGTCAGAAAGTGTCTACAATTTTCTGCCGAGTCCGAACTACTTCCTCGCAAGAAGCAATACCCATAAAAACCCATTTTTTTTCCTTTTTTTAGTTGGCAGCGTCTGGGAATACATCCCAGAACCCCGGAATGACAATTTCGATTTTCTTTCCAAATAGATTTTGATGACTCATTAGGCGTTTTTCTTTTGTAGTTTAGAATAGAGTCCGAGCATATTCTAAACATCCTCTGAACCAAGCGTGCTTTGACCGTTCTGAGTTGGTTTTGAAACCCATCTGAACAGTTAACTGTCACCATTGTGTTCAGCATTTTTAAAGAAACACATATTCGAAGCTGTGAATACTCTGAACTAAAAAAGAAACACAACTTATTGTTTGACAACTAAGGCTCTTCTCTGAACTAAAACAGAAAAGCAAAAAAGAGTTTATGATTTTTCTTTTACGAAAAAAGTTCTATTCAAACAAATTTTCTTAAAAAAAATATTTAACTTAAAGTTTAAGCCATAAAAACTCCCCCATTTTTAATTGAATCAACCAATAAATCACGATTGGTCATTAAGTTTCCCCATTATGTATTCTTTTTCTTTGAAATTTTCAATTATCAATAAATATGTTCTCATAAATGGTCTTCGGATAAATTGCTCTTAAATACCACAAAAACTTAATAAAAACAACCAATTCATTTCCTTGCCAACAAAAACAAAGAACCAAAATAAAAACACTTTTACACTTGACCATGATCTGGCGTTAAAGTATTTATAAAAATAAAGTAATTACCATCACCGACCTCACTTTCAATTTCAAATGGAACAGACGCCCGCCGTGCGACGTCAGAATAAGAAAAAAAAAATATATCCACAACTGGTGTAAAAGAAGATATCTAGCGAAAATCTCTTTCTATATTTGAAAATGCTCATCCATAAAAAAGTGCTCTTAATGAATTTTCATGGAAATTCACCTAAACGAGGGTCCACTATCAATAAATAAGTTTTTCCATTAAATTTTAATTAACCCCAAAAAGATTTCACATTCTTAATTATAAAAAAAAGATATGGCTCCATTAATTTTATTTCATCATTTTAGACCAGATAAGAAAAATCTCCTGCTAATTCAATAATTTTGCTACCCTTTCAGGCTCTCTTATCGGAGACAACAACCGACGATCACCATTGGCCACCAGAGTTAATTTTGCTGCGCGAAAAGTTCACGGCAAAAAGTCAACTAGAGATAGCCCAACTGCAGATTAAACATGAAGAAGAGGTAAGTAAACTTATTAACACTGTCTTGTCCATCAATATAATTTATATTATCTCTGTCCTTCCTCAGATGTCGCGACTAAAGACTGAATTTGAAAAACAATACAATCGCAAGGTTAAGCGAAACTCTGCATTCGATCTGAGTCGAGACTTTGATCAGATAATCTCTGAACGTGATGGATTGAGAGAGCTGTCGAAGACCTTGCGATGCATTCTTGCGGAGCTTATGAGAAGTGTCAACAATTGTGAAGATGATCTTAATGCAACTTTAGTCGATGAGATCCAACGGATCATGGCAAATCGGACGATAGATGGCGATGACCATGATCTCAATAACTCTCTGATGAATTGTTCAATGCTTTCGAAGAGAGTTCGATTCGCTCCTGATGTTTCGGGTCTACTTGATGTCATTGAGGATCCTCATCTGATTAGTTTTGTATCATCCAAGTCGGTTGGTATATCAAATGCAGACGATTTGGATGACTTTGATTTGAATGAGTGTCTAGAGCGTTTGAAATCAGAGGCGGTTCATTTGCTTGAGCTCTCCGAGGGTATTCAGAAGAAGAACGAACGGAAAGCCAGTGAATCGAGTGGAGCAGAAAAAGTCGATAGCTGTGAAGAGGACGGTTTGAAGAACTACTCCTTTGTGAGGGCAAGTTCATTCAATGAAAATATATGGCAGAGCAAGAAAGCTACAAGCCAACAGCTTCTTCTATCCCTGCCGCCAGATCTAAATCGTGTTCATGCACTAAACGAATCCCTTGATGACTTCAGTTCATCCATTGCTGCTAGTGAATTGAATTTCCAATTCCACGAATTCAAGAATCGTTTGGTCAAGGCCGAGAATGAACGCTCTAGAATGCAACATGAACTAGAACTGGCCGTACAGAGAAACAAGGAACTAAGTGCTCAAGTAATTCAGTTGAGAGATCAAATTCAAAATATGGATCTTCGTGAAGATTATCAAGGCTACGGCTTAGGCTTAATTAAAAGCCCCCAAAGAATTGACGAAGAGAAACCGACGACATCGTTTGTCCAGCTACAAGAAAAAGCTCGTCATATATTAAGTAGTCCAACTCAACAAACTAACGATTCAACATCGACACTACTACAGATGATTGAAGATTTCTGCCGAGAAGGCGATAAGGTAGTGGAAAATGGCAGAAAAGATCGTGTTGACTTGCAGTCTCAGGTGAGTTGGTGTCCAGAATCTAATAAAAAAAAAATTACTGCTTGTTGTATATTATTGTATATATCTAAATATCGTTCACAATGCTCTCGTTATTTATTGTGGCTATTCGTTCAATGATAAACATTATTAAAATTGCATGCTTATAGATAATAGTGATATGTTTCATATATTTGATTAGATAAAATTGTAAATAATGCTATTTATCGTAAATCATTATTTTTTATCAACGAATTTTATACCTGACCCTAAACACGATACACAAATTCGATGAATCATACAAAAATATTGAGACAGTTATCATCTTTTAAACTAAATCGTTTCATCGTATTTGTGCTTTCTTAATAGGCTCCTTGGCTCTAAAGTTGTATTATTTCATTAAAATCATTAAAACTTTTTTTTGTATTCCTTTTTTGAATTCCTTTGCTTTCCCAATAAGCTTAATTCATCCAATATAAAAATCTTTAATTTTATCAAAAAATGAAGCTGTTGAAGTTGAGAGTTTTGAAACCTCTTACCGTAACACGCCATTGTTATATATTGGCAGAAAGCGTAAAAAACGTAAACGTTAATGAATGTTTTTTAATACTTTGTTACGTATCTCTATAACGTAAGATGAACAAGTTTTATCAAAAACTATTCTACAGCTTTTTCTTAACGATTATACAGACTGTCGTTTTGAAATGAGTAACAGAGTCACCCGCCCATATACAGGGTTGGTAATATTGTGGTTTATTTTCAAATCATAGATTATTTTGATACTGACAGCAGTTTCCGCTCGAAATCTTGACATAAGGAAATTAGTTTAGTTTTTTCAATAATTGATGAATGATCGAATGATGCAATTTCAGCAAGTTAATCAAATCTGTTTTTTTTTTCTCGAGAAATCCTTCTTATAGAGAATAGGTTAGATTATAAGTTGTGTTTATTGTTTTTTACTTTGATTTTTGTTCTCGGAATTCGATAGGAATTCACTGTTAAAACTTCCATTTATTATTAAATTGGAACACAGCTAAAAAAAATCTATAAACCAATATTTTTTCAAAGCGTTTTTTCAACGCTTTTGAATATTTTAATTATAATTAATTATTACAATATCAAGAAATAAATAAATAAGATCCCTCTTTTTTATGTTGAATTTTTTCTTCAAAAATGTTTATCTAATGTAGTTTTCCATTGGTAAAATAAATTAATTTATTTTCGATTTAGATCTGTCAAAATGCAGATTTTTGCAATTTTTGTATTCCATCGGGCAGCAAAAAAATTGATTTATTTTTCGATTTAAGATCAATTTTGCTGATTTAAATTTGTTGGCAGATTAACCTCTCCCTGTACTAATATCAAAACAATTTTCAGATGTCAGTTTGCAAATGTTGTTTGAAGAAATTATTTCTAGTAAAAAATAGGAACAGTTTAAAATGATTGCGTGAATTCAATAAGCTTCTATTCATCTACTAAGTAATTTAAGGACGAACATTTTTCAAAACAATGAGACGCACCCAAAATTACACTAATGCAATGACAAAAATAAATCAGTTTGAAATCGCATTCCATTCGCCGCACAGTGGGGCAAAATGGAGAAAAGATGGCATTAAATCAACCAACAGGTTTAGAAACTTGAAATTTGGCACAAATACTACTGATACCAATGTTAATACATGGCCAAAGTTTCTAATGGCCACGCCCATTTCTAGGGTTACCACCCATACAAATTTCATTAGTTTACGAAACTACTCAAAAACGGCTCAAACGATTTAAATGAAACTCTGCGTGTATTGCATCCTTCATGATTGTAATACAACTACATACAATGAAAAAAATTAAAAAAAAATTATAGGGTTACCATTTCGGGATATTTTGTGTTACTAATTTTTGTTTGCAAAACTTAGTATCCTTTCTTCAATAGAAATAAATTCTTTGCTTTTCTGCTACATGTACACTTTTAAAAATTCAGTTTTAATAGGTCTACAATATCTATTTGAGCTTCGACGTGAATTTTTGTATATTATTTTAACACCAGAAACTAAGAGAAGTGGAACAAGGCAAGTAAGAAAAACAGTCGATTCTACCTGGTTCAATTCATAAAAGACTTGCTTATTTGAATAGTGACCAAAACTCCTATCAAAGTCCCATTTAGAGTACAAGCATACATTTATCAATTCTTAGTGAAGTGAATTAATCTCGTCTTTTTGGAGAATAATTAAGCCTTTAACTGTGAAGTTTAACAAACTTTGTAAACTTGTACTCACAGAAGTTTTCGAAACAATGATATATGTTCAGGATCGGGATAGCAATTTTTTTTAATACTACTGAACTATTTTATACGAAGGAAATACTTAAGAAGCTTTTGATCTGATAATTTCATATTGAAATTTAGATAAGCCTGCTTCGAAAATTAACGCAAAAGCTTCTTCACCATTCATCGAAGTAGGTTAAATGGACTCTCTTAAAGCTTTCCTACACTGTTTGACTTTTCTAGGACTTTGGGGTACTTCGTGAACAAGTTTTGCAGCTACCGACTGCCCATATGTTCTCAAACTAGTTTCAGATGAAAGAAAGAAGAAAGAAAAAATTTATGTTATTTCAAAAGTTACCCAAGTATTGAGTTTGCCTTACAATTTCTTCCTTTAAAAAATCCATCTGGCTATTAAATCCTTGGCAACTTGACTTCTTCTTTATATTAAAAAGATCTTGCCTGGTTATTGGTAGTATTTTTGATTTTGTTGGACGTAAGAAATGTCAAAAATACAATAATATTGACGAAAAATATCTTTTTCTAGAAAGTGACGTCACCAACAAAAATGTACACAACACACAGGGGAGCAGATTGGAGCAAGAAAATTTTGCACATTCTGAAAGGAGAATGTACACTTAACAAAATGACATATAAAACTTATTGGCACCTTACGGCGAACACAACTAAACGTCCAAGGATTTCAGAAAAATGCAAAAAAACAAGCAATTTTTTAACTTTTTTTTATATTCAACTACGAATTAAAATAAAAAGAATTTATTTTTTATAAAAAACAAAACATACAAAAATGCTCCTGAGCTTACTGATTCTATTGCAATTTAATTTAATTTGATACACGCAATAAATAATAAACTGTACACAATTTACTTAACCAACTCGAAATGACAAAAAGAGGTCTGCGATCGACTCAAAAATTGAACTTACTCTTCATTTGAGACGATCTGCAGAAGATTACGTGATTCAAATAAACTTTCTCTCTCTCATTTCTAATTCTCTATCATATTTGGAAGAGAAATAGAACGGTTATTTAAGACAAAGCTCAACTTCATAATTTGATTAAATGCCAGCTTTTTGGCGTTTTGCCCCATTGTGCGCCGTGGAAAACAATCAATTTTTGATTGAAATCTGAATTTGCCAATGGAAAACCCCATAAGTTTTATTCGGTGATGGTTAACAAATATGGATCTCACCAACATCACTTCTATATGATTAGACTATACAACTGCAAATTAACTATTCACATCATTTTTCGTTTTCTTAGAGTGATTTTTTTTTTGAATATTCTCATTGAGGTTGTTTAGTTAGATTTTTATTTAATTTCTCTTAAAAAAACGTAAATATATGGAAAAAATATTTATCTACAAATCAAATATGTAACCCTCTCTGTCTCTCTGTCTCTCTCTCTCTCTCTCTTGTTATCCCATTTTATCAAACATAAAATTCAACAGATTGATACTGCTGACAAACAACTTAAAGCGACACGCCAATTCCTCGAGGATCAAGCTGCTGAACGTGAATTAGAACGCGATGAATTTCTGCGTGAAATTGAAAAATTAAAAACCATAATTCGTGATAAAGAAAAGGAGAGGAATTCCTTTGAAAATGCCTCAAAGGAGGTGAGTATCAAACTCCATTGCAAAACAAAAACAATATTAGGGTAGAAAAGGGTTGTCATTAGATTCACTGATTTTTATTATTTTTTAATTTTGATAAGTTACTTAAATTCTTATTTGAATAAAACTTTTGTAAACAATAAACTTGGTTCACTTGATCAAAAACTAGTATCATATCATATCGCTCTTAATCAAATGCCTTATTAACTTAGCTCACTCAACTAACTCAATTATTTTCTGTTTTTCTCTTACACGCTGCCTTAAAACAAACAAAAATAAAATAAAACAACAAAATACTAATATCGTAAATCATTGCATTAACATACATCTGCACTTTTCGTTTTCTTTTCATTAACTCATTAAAAACACACACTTTGTCCTCGAAAATCTTAATTTTACTATTTCCTATAAAATGCAATTTCATCATCCCCATTCTCATCAAGCGAATTTCAGAAATACAAAAATATTTTTCGGAATACTGTAAGTTTGATTTGTTTGGTTTTAAAAGTATTTTTGAAAATGTTTTGTTGTGGTTTTTTGTTCTGCCTTAAAAAAAAACAGCATTTTTAACCCAATTTTATTTGTTTCTATTTATTTTTATAAGGTGGATAATTTGGAACAACAAATCAAAGATCTCTCACAAAAATACACAGAATGCACGACAAGAAAAGATAAATTTGAAGTGGAATTAAAAGCTTCCATTGATAAGATATTCGTTTTGCGTGAGATTATTTCTGAATTGGAAACTCAGGTCGAGACGAAGGCACTTAACGAACATTGTCTGGGTGAGAAAATTCAGGTGAGACTAAAATAAATCTTAAGAGAAGACCATTTTTATGAATGAAATATTTTTAATTTTTAATCACAGGAACTTGAAGCGTATATTGGATCACAAAATCGATCGAATGAAACACTCCAAAATGAAGTTCAGAGCTTGAAAACGGAAATTGGTCAGGGTTATCAGGAAAAAATACGACAATTGGAGGAGAAATTACAAAACACCCGTCCTTCATTAGAGCAGGGTTTGGTGATTGAACAGATTGTTGAACAGGTTAGTTGAAATTGGAATTTATATAGGAAAGAGAGATAATGCTAGAATAATAATTGTGGACTAAAGACCAAAAAAGCTATTCAGATTCAATAATTTAACAAGTCCTATTAAATAGTACTAAGTCGTGTTCTTGGAGGATTCATTTCCGTAGTATATAGAGTTTATATTAAAAAAAATCTTAATATAGAAACAATGCTAGTATATAGAGCATGTATTACAAAAACAAACTCATATTCAGTACATTTTTCGAATTTATCTGTAAGCTTTAGAAAAGCATATCTTGTCATGAAAAGTGCTGATCATTAGAATTTCGGAATCGGCAGAAAATTGTAGATCCCTTTCATTCCTGGTAACAGGCAAGGAAAGGTTGAAAGTTGTAAGTCACTAGGTTCTCTTCGAGCTCTTGCACCATCTCATTGAATTCAAGTTTTAAAGTCTATCACGGCTGTTCTGATTTCCGATCGAATTTAAAAACCAAAATTAAATCCGTGCGAATTAAAAAAGGTTGTTCTGATTTCCAACCGATTTGAATTTGATATTTTGGAAAACTTAAGTAATTTTTTTTTATAATACAAAAAAAAAACATTTTGAAGCTAAAGTTTGATTGCTGTTGCATGTGCTCATGTGCTGGTTTAAATAGGTAAATTAATTTATGAAGACTATATACTTTATAAAATAAAGATGGAAGCGAAGATAACAATAAGGCTATTATTCCAGCTACATCACTGAACAAACCAAGCTCATTCTCTAATAAATCAAGTTAAAAATAGCTTTCAGTAGTAACTTTTATTAAAACGAAAACATAAATACACATACATAACAAATATCAGTTCATGTTGTTCATACCTACTTTGATACTAAATGAATTTAGGAAAACTAAAATCAATCAAAAATAATTCATTTAAAAGTAGGTATAATGGAAAATAAAAACCAAAAACATATTGCATGTAAAAACATCTTTTGTTTAAATTCAATTTTCTGCACTATAATCTCCCGCTTGTTTTTTTGATGCGATGCATTTTGATCAACATTTTTGGCTAAAATTGTCCTTTTTTAATCGATTTGCAGCTTCGTTTTCCAATCACAACCTTCTTTGGGAGTCCTAAAGCATTTAAATCTTTTGTCAACTATTTCCATAGCATATGCACATTTAAGTCTTTATTATCTATCTTTATCCACCCTCTTTCAAGGTCAGGATACTTCTCCATAAATGCAACTTACATCGAAAATTGTTTGTTTTCACCAAGGTTTCATTTATTTTTTATGAAAATATGTTGAGTTAATTTATTTTTTATTTAAAAAAAAAAACAATAAAAGTTAGCATTCTCCACCCAATCCTTTTTCGCCGACAAAAATGTAACCAAATTGAAAATATTTCGCGTTTTGCAAATTCGTTCGTTTTTTTAGAACACCTTAGAATACGTAAAGGACAAAAATATAGAAAACAGAACTGCGAAAATTCGAAAACGGTCGGTTTGGTAATTCGAACGAAAATCAGAACAGGGGTGAAAAATTATAGTCGACCTAAAAAGCCAGGCATTTTAATAAGTATAATCTGATACTGAATTATTATGCAAAGATTTGTAATAAATAAAAAAAAAATTGAACATTAGAGTCCTCTTGAGGTTTATATGCAACCTGAGAGGTCTGAGTAACTACAATTCTTTTGAAAACTATTTCAAAATTATTTAATTTTTTTCCAGATGTTTAACTTATTTTGTTCTAATGTATAATCGTAGGTCTATAATTAGATGTTTATTTAATTTTATTATTTTTATTTATATCAATTTTTGTAAATTATGCAACTTTTAAATTAAATTTTGTTAAATACCTTCAAATTAACCTTTATATTCTAAGTATTGCAAAAAAAGGCACTTTGTTTTAAAATACTTATTTTAAAAATAAATAAATACAAATAAATAATTAATTATTCTTAGAAATTTACGATTCTCGCTGTCTAACACTTGAAACATTGAATAGCAGATAGCCTCAAAGACTGCTTAGATCCAATAATACTACTAATAATACTACTTTTCGAACTTTAAAATCTGATTTAAGTGTGGACTTACATTTAATTAATGTAGTGTTTTTACCTTAACCATAGTCTGTACATATGTATATCAGTCGTGGTTGTAAAAAACATGATAAGTCCATGAAATAATTTTCGTTTTTACACTTTGCATTTATTAAAAAAAATCAAAAATCTAGCTAATGGGTGAAAAAATTCTCATTGAGCCATTTTACTATTTTAAGACTCCTTAAGTTTGCATAGTATTATTGTGCATTCAAATTTTCCAAAAATTTGTGTTTGGATTTAATATTTCGAAAATATGTTCGATTTTGTAAAACTTGACAGCTAAAAGTTTTTTTTTTAATTTCAATAATTTTAATCTACAAGATGTAGGAAATAATTTTGTATTTGATATAAAATAACGGTATCAAATATGCAAACATTAAAAACTGTCTTCCGAAAATAGTATTTTTCACGAAAACTGCACCTAGAATTTTGATGAATTTTTATTCTTTCTCTTAAAATTTACGATCCACAATTCAGTAAAAAATAAGACATAACTGACAGTGACAATACCCACCGTACAACAATTTTTTTTGCGATTTTTGACTTTCTCATTATCGGGATAATAGAGTTGAATGAAGTTTTCTTAACTTCTAAAATTCCATTTCTTAAATTTCTAGTACTGAGTAAGGTTGCTCACACTGCAGTTCTTCCTCCAGACTTGCTTCCTTGAGAAACTTCAGTATATGGAATATTTTCTGAGATTGTAGTTCACTGTCTTCTAACTGATGACGTCCCAGGCACCTACATCTGGTCTGATATTTCTTCGTGAGCATTACAGAATCCGCATGTGGCACTGGTCACCTGGCCAAGAATACTGAGGTGTCTTCTCAGCTTGCAGTGATCAGTAAATAAATCTGTAATTAGCTTCTTCTTTGAAATAACTCCACGGAGATATATTTGTATTTCTATAATAGGAGTAGGTCAAGTCTAAAGCAAGTTTATTTAGAAAATGGCGTCATATTTCGTTTGATTTATTGAAATTATTAAGAAAACTTACTATTTCAACTTTCGTGTTGAAAACCTATCGAATTCAAAAAATCAACTCCCTTTCCATCCTCGGTTTAGAAATAGATTTTCAATCTTTGAAGAGGATTTCTTCAGGAACTTTAACTGGTCACTATGCTTCCTCGATAGTGACTAAGACTCTAGTGTGGATATGATTTCAAGTTTAATTCTTTTCGAAATGTAACCGTTTATCCCTATCTATCAAACCGATTCTTAGTTTGATTCAAGCTGTAAAGAGTTTATTAAGTTCAGAGAAATAAGTTTTCCATGTTATAAAGCCAACCCTACTGAGGAAACCCGGAATAAGTTCAATCAAGCTAGAGAGACCTTTAATGATCATATTTGACGAACAAAATTTTTAATTCGATGCTGCCAGAAAGTTTCAAGACTCCTCCTGTAATTGAGAGAATTAACTATTTTATGGGACAAATCTTCTGACGTGCATTTGCAAGAGTACTGAAAGATCTCGATGTACACAAATCGGATGACCCGGACAGTACCCCCCTATTGTTCTGAAGATATGTTCTTCATCAATGGCGAAACCATTGTGTAAGCTATTCCATCTGTCCTACTCTACTGGTGACTTTCCGAGTGGATGGAAAATAGAATTTGTCCAGCCTGTTCTTAATCAAGACGAATCCTCTTCTCCCTCTTATTATCGTTCAATTAAACTTTCATCCTTTCTTGGAAATGTTGATAAATTATCAGCTCAAGAAATATCTTGAAAGTTTGTCAATGTCCGGCAGTATAGCTTTCGTAGGTCCAAAAATTTTTACAACGTTTTGGACAAAGTAAGTTCATTGGTCTTGATATTTTGGCATCAAGCTATTTTATCTAAAACACATACAGTTGATATTGATCAATCTCATCTTCGTTGGATTAGAAACTATTTTTCATAAAATAAATGCTGGCTGGTGTGCCACAGGGCTCCGTTTAGTCCCCGAATCTCTTTCTCATACTCATCAATACTCTTCTGTCTGAAACTCCTAGTCCATTAAATTATTTTGCCAACGACAGTAGTCTAGAATGGCAGCATATGATAAGCTCATTAAATTATGAACAAATGGGGAACTATAAACCATGTAGAATTTAATCGGCCTTATTGTGAGTTTCACCCGAAGAACATTCCACCCGCAAAATTTGACATTTCATTTTTCGCCTAATGTGAGTTTCACCCGAAAAATTATTCATGTTCGAAAAATTCCCCTTATTGTGAACAATAATTTCGGGTGGAATGATATGCCATTAACAGCCAAAATTTTTACTTATTATTAGGCGAACGAGAACACAGTAAGGCGGAAAATGTAAGTTGTTTGTTTATTTTTTTAAGATAAGAAAATTTAAAATTCATGTTTTTTTTTTTTGTTAAAATGCATGAGCAATGCAATAAAAAAAAGAACAAAGCGATATGCTGCTTAATAAAATGCAGGAGAATCCTAAAATTTCCAGGGGCTTCACTTAAAGCAAATCGGGAGAAAGTGGCCGAATTTTGGAAGAAGTGAAGAGGGAGTTTGAGCGGAAAAAAAGTAAGAATAAGGCTAAAAGAGGATTGTGCCAAACCAACATCGTGGTCTTTGCCAACTTGTTTTTGGTACCCATCCTCTGCCTGTAGTACTGATGAAATTTAAAAAAAATAAGGATTGATTCCTTTTCACACTCACACATCTACAAAGGATTAGAGTGATCCCTCAAATTCCTTCGAAGTGCTCGCTCCTCAAACATTTTGTATTCCTCAGACAAGATACGTAGCGCTATGCTATGATATATTTATGATAATTATCCTTTCTTTATTATAAAATAACAATTTAATTTTATATCCTGAAATTCTTATTTAACAATTGTCAAAACCAACATATATGTTTGTTCAAACTCACAAGAAGGTCTGTTCATTTTCCGAACGTGATATATCCGCTGTCTAAAAATAGGTTTGCAAATTATTCGTTTCAGATAATCCAATTACAAATTGGGAGCCACAATGCGTGTCACTTCTAGCGTAGACACAATTTTATCTCTATTGCAAGTAATTTTGACAAATAATTGATGCCCCAAATTCAATTATAGCACTATTTTAGTTAACAGAGAATTTGGAGGTTGCATTTCATTCTCCGTTTTCATCACAGTGGAGGGAGAATTTATCGCGAGCCCCATTTTTCTGAACGTGCCTATTTTTCGAACTATCACTCCTGTTTCGAAGTGAAATTTTTATTCGGGCGAAGCTCATAAAATTTCGGGGGAACAAAAATGTTTCGGGGCAAATGTTTTCCGGGCGAAACTTACCATCAGTTTACCCTTGAGCGCAACTTCGGACGTACTGTTAAATTAAGAGATTCTTTCTTTAGCCGTTAATATAATGTTTTACCCGACTCATTATTTCCCTCCCATTACGATATTCAGACATTTGAAATCAATGTGCATCGGTGTCTCCTCTTAAATCCTCTCCAATTTTCCTTAGCGCCTGCACTATTGTTCAAACATTTTAAGGGTAGTCATAAAGTCTTTAAGTTCACTATTTACTTATTTTGAATTTTATTCGATAATCAAGTTTATTTTTTATTCCACTTTTGTATTTAAATTATGAGTAAATATTTATTAATAGAAAAAATTATTTTTTTGTATTATTATTATTTAACATTTGTCTGCTTCCAGCTTCGCGACATCGAAAGTACTCTCGATCAGAAGACCAAAAACCTTGAAAGCCTTCACCATTCATCGTCGTCTGTGTCGTGTAATAGTAATCCCATCGAAGATGTTTCCGTTCAAGGGAAACCACTTGCAATGGCCAATGCACTTGTTTCACCACCACAAGGCTCACCTGTTCATCCCTCACCACGTGCCCAATCGCTGCCAATTGAAGGTCTCCAGCGTGTTCTCGAGAAACTCTCCAAACACACACGCATGGAAGAGGCTGCGGTTAAACGGATACGTGATCTCGAGATGCAAATGTCAAATATTCGCACCAATTGTGTCGTAAGTCTATAAATATTTGTTTTATATGCATAAATTGCAAATGATTATTTATTTAAATTCGACCGTTAAACAAATCGTCGTCTTCTGTCTCGATTCTTTCTAACGAACTTTTTCTAATTGAATATTTCTTTAAAAAAAAAATGTTGATTATTTATTTATCATAAGCTTCGCAGACTCTTCTCAGTTTATTTTGTTTAATGCTGTGTTGTTTTTTTTTTGTATTCTTTGTTGTGTTCCACTTTAGGGTGTCAGTATGGTTTAGTTGGGTTGGGATTTGAGGAGCTGATGCCGCACAAAAACCACACAAGATCGTTTTATTGCTCTCGAACAGTGTTCCCTCGAGGCTTTTAGTCGTGAGATAGATTTTATGCCGCTAACATTGCGGTGGGAGAGCTCTTTGCAAGTTTTCCAAATAGATTTTGATTGAATTAATTTTTCGTTATTAACGGTTTGGATAGAATTTTGAATAATGTGATTTTTGATCTTGGATTTTTGAAATAGAAAAAAAAACATGGTAAGTTTTTGTTTTTATCATTTGTCTTCAATAAAACAATTAGATCTTTTTTCTCGTTTGGTTTTTGTCACCCCATTTTGAAAACTAAAATTTTCGAGCGATTTTAATTTTAATTTTTTTTCTTGTTTTTGAAACTGTCTAGGCGTGGTAAAAATAGAACGAGGAAGAGGAAATTTATTAGCACAAGCTTTCTTTTTTTGTTTGGGTAGACTGACTCGTGAACAAGAAATTTGTATGTTGTAAGGAAGATCAAATAGTTCAGCTTCTCTTTGGTGGAGGATTGTTATATGCATGTAAGATGTAAGGCACGCGCCAGATTCTTTTGTAAATTATAAAGTACCAGAAGGGATTTGTTGCTGCTAATACAACACTTGTTAGTTTTCGAGGATATCTGGATAGTTTTGATTTTCCGAAAGGAAAGGTTTTCTAAAAAAAACTTTGAATTCTATAGTCGATGGGAAGTCATATGCAGATGAGCCAGTCTTCTTGTTCTCTTTTTTAATCTTGTGGTCACAATTTAATTAAGGAAGTAGATATGTTAATATGTGCATCAAAAATTGATAAATCTGTTCGATTATCTTAAACGGGGTATGCTGTCTTTTGTGAAATAGAAAAAAAAAATAAAAAATATTAATTAAGTGGGTTCTGATAAGCAGAAGTTAAGGATTCATTTATTATCAAAAAAGTTTTTTAAGACTAAAAATTTCATATGAAATTTTGTTTGATTATGTTCAAAAACAAAGGTGTATGTTTTTTTTTCCGGATAGGATTTTTCATGTTTGAATAATAATTATAATTATATTGTGTTGGTTTTACCCTTGCTATTTAAAACAGTTTTAAAAGAACTAAAATAGTTTATTTTATGTTTCATTGAACATTTTAAAGACTTTTTACGAAATTACTATTTTACCAATATTGCTGTTATTATTATTAATAATAATAATTTCGTGGTGCAACAGCTCGGAGTGAACCAGGACCTAGTGACTTACAAATCCCAACCATTCCTGTGTGCGTGTTACCAGGAACGGAGGGGACCTACAATTTTCTGCCGATTCCGAACGGCTAATGAGCAGCACTTTCCATGACAAGAGATACTCTTGGAGAATTTGTCAATTTCTCGCAAGAGGCAGTACACCCCTGAAAAAAACTTTGCAGCGGCTTATTATTATTACAAGAGTCAATTATCAAAACGATATTTGACATTTATCAACAAATTTGTTTAATCGATATCATCGTTACGTCCATTTTTGTATATACTGTGAATTGTTTCAATAGTTAGGATCTATTGTGAATAGTTCTAAGATATTATCATTGACAAAAATATTGTTATTTATCAATTTTTTAGTCAATTGATGTTTTTCTTTTGCTTGAATGATTGAAATATTGAATAATTTTTTGGAGAAAATACTATACTAAAATAATAATTGCAGTTAATGTTATGGTGAGTATCTTTCGTTCAGATTGTGGAAGGTGGATTCGCTTAATGATATTTTCATAATATTTTTCCATTTTATCGGATATCTTGAAGCTATTATTAGGTGATCGTCAGCTGGTAGGAAATGATGTTTCCATAGTCATTGTTTAAGTGATGCTATACAGTTGGTGATGTCGGCAGAAAAGATTGACTTGATAATGGTCACAATTTGGTATCGTTAAAGTCATAGTTATTGGCGTGTGAAAAACACTTTATTTGAATATTTTTTGATTAAATTAATTAATTAGCTATAGTTACATTTTTATTATACTTAAAACATTATTGAATTCATGAAATTTAATTTTAATTAATTTGAAATTAAATTTAATTTTAACAAAAAAAAAACAACAATTCCTGAAAACTGAAATGTCAAATAAATTATATGAATATTCACAATCGTTTATGTTTGTTCAATACTCACAGTAATATTAAAATTTATCAATTGACAACCTTATTATCAAATGATGTAAGTCAATTGATAAGTTTTATCATGTATCAAACAATTGGTATTTGAAAACCGTTATAAGGTTGTCAGCTCTCCAAATATCATTATGATAAGTGACTTGAGAAGGGGGTACAAAAAATTTAGTAACTTCTTAGACGAACCTATTTCTACCTGAAAAGAATTTTATGTAAGCGTGCAGAAAGACAGGATTTTACTTAATTCGATAGGGTAAAGGAGAGTAAATGTTCAAACGGGGCGATGTAGAGAATTTGTCATTTTTTGGCATCGATATATTATTTTTTTAAATTAAAGAATGTACTTTTTATGACAAAAGGATCTAGAAAAGTTCTAAAAATCAAAACTCAAAATCACTAACTAGGTGTTTGATATTGTAATACACCATTAATAAGTTTAATTTTTGATATTTTGGAAAACACTTAAAAACAATTTTTCTTCCTAAAATTTTTTTTAAATTTGGGATAGTGGTATTTAATTTTTACCAGCGTGAATGCTTGACACACTTAGACAATAAGTTGGTCCATGTTAATACCACATCAATCAAGTAGATAATCCCCTACTTGCTGAACAATTTAAATTGTTATACGTAGCGTGCCAGACTCCTAATATCTATATTTACCATTTCGCTGTGATCATTATGGTAGAACTTTTTCTAGATGGAGTCTACGTCTTTGATATATTGCAGGGCATGTCCAGATAATTTGAATAATCGATTCTTCCTCGTCTAAGCATCTTCTGTAAAAATCGATTGAGAATACACTCTGAGTCTCGTTACATGTTTAACTATTAGAGATTGTGCCCGGTTATGACAGCTATAACGGAGCGATGTGTAATCCGCTTGGAGACATAAGTTTACTCTGTCTGACTACAAACCTGCACTAACCCCTTCATTTGGTTTTGATCCATCTGTCTTCCAGGAATATCAAGTCCTACCAGATGGATCTGGAAGGTAACCTAAAATTTTTAATCGAACTGTAACCGCATAGGCAATCACAATGTAGCTCTCCGCTTCCAAGCAGCAGCTCATTTACTACCAAGTTCCATAAAAGGAAGGATAGAACACTTCTAATGACACATCTCGCGGAAAAATCGCCCAGTTTTGAATTAAAAATACAGCTGATCAGCAGTTGATTAATCAATTCACTAAAGTGCAGATGTGACTGCAGATGTTCGGACGTTTTTAAAAGCCCTTTCTATATCTAGGAAATCAACCATATTATATACTTAATGGTGGAGTATCCGGTTTACACCAATGTGTGCAAAACTTCGATACTTGAAGATTTGAAATTTTATTTTGCTTAACCTTGGTAAATGATGAAAAACCGAAAAATTATGAAAACACTTATTTCACTTGCAAAAATGTTTGACTTGAGATTCTAAGCTAACTCGCAATCTTATTTGTCTGTCCTGACCTGCAGCTTAAACCCAGTGCCGGATTAGCCATGAAGCAAGAGTAGCAAATGCTACGGGCCCCGCGCATTTGGGGGCCCCGCGCACCAACCTTTTCTGACCATAAAAAAGTATTACTTACATATTAGATTTAGTCACAATTACTAAGAAGAAAATATTTGCATCAAAATGATCAACTAAAATTTTATTTTTCTATCTGCTGGTCTTACCAAAAATCATGTTTCGCACCGCACCAAACGCAAATTGGACAACGGTCTGAAATTCAGGTATTTATTGTCACCATTGATAAATGATAACGTACTCACTGCTTTGGGTAAACGTATATGAACAGTTATCATAAAATTGCTGGCATTTTCGGAATATTCCGAGAGCTAAAATCTCTTCCTGATTCAAAATAGCTTTTTTGGCCTTTAGTCCACAAAAACTGGCGTTTCGTCCGGGTGATCGCACATGGACTCATTAGTTGGCTGTGAGGACCTTGTCAATACGCAATTTTTATTGAATTCAGTTCATCTTACATCGATTTTTTGACAAAAATCCAATGTGAACTATATCCAACCAAGATTAAAATTATAATCATTAACGTTGGAATATTTTACCCGTGGCCGAGCATTGATTCTATACACTGAAAATAAATTCCTAGGTAATATTGACAAAAACGTTTTGTTGACCTTTAACAAAACAATTTTATCGTTTTGATAAAATTTTTGTCAATACGAAAGAATGATTTTGTTGATTTCACAAAATTTTTATAATCCAGCGTGATTTTTTGTCAGTTTAACAAAATATGCACTACAAATAATATTGTCAGTTTAACAAACCAAGTTTTGTTAATGTAACAAAATAAAGCAGAGATTTTTGTCACATCGACAAACTTTTTTGTGATGTTAACAAAATGTTTGTTGTATCTACAAAAAATCTGTTTTGTAAATATTTGTCAATATCACAAAGTTTTTGTTATTTTTTTTTGTCAATTTAACAAAAAATGAAAACATTTTTGTTAAAATAGCAAATATTTTGTTTTGGGGTTGAATTATTTTGTAATATTGATAAAATAATATTATCAGATAGATAAAACTATTTTGTAAGGAAACCAAAAAATTTCTTTTGTGTATGATATAGTTCACATTTGGTTTTTGTTAAAAAATCGATGTAAGATTAACTGAACTTAACAAAAATTGCGTATTGTCCATACGCCCTCACAGATGGTTGCATGTGAGATCGTAGGGACGAAACGCCAATTTTTGTGGACTTAAATCCCAAAAAGAAAAAACTATTTTGACAAAATTAATTTTGTTTTTTGTGGATTCAACAAAAGAAATTTGTAAAATTGACAAAATATTTTGTTCAATTGACAAAATATTTTGTTAATTTAACAAAATAAACAAGAAATTTTTGTTAATTTAACAAAAAATATTTTGTTAATGTAACAAAACAATTTTGTTAATTTAACAAAACAATTTTGTTAATTTGACAAAACAATTTTGTTAATTTAACAAAAAAATTTTGTTAATCCGATAATAATAAAAAAACAATAACACTAACAAAAAAATTGTTAATACAACAAAAGAATTGTTAATATGACAAATTAATTTTGTAAATTCTACGAAATTGACAAAATATTTTTGTTATTTCAACAAATTTATCTGTTAGCATAACAAAATAATTTTGCGGATACAACAAAATATTTTTTGTTACCTCAACAAAATTCTATAATTTTTGTCAATTTGATAAAACTTTTTGTTGGACGTATATTGACAAAATGTTTGTCAAATCAACCTAGATTTTTATCATATATACCTAGATTTTATTTTCAGTGTATGAAGGTTTTTATAATAAAAATTCTATATACTACTGAAATAAATCAGCCTAGTAGAAGACTAAGCACTATTAATGGATTTGTTGAATTTGTTGAAAATAGCAAAATATTTCAACGTTAATGATTACAATTTTAATCTTGGTTGGATATAGTTCACATTGGATTTTTGTCAAAAAATCAATGTAAGATGAACTGAATTCAATAAAAATTGCGTATTGACAAGGTCCTCATAGCCAACTGATGAGTCCATGTGCGATCACCCGGACGAAACGCCAGTTTTTGTGGACTAAAGGCCAAAAAAGCTATTTTGAATCAATAACTCAACAAGTCCATTAATAGTGCTAAGTCTTCTACTTGGCTGATTTATTTCAGTAGTATATAGAATTTGTATTATAAAAACCTTCAAATAAAATCTCTTCCACCAGAAGAAATTAAAAATCTGCAACCATAGTAAGTGCTTACGCAGATGATTTCGAGGACAGTCTGGGCAACGAATTAGTGCAATTCGCTTCAATGCTCAATTCTGATGTGGCTGGTATTATTGACAGCAGGAATCATGAGGCTCTGGAAATGCAGGTTTACAAGCTGTTGATAAATAATTCTTTACAATCTTGTTTCCCGAACGTTGAAATTGCTTTGCGCATTTATTTGTCTCTCATGATCACCAACTGCAGTGGTGAACGATCTTTCTCAACATTAAAACGTGTTAAAAATGAGTTGAGGAACACGATGAGCCAACAACGTCTTAATCTCCTCACTTTAATGAATATTGAACATGATTTACTCCGAGAAGTCGATATCAACAGCATTATTTATAAATTTTCCCAAATTAAATCAAGAAAAGTTTGTTTGTAACAGTTTTGTTTTATTTAATACCATAAACTTGATAAGTGCCTAACCTAAAACAGTCTAAGGGCCCCTTGATAGAATTTGCTACAGGCCCCGCGCTGGCTTAATCCGGCACTGCTTAAACCGCTGCGCTGAAAAGAGCTTCTTAGAAGATTAGGTGATTTTCGCTAGAGAAAAAATTAATTTGTTTTAGCTCTTAAAATAACAGCAAGCTTATTTTTCTCAAAAAAAAAATGATCAAAATCCGTTGAACAGTTTTAGAAAAAGTCGAAAACCAAGCAAATGGTTCTATGGGAGGTATCATTAATAATAGTTTTTTTTAGAAAATTTTGTCTAACCTAGTTTTTACTAAATAAAATTTTTGGATTTTTTTAAATCTGTGGAACAGTTTTTGTGAAAAAAAAAATCTAAAACTTCAAAAAGAATTATTTTTGGTCTTAAAAATACAAGAAATACGAATAAAGAGAAAATTTCAAAATAATCTAAGTTAAAAAAAACGGCCGAAATGTTTAGAGTATAGTTGATCAGACCCACGAAAAAACAGACAGCATTGTGAGAGGCACCTTTTGTCATTGTACTGAGAAGCCTCAAAGTCTCGAGTACATTTTTTTTCGAAAGCATGACTGCCTACATATGTGCAATGTCACATATAAAATTGGCGTTTGAATAAAATACCAACAATTTTAATGTGCTAGCGCAAACTTTATAGGCTGGATTTAAAGCTATTTTACGGAGACCAACCCGATCATCAGACTTCTTTTAGTGGAAAAAATATCTCCTACCTCGGACGTATACTCTCTTAGTCTAACGCTTTGGCTCTAGCTTTGTGTCTTTGTATGCCAATCGATTCTTTGTACCAACAACTTACGGTTTGATTAAACCCTAAAGGGCTTTAAATTAACAAACTAAGTTCTTTTTTTTTTGACACCTTTAAGGCTAAAATTGAAGGCATCATTGCGTTTTTGTTGTTTATAGCCTTGAATTTTTCTATAACCCAAGTTTCATCCCTGCTCATATGAAGTAAGTTAATTTGATCTCGTCCTATAGTATTTCAGGTTTCGTGTAACAAGTTTTTTTGAGGAGAGTACTAAGTAAACAATAATTTTGCCCTTCTAAGTTTTTTTTAGAGTTTCTTGCCCTTTTTGATCTCTCCTTAAAATGTTCTTCAAACCTAAAAAAAAATGTATCGTCTGACTATGCAATCGTCGTTTACTTAAGCTGATTTCTTTCAACACTTACTTTTTCAGACTGAAAGTAAACATATCAAATGTAGAATTAATTTTTAAGGTCTAGAAGGTTAAATATACCTAATTGATTGTGTATACTTAGATCCTCCTTAAATGCTTGATGTAAATATCTGAATTGTTCCCCTTTAACAAGAACCTTTCATCAAAAAGAAATTTGTTTATAAACCCATCTGCAGGCTTTAGACAAATGAAGTCTGTTCTTATATTTGTCATACCCCTCAATGTTAGAAGTTTGTGTTAAAAAAATTTAAGTAAGACAAAAGGTGGGCCTCACTTATTCATTTCATAAGCTGAACAATTTACAATATCTGATATCTATTTTAAGAAAAAAAAAAATAAATAAATATTCGTGCCTTATCCGCCCATTATCACACTGACCAAGATTGTAGACCTTAAGAAAATAAAGTCGTTTAGACGAAGATTTAGTGCCTAAAATCCCTACCTCTTGCATCCTTAGCTATCCAAATGTGGAATCTTATTAAAAAAACTTTCGATTTCATTTCTCCGAAATTTAATAAACATAGTTTTTTTATATATTTTTTCAACTTGCTTATGTTTACACCTAACGAAAACTCATCCTCTCTTCTTCGAAATATAGATGCTCCTTTTCATTCCCATATTCCCACCCACCAATGATTACCATAAATTCATTTCCGACAGAACGAAAGTGATCCATATCAATGGCAGCGCAGCATAGCGCATAAAACACCCGCATCCGAGATTCAGCTTGCCACACAGGCATCGACAGCACCACCACACAATTGCAATCGCACTTCAAGTGCCAGAGACAAGTTAGTAGGGTGAGAACAAAAAGCGATCTCTTGCGGAGGTCTTCGTCGCTTGTCTGGCATTTTGTGAAAGATCATGTCAGACGTACGCGGCTTTTTTTCCTCTGTCGACTTTCGAGTGGAATTTGTTTATCGTCGCCAGCCTTAAAATAATTGTAATGTTTTTGTGTTCATTATGGAAATAAAAAGAAAATAGGCGAGTTGGAGGAGGAAGCGGAATTTGGATGAACAAGTTGTGTAAAACGATGCTAAGCGGATGCTACCTTAATTAATACTTTCAAGTGGATCGTGCATCGTTATCATAATAGAGGGTAGGAATGAAGTATTGATCCAACAGATAGGAGGATCTAATTAAGAATTTCTTTCCTGATGCACTTTACTTTTCAGTTGTGTTCCGAAGGTCTTCGGGAAAATGTTAAATTCGTTAAAAAATATTCTGTGGTATAGTTTATGGGGCTTACATTTGGGCTTTGTGAATTTAATGGAATCTGATGTGGTTAGTGTGAGTGGTGCTTCTACTATTAATTTGATTCTGTGTTCTGTGGACTTATAAACCTGACAATCATATTTTTTAAAAATTCGACTAATAATTTTTCAGTCATACTCCTTTTGAACAAAGGAACTTTTCTTATCCTACCGAACGCGCCAAAAAAAAATATTATTACTTTTGCTTAGAGAATGATATTTTTTGTTAAACTAAAAAAATCTAGCTAGTAAGCAGTCTTCTGCCTTTTAAATATTCGCCAAGTTAACACTTTCTATACTTATTCTTGAAACACTGTTTCGCATATATTCAGCGCATATAATAGTGCTGAATGCCATTTTTTATCATTATTTTTTACGCACTCCTTTTACCATTTTTTAGTTGGAAAAGAATTTAGTTAAAAAAAGAAAGAGCTTGTAAGCAGATTCTTTATTTTCTGTTAAATAACCTCCAAGTTAAAAAGTTACCGATTAAGTAATTGCTGGTTAAAATTACTGACTGGAAACCAAAAGAATACAATTCAGCGGGTGCTGAATACCATTAATCTATAATGATTTTTCACTGACTCATTTTTAAAAACATTCTGATAATTGCATACAATTCAGTTAAACTAAAAATAGAAAGAGCTTATAAACAGCCTATTTATTTCTTGTTGAATAATCTCCATTTTAAAACTTTCTCTAGTTTTGCTTGATTGAGAACACTACATATGTCACATACATATATTCAGCGAACATATCTTGCTGAATACCATTTATCTACAATTATTTTTCACTGACACATTATACAAACATTTTGTCAATTGAAAATAATTCAGTTCAACAAAAATAGACTGCTGCTTACAAGTCTATTTATTGTCTATTAAATATTCTCCATGTTAAAAATTTCTCTAGTTTTTGAACACTGTTTCGCTTATATTCAGAGCATATAATATCTTCAAATCAATCAACAGATCATTGAAGAGGTAAATGCTGATTAAAAATACTCCCTGCAAACCAAAAGAATTCAATTCAGCTGGTGCTGAATAGTATTTATGTATAATTATTTTTCACTAACTCCTTTTACAAACAATTTTTCATTAAAAAATTATACAGTTAATTTAAAAAAGACCTTGTAAGCAGTCTGTTTATTGTAAGTTGAATAATCTCCATTTTAAAACTTTCTCTAGTTTTTCTTAAGAACACTATTTCACATGTATTCAGCGCACATAATATCAACAGATCCCTGGAGAGGTAAATGCTGATTAAAAATTCTATATGCAAATCAAAAGAATGCAATTCAGCAAGTTCTGAATACCATTTATCTATAATTATTTTTCATTTACTCCTTTTAAGAACAACTTGTCATTAAAAACAATTCAGTTAAATAAAAAAGAAAGAGCTTGTAAGCAGTCTATTGATTAAATATTCTACAAGTTTAAACTTTCCCTATTTCTTATTGACTCAGAACATGGTTTAACATATATTCAGCGCATAATACCTTCAAATTATTCAACAGATCATTGAACAATTAAATGCTGATTAAAAATACTGACTGCAAAACAAAAGAATACAATTCAGCCGTTGCTGAATACCATTTATCTACTATTATTTTTTACTGACACATTCTACAAAAATTTTGTCAATTGAAAACAATTCTGTTCAATAAAAAAGGCTTACAAGTCTATTTATTGTCTATTAAATACTCTCCATGTTAAAAATGTATCTAGTTTTTTAACGCTGTTTCGCTTATATTCAGCGCATATAATATCTTAAAATCAATCAACAGATCAATGAAGAAGTAAATGCTGATTAAATATACTACCTGTAAAGGAAAAGAATACAATTCAGCAAGTGCTGAATACCATTTTGTATTATTGTTTATGTAATTCGTGCATTTTAATTATTGTATGAATGTTGGGGCTTATATTATTTTTAAACATTCAAGTCACCCTTTCAACTTACTTAAGTTGAAAATAGATTCTTAAAAAAATTTATGTATGTAATTGCTTACAAAATATTTTTTTTTTAATTATTACGTTCTATGTCCGTCTGCAAAATTGTCTCGAATTTTCTCCATTTTTTGTTGAGTCACTATACGGAATATGTGTATTCAGCAGACATAATATCTTCCAAGTAGTCAATAGATCTGCAAAGATATACAAGCTAATTAAAAATACTTATTATAAATCAAAAGAAAACAATTCAGCTAATGCTGAATACCATTTACAAATGAATAATTATTTTTTCACTGCCTCATTTTACAAGCATTTAGTCAGATAAGAGAGTGTACGATAAGCCAGTTGTCTCCCGCAACGAAAATAATCTATTGTCAATAAAGTTTATCAGAGATTTATTTAAAAAACAATTCTGTGCCCATAAAGTGCAGACAACAAGTAAACATTCAAAGTTCAGTCTCCTGACATGAATTTATTCTGATCTCATCTTACCAGCCTGGCGTCCATCAGTCGTCGGCGGCGTAGTCATCATCGTGGATTTGCATCAAAGGCAATTAAGCAACACAAACCATCATAAATGTGTATGTACGTGTCTTCCTCGATCACTTCAGTTTGTTCAACTCTCACCCTCTTTTGTGTTTTTTCTTTGTCAATTGATCAATGTCCCTCTTCCACATCAAGCTGATAAAAGAAATACCATAGCGATATCAAATTTACAAATTGATGACAATTGAGGGCGATTAAGCACAGTTGATGATCCTCTTTGACTTGCTTAATCAAATTTGCAATATTTAGCACTTTTTGTATGATATGGCTTTTTTTTATCTTTACACTCACCCTTATCCATTATGTTTTGTACTTTTAGGAACTCCAGCATGAACGTGATTCACTTCAAGAGAAGATGTCAGAGCAGATGCAACGCATATCGGCACTGCAGTCTCGGCTGGAGGAACAGCGTCACCGTGCTGAGGAACTACAGCGCCAGGGAAGTAGTGACCTAAATATTCGCATCCACGATCTGCAGAATGAGGTGCTGAATTTGAAGGAAACCCTGGGAGCTCGTGACAAACAAGTGGCCAACCTTAAGAACCACCTGGAGAAAAGTAAGGCGGCTATAGACCGCTTGGAAGCAGAGCTGGCAGTGGGTTCGCACAGTGATAGGAGCTTGGTAGAGCGCTTGGAAGGTGAATTGAAGATGAAAAATGCAGAAATTCAGCAACTGAAGGACAAAATCAAATCAGAGATGATTAACAAACTAGCTTTACCTGATCTTATGGAAACCATGCTGGCTGATAAGAACGATGAAATTGACCATTTGAGGGAACAACTGGAAAAGAAGGAGAAAGAGTTGCTAGGAGTTCTAGAGCTGAACCTAAGCGAAGCCTCAATTAAGACGAGGAATGAAGTTGGTGCCAAGGTGAGTGCCAGGACTCTTAGCGACATCGTGTCGATAACGGAGTTCGACGAGCCTGATGTTATCCGTCGCGCTGTTGTCGATATGGATACTCCATTAATGCTTCCGGATGGAATGAGGCAAGGTGAGCTTACTATGAATAGCTCGAAAGAAGCCATCGCGAATCTCACCGAAAAGCGGACGGGTGACTTGGCTGTATTCAACTCACTCCATCCAGCAAGAACATTCGAGCATCCTCACTACTTCCAAGACCCAACACTTCTGACTAATAAAACTGGAAGCACAATTACTCCAGCGATTGTTCCACGGCACATCAATTTCTCCGAGTTTAGTGATGATTCCAAGATCAAGGAATCTACTCCTAAGGTTGCAGAAAACGAAGGAATGACTCTTGCAGTTCAACTGAAATCGGCTCAGTTGCAGCTGGAGGAGGTCAAAGCTGATAATGTCCAAAAAGAAAGTAACAAAGTGTCTGAGATCGATCGGTTGTCGAAGGAGTTATCAGAGAGTTTGGATCAACTTCAGGAGCTTAAGGAAAACAACAGAAAACTCGAGAATGAAATCGCTGAGCTTAAAAAAATATTGCAGGGGCGAGATCATGAATTTAAAACACTCGAGGAAGACTTTACGGCAGTTCAGCTTCGCCTAGGTGCCGCTCAAGATGATTTGGAGAAAAAAGCTAAGAACGAAGAGAAACTTCAATCAGAAATTACTGCCAAATCCAGTCAAATCACAGAGCTTCTACGCGAAACCAAAGAGAAATCTGAACTTCTCTCAAAGCACGAAAAGAACCTTTTGAATTACCAACAAAACGAGAAGAATCATCTAACTCGCTTAGCTGAATTGGAAGACAGAATTCAATTTTTGTCAGAAAATGCCAAAGAATGTGAAAGAACAGCAGAAGAACTCAATTCAGCTCGTGCTGAATTAGCTGAAAAGATTATTCTGTATGAAAAATCTATGCTTGATATAGCTGACTACCAGAAACAGATAGATTTGTCTAAATCCAGTCAAATAGCGAAAGATAGTCACATTCAAGAGCTAAACGAGAAGGTACTGGCGAGTGAAAAACGTATTGCCCATCTCGAAGAGCTGAATACAACACTTGAAAAGGAAATCGAAAAACTCCGAACACAAACTAGTGAGAGTTCTAAACCTTTTTCGCTGGATGAAATCGCCCAACAGGTAGAGAAGGAACTCAACTATTCAGCGCAGTTAGATTCGAATATCCTCAAGGCGATTGAGAGTGAGGAGGAAAATAACTTTGATGTTCATACGAAAAATGGTAGCGAGAAGTTGATTGAGCGGGATCTACTGAATCAATTGGAGGCTCTGAGAGCACAATTTGAGTTGGAACGGCAAAATGCTGAAGAGATGCGTAAAGAAATCATTGAAGAGAAACAACACTCCCAAGACATTCAAGAACAGGATGTTGCTATCATTGAGGCCATGAGAACTAGGCTAGAAGGAGCTCTTGCTAAAGAGGAAGAATTGCATAAATTGCTGGACGATGAGCGTGATAAGTGTGAGAGACTGATGACACAAATAACTGTCTTCCAGAGGTCTGAAGCGCGAAAATCTAGTGCGTTGCTGAAGTCTCCTTCTGACTCGCCAAGAAAATCCCCTAGGGTAAGTGACTTCGAATCGGAGCTTGCTGACCGTCTGCGGAGTGAAATCAAGCTTTTGAGTGCTCAAAATGAACGTGAGAGGGAACGAGCCACCGATCTCCAGAGAAATCTTGAGCGAGAGAGAAGTCGCTTTGACACCGAGCTCAACGATCGCATTGAATACAGTGAGCGTCTCAAGAAGGAAATGGAAAAGGTTGCTCGGGATAAAGATATGGCCGAACAAGAAGTAGAGCACCTCCAGGAACGACTCACCTTACAGTCACAGGAGATCGAAAGTCTGGAAGCTCGAATAGCAACACTCCAAGAAGCCGAAACCCGTCGTGCCAATCGAAGGGATCGCCAGCGAGTTGAAAGCACTCAAAATGCGGTCGAACTTCAGGAACTCAAGGCCAAAATCCTATCCTTAGAGACCGAGAGAGATCATCTTAACCAGACTGTAGCACTTTTACGCTACGACATCGAACGCGGTGCTCAACGTGAGACTAAATTAGCTGAGGCTGTTTCGAATTCCAATGCAGAAGGATCAATTCCGCAGCAATTTATGCAAAAAATGAAGGAGATCAACATTTTGCTGGCAGAGAATACCAAAGAAAATCGACAAATGACAGAAACAGTGCAGTTTTTAGTGGATGAACGAAGAACCCTCCAGAAGAAGTGCGAAGAGCTTGAGAGTCAAATGGGAAATAACGCCAATGTAGCTGAATTAGAAGAAAGAGCAAACCATTTGCTCGGAAGGTACCTGAGAGTGGAGTCGCATAGGAAAGCATTGGTCTATCAAAAGCGCTATTTGAAGATCTCCCTGCAAAGCTATCAGGATAGTGAAGCACAAATGATGGCACAGTTACAGGGCGGAGCTCATTGTCTGGCATTGAAGAAGCGAAGGAGATTTAAGTAAGTAATAATCGGTTTTTAGAATTACATCTATATCATTTTTATATTCATAGGACTGTGGCTCTAGCTGTCATTGCCATCCAAAGGATGAAATTCATAGGAAGACTGTGGTTCACTGGAAAGAGAATCGTTTCCAAATCAGTATTCACAATCACACAACAGAAGTAAGTATCTTCGTTTGTGTAGAGAAAAAAAAAATGAATCCGATTCGACATTGATTTCCTAGACGAACTCAGCCCATTGCCATTGCGTCTGCATCAACATCACCACCATGCCGGGATACACCATCCACACAAAGCCCATTTAGTCTCACCGATATACCTCTAGGACGACCACTCCAGGCACCCGGAATAATAGCTGATGCAGCACAAAAGTTCGACTGGTCACGCATGAAACATAAACGATCATCTAAACCAACAACATTTGATTAATGAAATTTACAAAATAAAACATTATTTATAACTTTATTTTTTAAGACTTAAGTTTTGTAATTTATTATTATGTATGCCTGCCTATTACAAAGTAATTTTAAACTAATTATTTTTAATTTTGTTAAATTCGTTAGTGGAATGAATTTCCCTCCAGTATTTTTGTATAATTCACTTGTGGAATGTATGGATCATTGTGTGGATTGTATTTTGTGTTCGTGTATGAAGGTTAATATTTTGTAATAATAAAATGATATTTATATGGAAATTTAATTTAAGTTAATTTTTAATCTTGTTTGTATCACTAGTCAGGTTTTCGGACTGTTCTATAGAATTATCGGACCAATGAACCAATAGCCGTTCGTTTCATAAAATTTTTTCCATCCGGCTAATATCTTTTCAGAATTTGATATAGCTTCAATTGTAACAAAAAAAAAATATCTTGTGCCTTAAAGTAAATACATAACTAGACATTTTGTCTAAATGCATTTTGCCATTTTGAATATTTTCTCTATCGTGCATTAGGTACATAAAAACTTGACACAAAAAAAATACTCCCAAAACTAAAATAATATTACTTTCAATTCATAAATCGGTAAATTTCTATTTGAAGATTATTAGAGTCATTAGTTCATTTGTTAATTTTTCATATTTTTAATAAATTTGATAAACAACGTATTTATTAAAATAATGTTAAGATATTATTTAAGTTAATTTTAATAGAAATAAGCATTCAGTTTTGTTATTCTTATTTTTTATGTAAAAGACAAACTTTTCAAAATGTTTGTTTTAATTTCGTTTTTAAGACAATAATAATAATAAAAAGAAAAATGTATTTAAATCTCGTGAGTTTCACTTTAATTTCAAAAGAGTTGATTTTTATATGACCTATGCTGATGGTTTCTTCCTTTTGAGTTTTTGAACGATATAGACCAGATATATGGATAAAGATATAGACGAAATATCCGGATAGAAAAATAAATTGATAAAATATAGAAGCGAAACTGAGTGAATTCTTCAGTTATGAAAATTGTTAGAAGTTGGTTTATAGAATTTAAACGTGGGTTATTAAAAAAAAACTATTAAAAACGTCGATGACATATCATTTTTGCAATCTCCAAATTTAATAAATGCATACTAGCACACAAAAACTATGCTTATTTTTGTAAATTTCGTAGAGGTTTTTTCACACTTAATAAGTTCTTGTATATGGGTTATATCATAAATATAGAAAGTAATATTTACAACAATTGTAACTTGTTCTGGTCGTTTGTCCTATACGGAGGTATCTATAAGCTCTCAGAAATTCCTAAATTGTTCAAGAGTATTGTAACAAATAAAATTATTTTTTACTAAAGAATCTTTATCCATCTATTTTTCTAGATATATTATAAAGTCTCTAGAGGGAAAAGTGGATGCAATTTACACAGATTTTAGAAAAGCTTTTGATTAATCATGGCACAGGCATACTGTTGCAAAAACTGATTATTTTTGGCTTCCATTTTATGTTCCTTAGTTGGATTTTATCTTACCTCATTGGCAGGTATGACATGGACTGTCATGCAGAAGGTCTTGGGTTCGATTCTTTCACAGCCGCTGTAAAAGTTTTTTCAGGGGTGAACTGCCTCTTGCGAGCAATTGACAAATCTTCCAATAGTAGCTCTTGTCTTGAAAAGTGCTGCTAATAAAGCCGTTCTGTATCGGCAGAAAATTGTAGGTCCCCTCCACTGCTGTTAACACGAACATAGGAATGGTTGAGAGTTGTAAGTCACTAGGTCCTGGTTCTCTTCGAGCTGTTGTACCACCAAATTTTTTTTATCAATGACATTTCGTTAACTGTAAATACTCTAAGTGCCTTTTATATGCTGATGATTAATAAAATTATTTCCGAAGATAAAATGTGTTGAAGATTGCTAGCATGTACAATCTGATACTAACCAAATTGACTACATTTTGGGTAGAGCAAATTCACTTTTTGGCTTCATAAAGCTGGGGTGGAATTGGCTAAGGTGATAGTTCATTATCAATTTTTTGATTGTCATTTTGACTATAGTTGTCTTTATCATATCAATAAAGAAACATAGAGAGAGCGAATGTCAAAACGACAATTAATTTAGTGCTCACTTTATTCTTACGCGATACGGGCCCTGAAATGCGTTGGACCCTTTTGCTTTGTTATCACTTTATGCATCCCTTGTCAGGTCTGTTAGCGATCTGGCAGTGCTGACTCTCTTGATTAACGAAATTTAACGAAAGTCACCAAAAAGATTTTCATGAGGTACAACTAGAACGAGAAGGAAAGGGAGTCGTATTTGAACCTTGTTTGAGATCGGACGATTTGATTTCGAACGACTTGATATAATAGATATTAAGGTCGAGTTTGTATTTAAGTTTTGATTTTTTTAATGTAATCTCGAAATACATATGTATCTATGTATGTATATTAAATATTAAATTTTTCGCAATAAATCTATAATATTAAATACATACATTAAACTTTTCGCGATAAATCTATAATAGGTCTATACTTGAATACGCTGATGTTATATGGAATCCAACTTTTAAGTTGGCTTTTCACAAAATTTTAATTTTTTGAAATTAATTGAAATTTAAATTCCAATTTTCAAATCCGGTTCGAAAAATTGTGTTGAAAATTAAGAGGAATTTGCAAACTTTCATCAATACCAAAACTTTTCGAAAGCATAGTTAAATCCAAACTTGAGTTTCACGTCAAAGAATAAATTTCTGAATTTCAGCATGGATTCGTAGCTGGGCGCTCAACGGCTTCCAATCTGGCACACTTCACTTCATATATATTAAACGAAGTTGAAAAGGGTTACCAGGTTGATGCTATTTATACAGATTTTAGCAAAGCCTTTGACTCCGTTAACCATCTTTTACTTATTAAGAAACTAAATATGTTTGGATTTTACTCTGCAATGTTAAACTGGATATCTTCCTTTCTCATTGGTAGAAGCCAAAAGGTAATAATCGATGATAAATGTTCAATGCCTATTTGCTGTTCTTCCGGAGTGCCTCAAGGCAGCCATCTTGGACCATTGCCTTTTATTATCTTTATCAATGACTTAGTATCGGTGTTTAAGTTTTGTTTTTGTCTGATATTTGCAGACGATCTCATGCTCTTTTTGAAAATTAAATCAAAGCCTACTTATTCAACACGACATAAATCAACTGTCAAATTGGTGTTTAAGTAACTGTTTGAATTTAAATATAGCCAAATGTAATGTAATTACTTTTTGCAAAGGTTATAAAATTATTTTATATTATTATTCCCTTGGGGATAGCACTCTGGGAAGGGTAGATAAAATTAAAGATCTTGGCGTCATCATTGATTCCAAGTTATCTTTCAATTTACATATGTACATATTGTGTCAAAGGCGAATTCAATTTTAGATTTCATTAAAAGGAATTCTAAAGATTTCACTGACCCTCACACACGTCTAACATTATATATCGTTAGTAAGATCCATTCTTGAATACGCTGATATAATTTGGAATCCAGCTTATCAAATTCTTTCCAATCGCATTGAAAATGTTCAAAGAAGGTTTACAAAGTATATTTTTTGCAAAATGAGATGGAATTTTTTACCATCGTATGATGCAAGATGTAAACTTTTAGGAATCCTGCCACTACAATAAAGAAGAACTGCACATGATGCCATGTTTATAAGAGATTTGCTATGTTATCATATAAAAAGTCCTGCTCTTTTGCTTATGATACCCATTTACGCTCCTTCTAGAAATATAAGGGAAATACAGTTTCTTTTACAGCCTTTACATAGAACAAATTACGGTCAAAATGAGCCAATATCGAGGGCTATTTCAACATTTAATGAGCTATGTCAAAATATGGACTTATATCTGTCAAGAAACTGCTTCAAAAACATTTTATTTAACTCGTTGCCGTAATATGTAATAGTAGATTAAGTAGATTCTTTAATTTTATTTTTTCATTATAGTGTAATCTGTAAGGCTTTGCTGGTAGATGAAATAAATAAATAAATGAATTGGAGATTTTCAGTAGATTATAGAGCTAGATGTCTTTTGCTTGGAATTAAGCCTCTCGAATCAAGACGAATTGTTCAGGACATGATGCTTGTGGGGGATGTGTTGTTACCACATAAGATGCCCTCATTTCCTTTCGCAATACGCAACGCTTATATCTTTAAGGTCAACGGATTTGCACAGGGAAAGCTATGGTTGTAATGGTAATGAGTCAGTCTCTAGAACTTTAAACAATTTCAATAAAGTTTGCCATTGTATTGATTCATCTTGTTTAAGAGAGTGTTTATTGCTTATATTTAGTTTTTAAATTGTGTTGTATAAATAACTCATTTAATCAGAAGATCTGTCCAGTCTATCAATCTGAAGGGATATATCGATAATAAATTCTCCAAATTCAAAACAAATCGGAGAAAATTTTCATCGAAACGGATACCATGATATGGCTGATTATGTTGAGTGCTTGAGTGCTAACACGTAACCTGATAAAATCCAGTCGATACAATACAAGTCGATACGGTACCTGTCATAGAACCGTTTCTTGATTTTCGACTTTCTAACGATTTTAACCAAAATTTTTATGCGGGAGCCCCCTTAAGTTTAAAATAATATTGTATATAACAATACATATCCGAAAATATATTTTTTGGGTTTTAAAAAAAAAATCCACATTTTGTTTTGAAAAATCAATATCTTCAAAACGTATGAACGATTATTTTTTGAGATCATTGCACATTTCATACCACTAAATACTGGAAATTGACATCCCAAACTTTGTTCTTGAAGAATTTTAAAGAAATTTCTTATATAAAAAATTACTTTAATAATAAAACGATTTTTGAGCTTTGTTTGCATAAAAAGGAGCAAGTTCGTGCAACCCAGTCGTCCATTTTATTTCATTTCAAAATCAGTGTCCTATTTCAAATTTGTCTGTTGAATTAAACACCATTAAAACTCTCAATATTTCAAAAATTTAAAGTCACTTTATGTTTAATCTGACTGCTGAGCTAAATTGTGTTCACTTTTAGTTTTGCTATTCTTGCGTGTTATTCACTTTTTCAAAAAAAAAATACTGGTATAAAGGAAGACTTGCAACATTTGGTGGAATATTTTTTCCATCATAAAGAGTATATTATGGTTGCTTTCAAAAAACAATAGGTACTTTTAACAATGTAGACGTACTAGTATCTAGCAAATCATAGCCATATAAGCTAGGCGGCTTTTGTGGAAAATGATCTGTCAATATAGGTACGTCGCAAAGCATTGCTCTATCTGTCTTCTTTGGAACCTATAGTAACAAATTATAGCTATTGATATGCCTGGAAGTGGAGATCTTATATTCGAAAGAACTCTAACAAACGCTTTAAACTAGCAAACAAGCTAGATTAGTTCCTATTTTCGACAAGCATACGAATACTAACAACCTTCTGGGACAAAAGGTAGTAGGAACTAAGGTGCAAGAAGGACTCAAAAAGGCCACTGTTGTCTGTTGCTCTCTTCTCGTATAAAAACGCCGTTGGAAATAAATTGTGTCTCCAACTTTTAACTTCAGATATTCAACTTTTTTTTAGATATCCCAACTTCTGTTAATTCTCTGGAGTTTCTGGAGTTTGTCAAACTCTAAAACTCCCTTGGCGATCATCTCTTATGAAACTGATCATAATGGCATTCAAGAAGTCAGTTTGAAGAACTCATAAATTGGAAGGAAAGTAAGTTAGCTTTATGAGGGTATACGATACCTATCACTGCATGTAAATTTATACTAAAGCAAGATGCTAGAGAACGAACCTTCGGTCCAACATCTTTACTACTTTTTTAGCAACGCAACACAGCTTGGAGTTTTATCAACCGATTTCTGCAGGAGCTGTAGATATAGATGATATAGAATCTATTCCTGAAATTTAATGCAGATACTTGTCGTACCCTATCCCAAAGGCCTAGGCTCCATCTGGGGTCTTCTACTAGAATGATCCTTATTACTTGTCAAATATAAACATTAACAATCTTGTACGCTTCATAAGGACTTACAACAAGGTAGTTTAACAAGTGGGAGGAAGTCTTCTATATTCACGTCGTATCATAATGGACCAACTTATGGGCTAAGTGCTTCAATTTTCCAGCCTCTTCACCCTAATCTAAGTTCCAATATGTATTGCACTACACTTTTTGAAGAAGCGAGCGCTATTTTATGAGGATCATGATACTATAAAATCAATATTTATCAGTGCTCATAAGACTAATAATAATTAGTCGGGATTATACTTTTAAATGTAACAGAGTTTTCTATAATTACCGCCTTAAATCTCAAGAATTATAAGAACAAAGTGAATTCTTTGGGAGTTAAAGTATCAAGTAACAACAACAACAGATATGACAATTTACCACCTGCACCAGACCACGTATACCTAGTTTCTTAAAAAATTACCACATTGCACATACAAGTTCCGCTATGGCAGCAATTATTTAGTTCAATAAATTTCGATGACAAACCTTGACATAGATTCTTTTCATCCACGTACGAAATAAAAATAAATTTAACAAGTTGCCGGTAACTATCACTACCTTTAAAGTCCAACTGCATATCCTCCAGCAGCCACCACCACTAAAGCTTTATTGGTTCGACACGCAAAAACCACCACAACTCCAGAACCAGACTGCGATTTTTTCCAACTTTTCCTGTTCCTGGTGCTTGAAGAGTAAATTTATTTTTTTAATGCCCGACAATTTGCCATTTACAGGGTGTACCAAAGGACGAACATATAAGCAACAAAAAATAAAACACGATGAAAAAAATCGGATAAACCACAGGATAACATGGTTTTGCCAGGTGAAAGTTGTGTAGAACGTGAGCAAACAATCAAATCAACAAACGACCGGACAGGATTATGTGGGTCATCGCCACATTCTTTGTTTGCTCTTTTATCTACACAGGACACGAGAACGAGATGATGATGATGACGGTTAACCATGGTGCCGATGCTGGCACAAAATGCAACCTTGGCGCATTATGTAAGTCCATAAAATAAAGAACAAAACTAATTAATACCCAACACGAGTGAATGGTGTACAAATTGAACTGGTTAAGGACGAAAAAATATAACAAACAGCTTTTTCGAAGGAAATGTCATCTCATCTCAACTTTTCTCTTCCTGCAGCTGATGCTTCGCGAGGACTACACTCCTTGCTATATGCGAGTTATGCCCTTTTGGAGATGAGGCTACTTTCATTACGGATATAATATAGCCTCTACGATTCAACCTCCTCATCACTAAACTAATGGAGGGTGTTTAATTTGATCAAATGAAACCCAACAAAAAAAAAAACTTTTGAAAAAGGGCGCAACCACCCTCTATGCATAAACCATCCAATTTGATTATGCTCATTGCTCTCTCTTCTTTTGTGGAAAAATAATATTTGCCTTTCGATTTTCAATTCGACCACCAACGGCTTTGGTTGATGGGCACGTGGGTTTTAAGTAATTTGCTTCAAACAGGGATAACAAAGGATTATTAAATTGATAGGGTTCCATCGTGGCATGGAACTTTTATAGCAGCGAGAGTGCTCTTTTATGATAAATTTAACAAACTTGTACTGTGTCTGTGTGAAGTGTTTAAGGTTCAAGGACCCTGGTTGTAGATATTTTAGTCGTTGGTTGGATATACATAATGTATATGAATATAAATATACAAAAGTGTCAAGAAAGGTCGTTATAGTACGTGAACTGGAATAGTTATTTTTTAAGAGACAAATCTCAGATGAACTCGATTTAGTACTTGTTGAGAGTGATTCTTTGGAATGTGAACTTAAGAAACATAGATTTGTTAAACAGGACGTGACAAATTGTTTGAGGATATTTATAGAGAAAACTTTATACAAATGAAGCCAAAGAGGACGAAAACCAATTGTGCCAATGCAGTCTAGGAATGAGATATGAATATTCATTGTTCAACCGACTTTCAAAGATTGCTACACTTACTAGGAACTAAAGAAGAGGTTTTTGTTCAAGACACTAAAGAAAATTAAAATAGACAACTCAATTATGATGTTCAATGAGACATTCAGGGGTCCATATTTTATGAAGTAACTGACTATGTAAAGTGTCGTTGAACTTTGGATAGAAAGTGTTGAAAATATCCTTTAAAATACATTTTTACTTGCGAATTATAGGTACTATAATGGCTAAAACAGATGTGCAGCAAGTCTGCACGCAGCGATGCATGCAGCGCTGCAGCCAGAACACATGTGCATACTTCCTAACTATAATGATGCCTAGTTCTGTTAAAACAAAAATGGCATCTGCCAAATTTTCATTCTTTTTGTTTGCTTAAATTGTTTTGTACTTAAAGTTTTATAAGTTTATTTTAAATTAAATGGATATTTCAACAAACAAGGACAAAATTTTGATTTTGATTGCCGTGTATGAGAAATACCTCAAGTTTTTAAATGAATATAATTTGTTCCAGATCAAAACTTCAAGGCCGTGAACAAATTTAATTAATCAGAAAATGAAAGAGAATTGTACCTAAGTATATTTTCAAAAATTGATCCTGGTGATAAGTAGGAAAAGCAAAAGAAGATACAAAGCACAAATGAAAAACAAAACTATACTAGACATGTAGTTTCCCTCGCGTTGATGTTGCTATGTATAGCTGAAGAAAATGTCCTTAGTTGGATACAATTTACCTATCCCAAACAGGAACTGGTGAGCAGTAACAATCTTTCATCTGTCTGAAAATAAACAAAAATACGAGTCGGAGACAAAACAAATTCTTTTCACTTCTTGTTCATTGTACGGATTTGTTTTGTCATAAATGAATTTTTTTTATTTTTTTCTTCCATTATTGTATCAATATCAAGTTTTCCACCAAAGACAAAAACAAACTTTTTTTTTGCAAATATGACAGACAATGTCAACAATCTGTCAATATCAGTAATGCCAAATAGCAATTATTTGGAAATTTTTGCTTTACAATTATGGCTGCAATGAAACTAGGCAGCAAATTTAGAAATAGAGACATCGTGCAGCGCAGCGCTGCATGCAGACTTTCAATGATTCTGCTCCCATAAGAACCTGTGTAATTAAATTTCGATGCAGGGAAAATTCTGCACATGTGTTTAAGCCATAAGGCAAGTTATGTATCGGAAAAAAATCGAACTCAAGATTATTTTCTCAAAAACTGTTCTACAGATTTAAAAAATCAAAATACAAAAAAATTTAATTTAGTTAAAGCTAGGTAATGGTTGAAAAAATGTTCCGAAAAATGGATATTGATGGTACCCCCCATGGAACCATTTTTTTTTTTTGTTAAACAATTTTTTTTTTTGAATTTTTAAAAAAAAAATTATTTTACCTAAGAATAAAGATATCCACCATACAAATGTTAAAAAATGGTTTTCAAAAATCATATTTTTCTCGAGAACGGCGACTAGAATTTTGATAAAATTTTTTTTCTTTCAATAAGTTTTTATGATCTTTAATTTAATAAAAAAAAATTGAAATTAAGCACTATGGTAGGTGCCTATGGTAGGAACCATTTTGTCTAATTTTGAATTTCTCACTATCGACATATCGGATTTTAATGATTTTCTTTTATAGAAATGCTTCTAAAAAGTTTAAAAAAACATTGCATTTCAAAATTTAAAAAACTTTTTTTTTTTGATTTTCTGGAAAAAAAAAGTATTTTTTTGTTTTGGAAAATTCGTTATCTCAAAAACGGATCAATATTTTTTTTGGAAAATTAATTTTAATTCACACAATAATAAAAACTTAAAGTTGGCGTACAAAATTTTTTTTCTTAAAAAATTTTGTATATAAAAGCTTACGTTTTTCAAAGAAACCACTCAACGACTTATAATTTTCATATTTGCATAGCACTCTGCTTTTATCTCTTACTACTAAAAGAATTTAAAAAATTAATTTTATCCGTATGAACAGTTTTATCTTATAAGATTCGTTTTTAAAATTGCTAGTCTATTACATAGGAGCAAGTTCGTGCGACGAAGTCGGGCATTTTATTTTTATTTCTGTAATATTGTATTCGAAAGGTCCATGTGTGCCATTGCTTGGAATAAGACATCGTTCAAATGCCTGCTTCGGCTTCTTACTATGGCACGGATTGGAGAGGACAAATTTTGAATGACTCAATGAAACTTCCGCATAGATCCGGCTGAATTTAAGCGATGGCTTGTGTTATGCTCACCTTAAGTTCATCGGTCGTTTGTGGTTTACTCGATCAAAAAAAAGGCTAGTAGGCTCAAATCGTATGGCCTTGGTGGCCAATTCGCGTCACCTCTGCGAGAGATAACCTTATCCTCAAATCGATCATGCAGAATGTCAAACGTCTTCCAAACGCTCCGAAGCACAGTCAGCGAACAAACCGCCTTGTCCATGGTGTGGTCATAAACTTTGAGTTCCTGGGTCAGTCAGTCCACCTTAAAAATGGGCACAACGCGACCAAAGTTTGCAATACCGAACACTCACCTTGATGATAAAGTTTTATCCTTTGGAAGTGCAAAACAACAAAATTGACAAATTTCACCAAAACAGCATGGCCGCCATGCTCGATTTTTTATTAATACTAATAACATTAAGAGATGAAAATGTTCTTTAACCAAAAACAACGAAATTTGTATTTTTCTCAAGATCGTCTCTAAGATTTTTGATATAATTTATTTAATGAAAAAATGTTAAAAATCTTGTATATCTTTATTTTTTTAAAGAGAGATAGCGCCCGTTTTCATCGAAATGTGTGCCCGAGTCATCGAAAATTTGGGTTCAAAGAATCGACCACCAGAAACGGGCCCGTTGTGGATATATGAAATTATGAATGGAGTCAAATTTCATGCATTCATATTTTGATTGTATTTTAAATCAAGAATAGATACAAATTTCGAGATATCTCAAATAGTTTGTGTTCTATTTAAAAAAAAAAAGTTGTCAGTGCGTTATTGAAAAACGCGATATTTATTGTGTGCACATAGATTTGACTATTTCAAATCCTATAACAGTTTGATCTGGTGTACCTCAAGAAAACCACATAGGCCCGGTGTTGCTCCTTCTTTTTAAAATTATAATTTTTAAGATATATACTCGTAAAAAGTGAAAATGATTGTGTTCCTCTCATGGGAGATATCAAAAAGCCTTCAGATTTGTGTAAACTTCAAACAATGTTTTTCTTTCACATAATCACAAAATTTCCCCTCAAAGTTTGGAGTTGTTTCGATATTACTGTTCTTAAGAAATTTGATATTAAACTTTATAAGATAAGAACTGGGCACTCATTTAGTTGTCACGACTTTTCACAGCTGTTGTTACATATGAGACCTTAGCCGACTTTTTTAAGATTTTTTGTTTTTTTTTGGCAAATTACCAGGTCAATATATTAGCTTCATTTCAAAAGTTTTTGAAAGGATCTTGAAAAAACAAATGGGGCGATTTTCTTAAAACGAATAATCTTCTCAGTGCAAGTCAGAGTGGTTTTCGAGAGAAACACAGCTGGGTCACCACTTTGCAAAATGTAACTCAGGACCTTCGTCATGCACTGGATGAAGATAAAGTAATATTTTTAGTTCTTCGATATTTTTGAAAAGCATTTTATACAGTTGTACACGGCAAACTTGCAGATAAACTTCTCCAGCTTCATAACTTTTCGCCTGATGCTGTTAAACTTATATCTTCCTATTTATCCGATAGAACGTAAACAGTTGAAATAGGTAACAATTTATCCAATTTTGACCTTACCACTAGTGGAGTTCCGCAAGGATCTATTCTTGGCCCATTACTTTTTTCGCTTTACCTCAATGGTACTTTCTCCGTCTTTGATAACTGTTCGTACGTATGTATACTGACGATGTACAAATGTACCTCAGCTGTGGTCTTGGTTTCATTGAAAATGGTGTTTGCCACGTGAATGAGGAATTCGAAAAAGTAGCACTTTGGGCTAAGACTAATGATCTGGTCTTAAAACCATCAAAATCTAAGTGCTTGGTTTTATATAAAAATATTTTAAATTTAATCTATTTCCCTCAAATAACTATAAATAATACAACTGTTGAATATGTGAAATCTGCAAGAAATCTTGGAATAACCTTTACGCGCAATCTAACAAGAGATAATCACATTAACGGTGTATTACGTAAGGCATACGAAACCCTACGCATGCGCTGGGTCTCCCAGTCGTACACGCGAATGGAGACGCGTGCAATGCTTGCGAAAAGTTTAATTCTTCCCATTTTAGTCTATGATTGCGAAATTTTCTCCAGTCGTAATCATGCCTACAAAACAACATCATTAGATACATCTTTGGACTACGTAGGGTTCGACAGAGAGGACAACAAGGGCTACCGTTGTGCGAAATTACTGGCTGAACACAATAGAGACGGAGCTGCAACTGGAATAGCGGTCAAAATATTCAATACACGTAAATTCAGTGTTACGAACACAACACAACGCAACTGCAGTCGGTGCTGCAGACGGTGCTGCAAGAGTTGGCGAACTTTTAACTTTTTCGTGCAGCAATTTTGACATTTCAAATTTTATATATCTGTCAGTGCTTTTAAGTGTTGTTTTGTTTTATTGTGATTTCGTGGTTAAATTTTAATTGAAATAATGGACGAAAATCTTCAATTTCAGTGTCCATTTTATAGTTTCAATTACTTAAAATATTTACAATTTGCCAAAGATTCAACACCTGACCCAACAAATGACAACAAAACATGAAAGCTGTACAGCCTCATTGTTGGCGCATAAAAAATGTACGTACGACACTTTTTGACAGCTCTTCCAGTTGCAGCTGCAGCTCCAGTTGCAGCATTCTATTGTGTTCAGCCAGTTACGGGGCTCTACGGTGTCAGGAAGTGCTCCATAATTTTGATGATCTATCAGTGAGTCTTCAGAAAGGGTTTAAGCGATTTTTGAAGTCCTTTATCTCAGAAACCACTAATGCTAAAAAGTTGAAATGTGTTAGGGCTTCTGTGTTTGATCAGTTTATAAAATACTGTAAATTTAAAGTTTGTGACTTTGTCAATACTGAAGTTAGAAGGGGGTTTCTGTAAAAAGGGTACTTACTGTCTACAATATTCATAATACGAGTATAAGAATTGATGTATTTATAAAAAATGTACTCGACTTTTATTAAATAAAATGAGATGGAACATTAATATGCTTTCGCTTAACGTAAGATACCAGCTTATTGACATTAAGACATTGCAAAAACAGCTGCTAAAGAGTTTTTCATTTAGCGCGGGTAGATTTTGGTGGCCTGTAGCGGCCATGTTGTTTTGGGGAAATCCATTGATCCATTAAAAACGTTGCTAGAATTTCGCCCATTTTATGGTAGACGTGGTTGCCTTTAACAGTCGTCTCTTCAACGTTTGGGGGCCAAATTTGGGACAACCGGTTTGGTAATGTTTGATGAAATCGATAAGTCAACAATCTTAACTCAAAGCAATTGCAAGATCGGCCGAGAATATTGCCGCGGTTCGTAAAAGTGTACAACAGAACCCGAAGCAGTCGATTCCTTGCCATATGCTGTTGCACCACCAAATTTATTTTATATATTCTTATATTTCATACATAATGACATACATAGCCCCTCAATACCTCATAAATAGCTTGTTTTATTCCATTTCAAAATCTACCCACCCTTATTGATAAACCGTTTATAAATCTTTGTCCATGACTTGTTATCGTACAATATAGATTGTTCTTTTCTATTGGCTCTGATAGACCTTATATACGTTGTTCTGATCTAAGATTTCAAATCTTGTTCCGGAAAAGTTTTTATCAGACCAAAAACATAAATGTTAAAAAAAGAGCCAAGTTCTTCTATACAAAAACCTTTGTCTAACAAGTCAGCCGTGAAAAGTACTGAGATCTAAAAGTACGCCAAGTTGTTACTTCATGGAGAAGTGTAGAGCTTTCCTTTCAGCTTAGGGGGCATTTTTCGGTCACAGAAGATAGCAGAATTTTCCCGCCACTTCATCCACCCTACGCGTACGCGATGATTGATATCGTCATCACAAGTAGCTTCGTTATTTATCATAGACCCCAGATATTTAAACTTTTCACACTTGGGAAGCACTACTCCATTCAAATAAATGTCTGGAATAGGCCTGTGTGGATCAGAAAATGGGCAGCATAGGTATTCTGTCTTTTTCGCGCTTATGCGGTACCCACTTCCTTCTAGAACATCCACCCATACGTCAAGTGCTCGTTGTAGGGATATCGGGTCTTCACTTATGATGGCTCCATCGTCAGCAAAGAATAACTGATGTACTTTTGGATCCGTCACTTTGCCTTCAAGCAGGTAATCAAGAACTGTAATAAAGAGCAGGGGACTCAAGACACTTCCCTGGTGTACACCTACTGTGATTTGGAATTCTTCGGTGACTCCAGCTGCGCATCTTACTTTAGTAACTGCTCCATCATACATGTCCATAATTATCCGCACATAGGTTTCTGGAACTCCTCGTTGCCTGAGGGCCACCCATATTAGATCTCGTGGTTGCCGATCGAATGCTTTTTCAAAATCAACCAATACGACATGCAAATCCTCCAAAGAATCCCGATGCTTTTCCATAATTATTCTTATACTCTGGATTGCATCCGTGGTTGACTTACCACCGACAAACCCAGACTATCTATGTACTCGTATGTCTGAAATTATTTATCCATATGGAATATCTAAAACCCTACTTTAAACGAACATTCCATATCTCTGAGAAAAATTCAAAATATAATATAATACGCTTATTTCAGTTAGCTAACATTTTAAATTCCCAAGGTTAAGGGATAATTGCTGGAGGAGGTACACCATCTGTGTTCTGCTTTTCAAATAAAATTAGGCCGTTTTTTAACCTTTGACAAGCCCATTTTATGCTCCTTTTATTAGCTTTAAGTTTACCAAAGACCTACGCTTCCGTTTTCTACCATCTATTTCAAATGAAATCTACTCGTACTTGTCACTTTTGATGATTTTTATCTTAGAATAAGCTCTTTCGCTTCACATTTGCATACAAATTTCAAAAGTTCCCTTAAAAATAACACCTTTACGCTTAACACTATAGTTAAGTTGTTGAAATTTATTCTTTTTATGACAGACGGATACTTCCAAGCATCAAAACAACCCAAGTGTTATCAATGTAACTTCACACACAGTCGCCCCCAAAATCCAAATCAAAACATTCCCAACCCCAAGTCTTCTTGACTGATAAGGATACATTTACAGAAAAGCTCCATCCTGTCTGCACAAAAAGCTCCATTTCCATGTCTGCATTTTATAGTATTCCCCGATTTTCTTATAGCCACGGATTCAATGCGACTTCTAGTCTGACGGTTGCCACTTGTAACTGTAAACATCAGTCTCGGTTGAAGCCCCAAATCGGTGTATCTTTTGTGTAGGGAAAAAGTAGAATTCCTTCAGTGCTCAGTGTACAGTGTTTAGTCTTTGACAGGATCCTCCCAAAGTCAGTCTGTGCGAATTAACGGTTCGTTTGAATATCTGTTTCATACGAAAAGGTGCCACCTACATATGTAAATTCGTTGTTTTTGTCATCTTCTCAGTTTTAAAAAAGCAAAAAAAAAAAACAATATAACTGGTAATCTAAGGATTTAAAAAAACAAAACTTGCATATCCTTGACAAATGACATTTTCAAATCGGTCGATTGTGGAAAATTTGCATTTAAACAAATTAATTAACTGTGACATATGTTGGGTATTAGATAAATTGTATTTTTTCGCGGCGTTGATAGTGCGAAAGGTGCGTTCTTTTGAAAATCCAGTCTAAAAAGTGTCAGAACTCTTTCGAGGCAAATAAAGGATTGTAGGCGAGAGTACATACCAACATCGCTAGAGGTAAGCTCAAGTTTCAATATGGTCTTGAGGCACATCCTGTGACATATGGCCGATTTATGCAAACAATATGTTTTGGAATCTATTTTTAGTGTGATGAAATCATTTAGAAACATAGGGTATCCTATTGATTTTTTTGTTCGCTCCCTATTTTTGTTCTAGCTCTGCTTTTGCCCCCAAGCTTCGATGTGGCGCACTGATAAGGAAGAAAATTGACAATAGAGTTAAAATGAAATTTTATCCAATATACGTGTGATTGCTTATCAATAATTGATAAGCAATCACTGATAAATCGCAAGTAGAAACAGAGGGTTTTTTAGGCCGAATATATCAAGCTGCCAAATTTTTATAATTTAGCAAAAATTATTGAGGGTAAATTATGGCAAACCCCAAGTGGATGTTTCCATATTTTGAATAACTTGTGGGTTGATAAACTTAGATGAATAATTTTTATTATTTGCCGAGAACAACAAAAATGTCCTTGAATGTTTATGGGGTATCTGCTAAACTTTGGGGATTCTTCGAGAGAATTGATGACTTTGGAATTTACATAGCTCTTGATGTGGTTTTTTGCGTCTCAGGTCAGTGAATAAATATCCCAAACTTTAGCCCCACAGCCTTAATACATATTCTTGAAGTTTAAAGTGGGATGAGTGCAATGATATGATTCTTGGGTTGGTTTTACTTTCATTTTTCCACCGGTCAACCTCAACCATATTTGAGTTATCTCCATAATTTTTCATTTTTAGATACATTGTGTGTCCTGAGTGCTTGGATTATTGGATAGCTACCGTTAAAAGGCGGCGCTAAACCTTCTGATATTAATTACTTTTAATATTCTTTTGGCTGGTTTTACTGGCAAATATATGTACATAGACGTAGTTATATGAATAAGTACGTACATAACCTTAAAAAATACAAATAGTATTAAATTGCTAAATTGCTTTCGGATAAGGAATTTAGAAGCGGGGTAGAAAGGAGGTTTCGATGAACATTGGTTTTGAATGTTTGCATGCCGGGTAGACTATTCCATAATCGCATAATCGTGTTGTGCGACTTAAAAACGGAACTAAGTATTTGACGGTACGTCCAAAGGCTTGAGGGTAAACTGATGAACATTCTTAACAAAATAGGTATCATGGGTGAACTGATTGAAGAGAGAAATGCATCTGGCTGCTTCTAGCGAACATTGCTTGTGGAAGAAGCGATAAAACGGGGAAATATATGAGATATTCTGATGAGTTATTTGAAAGATTCCATTCAATTAAAGAAAAGAAGTTTGGTCTCCACCTGCCTAAAGATGTGAGTTGCACTCGAGTCTGAGTTGTATAAACGCCTTATAAATTGCAGTCAGAAGAAAAATTTCTTTCACCGATGGAGGAATCCTTAGAATTTAGCAGTCTCCTTAGAATTTGGCGGTCTCGAAAATGTAGTCATTTCATCGAAGATTATCGTTGACACACATACCGAGTATTGAGAGCTTTTCGGTTTCTTGCAAATGCCATTCAAGGAAAATGGCATAGTAAGGAGTTGGTATATTTTACTTCAAAGACAATATTGAAACGCATGCATGAATTTCTACTTCCAACTTATAGTAGGTACTACAAGGCAAGTTATGAAATAATGTTCAAAGTTGACATTTTTTTCTTTTTTTTTAGACCAAAAATAACGGTACCTGCCATACGATTTTTTTCGAAGTTTTATAAATTTTTTTTTTCTCAAAAACTGTAGCACAGATTTAAAAAAAAAAATTCAAAAAAATTCATTTAGGTAAAGCTAGGTAATGGTTGAAAAAAATTTTCCAGAAAATGGTTATTTTTGGTAGCCCCCCTGGAACCATTTTGTTTTGTTTTTGATTTTCTCGAAAACGGTAAAACCGATTTGAATCATTTTTCTTATGCTGAAACTCCTCTAAAGTAAAAATATTATTACATATTCAAATTTTCAATTTTTTATTTTTTGGATTTAAAAAAAATCAAAATTTTTTTTTTTGGAAACTCAATCTTTTGAAAACCCCATGCTCGAATTTTTTCAAACTTGATGAATAAAAGTTTCTCAATATAGTCTACAATATATGAGAAAAAAAAAATAATTTATTTTACCTAAAAATAACGGTACCCCCCATACAAATGTTAAAAAGTATTTTCGAATATCGTATTTTTCTCGAAAACGGTTCCGAGAATTTTGCTAACATTTTTTTCCTTTCGATTAATTGTTACGATCTATAATTTAAATAATTTAAAATTTTGAAACCAAGATATTACTGATTGTACCTACCATAGAAAGATTTTTGTGAATTTCACAACGGATTTTAATGAAATTTTTTTATAGAGAAGCTTCTAAAACGTTTAAAAAACATTGCATTTCAAAATTTTAAGACAAATATTTTTATGAACTTTGAAAAAAAAATCTATTTTTTTTTTTTTGGAAAATTCAATATCTCAAAAACCACTCAATCACCCCTGTTCTGATTTTCGTTCCGAATTGAAATTGATTTTCGTACGGATTTGAAAACGATGTTCTTAATTTCGTACACATTTGCCTTGCAGTGGTACCAACATTTAGACAGGTTTTCTGTTACACATGTGTCTTCCTCTTCATAAAAGACAAAAAAATAGTTTTGAAAGATATATTTTTAAAAATACTTACATACATTTTTAGATTTAAGAATTCAAATTCTCCAGACAAAATCGAAACGAAATGAAAACGAAAGTATTACTTTCGTAAACGAAAATCAGAACAGGGGTGAATATTTTTTTTTTGTAAATTTAAGTTTCATTCAAACAATAATAAAAACTTTTAATTGGCGTACCCAATTTTTTTCTTAAAAATGTTTTAAAAATTTTGTATATAAAAGCTTATATTTTTAAGAAACCTCTACATTGACGTATAATTTTTGTTCTTGCATAAATTCATATTTTCATAGCATTCTGTTTCTATCTCTTACTACTAAAAGAATTTAAAAAGTTAATTTTGTCCTTATGAACAGTTTTCTCATTAATTTTTTTCATTAAGTTAAAGCTAGGTAATTGTTGACAATTTTTTTTTCCTAAAATGAATATTAATGGTAGATTCCCTAAAACCATTTTTTTGTTTTTGATTTTCTCAAAAACGGTGGAACGGATTTTGACAATTTCTTTTATGCTACAGCTCCCCAAAAGTTTGAATATTTCTGTCTAAAAATTTTGAATTTAAAAAGAAAAACATTAATTTTTTTTGAAAACTTAATACATATTTCGAAAACGCCATACTCAATTTTTTTAAAAATCGACAGTTAAAAGTTTCTTAATACAATCTACAAAATGTGATCTTACTGCGCATGTTGTATTTGTTATTCATATAAAATCCTACTGTACTACGGATAACTTTTCCAAAAAAACACGGCTAATATTTTGTTTTTGGAAATTTAATTTTTGTTCGTACAGTAATAAAAAGTTAAAATTGGCGTACCAAAATCTGAATTCTATGAATATTTTTCTCTAATAATATTCATTTTTAAAAGGTTTTTTTTACACAAGAGCAAGTTTTACATTAAGATCACGAAAAGATTCAGCGGTTGATAATGGAGAAGTTAGAGATAGGGAGGAGATTGGATGCATCTTCATGAAAAAGTGGTTGAATGGCTTTTGGAAATATTAAATTCTCAGAAATTTTTCACGCACCAGACAAAAAAATTATCAAGCGTAAGCTTAGGAAGAGTAGAATCATGTGTCGAAGAAATGGTCGTGAAAAAACTTGGTATCGTTGGGGTAGAGTGAGATATAGGAAATTTGATGACCATATCAACATCGTTAATATCAAAAATAAAAAGGAGGTCTTAAGTGGCTGCCTTGTGGGACAACAGAGGTAGCTAAGAAATCATCGGAGAAGGTAGATCTAAATCGAACTTTGTAGCAACGCTTTTTCAGGCAAGAAGAAGTACATGTTAAGAAGACAGGTTCAAGCCAAAGGGTGGACAGTATGTATAGAATGTGAAATTTTGTCGAAGACCTTACTAAAATCATTTGAGACAACGTCGAATTCCTGTCCGTTCTTTAAAGCTGAGAGGCTAAAGGATACGTTTTCAACGAGGTTAGTCATTGTGGACCTTCCTTTGATAAAGCCATGTTGTCTAGGGGAAAGGAAAGATTTACAACTCACAACATTTCGTACAAAACGCTTTTAAAGATTTTGTGAATATATGAAAGCTTAGGAATTTAACGAAAGTTTGTAACTTAGCAATCATCAATAACATTTCACCCACATCACAAACTTTGATCATGAACTCACAAAATGATCAAGAACAAATTTATAGAAACTGGGACAGGATAACATCTTTTGGGTCAATTTATAAAACGGAAAAGAAGTGTGATTTTCTCAGTTCTCAAAAAGAAGTCCTGGCTAAATATAAGTTCAGCTAATTTTGTTGTTCTGAATTTAAAGAAAAGTCACAGAGAAAATTAAATATGAAATGTGGGATTTATTCTATGAAGAATTTTTATAACCACTTTACTTAAATAAGATCTCACAAACGAAGCAAGCGAATCATATATTTTTTCTCCATTTTTTTTTTGACAACAAAACTGAACCATATTTCCCCGAAATCTTAATCATTGCATTAAAATTGAAGTGGCCTTATGTGGAAGGTATTTTCCTTTCATACAGATGGGTGCTCTTACCAAGATACACCATTCACATTTCAGTTTTATTTTTTATGCTTAAACTAAAAGCTTTAAAGCGCAGAGTATTTTTATAATATAGGAGTAGTAAAAAATTTTATTCATAGTTTCTTTCTTTTGTTGAAGTTTTACGATTGACTCCTTTCCAAGCTTCCAAATTAGCTATTACCTTTCATAGACATAAGAACTCTTTGCAGTTTATTGAGACCTAGTTAATATAAACAAGGATAACAAACCTAACAAGGAGAATTTCTCAAAAGTTCTGTCAAAAAGCTGAGACGATAATTGTTTGGATTTCTCATCCCAATGGTATTTTATTAACCGAAATTAAGTTAACTTCTTAACGTATTTGACAAAATATATAAGCTAGCATTTCGTATTGTAAGACAAATTTCTTTTCACTTACCTAAATAATTTTAATCTTGATTGAATATAGTTCACATTGGATTTTTGTCAAAAAAATTGATGCAATACAATACAAAATTTTGATAATTTTTTTGGAAAAATTTTTAATAAAAAAAACATGTTTGACAACTCTATTTACTACTCCTTCTTCGTTGGTTTAATGGTTACCTAAACCGGAGTTAGTAAACGTCACATAAATCTTCATTCAATTATTAAATTTGACTCTTAATCCAGGACTTAAAGATAAACCAGCACTAAATCACCTTTATTAGTTTCCATAATAACTTGCACTAATAACACTTTAAAAATGGACACAATTCTTAAAACTATAGAATTTTCCGAATTTTGACAGGTGACAGCGGCCATATTGTTAAAGCTACATCTGTCTGTCATTTACTTATCCAAATTAATATGTTTATTTAGTTATTTATTTATTTATTAAGGCATTTAAGCTAACAGATTTGAGAAACATTTATGCAAATGTATATAGTAAACAGTATATTTCGATTAACAACAAATATCAATATAAGTTAGAATCAAAAAGACTAATTTAGTTTTGAATAAATCTCTTTCCGAGCTTAGCTCAATAAACTGACAAACTTCATTTAAATGCCTAAAAGATCTTCAATTGGTAACATAGTTTGTTCTGCGGTATCGCTCCAGAAACAAATCCCTGGAAAGTAAGACTCTGAACGGTGCATAAATTGTTGGAGAGCAAGAAAGGGCATCCAGAATATATCTACATAATCCAGTAAAGATCTAACTAGAGCTTTATAGAGGGAAAGCAAAGCTTAATGAAACCAACAAGTAAATTAGTAAGAAAAAGTTGTGTTCAGCATTATGCCAAGGTCTTTAATTTTTTCTAACGTGAGAGTAGGTCGGAATCAATCTGGTAAATAAAGCCTTAAAGAATGAGATGACATTAAATCGTTTAAAAAAATATTGAGCAAGAGGGGATCCTAATGGCTCCCCTAAGGAACATCCGAGGTACTATTTATAGATTTCGAATAAGAGTTATTGATTACAATTTTTACCTGTTAGATGGAATGAGACCCAACTCAGAAATACTTAGTGGAATTTTCGCAGTAGGCTAAAATGGTTAACCGAATCAAAAGTTCGTTGTAAATCACTCGACTCGTTCCCTTAATATTCTCAATATTGTTACGCACAACACCGACACAGAGCTTTATACAGCGCCATCTGTTGGAAAATAGCATATCTACTTTATGGAAGCTCTTTTCCAATGTCATTAGTATTTCCCCTTATTCCAACCATCTAGAACATTCTTAGACGAAAACCTTCTCGATTTAGTTTCGAGAACAACGAATTTGAGTATATAAGGGAGGGTTCACGGTGAGCGAGACAAAGTTGATTTTTGATTATGAAAGTGTCCAAAAGCTTTGCCTATTGGATTGTGGAAAGTGTTATTAAACAAGTGTGATTTAAATTTGAATAAAAGTATTTGAGCTTTTTTTTTTGATTTGGAAAGTTTAAATAAAGAAGAAATACTAAAAAGAGTAATAAGTCTTATTTAACGAACCTAGTAAAAATATTACAATATCATAAGATGAAAAAGGGACTTTGTTTGTAGTTGTAGAACACCCAGAGATAAAACCATGCTGCAGTTCAGATATGGATTCTCCGGTTAAAAACTCTAATTTTGTTTTCACAAGGTTTCGAACAGTTTAGGAATTGAGGATAGTTTGGAATTATAGCGTTCAACAACATATGTATATGTAAATGATTAAATTGTTTTATGGAAGTGGGTTTTCTATTCGAGCAACATTTGGATCAAAACATCATATTCAACGACGAGGTAAAATTGTCGAATTTGAGACGATCACAATCCACAAAATGTCCACAAACAGTCACAATTTTGATTGGATTTTGGGCTTGGAACATAATTGGTCCATTGGCCAGGACAAGACATCACCGTCAACGGGCGGTTAATGATAACAAAGTTTTGGACCGAATTAGATAATTTGGGCATCGTTGGCATGTGGTTTAAAAAGGACTGCTCTACGTGGCACGTTGACATTTTGCGCGAGCGATTTCCTAACATGAATATCTCACACGGAGTCACATCGCACCCAACAACCGAAGTCGTGCAATTTGCCCCTGTTAGACTTCCACTTGTGAGGTTTTCTATAGTCAGAGATTAATTCCGATAAACCACAAGCCTCCACACTATCCTGAAAGGCATTATTATCAATACCATTGGTTAAATTCAGTCTTAGAAATTGAAATGATGTTAATGATATCTCACTCAAAGTTTATTATTTTCAAATTTAAATAAAGGAAACGCTTAATTGAGAACGCTTTACATTCAACAGATTAACATAAAATAAAATAAAATGCTCAACTACCTGTAATATGTATGTACATATAAATTTAATCAACCTTCGAATAAAATTTACGAGAAAACTTTTGTACAAACATTGCACAGGATAACTTTTACGTACAGACACTCTCCCTCATACTATAACACCTGCGTCTTTGATTTGCCCGTAAAATGTAATTTTTCAACTTTCAATCATTAAACGTCTGGTAGTCGTTGCGCAGCCTGTGTTTCGCTAGGTTTGTCATTTGATTGGCTGTAAAATCCTTTCCTATAGCTATTTGGTTTTTTTCCCTTCAAAGAGAGAATAATTGATTAATATTTAATGTTGATGTGCTTTTCATTCAATCCCTTGCTACCTTTTCATTTGAAGTTTCTTGAGGTATGAAACCGTTCATGATTGTTGATGGCGCTTCGTCTATATATTTTTATGTATATACTCCTAGGTGTATTAAGAGACCACCAGTTGCTGAGGCTTCTGGGAAAAGTTGAAATGATATTTTCCACCACCACTCGATGCATATAACGATAAACTCAGGTATAACTACCTTATTCTATGGTGTTGAAGTAACTACCTGTCTTAAAAAAAAATGAATTCAATTTAAAATAGTCTGGCAGATTGCATTGATTTTTATCAACAGATTTTATAAGGCAGTGACTAGCTTCACTTATTTTTCATGAATTTTCGAATACCATTTATCGCCCAGTAACTCAGATTTCAATTCATATTTTCAATAAAAAACACACAACGAAGTTTTTTTTTGACAGTTTTTATCTCTACAAAAATTTTTCCGGCTTCTAAAAGTTCTAATGTCCCATTCAAAATGGCGTATAATGTACAATATTTGTAATTCAGTTATAATATTGAACATATTTGTACATATGTATATCTAACTAAAAACTGTGGAAAATCATTTTTGTCTCTGCCGACTTGGCTATTAGGTGAAAATAAATGAACATTTTACAACACTACTTCACTGACTATAACACCAGTATGCAATTCACAGAGAAAGAATTTTCCAACGAAACCGGATTCCAGATTTTCTATGGCATCTTTTATACAATCAATCTGAATAAAGGTGAAATTCAGTAAAGTAGGGAATTTAAGTTAAGTTTATCATTTTAAAGCATTTCAGAGTGGACTCACGATGAAGGTTAATTTTATTATCTTTAGTCCAGGGACCTATTTCTGTAGGCCAAACGTAAAAGTCTGTACAAAATTAAGTTTCCATTTATTTGACATTTTAATATTTAAAGAAGAAAGTGTATGTTTCCCTTTAAGTTAATCTTGAATGTTGTACACCCACAAAGTCTGTCGTTTGAAATTTTCAACAACCAGCTACAAGTTTTTTAGGCAGAAAGGCTTAGCAGATCTTCACATTAAATTTTTTAAGAAGTCAGCATTCTGTATACTACTATTTCTTACTTAGTTTCTTATAAAGGGTTTTCCAATTGGGAATTGACAACTTTGAACTTTCACTGCGAACACACCCTTAAATTAATGACCAAACTGTCAATGTAAAAACATTCAGTAAAAATCACATTTTTACGGCTACGCCAACTTGCAAAATATGCGTTATTGGCCAGGTGAAAACCTTCATGGGCTTCAAACAAGACCATTCCACCTTAAATAACTCTAAGTTGTGGTTATTATGAAGGTATTGTCATTTGGGAGTTATTTTTTCTTTGATGAAAATAACTGTCACGCTACATTCAATGGAGATTGCTACTGATTTAACACCCTTTTTGTATGGGGCTACCTCAAATTGTTGGTCGATAGCTACAAGCCGGGAACGGGAAATAGCGAGCGTTTCGGTTGAAATGTGTGGCGGATTCATCGAAAATTGTGTTCGAATCGATGAATCAACCTTTGCAAATGCAAAAATATATGAACGGCGTTGAATTTCACACATAAGGGTACAAACAGAGTGGAGCTGTGAGTGAGCAAGTGAGGACAAAGAACAAAGTGGATAAACCAAACACGTGTAGTGAAAGGGTAGTAAACAGAGCGCAGCGTCTTTCGAAGAAGGAGCAAAGAGTCAATAAGAGAGCAAAGCCGAGAGCAAGATGTGGTATTGAAATGGTGGAAATTAGGTATTATTGGGATATCTCAAACAGTTGGCATTTTATTTCAAAAAAAGTTTTTAAGTTCTTATTGGACCGATACCGGATACGTTTCCAGCTCCCGATCATTGAAAGGTCACTCAGCTCCAACCTTCAGTATCACGTCATTCAGATCAAGCAGTTTGGCATCTTTAATTCTTCAAGGGCTTAGTCTTTTCAAAGAAATCAATATTAGTTCTCGCTCTGCTTATTTTGTAATAGTTTCCGGTGTTGTATCCCTTGACATAATGGATAGTGCGTTGGGCTGAAGTGCTGGAGGTCTGTGGTCAATCTACAGCCGTTGCCATACAAAAAAAAATAAATAAAATATTTTTCAGGGGTACTGCCTCTTGCGAGGATGTGACAAATCCTCCAAGAGTATCTCTTGTCATGAAAAGCGCTTCTTATCTTAGCCGTTCGGACTGAGCAGTAAACTACAGGTTCCGCGCACTCAAGAAATAATAACTTCCCTTAAAATGATTATCGCAGTAAACGTTAGGTAAACAAGGAAGGGTTTTAAAGGAAATACTAATGCACTAGTTTTAAATTTCTGAATATAACAATGGGAAATAAAACACATTCATGTTGTCCGGCTGTATTTCAAAATAGGGCTCAAGGGTAAAGTCATGAGCATTTCTAGAAGTACGGGTATTACAGTTGAATTGTTTGAGGGGAGGAATGTAACTGGCTATTTCACTTGAGCACTGTTTTTTGAAAATAACGGTAAAATAATGATAGACATGGAACGTTGCGATGCGGCGCTTAAGAGATTCAAATGTTGCCCTTATATTTCTATCACCTATCATTTTTAAAATCTCTTTTTTTGAATTCTATCCAAGAGACTGAAGTGGGTTATTGGAGCACCTGCCCAAATATGGGAATTGTACTTTGGATGAATATAGGCTTTATAGATTCCATCCAGATCAGAAGGGGTAAACAAATTCTTGCATCGGCGGAGAAAACCTAAACACTTAGCAGCGTTTTTGGCGACGTCAAATATGTGAACACTCCACAAAAGATGATGCACATGCCTAGAACCACAAATAACCATATCAAATATGATTATTTGTGCTAGAACTGAAAGCTGTTCAGTCTCCTCGATGCAAGTGCCACCATGATGGGTAGTAGCATTGAGGGAGGGTTACGCTTAAGCGACTGCCGGTCATAATGAAGCTTTGAAACTTTTGTTCCTCAAGATATTTCTTAAGCTGAAAATTGATCATCGTTTCCATGACCTTGGAAAGAAGGGACGTAAATGCACTTAGACGATAGTTAGAGGGGGAGAGGGATTCGCTTTTTTTAGAGATATGCTGAACAAATTCTCTGAAAGAGACCATACGCAGTGGTTTTGCCAGCGTTGAAGAACACCTCTTCAGAACAATGGGAGAGATACTATCCGGGCTAGCCGAATTTTGTATGTCAAGATCTTTCAAGACTCTTGCAACTGGACGAGTCTGAAATAAGATTTGTCCCATGGAAAAGTTTGTGTTCTCAAGTACAGGAGGAGTCATAACGCTCTTTGGCTCTGAGCTGTGCACGCCTCTCCTAACCTAACCTAACCTAAGGGAGTGTCAGTGATAACGAGCGTAGGGACCGAGAACGAAGTAGTATTTCGAATATTTTTTATAAATGACCAGACATTTTTACTACCCTTGGGACATTGTAGTATTTTTTGCCTAATTTGTTGGCAATTTTAAATTTGGTCTGTCGAATATGATCATTACAGGTTTTTCTAGCTTGTTTCAACTTATTCCGATTTTCCTCAGTAGGGTTGGCTTCAAAAACTTACTTCTCTGACCCTGATAACCTCTTTACAGCTCAAATGAAACTATGAATTCTCTTTTGGTTCGATAGATTTGTCGGATATAATCTCTCATTCCGATAAGAATTAAATTTGTTATCATATCTGCACTGGAGTCCACGTCACTTTTGAGGAAGCATAGTGACCATTTAAAGATCCTGAAGAAATCATTGAGAAAGTCCCATTTGGCTTTCTCGTATTGCCAAACGCTAACACGCTTCACACAGGAATGGGCGAGAGTTGTAAAATTATGTTTTAACCTTTTATGAGCTGTGTGCTTCTTGCTTATGTCAATTTGTATCTTCGCGGTAAAGTAGGAGAGGCAGAGTTTTGTAGAGCGCGTGGAGTTTTTACTCCAGTAAAAAGTAAGTAAATAAATTCTTTAACACGTTCAAAGTTCCTTTTATCATTTGTAGATTTAGGCCAGACAACTCATACTTGGTTGATGATTTGATGCGTGTACCATACCAAAACATCACATTCATTTGACATTTGGAAAACTTTACTGGCAAGCTATCAGACTCAGTGGCCTTGTTGTTCTTAATCTCTTTTTTTAGTTAAGCCTATTTTTCTGGGTTTTTCATTGACTGCAAGCTGATTATCTTCTTGCTCCTTCCACATGCTGTCCATTTTGTAGCTTTTAGAAATGATGTGGATAAGTGACTAGGTTACCTTCGTTGATTTGAAGAACTCCCATTACGGTCTAAACCCCAGTTGACTTTTTTTAATAAGACTTTCGAATGTTGTGCCGATATTGATCCTCTTTGATCTCCTTAATCTGGTAGGCATACACCCACTGTTCTATACTCTTCCTTTGCTTTTCTTGTTTTGTGCTTCTGTATATGGCATTTTTAACCTGGGCCAATTTTTTTAGGTGAACACATTCTTCATCATACCACGAGTTCTTTAGCTGAGATGGTTGGTAAATTAAGGTGATTTCAACTGCCTCTTTGATGATTTATTTATTTACATAACTAAATTGCTAGTTTTACAAAAATTTCTTACAAAGGTGTACATTAAGATTCGCAAACAATTTTATGGAAAAATGTTATTTTAAATTGACATGAAATTATTATTGTTTTATCAAACAAATTGTTATTTTTAAGATTGTCAATATTAAATAGTTTAAACATTTTATTTAATGGAGAAAATTTTTCATAATTGGTACGATAGTTTGAAATAAGTATACTCTCCGGTATGTTCCTCAAAGTTCTTAGAGGAATATTAAAATTAAAATTAATACGAGACAGAAGGTGCAAACAGTTTATGTTACCGTTGATTAATTTAAAAATGAAAACGAAACATAAATAGGAACGTCTGTTCTCGAGACTAGGTAAATCAATAAGTCTAAGTCTGTTGTTATAAGGTGGAAGATCATAAGGATTATCCCAGCCAAATCCCCTGAGGGCAAACCTAATGAATCTTTTTTGCACCTGTTCTAGTCTATTTTTATGACATTCGTAATGAGGTGACCAAACCTGACAAGCGTATTCTAGAATGGGTCGAACAAAAGATATAAAAAGCTGCTTTATCACGAAAGGGTCGGAAAATTGTTTCGACTCTCTTTTTATCCAACCAAGAATTGAATTAGCTTTATTTGAAATGGAATTTATATGTTGAATGAATTCGAGTTTGCGATCAAATGTGACTCCAAGAATAGACACGAGTTTCACGAATATTGATATACCATTAAACAAATAGTTGAATGAAATAAATGAAAACTTTCTTGTAAAACACATAGTTTTACATTTATCAATATTAAGAAACAAACAATTACGAGTGCACCAGTCAAAAAACGAGTTAAGATCACATTGCAATTGTTCACAATCACGAGTACTTGAAATAGTTTTAAAGATTGTTACATCGTCGGCGTAAATGAGGCACTTAGAGCATTTTAACACCGATGGTAAGTCGTTTATAAATAAAATAAAAAGAATGGGGCCTAAATGACTACCCTGTGGGATTCCTGAATTGATTTTAAACTTACTTGATTCGCAACCGTTAAATAACACCGAATAAGATCTATCGAATAAATAGGATTGAAGCCATTTTACAAAATTTTCGCTAAATCCCAATTTTCTTAATTTAAAAAGCAAAACACGATGTGACAGCTTGTCAAGAGCTTTACTGAAATCAGTAAATACACAATCTATTTGTTTACTGTTTTTAAATAAATCAATACAATTTTCAGCTAATTCTATTAGAAAAGTAATAGTAGAGCGACCTTTTATAAAGCCATGCTGATTAGGAACCATAAATAACTTTTTAACATAAAAACATAAAGCTTCACAAATAATAGCCTCAAAAAGTTTAGGAATCACAGATAATCTGGCAATAGGCCTGTAGTTTTTCACTTCGTCTTTTTTCCCTTTTTTATGTGAAGGGATAATGAATGAACTTTTCCAAATATATGGGAATGAACATGAAGACATTGAAAAATTAAAAAGAATAGACAAAGGTAATGACAAGTGACGTACACAGCTTTTCAAAATAGTAGAGGGTATACCATCAGGACCTGGTATACAGCTGTCGTCATGGTTAGATATAAACTTTACAATGTTATCGATATCAATGTTAAAGTTCATATCAGTCAAGTATGTAAAAGATTTCAAATGGTCAAAGTTTTGATCCATTTCGTCAGATTTATCACAGATTGAGGAATCACAGTAAAGGTATCACAGTTCGAAGTATCACAGTTGAAGGCACTTTGAAAGAAGTCAGAAAAAAGTTGCGTTATAACCCGTGGGTCATGACTTGAAATGTCATTTAACTTGAGAACAGACGGGTAAGGACAAGATATTTGATATTTCCATACTACGACCACTAATTGTTAGCGTCTGTGGCAGGTGAATGCACAGATGGTTTCTGTATACACTGGAAACTGTGGGCATGCTTAATTTAAACGAGTAGAGTTACAATATATTCTATGGAATAGTTCCAAAATAATCTTGGTATAAGAATACTTATTTTTAGAGAGTCAATAACAACGACTTACAGTAATTTTTTAAAATCTTCGATTGAAGAATTTTTCATTCTCGAAATAGCGAACAATTGCTTTTCAACTGGAGTACAGTTCTGGACTCCTTCAACAAGTCTTTCAATCTAAACTTGTCGCGGAACGATGACTTCTTGTAGAATCTTAAAATTTATCAACTGAAGTCCCTCGAAGTATTGGTATATATCTCCTATCATGTTGTCATCGGCTGATTCTCTATTGAAGAATTGCACTTCCTTAAATTCATGCCTCACTTCCCCAATTATAACACCAACTTTTTTCCTAGTTACTACCCCAATTTACATCTCCATCCCAAAAAGTTTTCCAACAAGGTACTAACTAGACCAGTATATCATTTAAATAATTTGATTTATTTTTCAATGGATACATTCAAAATGTTGAAACTTCTAACTTTTTTGTGTATCAAAATATTTACGGTCTATCATTTTCCCGTATTCCTAGTTTAATTATCTGTTTATCAAAATGGTTCACAGAATATAATTTTCCACATACACCAATGCTATTTGTTTGTGGCTTTATAAACTCCCTGTACTTGTAAATTGAGAATATTTTGTATTTTTTGTGCGGATAAGAACTTTTTGTTTGATTTATGTTCCGATAAAACTTTTATTTCTGCACATTTTCAAACGAACATAAATCATCTTTGCAGGAAATAAAAACACATAGCAACTTCTGAGCTTGACCTGATGATATTTTTTTCGTAAAGTGAGTTTGGGACTGGTATCATCCAGGTCCATGGAAAAGTATCAACAATAACTGGAGAAAAAATATTATATGTATTTTTTTCCTTTTTAATCCCATCTGGAAACAAATATAGATAGAAATTGTGCATTGCTGGTTAAATCTATCTCTTCAATTTTGTGCGATGGGAAATAAGTTACTAGTTGAGTTACTGATACTCGTACAACATCGTAATTCCTCGCGTTGGGCGCCATTTATCAATTTAAAGGATGAAGACATGTTAACGTTGCCATGGCAGTCACAAATTTTGCTATACTAGTTTAATCCGAAACAAGTAGCGATGATTGTATGGTGGTGATACTTTTATAACAAGCACGCGTGGTTAGTTGATGTGTTGATACTCGGAAACGGTGGGTGTTGTACATACCTAACTATTACACGTCCTTGTTGTTTTTATTTATTTTTCCTCCATGCCATTTTCTTTTTCCACATTTTGTCGTCACAAGTCTTGCTAATTTATGGGTTGCTTTATTTACTCGGTAAGGAGGGAGGGTATTTCAAATTTGTTTAGGAAAGGACGAAGCACACAAGCGACATTCATTCGCGTGTGCTAAATTGTTTATACTATTTAATTTTCTTGAAGTTATTTTACCGAAAATATCTGAGAGAAAAAAGATCCAAAAACAAGTTGTTAATTGTCTGTTAGAATGTGTTTACCTACACTCGTTATATATAACTGTGTTTTATTCATGTTTTTTCCTTTCGAGCCTGTGCAATTTTCTCAAAGTTATTACGAAACAATTAAAAATGATCCATGGGGATGTGCTGTGAAATATGATAACGAGAAATTTGTTTCGAAATATTTGCCTTGTTTAGTTTTAGTTGTTAAAGAAAAATGTTTATTGAAAGTAAACATCGATTTATGAATTCCTTGGGAATTAAAAGACTCATTCATATAATTATTTACCTGTAACTTTTTGTTATACTTAAGTTTTGTTGAATTTTATTTTTGTTAAAACAAACATTTATCACTCCATTTCATTGTCTTATTTTCATTCCAATCAAACTATGTTTAGTGCCAGAATTAAGATGAAAAGATTTTATCTTTATTGGCAGAAGAGGTTGTTCCATTGCCATCAAACCATCAGAAAATTGTCCACACTGTCTCATTGTAGAAAGCTTCTGTTATTGATATTCTATTTTCCGGCTCCCTGTATTAAGTATTTTAAAATATAGAGTACGGACAAGTTTTCGAATATCATATTTTTCATGTTTTCATTTTAGTGATTTTTGGAAGGTTTGCTGCTCAATGTATTTGAAGGGCTAACTATAGGGTATTGAAAATTGCAAGTTGTATATGTTTTGTCTAACCACATTTTTTCCTTGAATGGTGGTGAAAGTTCTAGAAGACGGTCAAATTTTATTGCAAGCCTTACATTATGATGGAACAATAATATGCAAACTCCAGCGGGTAAGATATTATTTTTTAAGTTCCTGTTAATTTTGTTTATTTTTTCTCGTTTTGTTGACTTTAAACAAATTTTTTGTTGTATTTTTAAGAGTTTAAAAATCCCTAGGTTACAAAATAATTGATTTCGCTTAAGAACTAGGAAAATATAGCAAACATTAAATTAGATTAGATCACAAGAAAGTGCTCTTATGCTTAAGACTTAGAATTTAAAAAATGGATGTCATTAGTGAAAAATATTCAGAAGTAAAAAATTAGTTACTAAAACAATTTTTTAGTATTTGAAACTAAAACAGAATGCCATAACAAAATATGAATTTTTTTTAAAATAAATATATATACGGTTTTAAAAAAAAAATTTGGTACGCCAATTTAAATTTTTTAATATTGTGCGAATAAAACAAATAAAATTTCTCAAAAAAAGCTTAATGACCCGTTCTAAAGATATCGTGAGAATTAGGAAAAAAAAAAAGTACAAGTAGTTTATAAAATTCTAGGTGCCTTTATTGAGAAAAATGCGATTTTAAAAACCATTTTTAACACTTGTGTGGTGGGTACGTTATTTTTCCACAATTTTCATAAAATAAATTTTTTTTTAAATTTACTTCAAAGTATTTTAAAACTGTTAATTTTCAATTTTCAAAGAAATAGAGCATGGTGATTTGCCAAATTTTGAGTCTAAAAAAAATAAAATGTACTATTGGATAGCAGCACGGAATTTCTCTTATGTATAAGGCGTAAAATTTCAAAAATGAATGTTACAAGAAAAAAATTTTGATAACCATAAAATTCATTTTTTAAATGACCAAAACAACTCATTAAGTAGTTGGAGCTGAAAACAGAATGCCATGTGATTTCTGAAGCAAATATTAGTTTATGCAAGAAAAAAAATTATAAATTGTTGTAGAGGTTTCTTTTTAAAGAACTTTTTAAGAAAAAAAAATTGGAACGCCAACTTTGAATTTGTATTATTGTTTGAATAAAAATTAAATTTCAAAAAAAAAAAAAAAATTTAAGAAAAAATTATTTTTTTTTTTCAAAAATTCAAAAAATATTATTTCTTAAATTGTGAAATTCAATGTTTTTCAAATTTCTTTGAACCTTCTCTATAAGAAATTTGATTAAAATCCGTTATGCGCCGTTTTCGAGAAAAATAGGACTTTCGAAAACCAGTTACATATGTACATATATACATTTTAAATCAAATACATGTACTTTTTTTTCTCAGATCTTGTTAATTGTATTAAAAACCTTTAAATTGTCAAATTTTAAAAAAATCGAGAATAGGGTTTTCGAAACACATATTAAGTTTAGAAAAAATTATTTTTAATTTTTTTTTAAATTTCACAAAAAAATTGTTAAAAAATAGAAATATATAAAGCCATTAAAATTTTTTGGGAGCTTTATCATAAGAAAATGATGAAAATCGGTTGAGAAAATCAAAAACAAAAAAATGGTTCCACGGCTGGTACCATTAATTACCGTTTTTTGGAAAAAAAATTCTATAATTATGTTATTATGTTATTTATGATCTTAAAAAAAATAAAATGCACGACTGGGTCGCACGAACTTGCTCCTTTGTAATAGACTAGAAGTTTTAAAAACGAATGTTATTAGAGAAAACTGTTCATAAGGATAAAATTATTTTTTAAATTCTTTTAGTAGTAAGAGACAAAAACAGAATGCTATGCAAATATGAATTTATGCAAGAACCAAAACTATAAGTTCTTGTAGTGGTTTCTTAAAAAAAAAGCTTTTATATATGTACAAAATTTTTAAAAGATTTTTAAGAAAAAAATTTGGTATGCCAACTTTAAGTTTTTATTACTGTACGAATGAAAATTAAAAAATATTGAGACGATTTTGAAATACCGAATTTTCCAACAAAAAAAAAATGATTTTTTTTGTTCAAAAATTCAAAAAATATTTTTTTTAATTTTTGAAATGTCTTTAGACTTTTAAGAAGGATCTCTACAAAAAATTTCATTAAAATCTGATATTTCGATAATGAGTAATTCAAAATTTAAAAAAGTGGTTCTGTGGTAGGTACAAGCTATAATATCTTAATTTCAAAATTTTTTTTATTGTATTAAAGATCGTTAAAATTAATAAAAACAAAAAAAAATTATCAAAATTCTAGGCGCCGTTTTCGAGAAAAATACGATTTTTGAAAGTCATTTTTTAACATTTGTATGGTGGGTACTTTTAGTTTTAGGTAAAATAAAACTTTTTTTCATACATCTTGTAGATTATGGTGAGAAACTTTTATTTATGAAGTTTGAAAAAAATCTTGTATAAGGTTTTCGAAATATTGAGTTTTAAAAAAAAAATTTGAAATATTATTTACCCGTTTTTCGGATAATTTTTTTCAACCAGTACCTAGCTTTAACTAAATGAAATTTTTTCGTGTCTTTTTTTTCTTAAATCTGTCGAACAGTTTTTGAGAAAAAAAATATATACAAAATTTTGAAAAAAATTCGTATGGCAGGTACCGTTATTTTTGGTCTTAAAAAAAAAAAGAAAAGAAATGTGGGGAGAAAAAATTAAAAATGATATCTACCAAGTTTGAAGAAAATCGGCCGAGCAGGTTAGGCTATAGTCGAACCGACAGACAGACAGACCAACAGACAGACAGACAGACAGACAGACAGGCAGAATTGCGAGACCCACTTTTTTAGTCTTCGCTATCATCGTAATGTCAACTTTGATTAAAATCTCGAGTTTGATTTTTTTTTACGAATGCATAACTTTACCTTATATTACCTATAAGTTGCAAGTAAAAGACGTTTTGGTGGGCGGGAATTTGAAAAAGCTATCTACCAAGTTTAATGAACAGATAGAATGAGGTGACCCACTTTTTTTGTCTCCCTTTACACTGTTATGTCAAGGCTCATCAAAATCTCGAGTTCGATTTTTTTTCCAAATGTTTACCAAATTTTGTTTAAGAATAACTTTTTTACTAAATAAAAAAAAAACAAGATTTTGATTGTGTCCGTTTTATCGCATTTTCCATGACTTTCAGCAAGATTTCCGGTGAAAACTGTTTGCATTTTGTCGAAAATTCTCCTAAAGGGCTGCGATTCTTTGAGGCTTCTTGGCATAAATCCGCGACTTCAAGTAGCTCATAAGAAAGAAGTCGGGGCTAGTTAAATGGAGGAATTTTGCTGACCATGCCGAATCTCCAAAACGAGAGCCAACATAAACGCTTCCTTTCCAATATTCATGTGTGATGGGCGGTTGCACCGCACCGTCTTGTTGAAACCGCATGTTCAAGAAATGCTCATCAAACTCCGGTAGTAGGAACTCGTTTATCATGGTCCTTTAGCATTTACCAGTAATAGTGACCGTATTGCCGATGGCGGTCTCAAAAAAATACGGTCCAATCACTCCTCCCGCCTGAACGCCGCACCACACAGTGGCCTTGAGTGGATGTTCTTCGTGCATCACGCATCACACGCTCATTTTCAGTGCTTTGTTTTTTCACTAAAATTCGCGATAGGGTCCGTCTGGTGATGTCGAATTGCGTGGCCCTACGTCTGGTTGATCTTTTTTCGTTCTCACCGACATTGGCAGCTACCACCGCGATATTTTCGGTCGAACAACCAGTCCGGTGGCAGCCATGCCCTGCATGATCTCCAGTGGTCCCAGTCTGTTCGAGACGAGTAGCTAAGCTTCGGAATGCTTGCCAAGTTGTCGCGACACAATTAGGAAATCGGCGTCAAAATTCACGCCGCGCTAACACTACCGACCGATTATTATTGGTCAACACGCTCTTTCTGAAGTATAGTGCTTGCCTGTTTAGAAATTTATTTAAAAATATAAAAAGTTTATATCGTCGTCGTTCTATTAAAACTCCCTAAGTCCATTTAAAAAAAAATGTGATTTAGTTCTTATTTAATTCATTCCGAATAAACTATTTGCAAAAAATTTTATTATACAATGGCTACGCCAAACCCATTTTACAATTGAAGCCTAAGACCGTGCTATTCTGATAATCTTTGGATTTTTTTTATATTAATTTCCAACTTTAAATGCAAATATCTCAAAACCCAAAAAATGGACTTAGGGAGTTTTCACAGAACGACGACGATATGGCAAGGCTATGTTATGGCTTTAATAAGCTTTACTGTAATTTTTTTTCATCCGATTCTAAACTCGGAAACAGGAAACAAACATGGCATCTTCTGGTACTCAAATGTCAAAAGATGAATGACGAGAAATTAATGTTTCTCCATTATAAAGTTTTTTTTTAATTTTTGGTAAAATAATAAGACAACTTGGACAAGACACCGAACGATATGGTATTTATTCTTTCGAATCTTATCCGGAGATAGTTCATTTAAAAAAATTCCTTACGATTAATTTTTTCTCCAATTAATCATAGTTCAAATAAGCGGAATTGACTGTAACTTAAAGTTTAAAAGTCATTTTTAACTTCGTGTATCTAAATTAAGTCCTTACTTCGCCATTTTTGTTCTATAATTGTCCTTTAGTTTGATCCATACCAAAGGATGTATGTATTATGAAAACCAAAATACCTTCTTTGCTCAAATTTTGACAAATTGTCAAGCCCTTTTCAACCCAACGTCAATTAACGGCAAAATCTTAATCGAGTCAACTATAAACATCCCACTTCATCTATTATCCTGTATCAACTCTTTCAGCTTTTCACATTCCTAAACCAAAATACCTCCCATCAATCCTTGGAAGATTTATATCTCACACATGTGTCCCCGAGCTTCTGGAACATGACAATCGGTTAGCGTTTCAATTTAAAAGTAATGTTTTCAACACAACAACATGTTTGTTCTTTGGAAATCGATTAAATTAACCCATCATGAAAGTATACAACAAAACAAAGGCACACAATCGATTTAGAGGCGTCGTCGTTGTTGTTGTCGTCGTTGTGACTTGTCCGCTTCACTTTTAGCACTTCTTCAATCAAGGACGCATATCAGATATTTATATAGAAAGCTTATATTGAATGAACAATTTCGAGTGCAGCAGGAGTAATCGAAGAACTCGGATGAATGCGTACTCATCGCTTGTACCAGAGTATGTCTACAATGCTCTTAGATGTGTACTTATGCTGTGAAAGTCCGCAATATACTCGTCCATTGTTTTTAGTCTTTACAACAGGACAAAATCAATGGAAAAATTTATAGGTCTGGAACTAAAAGAAGACATGAAATGAATAAGTTCAGAATGGACCTATGGGCTTGGACTAATGATTCATGAACAAAAAAAAAAAAAAAAAAGAAGCCAAGGGAAATGAGACATAACATAGCAATCGTGGAGACAATTGAGGAAATGGGGCCGGACGCTTGAGCTGATGATGGAGCTCGTTTCTGGAACAGTGGCATTGTAATGATGTTAAGTGCTGTTATTTAGATATTGGATTTATATTGTTGCCTTTAGTCTTTATGATGAATTGTTATGGCTTGGCTTGGGCTTTGTTGGCTTCATTTTGGGCTTCTGTATATATTTCTTAGGTTCCAAGTAATATCGACTTGCTTAAGTTGGGCGGGAGAAAAATCACTTCCCAGTTGATGAGGAAAGTAAGGCGATTTTTATGAGGGTACTCAATGATAAATGGGGGAACTTTCATTTTCAAAAGATCACAAAGAAATAGGTTGGAACAGGACCGAATAGATTTATCTATGGGTGGGAAGAAAAAATAAATAAATGTAAGAACTCGATTTTATGCTTTGAAGATACATAGATGCCTCCATAAAAATTTGTATATGTATGTATCAATTACTAGACTTCTCATCCAGCAAAATTCAAATATGGATATTAGATACATAAAGGAAACTTGTCAAAAGTAAAAAAAAAAAAATACAAATTAAATTTTCTCTTTGTTCTTAGGTATCTATATTAAGAAACAGGTTGCTTTCGAAAGAGTCTAATTTACAATAATGGAAATTTAATTAAACTGCCAACAATCGCACCGTTGCAATTTTGTGTCTATTCTAATAAGGGTTTCTAAAAATATTTGTTCCATATAATTATAACTAGACATACGATATTAGACGGTTAACGGAAATGGTCAACGCCTTAACCAGTAGCGTGCTTAGACGTGCAGGGCCCAGCAGCAGAAAACGAAAACGCGCCCCTAAGCAGGATTTATAGGTGATCTATGCAAAATTGGTCCGTTTTTGATTTCGCAAAAAATAGTTTCGAAAATGTGTGCTGGTGTGCGTTTATTTGAAAACAAAAACGTTAATCTCAGTATAATATTTCTGCGTAAGAAAAAAATATTATGCTTAAAATTTTTACTAAGTTTCACAAAAATGGGGTTGAAACAGCTAATTTACACAAAAAAATAAATTTCAAAATATCTAGATGTAAAATTATTAATTTTTATTTTGTTCAATTTTGGCCTTAACACGCAAATCTCTTTCTGAAAAACTTTATTCACCATCAGCAGTTATGAATTATGCCTTTAATCAAAATTGTATTTATGTTTTTGAGATGGTTCCATTTCCATTAAAATGTCGAACGAACGAATATGATCCTTTATATTCTTTCTTACTATACTATAGCCTTTTTTTCAAAGAGTGAATAGCATATAAAACAACAAGACTAAGAGTTTATATAAGCTAGATCAATAATGAGAGTAATGAGAGCAAACATATAGTAAATTTAAAATTATATGTTATTTATAGTAAAAATTAATTTATTTTACATCAATCAGAGATACAATAAACCCTCATATAGTACCAAAAATAAAAAAAAATTAAACATACATTAATCTACATAATACAAGAAGAACAAACAAAGTTATGAAACAAATCATTTAATTTATTTTTACGAAGTACAACAATAATTTAGTTTTTAAAGTTAATCTGTTTATATTAAAATTAACATCAACATAGTCACTCAGAAAATTTGTCTCTGTGACACAGATAGTAATAGGCTCATTTAAGGCATAATTGACTCTTTGTTCTTGCTCGTGAAGTAAAAACAGACCTCTTAACTGGTAAGATGGTTCATATAGATCGATTATATATAAAAGATGAGGACATTTTATATCAAGTGTTAAAATATCACTAATAAACAATAGAAAAAACTTTTGAAGGGGTTTTTGATAATTAGATACGTGCAGCTGTGCCTGCTAAGCTTCTTCATATATTTATGGTTTTTGAATTATTACTTTTCGTCTTGTTTCAAGCGAATTAATTCCAATAAGTTGACATCTAGCTAGTCATTTAAGAACGTTGTTATTAATACTGTAATCGAAGAAAACAGTCGAGAAGTTCCTGCAAAAACCTGCAGAAACATTTAGAGACATTTAAAAAGAGTTCATTAGTGGTACACCATTCATTTAGTTTTTGAAGGTCATTTTGCAAAAGGAGACAATCCACTGGAGATTTATAAACAGCGGAAAACCTTTAAATCGTCTACAAATAGAAGAGGCACAAAGTTAAAAAAAGTGTTAGGTAAGTCGTTGATGAAAATAAGAAACAGAAGTGGGCCCAGGTGGCTCCCTTGTGGAACTCCTGAGGAAACAAAAATTGGACATTAGACTATATCATCAATGGAAACATACTGAATGAGATCTTGAAGATATGATGAAATCTATTTAAACATACTTGAATGGATATCCAGATTTTCCAATTTACTTATTAATATGTAATGACTAACTCTGTCGAAAGCTTTTGCAAAATCAGTATAAAAACATCTATTTGATATTATTCCTCAAGTTTATAAAGAATAAAGTTTGAAAAAATCGCCAGATTGGTTGATGTCGATCTTCCAGCGAAAAAAACATGTTGGTGCAGAGAAATGATTTCCTTAAGTACGAAAAATAATATCTCGTAGACAATTTTTTCAAATAGTTTTGGTATTACCGAAAGTTTACAGATTGGTCGATAGGCTGGAATTTCTTGTGTAGGACTCAATGACTTTTTTCACTCGGTAAGGAATGCACCATTTTCAAGAGACTTGTTAAAAATATAGGCAAGAGGTATGGAAAGCGCAGCTGCGAATTTTTTAAGAATTATCGGAGGAATCCCATCTGATCCTAAATGGCTACTTATCTCCAAGTTCGTGAGACCAACTTCTACTTCTGAAATAGAAATTCTTAATTAACCAACATCAACTATACATATTTGAAAAATTATTATTAATATTTGAGTATTTATTCCATTGTGTAGAGTAATTCGAATAAAATACTCAGCAACTAGGTTACAAACAGTTTGTAGATCAGTGGAGGTTGACCCTTGATACTGCATACTTATAGGAATTCCGTTGGTTTTTTTTTAAGAAAATATAATTTTCGTATAGGAAGAGGAACCTGATCGAACTCTCTCTCTATTAGCAAATACATTTCTTTAAGCGCCAAATCATTTGGATTTTTTGATACTAATTTATAGGCTTTGTTTTTTCTATTTAAATTGTTAAAATGTTGAGAGTTTAGATGGCGCTTAATTCAATTGTATAGAGAAAAATATGACATGAGATTTTTAAATTTAAAAAAAGTGTGAATGTTAAAGTTAGCATAAGCGTTTTATTTTTCGGTTTAAGTGGAGTGAATGAATTTAATTCAATTGAAAGCTCAAGTAACCTCAACTTGAAACTCGTCAAAAGTAAAAAAAAAAAAAACAAAATAAAAACTAAATTTTTTCACTTGAGCTTTCAATTGAATCATAATCAGTTTAGATGACCAATTTACTTGAACCAATGAACGAAATTCTTGATTTTATTCATGAAAATTTCACGATTTTTAAAACTCAAATCCAAATGTTAAATCTTGAATATAAAAATATCTTAACTTCAGATATAAAAAGAATCTAATAAATGACAACTTATGCATTACATACAATTTTTCCCAACACATATGTTTTTTTTCAGACCATTAATAATGGCCATACATTTTTTCCCCAAATTTTATAAAATATTTTTTTTTTGCTCAAGAACAGTTCCAAAAATTAAAAAAAAAAAATTCATTTAGTAAAACTTGCTAATAGTTGAAAGAATTTGTCCAAAAAATGGTTATCTCACTTAGAACAATTTTTACAATTTTTAGAACAATTTTCTCCAAAACTGTTTAGCAGATTTTAATAAAAAAAATTATTCTAAAGCTTCTTAATGGTTCAAATAGTATTTTGTTTAGAAATTTTTACAGATTTTTTTGGATTTAAGAAATTTAAAATTTTTTCTTAAAAAGTTTCTTCCTAAGTTGAAAATGATGTCCTACGAAGTGTTATGGAAAACGCTCTAGAAATAGCGTGTCGCTGTGAGCATGAAGCTGGTGCCGGTTTGAGGGACATTAAATTCCATATTAAGCCCAACAAAATCTCCATAAATCATACTTTGTGATTCTAAAATTAAATCTATAATTATTATCACTTTTTATCGTTATCAGTTTTTATCGATTTTATTGAAACTTGACGATTAACAGTGTTTTTTTATTCTATCTAAAAAACTATGATAGCTATCCACCATACAAATGTTAAAACTGGTTTTTTAAAATCGAATTTTTCAACAAAACTGCTCCTAAAATTTTTAATACATATTTTTCCGTTTCGCTAATTTTTACGATCTATAATTTGTCAAAATGGTTTTCCTCCGCTCCATTGAACTACAGTAAGCCATATTGATAAGATTCAACATAATCAATATCTCGGTTTGACGATGCTAAGAAAGGGATCTGAGTTCACATAAGACTTCTCCATTCGTCGCAGAATTATCATTAATTTTATTTTGCTCTGAGAAAACAAGGGAAGTGTTCGTAGTGTTTTTCGGTGATGGTGTGGACTAAATACTTTATATTCATCAATGTAAAGATCAACCCAAAATGGGATAAAATTCATCAAAGAATGGGTAAAATGACATTGATATAAAACTTATGAAAAGCTCAAAATTAATGACATATTTTATTTTTCGGTTATGAAATTGGATGTTTTTTGGCGACAATTCGATGGTGTTACAACTGGATTTGCACAAATTATCTTCGTCAGTAAAATTCCAATATTACACAACCAATCCCTTTTAGCAAAACTTGAATAAGCTAAGTTCTACGAATGCAGAATGATTACCCGGCTAGATTTATCCTTCCCATTACGATACACATAAGTATACATTCAAAGCTGATTCCGTCAATTTAAAATGTTTTGAATAGAGCTCTGGGATAATGGTATCCCATATGTTGGATATTCGTAAAAAAAAAGAATGCTATCTAATTGGTCAGAAATTTTCTATGGCTGACCGATTTCCTAAACATTTTTTGACCTTTTTTGACTAATTACTGGACCAATTAGATGATATACTTTCTTTAACGAATATCCCATATATACGAGTAGGATGCCAAGATCCCAGAGTTGTGAAATAGAGTGCTGCATATCATTTCTTCAGCGAACGTTTAAATCTATGTTGGAAATGTTGAATTGTAATGGAAACATTGAACACCCAAACAGAAAGGAAAAGTGAATATTAAAAAAATATATAAAATATATAAAAAAAAAATAATATTATATAGATTGGTTTTGGCCCAAATTTCTATATAGTTATATCAACGCAACTGTCAACACGATGACAGCATGCGGCGGCGTTGCCCATCACACGACTCAACAACTCTGAGACGGAGTTATGCCGGTCGTCCACTATGTGCGCGATAAGTTCAACCAACTTCGTTCAACTTTTTATTCAACTCTTTCGTTGGATAAACGAATTTACAACCTCTTACACTAGTGCAGCAACTTACGTAATTCACGTTGAGCAACTAAAGTTGAACAAAATGCGTTTGGAGCCCCGTACATATAATTGACCAACTTTCCCATATGTTGATTAACCTCGCACACCTAGTTGATCAACTCTTAAAACTTATTCCAGTGTTGAATAGCTCCGTACACCTAGTTGATCAACTTACTCAAATGTTGAATAACCTCGTACACTAGTTGATAAACTTGTTCGACTTTGACAGAAAAAAAAGTTTTTCGAGTTGATCAACTGCGTTTTCAGTATGGTTGCTCAACCAGTTGATGAACGAGTTGATACCTTCGTACACTTAACCAAGGATCACTCGTTGGGGACCGCGTTGAACGCAACACGATAAACAAAAAACTCAAACGTCAAACCTGAAATAATTTTGACTTCAGTTCGGTACATTAGGCAATTGCATTTTCGAGGAAATTTGAGACCAAGCCAATTCCCTGGCATCTTGATTTTTATAAGAGGGTCTCTTAATGTCCCATATATTGGGCTTTTCCTCAATTGCTGAAATCAATTGCAAAATTAATTCCGTGGTCCACTCTGTTTTCTTATCACCTTCCATGACGAAAAACCAAAATAAACTACAGTTTGCAAGTTGCAAAACATTTCACTGCAACCAACGCAACGCAACACAATATTACGTCAAGAAATCCCAAAGAAAATTAAATAGTTGATCAACGCGTTGAACAAATAATGTGCAATACATTATCTTGAAAATGTTGCTCAACGTGTTGATCGAACATTTTCAAGGAGCAACATGAGCTCGTACACTACCCGTACACTTGTTGTGCAAATCGTTGAGCAACGGCCAACAAATAGATCCAACCCGTTGGTTGAACAGAATTGAAGGCGCCGTACATTACAGTTGAATGCGTTGAATTCGAAATTTGTGCGTTGATCGCCTAGTGGACGACCGGCATTAGACGTTATGTGACTATTTGCGTTGGCCGTGTAATCGTAGCTTTAGCTATTTTATAACCCTGAATATACAATCTTATTAGTAGTATAATACTAAGTTTTCACCAAAAGATAATCCGAAATTTATGGCAAGAAATGTAAGTGGCATTTCCACCGCACTTAAAGATTAAAAAGAAGATTAATTTTGACAGCACCTATCAAAATGCTAATGGTGTTTGAATTTTTCTTATACAGTGGAAGCGAGAGAAAGAAATTTTCATTTTTGCCAAACGATGAAAGATCATCGAGATAATTTAGCACGATAGAGATATAGGTCAGTTCGAACTATAGAGCAATTGATCCAATTAAGATTAAACTAGATTAATTTTTACTACTAGATTTACGAAATAAATTTGTATGGTAAATCTTCGAGATTTAAATTAGATTTATGGTAAATCCACTTAAATCCAGGATTATCTCTTGGTAAATCCACTTAAATCCAAAATTATCTTTTGGTGAAAACGTACTATTGTCGTGTGTTTCACGACAATACAAATAGTAACAGCAAAAACAGATTGATTTTGCTTCGACGTTTTCTAGTGTTACACATATTAAGTTAAGCTGGCTTTAACAAAAAGTCGAGAATAAGAAATAAGTAGAAGTTGTGTTATTAAAGAAAACTATATTTCTTTCAATTATCTTGTGATTGACTCCAAAATATTTCTTACAATCCTCTATCCAGTCCAGTACCCAGAGATAATGCATTTTATGTCTTTCTTCCTGATTGATATTTTCTCCAGAAATATAGTTTCGGTTACTGTTATCTGAAATGTCAACATTGTTCTCTCTGCGTTTCATTTTATAATCCAGTGAGTAAATATAGTAAAATTCCACAAAGATTCATAACTTATCCTTGCAACGAGAGTAAGTTTTCCACAGAATAAGGGAGAGTCTTCAATTTGTGTTTGATTAAGTTGGTACTTCATAATGATCATATGACTACCGATTTAATTGCATTCTCTAGAAACAAATTTATATAGGTATATAATGTACATACAGTCATACATACGAGGTATGCATCTCTGAATTCTCATTCAATCTAAAATATTTATGACCTTTAAGAAATGATTCAAAAAATCGATAAAATATTTTATGCCAATCTCTCCTTGTGTCTGTTTCATTAGAATCTTATTTTTGTAATTCAAACAAATTAAATTGTTCAATCGCAGGCAAAAATGTTAATTTAAATTGCAGATATCCCATCGAAGTGGAAAAACAAAAAAAAAAATAATATTATGTGCAATTTATTAAGTGGGCTGCAGGTTAATGAATTGTAAACGACATTTAATACAATCAGTGATATTTAATTAAAAACATTTTCACATTTTAATGCGGTTGTCCAAGCGTTTAACCAACAAAGTAGCCAGGATTTTAAACGAGTTAATTGCAGCAGAAGACTGATGGGAAGGACTTTTAATCCCTGCCCGATTAATGCTCTTACAATGTGACACAGTATTCCCTTGGCAAACTAATTAATGAACTGCATTGATTTTCCAATCATGGTGAAATTATATTTTGTTCTGAAACAATGCAGCGGGTTGTGTTGAGTGCGGAAGTTGGTTATATATATTGGCGTGCTGTGAATGGGGATCCTTAATATTTGTGATTTAAATGAGGAGCTTAATGACTGCTAATTCAATTTTATTTTGTAAAAGTCAGAGGTAAAATTAAATAAAGCGGTTTACATTTAAATTCCTTAGGGGAACGCCATGTAGAGGTTTTAAAATATGATTGAAACGAAAGCATTTACAATTTTAAATTTTCGGTCCATAGATTATCCTGGGTGTATAACTATGTATATAGTTTTGAAGTGCGCATAGACAAATAATAAAAACTCCCGATTTGTAAAAGACTAATCTAGTCCCAGACCCTGCATTGCAGTGTCAAAATTGAGAGAAGTAATAAATAAAAAAGTATATATAAATAGTTAATTGTGAATAAAAATGTGAAGACTCATATCGTATAATGTAAATGTATACCAATATCGCAACTGTCTGAAATTTCTAAAACAGTGTTTTTTTCATATTTTCACAGTCAACAATTCGTAGTCGCTTACCAAAGATACTCGAAACCAAAGATTCCGCAAAAAGTGCTTCAATGGATCGAATTTGCTGAAAGCCAGATGAGCTGATTGGTGGAAGCATACTTAATCTTAGGCTTTTTAATTTCATAAAACTTATAGGGAGAAGTGAGTTCTTAAATCGGTTGAAATATCATAAAGGTAAACGCCGGTAATGTCTTGACTGTTTATTTAAGCTTGGCTTAAAGTTATTTCAGTTGAACGTTTTTTTTTGTACTGCTATGGTTGAATAAGTAAATATTTTATCAGCAGTCGATTAGCTTTAAAAAGCCATTTAATTTATTTAAGTATAAAGAATTGAAAAAGTGAAATGTTTTCGTCATGGTACTTTTATTTAAATGTTTTTTTCTTTTTTTCAATTTTATTAAAAGGCAACTACACATATTACACCTTAATCAAAAAGGCCCAACCACAGCAAAACTCAGCCATGCAATAAATTTAAGTGTAGGTAGAACCGAGTTCATTATTATGAAAAACATGACTCGTGTTTAATAAAAAGACAGAATAAAAAGACAATAAAAAAAACCTAAGGAAAAATGCTCAGTTCATGGTTGTATTTTCATTTTGAAAATCAGGAAATAATCTTCATGTACCTTATTATAAATTCTAGGAAATTCAGTGTACATACCTAGTTCAGTCTTGTGCCTTTCTAATTAAATTAAATTCATTTCCCTTTACATTTGTTTTTTTATTTTTCTGAAATGAAAATACGAAAATCCCATTAACTTTGGAGTTTAAACATTACATTGAGACTTTAAGATTTTAAATTTAACTTACTATTCCTAGACAACTTAATGAAGGGGTAGTTGTTTAATCATTATTATTTTGAGCTCGAAAATAGTTTAAATAAATAGAAATTAAAAATTTTCTGTTAGCATGCATCAACTTTTATAAAACCATAGAAGTTAAACTTTGCTTATTACATGACTAATATACCCTACTCAATGTTGCTTAGGTAAAACAAAATAAAAGTTTTCTATTAAAATTATTTATATGGGTTCGACAAGAAATTCAAAGCAGTACCCAGTGCTCAAGCCTCTGATAACTAAGCTCAAGTAAAGTCAAACTAAAATTGGAAATCACAGGAAACCTTTTCATAGAGAACAAGCTGGATTTTGTATTTACCAATTTTAAGCCTTTATTATTCTGCAAATGTAAATTCAATTTTAAAAACCATTAACCATCGGACTATTCTTTTTTTTCAAAAATATTTTTGTTTATAAGCTTTTGTACCTATACAAAATTTCATTTTAACCCGTTATGTCAATAATTAAAATGTCTGAATCTCCAATTTTCTTATTAAATTATAGGTCAAGAAAATTAAGCGAAAAAAAAAATTATCAAAATTCTACGCGCCGTTTGCGAAAAAAAATACAATTTCGAAAACTATTTTTTAATATGTATTTGTGTAGTGGGTAACCGTTACTTTTAGATAAATTAAAAAATCGAGCACGTGGTTTTGGAAATATGCAAGTTTTAGAAATTTTTTAACTTTAACTTTATCATACAAAATGTTTATCAAAACCTGTTGTATCGTTTTTGAGAAAGTTTAATTGCTAACTATTTTCTATAATTTTTTTAACTAGTTTTATATAAATAATTTAAATAAAGCTTACTGACGATTGAAAATACAATGGTACCTGTCATACAAATATTTTTCAAGATTAAAAACTAAACATTTTTATAAAAATAAATTAAAATATTTCTTTTATTAAAAATAAAAAATAAATTTGGTGGTGCAACAGCTCGGAGTGAACCAGGACCTAGTGACTTACAACTCTCAGCCATTCCTGGGTGCGTGTTACCAGGAACGGAGTGGACCTACAATTTTCTGCCGATTCCGAACGGCCTCGCAAGAGGCAGTACACCCCTGACAAAAACTTTCTTGCAGCGGCTGAGAATCGAACTCGAGACCTTCCGCATGACAGTCCAACGCACTAACCATTATCCCAAGAAGTACTACATTCTGTTATTGAAAAATAAATTAACTATTGATTTTGTTTTCTAAAAATTGCCCTTTTGTTTGTTTTTGAATTTTGCAAAAAAAGTACATATCATTTTGTTCAATTTAATAAATAATATTTTTAATAGATTGAAAAACCATTTTGTATTAAATTTTTTTCTTGGATTTTAATAAAAAGAAATTTTTTTTTTTTTTTGAAACTCAATATTTTGAATCAAAGTTTTTAGGACTTGAAACCATTTCCACAATATCTTTAAAAATAATCAATAATTTTATAAAACACAGTTTTAATAACTCACAGTTTACTTATATAATTTTTGACTTAACGGATTTAAATAAAACTTTTTATGTAGAAGTTTTTTTTTTAAATCAAGAACTAAATTCGATATTTCCAAAACGGGTCAATGGTTTTTTTATTGAAAAATTAAATTTTTATTTCATCGATTGTATGGTATACATTTTAAATTGGCGCACCAACATTTGTTCTTCAAAATGTTTTAAAAAATTGTACCTATGTGTATATAAGAACTTATTTTATATTTTTAATTGCTTAAAGAGAAGACTAGATTTTAGTTTTTTTTCTTTTTTCCAATAAATAAAAAAATTTAGTTCCATAAAATGTAAAATTAAAATAAAACTAAAATAAGGCTAGGGCGATACCAGTTTAATTGCTTACAAAAACAAATCCTTTTAAGGATCAAATATTTATCTCATGTATAATTGTATGATTCTTAAAATTCTAAGTCTGGTCATAAGAACAAGTTTATGGGAACCAGTCGTGAATTTTATTTTAAAAAATTCGGTATTTGGAAAACCGAGTAGCAATTTTTTTTTAAATTTTATTTCAATAAAACTCTAACTTGGTGTACCCTATATTTTTAAAACCATTTTAAAATTTTATTTAAACAAATAAATTTCTCAAGAACTTGTTTGAGTTAAAATATACTTATAGTACGAGCCCAAAATCAAAATAAAAAAGAAAGTGGCTTAATAAAATATTGATATGGAGTCTCTTTACAAAACTAAATAACGATTTATACACATTTCTTAGATGCAAAATAGTTGGTCTATGATTCTTTATGTTGATTTTACCACATTGTTAAGCGACATTTGGCCTTAATCACTGCTTCTATAATGCACCTTGGCATAGTGTCAACTAATCGTTGACACTCTTCGGCACCAAAAGATTCCCAATTATTTGTAATTGTGGATCTTAAATCTTGAAGAGTCCGACGCGGTTCCTTTCGCAATTTTTGCTTCATCGTGTGCCAAACAGTTTCGATTGGTGAAAGATTGGGGCTGCTGGAAGTCCATTCCAATAAAAAATTGCTTCAGCAGTTAACCATATCTACCATTGAATGAATGAATGAATGTTTTATTGAGTCTTTAAGTATCAATTACAAAGTCGTTTCATCTTATTCTAACTTTAACATATGTAGGTACAAAAGTGGCTGTAGCGTATGGCCTTCTTTAACAATTACTTTATTTAAGGTTAAGCCTCGTGGCATGTCAATTTTTATATAGTAATATAGTTTTGTTCTGCTCGTGCTCAAGAGCGTTATACATTTGCGTGAAACGGAAGTTTCGTTGACTATATACATATTTACAATTTAATAAACTAATACTAACTTAAAAACTAAAGAAAAGCTAAAAACGCGCAGTGCACAATATCTTTTTTTTTAACATATAATGTTGATGTTTCTTGTCTTTTTTTTTTTTTTTTTGAAAATGAGAGCGAGAACGCTCTTTATGTTTGAATATGCAATTAGTTCACTAGAGGAGTGATAGAGTAAAAAAGATAGTCAGATATGAGCGATAGCTCTATACTGCTTATATTTATACATTTAGAATGAGTGAGAAGATTATACGGTTACACTAATATCACATGACAGGGATAATAAGTTGAGGGCTCTATACTTATACATATACATATAATATAAATATACGATTATTAGGAGTTGTTTAACACTGGAATCAAATCCGTAACTTGTTGCGTTTGGTGGTGGTTTTGTAAGCCCCAGTTGTTGGCTATCGCCGTGGGATCCTCAGTTCCAGACCCAAGTGAGATTTAGTTGTTGTTCGGCGGACTGTTGCCCGTAGAACTGCAGTTGCGGATTTTTTTTTTTTTTTTTTAATGTGCAGGTTCGCTTCCTGCTAGGAATTAGCCATATGTCGGAGTCATCGATTGTTGTTCGGCGGACTGTTGCCCGCAGAACTGCAGTTGCTGATTTTTATTTATGTGCAGGTTCGCTTCCTGCTGGGAATTAGCCACATGGCGTCATCGATTGTTGTTCGGCGGACTGTTGCCCGCAGAACTGCAGTTGCGGATTTTTATTAATGTGCAGGTTCGCTTCCTGCTGGTAGTGAGCCATGTATCGGCATCGTCGATTTTTGTGTAGTGTTTTACACTGTTGCTTAATCCACTTGTTAGGTTAATGCCTCATTTTGAGGTTCTACTTTTTCTTATCTCGCTGGGGAGAACTAATGGGCACTTTGTGTTAAAAGAATGATCCAGTTTTTTCGTTGTAATCACAGCACCATCCGGCGTTGAGTTTAATTTAGGATGTTTAGAAAGTTCGCTTTTAGTAAAAGCGAATAAAATTTAGTCAAAAAAGACATTAAAAACGGAAAAAAAATTAATTTAAACCGTAACACGTTTTTACAAGAATTATGTTAATTTTATTTTTTGGAGAGTGCAGACGCAGAAACACGTCTGCACTCTCGGACACTCCTTCTTGTTCTCCCCATATCTACCATTGTTGACCTAGCCGTATGACAAGAAGCACCATTCTGTTGGAAAATATACTCCGCATTGCTATATTGAAGACGTAGTATTGACGGAGGCAGCTCCTGTTCCAAAATGTTGCGGTACTTGACAGCATTAGCTATCCCAATTACAAAATGCAAATTACTCATACCACATCCCGACATGCACCTCCATACCATTAGAGATACTGGGAGCTTTACGGTTTGTTTAAGGCAGTCCTTTTGAGTTGTGAAAGGCTTCTTTAGCATTTTTTATCACTGGTCCTCGTTCATCACCAACACAAACTTCTAATCTGTACTGATCACTCCAATTAACGGACCGCCATTGACTAAAAGTCCAAATTTTTAAGTTGTTTGGCCCACTCAATGCGCCTTTTGTTTTGCTTAGGTGTCAGTAGTGATATTTCTTTTGCCTGCGTTTTTAATGATTTAAGTTGTCGTAATTTATGCAAAACTTATATATATTTAAAATAAACCTTATAAAATTTGTATCCAATTTTTTTCATCATCTACTTACAACTGTCCACCGAAAAACTTTTTTGAATTTGTTCTCTCCACTGAACCGTTATTGAAGCAGATAAATATCGTCGATTTTCTTTAAAAATTTGGCAATCGCGAGGTTTTGCTGTTAGTGGATGTCCCGTTCTGTTGCATATATCCACATTTCCAGAATTTTTAAACTTTGTTATTATGTTCTGCACTGACGAGGGCGGTAAATTAAAATTTTCAGGGATTTCGTAGCTAGATAATCCTGTTTCAAACCCTTTAATCATTGATTCCCTTAGGTCTCCTAATAATGCAACGCCACGCGCCAGGATTAACATGAAACTCTCGCTAGCTTGTATAAAATCATACAATAATTATTAATAAAACCAGTGCTTGTCGTTTTTTTAATAACGGTTAACTGAAACTATATTTAAATAGTCTTAGGCTAGCCGCGCACTAGCAATTTTTAGTTGCGAAACTGTTTGGTTATTTATAGAAAACAGATGAACTGTTTGGTTGAATGTCCGTGAATTTGCAGATAATTATATGTTCAATAAAATGGCGAACTTATTTTAGGCAATCGTTTAGTTTGTGTCAAAACACAAACTTTTTAGTTGCTCGAACCAAGCAGTTTCGCAACTAAAAATTGCTAGTGCGCGGCTGGCCTTAGATCAACTATTTTGCACCCAAAAAAGGGTAGACCAACTTTTATGCTCTTATCTTTGTCTGAGATAAAAGGAATATTGTTGCTATTTGCTCTCTCAAATTTTGTTTTGTTAGGTCTAATTTACTCTCAGTGAAACTACTTTATTAAATTGACAACATTTTTTAAATGAACAAAAGCTGACTGCCACTAAATTTAGGATATTATGAAGAATTAATGTGTTATTAAATGAATAGATCAACTATTTTGAGTTTGGGTCGTATATAACCTATAGTATTATCATGGAGCGTGATTTTGTGGTATCAACGCTATCCTGGTGGTGGCGCTGAAATTAGCGCACGATTTTACGGTGGAGAGTAGAATAAGATACAAAACAAGTAGTAAAAGAAAGAATATTTTATTATTAAATTTAGCAGAGACAAATCTAGCAACTACTGTGGCTATGCTTAAAATTTTGCCCAAATCGTTCGTCTTCTTGAGAGTACTCTAAATTTTATGTACAAAGATTATATACAGTGTGGCGCAAAAAATGAATCACCCTATCGGAAGATGTTTTAATTTTTGAAAATGGTGTCGTACATCAATCATATTTGACATTTGTGAACTAGACAGCTACAGTATTCAGACAGACAAGCAATAGAGCACTATCTATACTTCGCAAGAGCAAGGATTAATTGTGTCGATTTTGACCAATAATAATCGGTCGGTGGTGTTAGCGCAGCATGCGTGAATTTCGACGTCGATTTCCTAATCGTGTGGCGCAAATTGGGCAAACATTCCTGCGCTAAGCTACTCGAGTCGAACCACCTTGAACCATGCTGGGCGTGGCCGCCACCGGACTGGTCTTTGGGGCGTGAATATCACAGCTGTGGCTGAGAATGAAGAAACATCTACCAGACGACGAGCCACGTGAAGGTGGTGCAACGGCACACACAGCTCGAGCCACAATAGATTTTGTGGTCGCGTAATCTCCCGTTTTGGCAGTTTGGCATGGCCAGCAAGACAACCCGATTTAACCATCCCAGTTCCCAGACTTTTTTTTTTTTTGGACTACTTGAAGTCTCGGGCTTATGCCAACAAGACAATCGCAGCCCTTAAGAAGAATATTCGAGAGGAAAGTGAGCACAAATGTGTACCGGCGGTAACCATTTTACAGATATCATCTTTCCACTTAATAGAAAAAAATTGTAAAGATCGAAATAAATATTTCCATCACTCAAAATCATTTTTTTTATTTAGTAAAAATTTATTCGAAATCAATATTGAATGATTAATTTTGCGCCAACTTGTATAAAAAGAAATATTTTGCAAACAAAAATCATCAAAATCGGAGGTGCACTTTGAAAATTGGAATAAACATTTTATATGTCTCGACTGTAAAATATTCGGCCTCCATGCATAAGCCAATGATTCACTTGGAAACATATAAAAATGATCACAAACATTTGAAATGGTATTGGTGTCTATAGGTTTTGATATAATCAAACCACCTACTATTTAAGAGTAGAAGAGATATTCAAGCTGTATTTAAAGTAGAGATAAATTACGGATTTATATCATTATAAAACCATTCCAACTCTATCTTAACCACATTTGCGACAAGGATGAGAAAAATTTGACTAATGACATAATTATTTTAATTCACAAAAAAAAAAAAAACACAAAATCACTACCTAGATAAAAAGGTTACCAACGATAGTGACTTAATACAGAACAAGGTCAACTCAAAAAACCTATCAAAAACAACCAAATACAATCAAGGTATCTTATCTATATTCCCTTCAAACAATACCTTCGCATCTCATAATTAACTATCAAAACAGGGGGTTTTGGATGAATTGGATTGAATTGGGTGGATTACCCAATTACCTATTTTAAAACCACAATTTGCATTGTTAATCGAGATCACAACAATGCTTTTCATCCTTCCAGCCCATATACATACACATATCTGTTTATACGCTACAATCTAACCGCAAAATCATTTCACGAGGATACTTGGAAAAGGACCAAATTGCAAATGAAAATGAAAACTAAAAAAAAAAATAAAATCAAAACAATGACAAATAAAAAATAATTTTTTAATTCAATATTTGGAACAAAACAAAAATCCACCAAATCTAAACTACATTGTTTGTAGGACTCACTTGAATAAATATATTTTAAAGGCCTCATCCTAACAAGCTTTTAATTGCCAATTAGACTAAGGTCGATTTCTATTCAAAAAATGGGACCATCGTAATATTCAAAAACAAAAATACTTTGATGTGGAAAATTTAACATTTTGAAAATTCAATTAATTAAAATATTTTCTTAAAGAATAAAAAACAGTGGCGGACTTAAAGCAAAAGTGATTTATGAATTTCGAAAATAGCATTTTTTTTTTGACTAAAATGAGCGAATTTTTCTGAAAGTAAAGGTCAATAAAAAGAAATCGAGTAATTCTGAATTTTCGAAGATCTTTATTTTTTTATTAATTTATTAAATAGAGATAGCAAACTTATAACGTTGCCTTAAGAGCTATACAGTATTTAAAATTCCCCTATTATATGAAGCAGGTTCAAAAACCCTTAGGTGTTTGCTAATACTGTACAACTAGCCGGTACAAATTTTTATTTAAGCCGAATTTTATCTACAGAAAAAGGGCGTTAAAAAAAAAGAACTAAGCCACTGACACTTTTTCAAAAGCTGAAAAACGAGTTGGTTTTTTCCGGATTATAAGAATATAGGTTCAAGACATTTTTCTTTATACCGTTTGTACTGGTTTGATTTTTATGTGAACTGTAAAACATAAAAGTGCAAAATTTTAGTTGAATTAGTTTGATGTTAAAGCAGTTTTAGGCCTCGGCCACGCAGTAAGCGGCTGAGCGGCTAAGCGGCTGAGCGGCTAGCGGCTGAGTGGCAGCTCTTAGCGACGTATGGCCAGGCACTGAGCGACTGCTTTTGAGCGATTGCCATAAATCTGGTCGAGATTGCACACACGAAATTAACAACTCAATGTTTACTTTGGCCATCTTTACTTCTTGCCGCTCAGAACATTACTAAAAATTAAAACAGGTTTGGTTGCTGAGCGGCGCCGCTTAGCCGCTCAGAATTTTGTTTCGCCGCTCGCTCATAGCGTGGCCGCTTCTATGTGATTTCATATGTTTTATATTTTTTTTTCCGCTCAGCCGCTCAGCCGCTTACTGCGTGGCCGCGGCCTTAGACTGAAACTAGGTTAAAACTAAGATTTTGCAAATTTTAATCGAATATAGCATCCTACTTTCTCCACCCTTTTATTAAAGTTAAAATCATCGAATACCTATTTCATTTTTTAGTATCGAGCTAACTATTTGACATTTACAAACATCAAAACAGGTCTACTTACTTAGGTTCTTGCATAAAATGTCATTACCTTAGGCGTGTTCAGAAGCAATTTATTAAAAAAAATCGGCCTTAGCACGATACTAGTTAGAAAATGTTTAAAATTAAGAAGGAGTTAGTAAACTACTAAAAAGTTAAAAAAAATAAAAGTTAGTATCATACTAATATCTTAATACTAAGTTGTTTAAAATTTTGTGCTAAAGGCTTGAAATTATAACTTAAAGTTAGTTTAATTTATTATTATGTACTTGGCCCTAAAAATATGTACATAAATCCATCCCTGGTAAAATGTTGTGGATTTATTTGGAAATTGCTTAAATCTTGCTTTAAAATTAGAAGTCTGATTTGGTTTGGTGATGGTTTGTTTTTATTTTAATTAAACACAATTTAAAACAATAAACCAACTTCGAAATTATTTGTTCCACTTAATAGGTGAATAAACCCGTCAGTTGCAGAATTCAAGAATGTCAACGGCAAATGATTTTTCTGCATAAAAGAATCAATTATACACAAAAAGTAATTTTTTTTATTGTTTGTTTAACTCTACCGTAATTCCTTGAAAGGAAAAGATTTTAAAAGGTTCACAGAAAATACATAAATAAAGAAAATTCAAAGGAAAATAAAACAAGTCCTTAAAATATTAATATCGGAAATTTGATCATCGAGGGCTGACGAAGAACTCCTTGTCTTGAGAAAACAGCATGTCCACGACATTTTGATTATATAAAAAAAAAAAAAAAAATCTGAATTGGAAGTAATGTTTAAGAAGGATGTTTCACATAAATTTTCCTTCAATAAAACAATGAAATCGTTATAATTCTTTTCATTGATGGAAAATGCTGAAAGCAAAAGAAGCTTAAGAATATTATAATTTATTTAAATTCCGTCTACGGCTATATGAGTGAATAGTGGAAGCAGAAAAAAAAACAAAATTAAAAGATAAGTCGGATATATTTAAATAGAAAAGATGAGAACTTAAAATTAATGTTTCTTTCGTCCAACGTTATTCCATCCATTTTCTGAATAAATCTGCAAAAAAAAAAGTTTTGCTGATGCGGAATAATGGAGGAGATTTTTGAATAAAAATAAACATAAGCCTGCGAGAAGTTTCTTTTAATCTTTTAAGTATAGAATATTACTTTTTTAAAGTTAGTACTAAACATAGATAAATGGTCTTTTAATCTGGGTGCTCGATTTTTAAATCAAAATAAATCAAGTTGTGTGTGAGAAATTGACTCGTTTGTATTTCTATTTAAAATAAGATTTAATAACATTATCCATATCGTTCAAATGGCCGGCAAGGATTTATTTTGTGCCACGTATTCCCAAAATACAGTTTTTTGCTGATCTTCTCGCAAAAATCTGATTGAATTTGCAGAATCACTTGTTGACTTTGAGAGTATAAATCTCTTTTGGTATATCTGCATTTCCTTGCAACTTAACAAATTTTTAGAGCTATTGAACATATTGGAACTACATGTCGCCGGTATCCATATCCATATAATTGGTCGTTTGAGATTCTTCTTTTGGCGTAATGCGCAGAACGTGACAATGATTTGTAGACGTTGTTTAATGCTTTTACCTTTCACTTTCATGGTTATTTTCCACTACTTAACAAACCATAAACAAATTACAAAATACCAAAATATATTTCACTTTCGTGAAATCGTTTATCGATAAAAAAAATGGCAATCTCAATAAGGGCCTTTTTGATTTATTTAATTTTTCCTCTAGTGCTTGAATTTAAATCTGTCACTGAAAAGTTCATTTTTTATTAAAATGTTCCGGAAAATAAAAATAGGTATAATTAGAAATAAATTAGTTAAGCTTAAAAATTGGTGAACCAAATTATATATTTTTTTTTATAAATAAATAAATAAATTTGGTGGTGCAACAGCTCGAAGTGAACCATCACCTACCTAGTGACTTACAACTCTCCACCATTCCTGTGTGCGTGTTGCCAGGAACGGAAGAACCTACAATTTTCTGCCGATTCCGAACGGAATTTGTTGCGAAGCAAGAGGAGCGGAGGAGTGTCGGTATTGGGATTAGGTAGGAAAAAGGAAGGGTTAGGAAACTGGAATAGGAATAGGTTAGAAAAGGGTAGGAATGCTAAGTTTCGGAGAACGCGGCCTGCTTGCGATGCACGGCGGTAGCTCGTCGGACGGGGGGGGGGGGATCTTGTCCCCGAAACTTAACCTCGCCTGCAAACAAATACATAAATCAGGCCAGGAGAAAAACAAAGGAACATTTTGGACTGAAAAACGGACGAACTATCATCACAAAAAGGGCACTGCGGATGTTATTTCCATGACAAGAAATATACTCTTAGAGGAATTGTCAATTGCTCGCAAGAGGCAGTACACCCCTGAAAAAACTTTTTTGCAGCGGCTAAGAATCGAACTCGAGACCTTCCAGACCTGACAGTCCAACGCACTAACCATTATGCCAAGGGGTACTAAATTATTATTATTTTTTTTTATTTTTATGTTTATGTTTAAGGAATTTTATAATAGAAAACTAATTTTTTAAGAAATTAGTTATTTTTTCATACTCTTTTTTTAAGTTCAATTTAAAGATAGAATTTCAGCTTTTTTTAGATTATTTTTTTCTTTATGAATTTTTTTATAAAAATACTAATTTTTGACTTGAAACCACTTTTTTACTTCTATCAATATCCTTGTCAAATAAATTAATTGGGCTTAAACGTAACTTACTACTTACTTAACCGGCTCCCGATCCATGGAGGGTCTCTGCCTGAGTTATTGCGGTCTTCCATCGGTTGCGATCCCTCCAGTCGTCGGGACCAAGCGCTCTTGCGTCTATAACCGCCTGGTCCCTGTAGCGAAGGTTCGGTCTTCCTCGTCGTCTCGAACCTGGGGGCTGGGATTCGAAGATTTTCTTGGCTGGAGCGTTGTTGTCCATTCGCTCGATGTGACCGAGCCAGTGTAGTCGACGTGTTTTGGCTTTTTGGACTACATCCACATGCTTGTTATAATTCACGATTGAATCTTCTCCTCCATTCGCCCTCTTCGCATATAGGACCAAATATCCGCCGAAGAATTTTTCTCTCGAATGTGCCCAGTATCAATTCCCCTTTTTTACTTATCGTCCAGCACTCGGCGCCGTAGAGTAGAACTGGTAAAATTAGCGTTTTGTATAGCGTGCACTTTGTCTTTCGAGAAAGGAGTTTTGAACCCATTTGTTTGGCCAAACCAAAGTAGCAGCGGTTTGCTAGGGTAATTTTTCGTCGAATTTCCACTAAGGTGTTATTCGTGGGATTGATGTTCGTTCCGAGGTAGGTGAACTCCTTGACTACCTCGAAACTACTGCTACCAACAGTGACGTTTTGTCCTAGGCGATGGACAGATGCGGCTTTGTTTGTTGATAGCATATACTTTGTTTTGTCCTCATTAACTTCAAGACCAACGCGTTTCGCCTGTTCATCAATAGCTGTGAACGCTTCTAGTACAGCTCGCTTGGAGCGGCCGATGATATCGATGTCGTCCGCATATCCAAGCAGTTGGGAAGACCTGTTGAAAATAGTGCCTTCCAGGTTAACACCACTCTTGCGCACTATCTGCTCCAGGACTAGGTTGAAGAAATCACATGATAGCGCATCTCCTTGTCTGAACCCTGTGCACGTCTGGAATAGCTCGGATGAGCTGTTACCCATTAGCACGTTGCACCGCGTATTTTGTAACGTCATGCGGCATAGCTGGATCAGTTTTTTCGGGATCCCGAGTTCCGACATTGCCAATAGAAGCTCTTGGCGACTTATGGTATGCTATTATATGCGGCTTTAAAGTCGATGAAAAGATGGTGGGTCTCGACTTGAAATTCGTTGGTCTTTTCCAGGATTTGCCTCAATGTGAAGATTTGGTCTATCGTTGATCTGCCTGGCCTGAAGCCACACTGGTACGTGCCGATTATAGTGTTGCAGAAAGGTTTTAGACGCTCAGATAGTACGGTGGATAGGATCTTGTAGGCAACATTAAGCAGGGATATGCCCCTGTAGTTTTTGCAGGACATATGATCGCCTTTTTTGTAGATTGGGCATATGGAGCTATTTGACCAGTCGTCGGGCATGCTTTCCTCCTCCCACACTTGGTTGATGAGCTGATGCATGCACCCTATCAGGACATCTCCTCCATACTTAAAGAGTTCCGCAGGTAGGCCATCCGAGCCTGCGGATTTGTTATTCTTAAGCATGCGTATGGCTTTCTTAATCTCTTCAGTACTGGGTAGTGGGACTGGATCTTCATTGACTGGTCTTATGGTTCTTTGCTCCCCTGTGTTTTCGTCTAAATAAAGCCCATTAAGCAGCTGCTGGAAATGCTGTTTAAACACGTCTACAATTCCCTGTGCTTCGGTGACTTAAACGTAAACGAATCTTTATTTCCTAATTCGCCAACCCATCCTTATTTAAATTTAAATAAAATACACAAATAAATACAAATTTTGCACTATTGTTTATTTTTATTTTTATTTTTATTTTTATTTTAATACCAAAAATTTATCACAACTTTTAAATTTTACACGACTTTTAAAATTTATTTTATTTTAATTGATTAGGCGACGCGTTTCGGAGTGTCGTCTTCTAAAGTTTTTCTTGGTTTTGTAAATCAAGTTTGTCTCTTTCTCTTTCTCCCACTCATACTCAGTCTTTATGCTGCCTAATTAAAGTATTTATGATTGACACCAATTAAATGTTACAACAGTCATAAAATTAAGTCTCACAAAAGTTTCTGCTTGATCACATTCAATCACATTTGCATTCATTCAACTTTCAATTTTTCTTCAAACAAAAAGTTCCTTAATTATTTGAAGGTTGATATATGTATGTATGTAAATAGAAATTTAAAATATGAATACATAAGATAATATATTATGTATCCTTCATACAAAAATGTTTGGTTGAAAATGAAGCCTTATTTTTATTATTAAACTTTTCAAACGAAGGTTAATCTTTCTCCGAGAATTGTTTGTTTGTAAATTAAAACGCACGACTGGGATGCATGTACCCGTAGTAACTCGAGTAACTCGAGGTTTCTTCCTACTTTTAGCTGCTTGACTTGAACTATGAACTTTGTAATTTAATAATATTTCGTTTCGTACTCTATTATAGAATACCTGGAGCAATTAACGTGAAAATTACTTAACTAAGGAAACTGAAGCTTTGAAAATTTCTTGCGATAAAACCAAAGTTTTTAGACAATATCCTGGTTTAAATTTAATTTTGAAAATTTTCACAAGTTTTGATAAAGTTTTACTGAATTTTAAAAGTACAAAAATTTTCAAGGTAAGCACAAATTCAAAACTTAACTAACCTTCTGGTTGTTTAAAAGAAAAGTATTTCAAAATTTAAAATATATTATACAAATATCGATAAAGCTGTTGTTTTTTATTCTTTAATTTCTTTTTAAACTGTTCTTAAGAGCGAGAGCTGCCTTTAGGAAATAAGACCTATTCTTTGTCCAAATTTCGATCCCGAATATTTTTTTTACAAAAACTTATAGAACCAATACCAAAGTACAAACAAGAGGTGGAGAGGATGTCACAATCTCGTATTCCAAAATTTAAATTTTTTTAAATTAATTCAAATTTATTCAGAATTTAAGTGTCGGCGTTCTTTTTTTAGATACAAATTATTTAAGATGATTTTTTATAAAATTTAAAGAACGAGTCTTATATTTTTTCTTACAATTTTCTCTAATAGTATATTATGTATAAAATTCATACACTTTAACTATAAGAGCAGGGTCTTTTGACAAGTGATTGCGGTCTTATAGTTGAAGCTTCATGAGTCATATGGCATTTCAAGACAGACTTATGTAAGTCTTTTATAACGTTCAAAAACATGTGCATATGATTAAATTTTTTTTATGAAAGTGGTAAAGTGTTTGAGCAGCATTTCGCACGCTTAGCCCGAAAAATCATATTCAGACATGAGCCCCATTTCTGGATGAATGGGTTTTTCAACTATCAAAATTGTGGAATTTGGAACGATCACAATTCATGAGAGATCCACTAAATCATTATGCACTGTCAGTGTCACTGTTAAGGGTGGATTTTGGTCTGGCGAGATCGTGCGATTTGACCCTGTTATAGACTTATAGGTTTTTTTTAAGGCTCAAGTTTTCGCCAACAAACCACAATCCACCACTGTCTCTGAAACCCGTGGTTGTCCGATTGTCTCTTCGGAGCAATTGTTGAGGGCGCTGATGTGCAATTCCAATAGGCTACTGGTGTGTGTGGGGAGGTGCTGATGTGGTTGATCCGGGTAAGTCTCTTGGGAGCATTCTCTGCTGACATGGGCGTAGTGGAACGGATGACTGCTGATGCGCATTTCCCTCTCTGGGAGTGTATGTAGATATTGCTGATGTAGTTGGTCCGGGTAAGTCTCTTAGGAGCATTGTCTGCTGACATGGGCGTAGTGGAACGGATGGGTACTGAAGCAATTCTATTGCACTCTGGGTTCCTATCGACCTCCTCGTGGTGCCTGTGGATAGGTTACATAAGTAACTGAACTAACTAGAATGGATGGGATTATCTTACCCAGTTTGCCGTAAGGTGAACAAAGATTAGGAGTATCTTTCCTAGTTCGTCGCAAGGCGAATAAAGACAAAAAAAAAGCACACTAAGTTGTTGGTTACTACTTCGATCAATTTCTTGGTGTGTGTATCCTAAGGGTTGAAAGGCCCGGAGTTTTGCAGGAACTCATCTGGAAGTGACCTTGGTTGCAAAGCTCCACCGGAAGCTATATTCTGGTGCCATGGGAGATAGTGCCCAGAAGATTGAGGGCTGTTGCGTCTTGGCTCGTGCCTGCCCCTCTCCTCCATCTATCTTCGTGATCGTAAGGTTGAGGACTGTTGTGCTATACTTGGCCCATGCCTACCCCTCTTTCTTCAAGCTATCTATGAGGTAGGCGGTGACGTGGTTTATTCCGAATGCGGAAACACATGGTTTTCAAGCTTGCTTGAATTCAAGAGGTGTTAGATGGACCTCGCCTTTAAGCAAGAGGTGTGCACATGCTGCAGCATGTCACAACTTTGCTACTGGGTTGGTTTCGGCTGTCTCGGGGTTAATGGTCAGGACCCAATCTGACTCCTATGAGGGTAGGCCCTCCGTGGGATTAAGTCGTAAAAGACAGGTGCTCACGTTAAACCAACATAGGTTCTGTTTCTGAAACTAACACAATCAATGCCATTGGTCAAGTTCAGCTTGGCTTATTGGTTATCGAAGATTAGATGTTTTGCAGGAGCGCCATAGTATAGTAAGTTCGTGTCAGACATTTGAATGATGTTACATTCCATACATAATAACATACAAGTAAATAGAAAAAACGATATCTTATTTACAGATTGTATGAATAAAATTTAAAGACAATAATGGAAAATATGGACACTTAATGGAAAACTCTTTACTTCATAATCGACTTTTACCTAAAATTTCATTAAAATCCTTTTTGCCAGTTGAGGGTGATTGAGGGATAAACATCCAAACGAACGCACTTTCACGTTCATAATATTAGTTGAATATTTATACACGTGTACGTATACATGTGATGAATATTTTTGACGACTTTCGTATCCTCCATATATGTATGTAGGTATGTATATGCATAGCATACGTTATCCTTATTTTGATCGGCAATAAAGTGAAAGCCGTTTATAAAATGTAATTTAGAACACGCTTTTAAAATGTCAAATTCGATTAAAATCTGCGCGCTGGTCCTTGAGAAGATTGCATTGCACCTGAATGACATCCACCGGAATGAACCTTCTGAATAATCAAGCATTTAATTGGGTCTCATAAATTTAATTTACATCAAGAAATCTGATTAATGTTCAATAAATCCTGAGCATCCTGTTTCGAATTGGAATTAAATCTATTTAAATGAAGTGAATGAGAGAAAAAAAAAGAAATCTTTTAGGAACAATTCACTTAGTGTACGGTCATTAGTCATGTAGTTGACATTTGATCCATTAAATTAAAAGAAAACTTTATTTTAATCAAAAATGTTTTTAACTTCTTAATGTCTTAGAGTTGAAGATTTATGTTATTTTTAGATTCTTGCTCCCACTAAGCTTCTTACATTTCATACTTAATAAATCTGATATGACCAAAGTATAAATGATACTTTATCTCTTAAAATAGTTATAAAAGTAAACTTAGCCCTTATTTAGTTCTGGAAACTAAGAAAAATGATAAATGACTCATTATATTTTTATAAATCTTTTTGAACTTACTACGAGTATATGCACATACATTGTGTTTGAAATATTAAGCGCGTTTTATTGGTAATCTATATCTAGCGCAGTAATACAAGCACCAAAAAAAACGCTTTATTCACTCTTTAACTCACTCTTCCTTCCTACTTGTTGAATTAACTTACACGGATGAGTTCGAAAGATCTGTATCTCGTTTTTAAGCTGGAGTTGAAATATTTATGAAAATGCAGATTGAGTTGAAATATTCATGAAAATGCAGATCGAGTTGATTTAGAGTTTTTCTCACTGTTAAATTTGATTTAAAACTTACAAAAGTGCGGAAATATATCGCATATACATATATACTGAGTATTGGAGAAAAAAAAACAGTACTCAATAAAATGACATTGGTGCAAAATTTTAAACAGCCTCTTATTAAGGTAGTAGTATTATACTTCTTATATATTTCCTAACTTTAAAGTAGTTTTCTAACTTTAAACATTTTTAACTAACATCGTCCTAAGGCTAGGAGGGCACATTCAATTTTTAGTTGCACAACTGTTTGGATACTTATAGAAAACAGATGAACTATTTGGTTGAATGTCCGCGCAGGTGCATATAGTTATATGTTACACAAAATAGCGAACTCGTTTTAGGCAATCGTTTAGTTTGTTTCAAAACACAAAGTTTTTAGTTTCTTGAACCAAACAGTTGCGAAACCGCCTAGCCTAAGGCAATTTCTTTTAATAAATTGATTCTGAGCAACCTTAAAACAATAGTAGTTAGTGCAAAAAACTAAGTAAACAGACCTATTTTGACGTTTTTAAATGTTAAAGAGTCATATGAAGTTAGAACGATCCTAAAAAAATAAAATACGTATTCTGAGAGTTTAACTTCAATAAAAGTGTAGAGAAAGTATGATTCTGTGTCCGATTAAAATTTTGCAAAATCGTTGTCTTAACCTAGTTTCATACTAAAACAGCTTTAACATCGTAATAATTCAACTAAAATGTGCAATTTTTTCAGTTTTTATATGAATTCAGCATAATGCCGCAGTTACACGACATTTTTGAATAAATGCCAGTGAACTGATAAAATATATCAATCGAAACCAATCGCCTTCACGTAAATTGATTCAATATTTTATGACAAAATTAATGGCAGTAGTGTTAAGCTGGAATTATGGTATGAAATAAAGTTTTGCATTTGAAAAAATATTTGTTGTATAAATTTCGGAGCGATCACACTTTGGATTAGTAAAGGCAAAGTATAACAAAATAAATACCAACGAACACACCCTCAAGTATGCCACATATATTTTTTCGGTCACCACCCAAACACTTACCCTACATTTCAACAACTCGTACCTTCACAAATTGATCTACGCAAATAGCAAACAAATTAAACTTAAACGATAATAGATTTTTCTTAACTTAAATTAATTTGCTAATAGTTTTAATTGATTTGCGTTTAAATCGATTTGTGTTTTAGTTAAATCTATTTGCATTTCGAATGAAACATCCAATGTATACTGTGGCTAATTAAACGCGCAATTAAAACAAAAGGTTATAATTATATAATTATTCGGTTCCTTTTTTTTTAATTTGTTGTAAATTAGGTTTATCAAAATGGGATGATGAAACAAAAATTTGAATAGTTGCGTGCTGTCAAACTTTGTATGTAATCTGTTATTTCCGTCCAAATAGAGCTTAGACATATCTTTGAGGGCTTACCAACGAAATTCTTCGGTTGATGCACATGATAAAATTGCTGCTGTGGCTGCTGCCTGACAGACGAATCCAGACTTTTCGACACGGAACTTATCTACACTGGTCTCTACAAACCATTCTCCACATTATTTTGGATTTGTGGACTTCAAAATGCATATTAATAGTTTGTTAAAATAATAATGAAATGGGACAACAAGATGCCTACCCTACTTTATACGTATGATGAGGCTTGTTTTGATCTAAATAGTAATGTTAATAAGACGAAGTGTCAAATATGGAGTACATTTAACCCGGAAATACTTTATGAGATTGAAATGCATCCAGTACGAGTCACTGTGTGGTATGCAGTTTCTTCAAGCTGTATTGTCGGGCTTTGATTTTTCTTTAAGAAAATGGTGTAAGTTTAAGATGTTGAGGCAGTCTTCTCTTGTGAACAACTTTTTGATTAGATGTCGCAATTTGTATCAACAAGTGTAGATAACATTTGAAATCAAACGAAACATTTTTGTGGAATAAGTACGACCGACGTTAAAACTATTTAAGTATGATACTGGGTAAATTTAGACGATTTTGCAAAATTTAATAGAATTATTAAGGATCATACTATTTCTTAAAATTTATTAAAGTCTTGAAAACCCTTTATCTTATATAAGTACCGTGCTAACTTCATGTGACTCTATAACACTTTCAGTTGTCAAGAAAGGTCTGTTTTCTTAGTATTTGCACAAACTATCATTTATTTGGGTGTATATACAGAAGCATCCTTTTTTTGTTTAAGATTAAGAAAAACTTAGTAAATTAAGTTAGGAAATTAGTAAGTAGCATCATACTAATTACTTAACACTAGACTCTTTAAAATGTTGCGCTAATAATTTTTAAAAACAATTAAAGGTTATATAATAAAATCGAAGTATCTTTCAAATGAAGTCAAAATATATAAATTGTATGACTTTAAAAATAGTTCTTTGAGTATCTTAATCTAGAAACATTTATCCGAAACAATAGATTTAAAAAAACATAAAATACAGTTGACTCCCTCTAAGTCGAACTCCCTCTAAGTCGAAGTTCCCTCTAACTCGAACATATTCTCTTGATTATTGACCTATTTTATTTCCCTCTAAGTCGAATTTTTTTCTTTTGCCAAAAAAAAAAATCAAAAAAAATCTCTCAAATCGCAACTCGTTATTGTTTGTAATTCTTATTAAAAACACACACTCGAACTCTTTGATTCTTTATATGTTGCATCGCCTGCCCCGTCACCGTCATGTCAGTGTGCTGCGCTGCTATACCTGCAATTTACAATATTATCAAACACAAAAATCTCTTCCTAAAAAGATATTCATAAAAAAAATTGAAAGGCAATAAAAAAAGCATTTGTTGGTTGGATCCATTCCATTCCAACTTCAAAACATTTTGTGCTTTATTTGAAAGCAGTAAAACAATAGATCTCAGAGGTCGTCGGAAAAGCTAAAGCTTCTGGTTATAGGGAAAAGCAAAAATCCTCGTTGTTTCAATAAAATTAAAACTTTGCCGGTGGACTAGCAAACCATCGTTCTTGGATGACATCAGACCTTTTCACAAGTTGGCTTTTGAAACTTGATTCTAAATTTAGAAGATCAAAGGGCAAAGTATTACCTATTCATTATCGATAACTGCCCAACTCACCCAAAACAAGTTAAGGATAAATTAAAGTTTATAAAGCTTGAGTATTTCCCCCCAATATGACCTCAATAGTTCAGACAATAGGCATGGGTATAATACAAAATTTGATAGTACACTATAATCGCACTCTTCTCACCAAGATCTTAAGGGTTTGGGAAACCAAAAAAAAAGCAATATAAAATATCACTTCTCGATTGTGTGCGCGAAATCCTAAAGGCATGGGGACGTTACTCCATTGACAATTGAAAATTGTTTCAAAAAGGCCGAATTTAAGTCTGAGACGTGGGATGACGAAGATGATATTCCGCTTAGCTTACTTAGATGTAACAACGAAGACACCCAAAAAATCGAGATAATCTGGGAAAGGCTAACAGAAGCTCATTATAATGTTGAAGGCGTACATTGGAAGGGCTATGTTGAAGTCGATGACGGCATCGTAGCCACTGAAATACCTGATAACGAGTCAATTTTGGAAGCAGATGCTGATGATACTAATGACGGTGAAAATGGAGCTGAAGAAGAAGATGGAGCTGAAATAATATATATAATATAATAATCTGCAATTGAAATGAAAGAAGAAAATCAAAATTGCTTATTTAAAATACAATCTTTTTATAAAAAGGCGATCACTGATGACACGGCGACTGTGATGACTGTGATGTCTAAAATTACAATTTTTTTTAAATAATTAAGTTGAAAAAATATTTTTTTATAATACATAATTATAGATTAATGAGCGATAAAAGCAAGAAGCTTAGGTTTATTTATTTATTTTACTTGTTATTAAATTCAATAAATCATTAAAAAAAAAAACTCTCTCTAACTCTAATTTTTTTAAAACTCCCTCTAACTCGAACTAGTTTTGATATCCCGTGAAAGTTCGACTTAGAGGGAGTCGACTGTATATAAATTGAAATTTGGTGTTGCAACTGCCCGCAGACAATCAGCATCTAGCATCAGCACCTCTCAACCATTCCGTGTTCGTATCACAGGAATGGAGGGGACCTGCGACATTCTGTTGATTCCGAACAGCTAATGAGCATCACCATGATAAGATATACTCTTAGAGGATTTGTCACTTCCTCGCAAGAGCCCAAGACTATTTGCAAGAAAGTGTAAGTTACTAACCATTTTCCAAAGAAACTTCAAAATTTCGAAGTATGGAATTTTAGATTTAGAAAATTTCACAATAATTTCAATAAAATTTAAATAAATACTTTATTTTAAATTAAAACTAAAAAAAAAATATATTTCTTGTAAGAATTTAAAAACAAAAAATGTAAATAAGTAAAATTTTTCGTTGAAATTTACTCATACATTTTTTACTTTCGCGATTTTAATGAATTAATTTTATAGAAACCAAAACATTCTCGTCCTATATTTCTTGGAAGATTTATAAATGCTTTTAATTTTTACCGTGATTTAAAATTTTTATTTTTAACTTTATTAGCAAAATTTGTTTTTTTTATAGCTGGTGTCAACTCATTAATATATTTTTATTTTTTTTTCAAACTAAAAAAAAAACTTTTTCTGCATTCCAAAAAATATTCACATTTAAGTTTAAATTTATTAAAGGAAATAAATTGCATTTCCTCTCTAAGGTTTTGCGAAAGATAGCGACTTTTTATTGAAGTGATTATTAAAAATATTATTTAAAGTTAAGGCTTTAACATGAATTTTTAATATGAATAATTAGACTTACTTAAATCATGAAATAATTTGATTGCACTTGAGTTCACGTAAAAAAGAACACTCTGGCGTATGAGTGATATTTTTGTAGCGATTTAATTTCCAATAAGTGAAAGTATTAGATAATTGAAACAACCCTTTTATTTATTTTTATTACATCAATTGTTAGTTTTTTTTTTGTATCTGTGCGGCTATCTTTAAATTGACTCAAAGTCTAAACGACGAAAAAATTTGGTTCAAATTATTAAGGGTGTTTTTTTAGATAGACTAAGAGCCCACAGCAATTTTTGAGTGTGAATTATAACGAAAAATAATAATTAGCATAATTAAATAGGCCTTTAGTAGTTATTTACAAATGTGACCGTCTTGCGTGCTCTAGTGGGAGCAATAATGCATAAGAGTGCATCAGATATGCAGTTTTTTCCAAAGTCTAAAAAATTGTGCATACAAAATTTGCCATAACTTCAAAATGAAGAGCTAAGTGCCCTGATTGCAAATATCGAGGTCCAAGACGTTTTGAAAGTGGTCTTTCTTATCTTAACATGCAAGACGTTCACATTTGTAAATAACTACTAAAGGCCCATCTAATTATGCTAATTATTTTTGTTTTATCAATCACACCCAAAAATTGCTGTGGGCTTTTGGTCTAAGAGGGGGATAACTTCAAATTGGCAACACTGTTTTCTGTGAGAGCGGACTAAGTTTTGTGTGGCAATTCATCATGAATAGACTCCACCACCCGAGGAACTTTTAGTGATTTGAAATAAAAAAAAACTTCCTTCAGCTTTCTGGCTTAAGAATTCTCATAATCTTCTTGTTGGTGATTGCTGAAAAATTGCTATAATTTTTATTATTCCGGTAATTTATTCCTTTTAATCCTTTTAATGTTATAAATTATTTAAAATATCGTAGGAAAGTCCCGAATTCCAAAAAGTATGATATCAACATTTTCTAAAAAGATTTGTCTTAGATACGTTTGGAAAAAATATTAAAGTCGTCAAGTTGGACAAGTGACGAAGATTTACTAAAAGTTCCTGAATCAAAAATTAGTTAAGGAACTTCACTCGATAATGAATATAAAATGTGGAACAGGATCTGGGCAGTAGAAGGCACTGTTAAACAAAGAGATTCTTTCATAGGCGTCTTTAATTTTGATATTCAGAGTTTCAAATCCAATGTAAAACGGTATTAACTTTTTAATCCTTTCCCTTTTGCCTAACTCTCAAAACACCTTTAAGATTAAAAAAAAATAATAATGTATACAAAAACCCAAGATTAGCTTAGGTAAGGTGGGTGATGATGGATCCATTATGCTCCCTAAGGTGAAGGATTTAGTGGGGAGATTTAGTCCAAACGGAGCCTTTCTTTCACCTCTTCCTCCTGAAACCCTCTGTATAAGGCAGATGTGCTAGTGCCCATTCTACTGTTCCCATTGAGTTGTGCGTTCTAATTGAGTAAGCATTCCAACCAAGCGAGACAACTGACGTCTGCTAAGCTTCAGTAGATACTCTGTTTTTTTTTTTAAATATCTGACCAAAGATTCATTGAAACCCGACAGGTGTCAATTGTTGACCATCACGAAAATCAATAGTAATCCGAATGAGAGAAGAACTTCTTAAATTCACCTTTATAACCCAAAGGGAGGATGTTTTACTAATCTGCTATCAATGAAATACGGAAAGACGTGATCCACATCATGTGTTGTCGTTATGGATTTGATTTCACGATAATTAAAGGTAGATGTATTTAAGAGTTGATTCTCATCGGATAATTGAAGGTGTGAAAGGCAAACTTAACAATACTGAGAATTGGAGTATATTTTCTTCTTATTGCTACTCTGCTCTTCAGCAAAGAAAAAGAATACTAGATAAAAAGTATAAAATTCCTGTAAAGCCAATTTTAATCTAAATATTTGTAAAGTCATCTTTTGATTCTGTTTTGAAATATCCTCAATTACGAACAAAACCAAAAATTTTACCAACAGCTTTACCTGATAATAAAGGGTTTTCCAATAAGAGGTGTTATTTTGAATAGCCCGCTATTTCGGTAGCTGTCACTTTTGAAGCTGTCATTTTTTGACATTTGACAAGTAGAAACTACGCTATTAATAAAAATGGAACGATACACGCTTCAACAACGCATTGAAATTATTAAAATTGGGTCCTTGAAATGCATGAAAATGAACCGGAATTTCATCGAAAAATCATCTTGACTGATGAGGCCCATTTCCACCTCGGAGGCTACGTCAACAAGCAAAACTGTCGCATCTGGGGCCCGGAAAACCCAAGATTTATTGTTGAAAAGCCTCTCCATCCTCAACGCGTGACTGTTTGGTGCGGTTTATGGTCCCGCGGGGTCATTGGACCTTACTTTTTCGAAAATGAGGCTGGAGCAACAGTTACGGTCAATGGATTGCGCTATCGAGAGATGATTAATGATTTTTTATGGCCTGAATTGGATGGTATTGATCTGGATAACGTTTACTTTCAACAAGACGGCGCTACGTGCCACACAAGCAATGAAACCATCGATCCTTTACGGGAAAAGTTTCCGGACCGTGTTATCTCTCGAAGAGGTGATCACAATTGGCCACCGAGATCTTGTGATTTAACACCTTGCGACTTCTTCCTTTGGGGCCACGTGAAAGATAAGGTCTACGCCAACAGCTCAGCGTCGATTCAAGACCTCAAAGATGAAATTCGTGAGGCTATCGAGGACATAGGGCAGCCACTTTGTGATTTGGTTATGGAAAATTTCATGAAAAGGATATGGTCCTGTAAGCGTGGTCTTGGCGGCCATTTGGCTGATGTTGTGTTCCATTATTAACGGCATACCTTCCTCTTTATAATGAAATAAACATCCGATCATTTATCTCCAAAAATGGCATTTTTCTTTGAATATCAAAATAACACCTCTTATTGGAAAACCCTTTACATTGTCTTCCTTACTTAATTGAGATAAATGTGTTTCTTAGAATAACTCAAGAACAAAAAATTATCCCAGAAAACAACAAACTAAAGACGAATCTTTAACTTATTTCAAATGTTTTATATAAATTCCTGTCGTAATAGTTTTCATAAGTTTCAAAAGTTCAAGAACTATTTAAAACACAATTACTGACTTCCAACAAGGGATTTCAACAAAGCCAGTTTTTTTCCATTGAATATTGCTTTAAATTCTCAAATGGCATTAAATTTGTTTTGATAATTCAGTTTGCAATTCACTACCTCAGTCCAGATTACCAATTAAAAGCCCTTGTTTCCTTGTTAACCTTTCGAATTCCAAACTATTATAAGAACTATTGTGAAGAAAGATTTCATCAGAAAGCTGCATGTAAGTATCTCAACAGGACATTTAGCTGGGGGGAACTCAATGAAGCAGCAATTTGTACACATGAGAAAATAATGTCCTTGGGTTGTGATTTCAGGTCGTATTGTTCCCGAACATGAGTAGATTTTAATTTAGTTTGTCAATGATTGTCAAGTAATAGTCTTCCACAATCACAGGATGTTTCCTCATAATGATAATAAGGTAGCCACGGGATGTGACTAATGATTCAGATGACCTCGCTTGTTTTATTTTTCTGTTTTTATGCTTAAATTTATCATTGAAGTAGATATGTGTAGGTATTTATTACAAATAACGAGATACTCTGTTCAACTGACGAAATGCCCCCGCATTCATTATGGTTAAAATCTTTCTATATCTATATTTTTGTGGGGCTTTTTCTTATCCTCGATACAGATTGAAAAGGTCATCGTCTTAAGATGAAATTTATTTTTATAATTGGAGATTTTTATGTTGTCACAAACCATGAGTCCTTCCTTCACAGTTAGAAGTTAGAAGAAAAAAAAACAGTAGACGAAGAATGAAAATGTGTTGTAAACAAAATTAACATAAATTTATTTCAATTATCCTTGTCGTAAACGTGATCCTTAACAATTTACGTAAATATTTCAGTTTGTATCCATTGTTAACGCTCGTGTCCAGCCCACGAAAGAATTGACGAAGGACGAAAAGAGGACATTATTTTACAGAATAAACGTGTAAAAGGGAAAAGCTCCTTTAGCTAAGTTGACTTAATGTCGATTACATGGAATTTGTATTTGTTCATTTGAAATTGGAATTCCATTCTATATCGAATTGTTGCTGCTAGTATAAGTACAAATGAATACAATAGAAATAAATAATTGGCGAAGGATTTTGCCTCATGGAAAGGTGGGGAAAGGAATGTGATGAATTCATTTTTCGTTCAAAGTACGAGTAATACCATCTGAAATCAAACATTCGAATTCGAAATAATTTATTCTCGTCAAACAAAAATTCAAAAAATTCTATGTTTTGAAATAAAATTGAGCTAAATCAATTATTTTCAAAAAACAACATCCCTTCAATAGATGGAGATAAATGAAGTCACGTGAAGAGTTCTATTACATTACATATCGTTCTTTTAGGTCTTATTTGGGTACGGAAGAGTCTTCTTTGTGAAAGCAGTCACGTTTTTATGCAGATGAGATTTCAGTAGAAATACGTAAAAACAAAAATACAAAACCTAAGTTTATAAACATGGCAATTAGAATACATACTTGACTTAAATAGGTTTAGGATAAGAATTCTATAGACAAAAGACAATCAGCCTTATTTTGACATTCGATTTCACTAGAAAGTAGGTACGAGTATGTCGAATTCGAGTAATTTGTATTTTGAGATTCGTACGGTTATAAAGTTCACTTTATCAATGGAAAGTTCATTTATCTTTCGAAAAATAAGCAATTTTTCACTTTCGAATCGGTCGAAAGAAATTTCATTTCATTCTCGTTCAATTTTTTCTGTCGAATAGATTCCTAAAACATCCATTATCCATTACCTTCTCCTATCCTTCTCCTATACAACTGCTCCTCACCGTCTTCTCTTTTCCTAAATAAAACAAATGCCATTTTGACTTTTAACGTCTCGCTTGAATTTATCAATATTTTTATAAAACAATTTACAAATGGTAATTCAAAATTCAATTGTGACCAGATATGTGTAAATTAAATAGGCTTTGAAGTTGCCTTCTTTTTACTTGCGATATAAGGTACTATAGGGCAAGTTCTGCATTTGGAAAAAAAATCGAACTCGAGATTTTGATCAAAGTTGACATTACGATGATAGCGAAGACGAAAAAAGTGGGTCCGGCAATTCCGTCTGTCTGTCTGTATGTCTGTATGTCTGTACCTCGAACTACAGCCTAAACTAATGGAGGTATTTTCTTCAAACTCGGTAGTTAAGGGTCTTCGGTGATTCCCTAGAGGAAAAATTGAAATTTTTTTTTTAGCTCCAAAACTAAGGGTACCCCCCATACACCCGTAATGCAAAATCTTATTTATCTCGAAAACGGCTCTAACGATTTTGATAAAAAAAATTAGGTGTGATATTATAGACATGGACTACATTTTGGTCAAAAAAAAATTTGGGGGGAAATGTTATTAGGGGTACTTGTCATAGAACAGTTTTTTTGATTTTCGATTTTCTCACCAACGGCTCTAACGATTTTTACCGAAATTTTTACGTAGGAGCTCCTTTGCATTTTAAAATATACATATAAACTAAAATTTTTTTCGAAAAAATAGTTTTTGGATTTTTAAAAAAATAATACAATTTTTTTTTTTGAAAACTTAAAATGTATTTTATTAAATACTAACAATTTGCGTAACAATGTTTTTTATAAAAATTTTAAGGAAAATTTAGTACACAAAAAACATGTTTCAGTGTGTCTCTATGTCTGTACCTCTCACTACAGCCTAAGCCACTGGACCTATTTCTTTCAATCTCGGTAGTTTAGGGTCTTTGGTGATTCCCTAGAGGAGAAATTGAAATTTTTTTTTTAGCTCCAAAACTAAGGGTACCCCCCATACACCCGTAATGCAAAATCTTATTTATCTCGAAAACGGCTCTAACGATTTTGATAAAAAAAATTAGGTGTGATATTATGGACATAGGCTACATTTTGGTCAAACAAAATTTTAGGGCAAAATGTTATCAGAGGTACCTGCCACAGACCCGTTTTTTTTTATTTTCGACTTTCTCATTAACGGTTCTAAGGATCTTAGCCCAAAATTTTCAGCAGGGGTCCCCTTAAGTTTAAAATAATATTGTATATAAAAATATTCGAAAAAATATTTGTTGTGTTTTTTGAAAAAAATTTTTTTTTTTAAATCAATGTCTTCAAACCCTATGAACGATTATTTTTTGAAATTATTTCCTAAAATCAATATTATTTAATACTTAAAATTCGCATCCCACATTTTTTTCTTGAAAAATTTTAGAGAGATTTCTTATATAAAAAATGTATTTAATAATAAAACGTTTTTTAAAGTTTATTTGTATAAATTCATGCTTTTCCGGAAACCAGACGGCAATTTTAAACATTTAAACATTATTATCTAATTAAATCCATGTTTTATATTTATAAAATGTATCTTAAATTCCAAAGTACTTTTACATAAGAGCAAGTTCGTGCGATCCAGTCGTGCATTTTACTTGTTTATCAATTTGGAAAACAATTTAGTTTACATGAAAATTAAAACATAAATCAAGTATTTTATTATTACTTCTTTTTGATATCAATAAACTTACCATACTGTTTTATAAATGCTCCCAAATTTTAAAATGTCAGTTCAATAATGTTTTTTAAATTTAAACTTTACTGGGCCGTTAGCATTACTTTATTTTTCTTGTTTGCACCCAAAAAAAATTGACATCTGATATTGAATTTGAAAAAATAGGGATATACAGTCAAACTTCCATATAGCGAATCTTCAAGAAAACAAAAAAATGTTTCGTTATAAATTCTTTGTTTGGAAAATGTAATTTTTTTTAACACTGCTATTTAAAAAAAAAATGGCACAAAAAAAATTTTAACATTGCTTTATCCACATTGCGTTTTTCTTGCTTATTTTAGTTTTTTATGAACTTGCTTGGGCAAACCTTAAAATTTTTACTCCTTTTTTTAAAATTGCCGACAATGTACTTAAGGACACTCCAAATTGTTCTGAAACTTTTTTTCTTTTTTCCCCTTTTAACTTTTTCGATTATCGACAATTTGTTAGAAAGACCCGCCTTTTTGTGTAGCGGTATAATAATCGATTTTTTTAAAATAAGATGAAATGCGCTAAAGGAGATAAATTTGATTGAGTAGGGACAGAACTTCTTCTTAGAAGCAATTTGGAACGTTTTTGTAAAATCCATTACTGGCTCTACCTTCTACCGGGGCTTTTTTTTATTCTTTTCCCTTCGAAGCACTTGCAAGAGCTTTTTTATCTGGCATGGCCCAAGAGATATGAAGATCAACTTCAGATTGTGAAGAAAGTGACCAGAAATAAACCATAAATGATCTAAATTTTTTCATAAAGTTGGCTACTTTCCACCAATTTGTAATTGCATTAAGTTTTTTACTTTCAAATTTATCAAAATCGGCGGCCCACTTTGTTTTATTTGAACCAATCAAATAGCGAGGTATGAAGTGGAAATTTGCACCACCAAACTTGACAGGAGCACATTGTTGTCTCCGTGAAATACCGGGTCTTCAATGCCACTGTAAGCACATGTTTGTATTATGGTGCGCCAGGCTTTTGTCTACATTCAACTCGAAGAAAATAAAACAATATTTTTTCAAAAGATTATTTCGGTTACCCAATGCAACACCAACTTATGCTATTAACATAGAATTCAGTATTCTACCTATTTTCATTAAAAATCCTTAATCTTGAGAAGAGAAAACGGTCTTTACAAGGCTACTTCAAACTTCTTGGTTATATCATCCAGTTACGATGAATATAGATGAAGAAATATATTTTCAACACCTAAACAGTGCAGCTTTTCCAACGAACAGAAATATTTATAAAGTATTGATCTTTCCGTAGAAGCCATAAGTACATTTTTTAGAGCAAGGGTAGAGTTATTCATCTTAAATTATGTTCTCACAAAATTAGAACCTCTGTAATAAAAGAGAACTTGAAGTAAAGTTTAGCTACACATTAATTTGAAAGGAATTTTTTGAGGGACTTTCTGTTGGCTTTTATGGATCCTATTTCTTTTTATCCTTGGTAAATTAATAATTCTAGAAATAAGTTTTCTCCTTTTTGACAATGATGAATCCTGAAATCTTTTTCTTTCACTTTCTGTAGTAATATAAAATAGCCAATTAAAATAAGAAGTTAGGTATATTTTCACTTGAAAATATATGTACAGGGTGCGTTATATGTCCCAGGTCAATGTTTTTTTCATAACTTTCAAATTATGTGTGAAAAATGATGTCGTTCAAGTAGGCTAGGCGCCTCTGGCCGTGGGGCAAAGATGAGCTCTTTTAGGCACATTTTGCATAACAATTTTTCAAACTTCCGTTGCAATTTTAGCAATTTCGTTTTGTTGTCCTTCAGAATCCAGGTTGTGGTTGGTTTGTTGATGTTTGCCCTTTTCCTCGAGTACCCACATAAGATGACATCGATAGGCGTCAAATATGTGGGTCGTGGGGGCTTATTACATGATAAAACCGCAAAAATTCACGTTATTTTCTCCGCGCATTTAATTGTAAAATTGAACAATTATTATTTAAATAAAATGTTTTAGCAATTTCAACACATTGTTGCTGTGTTAATGCCCTACATAAATTATTATGAACCACTTTCTATGATTTCCAAATGTCAATAAATTTAATTCACACAAAAATGGCAATCAAATAATAGGTGCGTTTTATTATTCACAAATCTATCTGGATCCGGATCTGGATCATCCCTTGAAAATAAAACGATACGGATCTTAGTGACAGCAGTGTTATAAGCCCGTCTCTTTTTATCCTTAGGTTTGTAAATTTTAAATTATTTCTTGTCTCTTTTCTTTACACAATAGCTTACACTACCTTATCAAAAAAGCCATCTACTCGCCAGTTTAATAACTAATTTTTGGATCTTTAAAATAGATTCCGATAGAAAACAGGATCCCAAATTGTTTTTGTAATACTTACATGTTAAAACTTAATCCAGATCCGGATCCAGATAGAATTGTTAATAATAAAACGCACCTAATATCGATATCTACCTTTAACACTAAACGCACCCTATAGGTACCTTTCCTTTTACCGTTCAATTGAAATATCCTCAAAAGACCTCAACAATTCCTCCTTAATTTTTACGAGAAGAACGTGAATATTTTGTACTAACATTTCGATTTAAATGGAACTGGCATTTGGCAAACTCACACAAAAACTAAGTTCACGAAAACTTCCTGAAGTTATTCTTGGAAAAACATCTATCGCAATTACACAAACATTCAGACAAAATACTCGTAGTTCTCGGATTGAAAACGTTGTGTCTCAAACACAAGTCTGTTGTTGTTAAAACACGTCAAGGGCGAGTGATTGAAATGTGGAAAGTTTAGGTCGTTATTGTGACTCTGTGGATGAACAACGTTCTCAACTTACACCATAACTGACACATTGGGATTCCCTTGATAAAGAAATTCTTAGAATTTTAGATTTACAAAATAGATGATGATGGAAACTTTTCTTTTGAAAGATTTAAAATGATGCAAAGAGTGTTTTTTGGTGAAAAGTTTTTGGGATTTGGTTTAAACTTTAAATTTTCCTCAAAACCATTTAACTTAAAAGCAAGCTATAGAAATTCAAATTTATTTGATGGCAAATTAAATCTGTAAGCTACTTTTTTCACATTTTCATAATTAATAAAGCTATTGGATTTATATGTAAAAGGAAGCAAGTCATTTTATACTGATGGAGGTTCGAAGCCTGAAGAACTCGCGAGCCAACCATGAATTAAAGATACTTCTAAGGAAAATCAACTTATAAAATATAATAAAACGGCGAACATGTTTTTTGTGGTACACTTTTCGCGGCCCACAAAAACCGAAGGGGCATAAATTACATATTAAACAAAATAATTTTTTGCATAGATGTGCAGAATGCCAAAATTATTTAAATATACTACACAGAAATTGTTTAAATAAAAATTGCAAAAAAATTCCCTGAAAACATAAACAAAAACAATTAGAAATGTCAAATCGACTGACACATAATTAGAAATGTCAAATCCAGAATATGAAAAATGAAAGTATTCAGCGAAAACCCAAAGCCAGAACCCGAAACATTAAGGTGGGTTCACAGTGGTGTTCACATTACACAAATTCGCCAACACGACAGAAGTTGATGAACATGTTGTTGTTGAATGTGAACCTCCCTAAATGAAGAAATATTATAAATATAAATATTAGGCATGTGTTTGTTTAGTATTTGAGCTCTTATAATAAAATTTTGAAACATTAAGCGTTAACTACAATCGGCGATTGAGTCGGTCTTTGTGACCGGTTCACCAAAAAGATTGATTGATTGCAATCAAAGTAGACCAAATCAATCAATCCTAATGTCAACCTCTTGCCACTGAAACCGATGAACGAAACGAACGAAAAAAAGTTATGTTTCGTTCATTCAACTTGTTCTCACTCATTTTACAATACCAAATAGGAATGGACATGAAACCGAATGTATATTCCTTATTTTATATAAAATGGAAGATGGAGTGAATGAAGCAACGAAGTAGAAAAAAGCCAAACTTTCTTTCATTTTCACATTGTTTCGGTCTCGGTCTGAACGAAACGATTGGAAATAAAATATTTTAGTTGAATGAATGATTGAAAACATTTCGTGTCATCATTTCACATCTCGTTCGGAACGAAACGGATGGATAAAAAATGATTGAATGAGCGATTGATTGAAAAGACCGAATCCTTGAATCAATCAATCAATGATTGATTCGATCTTTCAAAATGAACGTTTGGCACAGCTCTAATTTGTCTGCATTTGAATTTTAAATATTTGCGAAAAAAGAGAATACAAAATATTCGAAATGACTTTCGATACAAATTTAAATTTCCATGGCTGAATGCGTTCCATGGGCTCAAACCTACCTCATTTTCGAAACACTTCCATTTATGTCATTTTTTTGTTGACAATAAACAGCTGGCCGATCGATGTGCAAACAAAAAAAGTTTTACAAAAGTAAATTGAACTTATGTTTTTGAAGTTAGCTATATTTCTTCAGGCGCGTTATGAAAAAATGATGAGAGTGAAATTTAAAAAAAAAATCACATGTAGATATGTAACACAAAATTCACAGGTTGACGTCACTCCGGCGACGTGGGTTCGATTCCAATATTATGGCCATAACAACAGCTGAAGGACAATGACATGAAAGAATCGAAACAAAAATTGTTAATGTGTCAAAAATGTGTATAGGTTTGAAAGTTTGTTTACCATTAACTGTTTTCCTTTGGACTCCAGGATTGAGTGCTTAGTAGGTACTTCTAATAGCATTCAACAATTTTAAAAAATCATGAATTCTCTGTCTTTTATTGAATGATAATGAATTAAATAAATAAATTGGCACTCAAATTTCGAGAGCTGGGTCGGCTAGTTAGTTTTAATTTACTACAAAAATAAGTAACGACTGCCTATAAAATTGCACCTATAATCTTCGCACACCTAAAGAGTTACGTGCTACGTATCATTTTATATTAAAAAACGGAAGATATCGAAAGTATCTAACTGAAAGTACTCACCAATTAACACAAAAAATTTCAATAAAAACTCAGTCATCAAAACCAATTTTCTGAGAATTTAGCCAATAAATTTCGTACCAATTTAATTTTGTATAAATCCATCTCAAGATCTTTTAAGCACAAAAAACCCAAAGGCCGTAATTTCATACTACTTGTTAACATTACTCGACTTCTCGATGATGGATTTACAATGAAAAACAAAAACGCCTTCAACCATGATTCGAATTTCAGGCCTTTTTGATCCTTTTTCTTATAAATGGGATACTGTTTAATCTCTAGCTTGCTTGCCTTACCTTCCATCTACAATATGCTTTTCTGAATTATTTACATAGATACGAGTACATTCCTGGGCATTATATGTTTGCTATTTGTGGTGTATGTGTATACATAAGACACATATATGCGTATGTACGAAAAACGTAAATTTACACTCGATTTACGTCCAATTATCGTCGGACATAATCCCTGGTATAATCTCTGGGGCCTTTATTGGAAAATACTAACTTAATCGCTGGAGGTGATTAAATACGATGTGAATTTATTATTAACGACTTTCGTATCCTTGAAACCTATTCTTATATAGAGCGAGTGCAGACGGTGCTTAAAAGGAATTTATCGTAAATAAATTTACTTTTTTATGGTATTTTTATTTAGACACAGAGTCAACAAGTTAAATGTCAAAAGGAGTTCTTTCAAGGAGAATGGTAGACCGAGGAAAAAAATAAGTCCCATCATCTTATAGAGGACAACAAGGAAACCATTGTTGGTAGGTATATTGGACTGCCACTTTGTAATTTCTTGAGGGAAAACAAAAAAACAAAATATGAAATAAGAAATATGGGAAAAAACAAATACGAGTATGTATTGCCAAAAGGCAATAAAATATAACATTTGCAATGTTTGCGGTTGATAAGCCATCAGGGAAAATCTTGACTGCAGGGTGAGTTTTGACCTACGAAAATACAAGTGGGTATACCATTGGAAAGAGTTCTATATAATATATATGTAGGTATAAAAGTTGATTCTAGCTTTTTTTCATATAAAGAATCAAATGCAGATCCAACTGATACTTTCTAAGTTTTATATCGATGGCTTAGTGCGCAAACATATTAGGAACTCAGATCGTTATTTTACAATAAAGAGTTTTAATGATTTTCTTTAATGTTCTAGTCCATATCATTTACAAATTTAATTTGACTTAAGCGCAAATAAGTTGAAACTAACGGGTGATTTTGTTGCTATTTTCTTTTTGGCAATACTGGTTTTGACAGCTCACGTACGTTTCGTGTTTTGTGTCACTATCAAACATCTTCAGTTTGGTCTATAATTTAACCATGAATTGCAAATTATTGAATTTTATTATCAAAATGCGTGCTCTGTTTAGAAAGTTCATCGTGCGCTTCTTTCATTTTGTGGTTAGTTTAATCGACCCACTGAGGCAGCTATTCGGGCTATTGTGACTAAATTTCGCACCAAATTTATATTGTTGGATATTAAACCACCAACACGCTTACGTAGAGTGCAAACTGGGGAAAATATCGAAGCTGTATCGGCAAGTGTTGACCGTGAATTATTGATTCGGTGCCGTTCGCAGCAATTGGTCCTCTGTTAATTCACTACGTGGCACAAATTTGCGGAAGGATTAAGGTGTGAAGCCTTCCAAAATACAGCTGGTGCAAGAATTGAAGCCGAACGACCTACCACAACGCCGATTTTTTGTTGAATGGGCTCTTGAAAAGTTGGCCAAAGATCCACTTTTTTATCGAAAAATTGTGTTCAGCGATGAAGCTTATATCTGGTTGAATGGATACGTGAACAAGCAGAACTGCCATATTTAGAGTGAAGAGCAGCCAGAAGCATTGCAAGAGCTACCAATGCATCCAGAAAAAGTCACTGTTTGGTGCGGATTATGGGCTCGTGGAATCATTGGTCGGTATTTCTTCAAAGATGATGTGAATCGCAACGTTACTGTGAATGAATCGTCTTTAGGTTTTACGTGAGTACCAGCCGATTGCCGGATCTACCCCACGGGAGGCTCCATTGGAGTCAGATTGGGTCCTGACCATTAACCCCGACATAGCAAGCTATCTCGGTCGCAAAGTTGTGATATGTTGCAGCATATGCACACCTCTTGCTTTGGAGGCGAGGTCTATCTAACACCTCTTGAATTCAAGAAAAGAATCTTGAAAACCATGTGTCTCCGCTTTCGGAATAAACCAAGCCACTATGATACTCCCACTAGGGGGCCTACCTCATAGATAGCGTTTGAGCAGAAGTCAAAACTCAACCCCCAACTCAAATGGGCACTATCTCCCATGGTACCGGAATATAGCTTCCGGTGGAGCTTCGCAACCGAGGTCACTTCCAGATGAGTTTCTGCAAAACCCTGGGCCTGTCAACCCTTAGGATACACACACCAAGAAGTCGGCCGGGGTAGTAACCAACAACTTAGTGTGCTTCCTTTTGGTCTTCATTCGCCATGCGACGAACTAGGAAAGACGCTCCTAGTCTTTTGCTCACCTTACGACAAACTAGGAAAGACACTCCTTGTCTTTGTTCTAAAGAACTGGGACGACACGGTCCCACTATTATTTGCTACTGCAAATAAGATTTCCAGTTACGCAAGTAACCGGAGACTTACCCTTTTATACTCCTTATTTCAACCTTTAAAAACCCTAAAACCTCCAGCCACGCAAGTAGCCAGAGGTTTCGCCGGTTTACTCCCTTTTCATCCTTTAAAAACCTCCAGCCACAAGTAGCCGGAGATTTCACCATTTTACTCCCTTTACCATCCTTTGGGTTTTCTTAGTTGTCTAAATCTCCCAGCTGGTCGAGCAGCCGGAGAATAGACATAAGGCTCCCCACCACGACAAGGTGAAATCCGTCGGGGAGGACGTTACTGTGAATGGTGAGCTCTACCGTGCGATGATATCAAACTTTTTTTGCGCAAAATAGAAGAGCTTGACTTGCATGATATGTGGTTTCAACAAGACGCTGCCACATACCGAAAAGCACGCGTAACAGTGGATGAATTGAGAGGCCAGTTCAGTGAACAGTTTATTTCACGTTTGGGGCTGGTCAATTGGCCGCCTAGATCGTGCGATTTAACGCCTTTTGTAGGGCTATGTTAAGGCTCATGTCTATAGCGACAAACCCGCTTCGATTGACGCACTGGAACCCAACATTGAAGCGATGAGATACCGGCCGAAATGTTAGAAAGAGTATGCCAACATTGGACTAAGCGGATGAAGCATTTGAGGCGTAGCCGCGGCCAATATTCGCATGCAATAATCTTCAAAAATTAAATTATATCAACCGTACTATCGATTAAAATAAAGACTTCATGCAATTTTCTGAATTGTATGTGTTTTTTTTAAATTTCCGATAGCTCTTAAAAAATCACTTATTAAGATTTTTTCTTTGCAATATGATAATGAATTTTTCAATACAATCTTGTATATAAAGTGGAAATACGTGGTCAATAGTAGAGAGCCCATGGCGAAATCCTGCTTAGAAAATGCTCAAACGATTGCCGTTTTCAATTCATTTCGTAAGGCTCTCATAGAGAATGGAACCAAAAATTGTTATAATTGAGTTGAGAATAGATATACCTCGGTAGTTTTCGGGAAGACTTTCATAACCTTTCTTGAAAATAGCGAAAATGATTGCTCTATTGAAGCTACTAGGGACATTAATTTCATTATAAATCCGATTGAAAAATTCGTCTATAAAGTTTTCGAACTGCACTTTTATATAACACCACAGGAATTTCGTCTATTCCCGGTCTATTCATATTTAAAAGTAGTGTGTTCCAATTCATTCAAAGAAACTGTAGGATCATAATAGGGTCACACGTAGCTTAAAGAAAATGCTCATCCGTGGACAATATTACTGTTCTGTTAAAATGATGTTCTAATATGTCCACGTACAACGAATTAGTATTATTACCAGCTCGAAAATAACCTCCAAGCTTCCGCACGTTATAGTTAATAGTTTTAAATAAACAAACGATCTTTTTTGCAACTCGTTATCAAACAACGAGTATTTTTTGATAACAGCAAAAGGTGCTTACTTCTGTTATACTTACAAAAATTTCATCTACAAGACTTACTTGGTTGAGAAGGAAGGATATTAAAATTGTGATTCAAAAAGAATTGATAATTTATTGACTTTTTTCTCCATCTACTTGAGCCTTATGAAATTATTCGAGAGCTTCGACGGTATATGATTTGAAAGGCTTGCATATATTAAAATTGGCAGGTGCGAAGAAATATTTTCTGCAAGGACTTCGAAATGAAGAGCCGATATCAATCAATCACCCGAAACCGCACATAAATCAATCACTGGATTTTCTTGGCCACTAATGAAAGTGAGCTCACCACTAACATCGCTTTAAGAGACCCCATTAAGTCCGAACAAACCAAGTTTTTAAGAAGTTCTGACAGTTATTTCCTACCGGTACCACTCAAAATATACTGTCTTTAGAATTCTATTAGAATAATTGTTCAAATTAGTAGAAATTTCTTTAACAATCATGTTTTCAATTCTACAAAGTTACCTACACTACTTAATATTATTCCTCATAAAAAACCACAGCTAGCTCATCCAAAGATGTTAAAATGTGTGCATGCCCACTGTTATTTAAAACATTTAAAAAATTGTTAAAATTATGTTCATTATGTTCCTCAACAAATGCTTCTAAAAGTAAAATAACATCGTCATTCAAAATATAGCCGGTTGAAAAAAATTAAATTTATTTACTTAATTTTTCCGTTGTCTTTAAATTTCAATTTGTCCGGGCAAAGGTCATTATCATTACATTAGCCGTGTTTTATTGGTTAGTGAATATGGTACACTACATCGCAAAATTTAACATGGAAAACAACAACAAACGATTAGTGAATAAAAATAAGCTAGTAATTGAAATGGATAATTTAGTGAAGATAGAGTTTCGGATGTTGAAATGTAGGAGGTGTTTGGGTGGTGTCCGAAAAAATATATGTGGCATACTTGAGGGTGTGTTCGTTGGTATTTATTTTGTTATACTTTGCCTTTACTAATCCAAAGTGTGATCGCTCCGAAATTAACAGAACAAATATTTTTTTCAAATGCAAAACTTTAATTCATACAATAATTCTGGCTTTACACTACTGTCATTAATTTTGTCATAAAATATTAAATCAATTTACGCGAAGGCAATTGGTTTCGATTGATATATTTTATCAGTTCACTGGCATTTGTTCAAAAATGTCGTGTTATTGCGGCATTATGTTGAATTTATATAACAACCGAAAAAATTGCACATTTTAGTTGAATTAATACGATGTTAAGATTGGCTAAAATGAGTTCGCTATTTTCTGTAACATATAATTATATGCACCTGCGCGGACATTCAACCAAATAGTTCATCTGTTTTCTATAAGTATCCAAACAGTTGTGCAACTAAAAATTGAATGTGCGCTCCTAGCCTTAGGATGATATTAGTTAAAAAATGTTTAAAGTTAGAAAACTACTTTAAAGTTAGCAAATATATAAGAAATATAATACTACTACCTTAATAAGAGGCTGTTTAAAATTTTGCGTCAATGTTACTATGTTTTTTCTCCAATACTCAGTTTATACGTACATGCGAAAACATTTTGAGTAGATTGTAGAAAAAAGATATATTTTCGCACTTTTGTAAGTTTTAAATCAAATTTAACAGTGAGAAAAATTCTAAATCAACTCGATCTGCATTTTCATGAATATTTCAACTCAATCTGCATTTTCATGAATATTTCAACTCCAGCTTAAAACGAGATACAGATCTTTCGAACACATCCGTGTAAGTTAATTCAACAAGTAGGAAGGAAGAGTGAGTTAAAGAGTGAATAAAGCGTTTTTTTGGTGCTTGTATTACTGCGCTAGATATAGATTACCAATAAAACGCGAATATTATTAGCAACCTTACATTCTCTTAAACGCGAGTTTTTCCTTTGAAATAGCACCCTCTTGTGTTTCAAGTTACAAAAACTTCCCTTTTACTTTGAAGGATAATTTCATCCCGCTCAAAAAAAAAAAAAATAAATAAAAATCGATAGTTCTTGACACTCCTAACAGACACTTATAAACAAACAGGTGGTTGCGGAAGTGGAAAGTGGACAGAGAATTTGTGTAGTTCAAAGTCATGTTGACAATCTGTAATAATCCAATTTTCTTCCATCCGAATTGTGTAGTTTGTTCCGGTATAGTGCTTTCACGCTATAATTGCTCATAGCCCAATCAAATTCAAGGCATCCTTTATTATTTCAGCTACGCTTTACGCTCTTGTGCATTATGGTTGATTTGAAGTATCGATTGCCTTAGCAGCGGTATTAAATGGCCGTCTGTTTGTCTGTCTGAGGAAAAGCTTTATTGAGTGTGATCAGAGATACTCTTAGAAGGCTCTAATCAACGATATCCTACCCTAAGGGGAGACTGAAAGGAAGGTCACTTACGATAGAAGTGGAGAAATTGATTTTCTTCTATATCGTGTTTTTTTTTTTTTTTTTTTTGAGAAACGTGTTCGGTTTCACATTATTAAGGGATTTGAAATTCCCTGAGGGGATACAATTTGTCTTTCGCTCTTTTTTATACTTTTATCTATCATTTGAGCTGCTAAGCTTGTTGTAGGGAAGTTAAGTTAAAATTTCGTAAAACATTGTCCTAATGACAGTTTGGGGCTTTTTGTGAACATACATTCTTATCCGCATACCTATGTACGTTCACATATTTATATATTGTCTGGAGGTGGAATACTTTTTTGTTTTATAAATAGATAAATTCAGAAACATTCCAATACCCATGTTTTCCTGTTGACATATGTACATATGTGAATTGATTTGATTGTCCTTCGGCTTATTGGGTTTCAAATTACGAATGAACATGTGCTACCATTGACAGAGAGGCATACTGAATTGATTGATGTGTACTTTTTAAGCGCATATATGATATTATTGGTATAAAATTAGATTTTTAAATTAATTTTTTTATGAAAAAAAGTTTGTTTTTCATTCTCACAGGCGAAAGGTCAAATATTAAAAAATGATATTTTTGGATTTATTTGGATTCATCAAAGTGTTACAAATTAAAGCTACATATATGATATGAAACATGTGCCCATGTCCCATCCACAGTTTCAAACGAGTTATGGGATCAAAACTATGACCTTCAGCGCCAGCGCTTATTGAGATACAGGGCTATTGGTCGCCATTTCTGCCTATAAATTTTATGGAACCTAATGCGGTGAATTGCTTCAAACACAAAACTTTAGAAAATTTAATTTTAATTATTAATTATATGTTATATTCGTTTTTATTCAGCCTCAGGCATAATTAGAATGAAAAACCATAGAAGGGAAAACCTAGGTACATTTGAAAACGGGGCACATTTAGCTTTTGCAAGATTAGGTCATACATCAAAAATTTGGAATGCAGAAAGAAGTTCAATTTTATTTTAATGATCGTCATGAAATTTTTCTTCTTATTTAAGCCTTCTTGAAGTGATACTTGTATTTATATTTTTGAAATCACTAGTATCATTTTTGAAACCGTTAAGTATTTGTTATAAAAATTTACTTTTACAATTTTTTGTAAATTATTATACGAATTTTTTAGTACATATGTTCAAATTAACATAATAAACAAAAAAGTGATTTTTTTTTCAAAATCAAACAATAGACAAAAACATAAATTAGTTTTTAGTAACTTTTGGTGTGCATTCTTACTTTTACCAAGAAAGTACATTATTTGATAAAATGTGCCACTTACTGCTTCTGACTGCCTTATATGGTTAATAAATTTAAAATGAAAGTTATTACGGAAAACTGTTCATAAGCATAACATTAATATTTTAGACTCTTTTAGTAGTGAGAGATTTAAACAGAATGCCATGTGACTTTTTAAGCAAATATGAATTTATGGAAAAATTATAAATCGTTGTAGCGATTTCTTAAAAAATAAACTTTTGTATACAAAATCTTAGAAACATTTTTAAGAAAAAGTCTTGTACGCCAACTTAAAGTTTTTAATATTGTACGAATAAAAATTAGGTTTCCAAAAAAATATCGACCCGTTTCTTAAAAAAAAATATTTTTCCTTTCAAAAATTCAAAAAAACTATTTTTTTTTTGAAGTTTTCAAATGCAGTGTTTTTAAACTTTTTAGAAGCTTCTCTATAAATATTTTCATTAAAATCCTTTGTGCCGATAATGAGAAATTCAAAATTTGAAAAAAATAGTTCTATGGTCTATTATTAAATTATAGATCGTACAAATTAATCGAAAGAAAAAAATTTTATCAAAGTTATAGATGCCGTTTACGAGAAAAGTACGATTTTCGAAAATAATTTTTTAACATTTATATGGTGTGTACCACTACCGTTATGTTTAGGTAAAATAAAATTTTTTTCTCAAATCTTGTGTAGATTGTAATAAGAAACTTTTATTTGTCAATTTTAAAAAAAAATTGAGAATGGGGTTTTCGAAATATTGAATTTTGAAAAAAAAATTGATTTTTTTTTAATGAAAAAAAAATTGTTTTGAAAATTTGAATAAACAATAATGTTCAAATCTTTGGGGAGCTTTAGCATAAAAAAATGTTCAAAATTGGTTGTACCTTTTTTGAGAAAATCACAAACAAAATGGTTCCAAGGGGGGTACCATTAATTAATAACCATTTTTCGGATTTTTTTTTAACGATTACTTAGCTTTTACTTAATGAAATTTTGTGATTTTTTTCTTTAAATTTGTGCAACAGTTTTTGAGAAAAAAAATATTTATAAAATTTCGAAAAAAAATAGTGTGGCAGGTACCGTTATTTTGGGTCTTAAAAAAAAGAAAAAAACGTTTGGAGGGAAAAATTTAAAAACGATAAGCCTGGTAGAGTTTAACGAAAATCGGCCAAGCCGTTTAGGCTGTAGTCAAACAGATAGACAGACAGACAGAATTGCGAGACCCGCTTTTTAAAACCTGCATAATACATGTATTTGTATATGCATTTTTGTATGTGTATAATTGTATATATGAGGAAATCCAGCGTACCTTAAGATTTTCGTTTAAAAAAAAAATTCAAATCATTAGCACACCAAAACAGTTTATATTTTTATAATCAAAGTAACGTCAGAAATGTAAATCAAGTCGCGTTACTAAAATTCATCAATGCATAAAAAATTAATTGATAAAAATATGTCGAGTCTACACAGGTGCACACAAAAATATAAATGTAGTTAATTTCAAAAACCGAACCTACATATCCTTACGTATTTTAACGCGCTGAATTTAAATTTCAAGTTAGAATTGGTCCACCACCCTCCAGTTTTTTTCAAATCGTAAAAAACTTACGATAAGTTCATCGACCATTTTTTTTTTCGGAACTGTTAACTATTTTCTATGTTTAAGTTATTTTTTTTTTTAAGTATCACTTACCTTTTGCTATATGCCCTTATTTCATAACTTATACATCAATTTAGTGTTTAAAATTATAAAATAATAAAATAAAAGTCCGAGAAACGTACATGAAATAAGTTAAAAATTTTTATCAATTTTCGTTTAAAATAAAAATTCATTTTAAATAATCTATTTAGTGGAATAACAAATGATACTTAATACAGTTACTTTGTTAGCACTCACTCTCTGGATAACTTCAGGTTTCTAGTGTGCTCTTTAATTTTCTACATCTCTATGTAACTTGAACTTTTTTTTAATTCCTCGATAAGTTTGTAAATTTTTGAGGCACATTAACTTTTTTGGGCTGAATTTCTTCGTTTTTTTTTATATAGAATATGCACAAAAAATTTTATTACGATATATAAATGCATCAAAAAGTTATGGAAAGAAAAGTGTAACGATCTAATTTTCAAAAAGAGCGAGGCACGTGTTTTTCTTAGTTCACCATTTCAATATTATTAGCGGCACACCCATAGATTATACTTAGTGAAGTAACTACAATAATTATTTAAATTTTCAGGTGGATCAAACATTGCATCAAAAAGTTACAAAGTTTTGAAATAAAAAAACATTGAAAGGGACAAATTAAATTATTAAATTTCGTTGTTTTCACGTAATAAAATAGCTGTATATATTCAAAATTAAAACATTTTGTGTTGAAATATAAATATAGATCATCTTTCTATTTAAGTCCTATTTAAAAAATTATACCAATAACAACTATTTTAATGAACTATATTTTTACTAGTGATATAAAATCCTAAAGTACGCTGGATTTCCTCATATAGTTCGATCCTAATCTCTCATGTAGGGGCGTGAAATTTCATCGAAGGATGGCTGCAGTTAAAGAATTAAAAAGACTTACAATTTGTGTATCTTGCAGTTTTCTTCTTTTATAAAAAAAAGAAAAAGAGATAGTTTAAAGAAAAAGAAAAATGGCGTTTCCGTAGATGTCATTCCCGACGTTCAAAATGTCTTCTGTTTTTGTTGGCCTGTAATGACTATTAATTGTCAAAATTTTGGTCCTGCACATAGTGACAGTTTAATTTTACAATCAGTCTGGTATTTTCTAAATATCATATATTTAATTGTCCATGCCAATTGAAACCCAATATTGTATATCTACATATTGTATAAGAGGGCCATCTAGTGGCACTTCACACTGACAGCTGTTTTCCGCTCGAAATCTTGACAGAAAGTCAGTATATTACCTCCGCGGAATGAAATGTGAGTTGCTTTACGCTTGAACAACGTTGGGAAATATTGAAAACTCATTTCCAAAGTGAGTGCTGTGCGTTTTTGGAAAAGAAGTTTTTGCCAAAATGAAGCTCCCACCGCGCCTTCTTGTGCAAAATGTTCGTGAGACAGGGACCTATGCTAGTGGACAAAACTCAGGAGCATGACGATCAATTCTGATCCATTTTATTGTCTTAAAATAAGAGAAAAGTTCTTAAAATCCGATGGTTCCTACAAACACTTGACACGGTTCTTGCATCCAAATATTCCTATGTGCGATTTGAGCAACTGCATTTGAAAAGGTTTTAAGTTCTCACAAATAATACCTTCAACTGTAGAAATTTGTTTAAAAGAAGTGAATAATATGGTTCAAAAATAAACAAATTAAGTGTTCGATTAAGATGCACCAGATCCTGTACGCCTTTACGGTATAGCTATGCCATGCAATTTCGCACTAAAGAGCCACTTAATAGCCTAAAATGCTACGAGTATGTTTGAATAAAATCTTTTCAGCGAGTAAGGGTGTACATCGTTATACATACTGCATACTCATACTTCTTCAGATATGAGATTAACCTAATACTTTATTACGAGATATTTTTTTTAAAAGGCAATCATCCCACTCTTCTCGTTTTGAACATAATCGTACCAGTGTCATTTACATAACAGACAATTTGAATTTTAAAATTAAATTTTGGAAATTGTCAAGCAAGTCAAATGAAGCCGCATATCTCGTTCATCAAGGAACCGCCGCACTATGGGACCAAATGCTGCAAACCATCTCAAAAATCCATAACTTTTTCGTTTCTCAATATTTTTTTTTGAAATTTTGCACACTTATACTTGTATAACCAAGAATTTAAAATATTTAAACATTTCAAATAGAAATAAATTATTTTATTTTTTTTAATAAAATAAAATAACAAATTTGTAGATTTTGTTTAATTTATATGGGAAAAATTTGTTGGAGCAAGAATTATTGCAACAATTTGGATGAAATTTGTACAGTTTTCTTCTTTTACCGGTGAAAACATTTGAAAGTAGTTTTTGTAAAATCGGCCCACTACCACGCCCATATTTTTTTGATTTTTGTTATTTTCTTATTTTTAGTGAACAGAAAGCCTAAAATTAGTTTTTGAGGTTTTTTTAAATTTAAGACATCGCATTTATATTTTTTCCGCCCACTTTCCCGCCTACTTTTACTCCACTTTTTTTATTTTCAGCTTAAAGTTCATTAAAAGCAGGCATTTTTTAAATTAAGTTTTATATGTAGAAGTGAATTTATGAAAAGTGTTATTTTTTTTAAGTAAAATCCGTGTACTGCCACGCCCCTTTTTGATTATGATAGTTTTTTGCCCTTAAGACAAAAAAAAAAAACAAAAAAAACGAATCCAAAAGTACACCTTATTACTAGGTATATTAATTAATGTCTAAAAGTTCTTTAGCCTCGTCAAAATATTCTTTGGTATCATTTTTTGTTCTTGGTTTTCCCAGACTAGATATACAAGGATCAGATGTATATAATGAAGTGTGTAGAACATCTTCGTTTGTAGCTGAGCTTGAACATTTCCTTGCAAATAAATTCTCTCATTTCGATTTTATTTTTTAATTTAATCCGAATCCTTTAAACGCTTTATTGAGAATAAGAGCTTAGTAATCATCTCATTACATTATCTATGAATTTTGACTCTTGATTGATTAATGCTACAACAACAATTTGGCTGTCCCATGCCAACTCTATTACCTTTTAGAGTCTTTTCGTTTGGTTTTGGTATTGCTTACGATTCAGTTTCCATATTGTATGCAGTTCTATTCTAAGTGAAATGTTAACTTTTTGTCTTCTTATGTTTTGTGTTATTTATATGTACCTACATTTGTATTATATGCAACATACCCCACACACCCCCTCCCACCCTCAAGTGCTTGGCATTTATTTTTATTTAATTATGATTTTTTTTAATATAAATATGAGTAAGGAAGTTTAAAATTGGAAAACAAATATTTTATTCTAAAAATAAAATTTTGAATTTTAATAATATTGGAAATAACTGATAAAAACTTATAAATTTTGTGGAAACATAGTCACTTATATGATGTTTATGAAAATGTGTTGCACATGTTTTAACCGTTATTTTTTTGAATTTTTGACAAAAAATAACATTTTTTTTTAATTTTGAGCTAAAAGTAAAAAAATAATGGTCTCAGACTTTTTAGAATACACATTTATGTGCATCAATAAAGGTACCACATTTTTGCCAAATTTTAATTTTTTTCATCACTTAACAATAAAGTTATAAGAAAACGAGTTTTTATTCTAAAAACTTATTTTTCTTTCTCATCATACGTTTTTTCTTCTTAAACAAAAATGCATGAAAATGCGAAAGTTTTTATTTCTTTCTTCCAAATTTAGAATATTTTTGGAATACTAAACAGCCATTAACTAAACGGAGGCAGCCGGAGCTAACAGAGAAAACTTCAATTGAAAACAAAAAAATGAAAAAGATACTGCACCTTACTCATTTTTTTTTATTAATTTACTGGTGAACTTAATTAAAAAAAAATATAACTGTTTTGTAAAGAAGAGGGCTTGGGCTTTTCAAAAAGGTATGTATAATACTTATACATTCTGTCCAGAAAAATACGAAATAATTGACTTCAAACTCTCACTTCTAATAATTCTAAAAAATAAAAATATCGAAATGTCATTTTTAACGGTAATTTTAGGTACCTAGAACAAAAGTAAGATACAAAAAATTTACTGTGTTTGAAAGAACCCTATTTCTAGTATATAATTCCATCATTAGATTTTTCAAATTACGAAATTCACCAAAACCATTTTTGAGATGGATTTCATCATTTGGTCCCATAGTGCGCCGCGCCGTCAAAATCACCGAACCATATAATAAATTTTATTTTACATTTAAAGCTTACTTATACATATTCATCTTGATTTCGTTTTGTTTTTGTTTAGTTTTATATTTTGATTAAATTAAGAACATTCCGAAACCATTTTAGCACATTATTTGCGTGAGATTAAATATTTACTTTTTTTTCAAACAAAAACAATTTTCGTCCACTTTTATTTTCTTACCAAAAACTTTCACGCTCAAATTATAATTCAACAAAACATCTCAGTTTCTGCTAGTCTCCAAGCACATCTGGCTATGAATTGAGTATGCCATTCTTTTTTTCAATCTTAAGTTTTGATAGATGAAATATTATACAAGGATACCACCATAGAAAGAATTTCCCTTTACAGAACCCTTGAGGACAATCTCACAGCTAAATTTTTCTCATCTGTTTTATGGTGCACAAATAAAAAGCTCTATATACCATTTCCTCCATACAACGGCAAAAAGGATAATATTCTTTAATTTCCTTCAGCTCATCTTTCTTTCATCAGAGTCTCTATCTCTCTCTCTGCTTACATATATAGATGCCCCGCATTGCAGAGAAAATTCTGTTTCATCTGCGTGATCTTCCTTAATTAAGTTTCCTTCATAGAGTTATTATAAATTAAAGGGGGTAATTAAATTCTCTGCGTCATACTTTTTTTGTTACTTGCATCGTACACGTTTTAGTTATGTTCTTGCTCCTTCTTCTGCACCAGAGGGAAAACAACTATTCGACAAGTGTTAAGACAGCACATCATAATCGATGGATCCCAACTACAACTTAAAAAGTTCCATCCTCCTCTTGTTTAATGATGGAAATCCTCTGGGTAGTACAAAATAAAATGCACGCCTAGGTCGCACAAAGTTGCACTTGTTTTTAATAGACTTAAGAACTATTTACACCAGAGCGACCAACGACTGACGAATGAACGAACATTCGCCCATTTTGACATTTCGTTCACATGCATTTTTTTATTTGTCGCAAATGGCGTTTACAACTGTCAAAAAGCTAAGTGTACACGATTGGTAGATCTTACAATATTGTCAGATCTGTCAGTGAAAACAATGCTTACAATGTCTTACAACCGTGTAATCTTGCAATTAATTGTCAGAAAATGTATCGTTGTCTGACGTTTCTGACAATGAAGAAATTGTATAATGTACGTATTTTAGCATCATAAAATTTTTTCATTGTCAGACAATTTGCAGCCAAGGTTCAAATGAAGCAGTTTCCATAACCAACAAAAACTGACAACTTCTGACAATAAAGAGATTGGTAGATTTTCTACCAGCCATGTACACACACAACTTAATTGTCAGCTTATTGGTAGATAATTGTCAGACATTGTCAGGTCTGACAATATTGTAATATCTACCAATCGTGTACACTTAACTTTACCAATCACCAAGAAAAGTCTTTTAGAATGATTTTGAGGTTAGTGGCGCGCGAACAATTCATTCGTTGCAGTGTGGATGATATGTGGAACGCGAATAGTGTTTGACAGTTCGTAGCAATCATATTGCAATTTGCGACGACGACGACCAATTTATTTTCTCAAATTTCTCCCATTTTAGCAATTACAACGCAAATTTTAATAAAGGGTGGTTAAATTTTAAGCGCCGATGTTGATTTTGAATAAAACACAAATTGTTTAGGAACTTATTGTCATTTATTTTTATTATAATAATATTGGCATGGTTCAATTATGTATTGAACAAAATATCGGCCAAATGGCCGCCGCAACCTCGGCGGCACACCTCCATCCAATGGTCCAAATTTTCGATGACGTTGAGGCATAATTGAGGTTCTATGCCGTTAATGTGCCGAATTATCTCATCCTTTACCTCTTGAGTTATTGCTGGCTTATCGACGTACACCTTTTCTTTCAAATAAACCCAAAGAAAGAAGTCCAACGGTGTCAAATCACATGATTGACGAATCCACTGAGGTGAAAATGTGCCTCATCACTGAAGATGATTTTCTTCGAAAATTGATCATCCACTGTTGCCATTTCTTGCCAACATTCTGACCATTGACGATGCTTGAAATGGTCAAGAGGCTTTAGTTTTTGAGTCAATTGCACCTTGTAAGTTTGTAAATGCAAGTTTTTATGCACCTCTAAATGGAATTCATATGGGAAATTGTGGACATTCTCACGGAGTCATCCAGTTTGGATTTAGTTCAGAATTATTAAAGGATCTGGTAGATTTTGATGTCTCTTATCGTGTGTTTGCTTTTGCTCAGTCATCTGGAATTTCGATCACTCACTCAACCGGTTCTACCACACTCATCCGACCCATCTTCACTACTCCAAGCTAGGTGGCTTGTTGACTGCTGCTGAAACAGAAACTTCCATCAAAGCCCTCAGTTCGCTAGCTCGGCGTCAGAAACGGAGGGCCCAGCGCAGAACTAACAGAAGTTAGAAAAGCGTTGAGAAAAGCGACCACTTCTTCGATCTTCATTTCCGAAAGTTCGTCAATGTCGTCAAAAAATGCCCTTCCTAATGATTGTGCTCTAAACTTGGCCAAAGCAAAACTATTGTAGAAAAAATGGAGGACTGCTTCCTTTTTCCGCTGGTTCCCACTGCTATAATGTAGGTCTTGTGTTTGATAAAACAATACATTAATTTTTTGGCTAAAATACAGTTATCGATGGAGCTACATCTCTTGCTTGTTGTAGTTACGAGTAGTATACTTTGCTCTCGATTATCTGAGAAATACTCCTACTCTCCTTCTCTAAGGATTTCTTTTATTTTTTCTGAAGGATTACCTAATTCAAGGACTACATCACTTGATGTCTGCTGTATGTATGTCATAATATCCACGATTACTGTCAATGTCTATCAAGAAGAATTTGTGAAGTTCCTTACAAATGATTCATGTACACAAGTACCTTCATACATCTTTCACAACATCGTCCCATTTCAAATTTCCCCAAGATAAAAATAGGAAGTATTTTAAGTCTTCAATTTCGTTTTCCGCAAAAAGAACTCTTCATTATTCTTCCTTATATTCGAACAAAAACACTTAAACTTCAATTCGTAGAAGGTTTGGTATTCAAACAAATTAAGAATTCCAATTCTAGGAAGCAGCAGAATACTCGTAAATGTAAACATCCTTAAAAAAAATAATAATAAGATAAAATGTAAATAAGGAACTTCGGAGAGGGTCCCTGTCAAAGGCCAACAAAAAAGGACAACATTTTTGCTGATGGTTGTACAAATAATGCACAGCACGGTTTAAGGATAATTGCTGCAACTTGTCATTTTTACATCACAAATTGTCGCGACGGCGAATGATTGTCCCCCCTTTCCTCTTAGTTCGTCCTTGTTGTATTTTATTTCACTATTTCTTCAAAATTAAACCTGCGACTTTCTCATTCATTTATCGTTCGAATTTAACAATCTTTTCAGATATCCTTTGACGGCAGGATACACACAAGGCACAACACTGTGCCTCATCAGCACGTTCTTAACACAGAGAGGTACTCGTTGAGACATTTATATTCGACTTCGCTGAGAGCCAGCATCTTATGGTCATGGTTAGTTCGGCGGTGTTGGGTGCTGCAACGGGCACGGGATTGGCTTTGTTGGTGGCTGTTACTATTGTCATGTACCGGTATTATTTACTACGGAAACGTGGCAAGGAATGGGACGAGCTGGATCGCTGGGAGGAGACGAAAATTATGCGAAAAGTCAAACTGAAGGTAAGTGTGAATGCGATTGTGATGATTGCGTGATGGGATGGCGAGCGATGGCAAAACTGTGGGGGCTTTGACAAATTCATTTGATTTAAGGGAGATTTTTTGTCGCGAAGGAATTACTGGTATACTCGTATCCAGCTCGTGCACTCATCTTGGAAACATAATTAATCCTCTGGCTTTGTGAGAATGAGAATAAATAAGGAAAATTTTGAATTTTGTTCCTTGATATTATTTTGTCTATACAGGGTGTCCCACATTCACCGCCCCAAATGAAAACCATGAATTCCTGAGGTTATTTTAAGTCGAAAAACTTAAGAGGTCATTTTCTCGTTTTCGTCCCGTTTTCGAGTTATAACGGTTTTTATGATTTTTCCCTTAACTGGCTTTATCTTTGCCAAACTACGTCCGATTTGTAAGATTTTTTTTATAACCAATTAAAAATTTATTACAGTTTTAGTTTGTCCAAAGACTTTTTTTCTGCGGACAACCGTTTCTCCACAATTTTGCATCAAACCCAATTTTTTCGTTTGTTTCGTTACTTTGATATCATTTTAGTTAAAAAACAACGTTAATGAGTGAGTATTAATTTTTTTCACTTATTATTAAAGCCCAGTTCATTTTCTTAAAAATAATATTTTTTTTTCCTTGAAAAGAATTCTAAATGTAATTAACAAAAAAAAAATAACAAACTGAGTGAATTTAAAAAAAAAATAATTTTTAAATACAAAATTAACTTTTTCTGAGCTATTGTGGTTAAGAAAAGTACAAACAGATAAAGTTGTCCCATTTCAGCGTATATTAATAACATTTCCAGATATTCTTGATTAGTGTAATCCATTTTTCGCAAATAATTAAAAAAAAAACTACAACTTAATCAAGTGAAAGAACACGACCCGGACACTAGATCACGCGAGAAAGACATTTACAACCTTCAAATCATAATGAAAATCTTTACTGTTTACATTTTTACATTAGTTAACGGTCTTACTAATTAACTCTATCTATTTGTCCGTTTCTTAACCACAATAGCTCAGAAAAAGTTAATTTTGTATTTAAAAATTATTTTTTTTTAATTCACTCAGTTTGTTTATATTTTGTTAATTACATTTAGTATTCTTTTTAAGGGAAAAATCATAAAAACCGTTATAACTCGAAAACGGGACGAAAACGACAAAATGACCTCTTAAGTTTTTCGACTTAAAATAACCTCAGGAATCCATGGTTTTCATTTGGGGCGGTGACTGTGGGACACCCTGTAATAGGATCGAGGACTTGTTTTACTTTTATTGATGTTTTTGCCTATCCCATTGGGTTTGAGAAAATATATAAATTGTTTTGATATAATTTTATGAAAAGTCAGGTAATGCTGGCGCTTTGCAAACTCTAAAGAGCCTGAATACCTTTGTACATATTTATAATTTGAATTTGAATAAAGCTTATGAAAATTATTTATGATAATAATCTAGTTGGTTTTAAAATACGTGGAACAGGTGACTTTTGATATTTCAAGACTTAAAGGTTTTCTTTAAGAAATATTTGTTTGATATCTATAGATGATTGTAATTTGAGAGCATGCATTGCGAAGCAGTATTTCTTTCCATCTCTGGTATTGAATAAAAAATGTACTCATTCTTAAGCAGGAACCACACCTATCTCGTGTGGTGTGTTGTGAAGCGTTATGTCGTGTGTGTTCTATATGCTTAGAATCACATTTGTGACATGTGTTGTGTTGTGGGGTAATCAAATCTATTTCGATTACACCATATCTCGATTCGGAATATATGCCAAAAAAGATATTTCACTATTTATAATAAAATGCACGACTGGATCGCACGAACTTGCTCTTATGTAAAAGTACTTTGGAATTTAAGATACATTTTATAAATATAAAAAAATTGATTTAATGAGATAATAATGTTCAAATGCATAAAATTGCCGTCTGATTTCTAGAAAAGTATGAATTTATGCAAACAAACTTTTCGTTTTATTATTAAATATATTTTTTATATAAAAAATTTCTTTCAAATTTTTTAGGAAAAAAATATGGGATGCGAATTTTAAGTATTTAATAATATTCATTTTAGGAAATAATTTCAAAATATAATTGCTATGAACAATATAATTCTTTTGAAGATATTGTTTTTTCAAAAAAAAATTATTTTTTTTTTTTCAAAAAACCCAACAAATATTTTTTCGAATATTTTTATAAACAATATTATTTTAAACTTAAGGAGAATCCTGCTGAAAATTTTTGGTTAAAATCCTTAGAGCCGTTAATGATAAAGTCAAAAATCAAAAAACGGTTCTTTGACAAATACCGTTAATAACATTTTGCCCCAAAAATTTTTTTGTCCAAAATGTAGTCCATGTCCATAATATCACACCTAATTTTTTTTATCAAAATCGTTAGAGCCTTTTTCGAGATAAATAAGATTTCGTATTATGGGTGTATGGGGGGTACCCTTAGTTTTGGAGCTAAAAAAAAAATTTTAATTTCTCCTCTAGGGAATCACCAAAGACCCTTAACTACCGAGATTGAAAGAAATAGGTCCAGTGGCTTAGGCTGTAGTGAGAGGTACAGACATACAGACCCACTGAAACATTTTTTTTTGTGTACTAAATTTTCCTTAAACTTTTTATAAAAAAAATTGTTATGCAAATTGTTAGTATTTAATAAAATACATTTTAAAACGTAATTTAAAAATTTAATCGTGTATTTTCAAAAAAAAAAAATTGTATTATTTTTTTAAAAATCCAAATATTATTTTTTCGAAAAAATTTTTAGTTTATATTTTTTAAAATGCAAAGCAGCTCCTGCATAAAAATTTCGGTAAAAATCGTTAGAGCCGTTGGTGATAAAATCGAAAATCAAAAAAAACGGTTCTATAACAGGTACCCCTAATAACATTTCCCCCCAAATTTTTTTTTTTTACCAAAATATAGTCCATGTCCATAATATCACACCTAATTTTTTTTATCAAAATCGTTAGAGCCGTTTTCGAGATAAATAAGATTTTGCATTACGGGTGTATGGGGGGTACCCTTAGTTTTAGAGCCAAAAAAAAAAATTTCAATTTCTCCTCTAGGGAATCACCGAAGACCCTTAAGTACCGAGTTTGAAGAAAATACCTCCGGTAGTTTAGGCTGTAGTTCGAGGTACAGACATACAGACATACAGGCAGACAGACGGAATTGCCGGACCCACTTTTTTCTTCTTCGCTATCATCGTAATGTCAACTTTGATCAAAATCTCGAGTTCGATTTTTTTTTCCAAATGCAGAACTTGCCCTATATATTGCAATTATTGCCTTTGTTTACAGCGAACCATAAGGAGTTCCGTTACTATTCGTAGTCACTTCAACCTAGGCAATACTAATCTAGCTTAAAAAAGTATTGATTTAATATTTCGAACAAATCTCAAGTCTTTTGAGACTGAGCAAAGTTTTGCTTTTAAAACATAGAAATCAAATACATTTAACGACTCCTCAGTACATTTATCAAGTAAACTAACTGATTTTGGCTGAATAAAATCGACCAATTTCCGATGTAGCTTTTTACAAACGAAGAAAATCCAGATACGGTTTTGAACCTTCTTTCGCTAAATGGTCGTTTGTGCTTAGGTAATCAAAATAATGAGTCAATTGAAAGTTCAATCGAATTGCTCAAATAGAAGTTATTTTATTCATATTCGTTCTTCTTCTTCTTCTTCCTTTGTTTCGGCGCTGTTATGATCTCGATGTCGAGGGGATCATAACTCTCCCACGTATCTGCTTCACACCAGTGATCCGCCTGTGGGGTTCGCCGGGTTGATCTCAGAAATCGGCGGCAAGCCTCCCGGTTTTGTATTGTTCCATTTCTGAGGCCAACTGAATGCTGGTGTTTTTGCATTTGTTTGTACCAGGAGCGTTTAGGCCTACCTTTCTTTTTATTCCGAATTGGAACGTTGTATGATATTGCCTTTTTGACGGGGTTCTCAGGATCTCTCCTTTGAACATGGCAATACCAACTGAGTCGGTCGTGTTCAATTTTTTGGGAAATGGTATTCTTAACATGAAGGCTTCCTCGGATCTTCGTACTTCTAATTCGATCAAGCTTTGTAACTCCTGCTGTCATACGAAGCATCTTCATCTCAGCTGCCGTTAGCTTACTCTCATACTTTTTGTACATTGTCCAACATTGTGAACCGTATGTGAGTGCTGGACGCACAACTGAAGTGTAGAGCTTTCCTTTCAGCTTAGGGGGCATTTTTCGGTCACAGAAGATAGCAGAATTTTCCCGCCACTTCATCCACCCTACGCTTACGCGATGATTGATATCGTCATCACAAGTAGCTTCGTTATTTATCATAGACCCCAGATATTTAAACTTTTCACACTTGGGAAGCACTACTCCATTCAAATTCATGTCTGGAATAGGCCTGTGTGGATCAGAAAATAGGCAGCATAGGTATTCTGTCTTTTTCGCGCTTATGCGGTACCCACTTCCTTCTAGAACATCCACCCATACGTCAAGTGCTCGTTGTAGGGATATCGGGTCTTCACTTATGATGGCTCCATCGTCAGCAAAGAATAACTGATGTACTTTTGGATCCGTCACTTTGCCTTCAAGCAGGTAATCAAGAACTGTAATAAAGAGCAGGGGACTCAAAACACTTCCCTGGTGTACACCTACTGTGATTTCGAATTCTTCGGTGACTCCAGCTGCGCATCTTACTTTAGTAACTGCTCCATCATACATGTCCATAATTATCCGCACATAGGTTTCTGGAACTCCTCGTTGCCTGAGGGCCACCCATATTAGATCCCGTGGTTGCCGATCGAATGCTTTTTCAAAATCAACCAATACGACATGCAAATCCTCCAAAGAATCCCGATGCTTTTCCATAATTATTCTTATACTCTTGATTGCATCCGTGGTTGACTTACCACCGACAAACCCGCACTGGTCATCAGATAGCCTAATTATTTTTCGCAGTCGGCTACCCAAGACTCGCTCAACGATCTTCATGGTGTGTGACATCAGCTTAATCGAACGGTAATTATCACAGCTTCGAGTATCACCCTTTCCTTTATAAATTGGAAGAACGTAACTTTCCCTCCATTGATTAGGCATGCGATCACCTCGTATAAGTTTGGAGACAAGAATCATGAGCCATCTAAACCCGATGTCTCCCATCTTTTTCCAAAACTCTGAGGGTATTTCGTCTGGGCCAACAGCTTTTCCCTTTTTGGAATATTTTACCGCCTCACTAACTTCTTCGACTGTGACGTCGGATACTTCGCTTAAGTTAGGTGAAGCTATTGGAAAGTATAGCCTTGGAAATTGTTCGTTTAGAAGTCCGTCACAATACTGTCGCCACCTGTGAAGAATTTCGTTGTCTTCCACAAGTAGTTGGCCTTGAGCATTGTTAATTAACTTTGGCGAACAAATCTCCTGGGCATTTCTTCTTCTTTGAGCGGCTATTTTGAAGATACTTGCGCCCTTATTCGTGTTTTGCCGTAGCTCTTGAATAGCATCAGCTGTCGGGGTAGAAATTTCATCCAGCTCCCGATACAGGTTTTCTGTATTCTTTGCTTGAATTTGGGCGCACTTCTTCTTCGCTTCTTTCTTGCAGTTTCTATATTCCACTTCGAGGCGTGACTTTTGCTCTGTATCATTAGAGGGGCACTTCGACCAAGCCTTGAAAGCCATTTTCTTTTTACTTATAACTGATTTGGCTTCATCATTACACCACCATGTTTCTTTGCCTTGTTGGTTGTGCCTTTTGAAACCCCTAACACTGTTTTGGCTTTTTCTTTGCAAGTTCTCTGTAGGAGATCCCACATACTTTGTGCTGTACTCTCTTCATTTCGAACTATATCGGTGTTGTTATACAGAACGTTTTGCATATTCGAAATAAAAGCTGCGCCTCTTATTCATATTCGTTATTCATAGAATAATAATAATAAATTAAATGGCGCCCAACGTGAAACGAAAAATAATTGTGGGAAATATTAAAATGAGTTAATGGAGCTATAATCCTTGAATCCGACAGTTTATAATTTTGTTTTGACGTTTGTAAAAGAGTCATGCGAAGTTAGTCCGATACTAAAAAAATAGAATAGATATTCGCTGATTTTAATAAAAGGGTAGAGAAACTCTATGACGCTATCTATATTCGAATAAAATTTGCAAAATCGTGCGTCGTTTCAACCGCGTTTATGCTAAAACATTTTTAACATCGTACAAATTCAACTAAATTTTTGCGCCACTGTTTTTTGGTGAAAAGCTTTTACTTGAGCTAACATTATTCCAACCAAGAATTCAACAAATAACTAAAACTTAAAAGTTGAAGTAGGTTTTGTTTTTTGCAGAACTTTTGGATTTTCCTTGTAGTTCTTACAAATCAAAACTAAATCATTATATTCTTAAAACTTTGCTCCCACCAAAACAAAATCTGAGATTTCACCTGAAAAATGTTTAGATTTTAAATTTGAGCAGCAAAATTTCATTCAAATTCGTTGAAAACCTTATATTTCATTGAAATATTAATGAAATCTTATTACATCAATTTGAAATATCAAAAATTTTCAACCGAAATTTAATATTTCCTCAATCTTCAACTTTTTATTTATAATTTCAAATTCTGGAGTTTCTTCCTAAAAGCTGATTCTGTTTTCACCACATAAATAAGCTTTTCAACAATATTCCAAATATTTTCTAAAATGTCTTCTAAAAAGCTTTTATTTAATCAAAAAGCTTTTATAAAAATTGATTTTAATTGTTGTCTAGGATAAGTTAGGACTTTCTCTTCTCACTGTTGTATTTGGTTGATGTATTTGATAAGAAGAAAATATCCTTTTGTTTTTTTTGGACAAACTAAAAATTAGTCAGAAAAATGGGTGATGTCTTGGCTAGGACATTTATTTTCATTTCTTTTTGTAGAGTTTCGTTTAAGCAAATTTTTTTATTTAAATTTTGATTTTGCCTGTACCTTTGTATATACATAAAAGATTTTATATACCAAGCTTGTACCGTTTATTGTGTCAATTTGATATGGGACAATTTGATTAAAAGTTATCCTCTTTATTAAATTAGCCTTAAAATTATGTCGTAGAATTTTAATCGAATTAGTTTAATGTTAAAAGGCATTTACGAGTATTTAAATACTATCTTAAAAATAGTATTTTCCAAATTTTATTCGAATTAAGCATCATCGAACAATTTTTAATTTCTTACTTGTGATATTAGGTATTATATCACAAGTTATGCATTCGTAAACAAATTAACTCAAGATTTGATTAGTGAGTACGTAATTCGATTTGTCTGTCTGTTCGACTACAGCCTAAATGGTAGGCCATTTTTCTTGACACTTTGTAGATAACATTTTAAAAATTTTCCCCTGACAAGTTCTTCTCATTTTAAGACCAAAAATAACTAAAATTTCTTTTTTCAAAAATGGCTATTGATGGTATACCTATATCGAAATTTGTATTTTTCTCGAAAACGGCACCTTGAATTTTGATGAAAGTTTATTTATTTCGCATAATATTTACGATCTATTTTATTCAAGAAAAAAAAATATTTTATTCAATAATTTTTTTTTTAAACTAAGACATTATTGATAGTAAAGGGTGGTTAAATTTTAAGGGCCGATATTGAATGTGAACCACATCTAAACGTCAAGTTTTTTTCTGCATTTCATTTGAAATTTCTCAATTTCAGACTAACTGAATTTGAACCATGGAAAGATACACAATCGAGCAACGCGTTAAAGTTATTCAGGCTTATTATGAAAATGGGCGTTCAAATCAAAATGCATATCGTGCACTTCGTGATTTTTTCGGTCCATTTAATCGTCCAAATGTGCGTACAATCGGGAAAATTTGAGCAAACCGGGTCTGTAGGAGATGTGAAAACACCAGTGCATGCTCGTACAGCTCGTACTGCAGAAAATATTGCTGCGATAGTGTGGCTGAAGAGCCGCCCACCTCAACTCGTCATCGTGCCCAACAATTGCACATCTCACGGTCGTCGTTGATAAACATTATGCATAAAGACTTGCATTTTCACGCTTACAAGGTGCAATTGACTCAAGAACTAAAGAATCTTGACCATTTCAAGCGTCGTCAATGGTCAGAATGGTGGCAAGAAATGGCAACAGTGGATGATCAATTTTCGAAGAAAATTATCTTCAGTGATGAGGCACATTTTCACCTCAGTGGATTCGTCAATAAGCAGAATTGTCGCATTTGGGCGAATGATAATCCAAGAGTAATTGTCGAAAAACAAATGCACCCACAAAGAGTGACTGTATGGTGCGGTTTATGGGCTGGCGGCATCATCGGGCCGTATTTTTTCCAAAATGAGGCCGGTCAGGCAGTTACTGTGAATGGTGTTGGCTATCGTGAGATGATAACGAACTTTTTATGGCCCGAATTGGAAGATATGGATGTGGACGATATGTGGTTCAGGACGGTGCCACTTGCCACACAGCTAACGAAACAATGGCTCTTTTGCGCGACAAATTCAATGGAGTGTTATCTCACGTGGTGGCGATGTCAACTGGCCGCCAAAATCATGTGATTTGACACCGTTGGACTTCTTTCTTTGAGGTTATTTGAAAGAAAAGGTGTACGTCCATAAGCCAGCAACAATTTAAGAGCTAAAGGATGAGATAATTCGGCACATTAACGGCATAAAACCTCAATTATGCCTCAGCGTCATCGAAAATTTGAACCATCGGATGGAGGTGTGCCGCCGAAGTCGCGGTGGCCATTTGGCCGATATTTTGTTCCATACATAATTGAACCATACCATATTATCATAATAAAAAAAACGACGATAATTTCCTAAATAATGTGTGTTTTATTCAAAATCAACATGGGCCCTTAAAATTTAACCACCCTTTATAACTACCATAAATCCACTTTTTTGATTTTCGACTTTCTCACTATCGGCTTTAAGAATTTCAATGAAATTTTTTGTACAAAAAGTTCTAAGATGTTTAAAAACCATTTTCAGTGAATTTTGGATAAACAATTTAAAACTTTAAGCTTGTAAGATTAGGTAACTATTTGTACTAAGACTTAAACCCACACATCAGCAAAATTTGTCAATATACCTTTAAACGGCAACCTAAGCAATGATTACTATATATCACTAAAAGAATTGGTTCTAAGACTGACCCCTATGGAACTCGCAAATCAATTGCCCTCTTATCACTCCAAAACTTATCATTCTATTTTTATAGCCTTTTCAAAAAACCTTTCTTATCGATGATGATAGTAAGATTGGCCTTTAATTAAATTTTTGACTAGTAATAATTTTGAAGACAGGTAAGATTTTTGCAAATTTGATGCGTGCCAAAACTTCAGTTGCAAAACAAGCTATATTTTTCAAACAAAGAATTAACTAAAAAATGTATTTATCTTCTAATTCAGCTTCTTCTTCAATGATGTGTGAATTTGATAAGCTATGGATTCTGATGAAAAAAAAAATACAGCAACGCATTTTTAGATAAATAAGCAGACTTTCAAAATTGCGGTAGCCACTTTATCGTCTTCTCTACCACCGGCATTTAGTAATCAATTAAAATAATATAATTTATATAATTTAGACATTAATTTCACTAAAAACTGTAAAAATTTCATCGTACCATTTTTGTTAATTTAAATAACAGCGAAAAAATCAAAATCAAGTTCGCACTACAGCTCGTTTGTTTTACATAGAAAAATGTTAGAGTTTGACAAATCTTGTCTTCTTTAGAAACAAATGAAAAAAATGTCAACCCTTCTATCAATCATTGAAGAGTTAATAATCCAATTGTTAACAATACTGCCGGGGGGATACATAAACCAGCCCTGCTACCTCATTAAAATCATGTTTTCTACATATCAGCTACAGGGAAACAAAAAAGAATCTTCTAAATAATTCATAGCGGCAAACTGCATAGCATAGCCCAACCCTCTGTCACCCATTTTCCAAACTCAACAAGGGATGTCTGCAAACCTATGTGCCATGATAGAATCAAAATGAATAAATAAAATTCGTTATATGTGACAAAAGGGCCTAAATGTTTAAAAATCCCTTCTGTAACAAATTGATTTATTTATCTACTCTGCCCATCTCGACCTTCATCATGCGTTGCGTTGAGCGAATACGCGCGCTTCTACTAGCACCAATGGTACTTTTATTATTCAATAAAGAAGTACTTTATCAATCATCATGAAATCATTCGATTGAAAGAAATTAAAAATATAATTTCAAGAGGGTTCTTGATGTAGCTGCACAAGCCAATGAATGCCGGAGATATTCGTTTCGAAAAAAAAAACTATGGCGGCCGCCATCACTCTTCATAAAATAAACCCTCGAAAGAAATATACAACGCAGTCGAATGTCCTTTTCCTTTTGTCTTGTTGCTTGTGTTTCTTGTTTTCCTTGTGGCAGATGAATAATAATAATAATTACAATTATTATCCTTTTGAAATGAATGGAAAGGATACAACTGCTTACCCATGCGCGGAATTTTTTTGTATCGACTATTTTCCATTGTAAGCCTCTTCATTTCTTTGATTTCATTTGTTAGCTTTTTGGTTTGGATATGTATATTTTTAAGGATACGACAATAATTCGATGTGACAGGAGTATAAAAGGCCTAGTAACTAAAAGAGTTCACTATTTGCATATGTTTGTGTTGTGTTCACAGGTAAATTGATATAAATATATACACAAGTGGAAAATAATAGAAGGATAACAAGGATCAGTTGTGTGTGTTTATTTTGTGGGCAATTCATTAGTTGTTTTATTTTTGTGTGCATGGGGATGGATTTTGTGTTTGTGTGATTTGAATTGATTAAGAGATGAAACAGTTTCGTTGTCCTGGTAATCCTTTGACAGGATTTATGAAGACGCAATTTAATTTGTTTATTTGTTTTATTATTGAAAGTGGTTTTTTTTTTAGGATGAGGGCATGTGAGAATTGAAGTAGAATCTATGAATATGGATTTTATTTGAACTTAAAACAGTTTTAGTCTTAGTTAGCAGTCTTACTGAGGCGCTATTTATTCCTTTTATTGAATATAGTTCTTTTATTCATTTATCGTTGTTTAGAATCATGGCAACTTGTTGGGAACTTCTTATGACATAAAAAGAGCACAAAAACTCTAAAATTATTAAGAAAATATCCATTTTACAAATTGCAGCTCTTAGGTGTACAAAATTTGCAATACACACTTCCACCATTTATTTTGCTTTATTTTCAACACCATTTTAATTTGAAATTTTTCTTCAGAACATAGTTTTTATTTTTATCAAACAGAATCGGTCCAAGCTGTTTACCCTGCGGCACTCCGCCAAACTCCTCCAATTTCTGTTTTTCTTTCAGTGTTATGATACTTTTTTGTGCTCGACATCACACAAATGATAAATTAAATGTTTGTTGTGGTTTCAAAGTCAATTTACACGCGCAGCCTCTGTTCAAACAATCTCTAAGGACCTTCGCTACCTCACGTTGAATAACAAATAATATTAGCCATAAATAGTGATTGGACCCTCTGTAGTAAGCGACCGCAAAATGACCGATACAAAGATCCTTGATTAATGGTCAATTCCATTAGAAAGAAATGTATATAAATATACAAAGGACTCAGGTCCCTTAAAAAATAATCTAAAAAATGTATACATTGCTACAAGTGTTGCCCACACGAATTTTTCTGAAGGATCAGAGGAGTAAGTTTTCTCTGTCGGCAAAAATCTCTTATCCTTGCATTGATCTAATAAAAGGATGCTCGCATAGATCAATAATATTTCATTCATCAATGGGTCCTTTCTCTACATGAATTTTTTTTATTTTGAACATAAAGGACCTAGAATGCTTGACTTGGTTCTTTTTTGTTAAAGCTGCGTGCGCCGCAATATTTCATTCATTCAAAGGTTCTTCTTCTTTTTGTTCGATCATTTCAATGGAATTAACGTGTGTAAATACGCAACGTACAATGAATTCCTTCTTTTGATCCTTATTTGCCAGTATTTTGGGATTTTTCGTCCTTTTTTCTTATTTTGTGTGTGTGTGTTTAGTATTTTTTTTCAGCACAATTCTCTGCCATCGATCAGTGTTTATCGCCCATTTGTCTAGGATTGAGTGTCAATTGCATTATATGATTTTGCATTGTAGGTGTCCTTATAACGCATATTCGAAGGTGTCAATTCGTTAATAAAACACACTTAAAGGACGATAAAATTGGAATGACAAATGGCAGCATTATGGTTGAATGGATGAATTTTCTATACTTTCTTGTGCAATGTCAAGGATTTAATTGTTGTTAACGAGTGGATCCTTAACGATCCTTTTTATGGTTTTTAATTTTTACATTTTTCTTTTTTTTTTTCCTTAAAAATTCAATGAAAAACTCTAAATAAAAGAACACTGAGTTTGGGGTGTTACGTTAATTTTATTTGGGCATTGTGCAATTTAACAATTTTTGTTGTTTGTGCGTGGATCTTCTTCAGTAGAGATTGTAATGCTTCTGGGTAATTGATTTTGTTTGGTGAAAGGAGGTGTGCTTAGGTAGGATGTTCATGAAATTGATGGACTCTAGTTCTATATATTTTCAATTTTTATGAAATTGTTGCAATATTTGCGGATTTTCTAACGAAATTTGGCTACAAGATCCGGCAGATGTGAATGAATTTTGGTCAATGAAAAAATGGCCAGTTGCCAGTGGCTGAAGGCGAGCTGTGTGCCGGTGGTCAATGAGGGGTTCTTAAGAGGTTTATTGTGTTTTGTGCAATTTTTCAGTTGATTTCACTTTGTTTGGCTTATTTTTTTTTTCATAAAAAGACTTCATTCTATTCTAAGAAAAAGAGAACACGTGAACACATAATGAAATTGAGTATAGAAAATATATATTTCTTACATGATGAAGTTCAGTTTTATTTAAGAAAAATACCTATTTGGTTATTAAGAAGGAATTTAAAAAGAAATTAAGCTAATATTTGCCTTAAAGTTTTAGTTTTTGAATAATGAATCCATTACGCCCGATCCACATCAAATCCTCTTGAATGATGTCGATTGTTTATTTTATTTTATGGCCTTTTTTCAAGGTTGTTCGGGATTATTGCCGATGACCGGTCGGACAAAATTTTTTTGGTATTGGTTACAAATTTATTTATAAATTTATAGATTATTAATTTATTATTTATTATTATTATTTTTTATTAATTAATTCTTAAATTCCAATCTGTTTGTTCGGAGATCAAGTTCACTACTTATTTATTTATTTAATCTACGATTTATATCAACAGATTTTCCATGAATATATAATAATAATTCAATTAATTTTAAATACCTATATAATTTTAATACAATACGAGTAATTACCAGCCAACAAAAATCATTTAATCGATAACATTAATTTTAATTCCTTTTTGAACATATCTCTGCTAAGGCATATATCAATATTACTGTAGAATGAATTAAAGACACTTGAGCATCTTGAAAGAGGTTCTCTTTTGCCGAACGAGGTAACATGAGAAATTTCAAAAACAAACGGTCGTTCTCGTAATGACCTTTCAGGAGCATATACATACATTCATTTTATTTAAAAGATATGGACAATCAATTTTTGAACATAAAATGTCGCGAACAAACATGATACTGAACTCTTCTCGTCTCCGTTCCAAAGATTCTAGGCCTAATAACTGGCGTTAAGAGAAACTTCATTATCAGTAGAAAAACCTCGAAGAGCAAAACGTAACATTTTCTTTTGAACCATTTCCAATCGATTTGTGTGGCTGACAGTGTATGGACACCAAACGACAACACAATATTCTAAGATGGGACGAATAAGAGAACAATACAAAGTTTTTACGGTATAAGGATCCTTAAAATCCTTGGAATTTCTTTTAAGAAAACCCAGCATTGAATTAGCTTTCGAAATAATTCCATTTATATGCTGATCAAAAGAAAATTTGGAATCAAAAATGACCCCCAAATCCTTCATTTCATTCACTCTTGGCAGAGTCTGATTAGCTAATTCATAGTTATGCAAGATGGGATGAATAGCTCGACTATATGTCATAACAGCACATTTTTTCAGGTTAAGCTGCAGATCATTTTTTTGACACCAGGCTTGAAATGAAAGCAAAATATTCTGGAACAAAATACAGTCGTTTATGGATTTTATTTCCATAAACATTTTCAGATCATCAGCAAATAAAAGAAATCTACAGTGTCGTAAAATAAAATGTACATCATTAATATACAATAAGAAAAGGGGGGGACCCAAATGGCTTCCCTCAGGTACACCGGAGTATACATTAATAAACTCAGAAAAAAAATTCCCAACTTTCACTATTTGCTTCCTTTCTGTGATATGTGAATAAAGCCATTTCAAAATGTTTCCATCGAAACCATAAGCCTTTAACTTCATTAATAGAATATTTAAATTAACTCTACTAAAAGCTTTCACAAAATCAGTGTACACAACATCTATTTGCCTATGTTTTTCTTGAGCTGTAATACAAAAATTTGTGAACTCCACCAAATTTGTACATGTGGATCTACCACTTACAAAACCATGTTGGAATTCAGTTATATGGTGTTTTATAACATTACATAGTTTCATTTGCACCAATTTGTCGAGTACCTTTGGAATTGTAGCTAACTTGGAAACTGCTCTATAATTTTCAATTTTATCTTTCCTTCCTGATTTATGAACAGGAGTAATCACTGAAAGCTTCCAAGCGTCTAAAACCTCTCCAGTACCTAGGGATTGATTGAAAATTATCTGTAAAGGTAAACATAAAGATTCTGTGCAATTTTTTAAAACGATAGGAAAAATTCCATGAATATCGACGGAACAATTACTATCCAATTCTTTCAAAGCTTGGATTATATCGCTTTGTTCACATTTCATATTACAACAATCAGTAACTGATGGTAAGAAACTGAAATCATTAACACTTCTTGAAAGAGCAGCTGTACAATATACTTTTCTAAAGCTATCCGCGAACATATCTACAATGGTTTGGGGATCATTTGAAGATATATTGCCGTACCACATAAGTGTGGGAAATCCCACACTTTTCCTTTTAGAATTTACATAGTTCCAAAAACTTTTCGGATTGCGCTTCAAGTTTGATTCTAAAGACTGTACATTAGAACATGCTAAAAATTTGGACAAAAAAATGAATTCCTTCCGGAGCCGAGAAAAGTTATTGTAATTTACTTCATTGTTAGTTTTTTTAAATAACTTATGAGCACGTGTTTTTGCATTTTTAAGGTTTTTTAGTCGAAAATTATACCACGGAGGATGGGAATTTTCTTTCTTTTTTACTCTTGGAACAGTATTCAACACCGCATTTTTAAAAATGTTCAAAAAGGAACTAAATTTTTCACACAATGGCTTTTTGTAAAATTCAGAGCACCAATTTATAGAATTACATATTGAATTGAAAAGGTCTACGAATATAGAAAATGAATAATTGATGACATATTGTATCTATGTTTTAGTTAATTAAAAAAATACCATGGAGCCAAATTTCTTTCCGGAATATAGATTTCAAAGAAAGTAATAATTTGTGGTTATTTAATACGATATGAGAATGAACAATAAACATTAAACAGAACGCCTTTTTCGTAAGAAATCAAGCTCAATCAAGGTACATTTTGAAGCTTTTGAAGGAGTATATATCCTCCACTTCAGTTGCCTGACTGCAAATCTTATGAAAGTTATTAGAACTCTTTCCATTCGAGCTATTCCAATGGATGAAAATGGACACTATAAAATTGACAAAGATTCAAAAATCAGATGAACTTAGGACATATCAAACTGATTTTAGAGCATAAGGATTAGAGAACTCAAGACAGTTTTGCTTGTAAAAACAAAGTCCTAGAAATAACATAGTCTACCTGTAACGAAAACGACATCTTTGGATCCAGAATTACAGAATACAAGATCAGGAATCTCAGATTTGCGATCATGAATCTTGTTGAATATTTGATAGACGTTTATTATTGGTACGAAAATACGATGAGTTGTAAAAACCTTATATTTTTCGATATTCAAAACACCAAACAGCAAAATTATTTTGAAGATCTTAATGATCAATCCCATTTTTGATACGCAGAAAAATTCGTATGTTATCAGCATACATTACATTACATTACATTTTACACTACTCCGTAGATAAATCTACGAAGTAGAGACATTGAAAAGCACTGGAAACCGAGGCCATCAGCTTTAGACAATACAACAGATAGATACACACAGAAAGAAAGAATAACAGAAGAAACACATGTCAACAGCACACGGTTGGTATTTCAACGGTCTTCCAGCCAAGTACTAACCGCGCACAATGATGCTTGATTTCGCTGATCGATGAGAAGCGATGCTTTCATCAAATCTAAGGCCGTTGACCAGCATACATTAAAAAAGAGGCACTCTTAAGAAGAAATGGGATACCATTTACAAAAATGTTAAAAGAAGTGGTCCAAGGTGACTAACTTGAGAAACTCCAGACGTAACTTTTATGATATAAGAAATGAAATTCCCTAAATTCACGTACTGAGTTCTGTCATTAAGGTATGATTTTAGGAGTAATGAGTACCAAAATGTTGAAGTTTAGCTACAAGAATTTTTCCCACATAAGGGTTTTTTTATTGAGCGTTTTTATCTTAAAATTTGAACAAGACGAACTGTTAGTGAGATATCTTTATTTATAATTTTTTTTTTTAATTATGCAATTATATCCACCGCGGATGCCCTGAGTGGGGCATATTCGAAATGTCCAAATTTCAGTAACTCTGGCGCATAGATCAGGCTCAATTTTACCAATGACATTGATTATGTTTTCTTTCAGGGCTGCGCTGGCTTGTGGCTTATTAGAATTTACCCCTGACTTAAGATAACTCCACAAGAACAAGTGTAACGGGGTCACATCGCACGATCTCTGTGGTCAATTCATATCGCCTCCACGTGGGATATCCATGTTCGAAAACCTATCGTTCATAATGTCCATTCAGACACTAGCTCTATGGCACGTAGCGCGCCGCACAGTGGTTTGGTTTGTATGGAGAGCGGAAAAAGTCTGTTAAATATGAACTGTTCAACGGATTTAAATCAAGCACACATGTTTAAATTAGTCTTATACATAAGTATTTGATCAAAATTTGGTTAAGAAAAAATAATTAGTAAAAAAGTTATTGAAATTTTTCTAAAATTTTAGGGTTTTGATTTTGTATATTTAAACCAAATGTTTTTTTTAGTAGAATTTAAACTATGTATTTATTTTGAATAAAATATTATTATAAATTATGTATGTTATAAAATTAAATAAATAAATAATACAAAATAATTATGTAGTGCAAATTTTATAATCCTTTTTGCTTGTGGCTTTAGCCTATTATTATTATTATTATTATTATTATTATTATTATTATTATTATTATTGGATTTTGCAGGCAGAAATAAGGTTTCGCAAAAATTTAATTTCTCAGACCTGCGAAGTATTAATTTTATTTTATTTTTTAAATAAAGGTAAACATTTTTGTCTAAAAATAATGGGCTTAACAATTAGTACCGAAGAAATCCAACTTTTTGATTAACTTCACTGTCAAGACGGAGTTTTTTGAAACCCAAATCAGTGAGACAATTTTGAACATAACACCCACATCTGCCAGTATCTGTAGTTGTTTTTTTTTTTCTATGCTTTAACTTGAAAGTATGAAGCACACGCTGGTATACTTGTACTTCGTGACTTGGAATATTTTGGAGCTTTTATTTAAATCAAATAGTTTGATAAAAAAAACATTTTTTCTTAGTAACAATGTTTCAGACTTCTTTTATAAGTTATCATTTTTTACTTGCGACTTATAGGTACTATAAGGTAAGTTATGCATTCGTAAAAAAAATCGAACTCGAGATTTTGATCAAAGTTGACATAACGATGATAGCGAAGACGAAAAAAGTGGGTCTGACAAATCTGTCTGTCTGTCTGTTCGATTACAGCTAAACGGCTCGGCCGATTTTCTTCAAACCTGGCAGATATGGGTTTTAATTTTTTACCCCCGGATGTTTTTTGATTTGATTTTTTAAGACCAAAAATAACGGTACCTGCCATACGATTTTTTTTCGAAATTTTATAAATATTTTTTTTTTCTCAAAAACTGTCCCATCGATTTAAAAAAAAAATTCAAAAAATTTAATTTAGTTAAACCTAGGTAATGGTTAAAAAAAAATTTCCCTTGGGGCCATTTTTTTTTGTTTTTGATTTTCTCAAAAACGGTACCACCGATTTTGATCATTTTTTTATGCTAAAGCTTCCCAGCAGTTTGAATATTATTGTGTATTCAAATTTTTCAAAATTTTTTTTTTGATTTTTAAAAAAACTTTCAAAATTTATTTTTGAAAACACAATACTTATTTCGAAAACCCCATGCTCGATTTTTTCAAAACTTTCGTAGAGAGAAGCTTCTAAAAAGTTTAATAAACATTGCATTTCAAAGCTTTAAGAAAAATAGTTTTTTGAATTTTGAAAAAAAAAATCAATTTTTTATTTTTTGAAAATTCAATATCTCGAAAACGGCTCAATACTTTTTTTTGTAAATTTAATTTTTATTTATAAAATAATAAAAACTTCAAATTGCCGTACCAACATTTTTTCTTGAGAATGTTTTAAAATTTTCTTATATAAAACCTTATTTTTTAAGAAACCACTACAAAGACTTATAATTTTTTTCTTGCATAAATCTATATGCTTGAATCAAGTGTTATCCTATTCTTACCTTTAACTACTAAAGAAGTTATTTTTAGTCATTTAAAAATGAATTTTATGCTTATGAAAAGTTTCTCTAATAACAGTCATTTTTAAAATTCTTAGTCTTTTACATAGGAGCAAGATCGTGCGACCCAGCCGTGCGTTTTATTTTATTTTAGATAGTCCTATTTTTGACTATCTAAAATGACCAATAAAATGATATAAGAAGTTACAGAATTTATTCCAAGGAACTTCGGAAAAAGACATCTAAAAGTTTGCTGTAAATATGGTTCGCGACTTGAATAAAATTATTTTATAACTTTGGGGGCTTGTAAATCAGAACATAGGTACAATATATATGATAAAAAATACTTTGAAATTATACGCTCGGGTTATCTAAGAGTACTTAAACATAAAGCTTAAAAGGTTAGATATAACTTTTTCCAAAGACTTTTTTCCGCTCTCAGACCACTGTGCCCCGACCTGTTGAAACCCACTATTTGTGCCTATTTATATAATCAAATTCGGGCCAAAAGAAATCGGTTATCATCGACCGATAGCGCTCGTCGTTGAGGGTGATGGCCTGGCCAGCGTCATTCTCAAAGATGTATGGATAGATGATGTCGCCAGCCCTAAATCCACACCCAACAGTGACTTTCTCTGGATGCATTGCAATTTGGTGGATCACGTGTGGATTATGATCGTCTGAAATTCAACATTTTATATTGACTAACGCGTTCAACCAGAAATGGACCCTCTCGCTGAATTTATTTTTTTTTCTTATCAAAATTGAAATCAACTTCCAACTGGTCAAGAGCCCAAGCCCAGTTAGTAAAGGGAAGTCTTTGGCTATGATCGACGCGACGTTAACTCTGAGCTCCTGGGTCAGTTGAAGTTTTTGTGGGAATAGACACATGCAATAACGCAAAATACGCCAAGTTTTGGTCTTTGTAAGGCCGCGTTTCTTGTGCCCCGTGCGGAACTGACTGCTTCGGGTTTTACCGCACATAAAAAGGGGTGGTATATTTGGAAGGTCCTGTGTTCCGTTGACGTACAGGGTTTTGCGGATTGTTCACTGAACCGATCGACACGTAGCTAATAGTTCTCTAAGAAGAAGACAGTAAAATGAACGATGTGCGCGAAATGTTACACGAATAGAAGACCCACTTTCATAAACCAATTAAATCATTTCCACACGTTGTTCAGCGCTATAGATCTGTATTATGATTTAGAAAAATATAATTGATAAACGTAAGATCATTTGACAGATTTGACTTCAGCAATATGTCCGCAATTACCTGTCAAAGTTCACAAAAACTAGAAACTCCTATATTTCCGTTAATTATTCAGAAACAAATAAATCATACTAAAATCACTTAAAACTTAAAACATTACCGCCTTTAAAGTTAAATCAAAATCGTTGGAGAAGTTGTTGGAAAATAACAAAAAAATCTCCTCCAGGGAATTGTATAATCATATTAAATATAATCTGTATTAAATTTTAAGAAAATCAGGATCTAGAAAATTGGACTTCTCCATCATCGAAATGTTAGATTTGATTATTTTTTCCTACATCAAACCGATACTCTCTCTCTCTAGAGCAAAAAAAGAGGAATAAATTTAAAAAGTCTTAATTGACTTCGAACTTGTTCTAAGTGAATTTCGAAACTCAATTTAATAATTTCACGCTAAAATAGGATGAGATTATAATCTGTGGTTATAAGAACTTCGTGATGACTAATTCGACTTCGAATTTTTTCTTCAACTCAAAATAAAAATTAGAACTTTTCAGTGTCAGATTAGTGTCACCATATTAGTTTCATCGAAGAGTAAAACTATCAAACAAAAGACCTACGGCACGAACCTTAAGGAAAATCCTGCCAATTTTCTTCGGCCATTGTTAAACCCCGCAGAACAAGAAAAAAACTCTATACAAACAAATAAGGGATGAAATGTATCCAGAGACTACCCATTATTATGGAAGTTTCAGGTATGTTATACTCTACCGAAATAATCAAAAAGGGCGGAGCGTCTTTAAGTAATTGAATACCAAACATACAGAGAGAGCTCACGGTTGTTAACAATTACCATTCATTAACCAGGGGTTGTAATTTGTTACCTTGCTTTCCGATTTTCCTCAATGAAAACAACCCTCCAGATTTTGAATGAATGAACAATTCAAACACACATAAAACATGACCAAATAATTTGCCTTAGGGGATGAGGTCCTCGTATATAAACTGCGATCATGTACCTAAACAGAATCAGTTTGAAATCGTTTGCGATCGAACGTGGTTTAGTTTCATTTCTCAGTGATTTTTGTGAATTTTGTATTTTTGTTAGTGAAAATGTCTCGATCATTCCTTATGGAGTCCCTGCTCAGTGATATTCCTTTGAAGAAAGAAAATCTCAGTCAACATCAAGTACCGCCATTGCCAATGCTCCCATATCCTGCCTGCTATGTTGGGAGTTATCTATTTTCGTTGAGCATTCAACAACAGCAGCAACAGCAACAACAACAACAACAAGCCATCCATCAACAAGCCTTACATGCCCAGCAGAATCCTCACATGTTCCATCCTTACGCAGCTGCATCGCTTATTGCCGCCAAACGGGAACGTGCCTCCTACGAGGAGTATGTCTCACCAAAGCGAAGAAGCAGCAGTTCTGGATACACGGATTTCTGCACCTCACCAACCTCATCTACCAGTCAGGATTTTCAGTCGTTCGACGAAGTATTTGTCCCGAAGAAATCAAAAACTTCTCCGTCGGCAACACCATCCAAGACAGCAACTGTTTCTCCAAACATCTCGGACTACGCCGATTCCAGCAAAAGAATAAGAACAGCCTTTACCAGCACTCAGCTGCTCGAACTTGAGCGGGAATTCTCCTGCAATGCCTATCTATCCCGCTTGAGACGCATTGAAATTGCCAACCGTCTGAAACTATCGGAGAAGCAGGTGAAAATTTGGTTCCAAAACCGCAGAGTCAAGCAAAAGAAAGGAGGCTCGGAGAGTCCGACATTTAATTTCAATAGCAACTCACCAACGACTTCGGAGGGAGATAAGAAGAGTTGTTGTTGCCAAGGCCAGTCGCCATCGTCTTCACTTAGCTGCGTTGAAAACTCGTGTCAAATGAACTCGTAAATTATATTTTTGAAGAACTATTGTAAATAACTAAGTGATTAGCAGATGTTTTTGAAAAATTGTTTATATGTATAGTAGGAAAAAATTGTTAAAATAAAATCAAAAATTTAAAAGAAAAACAAAAAGTTTTTGAATTTTTTTTTTCTTCTTCTGCTCAACTTCGACTAGGTTTCAGGGATTTGGTATTTTTGGTCTTAATTTTTTTGTATGACAAAGGCACGAAGGTCAAAGTTAACGACATATTAAAGTCCAAGACCACCTTCGCTTACCTATATGTTTTTGAAAAAAGAACTAGTTTTTTTTAGCACCGAATGGCACACATGTTATTTTTGGCGCAGGTTTAAAATTTAAAAGATCAACAGCTGAAACAGCCTAGTGTTTAGGTATTTGTATGATACTACTTAACAATTTGCAGCTTATAAGCGGTTTGCTAAACTTTTTCTCAATTTTAAACATTTTCTAACTAGCATGATGTTAAATTCGATTACAATTTGCAATACCGTCGCACAATTGCACAGCTCCAAAATCCAAATATGGCGATGAAAAAAAATATCACCATGCTAAATTAAAGCAACGGGATATAGTAAAGTTTGCTATCTTAAAGTTAACTAGAATTAGCCTAGGAATTTTAAATACGAATGTTATTAGAGAAAACTGTTCATAAGGATAAAATTAATTTTTTTAATTCTTTTAGTAGTAAGAGACAAAAACAGAATGCTATGCAAATATGAATGTATGCAAGAACAAAAATTATAAGTCGTTGTAGTGGTTTCTTAAAAAAAAAAAGCTTTTATATACAAAATTTTTAAAAGATTTTTAAGAAAAAAATTTGCTGTGCCAACTTTAAGATTTTATTACTGTACGAATGAAAACTAAATTTCCAAAAAAAATATTGAGCCGTTTTTGAGATATCGAATTTTACAAAAAAAAATATTTTTTTTTTTTCAAAAATTCAAAAAATATTTTTTTAAAGTTTTGAAATGCAATAGTTTTAAAACATTTTAGAAGCATCTCTGCAAAAAATTTCATTAAAATCCGTTTTGTCGGTAATGAGTAATTCAAAATTTAAAAAAATGGTTCTATGGTAGGTACAAGCTGTAATATCTTAATTTCAAATTTTAACTTGCGATATACATAGGTACTATAGGGCAAGTTCTGCATTTGGAAAAAAAAATCGAACTCGAGATTTTGATCAAAGTTGACATTACGATGATAGCGAAGACGAATAAAGTGGGTCCGGCAATTCGGTCTGTCTGTCTCTATGTCTGTATCTCTGTATGTCTGTACCTCGATCTAGAGCCTAAGCCACTGGACCTATTTTCTTCAAACTCGGTAGTTATGAGTCTTCGGTGATTCCCTAGAGGGGAAATTGAAATTTTTTTTTAGCTCTAAAACTAGTGGTACCCCCATAAACCCGTAATGAAAAATCTTATTCATCTCGAAAACGGCTCTAACGATTTTGATAAAAAAAATTAGGTGTGATATTATGGACGTGGACTACGTTTTGGTAAAAAAAAAATTTGGGGCAAAATGTTATTAACGGTACCTGTCATAGAACCGTTTTTTTTTTATTTTCGACTTTCTTATTAACGGGTCTAACGATTTTAACCAAAAATTTTCAGCAGGAGTCCCCCTAAGTTTAAAATAATATTGTATATAAAAATATTCGAAAAATTATTTGTTGAAGCGTGAGAGCTTTCTTCTTCTTCTTCTTCTTGCTTCTCTTCTTCCTTTTCTTCTTCTTCTTCAAAAAAATTATCTACCAACGATGACTTAAGAAATCAGAGCCAGGCGACCAAAAATTCGTTCAGCCTGTCTACTGTAAGCGTGGGAGCTTCTTCTTCTTTAAAAATTTATCTACCAACGATTATTAACGAAATCAGAGCCAGGCGACCAAATTATTATTTGTTCAGCTTGTCTACTGCTAATGCTTACTAATACAATCTTTCAAATAAAAACAAATGCTCCAATTTAAGTTGTTTGCTCTATGAGTTTATTGAATAGACTGCGACTTTTTGTGATTTGCTGCGGCCTTTTATACTATGAAAGGCGACAGCACATTACAATATGAAATTTAGAAAATATGTGATTATTAACAACTTGGTGTAGCACTTTGACATTTACTTTATAAAAAAAAATGTGCTTTCATACAAATGATTTTATATAATGAAAAATTATAAGTGAATTTAAGTACATATATTAGGATGACTGTTACATTGTTGGGTTTTTTTGAAAAATCAATATCTTCAAAACCTATGAACGATTATTTTTTGAAATTATTTCCTAAAATCAATATTATTAAATACTTAAAATTCGCATCCCACATTTTTTTCTTGAAAAATTTTAAAGAAATTTCTCATATAAAAAATTTATTTATTTAATAATAAAACGATTTTTTAAAGTTTGTTTGCATAAATTCATACTTTTCTAGAAATCAGATGGCAATTTCATTTTAAATTCATGTTTATATTTATAAAATGTATCTTAAATTCCAAAGTACTTTTACATAAGAGCAAGTTCGTGCGATCCAGTCGTGCATTTTATTTTTTATTAAATTAAATTAAGGATCGTTAAAATTAATTGAAAGAAAAAAATTTTTATCAAAATTCTAGGCACCGTTTTCGAGAACAATACGGTTTTTGAAAACCATTTTTTAACATTTGTATGGTGGGTACCTTTATTTTTAGGTAAAATAATTTTTTTTTCATACATCTTGTAGATTATATTCAAAAACTTTTATTTATCAAGTTCATCCAAAAAAATTTTTTTTGAAATTATGAATACACAATTCTATTAATGGTTTTGAGGAGCTGTAGCAAAAAAAAAAAATGATCAAAATCGGTACTACCGTTTTCGAGAAAATGAAAAACAAAAAAAATGGTTCCTTGGGGGGTACCCCAACCCCAACGAGTACCTACCTTTAACTAAACGAAATTTTTTTGTATCTTTTTTTTTTTAAATCTGTCGAACAGTTTTTGAGAAAAAAAAAAATATTTACAAAATTTCGAAAAAAATTCGTATGGCAGGTATACCGTTATTTTTGGTCTTAACAAAAATAGAAAAAAACGTGTGGGGGGAAAAAAATAAAAGTGATATCTACCAAGTTTAAAGAAAATCGCCCAAGTCGTTTAGGCTGTAGTCGAACCGATAGACAAACAGACAGACAGAATTGCGAGACCCACTTTTCTAGTCTTCGCTATCATCGTAATGTCAACTTTGATCGAAATCTCGAGTTCGATTTTTTTTACGAATGCATAACTTGCCTTATGGTACCTATAAGTCGCAAGTAAAAACTGACATCAAAAGAAGAAATTTTATAAAGGCTTTCTTTTACGTTTTACTACATATCTTCTATTGGGGCAAAAGTCAAGCAGGTCTGAAAATAGGACAAGCTTAAATAATATCATACCAATATTATTCAATTTCTCATAGGTAATTTTTATTGTGAAATCCTTTTTAAATTTTTTCTATATTTTTTGTTTTTCAAAAAACTAGGCATCTCAAATTTGCAAGTCCATCTTTTTAACACAATTTCACAACTGCTTTTTTACTGTTTGTAGCTCTATTTTTAAAATTATGTAATAGATTACTAAAAAAGTTTTAATATCCTACTAATTGATATACTGTGCCAGATTTCCCAGACCGGAGGACTGGTTTTGATTTGTTCTAAATGACTCAGCTAAATCAATAATTTTTCTACTTTTTAGTCTATGTCTGTGTAGCTGGACAGACAGTACCGTTCGCTTTTGTAGAACCAGTATCAATAATTGTGTGTAATAAGGGGACACTTTAGTTAGTGGCTCTAGAGAGAACCCTACTACTCGATTGTCTTTTAAGCCACGATTTATTCTAAGTCTGATCTCATATTTTATTACGAAGCCTGTAGAGAACCGTTTTACCCCAGTCATCGATATTGGGTGTCCTTTATTGATGAAAGAATATACTTGGTACTACCCTTATCGGTCGTTAAACACACCTTCTTCATTTCTTTCTCAATACTGATATCACGCTTTATTGTTCCCATTTTGTCGATATCTTTGGCTTTTGGGAGTAACCGTACGAACTTTTGATAGATCGTACCACAAATGTTTGCGCCAGAATTTTGAACTATTCTCTTAAGTGCAATGCTTAAGAAATCACACGATAGTTGATCGCCATGTCTTAAACCTTGATCAGCACCAAATGCATCAAACGGACGAGTTTGGCAGGGATTGCAAAGCTAGACGGTGTAAATCTATAGATGTAGTCTTTAAAAATGTGATGCTCCTGGTTCGATGATAGAGTTTTGGTGCATAAGGCCACGTTGATATGGACCTATCAGATTGTTGACAAATGGTATTGCGTATTAAGCAAATTAAAGATTAATATGTTAAAGAAACTAATGCTTCTATATTTGGCACAATTCAGAGGATCAAGCACACAATAGGAAGGTTCCATTGATCCAGCATATTTTGTAGATAAACTAGTTTATGCCCTTAACAAAGTCATCTTCTGCTACTTTGAACGGAAGTCCTAGGAATGGGGTTTATCCTTAAGACCATCCTGATTTCAGCCAGTCATCACCATGTTAGTCGAAAAAGTATTATGAGACGAGCCCTCTACCAATTCTTCGTCTTGATACCATCTACATTAGTCAGATGTGCTGATGTTTATTCTTCTCATGTGTGACAATTGAGGTCTGCTAAGTTTCAGTAGATACTCTGTTTTTTTTTTTTGAAATATCTGGCCGAAGATTCCTTGAAACCTGACAGGTGTCAATTGTTGACTATCTGTCATTTGCGGTCTCGAGGAAACTTTGGTGAATTCTATATTTTTCCTGCTCTAGTGGCATGAGTACCAAGGGTACAATTTGGCGTTTGATCAGGCCTTTCATTTCCATAAATGTCACAGTGTAACGGGACCAATAGAAGGGCAATATTTTATATTCTATCTCAACTTCGCTGATATCGGATAGCAAAATTATTGTTTCAGGTGGTCTTGCTTGAATGCCACAATCAATTCATCATCGTGGTTATTTAGTATTCAGAAATATTGCAGTCGGCTACACTTCGCAACAAAAATATGTGATCAACTGTAGCATAACCGGGTAGAAATGCAGACTGGAAATCTTTCAAAAGATTGTTTTCATACTTGTAAATATTTTAGCTGAGGAGTTCAGCAATGAAATTCATCCATAGTTAGCTTGATCTTCCGAGTATCTATTCTTTCTTAAACAATCAGGTAAATTATTAAATCCAAACTTTCAAATGTAATTTTAAGAACTACTTATAGATTCACAGCTGTGGTTGCAACGAGATTGCCATTTAGTCAAATAGTTTTGAATTTGGTCATGTAGCACCTTCTCAAGTACCTTACTTAGAAAACATCAAAATATTAATAGGTCTCTGAAATCAGTAAGGTCCGGAAGGGTTTACTGTTTTGGGAAATGTTGGCGTTTTTTTTTCAAATGACACGACGGAAAAATTCCCAACTTTAAATACATTTTTAAAAAAATATGGAGAAAGCATTTTGGCGCTAAGGGGAGTATAAGCTTAACAAGTTTCAGTGAAATTTCATCAGGGCCAACAGAATTAGATTTGACCAACCAAATGGTCTCAAAAACATGTTACCTTCCCTGCAGATCTCCTGTTCCTCATGGTAGCTATTTCGGTCATCTACTTTTTAATATTTTTATTAATGATTCTTATTTGGAAAATTCAAAGTAAATAAATACATACCCTGAACAAACACCCTTCAAGAATCCTGAGTTATAAATTCTGTTATATTCTAACAATAATTCATTTTTCACCTTTCTAAATAACTAACCTCATTTTCATTTAATTGCAGTTTCAATAGATTCATATTCAATGAAATTTCACAAGTTTGAAGGAACAATATTTTTCACATTGAAAATTTAATAGAAAATAGATTTTTTTCCTAAATTGGATTCCTAATTAGTGTGAAATTATTTCCCAAAAAATGCAACTTAATTTCCAAAGGAAAGACTTCCCTACATTTTTCTGAATTTAATTTTGTGAGCATGACAAATGTTAATCCTGTTTGATCCCCATAGAGAAATTGACAAATAATTTCATGCATCCATTTACGGAAACAGTTCTTCCTGGCAGAGATGTTTCTCTATTGCCGTCATCAGTCATCGTACGAGTGTATACCAATAAGCAAAAATGTCATATTGTTTCCTTTGCAAATGCATTGCATCCTCTTTAAATGTTTCACGTTGATACGAGTACTCGTATAATGCTCACCATTTAAATAGAATTAAGTCGAGACTGTCAAATCCCTGGATGTCTATTATTATCCTTCATTTATGCTGTCATCCTGTTAAGCACACTTTGTGTGTGTCTCTTTTCTGTGTGGCAGTTCTATCAGAAATCAATAAACTAACGTCTTATATGCACATACCAAAGTATATCTAGGTCCTACACACTAACGTTATAAGCAACTTTAACGGTTTAACAGTATTATTACTGTTTATACGCTTTTATGAATCGTTTTCTTTTTATAGCGAGCAGCGTGACAGCGTGTATTTTGATGTATTCATGCGAATGAATAATTTCCTTGTTTTTTGTTGGTCGTATTTTTTACTTGGGATGTATACGTTCTTAAGTGTTACCAAAGGATTCCTAAAAAAAATCAATTTTAAGGTCTTGTTTCAGATGACGAAAATTGTTGATTAAAAATATATATATATAAAAGTTTTTGAACGCTGTAGCTACCGTAGGTCTTAAAAATGTAAGCTCTGTATTTTCATGAAATTTATTGTTCACAGGTCCTGCACCCTGAAATCTTTTTAATCAAATTCCTTTTAGTTGGTGAGCCTGAGAATTGAAATGCAAGTGAAAAAGTCCAAATTCAACCAAAAATAAAATAATAGTTACGCGAAAGGAGAGAGCACTCAAAAATTGTTATCGATCCGACCTCAGCACAGCTAGAAATTATTTTGAGACAATAAACTTTAGTAGACACTTTTGTCAAAGTTAGTTAGACAACGATTAAACAAAATTGGAAAATATTTTTTATTAACAGGACCAATCCTTCAAGCAGAAGACTGATATTTAAAACTGATTTCAACATTTCCTCAGAAACGTCGAAAGTCGAAAAATTTAGGTGAGTTCGTTAACACTATTCCGTGTAATTTACATTATGTGAATGACATGTACGAAAAGACGTTTTGCTGTCATTCTTATATTCACATATTGCGGAACTGTTAAAATCCACAGAAATTCGTTGCCTACTTTTTTCTTTACTCTCTCTTGTGGGAAATGACAAAACTATAAATTTTTTGAACTCGGGAGAAACTTTGAAAGAAAATGAATCTAACTTTTCTATTAATTTTCTTTCACGGGTAACAACTCAAGAATTGATCCCATTTATAAAGGGTTTTGCAATTAGCTTGGGTAGATTTTGGCGGCCTGTAGTAGCCATGTTGTTTCGGTGACACCTGTCAAATCTTATTATTCAGTAATGGGAGTGTAATACTTCGAAAACTCAATGCTCAATGCTGTCGTTGAAGCAAAATGTCTCCATTATGGCATTTATGCCATTGTTATTGTTCTTAAATGGCACTTGCATCGAAGAAACCGAAAAGCTCTCAGTACTCGGAATGTGTGTCAACGACACTTTGTTGAAATGAACACATCCTCGCGACCGCCATAAATGCTGCTAAATGCTTAGGATTTCTATATTAGTCGTTTTTTATTGGGGAATCTCTAGGCAGCGCAGTAAAATTTTACACAGTAAACAACAACAAAGGAATAGTGCGTATAAACTAAGCAGTAATAATAGTGCACATAATAGTGCTGATAAAGTTTTGGAGCATCTGGATTACAGTGACACTCAAATTGCAAAAGTTTTATTTTTCGTGAGGTTGAGAGATTTTGATTATTCGAGAATGTGTTCGGTGATATTTGTTCATTTTGTGGTAAATTTTAACAGGAGCAAAATTATGTGGTTTGAAATATTTATTTACGATTAGACGGTAAACGTTAATAGTCAATGGTCAAAATTTTGCCTCTTAATGCGTGTGCATGTTCCCTATCTGTCACGTGGAGAGTATGAAAATCATCGAATATATATATACAACAGTTTATTTTTAATTACACTCAAAATATATTCATATGATATTTACAATAATTAATTTCTTAAGTCTATTATATAAATCTGCGAGCACAAAAGGGGCTCTGCTTCGTTAGGTTGGTTATGTTTTCTTTTTACATTTGAATAACATTTGTGTCTTAGGTCTAAATTTTTTTCTTATTATTATTTATGATATTTACGTCAGCTTGAGCAGTGCTAACGGTCGTTGGCTCGTGTGGTGATGAAGGGGTGGATATGGGTCATTGTTGATTGCTGTCTGGTCTTTTGGTGGCTTCAACCTCTGTTGTGCTGCGTCCGTGCAACATCATAGAAGTTTGCGAAGCTGTCTTCTCCAGCTATTCCAAATGCATGGTCCATCATGGAGAGCACCTGGAGATATCGGTCGTCTGTGGCTGAGTTACCTGTAATTAAATTAATAAGAGGACTGGGATGGGTTGGGATTTTTCTCAGCATCTTAGTGCTCAGATTGTAGATATATTTGTCAATCGGGACAATTCCTGAAGCTTCGTACAGCTTTTCATTGCTATAATAGCGGTAAGAGTTGGGTTTTCGGTGAAGGGAGGTGCAATGGCGGAGAGCTTTTCGCTCAAATAATTGCAATTTTTTCATATAAGTGGGGCTTATTGTAAACCAAATAGGGAAACAATATGTTAATATTGGGCGAATGAGTTGCTTGTATAGCAGAAGCTTCGTCCTGGTTTGGAGACCACTCCTCACTTTCATAAGGGGACGTAAAAGTGATAAGGCATAATTTGCCTTACGAAGTGTGAATTTGGTGTGTTGGTTAAACTTGAACCTTTCGAAGAAGTGAACTCCAAGGTATTTAACACTTTGCTTGGGGGTGATAACTGTGTTATCAGGAAGAGTCAAGGAAAGGTTTTTGCATTTTGTTGCTAGGCCATTACGCGAGGGTCGTCTAAAACAGATTAATTCTGTTTTAGAGGGATTGACTTTAATTCCCCATTGGAGATAATATTCCCATAGTCTAAGGATGTGTGCCTTAACTCTTCGGAGGGCTACATTAGGGTTAATGGATGAGCTATATGTACGGTGACCATATTTTCAAATTGCAAATAATGAACATAGAAAAAAAGTTAAAATAAGTTTTAAACGATTAAATTTTTATTAAAAATATAATTTATTTTATTTATAATAAAAAAAATAAAGCACAAGGATTGAGTGATTAAAATTAAAATTGGAACTCTTTTTGTATCATTAATAAACTAAAGGTAATAAATAAATAAATAATTAATTCAATATTTCATTAAGAAATTAGTATAATACTTACATATTCAGGGTGATTGGCATAAGGTGTGACAAAAAGCTAGGGCGTGGAGCTTGGACGTAGACAAGAAAAAAATCGTATGGGAGGGGGGGTCTATTTCCCCCCGTTTAGGCGGGAGGGGCAATTTAAGAAAAAATCACTTAAAACAGAAAAAAAATTATTAAAAAATAACGGTGATACCTACAGAGTAATGCTATAGCATTTTGAAAAGCCAGAAATACATTCTTTAATTTTGTTTTTAAATAAAGTTGTTCGAGTGAATAGTTTTTGAAAAATTAATTTTCAAAATCAAAATTTTGAAAAAAAAAATGAAAAATTTTTTTTAAACAATTTTTTTTCAAAATCTTACGTAATTAAGTATTACTTTTTTTATTCAGTATTCAATGCTCTTATTAATTTTTGATCAAATAGAAAAAACCGGATGTCAAAATGTTTTGTAGTTTTTGAGAAAATCAAAAATAACAAAAACTACTTTTGTTTTAAGAAAAGCCTTTTATTTTAGTTTTTATACGTTTTTGGATTCTTAGGTGAATTTACGATTGAAAGGATTAACTTTCTTTTTACTATTTTTTTAATTATCGTCTTATAAGCATACAATAAAGTGACAAAGTACTGGATTAACACATTTTTTCATTGAGAACACCTGCGTGAGAGCATTGGATTAATATTGACCTGCGAATGCTTTTTAAATAATGCAACGTTACACGCCCTAACTAGTGACAGAAAAGTGCAATTGCGAAATAAGAACAAGAATGTTCCTGAATCTTGAAATCAATTAAAATAAGAAATACATGCATATTTAGATAAAATACATAATTACTGTTTATTTAAATTTTTAACTATTTTTTAACTTAAGCTTATTACAAAAAATTATTTAAAAAACATTCGCAGGTTAATATTAATCCAATGCTCTCACGCAGGTGTTCTCAATGAAAAAATGTGTTAATCCAGTACTTTGTCACTTTATTGTATGCTTATAAGACTGATAATAAAAAAAATTTTACAAAAAAAGTTAATCCTTTTTTTCGTAAATGCACCTACGCCAAGCCGACCCCACCATAATAAAAAAGTGGCAGGTCAATTTTAAACCAATGCCCTCACGCAGGTGTTCTCAATGAAAAAATGTGTGAAATATGGTTAATCCAGTACTTTGTCACATTATTGTATGTTTATAAGACGATAATTAAAAAAATAGTAAAAAGAAAATTAATCCTTTCAATCGTAAATTCACCTTAGAATCCAAAAACGTATAAAAACTAAAATAAAAGGCTTTTCTTAGAACAAAAGTAGTTTTTGTTATTTTTGATTTTCTCAAAAACTACAAAACATTTTGTCATCCGATTTTTTCTATTTGATCAAAAATTAATAAGAGCATTGAATATTGAATAAAAAAATAATACTTAACTACGTAAAATTTTCAAAAAAATTGTTTAAAAAAAATTTTTTCATTTTTTTTTTCAAAATTTTGATTTTGAAAATTAATTTTTCAAAAACTATTCACTCGAACAACTTTATTTAAAAACAAAATTAAAGAATGTATTTCTGGTTTTTCAAAATGTTATTACATTACTCTGTAGGTTTCACCGTTATTTTTTAATATTTTTTTTCTGTTTTAAGTGATTTTTTTCTTAAATTGCCCCTCCCGCCTAAACAGGGGGAAATAGACCCCCCTCCCATACGATTTTTTTCTTGTCTAAGTCCAACCTACAAGCCCTAGCTTTTTGTCATACCTTATGCAAATCACCCTGTATATCTAAGTATTTTGTACATATTATTCACATACATATTTGAATACTTTTGAGAAGAAAAAATTTGTTTAATTAAATCAGGTTTTTGTTTTAAATATTTTCTGAACTCTAAACGAGTCATTTCATGGTTAAATTTGGTTGTCAAAATTGATTTTATAGTTTCAACTTTCATTTGACTTTTTTTATCTGTCCAAATTTTAAAACTGAAAAAAAAACTCTTTCTGTGCCCCAGGAAGGCAAAACCAAACTCTACAATTTTTTTTTTAAAATGTTTAAAAAATTCTATCCATCTTTTTCCTGCAGTCTTCTGAATTTTCTTCCCATATATTTATTTTCACCAAAGAAACATAATTCTTAACACATGAAAATTCGATACATCCATCATGCACATTTCCTGGGACTCAATCCTTAAAATGCTATTTTAAAAAAGAGTAGGCTGACAATGTGCAAAAAATAACTAGAGTTCGGAACAAGAATTGTAAAAAAATGTCTTAATATAGTTGGGCACTTTGGTTTCGACAGAAAATAAATTTTCAAGGGCTCGAAAAGTTTCAAAATTTCTTCTATTGCCGGTCGTAAGCCATCGTGTTTTACTAAAACCCATTAGTTTTTTAAATTCAATGTCTGCAACATAATATATATTTTTAAAATGTTCAACCCTTACTGTATATATATGTATATACAAATTAGAATATATTTTTATAACAATTACTTCAACATCAATTGGTAAACATTCAATTGAGGTTTGAACGCAATTATTTACAATATGTTGTGCAGAGTTTACCCCAATGAGCTCGTTTCCAGTTGTTTCTTGAAGCGGACAAGTAAGGGCCGTATTTTCGTACTTCCATGATTTTAAGTAACACAATAAGTTGTAACAAAACTGACAGCGATTTTTTTGAGTGTGGTGAGAGCACATTACACACAATTAATTCACACTTCGTTCTCGCGCACGAATATTTTTCGTCAAAACATTTTTTTTATTAATTTTGAAGTGCAGTCATTTGAACGAAACGAGTGAATATGTTTAATGGTGTGAAAAGCCCAGGTACCTTCGTTTACGCTGCTTATTTTGACTGCATCGTCTAACTAGTGCTCTCTGAAGAATAATGTTAGGCCGTTTTCGAATGCTGTTCAATGTTTTTTTTTCCATTATTTGCAAGGGAGAATATGGCCATGAACTTATTGCAATTTACATCACCTTCATCAGTTTTTTTAAGAACTCAAATTCTCGCTGAAGTTCTTCATTAAAAAGGGGAGAGTACGATAACTTGGCCGCCAAGATTTGATAAGGGGTTTTTGTAGGGGGGTCAAAAACAAGCACTTTTTACTATGGGAGGGGGGGGTCTATCTCCCCCCGTTTAGGAGGTAGGGGCACTTTTAGAAAAAATGGTTTAAATTGAAAAAAAAATATTAAAAAACAACGGCAACACCTACAATAAAGTGCTATACTGCGTTTGAAAGCCAGAAGATTGTTCTATAATCCTGCATTTAAATTTTATTACTCATATCAATAGTTTTTGAGAAATTCGCATTTAAAGTCCAAATTTTGATAAAAAAAACGTGAACAAAATGTTTAGACCGGTTGTTTTCAAAATTGTGAAATGAAATTGTAAATTAGCTAATATGTGTTTCATGTATCTATCAGTTCTTAATCGAACACAAAAAACCGCATGGTTCTATGTCTTCTGGTTTTTGAGAAAACCTCCGTTTAAGAGGTAGGGGCACTTTTAGAAAAAAAATGGTTTAAATTGAAAAAAAAATATTAAAAAACAACGGCAACACTTACAATAAAGTGCTATACTGCGTTTGAAAGCCAGAAAATTGTTCTATAATCCTGCATTTAAATTAAATTACTCATGTCAATGGTTTTTGAGAAATTCGCATTTAAAGTCCAAATTTTGATAAAATAACGTGAAAAAAAAAGTTTAGACCGATTGTTTTCAAAATTTCGAAATGAAATTGTAAATTAACTTATATGTGATCCATGTATCTATCAGTTCTTAATCGAACTCAAAAAACGGCATGGTTCTATGTCTTCTAGTTTTTGAGAAAATCGAAAATTACCAAAACTACTTTTTTTGATTTTTGGTGGTGACGGTGATTCCATTTTAAGGATTAATGTTAATAAACATAATGAATCTTTGTTAGTTCAGTACCGCAATTCATTTAGCGTTACCCAGAATGCACCATGAGGAGGTAGAATTGCATCTGGGTCAGTTAGTCAGGAGTTAGTCAGTCATAGTTAGTTAAAAATGGTCAAAATGTATTAAAAAGGTGTGTAAGTCTCGTCAATAAAGCCATCGTCCGTACTATAACTGTCGAGTTCGTTGAGTTACTCTTTTATGGTGGGAAGCCGAGGATGTTTTGGCGGTAAATACTTTCTAAATTTTCGCTCTGAAGGGTGGGAGGATCGATGTCTTTTAACTATAAACCCTCACATATATCACCATCGGTATAACAAGGGTAAACTTTTTTTACATCTGATAAAAACTCTATTATTTGCGAACCCCAGTCGTCCTTATATTTCCTTTCTAGGCAGTATTTTCGATAGAAAAATAGTGCCATGTATTGGTGAACATGGTCAGAAGTTTGTTTTGGTTTTCAAGATCGTTTATTGTATTTTATATGTATTTAGTGGACATTGGATAAATAGAATAAATTTGAATTTTTTTAAATACAGATTCTGTGAATGCAAAAGAAACTTTGCATGCACCCAACCTCGCACCTACCCCAAATCTTATAGTGTGCCCAAGTAGGGGGGTTGCAGGGGGGCAGCATGCCCCCCCATACATACTTTACTGTTTATATATTGTAATGTTGGAAGCTAGCACTGATTTATTTATGTAAGGAAGCAAAAAATATCAAACATTTTGTAGAAAAGTAGTTTTAGTTATTTTCGATTTTCTCAAAAACCAGAAGACATAGAACCATGCGGTTTTTTGTGTTCGATTAAGAACTGATAGATACATGAAACACATGTAAGCTAATTTACAATTTCATTTCACAATTTTGAAAACAATTGGTCTAACCTTTTTTTCACGTTATTTTATCAAAATTTGGACTTTAAATGCGTATTTCTCAAAAACCATTGACATAAGTAATTTAATTTAAATGCAGGATTATAGAACAATCTTCTGGCTTTCAAACGTTTAGCACTTTATTGTAAGTATTGCCGTTGTTTTTTAATATTTTTTTTTTCAATTTAAACCATTTTTTCTAAAAGTGCCCCTACCTCCTAAACGGAGGTTTTCGCAAAAACCAGAAGACATAGAACCATGCCGTTTTTTGTGTTCGATTAAGAACTGATAGATACATGAAACACATATTAGCTAATTTACAATTTCATTTCACAATTTTGAAAACAATTGGTCTAAACTTTTTTTTTCACGTTTTTTTATCAAAATTTGGACTTTAAATGCGAATTTCTCAAAAACTATTGATATGAGTAATTTAATTTAAATGCAGAATTATAGAACAATCTTCTGGCTTTCAAACGCAGTATAGCACTTTATTGTAGGTGTTGCCGTTGTTTTTTAATATTTTTTTTTTTTCAATTTAAACCATTTTTTCTAAAAGTGCCCCTACCTCCTAAACGGGGGGAGATAGACCCCCCCCCTCCCATAGTAAAAAGTGCTTGTTTTTGACCTCTCTACAAAAATCCGTCATCAAATCTTGGCGGCCAAGTTATCGTACTCGTGCCATTAAAAATACTTTAGACGGAATTATAAGTATTCAATCAGTTTTTTTTTTAAAGTAATTAATTTAAATTTACATGCCAATTTTTATGTTTACCCCTGATTGAAAACAATTCACTTGTTGATTTTTATTTTAATATTGACGTTTCGAAATTGAGTATGTTCAATGAATGATTACCATTACCATTTTTGCACTAAGAAACTAAGGCACGTTCACATGATCACTATGTTGAAAGAATTTTGAGTTGGTTAGTTTTCAGTTTGACTTTTTACGAAATTATTTAAAAAAATGAACATATAATGAACAACTTTTGCAATAATGAACATTTTTATGTTTTTGAAAACTAAATAATTCATAGTGCACATTTTCTCCAATAATGAACTGTTCATTATAATAATGAACGGATGGTCACCGTAGCTATATGTGATGGAGTCATCAGCGAATAGCAGAGTTTTTGTCATTGGCAGGTTTGCAGGTTGGTCGGAGGTATAGAGGTTAAATAGATCGGGGCCAAGGCGGGATCCTTGAGCGACTCCAGCTAAGATGTTCTTAAGGATTGAGTTAGTACTCCCCACGCGTACGTAAAACTTACGGTTAGTGAGGAAACTATGGATGATGAGGACAAGGTGTCTTGAAAATCATCGAAGCATGGCTGCGATGCCAAACGATTAAAAAGGACATGAAAATGATTTTTTTCTGACACCGAGCCTTTATTTGACTTTGCATACATACATGCCATTAAGATTTGAATTTATTAATAATTTTGCCACTTGTTTGACAACAAATTTTTCAGTAATGTTAATTCAGCATAAACCACATCAAAACGCATACTTTTTTAACACATCCCTTAGCTTATTCAAAAGTGGATTGTTTATTCGTAGGTATATATGTATTTCATTTTTGGTTTTCGTTTCCTTTTACTTTGTTCACTTAATGAGTCTGAAATTAAGATGATTTGTTAAAAGAAACTCAGAAATTATGTATAGCCCTTTTCTGTTTTCGATTTTTATTCATTTCAATTTGTATTATTTTTGTAAGAAATTACATATTTATTTTACTTGTGTTCCAAATCAGCTGATTTTGACACGGGTATAAATGCAAAGCATACCAACTTTAAAATTTAAAGTAAAAGTGTATATGCAGTCAAAAAAGCATTTTATTCGGACTTCCATTGCTGCACTATGTAAACATTACCAATAAAATACGCCTATTGATGTAAGAAATTTGTCACCCCTTCTGATCTGGCTACCATTTATGAGGAGTTTATACGTCCAAAACTCGAGTATAACTCACACCTTTGAACAGGCGCAGCACAAACTTCTCTCCACTCATTGGATATAATTCAGAACAGAGCATTAAAACTAATAGGAAACAGAGCTATAATGGATTCATTTCCAACTCTTGAACACCGTCGGAATGTTTCATGTATTTTCCTTGTTTTATCGCTTCTTTCACAAGCAATGCTTATTCAAAGTAGCCAGTTGCATTCCACCTGTTTATCATTTCAACCGTGGTACCCGCTTCGCTAGGAATGCTCTTCAGTTCAGCATGGAGCCTTATTTTGGTCGTACCGTCAAATATAGAGATTCGTTTTTTAGCCGCACAGCACTATATGGAATAACTTACCTGGCACGGTTTTCCCTTGCCATTTCAATTTGCAAACATTCAAAACCAATGTTCATCGACACCTCCTTTCTCTCCGTCAGTGCTGTGTTTAACTAACATTATAAGGTCCTCTTAACATACCCTTGAGGGCGTGTGAATTATTAAAAAAAATCCATGTCAAGTTAGATTGAAGAGCACGTCCAAACGATAAAACTTTATTATCAAAATGAGTGTTCGTTTGTGCAAGCTTTGCGAGATGTGGCGGCCCTTCACAGCCGACTTTTCAACGTTTGGTGAACAAATTTGACACGACCGATTCAGTTATTAATCAGCTAACATTCGCAAGGCCTTTCGCATATCTGAACTTCGCGAATTTTGCGTCGGAACTTGGGCCTACACCCGTACTAGATCCAACTGATCCAACGCGGAAGCCACGACTGACATTCTGCATGAACGATTTGAGGTTAAGGTTATCTCGTGAACTGGTCACCACGGTCAGCCGATTTGACTACGATTATACTTTGTTTCTGGGGTTTCCTGAAGTCGCGGGTCTATGCAAATATACAGCAATTTACCGATATACTTAAGGTGAACAAACACAGGCCATCTACTGGATCTATCCGGTAGAGCCATTGCAAATTGGACTACTTGGATCCGTGAGACCATAAGAAGTCGAGCCGGCCATTTGAACGATGTCATATATATTAGAATACATGGGTCTTTCAAATAAAAATAGAATTTTGTTAACATCTAATAAACAGACCTTGATTTAGTCCATTTCAATATCTATCGTTAATTAAAGCGTTAAAAACCAAAATGTCATTGCTGCCGCCGCAGCAACGGCTGACGACAAAATCCACGCAGCAGCTACCGACCGACCGACGACACCACACGACGCTACAGCTACCAACGACACCAGTCACCTCGGCAAGATAAGGGATTTTATACCATGTCTTAATATAATACACAGTCACTATAAGATCATGACGTCACAGCCGGTTGAACACATTTGGTAATTTGCATTCGACCAGTAGTTCACACACAGTTTATACGAAAATTATAACAAGAGGACTTCCTTTTGGGAAGGAAAGTGAAAAGTGACTTGTTTGCTGCGGTCGAAGCTGATGAGCTCGATTTTAGCTTACAAGGCAACTGAAATTGTCCAGCTATTTCGTTCCATCAGTTTGGTTCGAAGAATAAACGTCCTAATTGCCACCAGGGACTTTGAACCTGCTGATCTGTCGGTGTTTATACATTGGCTGTGCCTACCAGGGGCCTTAAACCTGCCGATCTAGTGCCTACCAAGGACCCTAAACCTGCCGATCTAGTGCACAACTTACAACTGAGCCCTTTCACAAAATAATTTTTGTTTTGATTTCTAAAAGTCGATTTTCAACTTTCAGTTACTACAATCCCCCTGAATCTTGCCGAATTCACCAAGGCAATAAAATTGTATTGATGATCGCTTGAGTAAGGATACCTTACAGGTCACCGCCGCCGCGCGCCGGCCGGCCGGTTTAAATAGTGAATAGGTCCCTGAAAACCATGACAAATAAATAGTTCATAACTCTTGTTTCAAAATGATAAAGGGCCCATTCATTACGATTAGGGGACGACGTGGCCGACATAGTTAGAGTGAGACATTGGACCGCTCATCGGACCATTTGTAGAAGTAACAGTTGCCACTTTTGACAAGAAACTTTTCATCATTGATCATGTCATAAAGCATACACATAAGCGGTTTACTCTTTCCAAGTCTTGTCAACTTTAGATAGAGGACGTTATTACTGTAAGTATCAAAAGCCTACACCAAATCAGAGATCAGGGTTAGACTCTGCCTAAATTGTATCATTAAGGAACTTAAAATTGAACTGAATTTTCGGTGTGATTTTGTTGTTCTCCTCCCATATAGGACATAATCCATTTTAATACATTTTTTGGACACCTTACTGAAACTAGATAGAAGACTTATCGACCGGATAGTACTGCTACTGATGTAGTTGTACTTTTCCTTCTACCTCAATTGTCTTCCACCGCACTTGATAATATGGATTATTTAAATCGTTTTTAAATTTGGTGTAGAACAACTTTAGATGTTCCACCGATTGGTGTCCAAATTTCGAAATTAACATGGAACTATCCCATATTCCCTCGGGGATGATGACATTTTCCAAGTGTCATCAATATCCAGTTATTGCAACAGCACGATACGACAATTACTAGGCAAACTTGATATCAGTCGTAATACTAACACACCACTATAAGAGATCAGTCATATTCTTCGGCTTGTAACTTTTCTTATTTATAAAGGTGTTTTGGTTCAATGATATCTTACCAATCTTTGAACTGGAAACACGGAAACACTATAATTCTGATACGTTCTATTAAATGTTTTCGTGTGTGTGCTAAGAAGTTATCCGTTCGTTGAATGCCGAATTCGGCAAATTAAAATTTGTCCATTCCCTACCAATAGTCAGAGACTATTGCTCATTTATTAATAAGAATTACAGATTTTTTATATGTTTGCTAACTCACTGTTGCTCGTCATTTATTCATTGGGACGTTAATATTTAAGTTAATTTTAAATAAGCCATAAGAACAAATACCTGCAACCCAGTTGTACACATTATGAAATTTATTTTTGTTGTCATTTGAAAGCCTCATGGGGGTGATAAAATGAAAACCGTCCCATTCGGGTAGGCAATTTATGTGGTTTGTGGGAGCAATCTTTAGTGTTTTGCTATAAGTCGTCTTCAAGAAACTCTATACATCCCGTAAGGCTAGGATGATTGCAATGAAAGTTTTTTTTTGCGGATGTATAGTTGATATCCTTGCAGTCTATGGCGACACGTCTAAATGCTGCATGGCGGCGACAACTATGCGACGACGTCGACGACGGTATAGTGTCGGTGTCGTAAAAGTTTTAGTTTTCTCTTTTGATGATGATGATATCGGGCTTAAGAAAAACAATTAACAGCTCACAGCTGGGGGGGCGGCTTGATTGCACATTGAGTTTTAATTAAACACTTTTTGCATAGTTGCGTGCTATGGCTTTATGCGGCAACCATAGGAAAGAATGTGCCAATAGTGCACAAATGCATAGCATAAGAAACAAAACAATTATTATTCAATTAGAAAGTTTTTTTTTGTTTTTAATATCGAGTTGTATTGCGTTCTTCAAGAAAATACATTCAATTCTAAATTTTCATTAATTTCAGCTCTGACTTTAATGAAAGCTTAAAATCCAAATCACTACAAGTAGATACCGGTTTTTTATTATAGTAAAAGTAAACTAAGATTTGAGGCTGGATTTTCAAAATATACAAATATGATGATACAAAAGAGTATATGGCCCTTATTTTAATTCCTATTAGACGAATAGCAACAGATATAAAGCAATCTTTTAAACAGTTTTCGATGAAAGGAATAGCCTGAATTTTAAAATTTTCGACTTTGAATTAAGAATTAATTTTGATTTTCAGGGGTTTGCTATCGTGTTCTTTTGAACTATACCTTTCTTTATAGATAGATACCGGTCTTGGAAAGAGTTCCCACACTACGGTGGTCTACAAACCTCTTTCATTCATTCATCATCCATTAGCTCATACTTAGCAATAAAATTCATTAATTATCCAAACTCTTCTAATGATGCAACCGAAACCACAACATCATTAAATTTAGAATTTTCTCCCACGATTTTCCTTGAAGTCCTTCTAAATTGCAAATGTCCTCTTAAGCGAACAACAACCAACAGCAACAACAAACGTGAAAAGAGTGATGCAAATCCAATCCGTCTTGCTCCTGCAGAGACATTTTTTGATCAATTCTTCAAAAAGAAAAATACATTGTATTCAGTAAAAAATTTCAAGTTTCTTTTACTTTCAAAAACAATCTCAATGGGCACTCAAAGGAGAGAAAGGACATTTCAAAGCGTCTCTTCAAAAATTCTTTTACCCAAATGATGCCCCAGGGAGGCATAATAATAAACACTTGTTTCCCTGCCAAACAATTATTGCCATAGTACTCTCTTGAATGCAATTTCTTGTCGAGGATCACTTGAACGATCGGGACAGGTAGAGCGATCATCATATACCATAGTGCCCAAGTTTTCTAGAAATTTGCCACATACTCTGCAAAAGGGCGCTCTCCAACTGATCTTTTGTAACAGATCGCAGAATTGTTACAATTTTTATTTGTTCAAATAATATTTTCCATTCACAAGTTTTGGAGTGCTCGATGTTGATCGCCTGCTGTTCATGCAACAACGATCGATCTGCCAGATGGGCAAAGTTAAACGATTCATCTACCTGTTTTCTTAACATTGATATTCTTAAGAGCCCACTGAGCTATTTGCAACAAGCACTTCATGAATGAATGAAACTCAAGATAGTGTAACTGATCGCAGTCTTCAGAAGAAAGATGCTTGCCTGAAGGTCGAGTACTATCAATGTGATTCTAATTGTTCGAAAGTGGATTTTCAAGTTACTGTGGAACTTGTTAAAAAATCATTAGCTGAGATTGTTTGAATGGTGGTAAGGATGGGAAGAGGCATGAAAATGTAGCAATCGATTCAGAGAATTGAAGAATACTATATACGAGTACCTGTGAGTGATCAGGTGTTCGGAGAATGTTTTGTTTTCATAGGTTTTGTAGACAAAAACCGACTTTGCCAGACAGTATGTCGCCAAAATTTTTCCCTCAAAACGGGAATTGAAGATATTTTGTCTTTGAAAGAGAATTCGGTTGGCAATTGGGAATTGATTTAAGAAGGCGTGTTGAATGGTAAGCGTGAAATTTATGGGATTTTAAATTATTTTTGAATATTCAATCTTCTTGGTTCTTCTCTTGACTGTTCGGTTGTCATGTGAAAGGTTTCATGATCCTGCGTAGCTCGTTCTGATGTTAAAAACTCAATATGTTATTGGAATTGGAATAAGATAGAATGCAAAATTTATACTTAAATGAACCTTAATAGAAGTTTTTGTTAAATGGCGCCCAATTTAAGATTCAAAAAACATTAGAAATGCTAAGATTTATATTTTTTCCCTCAAACAAACAATTTTATTTGTTAGTATATTAGTAAACATAGTAACATTTTATATATTTTACTATTATAATTAATGTAATGTTATATGACTTTTTTCAAAAGAATATAGTTTTTCTAAGTTTATTAACTAAAAACAATTGATAGTTTTCAACATCGTCAATTCCTATAAATTCGATAGATTGCGATATCTTGTAAGCCTTGTATCTATTTTGCAAAGAATGAAATTGGTAAAAGTTTTTACTTTAACAGAAAGTTCTTTTAACCGGCTATGAAAATTCGTAAATTTTTCTTGAGGTTGAAACTGCCACAAAAGTAATTGTCATCCATGAAGTTCAATGTCAGTTAAGAGACCGTATTTAACCTTCCTGTTTTTGAGCATCCGGTACCAAAATGATTCTTTGAGTTTCCTTGAATTTTTGAATTGGGAGATATAGCCATTCATTTTAGACGATTAAAATACAATTTGGCAAATTGTACAATTTCTTGATGAAGTTTTGTTTTAGCTTTTCCATGTATACGAAAAACTTTGACAAGCATCTAATTTCTTCTTTTAATCATCGATTTACTCGCCGATCTTGTCAGGGTCGTCCTGAAGAAACCACGTGAAGCTTTGAATACTACATCAACAACTTGTTCTTTTCGGAAAGGGAAGGCAAGCACACCGCCCATTGAGACACTCAGCATTTAATAGCTCTTTATTGCCATGGCAATAAAGATCAGCAGGTATTAGGCTTCTGGTGGCACTGAAGATCGGCAGACATTAGTTCCTCGGTGAAACCAAGGATCAGCTTGTTTTAGACACCGGGTGGCACTAACAATGAGCCCATCATGGCACTAAATATCAGCATGATCAGTATGCCGCTGGCGCTGGTGGCACTTAAAAAAGGAATATACTAGGCTCCTGGTGCCACTGAGGATGAGTGCTGAGCAGATACTTGATCCAATGTGGCACTAAAGATTGACAGGCACTAGTTCCACGGGGCACTAAGAATCAGCATATACTAGACACTTGGTGGAAGATTAGCCCATCGCGGTAATAGAGATCGGCAGGTACTAGACACATCGCGCCACTAAAGATCAGCAGGTATTTCCCATGGCGGTACTATAGATCGGCAAGAACTAGTCCTTAACTAAGGATCAGCAGGTGCTAGATACTTGGCGGCTCTAAAACTAGCAGAGTAAACGCTATGGTAGATCAGCTGGTACAGAATTAACTTCGAAATAAGACCCCATACCATTGGTGCTTAAATTCAGTGTTTAATTAAGTTTTACATACAAATATTTATATTCTTTTATGCTACTTGACGAAATCCATTGATAAACCAATCAGAGTTTTGTGATCTGGTAATAACACTTTTTTAATAATCAAATAAAATCACTTTTATTTTTTCAACTCTCTCAAGATTTTGATCATTTATTTTATACGAAAACCGTAGATAAAACTCGAGAAGATCTTGTGAAAGAAACCAGCTTGCATTTAGACATACTTAAATGCAAACAGTTTTGTTCACACCACTTAGATACAGGGTTGGTCAAAAGTTACTTCCTAATTTAAAGTGATAATAACTTTTGTAGATTTAATTTTTTATCAATAATTTATTTTAGAATTACAAAATATGATTTATGGAGATGTTTTGGGCTAAGTGTGGAATATAATGTCCCTCAAATGAGCCCCAGCTTCATGCTAACAGAGACGGGCTCTTTCTAGATCGTTTTCAATAACACTTCGCAGGACATCTGGGCTCGCCGCCTGTATTTCAGCACGCATTATCTCCTTTAGCTGCGTCATAGTGGGGGGTTTATTTACGTACCCTTTACCCTTCAAATAAACCCACAGCAAAAAGTCTGGTGCAGCCAAATCTGGAGAACGTAGACGCCAATTAAATCCTCAATGTTTCGAAATTATTCGGTCGCCGAAGATTTCACTTAGTAGCGCTATTGTGGCACGAGCAGTGTGCGCAGTAGCTCCATCCTGCTGAAACCACATCTCAGGACTATCAGTAATCGCTGGCCTCAAAAAATTTTAGACCATAGGCCGATACTTTTGACCATTTATGGTTACAATATTCGCGTCATCGTCTTCAAAGAAGAATGGCCCAATAATAATTTTGTCTGAAGTTACACCACACCAGACAGTGCACTCAATTTATTGCAATTCCCACAGATAGATGGGTTCTCAGTACGACGGCAATTATGTTTATTAATGAATCCATTTAAGTGGAAATGAGCTTCAGCACTCATTTTGATATGATGAATAAAATCATTTTGCTGCCTTGCCTTGAGGATCTTCTGGCCTTAATCCTTGCCCAAATTGGATTTTGTATATAAACAGCTGCAATTCGGTTCTTAGAACTTTTCACATTGAACTGCAGGACACACCGAGTTGACCAGATTTTCTAGATTCTCTAGAACACTTGCAAGAATGCATTCCAGATTCACTTCAGTTCGGGCAGTGCGAGGTCTTCCAGCTCGAAGAATATCCACTACAGTTCCTTATTGACGAAATCGTCTCACCAGTGCCGTAATTATATACGCAAAGGGTGAATTTTGCACATTAAAATGACGCCGATAAGCGTTGGGTTAAGATAATCGAGTGATTATTTTCAAAATAAAATTTAATTAGTTTGGTCCTCTCTAAAGCGCTGTAGTTAATTTTAGTAAATCTCCCTAGTTTGGTTTATAAGTACCTAAAGAGAGAAAAGAAAAAAAAGAAAAACAGAGGACTTTTGAACCACCCTGTACTTTGTCAATATCTTGTAAAAAAAAAGATCAGAATCTTTGATGGATTTTATCAGTGTACAAATCTTGATCTCAAATTACCACAGTGATTCACCTATGAAAAACGGAGGTCCAAGACCGCTTCCTTGAGGAACTTCCGAACTCTAATATTTTTGGAAAATTGTCACAAATCTTTAAAAAGTTTGATAGGTTAGTAAGAAACTATTCAAACCACCTTAAAATATCAGAATGAAATCCAAAAGCTTTCAACTTTTCCAGCAAAACAACATGGTGCCCCCGGTCAAAAGCCTTCGAAAAATTCGTATAAATTGCATCCACTTGACCACCGCGTCCCATTCCCTTCGTACAAAACTGCGAGAAAAGAGATAAGTTAATACCACAGTATTGAGTACAGATAAAATGTCAATTACAACCCGATCTAACTCCATCTGTTTGCAAATACGCTGATAAATTCTATCCATATAAAATAACTGCACCGGTTCCAGAACACTTTTTTTTCATTTTCAGTCAGAAATTCGTATAGGTATTCCAAAGTGTCATAATGTGAAAATAAGTGCAATTATGTTTATAAGATCAATTGAACCTTTAAATTCGACAAATAATGCATACATCTTCTTCTTTCTAGCTTGAAATCTTCTAACTTTTAATGTATTCTGTTCCCACCTCGTCCCTGACCAAAAATTGTGTAAGTTTTGAAAATAATGAGCCATCCATATATCACTAAAAGTATAGGCCCAAACTCTTAACCATTCGGTACCTCATGGTAAGTTTATATATCATCGTCGTTCAATGAAAACTCACGTAGTGCTACTTTTTCCAAAAACTGAGTTACAAATAAATGTTCAATATAATAATAAAATCTAAGTCCTGTATGATGTCACGCTGTTTCGAAATTTAAACACCTCAAATCGAAACATTTTTCATTCCAAGGAAGTGAGAAGCTCTTATAAATAAAATTAATTCAGGAGAAATAACATGGAGTTTCCATCAATAAGTAGTTAATTTAGCTTCAAGGAATTCTATAGATGTATCATAAGATCATTATCATTTCAATGCATTTATGTAGATCCAAAACTAATGCCAAATTATTCCTTTTGCCAGCGCATTTGATGAAACCAAAAAAGCAAGCATTATATATTTAATCCTTTAATCACTGTCCATCGGCCGGCATAACATAATTCAAGGACAAATTATTTAATTACAGACCACAACACTAAAAACACACAATACAGCACATGTGCATTTGCTAACCGAGTACATATAACTTCACATAAATTTGTATGTGTAAGGACTGTGCGGTAAGTCCTGTATATGATTAGAACAACCGAGCTCTTGTCAACTTGAAACACAAACAACCACAGAGAATCCTGTCATTTTTACAAAATTATGACAGACAACACCAACCGCCACCTCAACAACTGTAACGCCAACTTTCCCAGAATTGCCAAATTCATTGTGTCAGCTGGCCTTCAGTTTAGACATCAGGACATCACTGTCTATTTGCATTCAGTGCATCCAAGTTCACTCTGTGCTTGTAATAAGGGTTTCAAATTATAGGATATATTGTCCTTTATTTTGCCAGGATATTAATCATAATTTTAGCTCGGTGATGGAAAGGATATCATTTTCAGCGAATTCGTGTGAGTGATATCCTTCAATTACCTTCATTGTGGGCATATATGATTTCGCTCAACACAAATCATCATTAATCCTCTCTATGTGTTGCGAGGATAGTCTGTTGTTAAGGGGGTTGGCAAATGCATGTTGTGTGTATATCCCTTTGGGGTTATTAGAAAAATTGTTTACATTGCCTGGAGAAATGGACGTTAGAAGAAGGGCAAATATAGGTTTAGTATAACTATAGCCTTCTAAACACTGACAAGAATTTTCCCATGTGAATTAGTTTTTTTCTTCTTCGAATCCTGTGAAAGAATTGCAATCCTTTTGCTAGTCCAGGACTTTTCTGTACTTTCTTTTTTAGACAGGTGTGTACATTGTATAGGTATCTACCTAACATTTAATTTGTTGGGAATTAAGAAGAAATCGATTTTTATTTTAATGCTCTCTGCCAATGTAAATTTTAACCTGTTGAAAGGGAAAACTCCCCGCTTCCACCACCTGATGATTTCACTTACCAAAATGAAAAGCTTATTTTTTGGTGGGGAGCACTTAAATGGCTTTTCCAGATGTATTACATTTCTACATGAATAGAGAAATTCGGAGAGAAAGTTTTCTCTTGTAATAAAAAGCTTTAACAACGGTTAGAATGTTTGTAATTGAGGGGAACATTAGTGATTCAACTGTATTTGAATGATGGTAACTGTTGAGAGAGAAAGCAGCCATATGACTGAACCTATATTATATAATGTAAAATGGTGGAGAGAAAGTTATTTAAACACTAAACAGCTGAAAAACATTCCATCTGTCTTCATTGCAAATTTGTGCTATGTGTCTGTATAATGTAGTTGTATTTGTTTTAACAGTACGATTTACAAAAAAGGGACAAACTTTTATGAAGTAAAATTATTGAACTTAATACTATGTTTCGACTAAAACGAAATACGAGGTACATAATAATTTAAGCTCGATCTATGAAACAAGCATTGGTTTTGGGTTAATATAACATATTTTGATCAAGCTATGTATATTATGTCTGAGATAGAGCCTAAACGATTGGACCATTTTGCTATAAATTTGGTAGAGAGCATTTAATTTCCTAGGAAAGTAATTCAAATTTTTGTTTTAGATCTTTTAGAACGGGTATCTACAAACAAAAATTTCTCAAAAACTACTCAAAGTATTTTGAATAAACATTGTATCGGGAATATTCTGTAATAAAACTGCGTTTTCATTTTTGACGAAAATTAACGTAATAGTTGAGTTTGAGGTTTTTGAGAAATTTTGTTTTATTTTTGGACTATTGGTATCTATATACGGCTGCCATCTTTCGTTCAATATTGGATCTGAGTCATAACGCCCCCTCCGGCTTGTTAGCAAAGATCACATGACCAAGGCGATTGGAAGGACCATGTCACGATATAGTACGTTTATCGAATTGAGTTTTCAATCAGTCAATTGTGGCTTGTGGCATCGTCTTGTTGAAAACATAAATCATTCATGTCTAGTCCATGCAATTGACCAAAGAAAGAACATTGCTACATGTCTATACAGTTATCTCAAATGACTAAATTGACTGTCGTTTTCATCAACGAAAAGAACAGCCAAATGACAACACCGCCATAGAAAACCCACCATAAAGTTTTGTTTTTTTTGTTAGGAAGTTTTTTGAAACAGATGAGGGTATTGTTCGGACCAATAACTCATCTTCTGTTTGTTGACGAAGCCGTTTAACAAAAATTGCGATAAAATTGCTCAACTTCTTCAAACATTTCTAGAGCCCAATCTGAGAACGTAAGTCGCTTCATATGATCGAGTGCCTTATGTTATAGGCATGCAAACCAAGATCATTTCTAACAAATTCCCTATAGTTTGATACTAGTTATGCCCAATTCTTGAGAATTCCGCCGTGGAATGGACTGTTTAAGTTCGCTTGTCACGAACGCATGTACGGCAGCAATATTCTCGTCACTTTGAAATACTCGTTTTCTTGCTGGCACAGGAAAATTTAGATTCAAATTTGTTCACTAGACTATGAATTGCGTGCCATGGTAAAAAAATGTTGTTTTCACTAAAAGTTTTTACATTGGCAGTTTGAGCATTGGTTTAAAGTTGTGTTCACAGTGAAATTTTAAAGTTGTCAAGTCCAAATTGGAAAACTCATTATAAGCAAATCAATTTAAATTGCTAACAGTTTAATTTATTTTTCTATTAGTTTAAATCGAATTACGTTTGGGTTAAATCTATTTGTCTCTCTTTATTACAATTCTCGTATCCATAGGGAGAAGCTTCTATACCCTGAAGTTTTAGATAGAATTAAAAATGGATTAATCTAAGTATCTCGAAAACTGTCGTTCTTTCCTATCTTTTATTATTTTATCTTATTTGTATGTAAATAATGCTTAAGTGAAATAGTCGGTTGTTTTCCCCCTTCAAACAATTTGTATTCTTCGAAATACCATTTAACTCTTTTTAAAATTTTTTAATTTTTTTTTGTAGAAAGGAATTCATCTAAACACCGACAGCTATTTAACTGCTTATAGAGAGTTTTATTGTATATTTTATTGTAGCAACAATATGAGATGAAAATTATTTCGATTAAAGTGGAGTGATTGAATTTAACTCAATTGTGTTGAGTTCACTTGAGGTTTCAATTGCAACAATGTATACTTTTTTTCTTCCTTAAAACTATATTGCACAAATTAAAGAGATTAACAACTATAACTCTACTTTACTTCTGAAAAAAAAATAAGATTCTTGCAGCAATTATCACTGATTGATATACTGATAAATCGAAGGAAAATCTTCAAAAAAAACGTTCTTCAAATTGTCAGAAACTTGTTTCCAAGATTGGAGAAAATGGGAGCCATAGTTAGCACCGAAAAGTGTTGATCTCAAATTTGATTAAGAAATGTTTAAACAAATAAATTAAGTTAGTAAATGAATACATAAGAAAATATCAAATAATGTTTCTTTCTAGACAAACGAATAAATAAAATTAATTTATTAATAAATAAATACTAAAATAAAAAAAATAATAAATAACAAAGAGCAATAAAGAAAAAATAAGTTGATAACAAAATATAAGCTTATAAAGAATAAATAAATAAATATTTAAATTAGTTAACACACAAAAATATATATTTAAAAAATAAAAAAATAACAAATATAAAGTTTTAAACATTTTTTTGTTTTTTTTTTATTTTTTTTTTAAATAGTCAAATTTGAGATTAAATTGTTTTCGGATAGACTACAAGATGCATTATATCGCGAAAATAAATCTGTTATTCTAAGTGAAACTACGAGTATTTCGATGTTGGCCAATATGTGAAGGTATAGATCTTGTATACTCTGTTCAACAAAAACTTTCAGTACAGGGAAGATAGGACGTTTGCCTCTCATTCTGGTTTCATTGGCTTGCATAAGTGTGTATGTCGCCTTTTAAAGCTCTCACAGGGTTTCCCTAGTTTGCATCAGGGATGGAAAATTCGGTACAATTGTACCGAATTCGATACAATTGAGTTTGTACAAGTACAAAAGTACAATTTGTGTCAATTCAGTACAATTTCAAAATTTCCAATTTTATAAACATACATACATACATACATATTTCACAAAAAACAAAAGCACATAAAAGGAAATTGAAAGTTGAATACATCATCCTTATAACTCTTAACAACAGTTTTCAGCTTTTTTTCAGACATCGCATCGTTTTGTTTAAGTGCTTTGCGAATGGTCGCGAATTTTGGCATTTTGTTATTTATTGCGAATTGTCAAAAAAAAACAAAAGTAAATAAATTAAAGTAAAATGAGTGCTAAGCAAAATTATTTTAAGAAAAGGTGTCTTTTATGCAGTTTCATTTGTTACCAAAATTTAAAAAAGAGAAAAATATGAATCGTCATAGATTTGGAGGATATTTCACTTTGATACCTCAACTAGAAAGAGGTTAGATTCGAACGAATTTTTTAGTCGCCGGTTTGTGGAATGCGTTCACCAGTTGTGGATTGAGAATTTACACTTGACAGTTCGCAGAAGATACGTTGATGGTCGCGTACATTTTTTTAAAATGTAAAATATTTCAATTTATAATTATTTTATGAAGTGTTTTCCTTTTAAATAGTTGATTCGATCATTAATTCACTTCGTCGAAAAGTAAAAACAAAACAAAAATAGATATTAGCTGTGAAAATTGCTTAAAAAGATTTATTCGCATTCGCAGATCGCAGCGCATGTGCAAAGCATTTTACTAAACACTAAACTGTAAACTTGTGGATGTAATTTGTAACTGCGGTTTTTCGTCTGTGCATTTTTAAAATATTTAATTTGTAAATTTTAGTTTTATATTTAATTTCTTTGTATAAGCTGGTGCCGCAAAAATGGACAAGTAAAAGATTTAGTTTCGTCGTTACAATACAATAGTTATGTACATATATACTTTTAAAATGAAGATAGTATTTTCTTCTGTGGAGCTATTTGCATTTATTTACATTTTTTATAAGAAATCAAACTGATCATTTCTGCTCTGATTTTTTTAAATAAAATACTTTGGAATAGTTTTAAATATTTGAATTATTGATATTGTTTTTTTTTCATGCAAAATTCGTTTTCGGTACAATTGACATCATTTCAGTACAATTTTATTCCAAATTTCAGTACAATTGAAAAATTTCATTTTCCATCCCTGGTTTGCATTATAAATCGCCAACACTCAACATACTCAACTTTATAAAACTTGTTCTCAAAAGCTTCAAATCCCAAAAGCTCCCTAATAAAATCGACTGAATAAGCTCCTTGCTTGTAATTTAGAAGGATAATGGTAACTCTGTTCTGATGTATATAACAAGCGCACGATCGTATTGACTTGACAGCAGTGTTACCTCTGAAAATTTGCATAAAGTGTCAAAAAAGGCGTCCGAGAGGAAAAAAGGTGTTGCATAGAAATGTATTACGTATTAGTTTGGATACATACATTCATTTAAGTGGTTTTTCAAGTTTCCTATTTTGAACCAAAATTGTTCTGTATTTTTAATTTTAAAAATACTCTAAATCTTTGTACTTTTCTATGAATTTTTCGGGAATAGAAATTAAATTTTCAAATTCTGAAACCAAATCGAAATAATTTAATTCATTTCCCAAGAAACGTAACATATTTAACTTTTTATCATTAGTATTAATCCTAATCACATATTACTTGATAATATTTCAAAATGTTAGTTTTAATTAAAACAACTTCGTGTTCCTTAATTTGCCATTTCAGTGTCATGTCCAAGTATATTTTTTAATTTTGTTTCAAGTCTACTTTATGTAGCCCAACATTCAAACAAAATTCTTTCTTAACAAAGTTTTGATATACCGGGGACAAAACATCCTTTACAGAAAAAACAAGGTATATAATTTATGATTTTGCACTTTGAACATTTTTGTTAACCCTATTCACGATGCCTAATATATACGACAAACATTTAAGATAAACAAGGTTAGTTCCATTTATATTATCCATTATAATTGAAAGCATATCTATTGCATTTGATTTTCTTCGAATTTAGCTCTTAAGAAATAATTCTGCAAAACTACCCATTGTTCTACTATTATTTTAGTTTAATTTTCAAAAGAAAGCCACCTTGTAACAATTAATTGGAGAATTTTATGCTCCGGTATATCAAACATATTATATGAAAGATAGAGATAGAAATAGATATTTTGGTTATTTGCGACGGGTTGCGTTCTATTTTTCGATAAAATTGTTTGATTTGCTTAAAATAGAGTCCAAAGAGTTGCTAGATTTATAAATAGTGTCCAAATTGACTTATTTTTGAAAAGAGGTGTCCTGGTGTCCGAACGCTGAAAAAGGTGTCAAAATGACACTAAAGTGTCCCCAAAGGTAACCCTGCTTGACAGTACAGTATCCCTTCAGCAGTGGGATTCAACGGTCGTGTTGGGGTGAACACATTTTTGTGAAGAATTTCAGCAACAATTCTTTAGGGAAAGTCAGTGGCCTGCTGTTTTTTAAGTGGCATTTTTCCTAACGTAGATAGTGTAGTGATAAGTCCATCAGGCGCCACTGGAAAAAGCTCTCCCGTAAGGCCTGTACTGACAATTTTTGTTGAACAGAATATAGAATCATATTGAATACTTTATTCGGGGTTCTTTGTTATATCCAAGTTGATCCTGTTAATTGCTTCTTCGATATGAAGTCCAAAATAAATGTTTTTTCTAGGTGGACTCCTAAATAATTAGCTCTAAATTTTCACTCTGTCGAAATGCCATTAATTTGAAGCATGTTGCTGGGTAAGAAACAGGCTTCTTATTTTCTTATGAACAAGTCAACTTGAGTCTTCCCAGCATTCATTATAATTTTCCATTCATTAAAATACATTTCCACAATATTCAGCGCAGATTGCAAGTGTAATTCATTGATAAAACCAACCGAATCTGATAAGTACGAACATGTATCATCTGCAAAAATAGCTGATTTTCAATTTGTAAAACTCCGGAAATCATATGTGTATATTATACACAAAAAAGGACCAAGAACTGATCTTTGAGGTACACCAGCAAGGAGTTCATATAGATTGGAGAAGCAATTGCTGACTGAAACTTTAAAAAACCTTTCAGACAAATAGAATTTATAATTGTTTTTACAATATATTGTGGAAAATTAAGAAATAAAAGAATTAAATCCCTTCTCGAAACCTAATAGGACTATAACAGTGCTTTTCTTTTATGCAAGATCACTTTTAATATCATTTGTTATCCGATATAACTTCATGTTCTGTTATGCGTGTTTAAATGCATACGAATGATATTTTTTATAAGTTTCTCAAGACATTTGGACATCTACTTTTATTCATACGATTTTAACAATCTCCTACTTGTTTTATATTAAAGTATTATTCATACCATATCTATGCCAATCACATTCAATTATATTTACTATTCCGTTAAGGTCTAGTTGAAGAGGCAATTGTAAAAACTAATGAAGATCTAGCCTCCATTATTGAAATTGTCTGATCAAAATCAATTCAAAATCTTTAGAGCCTTTGATGAGAAATTCGAAAATCAAAAACACGGTTCTATGACAGGTACCGTTAATAACATTTTGTCTCAAAATTTGTTTTGACCAAAATGTAGTCAATGTCAATAATATCACACTTATTTTTACTTGCGACTTATAGGTACTACTCGTATAAGGCAAGTTATGCATTCGTAAAAAAAATCGAACTCGAGATTTTGATGAAAGTTGACATTACGATGATAGCGAAGACCAAAAAAGTGGGTCTCGCAATTCTGTCTGTCTGTCTGTCGGTTCGACTACAGCCTAAACGGCTCGGCCGATTTTCTTCAAACTTGGTAGATATGGGTTTTAATTTTTTCCCCCCGGACGTTTTTTTCTGTTTTTTTTTTAATACCAAAAATAACGGTACCTGCCATACGATTTTTTTTTCGAAATTTTATAAATATTTTTTTTTTCTCAAAAACTGTCCCACAGAATTTTTTAAACAAAATTTGAAAAATTTCATTTGGTTAAAACTAGCTAATGGTTGAAAAAAATTTTACAAAAAATTGTTATTTTTGGTAGTCCCCGTGGGTCCATTTTTTTTTTGTTTTTGATTTTCTCGAAAACGGTACAGCCGATTTAAATCATTTTTTTATGCCAAAGCTCCTCCAAAGTTTGAATATTATTACATATTCAAATTTTCAATTTTTTATTTTTTGGATTTAAAAAAAAAATCAAATTTTTTTTTTGGAAACTCAATATTTCGAAAACCCCATGCTCGATTTTTTTCAAACTTGACAAATAAAAGTTTCTTAACATAATCTACAAGATTTGAGAAAAAAAATTTTGTTTATCTAAAACTAACGTTACCTTCCATACAAATTTTAAAAAATGGTTTTCGAAAATCGTATTTTTCTCGAAAACGGTTCCGAGAATTTTGCTAATTTTTTTTCTTTTGATTAATCTTTTCGATCTATAATTTAATAAAAAAAAAATTTAAATCTAGATATTACTGAATTTTCAATTACTCATTATCGGCATAACGGATTTTAACGAAATTTTTTATATAGAAGCTCCTAAAAAGTTTAAAAAACTTTGCATTTAAAAACTTAAGAAAAAATATTTTTTCAATTTTTAGAAAAAAAAGTATTTTTTTTTTCGAAAAATTCGATATCTCAAGAACGACTTAGTATTTTTTTTGGAAATTAAACCTTAAGTTTTTATTATTGTACAATTAAAACTTAAGGTTGGCGTACCAAAATTTTTTCTTAAAAATGTTTTAAAAATTTTGTACATAAAAGCTTATTTTTTTAAGGAACCACTACAACGACTTATAATTGTTGTTCCTGCATAAATTCATATTTGCATAGCATTCTGTTTTTATCTCTTAGCACTAAAAGAATTTAAAAAATTCATTTTATCCTTAGGCACAGTTTTCTTTAATAACATCCGTTTTTAAAATTCCTAGTCTATTACATAGGAGCAAGTTCGTGCGACCCAGTCGTGCATTTTATTTTTATCGAAATCGTTAGAGCCGTTTTAGAGATAAACAAGATTATGCATTACGGGTGTATGGGGGGTACCGTTAGTTTTAGAGCTAAACAAAATTTCAATTTCCCCTCTAGAGAATCACCGAAGACCCTTAAGTACCGAGTTTGAAGAAAATAGCTCCTGTGGCTCAGGCTGCAGATCGAGGTACAGACATACAGACGGAATCACTATAGGTATTCGTCTTCGCTATCATCGTAAAGTCAACTTTGATCAAAATCTTGAGTTCGATTTTTTTCCAAATGCAGAACTTGCCCTATAGTACCTATGTACATATATCACAAGTTAAAAAGAAAACAACAGATAAACCAACATGGCCGCTATGAACTGTCAAAATCTATCGTCCTTATTGGAAAACACTTTATATCTCAATATATTTCCCACTAATTTGGGGTTTTTAATCTATCCCCCATTTACCTATCGATGTTTAAAATTTTGTTTGCTTTTTATTTATTTCCAACATTTACGCATTTAAAACGTTTAAATCCATTTCGTAAATCTATGAAGTACAAATAAATGGCCCTAAAATTCAACCTTGAAAAATAACATCAATTGGTGGTTAAAGAAATTAATCCCACCATAGCTTGCCCTCTAAAAACAAGGACTTATGATTGAATTAAGTGTACTAACTTATTTGTAAGCTTTCTGCCATCTACTAAGACAAAAACTTTCTGCTCCCCTTATACCTAAATTCGAAACAAATACACCAAAAGCAAATCACTTAAGCTCAACTAAAATATTTTCTTATTTCATTCATTCATACCTGTTGCAAAAATTGCAACAGGACCTTCTTTTTTATAAAGACTTACAAGAGTATACGTATAACTCTACATATCGTGTCGAGGACTGTGTGAGAATTATTCAAGTCCTTAATTCCCAAAGAAGACCAAGTGTAAGTTATGATGATTTTGTGGGCAATGTGGAGGTAAGAACTCGGTGGATTTCGTTTGCATTGTGGATTGTTGGGTAGATTGCCTTTAAAATTGACAAGGCAAGCTCAAATTTTCCTAAGAGTCCTTCTTTTTCATAACAACAAACGAAGGATATATTTTTTGTTCGCCATAGGTAGAGGTACTGTGAATTTTTTTCCTGTCCGAAACAGAATTTTCCATTAGCACATCATGTCCGTTGGAAAAGGAACAGCCAGCAGAATAAAAATAAACCAAATTGAAAGGGATTCCATTTAATATTGCCAGAGGCTCCGTATTCTGTCTCTTTCCTCAAATTGAAACGGGGATGGATGGTTGGGAGCTTTTAGTTTCACCTGACCAAGCAGCTATCCATTGCTGTAGCTATATAATGCGTCTATAAATTAATTCAGTTTTTTTTCTTAGTGGCGCTGTTGTTGTTTTTGCAATTGGCGTGTTGGAGCGGGTGGTCCTTGCCGATGGGGGTTTTTTGTACACAGGATTTATGGTCGTTGACGACGACGACGACGTCGGGCATATTGTGTGTGCGTGTTTTATTTGAATTTATTAACCCATATACACACTAAGAGAGCTCTCTGCGGTTCTGGCTCTGTGCAAGGACATTATGGTAGTGTAGCGTCGGAACTCTCAGGAGCAAAGTGCAAAAACTGGGAAAAATGAAAAATCGATAGCAATACGTCCATGGTTTGACAAATTGGTCTATGTCTGTGTCCGTCTGGCAGAATGGGTAAAGATTTTATGATTTTATCATTTGATTTTGAATTATGAGGGCGTAGCATGGTGACTTTTAATGAATATTCAAGTGGCTGTGATGAAGGAAGGAAATGAATACAGGGGTGTATTATAGCAGGGAAATTTATTACAACGATTTAGAAAAAAAAAATCCATCCATTTTTTTCTTCTGTTTTTGCAACATCCATTGTGTCAGGTTAAGTTGCATGTCGAAAGTAATATAGCTCATTTAATTGAATGTTCACTTATCTTGAGCGAATTTAATCATTTACTTGAGTGGATTAATTTTTAAAATTATAGAACTAATCGTTGGCCTGGGCAAATGATGGTATAGTTTTAGAAAACCTTTTAAAATACATTAAAGTACATTAAAAACCAAAGGGAAGGGATTGGTGTAAACCAAAGCAGTAACTGACTAGCTATAAGTTCTAATGGAACATAAATATTTCAAGATTTTGTTGATAATATTAAATTGATTTTAATTTGAATAAAGTCAAACAGCCTGATCTGCTGAAAGTGAAGAAGACACAAACAAGGAGAAGGTTTAGATTTCTTGTAATATAGCATTTATTTGTATTTATGTATATAAAATTAAATGCAACCCGTGCTTAAACGGCTAGTGCATCGAACTCATACGTCAAAGGCCTGCGATCAACTCTAAGTCCAAGCCGCTGTCACCTAAAAACAAAAATATGTAGATATTTTTCACGTGCATTGGACTGTTGCGTCACGTCAAAGGTCTGGGATCAATTCCGGGTAAACAAAACATTTTTTTTTTCAGAGTTTCTTGCCTCTTGCGAGGAAGCGGCAAATCCTCTAAGAGTTTCTTTTGTCATGAAAATTATCAAAAATCGAAATTATAGCTCCTTCCGTTTCTGCGAAGAAACCACGCACACAGGAATAGTTGGAAGTTGTTAGTCACTAGGCCCCGGTCCTGTACGATTTATTTCTCTTCAAATTTGTTTTCATTTATAAAAATCAATATATCTTTCAAAGAATGGGAATTAAAAATTTAAGCTTGAGAGCGTTTCTATAGAGTTTAGTTAAAATTGAATCAGCAGTTTCGCAGCAAGGTGGAGCAACTTCTCGTCGATCAGACGGGTGAGCGAAAATAAATTTTTTGTTTGTTTGATAGTTTGTAGTTTTTTTTTTACATTAGTTTTCAAAACTCTTACATCACAATGAGGGCAAAAATCGGGAGGGGCAAAGTATTCCACCTTCTAATAGTGCGGCTAAGGAAAGAACCTCTTTATTTAGAAGTAAGTCAGATGTAAGGGTAAATTGATGAGCAGTCCCAGCTAGACGAGTGTATTTTGGTTTAATTTTTTTGAGAAGAGGAATACAACTCGATATTTCAATTGAACATTGTTGATAAATAAAACAATGAAAAACAGGAGAGGTTGCGACGCCGACGGTATTCAGGAGAACAAAATTTTTGCAGTGTTGATTTATAGTTTTTTGGGATAGAGCCTTTGACTGGAAAAAAAACTTTGAAAGAAGAAGTCTAACGCACATAACGGTAGCCAAATCACATCGCCTCCGAGATAATCATGTTCGGAAATCGCTCGGAAAAATGTTTATTGTGGCTGTATGTCACTTAATTTTGGTGGGGGCAATACCCCTATTTATTAGGCTTGATACAAGCTAATTCTTAATCTAACTAAAGTATAGCTCTTAAATCTAGGGTTGGGAATCGGAAGTCGAAGCAGTAATTGTTACAATTAATCCTCCGAAGCATGCGAGTAATAGGTTCGTTGAAGCCGTAAGAGGTATGGTGGGTAGGCAGTTAGAAGAGACGAGGATTTCTTATATTACGGGAATTAGTATTGAAAGAGATGGAATCGTAGAGAGTTGTGCAGTCAACAGACCTTAAAAGTAATCGATGAATGAAGAGAATGTCGCTTATTGCTCTTCGTTCTTCCAGCGTATTCAAGTTGATTAACAGAAGTCGGTTTTGATACGGTGGTAAAATAAGAGGGTCATTCAAAGACAGACCACGAAGTGCAAAACGTAGGAAACGACGTTGAATGCTCTCGATTCTGAATAAATGTATGAATTTGTTGATAAGGGAACCATACTTAACAGGCGTATTCAAGAAGCGGGCGAACAAAGGTTATGTATAAAGAACGTCTCCCTATACGTGTCAGAGAATTCTTTGGACCAACGTTTCACAAAGTCTAGTGTAGATTTCGCTTTGAGTATAATCTCGTCAATATGTGTGAGAAAGGTGAGTTCTCTATCACCTAAAACACCAAGGTTTCGAATTGACTCAGCGGTGGATATGGGCTTATAATATAGAAGGTATCGACGGGGAGTAGATCGGATGCGTTTTCGTGAAAAATTATTGATTGACATTTGGAAACATTTAGTTCTAAGCAATTTTTCAGGCACCAGACAGAGAAATTTTTGAGATAAAGTTGTAGGAGAGTGGCATCATGTGTTGAAGAAATGGTCTTGAAAAACTTTGTATCGTCGGCGTAGAGTAATGTATGACAATGTTTAATGACCATTTCAATATCGTTAATAGTAAGAATAAAGAGAAGAGGTCCTAAGTGGCTGCCTTGTGGAACCCCGGAGGTAACTAAGAAATCATCAGAGAAGGAAGATCTGAATCGAACTTTGTAGTAACGTGTGTTTGGGTAAGAAGAAATCCATGTTTAGAAGATAGGTTCAAGGCCAAGTAAATATATATAGAATAAGCTTATGTGAAATTTTGTCAAAGGCCTTACTGAAATCGGTTGAGACGACATCGACTTCCTTTCCGTTTTCTAGGGCTGAGAGGCTAAAGGATACGAATTCAACAAGGATAGTCGTTGTGGACCTACCCTTTACAAAGCCGTGTTGTCTAGGAGAAATGAGAGACATACAACGAAAACTTAAAATATCATACAAAATGCTTTCAAACATTTTGGCAATATGTGAAAATTTAGCGATTGGACGATAGTTTGTAATTTCACACTTTGGGGTTTTTAATGTATTGGGGTTATAAAAGAGGTCTTCCATAACTAAGGGAATACTCCTTGAGATAGAGCGCCATCATGTTAAAACCAAATGTCGTCGGGGTCTATATCATCCAAAAGAAAATTGTTATCAATAACCGACAGCACTCGCCGTTGACGGTGATGGCTTTACCGGTAAGATTCCACACCAAAGAGGTACCTACATTACTTTCTCTGGGTGCGTTGCAGTTTGGTGGATCTCGTCCCAAATTTGACTTATTTTTTTTTTTTGCTTGTTGACTATTCATCCAGAAATAGGCCCAGTTGCAGAATTTGATTTTTCGGCCGGAATTGGGGAAAATGCTAATCGAACAGAAGACCCACTTTGAAAATACAGACTAATTAATGACAGCTCACTTGGTAGATGTTTATAAGTCCAAAAACTCGAGTATAATTCAAATCTTTGGGCAGGTACAGGTCAATCCTCTGCTAATTTATTGAATACGATCCAGAATTCCATTCCTCCATTTCAATCAGTTCACCCGTGATACCTAAGGAACGCTCATCAGTTCACCCTCTAGCCTAATTTTTGACGTACCGTCAAACACAGAGATTTGTTTTTTTAGTCTCACAATAAACTTATGAGCGGGTGTGAATTATAAAAAAAATATTGGATAACCTTTTATATTTAGACTTATCGTGCGACTTAGCTGTTGGTAGGGTGAAATGGGGTACAAATACTTTCATCTGATAAGTTCGCGTGTAAAAATAAGGTCAAATAATATTTATTAATTTACGTATGCAAATGCCCAAATGTCAAAGAAAATATCACCAGCGTGCGTTGATGGTGTTGCCAAATTGTCAATAAAAAACATAAATAAGGTGACAGTTGATAATAAAAAAAATTATTTACGTGATTTAACTGTCAATTATTATCTTATCCTATATGTCCACTTTGAAGTTGGAATTTACAAACATCTTTTGTCAGAAGATGAATCAAAAACATAAGTATCCACATACAAATGTATACCATAAATACCTTTGAAAAAATCAAATCTGCGTGAAATTTTCTGAACACACTTGAAACCTTTCTAAATAAATAAATAATCTTCAAACACCATTGTTTAGCTTACACTCGTCATAATTGATTACGGGTTTTTTAAGTTTATTTTTTTTTTTTATTATAGAAGTTGGATTTTTAAATTGGCAACACTTCTTAAGTGACAGTACATCTGACAGATGATTTGCTTACAGAATACTTTGCCATTTCAGGATGAATAGACTTATGGCAGAAAAATTGTCTGCTAATTGTACATAATTGTCAATGTACTACATAAACTGCTCTATACATGGACTTTCAGGATACGCTAAATTTGTGATATCCTTGGCCCAACATTTTGAAACACTTTCATTTCATAGAACAAGCGGTTGGTAAAGTTATAGGGGCTTTAAAAGGATATATATAGATACCCATTCACATTTGTTTTGAACGTCTTAATAATAGATATACATACTTATTAAGAATGTTGTAGCGTTCCACATTCGTGCAGTTCATTTAAAGAAAGAATCTGTGAAACTTAAAGTCCCTACGTTCAAAGTTGTGCTGGAGGGTAAACTGATGGGCATTGCCTGAAGCGCGAGTATTATGGTTGAATTCCGCCAGATTTAAACAATATTACACTGAGACTTTTTTTTATAACACAATTTGGCTCATCAAAAACTTGCACCTGTTCGTAAAGAATATACATATGTATCTACTTGTCAATGTCAATTGTTGGTAGGAAAGAAAAAAATTAATTTATGTTCATACCTATTCAGTTTCCGCACTAAATTTAAAAATCGCAGTAGATTATAGTGAAAGCGCATTGATACAACAGTCTGCCCTCAACACATTATTCCGTCCATTACACTCCACTCAACGTCATGTGGATTCTATGTGGAACGTGTTTTATCTATTTAATCTATATATCTTTATCTATCACTTGATTTTTGCTTTAAATTAAAAGTGATTATTTTCTGTCATACGAAAGCTTCGCTTCCATATTATTCATGGCTATTTATCTTACTTGCTTCACTGCCAAATACATTGAAAGAAAACACATACCACCAAAAATAAGAAAGCTGTAAGCTTATATTTGTAATTTACACGAATAAAAAAAGCAACTTTGAACATTGAAACTGGCAGACATAAAACTGTAGACAGCCGCAAAATGACTATACAAACTTAACCGTTAAAACAGGTAGGGAAAAATTGAAAACCAAGAAAATAGCCTTAGAGCCAATATTACACACATAAAAAAGGATACCCAGCTCTACCCCACTTCGAACGAATAAAGTTATAAAAAAACAACCTCCCTTCAAGGATTTTGAGTATTATATGCAACAAGTTAGGTACCCGGTACGGGGAGTTTGTCTTGCTTTAAATAAACAAAAAAGTTTACCGCCCAGACAGGACATGCTTAGGTTTTGCTGGCAAAGGCAATAAAAAGGATAATCATTTATTTTATCTACCTAGGTACATAACCTTGAGCATTATCAAGGTTAATCCAGCTGAACTCGCTATAAGGATTCTCTTTCAATCTCCTTTGTTTGAATCGAATGAATCAAAAGAAAAATATCAGCGGATTATCCGGGAATATCCTTCAGAAGGCAAGGCACTAGCGCTCTGGCACTCTTCTCCCTCACTTGTTAAGCAGTGCTTAAACGTCACCTTGAATATGAGATTTCCCATTTGATTCCTTATAAAATATACCTATATATCTAGCTCACGTTCATTATGTATGCATAGCACACTCACACGCGACGAACGCGCACATTTATTTTCTGCTGGCTTCCGTTCCGCACTGGATAATTTTTTATTATCAAGGATAAGGATAAGGAAAATTTTTGGTCGTACTTTTTTATTATTATGAAGCTGGAATGGCAATGATTGCTGCGTATCCTGTTTCTGTGCGTGTTCGAAATCCAAATAACATTATTAAAAAAACAATGACCGCATATAACTCGTAAATGTCGACATTATTATGTCTTGGTCAGGGATGGAAAATTCGGTACAATTGTACCGAATTCGATACAATTGAGCTTGTACAAGTACAAAAGTACTATTTGTCTCAATTCAGTACATTTTCAAAATTTCTAATTTTATGTATTTCCAAAAAAAAAAAAAACAAACAAAAGCACATAAAAGGAAATTGAAAGTTAAATTGAATACATCATCCTGGCCTGAATGCATTCATTTTCATACTAGAAAAATAATTCTCAGCTGTAAGCCCTTATAACTCTTAATTAGAGTTTTCTTTTCACTTCTTGATGGCGTCTTGCTTTTCTGGCTCTTTTTTGATCAGCTTTTTTCAGACATCGCATCGTTTTGTTAACTAAACACTAAACTGTAAACTTATGGATGTGATTGCGGTTTTTCGGCTGTGCATTTTTAAGATATTGAATTTGTGAATTTTAGTTTTATATTTCATTTTTTTTTGTATAAGCTGGTGCCGCAAAAATTGACAAGTAAAAGATTTAGTTTCGTCATTACAATATACAATGGTTATGCACTTTAATAAAGTATTATAGTATGATACTGCTTAAAAATTTGCTAACTTTAAAGTAGCTTACTAACTCATTCTTAATTTTAAACAATTTTCTTAATAAATTGCTTTTGAACATACCTAAAACAATGACAGCTCTTGCAAAAAACTAAGTAAACAGGCGTTTTGTGGCTTTTGCAAATAGCATGATACTAAAAAAAATAAAATAGGTACATATATTCGGTTGTTTTAACTTTAATAAAAGGGTATATTATAAAAATTAGCAAAATCGTCATTTTAACTTTAGTTTCATACTAAAACAGCTTTAATATCGTTATAATTCAACTAAAATTTTGTGCCAGTATTTTTTTCTGTGGAGCTATTTATATATATTTATATTTTTTATAAGAAGACAAGCTGATAATTTCTGCTTTGATTTTTTTTAAATAAAATACTTTGGAAAACTTTTAAATAGTTGAATTATTGATTTTTTTTGTTCATACAAAATTCGTTTTCGGTACAATTGACATCATTTCAGTACAATTTTATTGCAGATTTCAGTACAATTGAAAAATTTCATTTTCCATCCCTGGTCTTGGTTCAACCTTAAGGCATTGCTTCATGTCCGGGAGGTTGGTGCCAAAAATTGTTTAATTTGTGGCACTAAGGATCTTCCTGTTACATGCCTTGTACTTCCTGAATTATAATAAATATATGAATGTAGTCACTTCACAAATATTTTTATTGCAAAAAAATATAGTAATAAAAATTAAGATCCTTAGCTCTGGGGAGTGGTTGAGGGAGAAGGTTACATTCAGCTTCTGAAAATATTAGGACATCGAATTTTTTAGCAGGTCTTTTTGGTGGTTTTGAGGTTGTCTTGCTTTGTATAGGTCTAGACTTTGGTGTAAAATAATTACGACTTATGAAGACAGTCTCCTTTTTTTTTAGACGTAGGCGTAGGTAGGTATACTTATTTTATTTCTATTTTGTAGCCTTGGAAGAAAAGTCTGTGAAGGCACATACTTTTTCTGTTGCTTCGTTACTTAAAAGCAAAAATTACAAAATTAGTTTAGATGGATGCAAAGTAGATTTACATGGGCTTATACATTTTGAGGATTTGTGCTTTTTAGCTGTGCGATGACACTTTAATGGCTGCAATTTGATGGGAGGTTATGCTTTAAGAAAATCAAGTTGAAAATGGTAATACCTATTATCGTTGGATTTTGTTAAAATTGTCAGACTCTACTGGTAATTTATATTCAACAAAAGACAGAAACTTGATAAAAAAAGATTATGTATTGGCGATTAATTGGCATCAAAAAAAAAAGAATAGTGGGCAAAGTAAAAATAGTTATCCAGCAACCATCTTTAAAAGTTGGCGCAATTTTTAAGGAATCCAAAATAACAGTCAATCGGTTTGTAGTTTACGTGTAGGTTATAGCATATCTACATGTGGAATGGATGTACATTTTGTAGGTAGAGACTTGTTTGTCTATCGCCCGCCACAACATTGCAAAATTAAAGATCGTAAAGCACTCTTGTATGGTTAGATAGATAGATATATTTATTTCGTAATAATATTTTCAAAAAAGTCTGTGACCGCACATTTTACAATTCAGAGATTTGATAAATTAATTATATCTTACAACTGAAACATTATCTTGGATAAAATAAAAAAAGTATATAATAAATAAATTAAAAGAACAAATCGAAGGAAACTACGAAAAAACCTTCATTCAAAAGATAAAAAAAAAAACAAAAACAAAAAAAAAGAGGCTGGGTGCGACCCACACTGATAACTTCCCATTTGTTTAAAAAAAAACTATTAATTCAATGATTGTCAACATTTTACCGATTGTACAACATTATACTATGTATAAAATAAACTAAATTAGAAGTCAATATCACTACTAGTTCTCGAGAAATTTGAGTCGAAAAACAATTTTTACCAATTTTCAATAGAATTTTATATAGTTTTTTTAGTTTTTGTAAAAAAACTGTAAACTGATTTTTTTTTTTAAATTTTCATCAGTTGTCAAACACATTATTTTTCGTAAAATAAAATTATTTTGAGTTTCAAATTGTTTTCCGTTCTTAGAATATCTTGGTTATATAATGAGTACATTAAATTTTATTTTAAATCAATAGCATTATTTTTTCGTGAGATATTTGAAACTAACCAAAATTTTTACTTTTTTTTTAAACCGTTATAGTGAAAAAACTACTCACTGAATTTTAATAAACGCCTTTTCAGCATCTTTCGAAGTTATTATCTATTAAACAAAATTTATTTGAAGTCGATATCTTTACTCGTTCTTGAGATATCGACGACAAAAGATGGTACCAGAACGTACGGACGTACGTACACACACACACACAGACATCTCTCTAAAAATGATTGATATAGCCTCTAGGGACCTTAAAACGTCGAGAAATTTCAAAAATTCCAATTTGACAAATCGGACCGATTACAATAACTCCCTATGGGAAGTGTTAATTAAATTAAATTGCATTTAACGCAAAAAGTTATTTAAAAAAGATATGTTAATAAAATGTATTAACAAGCTATTTAAAAAGTAAGCTAACAAAATAAATTAATTATGAATATGTATGAATAAATTAGCAAATAAATAAATTAACAAATAAATAAATTAACAAATAGATAAATTAATAAATAAATAAATTAATAAATAAATAAATTACCAAAGTATATAAATTAACAAATAAATAAATTTAAAAAAAAAATATTATTTTAAACTTAAGGGGACGCCTGCATAAAAATTTTGGTTAAAATCCTAAGTACTGTTGGTGAGAAATTCGAAAATCAAAAAAAAACGGCTCTATGACAGGTACCCCTAATAACATTTCCCCCCAAATTTTTGTTTCACCAAAATGTAGTCCATATCCATTTTATCAAAATCGTTAGAGCCGTTTTCGAGATAAATAAGATTTTGCATTACGGGTGTATGGGGAGTACCGTTATTTTTTGAGCTAAAAAAAAATTTCAATTTCTCCTCTAGGGTATCACTGAAGACCCTTAACTACCGAGATTGAAAGAAATAGGCCCAGTCGTTTAGGCTGTAGTGAGAGGTACAGACATACAGACACACTGAAACATGTTTTTTGTGTACTAAATTTTCCTTAAAATTTTTATAAAAAAAATTGGTATGCAAATTGTTAGTATTCAATAAAATACATTTTGAAACGTAATTTAAAAATTTAATCGTGTATCGGTTTTTAAGATATTGAATTTTCAAAAAAAAAAATTTATTAGTTTCTTAAAAATCCAACAACTATTTTTTTCGAAAAAAAATTTAATTTATATTTTTTCAAATGCAAAGCAGCTCCTGTATAAATTTTTTTGTTAAAATCGTTAGACCCGTTTTCGAGATAAATAAGATTTTGCATTACGGGTGTATGGGGGGTACCGTTAGTTTTAGAGCTAAAAAGAACTTGACTTGATCTCTTTTCTCAACGCAACAAAATGGCTCTAGGACGAAGTTTGGTAAGTTCTGTACCATGCTCTTCGTTTGATTATTTAAGTCCAGAGCTAGTGGTCTGAGGGCTTTCGCGGAGATTTATGGTCTGGCGCCGGATGATCACTAAATCGGATTGGCTTCTGTTTCAGAACCAGCCAAGAAGCTACGTTTACCTTGGCACAAGGTAGATAATATCAGATGAGTGTGTTGGTCCAGTTTAGTGAGTGATCCAAATTCCAAATGATTGTGCAAAAACAAACAAACAATAAACATACTAGATCCTTTGATATTTTTGAACTTAACCCAAACTGGATGATTCCGTGACAATGTCCACAATTTCCCAAATAAATTCTATCCACAGGTTCATACAAGTTATCGTATCAAAATGATGAACTTCTGCTCTAATTGAGCTACAGGGCTAGCCTACCCGTGGTAGTCATTTCTACTTACCTTAATAAGTGAAATTAACAATCATGGATATTGAGAAGAAAATTCGACTTTATAAAATGGTTACATTTCCTTGTGATTTTTCATATTGCTTAAAGAAATGAAGCTGTTAAGATCAGAATCGAATGTTTCATACAAGATCCAATAAAAGAAACAGAGATATGGAATTGAAATAGATATATAGATAAATAATATAGGTAGATAGATATTTAATATAGGTAAATGGAGCCTTTCTGTGATGCATAACCGTTTATATTCTGAATTTTATACTTTATACAATCTTATGAATCCCTGTCAAGCACACACCTGTTTCATCAGAAAGCTTGATGATGACAAACACATATGTCAAACTCTTTGCTGTCCCCACGCTTGCCAAATAGTTCTTCGTCCATACGAGTACCTCTTTCCTTGAACCCATTGAATCCACGGTTTTCCGATCCTCATTAGGCAGTGTCGTTTCGTTGATCGAAATGGTTCAGGAAATGTAAGTCTCAGCAGATACCTGTCAAAACATCAACAGCCGCTATTAAAATGACAAAGTTGAAGTCATTTCAACTGGTATACCTGAGTACGAGTACATATTACCTTCTTTTTAATTCTAAATCCTGGTGAGTTATCCTATTCCTATAAAGGGAAGTAGATGTAAAGAAACACCAATATTTTATTGAACAAAATACCTATATGGTTCCAATAAATTATTAATAAGGAACTTAAGATCAAAACTTTGCACAATAAATCATCCTTTTCGTTAATCCTGAACTTTTCTTTAAACTCATTTTTTAACATCGAGAGATTAAATCTTCTATATTTTATTCCTTATCGCACCCCATTGTTGGTTTTCTCAGAAAAAATCTGTTAGTATTTCCACACCTTTATACATGCGTTTTATTGTTTGATTTTTTTTTTGTACACATTTAAAAAAAACTAACTAACATCCTTTTATAGGTATTACTGTGTCACAAAATAAAATACATAGGGTGATGGCACCTAAGGTCGGCCACCTCCAGTAGTCGGCCACTTCGTCGTAAAGTACAGCGTAATAGTAAAGGCCTTCGTTCAACTTCCAGGCAAAAAATATTTTCTAATAGGCTAACGGTTTTTCTTCCTGGGTGCAAAATTTCATTCAATTGCAGCTGCTGGTTTTCTTGTAGAAAATAAAAGTTTCCGTCGAGATTTTGTTCGTTGTGTTTGTATGCTTTTTCGAACAAAAAAAATTAGTGGAAGTAAGTTTTTAAAACAGGTTTAATTGGCAAGATATTGAAGGTAGGTGCACTATGTGTTCATTTTTTATTTGTTTATAGTTTATATTTGAGTATTTTCGCTAAAAAACTTAAAAAATATTTTTTTGTTATTAACTACAAGGGGGGCCGGCCTCAGAAGACATTTTTTGTTCGATTCTTCTTAGCTCGGCCCCCTCCGGCCGACTACTGAAAACTACTCATATTTAGTTTTTTTTCAACTGAGTATGCAAAGTGAAGGGAAATTGTATTCTCTTTTAATTCCCACAAACACTTTGAACAAATATTGCATGGTTTCATTAGTCGGCCGCCTGTTAACGTAAAGGGAAAAGGGGTGGCCGACTATAGACAACCAGTATTCTTAGGTCGGCCTATTACGATTTGTATGTTAGGCTATAGGATTACACATGTAAGATTTACTTAAATAACTTACTAGTGTTATTAAATTCTTGACAAAAAACTTGAATTAATAGTTTAAGTTATTAACAGTATATTTCGTGCCGCTAGTAGTAGATCCCTCAGGGAGTCTCAGGACCAGATTTCTGCAAATTGTTGCTAGGTTGAGTGTTTTTCTCGAAAGCCGATTTGCATATCAGGGATGATAGAATTTTCACAGCAGAATTTCTTCAGTCTTCGGAAGACTACTTCTTCCAGTAAATTGCTGATGTTTTCGAGAATTGATATCAGCCTGTACTTGGAAACTAGGTTGGAAGCACCTTCCTTCGGAATTTGAACAATCTTCGCTGTTTTCTCTTCTGGGAGAAGTAACAGGAATTCAAGCAGCTGTTTAAACTGTTTGTGAAGAAAGTCATTACGATTACTGCATGAGCAACCTTTTCAGGATGTAGTAGGAGACACCATCTGGGCCATTAGATTTTTTTGGCCTAGAATTGCTGATGATTTCGACATCTTCTCTAGATTGGATAAAATTGAAACATCGGTGGAATCATTTGCTGGATTGATGATATTAAAATTGATCGTTCGAAGTGTTTGTTGAACTGTTGCCTCAACTTCTTGTAATAAAGTTGAGTCAGTAGGTGGATACGGAGTGAAGTTTCCTTCAAAGTAGTCGGCTTACGCTTCCACCTTGTTTGGGGGAGAGGTAGCTTCAGTATCACTGCTGATGATGGTTTCCTGTATTTATGGCTGTTTTCCTATAGATCCTCTTGATGTTTTAAAAGCATCACGTCCAGATTTGCAATCTTTTCTGGTATTGGATATTATTGTGGTATTGAATAGAGTTCCGGAACATGATGTTGGCTTGCGGTAGCTCATTACAAACTATCTGTAAGTTTCTGTTGGTTGTATTCAGTTCACTTTGATGGATCCGCTAGAGATATTTTCTTATACCAATGAAGATATGAAAATTATTTCGGTTTAAGTGGAGTGATTGAATTTAAGGTGCGTTTCGCCTTGGAGTTGTGGTCACTTGATTTTTTAATTGATTCGTTTTCTTAGAAGCTGGCAGTGAGCATAGAGACTCTGAAAGTACTCGGGAAGGTGCTGGTACCTATCCTTTGACGTTCTAGACTGTTTTTGCTTGTCCAAGGCACTAGATAAGGCATGTTAAAATTGACAATCGCTGCATCGATTTGGGTAGCCAGAAGATTCCTGTCTGAAGGTATAAGAGTTAAGATGTCTTCGATGTCCCTGTGAAGTCTATCAATATCCATCCGTCTGAAATTCTCAGGAACTTCTGTTGTAAGGTTTACGGGTTGGTTGAGATTGATCGACAGTTGAACAGCTTCATGGTCCGTGTCACTGTGAAATAATGTACACATATAATTCATGTGCACTAGGTTCGAGGAAGCCAGGAAGAATTCCAGCGTTGAGGGTGTTCTGGGAAAGGTGGGTTTGTGTTGTGAAAATCACTAAATAGTGCTGGTCATTGTTGCCGAACATGTTCCTGTTCTATTAAAATTGTGTTTTGATAGTTATTAAATGCTAAAATGCTTCTTAGATACTTTTTACTATTGCAAATAGTATGCAAATATGAATTGTCGAATAGAGGCCGACTACTAGATACCTATGCGGCCGACTACTGAAACTGCAAGGGCCGACTACTCAAGAATCACACTTTCATCTCCATAAAGGTAAATAATTTGTTTCATGTAATAAATATACTTAATTCGTCTAGAATTTCCCAATCTACACATTTCAATTAATCATTAAAACTGATAACTCTATCAAAAACTTAAATAAGTGATTTTTAAACGCTAATCAAAGATAAAAAAAAAGTTAACTGGCCGACTACTGGTGCCATCACCCTACAATCACACCAGCAATATATTCAAAAGCACACCACCATCAAACCACCTGTAGTACTCAATACTCATGGTGACCGTGAAACCAAGTTGAACAACAACAAAAAACGATAAAAATAAAAATAAATAAATAATAAATTAAATTCCAATACAAAGCTTTCTACTTTTCCCCAGGAGAACCTCCATTGAAAGCTCTGTGCCAGAGTGCCTGTATTTTCTTAGGTATGTACTGTATTCGCAGAAAAAAAAACACACGCACACTCTTTTGAAAACAGGATACTCATTCTCTCAGACTCGACTTGCAAAAATTAGTAAATTTTCAAGAACACCAAGTGCGTGCGAGTTCTAAAACTTTTCACGGAAAAAGCTTCAACATCCCCCCAGACGAGTTGTCGTTCGTTACGTTATCCTTGCAAAGTAAAAAAAAAAAAAATAATAATTGGGGAAACGCAGAAAAAGCGTTTGTCTTGGGGAAAAGGATAATTCTTCGTCTTCGGTTGGCGGCGGTATTTTCAGTATCAGTTCACTGTTCGGAGTTTTCACATTCGTTTAACCCGTCATTCATATTCGAGTTTCCTTAATCATTTACTCACCAACTCACTTCTATTTACACAGTCACGCACGGGTGCAACGTAAACGGCGACGACGGCGACGGTTTAGTGGGTGGATAGACAGACACAAGGTCCTTGCTTTGCTGGTGGAGGTTGAACAGTTAACCCTACATCGGCACCTTAAGGGGCAATAACTTTTTTGTAAATTTTTTATGAATCAAAACACAAATTTTCAATTATCCTTTTTAAAAATGAAAGGATATAGGAAAATTGGAAAATTGAATTCAAAGAAATGTCTTGAATGATTAAAATCAATTTCGGTGTTCGTTTGTGCTGTGTGTGTGTGTCTCCTTGTTGTGTATCTTGAGAGCGTAAAAATTTAATAATTCCCGAGTTTCACGTATCTCACGTTTTCGAAAAATCATTAAAAAAAAGTAATCAAGTTTCACACAAATCTGAAAATCTCATCCGCGTGTGCACGCTTTCGTCTTAAACTTCATATCGAATTCATCTACATCAGTATACATACAAAATTATTATTAAAGCAAAAATTAAATCCTGCTCCCAAGCTCCACAATCGAATTAATAGAATAAAACAACAAAACCAACACAAGGATCACCCAGAACGGGACAGCAAGGTTCAGAGGAGAACAATACCAAAATGGAATATTCTTCTCTAATTGATGAACATTGATTTTTTTGTGTCTATTCAATCGTATTTATTTGATTTGATGTGTGTAACTGGGAGGTCCTTTGAAAATGTGATGAGCATCCCCTTTTCGAAAATATTCTGCTAAATACATGTGTGTATTGAATGTGTCCTGCGAGGAAATATTGATATTTTTTATGAGAAATGTGGATACAGAAGAAATAGAATATTACGAAAGTATTTTAATTTAAAACACAAAATTAACAATCCAAAAAAATCGGCTCTGATTGAATTCGAAATAAATGTCCTTTCGTGTTTGTGTCAAAGTGTGTGTGTAGAGTGGATACATTTTTACATACATCGAGTGGTGTCAATCCAAATGTTATTTTATCATAAAATTAAAATTTACATTTTACCTCAATCCTCAATTTGAAACAGCGGAGATCTTTTTCAATTTCATTTTATTCGAGGGAAAATTGTAAAGCATTCACGTGTGGAATTTGGTCAGAAGTTTGTATGGATGGTAATGAATGAGACGAGAGGTTGCCGTCATTCAGTGAGTTTGGAGATTTAATTTATTTTTAATTAGGAAAGAAGCTTTGCAGCTTGAAGTAATTTAATATGAGAAAATAAATTGTCTGCATAAAAAATATGGACAACCAAAATGGCCCAAAAAGGACGTTATACTAATTGAGTTAATTAGTTATTTTATAGACAAAATGTTACATATATATATTTTACGAAGATTACCTTACAGGGTGCCCCATAGTCACCACTGCAAACGAATATCAATATGTAAGATGTAAGAGGTTTTCTTTTAATAGTCGCTAAGTTTTGGAGATTTGGGTTTTACGATTTTGGGTTCCGATTCTTTTAACTGACTCTATTTTTGCCAAGCTATGAGCGAATCCTAAAATGATTATTTTATTCAAACCAGAAATCAAACCTCGCCTACATTTTAACTCAAAAATAAAAAAAAACGGACACTTCACTGGTGGACACCCTGTATAATGAGAACCACAATAGGAATACTTGCAGGTTTTCTTGTAAACGGAAGATATTCTTTTCTAGTATTGTTAGATTGTAAATTAAAAACATTTAGTCTATTGTGTTATCTATTAAATTTTATGACAAATGATAAAAGGACGACTCTTTGACTAAATTATGTATAAATTTGATAAAATAACTATATCAAATTCTTACCCAAAACAGAATAACATATTGGATCACGAGTTCATTTAGCTTTAAATCAAAACTGCTGTCAGAAGCAGAATGTGAATTGGGTCACTAGTTACCTAGTACATATTCTTCTTCTCTATAATATACTTGTAAACGTAGGGGAAGATGGCCTAAAATGGCCCACCAATGTAAAATGGCCCCCTTGCTAGAAATTGTAGAATCGAACAGAATTAGAAGGTTTTGGTAACACAATTCTTTAAAACGAATAAAATAATGCGAATTATAAGGGACATAGAAATAAGACACGGCAATTCTCCGCTTTAGTTCAGCCGCCATCCCTGGAGATAAAAAAAATCTGAGACAACCACCTTTCAGTCTCAGAACATCGTGCCACACATCTTTCCTATCCTTCTTTCTCTTCTGTAACTTCACGCCCACGCTGTTTTGAAACATTTGAAGGGTAATCATATTCCCTTGAGCGTGTGTAGATTATATAAAAAAAAAAAAAAAATTCTTTAGTTTATCTGGAATCAATGACATAAACGAAATATTAGCAGCTTCAAGCTATTGCTTGAAAATTTAACAGGTCAAACTATCTCTAGCCATCTATAAAAGTAGAACCAATAAAATGTTGTAAAAAGTTTGTTGACGAAAAAAATTATAAAAAACATTAAATTTTGAAGAAAACAGTAAATGTATGTAAGTATTAAGTATTTCTTGTTAATTTACTGAAATTAGGTGGCCTATAACTATTTCAGTGTGTTCGGAATTAAAACTTAAATAAAAGAACCCTAAATGGGCAAAATGGCCTACTAAGCACTCGCTTAAAATGGCATAGTGTGCCATTTTATAGGTGCAGTGAAATAAGGCCAAGTGAAATAAGGCCAAATTTTACCTTGTGTGGCCCGCTTCGCGGGTTTTCAGGATTTTACCTCCCTTTTCGGGGCTCACACCCGCTCACGCAACTCCGTTGCTCCGCTTAGGGTATGTACATTCGCCAGGCAGGCGCCTGTAGCAACAGTTTTCTTGAGCAGCAGTACATACATAACTGTTAGTTGTTTAATCCAATTAATGTAAAATACAAAACTGTTGCTACAGGCGCCTGCCTGGCGACTGAACATACCCTAAGCGGAGCAACGGAGTTGCGTGAGCGGGTGTGAGCCCCGAAAAGGGATTTAAAATCACTTTGTCAAAGTGAAATTAGACCAACTACCGAAAATTGGCCTTATTCCACTTTATCAAAGTGCAATAAGGCCAGTTGGCTTTATTTCACTTGGCCTTATTTCACGGCACCCATTTTATACTTAACCTTACATTTTCATTTTCTTTATAGTGAAAATGTTTGGAAAATATAAACGATGTACAGAGAGGCAGTCCTGGACTGATAATGCATTAACAAAAGCCCTAAATGCCGTAAAAAAAATTGCAATAATTGAGTATTATTATAATTTCTACTTTTCCTTATTTTGTTTTAAGCCTAGCGTGAAATGAAAAATAAATACATTCCAAATTACACGCGGAGAATAAAAATGAAAATAGAATAAACTTTTCCACGTGAATTTTTGATACTGACCTAAATACTCATAGTTTTTGCTTTCATTAAGTAAACTCGAGAGCAGTATCAAAAAATTCGTTATCCATTCCTTATTTTGAAACAAAATATTTAAATTGACTGACAAATGTCACAGTTTTCCACGCTGCCTTAAACTTTTTCCTGATGGTTGTACATTGAGAAATGAAAATTTGACGTGGAAAAAGTTGTGGAACATAATTGTTTTTCCAATCCACATTTTGGTACTCACCTTTCGTTGGGGATTTCATGCGAGTGAATTAGCCGCCACATTTATATGAAATTTTCATTTTCACTTGAACTGAGTACTAGGCTTTAAGTGAAGTTGATTGAAATGAATTGTTGTTTTTATATTTTTTTTGTTGAGTATTGTTTATGTTTATTTTACTTTGACCTATGATTTGTTTAAAATAAAGTTTAAATTAAATTGAGAATGGATTTTAGTTTACTTGCCTAGTTGGTTTACTTGCAAAAGTAAAATGGCATACCAGTATGCCATTTTACCCGGACAATTTTGATCGTTGGAATTTGAAGATTTTTTGAAAATTAAATACTTTAAATACTTTTTGAAACTTTTTAAACTCGTAAAGCAAACAATTGATTTAGTTTTGAAAATAATATAACATTTAAGTTTAAATGTCGCATTTTTGGGAGATATGACACATTTTCCTTAGGGGGGCCATTTTAGGCCACCTTCCCCTACATTGGACCATTTTGTTGAAAACTGGCGGCGAAAAAAAATATTCGTCTGCATTAGTTTATCTGTCGGAAAAGGGGATTCAAATAAAAGTTTAAATAAAACATGAAATTGTAAAAGTTATTCATTTTTAACATTAGGATGATAGGGAAGTTGGAAGAAATGGGTCTCGCAAGTCTGTTTTTTTTTTTTTTTTTTTTGTGATTTTCTCAAAAACGGTTTTTGTCCGTCAGACTTACAACGGAATTTTGTTTGTATGAAAAGATAATGTGTTCTGAACTCTGGCCTGAAAATGTCATTGTAAGAGAATTTAAACCTCGCAAGCTAAAAATGTACCAAAAACCTTAAAAAAACGTGATCGTCTAACCCTTTACTACCAAAATGTGAGGGGACTTCGGTCGAAAACTCAAAAAAATTTTTTAGCATCTTATGCATCTGATTTCGATGTAATTGTGTTAACAGAAACTTGGCTAAACTCAACATTTCTAAATAATGAACTATTTTCCACCGATTTTGTGGTGTACCGTTAAGATACTCGTATGTAGATATTCTGATCCCTTAGCTTTCGTGGGTGGTGGAATTATCATTGCTGTGCGAAGCGTTTTTCATAGCTGTATATTCCCAATCCCTAATACTGACTCAGTTGATTATATTTGTGTTAAAGTATGTACCGGAAATAAATTCCTTTATATAATAAATATGTACAATGTACATCCCACCAAAAAGCCCATTGAAAAAAGCCATTAACTATATTTCTGACAATTGCGATCCTCTTGACGATGTTCTTCTTGCAGGAGACTTTAATCTTCCTGATCTAGAATGGACTCTTTTTGATGACGAAATATGTTTAATGCCCACTAACGTCTCTTCTCCGCAGGAAGCTTTGTTTGTTGACAACGTTATATCTTGTGACTTACAGTAAGTGAGCTGTATAAAAAAATAGTATTTCTCGACAGTTAGATCTGATATTCGTTACTAACCCTTGTAATTGTGTTGTTGAACTATGTCCAATACCCAGGACGAAAGTTGATAGTTACCATCCCACACTTTCTGTTTTTATTTCCAATGCTCACACAACTGATTCTGATTTTGATAGTGGCTCTCTTGAATTTGACTTCAAGAAAACTAACTTCCATTTACTCAATTAACTAATAACAAACATTGACTTTGACTTACTTTTGAATGGGAGTATTAATGTGATGGTTTCCAATATTTCGACTTAAGTATCTTTAAATGTTTCATTGCATCTGTAAGTGTAAAAAAATCGAGATACTCGGCCCTAGAAACAGCCCCCTGGTACATCCATCAGCTTCGTAGTCTACGTAACTTAAGAAATAGGGCAAGGAAAAACTACCTAATATCTAATAAATTGGATGATTACAACAGTTATTTATCGTTATATGAAGAGTTCCAATCATTATGCAGAATCCTCTATGATTGTTATATGTTAAAAATGCGGTCTTCACTTCTTGTTGATCCGAAACTTTTTTGGAAATTTGTTAATAGCAAGAAAAAAAATCTGACGGATATCCATCTACTATGAAGTACTTCGATGAAACCAGCAACAATCCTCTTGTTATTTCTTCCTTCTTTAATTCGTTTTATGATGATGAATTTGAACCATGTGAGAGTAATTTTACTCATTTGAATAGCTTTTCTCAAAGCTCAATGAGTAATATTGTTATCACAGTTGAGGATGTATATTAGACCATCTTTCGGGCTTAGACCACGACACGTCTGACGTCTAGTGGACCAGATGGAATTCCGGCCTATATTTAAAAAAAATTGTTGCAAACCTCTGGCAAGACCCCTAACGTTTCTATTTCAAAATTCCCTAAAAGAAGCTGTTGTCCCTAAAATTTGGAAAAATTCATTCATTATACCTATTCACAAAAAAGGAAATCGCGGTGATATTTCTAATTATAGACCAATAACCAAACTTTCTTGCTTACCGAAACTATTTGAAGCTATCACATTTAAGAGTTTTTATTTCAGCTGCAAGCCTTTCCTTGCAAGCGAGCAACATGGGCTTATGAAAAAGAAATCTACTGTTACTAATCTTGTTGAATTCACGTCGTTTACAAATAAAACAATCGATAATGGTCATCAAGTTGACTGTATCTATACAGATTTCAATAAGGCCTTCGACAAGTTGTCTCATAGTCTAATTTTATTTAAGCTTTCATATCTTGGATTGCCTTCTACTTTCGTTCAATGGATCTGGTCTTATTTGAAGGGAACGACATACCAAGTTCTTTTTAGAGGAATCGTTTCTGATCCAATTAATGCTGACTCAGGTGTTCCACAAGGTAGTCACCTTGGTCCACTTCTTTTCATAGTATCAATCAATGATGTTGTTTCAATTGTAAAATCATGTAGGGTTCTTATCTACGCAGATGATATTAAATTATTTAAAATCATCAGAAACCAATCCGATTCTGTTTCTCTTCAAAATAACATAAATTATGTTTTCTGAATGGTGTTCATATAACAATCTCTTTCTAAATGTTTCAAAGTGCAAATCAATGGGTGGTATGCAGAAAGCTTTATCTCAGTCTCAAATCTCACTTTTTTTGAGTAATTGCTAGCTTTCGTATGAAGAATAATTTTTGTCTCAGAATTATTCTGCATACGAAAGCTAGCAATTGCTCAAAAAAGTGAGATTCAGCAAGTAGTATTTGACTTGTAGTTATTTTTGTAGGTACAGATAGTAGATTAATATTTATTATTTCTTTGTTTGACATATTTGTTCGTATTTTAGTTGAGTGTTAGGCTATATGTATATTTATTTACTAACAACTAACACCACGCTAAGTGATGACTGTGACAAGCTGATATTTTCCAGTATCTGAAGGTGAAAAAACCCGAAGAGAAAAGAAATATTTTTACAAATGCTTGCATTAAGCAGTACTGATGGTGTTAAATGAGTTTAATCTGTTTTTGTATGCTAAATGTCCTAAGAAGTTTGAATAGAACTGTTGAACTGTGTATTAAAATTTTCAAAAAAGAAAGTGCTTTTAGAAGCACATGCTGATTTTGAAACTCTACATTTAACACTTTCTTAAAACTATTTACAAAATAATGACACTTATTTAACAAATGTTAAAAACTTGTTTTCCAGAATTTTATTTTCCTCGAAAACGGCAGCTAGAATTCTTATACATTTTGTTCTGTTTCGCTTAATTCATACAATCTACTCGTATAATTCAATAAAACAAACTTTTACTTTTTAAACAAACGTTACTGACAGTATCGGAGAAAGGGAATAAGCCAATTGGGTACTTAAATAAAATAAACAAAAAACTCCAAATACAAGGCAAACCAAAAAATTATGGAACTTTTCTCCAAAAAATACTTCAAAACCCTATTTTCAATATGTGAATTGTTTGACACAAATCAAAGTAGTGTAGAAGTTGCCAGTACGAAATGTAAATACCTTAGAAATTTCCGGTACAAAATTTTATAAAAAAACATTGGAGCCCTTTTTCGAGAGTAATTTTAAAAATAGATCAGTTGTCCTGCCATAATGGTTAATGCGTTGGACATGCAGAGGGTCTTGGATTCGATTCTCCGCCGCTGCAAAAAAGTTTTTTTCAGGATTATCTCTTGTCATGAGAATTGAAGGCTCATTAGCCGGTCGGAATCGGCTGAAAATCGTAGGTCCCCCCCATTTCTAGTAACACGCTTCTAGGATTGGTTAAAAGTTTTAAGCAACCAGGTTCTGCTTCTACCTCGAAATGTTGCGCCACCAACTTCATTTTATTTATTTAGATAAGTTGCTAACTCTTCAGCTCTTTCTCCAAGTCTATTCCCCTAAGAAAACTGAGTCTTTGGAGTATCATCAGAGAGGATAAGGCACTCTTTTTTACCTAATAGCAATAGCGTCATAGGTACTTACTTCTTTGATGCATAAGTGCTTCGCATATAGTATGTGGACCGGGCGTGTCCTAATGAGCATTGCAGAATCAACATATAAGATGTATAGGAACTATTCGTTCCAGATGATTTCAGTTAAAATTTCAAACCCATGCCCTAAGAAATAGCATGCAAATGTTTTGTACAAAATTTGTATAGGAAATCGAACCCAACTGTCTTTCCTTAGCTCGATTTACAAAGGACGAACAGGCGATGCGATGTACACTGTACAGACCGAAACGAAATTGTCTCCGGTATCGCACTGTTCAATTTGATTAAAGCAACGAGCAAGTAAATTATATCATGCCTTGCCCGAAGCTTTCCTTGAATTTTTATTGAACAATTTCAAAAATGTGAATAACGTTCCACGAATGCAAAAGGTTTAAGGTAAATTGGTAATTATCATTTCTTTATTCTTCAAACGAAAATTACATAAGTACCAACATTTCTACGAATACTGAATTTAGAGTATTTAATTCAAATTTAATAGTGAACTATCCTCTAGTTCGAATTCCGAAAAATTCCATTTGAAGAATTTGCATATTTTGTTACACTATCTCATTGCCAATGACTTTTTCTCAGGTCTTTCCGAATACATTACACGAGCAAAGAAAAAACTATTTTCTTGTCTCTTCCCTGCTCTGCTTAACTTTTCTAACAAATGTTTCCTCTTCTGGATTTCGATTAGGGATTTAATCCATCATCATATCTGCATGTACTTAAGCGGGTAAACTTCAAATGAATTCATGTTTTCCTTCCAACCAATTCATTGAGGACAAGAGATGCAATTCGAATATGAAAATTCTTCTTTTTTTTTGTTTGTTATTGGAAGCGCCATCATTCATTCCATTCACCTGGGCAGACTTTTTTCTCAGGAAAGGAAAAAGGAAAATCTGTGTTTTTATTTCTGCTGAAAAGATGAAAATCCTATTAAAAAATAAAAAAATCAATCTGCGAATCCATCTGAACGTCAATCGTAATTCAGAAAGGATAATTTATGCAAAGTTTTCAAATAAAATTCAAGCAAGCAAGGATATATGAGAATGTATGTACGTTCGTCCTAGTTTCGAGTCCCTTGTACCAAATTCATCTGTGGCGACGACGTCGGAATCTATATAAAGTGCTTGTTCGACAATTTATCATGCTCCGCAGTCTTCGGAACATTCTAGCTCGAAACAGCAGTCAGCAAAGCTATTCCTTACAATATTTCCTACTCCATTACACTTCCTGGACAATGCTGTTAATCTTCGTTGTTTGCTAATAAAATATGACAGTGATGCATTAGTTTTCTCAGGAAGTTATCCTTTTCCTAATGTACTTGATGTGCAACTCTGTTGAAAGTGAACCGAGAGGACAAACCATCATCTAGTCTGGATGTTCTTTAGAATCAGGACGCGATGGGATGATAGTGATGTAATACAAAACAGTTGGGACAAGGAATGAATGAAAGCTCAAGGAATAGTTGGTAACAATTTCACTTGCAATTCAGTCCATCTGTTTTTATAGAAAAAAAGTATATCAATCACCCCTTGTGTCGGGTGACTCAGATGAATGATTCCGAATGTTCTATTTCTGAACATTCATAGCAAACAACAAGAAGTGCCAATTCCATGAAACTATGTTATGCCCGCACCTGTCTGTTTGTAGGTGGTTTTTCGACTAAAATAAAACACTAAAGGACGAAATTCTCTACGGAAATACCAGTAAGTGAGTTATAAGGATAATGATGATAAAGACTTTGATGTTTTAAATTCCCATGTTGAAAATAAGTGGTGGATGTTTTAACTTTATTTTTACAGATTAATTCCCCAAGTATACCCAAGGATTGCTTACAAAAATAATGTTGGCAATTTTATGTTTTTTATCCTCCGAATTTTTTTTTTAAAGGTTCTTATTTATTCGTATACTCGTACTGCAAAGCAAAAGGGACACTTACCTCAGATGAAGAAGTAAAATAAATAGGTTTTAATGAGAAACTTACAAGTTATAAAATATTCAATTTAACCTATTTGAAAATTGTTTGACATATTTAATCTCTTTGTTCATTCACGGCTTCCCAGTAGGGCTGATGATTCTACCCGGGTAATCAACTACCCGGGTACCCGGTTACCCGGGTTGCTTGTACCCGGGTAGTAAATAACCCGGGTACCCGGGTATTCGGGTATTACCCGGGTACCCGGGTATAAAAACGAAAAACTCCTTCGTGGCTATGTAAATCGCCTTTTCAAAATATATAAAGCTGTCGGTTTCCGACGCGAGAGCAAGCAACATACAACTGTCCATGAAAGAAGCATGTGTTTTCCAGATCAACGCCGCAAACACTCAACGACTGACCCTGTGATTTATTTATGGTCATAGCGAAAGCAAGCCTAACTGGAAATTGCAGTCGTTTAAATTCAAACAGTACGTCAGTTAGTACCATTGGGATGCGGGGTATCAACACATCCTCTCCCTTATATTTTCCCTTTAGAATGATTGCTTCGATCACATTGTTCAGTAATTTTTTCACTGCCAGCCGTGTGCCGTTACATTTGATATTTCGTAACATTATGACCATCTATCCTACTTTTAAAGATTATGGGGAAATAATCCTGACAAATCCAGTGAGTTCAACAATTCTGGTTGATAATTGACGACATCATCTTGGTTAGTTGCGCAATAAACTGATTTGTATGTCCTTAATTCACCGGCAATTTCATTTTGGATTTTGAAATTTATTTCATTTACATCTGTGTTTTTTGGCAGCTAATATAGCTCGTTCGCTCAACCAACAATGATCTCTGTAATTTTGAGCGACGTTTCGGAACATCTTTTCTATATGCTCAGTTTTTGATTCTGTAAACTGACAAAAATTTACAGGAAATAATGCAGCCTGTCATAACATATACAGAGATTTTATAATTACCAAAGTCAATGAGTTGTTCTTGCTCAAAATAATTATCTTAATTTTTTTCCACAAAGTGGAGGACTTCAAACATGCATTCAGTTCATCCGCTGGTGTAGACCGGGGAATAACTGGTAACGTTTGACAAAAATCTCCTGCTAACAAAATCATTGCTCCACCGAATCGGTTTTGATTGCTTCGCAGATCTTTCAGAGTTCTGTCTAATGCCTCCAAAGACTATTTATCTGCCATCATGCATTCCATACTACTTGTATTGCTGAAAAACCTTTGCCATTGCAGAGTGCAAGTCGGAGTTTCGTTGCTTTGAATATTCAATGGTAATTTTAGCACTGAATGGGCTGGTCGACCGCCTTCCAACAATGTAGCTGGAATACCATCCTGTAAGCGAATTGTTGCTAAAATCAATGTGCCACCAAGAACATCCAAAAAGTAAAATCCTCCAGTTTTATCATTTACAACTTCCATAAGTTCCATATTCGAACCAATTTCCTTAAAGCATCGAGAGCGATCAGTTTTTAACGAGCAACTCTTGATTAAAAGCGTCGTGCATTGGGCGATTAGGCGCGGCCATTCCTAATTGAGATAATAATTTGTTTGACATCATCAAGCACATGTCTTCAATTGATATCAACGCCTCGTTGTAAATTTCTTCAGTGAATTGTAAATATCGATTTCCTGTGCGCATTTGATGCAAGATATCGTCACACATATCATCTTTGTATTTGATCCATAAATCAATTGGGTTTGACGAAACATTGACTAAGAGTAATCTATATAAATAAAAATTAATCGCAAAATGTGTTACGAACCGTAAAACTCAAGAACGCCGCAATAAACGTTTTTTCTCTCCATAAGAACCTTCCTTGAACCTTAAAAAAAACTTTAAAAAAAAAGTAGGCGAATTGGTCAAGCCGTTCTCGAGTTTTACGCTTAGCAACACATTTTGCGATTCATTTTTATTTATATAGATGAGCAAAGGAATTATCAAAATTTCATAAATTGTTGATGAGGAAAATTTGATGGGTTTAAATTCTAATTTAATAGATCTTGATTTTTGTGCCACAACACCAACAAAGAAACATTTTCTGGGGCCAAACATGATCTTTTGGCAGTAATAATATTGCCGGCAGTCGAAAAGAGCCTTTCTGAACTTGCTGATATAGCTGGAACAGCAAGATATCTTGTTGCCAAAAATGCCATCGAGGATAGAGCGTTCTCTCGAGCACCACCATACAAGAGGGTCCAAACGGTTCGATATACGAGGTTCTGCTATGTACTGCTCAAACTAAGAGATGTTGTCAAGTAATTGCCCTTCAGTTGCAAAGAGGAAATCCAAATCTTGGTCATCACTACTTCCACTAGGTTCTTCTTCTGTTACTTTGTCAGAGCACATTCCCAGAATTTTTTCCTTAACTGCTCTCAGTTTTAAGGTCCTTGTACCTTGGGTCTAAGAATGATGCTACTTGGTAAAATATTCTCGGCTGGGGACATTTCGCCTAGGTGAAAGCGCGTTTTTAGAGAAAAAACGATTTTATTTTTGAATATGGTGGCTGTTTCTGTGTCTTCGAGCTTAGGTGCATAGTGGTTTTCAATCAGAGTTTTGATAACCAAGCGCACTGCAGAAAGCGTTACTTTACTTTCACGACATAGCAGTTTTGTTGCTATGTATAGTGGCTTCAAAACTGTGGTTAACTCTTCCATTATTCCCCATTCGTACTCAGATATTTCCAGGTTCAGTGCTGTAGAAGAACTCGTATAGCTGTTATCACTTAGAACTGCAATAACGTCGGAGCGATTGTGGTGCAAAATATCACACATAAAATAAATGGAATCCCATCGTGTTGGACAATTTTAAATTAAACGTTCCTTCTTCATTCCTAGCTGCAATTGTTTTCTGTTTAAGGCCGACGTAGCAACATTCGATTGGTGAAAATGTGATACCACTCTTCGACATTTTATTGCGACAATTTCGTAATATTCAACAGACTTAAATAGATGCTTTACACAAAGTTGTAGGGTGTGAGCAGCACAATTCACATTGTCACCCACATTCATTAACGGTAATAATCCAAACCAATTTGTATTCTCTCTTCTTGAGTTGAATCATTTTGCGAACTTTTACAAATCTCTTTGTACTTGCAAAACATTATGAAAACAAGTTCAGGTGTTCCATTTGTAAAACAAACCTAAGCCTAACCGTTGTATCTGTACTTTAATCAGTGCATTTCATTGTGTACTTGCTAAACCTCGTAATCTAAACCATCCTAGAAACGAATAGCGGTATTGATTCGGATATATTTAATTTAATAGAGTTTAACTTCAATGCCTTTTATTTTGCTGTACCCGGGTACCCGGGTAATCGGGTAATCGAGTAATCGGGTAGTCGGGTACCCGGGTAATACCCGGGTACCCGGGTATTACCCGAATTACTCGGGTACCCGGGTATTACCCGGGTACTCGGGTAGTCGGGTATCATCAGCCCTACTTCCCAGACAAGCATAGTTTTTAATACATTTAAACTTATCCCTTAGTATAAAAATCATAAGATCTTATATACATACATTTTTGGTAAAACTAGCAAGGATTTCATTTTTGAGAGCAAAGATCAAGACTTTTAAATTTATTGAACGTGAATTATTCAGAGTTGTCGAACTTTTATATTTATTAACTCGATCTGTTAGATATTAAGGAAACGGATGAGTAACATTCAGTCTTATCCTAATACTAATTGAAATGCTTGAACGTTTGTATTCTGGTATACATCGAAGAAAAACCGTTCGTCCAAAATTTTATAAAATACATACAGTGTTCCACAAAAGTCGTGGAAAAGCATTCATTTTAAGGCATAGAGCTTGAAATATTCCATAATATGACAAAATTAAAAAAAATTCATTTTATATCAATTCATATTTATTTGCTCGTCATTTCAATACCAAGAAAAGAACAAATTATTTCATCAACAAAATTTAAAAAAAAAATATTTTGGCGTAAACACGTGAATTTTCTTCCACAAAAGTCATCGTACACCTATAAAGAAGTGAAAAGAACATTTCAGAATATAGCATTTGTGATACAAATTTACCCTCTTAATATTTGGCTAGATAACCTTTCTATTTAATAACGTCTTGAAGTCTGTTCTGCATTGAATTAACCAATTTTTCTGTAATATACTCCCATTATTTAACTAAAACATCCCACAAATGCTCGATTGGGTTCAAGTCCGGGCTTGCTAAGGGGTTGCTAATAGGTGGAGAGTATTGTAAATTAGCCACATACGCACTTTTTGGGCTGTATGCTTGGGATCGTTGTCTTGCTGGAAATAATAGTTATTGGAAAGACCTAGTTTCCTCGCACTTTCTTTTTAATTATCTTTATGAATATTGAGATAAACATGTTGATTCATTGTATTTTCTATTAAGACAAGATTTCCCACTCCGGATGCAGCCATATAGCCCCATACAATCACTCCTCCATCACTGTGTTTTAGTGTCTTAATAGTGTTTTTCGAATTTACGGCATTCCCTCCTTTTCGCCAAACTTTAACACGACCATCTGAGCCAGTAAAGTTATACTTAACCTAGTTCCCAATTTTTTTTTTTTTAAACTCAATATTTCGAAAACCCCATGCTCGATTTTTTCAAAACTTGATAAATAATTTTTAATATAAATTATAAGATTTAAGAAAAAAAAATTGTTTTACCTAAAAATAATGTTAAAAAATGGTTTTCGAAAATCGTATTTTTCTCGAAAACGGTTCCGAGAATTTTACTTAAATTTTTTTTCTTTCAATTAATTTTTATGATCTATAATGTAATAAAAAAAATTGAAAACAGGATATTACTGACTGTACCTACCATAGAGTGATTTTTTAAAATTTTGAATTTCTCATTATCGGCATTACGGATTTGAATGAAATTTTTTAGAGAGAAGCTTCTAAAAAGTTTAAAAAACATTGCATTTCAAAACTTTAAGAAAAATATTTTTTTGAATTTTGAAAAAAAAAAATCGTTTTTTTTTTTGAAAATTCGATATCTAAGAAACAGCTCAATATTTTTGTTTGTAAATTTAATTTTTATTCGAACAATAATAAAAACTTTAAATTGGCGTGCCAAAATTTTTTCTTAAAAATGTTTTAAAAATTTTGTATATAAAAGCTTATTTTTTAAGAAACCAAAACAAAGACTTATAATTTTTGTTCTGGCATGAACCTATGTTTGCTTGAATCACATGGCATTCTAATTTTACCTCCAACTACTAAAGAAGTTGTTTTAGTCATTTAAAAAATTTATTTTTATGCTTATGAACAGTTTTTCTCTAATAACATTAATTTTTGAAATTTTTAGTCTATTACATGGGAGCAAGATCGTGCGACCCAGTCGTCCATTTTATTAACTTCCCATAGGGAGTTATTGTAATCGGTCCGATTTGTCAAATTGGAATTTTTGACATTTCTCGACGTTTCAAGGTCCCTAGAGGCTATATCAATCATTTTTAGAGAGATGTCTGTGTGTGTGTGTGTACGTACGTTCGTACGTTCGTGCGTTCGTACGTTCGTACGTTCGTACGTTCGTACGTTCGTACGTGCGTACGTTCGTACGTCCGTACGTTCTTGTACCATTTTTCGTCGTCGATATCTCAAGAACGAGTAAAGATATCGACTTCAAATAAATTTTGTTTAATAGATAATAACTTCGAAAGAGGCTGAAAGGGCGTTTATTAAAATTCAGTCAGTAGTTTTTTCACTATAACGGTTTAAGAAAAAAGTAAAAATTTTGGTTTGTTTCAAATATCTCACGAAAAAATAATGCTATTGATTTCAAATAAAATTTATTGTACTTATTATAAGGTCATACAGATTTGGTATGAATTTGGAAAAAATTAACATACCGTTATTTTTTTAAATAAAAAAAAATGAAAAAAAAAATTTCATAACCCAGATATTCTAAGAACGGAAAACAATTTGAAACTCAAAATAATTTTATTTTACGAAAAATAATCTGTTTGACCACTGGTGAAAATTTCAAAAAAAATCATTTTACAGTTTTTTTACAAAAAATAAAAAACTATATAAAATTCTATTGAGAATTGGTAAAAATTGCTTTTCGACTCAAATTTCTCGAGAACTAGTAGTGATATTGACTTCTAATTTAGTTTATTTTATACATAGTATAATTTTGTACAATTCGTAAAATTTTGACAAATATTGAATTAATGGTTTTTTTTTAAATAAAAAAACTATTAAAAATTCTTGTGAAAACTAGCTAAAATTGTATTTCAAGTCGAATTTCTTGGGAATGAACAGCGATTGTGCCTTTTAAAGTATGTTGTTTTATACATCGATACCTTCCCGTAAGAATGTATACTAAGCGACATTTCTAAAATTGTTCAGGAAACGAAAAAAACCAAGAAAGTTCTAGTTGAATCATAGTGTGCTAAGAGACGATTTTGGTTAAACTAAGTGACATCTAACAAAATTTTTTGTTGCTTACGACAATGAGATCTTTATTAATGTCGCTTAGCATAATTTTTTTGGCAGATAATACAAATTTCAGGGGGCAACATTATTTTAATGAGAAAACATGGCAGTTGATAAATTTTTTTATTTGTACTCTAGTTTCTTTTTAATGCACAATAGGTTGGAGAAACCCAGGCCAAAACGTGGCCCTTAACATATAGTATATTTCCTCATCAAAAAGTCATTTTCGAAAAAAGTGTCGCTTAGTACATTCTTACGGGAAGGTATCGACATAATACAATTATTAACATATTTTTAAATTTTGACAAGTATCGAATTGACAGTTTTAACAAAAACATAAAAAAAATCTAATAAAAAGTGGTAATATTTGTTTTTCGACTAGAATATCTTGAGAACGAGCAATGATATTGATTTTGCCATTATTTAATTTTATACATAATACAATTTCTAACAAATGGCTTATATTTGACATATATCTACTTAGGTTTAGAGCGGATATATTTTGTAAGTACCCTTCCATCAATAACCAAACCATATCTTTTAGATTTGAATATTTCGTTTTTAAATTTTTTTCAATTAAAATGTTTCGAACCGAAATAATAAAGTAATTTATATAATATAATACATAATTTTATAATTTTATTATCAACTTAGTTTTTAGAAGAATGTATGTACTGTACATACGTATATGAATAAGGTTGTTCAGTTGTACCCAAGTCCCACATATTCAAATTCCATTAATAGCTATGGTAAAATTAGAAAACGTCACAATATGTTTTTATCTAAATATAAAGTTTTCAAGACCACAAATGGGAAGTTATCAGTGTGGGTCGCACCCAGCCTCTTTTTTTCATAGATCTGTCCGATTGCCCTATCGGAAACGGGTACAGTGATACAAAATTCGTAAATTTCGTAGAAATGGGAGAAAATTACGTTCTGATCGGGAACGATGATAACGCTGAATATTTTCTAAGATTTCGAAGAAATTCGTATAGCACTTCAAAAAGAAATTTAAATTTAAAATGCTATCTACTCGTACCAAGCTTAAAGCAAAACCGCATATCCATTTCGGCTGTAGTCTTCTCCATCATCACAATGGCAAGCTTAATAAAAATCTAAAATTCGATTTTTTTTTACGAATGCATAGCTTGCCATATAGTACCAATATCACAAGTAAAAAGTTAAATTATTTCACTTCACTCCATTTCTGCTAACACGCACACAGGAATGGTCAAGACTTGAGAGTTGTTAGTGGCTCTAGGTTATTTACGAACTGTTGCACCAACAAATTTATTTTCTTGTAAAAAGTCAGGCATATTTTTTACCGAGACGATGTTCGATCTGCTTAAAAATATCAAACACTACGAGTTCATCAGATCAAGTAAAGTCCAAGTTTCTAAGGTCCTAAGATTTGTTCTCCGTATATCATCTTGCTTCTGCATTCGTTTACACGGAGCGATGGAACTACCTTTCTTTACCCTGTCTGGTAACATTTCTCCCTTTTCTGCGATTTCTTCAGCTTTACAAATTTCTGGAATGTTTTTATGATACGCACTCTTCAGGGTGAATATTAAACTGCTTCCAAATCTTCGTAAGCCAAGATCGACAGCTTCTATCAACCTTCGTTAAATTATAAAATGTATTCCCAGACTTATATAGAACGGTAATATGTACAATATGAGTTTGGGAAATTGAGGTATAGGCACAACCACGTTGAACTTTATCTCCTACTTCCCAAAAGACGGCACAATTAGCAGATTTTTTGCATATTAGTGAACATGAAACTGATTCTGAGCAAGAATGTATTGACGATGATAAAGATCTGCAAGAGGGAAATAAAAATATTCAATACTTTTTGGTAAAAATATGGTACGTTCGCACAAGATTTGGAATTGGAATATGCACGAATAATGGAGTAAGCTATGGAAAGTTGGTTAACCGGATCATAGGAAAATAGAGAATAGGTTTTGTTGCAATATCGTAAGATTGAAAAATGGCGATCACGGACAGCCTAGCCCCTATTAGACCCTATTAGCGCTGTATTGTTCCGTTTTGGTACCATAACTCGTTTGAATCTGTGATTGGAATTGATATGTTGGATCGTGGACATATTCACAAGGAATCTACTCGTAGCTTGATTTGATTCAAAAAAGAATTTAATTGGGTTTGATGTGTCTTATAGTTATGGAATGACGTGTGTTTGCCTTAGCACGATCATCAGAAACACCACTCTCATTGAAACCAATCAACATTGTGCGAAGCTAGGCAGTTTGTTGACTTAGAGTACAAGTTATTTATTCGATATTCCTGATTTTTATTGGCTCTAAGATTCTTTTCGACTAAAAATTGTTATTAATTTACCTTTCTTCAAATATTCGAGAATATTCTCTAAGATATCTGTTCTTTGGCCTTTCAGGCCTCGTGTACAATGGTGATATTTGTTTGGATCGTGCACTGTAAATGTAAATGCTGTTATTGAGTTTATAAAGACAGAATCCAGAGATTAAATGGCTGGCTTGTCTGTTCGAAAGGAGGAGGAGCACCGCAGCAACATTCCGAGCTAATTAGCGCACTCCGCGATGACAGCTACACTATCAAGTACAGTAAAACCCGCTTAAGAGAAACGGCAAAATGTCACAGTCTTTCTTTCACTTAACAGGGTTTTTCACTTAAACGAACACCGCTTAACTGAAAAATAAATTCACTTAAGCGGAGTTCGGATAAGTGAAAAAAAAATTTCACTTAAGCGGATTTAAAAATTCCATTCCATAAAAATTTCATCACCATTTAATGCTAGAAACAATACTGTTTTTATCTTTTGGACTTGCCTTGAAAGAAGTTAAAAAAAACAACGATTAAATAACACAAAAATAATTTATTGAAAAACGAAAACTATCAAATTTTTGTTCTGATCATTTCAATTTTTTTTCCACTTAAGAGAGGTTTTTTTAATGAAAAATATTAAAAATTAACTGAAAATATGTTTCAGTTATCCGGGTTTTTCACTTAAGCGAGTTTCACCTAAGCGGAGTGTTTTAAAGGAAGTTGGTCGGAAAATACTTGGGAATGAAAAAAGTGTTTCAGGTAAGCGGGTTTTCCTCTTAAGCGGGTTTTACTGTACTATACTATGGTGCTTCTATTTCCCTGAAAAAAAACTCTTATTTAACATTTTTCTTATTTGGATACTCCATCATTTATCGTGGATCGTAGTACTCATTGGCGTCCATCATTAATACTTAACGTAGTTCCTTAAGGTTCTCTGGCTGCTGCCACTAGGAGTTTCTGTTTTCGAAGGGTTCTATCACCTGCGAAGAAGTGACAAATCCTCAAAGAGTTGTTTTTCACCTTTCCTACCAACTGGCACACATCAGTGTGTGAGAGTTGTAAGTCAGTAGGTTTAGCTTCTCTTATGCCCCTTAATTCTATCAACTCGCTGAAGCAATTTTATTTGAAATGTTAACATAAGGTTTAAAGGAATTTCCGTAGACTCTCTTTTGGTACAAAATAGTTTAAAAAAACCGATAACCGATTAAGGTAATTCTTAACTTTGTTTTGATATTTTCGACTTTTTGCTAATGGATCGTTAGATTCTTATCAATTCATGTATTTTGAAGTTTTTAGCCATCTCTAGGTATATTTGTTGCATAAGAAAATTTGCAAAAATATGAGTTATGGATTTTTTTTTTAAATATTCAATATTTTGAACGGGTAAGTTATGCTTAAGTTTACTTTTTAGCAACAAATTACAAGGTAATAGTGGCATTTTATTTTAATTTTTGAAAAATATTTCAAAAATGCATCACAAAAATAGCGAAATGTTAAACATTTAGAGTTGCCAGTTGCCGTTCCCCTAAGGATTTTTCCTCATAAGATATACCACAGTTACAACAAATATTAATATATTCAAATAATTCTTGAAATAAATTATTGTTTATTGATTTCGTCGTAGGTAAAATAAAAAAAAAGTAATTAATCTTACCATATAATTTTTTATTTAAGTTTTTGTAAAAAAAGTCATTTTTTCCAGTAGCCGGCCCCTTGTTTCCTTTTTCCGGCCATCTGGTATCCTATCGTCGGCCACCCAGTAAATTAAGGGCTTTCATGTTTTAATAATTTTTATTTAAGTGTTCTATTATTGAAAAGTTAAGAAAAAATTATTTATTTAAACGAAAATAAATAAAATATAAATACAAGTAAAAAAATAAATTAGTTTTTCCATTTTTCAGGCTTAAACAATAAATAAAAATCTTTTAGTTTAATTCAGTTAGGAACATTTTCTTTAAAGCTAATAGGAATTATAAAATAAAATAATAGGCAAATACCATTTTTTAATACAGTTTCAAGGATGCATAAATAACAAATGCTTACTCAAAACAAATCACTAGAGTTTTTCTTATCTCATTTTGGGTAACATAATATCACATTTTGGACAGATAAATACTTCGAGCTTAGCATCTAAAAACGACATGGTTGAAAAATTGGTGCATTTGAGATGAAATCAGTTTTCACATTTATCACATCCAACATTTTTGAGCCCTTCTTCTTCTACATCCGTGAGGACATCTTCATTGCATGAAGGACATCTTGGCACCACTTTTTTCCGTTTTATTGATTTTTTTCTAGGCTTCTCTTTTGTTTGGCCATCAAGCTTCCTTTTTCTAATCCGGCAGCTTTAACTTTTTTTTGGTCTTCTTTACTTTGATGAAAAGTTTTCCAGACTTGCGATGATATTGACATAGGTGGTTTGGGATTACTAAAAAATCGTCGCACGGAATTTCGTATTGGCTTCGGTTATTTTAGATATTTTTCAAAAACCGATGGGCTCTTTGAAGAATGCGGTTCAGTAAAGTGTTTCGAATAATAATTTAAATTCGTTTAAGACCTTACAACTAAAGTATACGAGTTGTTGCAGCTTTTTGGTATCTTAAAAAAATAAAATATTAAAAACACAAGTTCCTAGTGCCTAATAGTGAAAAGTTAATAGAACTGGACGTCTAACATCATTGTTGGAAATCCACACGTTAAGACCTTCTTTCACGTATTGAAGCAGAGTCTCTCCCCGCATCCATCCACTTTTCGTCTTTCCAAAAATCAGTCAGGCTACTTATTTTGGACCTCTTTCAGCCAGTTGGGCGATCTTTTGTATGGCAAAACGACCATAGGAGGAAGTGTTCTTCCATCTTCTGAAAAAGTAATCAGCACAGTTAAGTTTTCTCTTTCATTTGCTGCTTTTGATTTCATAAAGATTTTTTATTCCTTTCGAATGACATTTCCAGTTTTTGGAGCCATACTAAATCCCGTTTCAGCAGCGTTAAAGATTCTAGAAGAATCCTCAAGAACGTCTTAGGCATTTTTTTTGTGATAACTATTCTTTAAGCTCATAAAACGATTTTCTTATTCCTTCCTCCGTTATTTGAGTCCGGCTTTTAGAGACAGTTTGAACAGTTCGAAGGCTTAAATCTGGATGGCGTCGCATAAGACCGTAATACCATTTCTTACTTGGTTTGATGTCTTTGAAAGGGATTTTGCGGCCTTCTTCTTGGAGAATAGCTTGCACCGTTTTCAAAAGTTTTTCAGAGGTTTGTGAAAATCCAAATTTTGCTGGATTTATAAGCCAGTTTTTAAGCTTATTTTCTTCTTCTGCAGAAAGCACAGGGCAGGGACCAAACTTCCCAAGGTTTTCTGCGGTTCTGTTGTGAACTCGGTTCTAAAGAGTCGTCCTTGGAATTTTAAACCTTCTTGTTGCTGCTCTGATTAGCAGTTTATTTTAACGGATTTCAAATAAGGATTGTTCCAAATGTGTGTCTTTATATGGAATGACACATTTGTCCGGGTCATATTTAAGTTGCTGAAGACAAGAATTTAAATAAAGGTATCTAATTGGTATCAAAAAGTTGGAACCTTATAAAGATTTGCTTTAAACCCAAGATAAAAGAAGGGGCCGGAGTTAGGACACGAGTGTCCTTTAGCCGGCCACCATTATTTCTTTTTGTAAAGAGGCGGCTGAGCACTGGAAACCTTTGAATTTTAACGATTTTTTCTGCTGCAAGGTGAAGAGAGCAGCAGTTGCGTATCTCAGGCCGGAGGTGGCCGACAATAGGCAACCACTAGATTTCTGGGTCCTATCTTCGGCCCCTTAAAATGAAGAATAAATACAAAAGTTTTTTACATTTAAAAGCTTATTTTAATGAAAAATCATATATTTTATAAGAAAACCAACATTAGAACACACTTATCCACAAAATTTGCACTCTAAACACTAATTCCAACAGTATGTTTCACTAACGATTTTGACAGTTAATTTACAAAAAATCTTCCCGACATACCACCGGACGCAAATATGTTAATTTCTCGAAAGCGACTGAGCACACGGAACGAGAATTTTGACAGATTAAGAGAGAAGCTTAAGAGAACAATTTAAAACCAAAAACTTAGAAATAGCTATACGAATTCACTATTTACATCGACTTTTATCATAGGTGGCCGGCTACTGGGGGGGGGGGGGGCGCAATTAGGCTACTCTACCTATTAAGTTTAAAGCCGTTTAATTGATTATGAAGTTGTAAATTTCATCCTCTTGGAATTTTTCTGTTGAGTTTTTCGTTAAACTGTCCCAATTTCTTTTTAACAAATTAAAAATAAAAACAGTGGATAACCCAGCAAAGCCAAGTTCCCTTATACCGAACCGACCAAACAACTTATGTGTAATGCACATATTTTTAACTCATGAATTTCTTAAACGCAAAAAAGCCACACTCCCAAAAACAAATCTCCCAGAGGAGCGAAAAGTCAACAGAAGTCACCAGAAATCCACTACAGCAGTAAACACATAGAAGGACATAAATATACAAGTATGTACATTGTATGAGCACAAATGTCAAAAACGTTCCATGAGTGAAACAATTTATGATTTGAAAAATGTATAGCACCCAAAGTGCTTTAAATTTCAGAACTCTATTTGTTGTTTTTCTCGGTTGATGTATGTATGTATGTTTTATTTTTAATAAATAAAAAAAAAAAACTATTTTCCAGCTATATAAATAAGTAAACGAATCGTTCTGCTCCCAACCATGGCAGAATAATCTGGCAACTTAAACGGTCTTAAAGTTTAATCAGGGAGTGGGATATGAATGAAGTCAACTCCGTGACAGTTGGTTTTTATATTTTATATGAGCGTCAGGAATTTTCCAGAGGTTATGGGAGGACCTAGAAAAATAATTCACTTTTAAGTAATGATTCTGATACTTTAAAATAAAGCAATTGCCGTTGATGGATTCCGTCTTTCAAGCTAATCGAAGTTCAGCTTTTAGACTTGCTCAAGTTTTTGTACATACAACCATTTTCAGCTGCACGACTATTTTGGTAAAATTGAGTCGTGTTTCTTTTCGAAACCTTGGAACTTTGTAATACACAAGACCCGAGTCCAATCATGTTTCCTGATGATGTAAATCATCTTTTCGAGTGTGCCTTATAGCAATTTATCCTTTGCATCGCTACCTTAGCAACGACGACAAAAAAAAAATATCCCTTCATTCCTGTGCAACAGGATAACAACAATGCACTCAAAACTCAAACATGACGAAGAAGAAAATCCCTTTCCTAGACGGAGGATAGCTCAGAAGTTGCAATGTGGCAATTTGTCACATAGAAAATGAAATAGAGGCGATGGAAATAAAGGCATCTGACTCCTCCATGCACTCCATTCAATTGAAAGTAACTAGGATACCTACGAAAGTATGTATCTATGTATGTTTATTATTTGTTAACTTCAAGGACCTTATTGTCATTACCTTCTTTAATTTTCAATTCAATTTATTGTTTTCCTGCTCCTGATGCCATATTGCTGGAACTGGTACTGCTGCTTTTGATAAAAACGGATTTACTCTGCTCTTATATGTGTTGTGCTGTTGTTGATTGTTATCCTGGCAATCTATCAGGACAGAAACGACAAGGATTGACATAGTTCACCGACAGAATGATGCCTCAAAGTGAAGCACAACGCGTATATGAGTGGGTTAAGCTGTTTGCGAATTGAAAAACTCTTGAACTTTAACAATGTTGGGAGTATTGTAGGTAGGTTTGTGAATTGTGATGTGCAAGGAGACCAGGATTATTTTATGTAAGGATGTTGGCTGAAAGTTTTCGCATTGTGTTTCACTGATGGGGAATTGAGGACTTAGAGGATTACGGATGGTGTTAACCTGTTTTATTTCACTTCTTTCTTATTTGATGAATTGATAGATGATGCCATTCAGGAGGAAATAGGATTTTTTTCTTACTCCTTGTGGATAAACGACTTCAATAGTTGAAGGAAAAAAAAAGAAAACAAACAAAACGAGAACAAAATTCTTAAACTAAATCTTTTATGTTCTTTAATTTGCCAATTTCCTCATTCTGATGAAATAGTAAACGAAATTGAAAAAAGGAATGAACGTTAGACGTTTTCTGAATCAACAAATTGGTTCAAAGTTTAGTAGTAAATGTTCATTAAAGTCTGGAATATCGATTGTGAAATTGAAATTTTCATTAGACCATTATTTGTATGTGAATGTGTGTGTGTTATGAATACTTCCTTTCAATCAATGATGACTTTAATTGATTGGTAATAAAGGCTCTTTAAATCATGACATCATTGTCAGTGCTATTTTATGATGGCGAAACGCAAGTCCTTTAAATGATGTCCCCAAGTGATTTCAAGAAATACTAAACTGATTAATGTTATATAGGGTTTGTTATAAACTTTAATTTTACAACATATTTATAGGGAAATTTATTTTATTTATTATTGTACATTTATTACAAGCAAGCAAAATTTGATACTAATACATCATTTTTAAAATAAATAAAAATGTAGTCAAAATACTCGAGAATATCTTCATAAAAAGCTAAATTATAGAAAACATTATCAAAATTATTATAATACATTTTAATTGTACTAAGTAGTGGGAGAGAAGAGAATTTCGGAGGACTGGTTTAAATTTATTAAAATCAAAAATATTTGAGGAGTTGTTGGAATAAGGCAGCATACGAGATATGGGATTATACTAGCTAAAATTAGTATGGTGAAATGGAATGCGGAAAAAGGAATGACTTAATATTTTACCAGTTGATATTAATGGAAATCAGGCTTATTAGACCCGGACAGTCAATATTACCAGTTAGTATGTCACATCTGCTGTTTCACGTCGTTTTTCAAGGGAATGAAGACGGTTTGAATGTGGAAGTAAGATACTATCCCACAGAAGATTATTCAGGGCAAATCGAATAAACCTTCGCTGAATGGCTTCGCTCTTTTTAATTTGGGTAATTTGATAAAGAGACTAAACCTGAGATGTATATTCTAGGATGGGTCGGGCAAATGAAATTAAAAGAGATTTGTCAATGTTCGGGTCAGAGAATTCTTTTGATCAACGTTTGATAAAGCCAAGTGTCGAATTAGCTTTACATATTTAAAATGTTGTCAATGTGGCATCAATACTAGAAATAATATGTATCTTAAATGGAAACGTTTTCGTGTTCTAATTTTTTGGAATTCATATAAAAGCTTACGAAACCAGGTTAATTCTAGAATTCGAGCTTCAAAGAAAATTCGTTTTGTGAAAATCTTAAACTCAAATTTGCCTACAAAAATACTTTGGAATAATCTCAAAATTTCTAAAGAATATTCCAATGAAGGAGTTAACCCTGGGGAGCTTAACAAGATATTATATCCCAACTCAAATAATTCTCTTGATCCATTAGGACATGAACAAATCGATGACCAATTTTCTTCGTACTCAACCTTTTCATTTGAATTCTCTTCCGTTCTACCAGATGAAGTAAATTTTGCCATGAGCTCCATAAAAAGTAATGCGGCTGGCACTGACCTTATCCACCCAAAATTTATAAAAATCTTGCGTCCATATTTGGTAAGACCTCTAACACACATCTGCAACTCTATTTTTATGTCCTCAATTTTACCAAATTCATGGAAACAAGCCAAAGTGATTCCCATCCCAAAAACCACAAACCCAAGCTCGTCTGATTACCGGTCTATAAGTATTTTACCTGTTTTATCTCAAGTAGTCGAAAAACTGATGGTGATGCAAATTAACACATATCTTCAGAACTACAGACTTCTTCATCCTCATCAATCTGGTTATAGGCCAAAACATAACAGCACAACTGCATTGTTTAAACTTGTCAGTTCTATTCATGACGCTATGGATTGTGATAAACTAACACTTCTCGTTATGCTTGGTTTCTCAAAGCCATTTGACTGTATTAGTCATAGGATTCTTTGTAGTAAGCTTGCATCGGAGTTTAACTTCCATGGAACTGCAGTTAAATTAGTGAGAAATTATTTAAGCGACCGAAGCCAATCAGTTTCTTGCAATGGTACCTGTTCATCTTTCCTTCCGGTTACTAGCGGTGTTCCACAAGGATCAATTTTAGTGCCCTTATTTTTATAAATAAATTTTAGTGAACACCATCCTAATGCTGATGATGCACAGCTATTCTTGTCCAGACCTCTTGGTCTTGTTGAGGATGGTCTGAGTTGTCTTAACGAGGATCTTGACTCTATCCAAAACTGGTCTCATTTAAACCTACTACTTCTCAACTCAAAAAAATCCTCTAGTATGATAATATACAAACACCCAGTTCAAAGTGAACATTTTACGCCTATTTTGCTAAATAATATTATTATTCCTTTTACCAAATGTAATCGAAATCTTGATGTCATAATTCACAGGACTCTTAGTTGGGATGTACTTCGTTCTCTATGGCACTCAAGCAACTTCACCCCGATAAACACTAGAAAACTTCTTGCACGCTCTCTTCTTGTACCTCTATTTACATATGGATGTGAAGTTTCTTGGGAAGCTTGACTCAGATAACTTTCGAAAACTGACTGTTGCATATAACTCCGTTATAAGATATGTATGTATAATTGTATACGGACTCAGAAGGTACGACCATGTTTCCAACTTCCAAAAATTGTTACTGGGTTGTGAACTTCGAACTTTTCTTGATTATCGCAGTCTATTGCTTTTGTGGCTCAAGTCATTAAATACCTCAGCCCAAAATACTTGTATGATAATCTCAGGTTTGCCAGGTCTCAACGCACATTTAATCTTATTTTGTCCAGATCTAAGTTCCATATTATCAATGGCGTCCTCGAAAAAATACGGCCCAATCACTCCTTCCCTAAGACACCACTATGACATCACCACTACACAGTAGTTTTGAATGGATGTACTGACTGTTCGTGTATCACACGAGGATTTTCAGTGTTCCAAAAATTAAGATTTTGCTTATTGACGTAACCACTTAAGTGGAAATGCGCCTCGTCGCTCATGGTAATTTTCGACACAAAATAGTCCTCTTCGTTGTTGGTATTGAGGATAACTTGACAGAAATTCATACGCGACGGACAGTCAGCAAGCATAAACTGATGCACTATTTGCACTTTGTACGGGAACATGATGATGTCCAATTGCTCGGCTCATCGTCGTCTGGCTGATGTTTCTTCGTTCTCAGCGACATCGGCAGCCACAGCCGCGATATTCTCGGCCGAACGACCAGTCCGGTGGTGGCCACGCCCTGCATGTTCTCCTGCGGTGTCAGTCTGTTCGAGTCGAATAGCTAAGCGCCGGAATGTTTGCCTAGTTGGCGGGGTATGATTAGGACCATCGCTAACACCATCAATCCATTATTGGTCAAAAAAATCGAAAAAATTACTCCATGCTTTTGCGGAGTACAGAGCTCAATTGCTTGTCTGATTGTATAATGCAGTTTTCAATTTACAAAAATTAGACGTGTATAGGGTGATTAATTGTGTGCAACCTTGCATATTCACAGCAAATCAAAGAGAACACTTTCAGCACCTGTTACAACTCTTTTAAATCACTATAAAGTTAAAGATATCTAAAACCTCACAGCATAATTTTGTATTCATAGCTTTTACAGATTAGAGTGGTGTCGTTTATATGTTTATACTGAAGCCTAGGTATAGACAAGCTAACACTAACTACTTCAAAGTTAAAGCTGTCTATATTGGAATTCTGTCCAAGATGTTCGTGTCCATTCCAGATGCAACCATACAACTTTTCCATATTGCTTTCATCATGGTAACAAAAACACTAGTGACATAATTCTGTGTTTTTTAATTTATTAGTTAGTTTAATTTATTAGTTCTTTCAAAAACACAAATATATTATTATTGTTGTCCTAAGAGCGTTGTATTTTCAGATAACTTTTGAAGCAAAGTGTTAAAAAGAATACCACTTACATAAACATGATTAAAATAGGAACTCTTTTAGATCAAATAAAAAATCCAACAGTTGTTAAGTTACATAAATTTTTATTCGAATGTGTTGGTCAATGCAACATTAACAACATTTAATAACGACAATTTTTATATTTCCATCAAAAAAAGTGTTGCCACTTATAAAAAAAAGTTAAAACATACAGCCGTATTTATTAGAATTCGCTAAACGCGTGAATAGTTATGCAATGCATAAGGACTTATTCATCCACTATGCAAATTCATATTTATAAAACATTTGCCTACCCTGCATAGTTATAATGAGCTTGTGTCAAATAAAGTACCAAAAAGTAAGAATCTATTACATTTAGCCTTCATAACACTCAGCTGTTTGTCAAAAAAACAAAAAAAAAACATCTTGTCTGTCTATCGAATTTAATAAACAAAAACGAATCTACCAAAAGCTAAAAGAATTCGAACAATTAACTTTGATTCATCAGATAAAGTATGTTATTATCTCTAGCACAATACTAAATCAAATTGTTATTCGTTTCATCCTAGCTGGAATACTCCTCAGACAAGTTCTTGAAGACAAAATTCAATAATGCAAAATAAAAATTACAACACTAACACACCGAATGAAGAAGGATGCGTGGAGAGAGATCACCAACAAGTATATTTATCTATTTAATTCTAAACAATTTTCAATTCAATTTGTCTTTAATATATTAGTATAACATTTCTGTTTCAATAAATAAAAATAACACAAAGTTTTAGTTTCAATATCAAGTCAAAGGCGTTTTATTTTGTTGATAATCTTTATAATTCAATGTGATGTCACATTGAATATGACAGTTCAGTACTAAAATGTCCCTATGTAGGCACTATTCAACCTCCAAACGCGTTTAGCTTATAATGCCTCTATTCAACGTCACATAAGTTTTATAAATCACGATTTTGCGTTTAGAGGCATTATAAGGGTTGCATAGCCTTATGTACTCACTATAATGAGTTTATAAATATGGCTGATAGTCTTTAAAAGAACACAACGATTTTAGTTTAAAAATGGCAGTAAGATAAGCTTGGACTCTTACAAGCTGATTTATCTAATCTTTTAGCTCAAACTCTTCTAATTAATGAGGTCTTCAACAATAATCTCCTGAAACTATATAAATAAGAACTTTTCAAATCATGAATATTTCAAAATGGTTAATGAATTTGTTTCTTGCTAGATATACAGATATTTCTTTCGCACTAAAATCTGCTTACAGTTTTGATTAAAAGGCCTCATTATTTATTTTGAGCAATATTTACCTAAAAAAAAACCAAATCAACTTGTTGTCAAATTTTTGTTTCGAAAAAAGGTTAATTATTCCGTCACCAGGCAACAACATACTCGTAACCTGTTCTTATATACATATATAATTAATTTTTCCCTTATAAAGACAAGAATATACCAAGTTACTCTCATAACCTTTAAAATGTCAGCTCTGTTGATTTTCATCATTATTCGTTTGTGTATCGATGTACCTTTATAATATAAACCTTACCTACTCTCATCAAATCTAATCTATTTGATATTTTCCAGGCATTCCACTTTCGAAAATAATAACATTACAATTTCATTATTAGAAGTTATATAAGAAGAGACAAAAGGTCTCGATCCTCTGGAATACTGCGAAAAACACACCCACCCACCAAAACAAACCCAAGCCATTTTCCTAATTTAAAATATTTAATGAACCATAACACGCTACATAAATCCATTCTACAGGAAAAAAGGGAAACAACAATATTCAAGACGGCAGCAACAACAACAACAAAAACCACTCCATCCTCATTTTAACATTTTAATTTTATGTTTTGTTTACACAGAAAACTTTCTTTCCTTATTTCTCCTTTTTTCGAAGAGATAATTATATTGGTTATGCCTTCTTGCCTCATGCCACACATACAAGCACACATACTACCAACACACCTCGTTCTCAAGGGGCAACTTCAGAGCAAATATATACAACATTTTACATTTGCCTAAGGTAAAATCAGGGGGCTCAAAATGAACCAGGCTCTGCTTCTTTTCAAGCACTCCTTTAATATGCATACCTTCAACTGCTGTTAGAATCTATTTAAGGATAACAGCTGATTGACGGTATATATGAACTTCATTGACGTAGTCTTGGTGTTCAACCATGACGTACAAACTGTCACAGATTATTTACGACCAGAAAAATCAACACGATAATAAAATCGTAAATGGGCAGTTAAATACTATAAATGGTATTTCCAAGTCCACAAAATTACTACGACAAAATGGGGCTTGAGGATGTGTGGAATGACCATATATTCGACGTCGCCAAAAGCGCTGCCAAGTGCTTAGGTTTCCTTCGACGTTGATCTGGCTGTCATCTATAAGGTCTTTATTCGTCCAAAGCTCGAGTACAATTCCCATATTTGGGCACGTGCTCCAATCCTCCAATAACTCACCTAAGGCTCTTGGATAGAATAAAAAAAAGAGCTTTAAAAATGATAGGTGATAAAAGTTGATATGTTATAAATAAGTAAATTTGTTTATGCAACGGCTCGTAGAGAACCAGGACCTAGTCATTAATAGGGCTCTGATTAAGTGGGCTGCGGACAACACAATAATTCCGGATAACCAGTTCGGGTTCAAGGCGGGACATGACACAATTCATGCCGCGGCTAAGCTCGTTTCTGATATCCAATGGAATAAGTCAAAACAACAATGCACGGGTGCTGTTTTGGTGGACTTAGAAAAGGCCTTTGACACCGTATGGTTAGAGGGTCTTTATCTGAAACTGAACAGACTTGGCATTAGCAAACCATTGATGTATATGCTTTATGATATGCTTAACGATAGAAAGTTTGTTGTCAAAAGTGGCAATGTAACTTCTACCACAACCTTCGAAATCAAAAATGGTCTACAACAGGGAGCGGTTAATTAGCCAATTCTCTTCAGCATTTACACCAGCCAGCGATCTGATAGGTAGTCTTCTGCAATCAATAGCGTATGCCGACGATCTAATTGCGTACAGAACGGCCCGAAAGGTTGAGGTTATTAGAATTCTCTTGCAGCGTGACTTTGAGAAGATTCAGCGATATTGCGATGACTGGAAACTGAAAATAAATGTCCAGAAGTCGGAAACAATTCTGTTCCGAACTCCGTTGGCTGGAGCCCCGCGGGATACGCGCAAGAATTGGCTCAAGATGGTCATTGTTGATCCTCACGGGCAGCGATTAACGAGCAAAAGTGTAGTGAAGTACCTCGGTATCTGGTTGGATCAGTATCTGTATTTCGACAGACATATAGATGCTGCGCTGTCCAGGGCCAGAGGAGCCTTCGGTCTGACGAAACGACTGTTTTACAGCAGTCGGCTTGACCCCAGAGTGAAGGTCATTTGCTACATGGCCCTCATACGGCCGATGATCGTTTATGGTTGTCCAGTGTGGCTCAACGTTGCTCCATCTCAGATGGAGAGAATTCGGGTGTTCGAGCGGCAGTGTCTTCGACGCTGTACTGGTTTGCATCGGACACCCGAATCTTCTTATGTTCACTATTATCCGAACGAGGCTCTATACAACGGGGCTCGGATCAACAGAGTTGACAATTTCGTGATAAAACTAATTCGGGGTCACATTGCGAGGGCTATGACTTCGACCAATAATTTGATTTTCGGGGCGTTCTACCCAAATGACGAATATTTTGAAAATACACGCTTGAGTGGCTTCATTCCTCCAGAGGCATTCCTCTATTTAGATAGATGCGGTCTGATACAGGATAGATTGGCAGTACAGCTAATCTACCACGTCAGGCGAAGAACCGTGGACCGGCGGCTCCTATACACTCGGGACGTCGTGGCACAAGACGGAGAAGAGCTCCTTCGGTTCAGTAGGGCTACGTCCGAACGGGACAAAACTGATAGGGTGAAGCAGGAGAACCAGTTTTGGTGGCTTCAATCGGCATTTGATAATGGGTAGTCGGGGTGGGGTGTTAGAGCCGTGGCCGGCTTGCATACCTGTTTTTTTAGTCACAGGTTTACTTTTAAAATGAATAGGCACAGTGGCACAAAAAAAAAAAAAAAAAAAAACTTACATTTTTCAAATGTACCCAAAAAAAAAAAAAAACCTCCGCTGTGGTTGTTCTAGTTTTTAAGTAGTTTTAGTTTAGTTTAACTTTATTTTAAGTAGTTTAAGTGGTTTTAGGTAGTTTTAATTAGTTTAATTTTAGTTTGTAAGTTTTATATAAAAAAGTAAAAATGATAAAGAATCCGAGTTTTTTTTAATTTTCTCGAGAAAACAAAAAAAAATATAGATATAGTTTTTGAATTCAAAATAGTTTTTTAGGCCGAAAGGCAGTAGTTATAAGAATATAGTTTAACTTAGAGTGCCCGCAAGGGGCCAGTAAGTTAGTTGTAAGTTATTGATAAGTAGGCTAGTTTTGTGAATTTTTGTCTAGCATTAAGATAGTTATAAGATTGGATTGAATAAAAATGAATTATAAAAAAAAACCAGGACCTAGTGATTCTCAACTCCCAACCATTTCCACATGCGTGGAATGGAGGCACCTGCAATATATCTGCCGATTTCGGACAGCTAATGAGCAACACTTTTTATGACAACAGTTACTCTTGGAGGATTTGTCACTTCCTCACAAGAGGCAGTACACCCTTGAGAAATTTTTTGGAGCGGCTGGAAATCGAACCCAAAACGCTTTGCATGACATTCCAATGCACTAATTTTTATGCCAAAAGGTAATACGAGTACAATAAGTGATAATGATAACAAACAACTTTTACATTTCTGGGGCACAGAGAACCCACGCAGAATACAAAAAGAGTCATTACATCCCCTCAAAGTGACTGTCTGTTGTGTCATTTACAGTGAAAAATGATTTGCCCATGTTTTTTGGTGACACCGTAACCGTAACTGATGAGCGTTACAGGCAAATTTAAAACGAGCTTTTTTTCGCAAGCTATTAAATGTTGGTTCCAGCAGGACGGACCAACCGTTCACACAGCTTAGAAATGATTAAGATTTTAAAACACCAATTTCTGGATCAAGTGATCTCCCATTTTCCAGATTTGAATTGGCCCACAGTGCGGCCGAAGGCATCTTTTTGCGGCCAAAAGTCCAAAATAAAAGTTTTGAGTTAGGGGTTTTTTGTCATCAGGCTGTCTATAGAATACCCCTAGGAGATGAAAAATGTTCGTAGTAGAGTCTCTTGCCGCAAATGCCCCCCATAATCTTAGTCTGAATGTGGCTGCTAAGTAAACGTAGTCATGCGTGCGTCCGTCGTCGTTAAGATAGGCTAATGGACGCTTTCATCAAACACGTGTAAAAGTTTTTATTTCCAAGCAAATCTATTGTAATAAAAGGGATTCAACAGCTGCAGGTGCGTAAAATAAGTTAAAGAATTTCTGAATAAAAATTCCTAAATAGTACATTGTTAGACAGAGATATGTCAACACTATTTATTTACTTGAAAAAAAAATATTTGTTTGAGTGAAAACTTTTTTTTCTCGCTATTTCTTGTTCTCAAAGCTATTTAAGATAGTTAATAAAAGTATTGTGTACCACATAAAATAAAATTCAGCTGCCCGTTGAGTTTTTTTGTGCATTAAAGTACGCCAAAAAACGCACGATTTTTGGGAATTTTTTTCTCGGAAACTTTATAAGATAATAACATAATTTTTTTTAAAATAATAAATACATGCGTCAACAATACAAATTTTTTGAAATTTTTGAATTTTGGCCGAATTATAGAGGGCGCAAACGTCGACTCATCAAAAAATACATTGTCCTATTGCGGACAATAAATCTCAGGATTGGCTGCACTGAAATAAAAAAAAACAAAAAGGGTTATTTAAAGGAAGGTTTCTTTCGAGACATTTTACCACAATTTGTTTTAAAAGTAAAAAAAAACAAGAAATGTCAAGCTTTGAAAAAATTATTTTTTTTTTTGAAATTTGTTTGGCCATTTTTGGGTCGCCATTTTTTTTTTGTTCATAACTTTTTGGTCAAATTGTGGTAAATTGTCTTAGAAAACATAAAAACAACCAAGTTGCAATAAGTTTTTTGAAAATCGGTTTAGTAGATCCGGAAATTAACTGTTCGCAATGAGACAATGTGTTTTTTGAAGAGTCAACGTTGGCGCCCTCTATAATTCGGCCAAAATTAGAAAATTAAGACAAAAAAATGTTCTTGTACTCTTTACGCATGTATTCATTATTTAAAAAACAAATATTCTATTATCTAATAAAGTTTCCAAGAAAAAAAATCCCAAACATCGTGCGTTTTTTGGCGTTCTAGACCGTATTAGTACTCGTACCTTAATTTACAACAATATCCCTGGTATTGTATGCCCAGCCCACGTTAGTTCACGAACTTTTAATTCATGGCCCCGAAATAATAAAATATTCAGTGTTACCTATCTGTCAAATGTCGGAAGATGCACAAGAAACCGTTATAGCAAAAGACAATGGAGGATGTTTTTAAAAGATTCCTAATCGTATCCGATCCATTAATATTTAGTTATCGGGAATTACCTCTAAAACCACATTAAATCTTTGTCTAAAGACTGTATCAATTTGTTAGCACATCCACCTGTAAATAATCAAATAGAAGATGAACAACAATCTTTTGACAGCTCTTCCGCTTCTGAAACAGATACGGATATAGATGATTGTGACTGTTACGAGATGGGCAATGAAAACTTTTTCATGTAAATATCGGATTAACTTATATATTGTTTGCTCATATTGCATTTTGTATTTCTAAATTTATGATTTACAAATTACTGTGTTCGATTTCAATAAAAATATATAAATAATTTGTTTTCCATTTTTTTTGTTATATAATATTGCCATATAGCATTCCACCATTTTGAATTTGTTCATTTTTAATAAATTTTCAAGCCCTTATAATATCACAACAAAATTTTTTAACCAACTATCAAAGTTATTTCATTTTTGATAAGTTTTTTCGTATGACATGACGCCATATTAGGTCGGCCATTTTGAATTTGCTGATTCTGTTAACAGATTATCAAACATTGTAACAAAAATTTTGTGTCAGATATTTTGCTGTAAGTCGAGCACAAATGTGAATCAACTCAGGACTGGTCATTTGACTAATATAATTTTTCAACTTAATATCATTAAATATTTATCTTCAAATTAACTTTTCATGAAAACAGAGCTCATTATTTTCATTTCGAACAAAAATGGCAGCTAATTCACAATATGACACTACATTTTCGCCACACTGCGCTGTATAAAGAGAATTGTTATGTGTTTTTAAGAGCGCTTTTGAATTTGGAATTTGTAAACATTTTGTAATATGTACATTAGACTGGGCCAAAAAAATTGACTATTTTTTTTTTGAAAGATATATCGAGAATATCATTCAGAATGACAAAAAAAAATGTTCGTAAAAGTTTGAGCCCTTAATATCAATTTTAAGAGGGCTTTCATCGCTAATTTTGATTTTTAGTCATAATTTCATGTTTTGCGTCAGAACTGACAAAACATTGAAGTAAAAAAAATTCATTTTGACTTACTTTTATATAAAATTAAATTCCCTACAAAAAAGGTCTAATTGAAAATTTTCGTCAGACAAGCCGTTTTTGAGTAATTAAGCTTAATAAATTGTTATTTTTCGTTAGTTACAAAATTCCAAATTAAAAAAGTAAAATCGAAGAAAAATAACAATTTATTAAGCTTAATTACTCAAAAACGGCTTGTCTGACGAAAATTTTCAATTAGACCTTTTTTGTAGGGAATTTAATTTTATATAAAAGTAAGTCGAATTTTTTTTACTTCAATGTTTTGTCAGTTCTGACGCAAAACATGAAATTATGACTAAAAATCAAAATTAGCGATGATAGCCCTCTTAGAATTGATATTAAGGGCTCAAACTTTACGAAAATTTTTTTTTGTCATTCTGAATGATATTCTCGATATATCTTTCAAAAAAAAAAATAGTCAATTTTTTTGGCCCAGTCTAATGTACATATACTCGTATGAAAGCAAATGTATAAGTTAAGTAGTGAATACAACACACAAACCAATTTCAAAAACTAAAATAATATTGTTAATGCGAACTTAGACCCAAGTATTTTTCCACGGCAATTTGCCCCACAATAAAAATATTGTTAAATTCTAAATCAAATATCAAATGCATTTCCTAAAATTAAATGCACAATGGAATTCCGTTTTCGATTGATGAGGTGAAAACAAAATTATTGTTGAACGGAAATGTCCCAAAATGAAACATGTTCATGTGGATTGGTTGAAATAAAATCAAAATATTTTATTGAAAATTAATGTCTGTGTTGTTGGTTGAGTGCATGGCACCAGAAAAAGCTACGTAACTATGATTAAAAACCAAACCTTATTTATTAAAATAAAACATTTTTGCTTAACTTAAACCATCGTCTAACTTATTTGAAATTAAATTCCTTGGCCGACAAACTCTTATATAGAAATGCATAGGTCTTACCAATACCTGTAGAAACAAAACATAATACAATTAAACCAAATTGAAGAACATTTAACTGCATTATTTAAATTAAATTTGTTGCAGCGTTATAAGTTTATAGTTTCTTAATAACCAACAGTGCCAATCTTCAGTTTTATGTCCACACTTGAGAAACTTTTTCTACAAACCACAGAATCACAAAATAAAAAAAAAAAAAAAAAATAACATAAAACTTAAAATAATGAAAAAGGAATAAAACTAGAAAATAACATAAAACTAGCAACAGATGTGCACTCAAGAAAATAATGCAACAAAATAAGGATCTCGAGGAAAACGAAAAGATGCTGCTGTACAAGTGCGCACCACAGAAAAATAAAATACTATCCTTCTTCCTCGAAGTAAGTTTTTTTCCTTCATTGAAAGGAAAGCCACAAAAATGAACTTTTCGCTTCTTTTTTTTTAAGTTAAAATTAAAAAAAACCTTAAATTAAATGAAAGAAAAGAAAACTCGTATCCTTCGTCTAATTTCTTCTAATATCATTTTTCCTTCACCCACACACTTTTGAAAAAATTAAATCTAACGGCTTCATTTAAGGCTATATTTACACTTCTCCCAGCAACTGAATTGATTGTGACGACGACGTTTGTGTGTAATGGAAGGGCAAAAAGTGTGAAAAAGGGGCGAAACAGGGATACCCATATACTATGTACATACACATACATAGGTAGATTGTAGAAAACAACTATAATGGCTGCGGAATGACGTCAATTATTCCTTTGATTGAAATGACGCCATCAACTTTGTGAATCTCTTTTACAGAAGGCAAAACCAACAAGGATCCATTTTTCGTTTGAAAGTCAATATGTGTATGTATGGGTTTATGTGTGTGTAGCTGTGTGTATATTTTTGGGGTTTATGATGGAAAGTGGTTCTCAATTTTCAGGACATTATTGTTCCACAGGCACATTATATTTCCCGACCTTCTCAACTCCGTCCACAGCATTGATGAAAAAGTTTCTTCAAATTTGTATCCTTCCGGGGCGGTGGCAGTGATAGGTTAAATAGAATTGATGACAACTTCGGAAAGTTTTTCTTAGATAATGATAACAAAAAGAGATGGTGATTTCAAAATCAAATTAAAGGTTCGACTGGGTCGTAGGTATTTGCTCTTGTGTTCAAAGTGGCTTCAAATTAAAAAAGAAAAATTATATTTAGATTTTCATCTTAATTGTCAAACATATATGAATTAATAAAAAAAAAAACAATTGGTTAAAATCACTTCTTTATCATCGTAGTCTTAAGTTTTTTTTAGTTTTCAATTTCCCTTCACTTTATACATTTCAAAGATAGTCCAACACCCTTAGCTAATTTGCATACACCCTAAGTTCGTCCTATCGGTCTGGCTGCTGACAACCTAACGAACCCATTTTGTATGTATCTTTGAACGAAAGAAAAAGAAAAGGTGCATAATTAAAATTATTTTCACTTCAGTTCTAAAAAAAGAAGAACTAACGGAACGGCAGTAGTGATACAAGATTTTTAACTATCTTACGGTCGAACCAACCGAACCCTGTTAAGGTCCTTACTCAGCTCCTTACTCCTTGTCCTTATGCCAGCTCACTCGAAATAGCCAATTTCACAGTATGCTTTTAATTCGACGCTGCCAGAAACTGGCTCGCTTCCAAGATTATTGCAAGAGTACTGAAAGATCTCGATATACACAAATCCGCTTACAAAACTATTGCGTAAGCTTTTCCATCTGTACAACTTTACTGCGGGCGGGATTGTACGGCGGGCTTGAGTCGTATGGCTTGTCCAGGGCTTCACTGAACTCTCTATCGTTTTCCTGCCATACGCACAGACAGGCCTTTGTGCCTGGGTGCTGGGTTCGTCAACTTTAGTTGATGTTCTTTGGGGCCTGCTCAGCTGAATTACCAGCGAGTCGGAATACTACCTTGCCTTTTGCTTGTCTTTCCAGGTTCCTATCGACCTCCTCGCGGTGTCCGTGGATAGGTTACGAGAGTAACTGAACCAACTAGATGGGAACAAAAACGGGACGGTATCCATTAAAAGTAGGAATCCGCTAAGGAGTGTGTTACAACTCACCTGAGGAGTACGCATATCTGGACGTGGTTTTTACTTCGATCAGGTCTGGAAAAACGTATATCTTATAAGACTGGTAGGTCTTAGAAGTTGCGAAGCCCACCAGATGCTATATTCTGGTACCACGGGAGATAGTTGCCCAAGGAAAGTGAGCAGTATGTCTTCGGGCTCTCTTACTCTATCTCCGATAGAGAGGTGCATACAAAGCGAGCAATCCATGAAGTTTGTAAACAATAGCGTATCGTCTTCGGGCTCTCTTATACTATCTTCGGATGGTGAGGTGCAGCTGTCGCGTGCGTGTTTGCTCTCTTCAAGCTATCTATGAGGTAGGCCCCCCTAGTGGGAGTATCGTGGTGGCTGTGGTTTATTCCATAGCGGAGACATATGGTTTCCAGGCGTGCCTGGATTCAAGAGGTATAGATAGACCTCGCCTTTAAGCAAGAGGTGTGTTCATGCCTGCAACATGACACAGCTTTGCTACTAAGATGGCTTCGGCTATCTTGGGGTTAATGGTCAGGACTCAATCTGACTCCGATGGTGGTAGGCCACTCGTGGGGTTAAGGCTTAATAGCCAGGTATCCACGTTAAACACACGACATTTCTGTACAACTTTACTTTCCTTCGTTCGATTAGAAAAAGCTTTTTGAACCGCTCTCTACAAGTTGTATGGGACGGTTTCAAGAATAAATGCTGGTGTTTCACAGGGCTCCGTTTTGTCTCCGATTCTCTTCCTCATATTCATCAATGAATATTTATTGTTTGTAAATGCGAGAGGAATGCGAGAGGAACAGTTGATCAAACAATCAAGGTAGCCGAGCACGAATTTGAAGTGGTGCAATCCTTTTAATACCTTGGGTCAATAGTAGTAGCCGGCTTGTCAAATCCAACAGAGCCTACTATAGTCTGTCAAAACTCTTCAAATCCAGAAATCTCACCATAACTTCAAAACTGCTGCTGTACATGACCATGGTCCTCCCAGTACTCACGTATGGATCCGAGACTTGCGTGCTTAGCAAAAGGCACTTAGCTGCGTTCGAGGAAAAAGTCTTAAGGAGAATTGTTGGCCCCATATGTGAGGAAGGACGATTCCGGAGACGGTACAATCATGAACTATACGCAATCTACCTAGAAGCAGATATCGTGACAAAAATTAAGCTCGGTAGACTCCGGTGGGCAGGGCACCTAGCTCGCATGAGCGAAGAGGAACCTGCTCGTAAAGTTCTTTGTGGTACATTCTATGGTAGACGACAGCGTGGTAGACCATGCTTGCGCTGCTGGAGAGATGGCGTAGACCAGAACGCCCGAAGCCTTGGGGTACGCAACAGGATGGCGTCGTAGTACTCGCGCTTCAGATAGTTCCGAATGTGAAGTGCTTTAACGGGTCAAAATTTTCTGCCCATTGCGATGCTCAGACATTTAAAACCAATTTGCATCGGTATCTACTTTTAAATCCTCTCCAACGCGCTGTCCTTAAAAATTTGAAGGGTAGTCGCTATTTTTTCAGTGCTTTAAAGATTATAAAAAAAAATAATATTTACAGATATACATACCTACCTCTAAATATGCAGAACGTTAGAAAAAAAGCGGATCAACGGGACACACTTTTATCGTAATGTAATACCATATCTGAGTAAAATCTAGAGTTCGATATTTTTGCCAACATAAAACTTACCCCTAGATCACAAGCAAAATGAGTGCGGAAGTGTGGTGTGGCAAACTTTGTATCTCTTACGATATCAGGTTTATGGAAAAATCAATAGAAAAGATGATTTTTTGACTTCATTGGGAGACTTTTTAGTTAATATATTCTAAGAGAAGGACGATTGGGGAAAATGATGTTCTTTATTGACCAAAACAAGTATATTAGAATAGAATATAATTTACTGTAGACTGCCTGGCTCTCTGTGAGAACGTAAAGTTCTGACTCATTCATGGAACTTATTAAATTGTTTACATGGTTTCAACTGAAATATGTACTTATGTATGTAAATATCAACAAAAAATTAAAATTATAGAGAATCCTTTCACATCAAATTTCAGTACTGAAAATTCTGATTTTTTTTTAATTTTTGGATCTTTTGATAAGCCAGCTGTCATTTGTCATAAAAAGTTAGATGACATTTAGAGGCATTATGTTTCATCTGAATTTTGAAACGAAAATCGATTGTGGTGGAGAGAAATATTAAAAGCACTTAAAGTATATACAATACATATGTACGTATTGTATGTAGGTATACAAATTCAACTTTATTTCTTTCATTTGAAATTTGCTGTATCTATATTATTTAGTACATATATTTATTAATTATTTGAAATTTTTGACTTAGAAATTTCAAAATTCAATTTATGAAAAACAGAAACTGAAATAAAATATGTACATACATAATATATAACAAAAACAAGCACTTCCATTCAATTTGACACAAAATTAAAAAAAATAGATCAAAGATTTAGAAACACGGAAGTTAAATATAACTCATGGTAATATCTAATCATTTGATTTCATTATTTTTTTTTATATATTTAATGATTCTGGTCGCAGACTCCGTATTCCGTGTCGAATGTTCTGCTTCCGCAGTCTTATAGTTTTTGGTTTATTAATATACACTTTGTCTTTTAAATATCCCCATAAACAAAAAGTCAAACTTAGTTAAGATATTAGTACGGTGTAGAACGCCAAAAAACTCACGACTTTTGGGAATTTTTTTCTCGGAAACTTTATAAGGTAATAACATAATTTTTTTTTTTAAATAATGAATACGTCAAGAGTACAAAAAAAATTTTCTTTTTTTTAATTTTCGAATTTTGGCCGAATTATAGAGGGCACCAAAGTCGACTCATCAAAAAATACATTGTCTCAATAAATTAAAATTGAGAGATTATAAGAATGCCATCATATACATTAAAGACGATAAATTAAAAAGTGACATGAACAATACAGTTAGAGAACAAGTACCAAAAACACATAATGATGAGGAACGTATCATAAACGAGAGACAAACCAACAATCCAAACTTCAAAAAAACACAAAAAAGGACAAGAAACCAAGAAGAAGAAAAAAATATGACAGATTCAAAGGCCTCTTGTTCAACAAACAAGAAAATAAAAGAAAATGACGTACGAAAAGATGGAAAACTACAGACGGGAATAAACAATTTTTTCAGAAATGTACGAAATGAATCATTGACGTCACCAAACAACAAAGAATAGCAACAAAATATACCTGACCAATTACCCACCACCTTGAAAGAACATGATATAAACGAACTTAATAAAAATATTACTCTCTCAAGCCGGTTTGCCACCGTGAGGGACGTAGGCTTAAACCCCCCAAAAACCTTAACGAAACAAATAATAACACCAACAAAAAATGCCATAAATATATGTTCATTTAATGTTAGAACTTTATCTACAGACGAAAAAATGGAACAACTAAGACAAGCAATATCTAACATTGATTGGGACATTATTGGATTATCAGAGACAAAAATATATGGGAAAAAAATATTGGAGAGTGACACTGGTATATTTTGCCACATAGGAGAAACCAAGGGACTTCACGGAGTTGGCTTTTTAATAAAAAAGGAACTCAAAAAATCCATAATTGATATACAGTTATTTAATGAAAGGATGTGCAGTGTTACTCTGAAAATAAACAACACAAAATTGACTATTATACAAATATATGCCCCGACACAAAATTCTACAGACGATGAAATTAACTCATTCTATGATAAACTTGAAAAAGCATACCAATCGATAAAAACAGAAGTAATGTATGTGATTGGTGACTTTAACGCTAGACTAGGCTTAAAAGAAGATGGAGAAGAACATATTATTGGACGATTCGGCTATGGACAAAGAAACAAAAGAGGAGAAAAACTACTTAACTGGCTACAAGAAATGAACTTAGTTTTTGCAAATTCATTTTTTAAGAAAAAGGACAAATTCAAATGGACATGGTTGTCGCCAGATAGAAAAACAAGAAGCGAATATGATCTTATATTGACAAATAAAATAAAAACAGTAATGGACGTTTCAACATTAACCACGATAAAATTTGACAGTGACCATAGAATGATACGTGCGAAAATTAAATTTAATCACAGCACAATAAATAGAAATCAACAAAAATATTTTACGCCCAAGGAAATAACTACTGAACAAAAAATATCATACAACGAACAACTTGACAGTCAAATTATAGGACACATAGACACAAATTTCACAAGAGAAAACATCCAAAACAATTATGACACTCTTGAAAATATCATAAAGAATTCAGCAAGGAACACAATCATGAAACAGAAAAACAAAAAGCCTGACAAAATTTCACAGAACACAAAAATATTGATAGAAAAAAGAGAGAACTTGAGAAATAAGGAAAATTTATCTGAAAATGAGAAGAAAGAACTAAGCGAATTAAGAAAAATCATAAAAGCCAAAGCAGAAGTAGACATTCAAACTTACAACGATACAAAAATTAAGGAAATAATTAAACATACAAAATCGATTAAAAAAGCAAAACAATTCCTATATGACGAAAAAGAATGGATCGTATCTATAAATAAAGACACGAAACGAAAAACAAAAAGGCTAGACATCAATAAAACAGCAACAGACTTTTTTGAATCACTGTTTACATCAAAGGCCAAAACAGCTGAAAATGAGGATTCTAACAATAATTCTGATGACGAATCTTTAATTTTCAATGATACGGATATAGCATACACTATAGACGACTTGGACCAGGAAAAAAGTGCTGGAAGTGACGGGATAGAAGCTGAAGCTCTCAAATTTGGAAAAGAAACACTTACCCCAATACTGACAAAGATTTTTAACGCTATCATCAGGACGCAAAAAATACCAACACAATGGAAAAAAAGTATCATTATTCTGCTACATAAAAAAGGAGACAAAGAAGATATTAACAATTATAGACCAATCAGCTTAATTTCGACAATATATAAACTGTTTTCAAAAGTACTATTCAAAAAAGTCAAAATCTCACTAAATTTCCAACAACCAAGGGAACAAGCTGGCTTCAGAGAGGGCTTCTCAACAACTGACCACCTACAGACAATAAATCAATTAATAGAAAAATATAACGAATATGAAAAACCCCTCTACCTCTTATTCATCGATTTTAGCAAAGCGTTCGACACTGTAGAGCACAAAAGTATATGGACAGCATTGAAGAACCAAAATATTAATTCGACATTCATACAGACAATTAGAAGCATATACAAGAACAACAAGGCGAAAGTAAAAACGGACAAAATCGGACGAGATTTTAACATCGAAAGAGGAGTAAGACAAGGAGACCCCATTTCTCCACCCCTGTTCTCTGCAGTATTGGAAGAAATTTTTCGAAATCTCAACTGGACACAGAAATATGGAATAAATATATGGGGAGAGAGACTCAACAACCTAAGATTTGCAGATGATATTGTTTTAATTTCCGATACACCAGACGATTTACAACAGATGTTAATCGACCTTTCTACTGAAAGTAAAATACACGGACTTTCAATAAATCTTAACAAAACCAAAGCAATGACGAACCATATAAGGAAAGACATCTTATTTCAAAATGAAAAAATAGACTATGTTGATGACTATATCTACCTTGGACAACTGAAATCTTTCACGCAGCAAGAAGACAAAGAAATAAAAAGACGAATAACTAATAGCTGGAAGCAGTATTGGAATATTAAACAAATTCTCGACTCAAAACTTGGCAAAGACACGCAAAAACACATCTTAGACTCAACAATACTTCCGGTAATGACATACGGTTTGCAAACTATAGGACTTACTTCAAAATCTCTTGAGAGCATCAGGATATGTCAAGCAAAAATAGAAAGGCGACTACTTAACATAAGAACTGTGCAACGAATAAGAAACGATGAAATAAGAAGACGAACAAATATTACAGACGCAATTCAAAGAATAAAACAATTGAAATGGAGCTGGGCAGGTCACATCTCAAGAATACAAGACAACCGATGGACAAAAATAGTAACGAAATGGACTCCACCACACGAAGTAAGACCAAGAGGAAGACCAAGAAAGAGATGGATGGACGATCTAACACAATTCAACAATAACTGGTATAATGACGCAAAAAATAGAGTTATATGGACAACAATGGGGGAGGCTTATACCAGACTGACTTAAATCGAAAACAAAATACCTAAACGAAAATTTAATGAAAATTATATTATTTATTTAAATCAAAGGTTAAGAAAAAATATAGAAAAGATAGAAATTGAAAATAAAGAATAATATTGTAGACAAAAATCATAATATATATATATTGTAAAAGAAAAAAGACGAAGGAAAATGAAAATATGTAACTTTAAATTATCATTATATTATATGCACGAAATGTATTTCAAAGAACTTAAAGGTAAATAAAGCTTATAATAATAATAATAATAATAACAAGTTATAGTTTTCGGCTGATAAAACTCCTAATCATGAAACCTGTGAGACCTGAAATATTGGTAATATTGTACAAGAAGGTTTTTAAAATAGTAGTGTGAAATGGGGTAAAACAAAAAAGGGAGCGTTACGGAATCCCGCTTTTTATAATTCCGTTTTCTGTAATACCGTTTTTTTTTTTAAATACCGCCTTTTAAAATCCCGTTCTATTATAATCCCGCGTATCCCGTATCTTAGAATACGTAGCTACAACTTATTGATTTTATGTTGGTTATTTTCCAAATTCTTTGTTAGTGTTTATACGTCGTAATAAGAAAAGGGATTATAAAAAACGAGATTATAAGAGATGGGATTTCAAAAATCGGGATTATAAAAAGCGGGATTATAATACACATGATTATAAAAAAGGGGCTTATAAAAACAAGATTTAAAAAAAACGGGATTATAAAAAGCGGAATATCGTACCCAACCCAACAAAAGATTGATATCTGATTTTAAAAATTATGTTCAAGGGTTTTAATATTTTTAAAAAAGTTTTCTTTAAAGGTAAAAATGAAAAAAATTAAGAAAGCTAGCATTTACATTTTGTATTGCTTTATTTTAAAGGCGATAAGATTCTCAGTGGGGTCCTATAATTATACTGGTATTATAACTGGGGAAGACAATTAAAGATTTTGTTTTGTATATTTTTTATTCATGGTGTTTTGTTTCTTCCGTTAGCTATTAATAAAAATTCATGCAGGAAACAAATCAGCTCAAAAGTCTTTTTTATTGGAGCCTTAATTCTTCTTTCAGAGCTCACAAACTAACGAAAGAACCCCATTTACATTACATTTACATTACCAACGCATTTAACTGACAATATTCAGTTATACTTCTTTTAATTGCAGTTGGTTTTGTTTCTGAATTCGGCATTCTATCATTACATCGGATTTATTTGTCTTCTAACTTTCGCCATGAGTTCACTTTGTTAAAAACAATTATAAGAATGTTGGAGATATTTCACTTTCGTGATGGTAAATATGAAGCCGAATTTTAAAAGTCAACTCAGCGATATTTCATGTCAACTCCCTAGAACTGACTCTAAACACTAGATCTCGTATCATAATACATATATTGAAATTTACTACATAGTTTACTGACACAGTCTCATAGATCATGCAGTTATTTTTGTGTGAATGACATTTGTCAGTTGGAGGGTGGTCGATAACAATTTATTATCGAGCGTAAAAATGACCATCAACTACGTCGTCGGTGAGATTGGACTGTTTGAGTTTTACAGCTCGCTACAGACGACAGCCATTTTTGGAAATAAATATACATATAAAGTGCGACGAAGCACATTTCGAATTTGTTAATAAACAGAATAGCCGCTATTGGTACACTGAAAACCCTCGATTAATACACCAAAAGCCAATACAGTTGTAGTTTTTATGTCATATGTCGCTGTTTTTTCGGGCTGGTACCAGGGCTGGGTGCATTTATGTTGATTTCTGTTAATGTAATTTTTCGGTTGTGATGTTGAACGACTTGGATGGTGCGTTTCGCGATCCGATTTCGTGGAGTTGTTTGGGCGGAAAAATGTGTTGTGGGCGTGGGTGTGTACACTAAGTTATTGGCTTCTACTTTGGTCGATGGATAAATGTGCACACCGGAGCTTGCTAGATATCGAGTGTTGAGGCACTCATCTAGAAGTAACCTTCACGGTGGCAAAGCTCCGCCGGAAGCTTTATACTAGTACCACGGGAGTTAGGGTCCAGGAGGTAGAGTGGTTTCTCGCAACTCGCAAGTGGCTTGGCCTTTCTGTTTCGATATATTGCCATCGATTTTTTTTAACTTTCCGGCCTATATTTTCAGTATTGAGGTTTTGATTTGCATGATCTCCTTTTCATTTCTTTAAAAAGTGCTTCTATTAATTATTTGTTGTTAAGAAACTTTTAATCGCTTACCAAAGAAGAGAATTTCATACTGCATTCACACGTCACATAATGTACACTGAAGATTTCGAGATTTCGTGGAGAAAAATGTAAGTCGTTGGAGATTTTGTTCTTGAATATATTCTCTAAAGAGAGACAATAATTTCTTTGAGGTTTTGTCCAATGAAGACAATTTCGGACATTTCGTACGACATCCATATCCAACTTACCCGATAATTGGTTGTCTTGTCTAAACTCAGATATTGAATTAAAATCAATATGCTATTGGTTCCGTTTTATTTCTGACACTCTCTCTCATATTTATCAACTGAAAATAAAAACAAATTGTATTTAAATCCGATTCAGTAGTGGTTATTTATTTCTATTTCATTTAATTTTTCTTCTTAAGTTGTGTATTCATCAATACAAATTTTTATGATACAAAATCGATGGAAATTTAATTTATCTGCTATTGGATAAATGTTTAGTGTTGACACATTTCATCAAAACCATTTTCCTGGTAAAACATTTTAAATGGAAAATCAACAAATCGATAAACGCAAACTTCAACGATATTAGATTATATATCACGTAACACGTATCTATACGAGTATATGTATTTCGGAGTCCTGACAAACTATGTGTTTCAACTTGGAATTTCACTAATTAACAAACTGTTCACTGAAATTAGAAAATAAAACAGATAAGAGTTTCAATGGATTTTAAGGAATTTTCTATTGTTCAACTTCAGGCGACGTCAATATTTATGCAAATTGTTAATTATTTGCTTAACATGCAAATGGCAAGCAACGAGCATCGAAGTTGTGGTATGTGAATTATTGTGAGTGAAAAAGTTTTACCATTTGCATAGTTGCTGAACTGAGCCTTTTGTGTTCATTGGCATTTTCCTCTTAGTCTTCAGAAAATCAATTGATAAATTTTAGAAACATTCCAATCAATGAACAATGTCATTTCTACCACACCATACTAGAGTGTGACATGTAGATAAGTTCTTAGAGAGTTTTTGATTGGCAAATTATTTCAAGTGTTTTCACATATACATACTTATGTACATAGTTATGACAATATGTATGGAAAATTTTTAATTTAAATAAGTTATGCCGATAGTTGAGAAAGTCAAAAATAAAAACAAGCGTTTTAATTGAAATTGTTTTATATTGTTTCGTAAAATTTTGACGCAATATCGAGCTTTCAAATAAGGAAATTTTTTTTTAAATAAAACGCCAACATTTGAGATGTCTCGAAAATAACAGAATTGGTTTGAAGTTCAATCAAAATATTTATATACATATGGAATTCGGCGTTCATTTTTGCACATTTACAACGGTTGATTCTTTGAACCCAATCTTCGACGGTAGGAGCTGCAATCTGTAGTTTAATTTTGGCTATGAGCTCCTCTAATGCAGCTCCATTAAAAAAAACCCTGTAAGTGTTAAATCGCACGATAAAGGTGGTTCACGTTCATCGAATTGAGATTTCAATAAAAAGTTACACCCCCATTGTGAGGCTTCTGGCTCCATCTTTTTGAAACCACATATCATTAATGTTTATCCCATACAATTGAAAAGAGAAATAACGTTGCAACATGTCTCTGTACCGATCTTAATTGACTGTAACGTGAAAAAAACATGACCTGACGACACCACTCCTACGGTGATGAAGTGATTTTTACTTGCGATATAGGTACTATAGGGCAAGTTCTGCATTTGGAAAAAAAATCGAACTCGAGATTTTGATCAAAGTTGACATTACGATGATAGCGAAGACGAAAAAAGTGGGTCCGACAATTCCTTCTGTCTGTCTGTATATATGTATGTATGTATGTATGTATGTCTGTATGTCTGTATGTCTGTATGTCTGTATGTCTGTACCTCGAACTACAGCCTAAACTACCGGAGGTATTTTCTTCAAACTCAGTAGTTAAGGGTCTTCGGTGATTCCCTAGAGGAGAAATTGAAATTTTTTTATTAGATCCAAAACTAAGGGTACCCCCCATACATCCCGTAATGCAAAATCTTATTTATCTCGAAAATGGCTCTAACGATTTTGATAAAAAAAATTAGGTGTGATATTATGGACATGGACTACATTTTGGTCAACAAAAATTTTGGGGCAAAATGTTATTAGGGGTACCTACCATAGACCCGTTTTTTTGATTTTCGACTTTCTCATTAACGGCTCTAAGGATTTTAACCCAAAATTTTTAGCAGGAGTCCCCTTAAGTTTAAAATACTATTGTTTATAAAAATATTCTAAAAAATATTTATTGGGTTTTTAACAAAAAAAAAAATTTAAATCAATATCTTCAAAACCTATGAACGATTATTTTTTGAAATTATTTCCTAAAACCAATATTATTAAATACTTAAAATTCGCATCCCACATTTTTTTCTTGAAAAATTTTAGAGAAATTTCTTATATAAAAAATTTATTTAATAATAAAACGATTTTTTAAGGTTTATTTGCATAAATTCATACTTTTCCGGAAACCAGACGGCAATTTTATGCATTTGAACATTATTATCTCATTAAATCCATGTTTTATATTTATAAAATGTATCTTAAATTCCATAGTACTTTTACATAAGAGCAAGTTCGTGCGATCCAGTCGTGCATTTTATTTTTTTCTAATCACATGAGGGTTTACACCTGACGACCAATGCATACTCGGTAGCTTCATCACTGAAGATAATTTTGCGATGAAAACATATTATTAAGGGGCTTATTTCTTGAGTTAACTTCATTTTATAAGTATGCAGACAAAATACTTTTGCAAAACTTGCCCTATTGTGGTCTTACAGATGCCCGGTTCTTTAGACCGATGTATAATCGACTCATTTGATATGTTTGCGACGATCAGACGATCAGTCACTGGAACTGCAACATCCAACATTAGGCTCACATTTGCTTACTAAACTTCCAATTGGAGATGTCTACGACCAAAAATTGGGGTAAAGCCTCTTAAAGTTGAAAACACTGACTTGGAATTTTGGTAACAAATTTATCATTTGTAAACGTTCTTCGACAGGGTTGGTATTCGGAAAGCATAATATTGCCAAACTTCATTAGGTAGGTTTCACAAAGTGGGGGTAAAGTAAAGGATCACGCCCTTAAAAGGCGTCTTATTCTTCTCAACCACAGACATTTCTTCAAAGACTTAGAAGTTTACGTCCAATATTTCAGGCTATAGCTTGCTGAAACTCGTCAAAACACTTAGCGGGCTTGAATGACATAGATTTATCATAGATTTAAAAATATTGGAGTCACAATCCCTAGGGTATCACGAAGGATTTACATTGATCTAAGTGTGACGGTAATAAGATCAACTGTCAGCCCATTAACCTAACCTACATCCTAAATCGGATTAAACAGTAACAATCTCAGAATAATTACAGGTTTCCTCACTGGTCACTGTAGCCTCAGAAGACACCTCAGCATTCTGGGAACCAGTGCCAATTGCAGATTCACCAGGAAACACAGGGCACTCTGGCATTAAAGAGTAAACTAAAATCGCTGAAAATTTTTCATACCTAGGTACTTCAGTTTCTCAAGAAAGCAAGCCTAGAGTGTCAGTTCTAGATGGAGGCACAATATATCTAATACTACGTTTTCACCAAGAGTAAATCCGGGATTTAAGTGGATTTACCATAAATCTTCCTTAAATCTCGAAGATTTACCATACAAATTTATTTCGTAAATCTAGTAGATTAGAAATAAATCTCTACTAAATCTTCATAGGATCGATCGGTCGAAGTTCGAACTGACCTAACATCCATACGGTACTAGATTTTTCATCGTTTGGCACAAATGAAACTTTTTTTCTCTCGCTTCTACTTTATAAGAAAAATTGAAACAACATTAGCATTTTGATAGATGCTGTCAAAGTTAATCTTCTTATTAATCTTTCAGTGCGGTGAAAACACCATATAAATCTCTTGCCTTAGATCTCAGTACACTTATAACACAATAATCATTCACTCATTCCAACTTTCTTCGTTCATAAACTTCAACATGGTCAAAATGTTGTTTTTAATGAATGGTTTGACATTGACAGTTTTGTTTAAGGATGTGTTCACAGAAAAAGTTCAAAGTTATTAAATTGGAAAACCTCTTACAAAAAAAAAAAAATATCAAATAATATTCAACCTTTTTTTTTTTTTTAGATTAAGAATTTTATTTTTCAATTTGTTTTATATACAATTTGACTTAAAACTAACTTATTACTAAATTAAATCATGTTGGCACAACAATAGGGGCCCAACGTTCTTCATTTGGCTTTACATAATGCTATTTGCTTACAATATCATATTAATGTTTTCTTAATCTAATTCATGATTTTTTAATATTAACTAAATAATAATTTTTGATGAGTGGGCGTTTTATCCCCTATAGTATTGATTGTTGTTCTTTTCGTAAAAGGGTGCATTGTCGTTATGGATGATGTCTTCAAATTGATCGTCAGTGATGGCTCGGGTGTATAGATACTTGTCACGAGGCTCTAGTTCATGCTGGAGAAGTTGTTGCACTTCTGTGTTGGGATGATCTTCCAGGTTCCTGATGATTTTTCCGGAGAGCTGCAGTAAATACTCGTCCAGTGGTATTAACTTTGCTTCTTTATACAGTTTCCTTGTTGGTATATATTTCTTCGTCAGTGGGTTACGGTACAGTCCAGTGCAAATGCGGAGCATCTTTCTTTCAAAAAGCTTCATCTTTTTCATTGCTGTAGGTGAAATAGTAAACCAGATGGGAAAGGCGTAGGTCAGAACGGGTCGAATAAGTTGTTTGTATACAAGCAGCTTGGTTTTTTTACTTAGTCCATTTCGCCTCCTGAGAAGCGGATGGACCAAGTGCAGAGAATAGTTGGCTCTCTTCAACATCAAGTCTGCATGCCTTTTAAATTTGAATTTGTTGGAAAAATTGATTCCCAAGTACTTTGTTGATGATTTGACAGTCACTTCAGAGTTGTCTGGAAGCTTTATTTTGATCGCATCACAGCGTGTTGCAAACGCTCGTCTTCTAATGACAGTCACTGGTGTTCTGAAGCAGATGAGTTCAGTCTTTTCGCTGTTTATCCTCAGTCCCCATTTGACATAGTATTCCCATAGGTTTTTAATGTGCTCTTGCACTCTCCTGGCAGCAATTTCTGGTGAAAAAGCGGTGGCGTATGTGATTGAGTCGTCTGCATAAAGCTTCGTCTTTGTACCTGGTATGTTGGCTGGTTGATCAGCAGTGTAAATGTTGAACAGCAGCGGTCCAAGTTTTGATCCTTGAGGAACTCCAGCGTTAATTCCTTTGGTTGATGACACATGTTTTTTTACCTGTACATAAAAAAGTCTATGGGTTAGGAAATTTTTGATTATTCTTACTAAGTAATTAGGAAGTCCAAGTTCCGAGAGTTTGAATAGCAATCCTTTTATCCAAACGCTGTCGAAAGCTTTTTCGATGTCCAGCAAACACGCTACAGTTGTTTCCTTTTTGTTGAGTCCAATTGTAACATCAGTATGGAGTCCCAGTAATGGATGTATGGTAGAATGTTTATTTCGAAAGCCATACTGAAACTCCGGTATGACATCTCTTTCTCTGCAAAAAACGTTGAGTTTCTTCAATATCAACGCCTCCAGTATCTTACTCATGCTGCTGAGCAAAGAAATTGGCCGATATCCTTCCACATTTGCGCGGTTGTTCTTCTTCGGGACAGGGACCACTTTTGCGGTTTTCCAGGCTGCAGGGAAATAGCTGTTGTTCAGGCAGTTATTGAAGATTATAGTCAATAGGAGAACAGCAAGATTTGGTAACTTTTTGAGTACGTAATTAGAAATCTTGTCGCTTCCTGCTGATTTTTTGGAGTTTCCAGTGAAGATAATTTCAGCTACTTCTTCTGGGGAAGTGAAAACATCTGTCAGCGTCGGCTCCGATGATGGGTTTTCCTCGTTGAACAGGGTCACGGTTTCGGTGGTTGCTGATATCTCTTGAAAGCGAGTTTCAACATCGTCGATAAAGTCAGGAAGGTGTACAGGAGGGCGGTCTTTGAAACTATCGTGAAAATGATTTGCAAACGCTTCAGCTTTCTCTGCAGAAGTTGTTGATACTTCTTGTCCATAAAGGATGGTGTCTGGAATTGAGTTTGGTCTTCCAACAATCAGATTGATCTTTTTAAACGTATCAGGTCCAGGTTTGATATCTTCGAGTCTCTTCCTGAAATCCTTTTCCTGGTGATGTTTTATTGCCTGGTTGAACATTGTGTTAGTGCACTGAAGTTCTGAGTGTAGCCGACGGTATTCGACACTTTCCCTGTTAAAGGTCCTGTGGAATATTCTTTGGAGGCTTTTGCGGAGTCTTTGCCGGTGAGCATATATTAATTGTATATGTTGGGGTAAGTTTGCATATTTATCTCTGCTGGTGCGGGGTGTTTTCTGCCTGTCCAAAGCATTGTTGACCACTGTTTCAAATTGAGCAATGGTATTATCGATCTCATTGTTGTTGAGATTGTTGACGCTGGAGACTTCTGGTAAGCGTTCTTCAACTTCTGAACGGAATCTTATCCAGTTCAGTTTTTCGTATTGGATTTGGAATTCGGGAATACGACGTTCAGTTGTAATCCTGTAATTCAATCTGACTCTCATCTCAACCGCCAGATGGTCCGAGTCACTATCGTGTGCAACACAAGTGAAGTTTTGGAACTCAGGAAGGATGTTCGTAAAATTGGACGTCACTAAAAAGAAGTCTAGCAGTGACGGAGTTCTTGGAAATGTGGGCCTATGTTGTGATATAACCACCAATGAGTGAAGCTCGGGGTTGTCTTGCAGCCAGTCCACAATTGCTTTTCCTTGTGTAGATTCCCTGGTGTCCAGCCAGAGTGGGTGTCGTGCATTAAAGTCACCTCCAAGTACACAGTACGTATGTTGGCTAGCCAGATTGTTGATGACGTTGAGGTCATGTATGATGTCACATCTTGTTGCGTTACACTTGTTGTATACTGAGACAAGAAGCAGCGACTCATTATCCGACATATTGATCACAACGGCTGTAGTCTCCATGCAGCGCAGAACAGGTACCGTAATGTACTCGCTTTTGAGGTTCGATTTTAAGAGGATGGCAGTTCCTCTGCCTTCAGATGTCTTGTCCTGTCTGTAGGATGTGTAGCCTTCCGGTTTAAGGGTGTTTCTTGCTGTGATGTTTGTTTCCTGTAAAAAGATAATATCGGGTTTCTTTGATTTTAAAAAAAAGTTTAGTGAAATACGTCTGGCTGTAGAATAAATAGAATTAACGTTATATGTAATGAAGGATAGGTAGTTTCTTATATACATAAGGAACAAATAAGTTTACCCAATATAACTGTTTTTTCTTTATCATTGAGACTACCGTAATTGCTTGGAACTACCTCCTTTGCCTTTTGGAGAAGAGAAAGGAGATCTGTTCCAAACAGTCTTTCGGTATCATCAAATATGTTGAAAGACTGTGATTGTCCTTTTTGGCTTGATGTGTTGGATGGTGCAGTCCTCTTCTGGACTACTGGTTTGGCAAATGGCGTTTTAGCTGGTGCTGGTGGAGCTGGCTTAATCCCTGCCTTCTTAAATGGGCCTCCTAAAGGTTTTGAAGCTGCTCCAGATGTGGCTGCAACGCTAGCGTATGATAAGCCATTCACAATCGCTTTTTTTGCTGATGTTACAGCAAATTGGTGATTTTCACGCTTCTGTGTTGCTGTCTTCGTTTTTTCGGCCAGTTTCTTCTTCAACCTTTAGAGAAACTTTTTCATACAAAACTGAAAAAATGTTCCTACATGAAGTACCTATTTGGTTGAATGTCCGCGCAGGTGCATATAATTATATGTTATACAAAATAGCGAACTCATTTTAGGCAATCGTTTAGTTTGTGTCAAAACGCAAATTTATTATAGTTGCTCGAACCAAGCAGTTGCGCAACTAAAAATTGAATGTGCGCGCCTAGCTTTACATGATATATTGGTTTCATGTCATACAAAATCGAGGTTTAAATTAAATTTAATTTAAATTTCAGTAAGAACTCAAACCGTAGCGTTGGTCGGAATATGCATCTGTACTGCTGTGTGTCAGTAAGGCCGATGTACAGGGCTTAACGAATATGAATAGTAATTGTACCTACCAAATCTTTAAAAATCCTTCATTCATCATAAGGTGTGTTTTATTCACTGCTACATAGCTAGCGCAGCAAAATTTCCCTCGGAAAACAACAACAATTTCATTGCTGGCGAAAAAGAAGCCAGTCAAAAAAATGGCAGCTTTGCTGGTGATAGAACTTAAAATTATTGAAGTGAAGATGACGCTATGCAGTCAATATTAAAATTATTTTTTTTCGCGAATGTTGGCTCATATTTGAAAGTTAAATGACATTTCACATTTGAATTTGGCATTAGGAGCTTCGTCTATAAATTATTCAAAAATGGAGAAAAGGTAAATAAAAGCGTTGCTGCATTTTTACACCTCTCGACAACGTGAGTTTGGAGTCAGCAGGAAGTCACTTCTTGTTTGCCAAAAGCATACATGTTTTGATATCAGATTTTGACATTTTCTATAATGATGGCCAACATTGAAATGTAAATTTAAATTGACACATGGAGTGAGTTTGATCGTTTTATTCGCATCGCACTTGAATGCTGCGCTGGCTATGCAGCAATGAATAAAACACACATATTGAAACTTTTAAGAAGACTCTGCTTGAAGTTTTCCTCTGTTTCAAATTCCACAACAAATAATATATAAGTCCTATGCGTATTTTGTGTCAACATCTTTTCATCTGCAAAACAACCCCAAGCCAAAGCCAATTCCTGAACAAATTATCCCTTTGATGTGACCTACATTTTGTTTTGACATTGATGTTTCGAAAACAACTGCAATCACAACGATGCAAAATATAGTAAATACCAACGGATATCTATCTGTCTGCCAATATTTCATCCTTCGCTTGAATGTCTTCGCAGAATACAAAAAAAAATCGAATCCTTTCCCAATGTATATGTATTTGCGGTTGTGATTATGATTGTCAGCAGGACTGGCAAGAACCGAAACGACAAAACTATATTCACATTTGGCGACTTGGCGTTGGTGGTGGTGCTGACGTTGGAACAATTCCATAGTGAATCCATTGTATCGTTGTTCGACGTTCCATTTGTTTGTCGGGAGATTTCGGAACCAATTCTTGTCGTAGGAAAGGAATCCTTTCATGTGAATTGCGAGACGCGGCGGCGACCTATTATGACGATTGAGATCAATAACAACAACCCTTTCATCGCCCGACAAACGATGTCTATTGACATATAAATGCGCTATCTTTCCTTATTATCCTTGCGATTTGAGTCGCATCTTTTGTGCTTGAAATACACATTCGAAGGATATATTATTGCTCTTCGCTATTATGGATTGCAAAGTTTTTTCTTTTTCTTTTTTTTTGCAATCCAACTAGAGGCAATTATTTATCTATTCATTGTTCAAAATCGGGATAGGATACACAGAATGATACATATAAATAACTCGAGGGATCAGAAGATATGAAGGATGTTTTTCCTGATAGTACTTTTGTTGTTGATGTTCTTCTCACTCGGTTTGTTGGTCGGGGGATGGTGGAGTGAATAAAATTGCTAGATAATGTGATCATTGATTGCAAATGGGATTAGGGAATTTATTTCACCAATTTATGTTGTTGTTTGGATGATTCGTCCTTTTTGAATAAAAAAAAATAAATGAATAAAAAGATACAAAACATTTCTGTTTAAAATATGGAGTGGGGAATTGGGATTATGGGAATGTTGAATCCCAAAATTATGCCTCTGGGTGGGATCACACATAAGAAGATTGTTAAATACGGATTATTTCTTAGTTTGTAGATACTTACAACTAAGGTTTAAAATCCTCCTTTTTAAGACCATTGATTATGAGACTTGAATTTTTAAATTCAATATAATTTTATTTTATAATTTCTTTAAAAATTTTAATTAATGTTTAAAATTATATCATATTTATTTTTTGTTTATTAAGGACTCGATGTTTTCGTATGAACTTATGTACACATACTCCAAAAATTCTCAGTACAGCAGTACATTTTCTGTTTATTCTGTGATAAACTACTAAATTTATTAAAAAAAAAATAACTAAAAAAATGTCAGTACAAAAAAACATTACTTTAAAGAAAATACTTACAATACAATATATTTCACAGCACAAAACGAGAAAAAAAGAACAAAAAAGTCTCCGTACACTTAATTTTTTGTATTGATTTCCTTGAAAAAAAAAAATAAGATAATAAACTTAGCGTAACAAACAACAACACATAGTGTCTAGAAAGACCTCCTTTATTTTTAATGACTTCCTGTAGTCGGTTTTTCATAGAATGTCTAAGGTTAGAAGTCGTATCTGGCGAAATGCTGTTCTATACTTCTAGTAGGATTGTTTTGAGGTTTGTTTTGGCGCTAATTGTGTGCTCCCAAATTTTTTTTTCCAAGTGTTCCCACAGATGCTCAATTGGGTGGAGGTCTGGGGATTGAGCGTGATGTTTAACCCGCGTTTTTGTATTGTATATCAGCCATTCCTTGATCAGCATCGAAGTGTGTTTGGGGTCGTTGTCATTGTTGGAAGTCCAAATTGTTGGCGAGACCCAGTTTTACAGCGCTTGCATGGAGATTTTCTTGAAGAGTTTTAAGTATCCATATTTGTACATGCCAACGCCCAAAGAAGCCAAGCATCCCCACATCATTACATTGCCGCCGCCATGCTTTATAGTACGTATTAAATTGGTTTGTTTTCTATTGTTTTCGTTTTATTAAATTGTTCTATAACACGTACCGAATCGACGAAGGTTTGCCAACCAAAACCATCAAAATATCTTCTTCAGACTTATTGAAAAGCCCTTGCTACTATTTTTCAACTTTCCATAAATCAAGGGTCTCTGATTGTTATCGGATCATTTATTATCCCAATTCATATGAAAGATCCTAATTTATGTAGATCTGACTATCGCTCTATTGCGAAATTATTAGCAGCTTTTTGAAAATATTATTATCTATGATACAACGCCTTATCAGTGAAAACAAATATTCTCTCCTAACCGAAATGTATTTCTGCGGGGTAGATCAATCGCAATTCAACTGAATTACTCTCTAGGATCTTATGCGCCCTGAAGAACGGAAAAGAATTTGATGTTATTGCTACTGACAGAGTGACAGTACAGTTTTCGACAAATTTTCTAACCCATTGACATTTTTCAATCTTAAAGCTATTAGATATCAACCCAATTCGATTCAATGCATTTATTTTTAAGACCGACAATGGAAAGACAACGATGGCTGTGCCTTTCATTGCATCTTCTAGTGTACACCAAGGTAGCCAATTTGGGCCTTTGATTTTCTTATTAACATCGACTATGGCATTAACAATTCTTCGACTCTGCTAGTGTTTTTTAAGCTGAATTAGATACTGGCTATTAGACTAGCATGCGAAAAATTCAAACAAGATTCAGACCAGAACTGGAATACGGCTATTATCACTATGGTCGAAGGTCCGGCTGCTAATAAAGCCATTTAGGCAAAATTTTAAACAACCTATTATTAAGGGCTTAGCAATTTACTAGTTAGCAATTTGTTAAACTTTTAGTAATTCACTTACTTACTCTTTGAAAATTTTAAACCTTTTATTTCTTTTACTAACTAGTAAATTACTATATTGCTTTTCAATAAAAATAGTGCATTTGAACACGACCAAACAATGATAGTTCGTAAAAAAACACAAAGCAAACAAAACTAAATCTGAGGAAGGGACCTAATAATTTGATTTGTCAGAAGTCAAAGTGACAATCACAATATATTTCTCCCAAAGAAGTGTAATGAAACTAGTACTTGTAGTTCTGGTGAAATTGGAGTCCCACGGCATGTAATTCGGTCTTGGATTTTCAGGTTTTCAACCAAGAACTGAACTGCTGTCTTGTCAAACTTATTCCTGAAAGAAAATTCTCCATCATTCAGTTCTTAGGGATTTGCTGGGGACTTAAAACATCGCACTTTTCTGTACAAAGCTGAGTCTTCAAACATATCGAAATCTTCGTCTTCTGAAAACGTTTTATATTATTTTGTTTACTTTTAAAAACAATTAGATCACGAAACACAAAAAAAGCACAATTTAACTCTTTCAAATAAAATTGCCAAGAAATTTTGTACGAGGAAAATGACAGAAGTCATGGATTCAGCAAATTACTAAAAGATAAAGTAGCCAGTTTGTGATTTTAACTTGTAAAATGTTAAGAGATAGTAATATCTAAAAATCGTTTAAAATTAGCAAAATCCTTAGTAATTTACTAAAATGGTAGTAGTATTGATAGTATCAATATAACCTCAATGCAACTCTAATCTGAGTTCAGGATCATTGTAGCATTGATGGGTATAATGGGCTTACGAGCTGGCCAGGATCAGTCCTTGATAACTCACTTGCAAAAAGAGTCAACATTCCAATCGGAGTTACGAAGTGCAATGTTCTCTCAATTTTTCTTAAATAATCAAACCATTTAAGCAGTTAAACTAACTGCATTATATCTATAGTAGGATATTGCCCAGCTATAATAAATTTCGAACGTCTGAATTGATATGCAGAATCAGGCATCAGGATCGTAACTTCCTGTAGCATACATACATACACTGGCCAATAACAGAGCATGCAGACAGGCTGTTGGTCCAATTTAGTGATAGATCAAAATTTCGGATGATTGTGCAAAAGTAAACACACAATAAGAGACATCAAAACCTAATTGATCCTTTCTTATTTTTGAACTCAATCCAAAACGTGAGAATGTCCCCAATTCCCCATATCAATTCCAACCAAAGGTTCACACGAGTTATGGTATCAAATTTGCGAACTTTATCACTAATAGGGCCACAAAGCTAGAATGCCAGTGGTCGCCATTTCTACCTATCTACGGTTACTAGTATTTGCGATAAAGAATCAAACTTTCGTTCTCATATTGATATGTCCATTAAAAGAGCACTTGATTTTGTAAAATGATGGTCTGAGGTATTTTTTGATCCCTATTTCACAAGATCTCTATAGGTAACATTTGGTAGGCCTCTTCTAGAATATTCCAGCCAAGTCTTATTTTCTAACTCACTCATTACCTATCAAAGATGTTATTTATGTGTTTCGCTCTTTGTTCTATTCCTTGGTCTGATAATCATAACTTCCCACTCTTTAAAGACCGTCTTAGGCTACTCGACATACAATTCCTGGAAAAAGTTACTGATGTACACTTTACTGACAGGTCTTAGGCCGCAACATAGACTGCTTCGCTTCTTCAACAAACCCACACTCTTTAAAAGACGTTTTTCTTTTTTAGTTCAGAGCAGAGCCTGATTGTCGAAAAAAAAATGATTGTGTTTTATTTTTAGTTTTTAGTAGAGGGTTCAGAGCTTCGAACATGTTTCTTTTTTTTCGCTCTGTGAGCTCAGAATAAAATAACTGAGCAAAAAAGATATACATGTCTATTACAGAATTCGCAGAATTTTACTCCCGGTGAGTTGACTTGATTCACATCCGCTGTAAAACTCAATTATGAAATTCGTCGGATGAACTACATTGTCGATTCCTAAAATTACCTTATCATTTATGAACTTTCGTATCGACACTGTCAGCTACAAACATTTATTCAACTGGCCTAGGCTGTGATAATAGTATCGCTTTCTATCAACCAAATCAAGCATCGTTGAGAGTGGTTAAGTACGAAGATGGCGAACGGTTCAAAACCAACCGTGTGCTCTTTTTTTTTTTTTTTTTTTTTTAGATTTCTTGCTTTCTGGTTGCGTTGCTATTTGTGCGTTTTCTATTAAAATTTGTTAAACAAACGCTTTAGCATTGAGTATGATAAGCTTTTGACTTACATTTTTGTACTCTCCATTGTTTATTTTCGTTTAATCAAAAATTCACTTCAGATTCGTCTCGAAATTGGTGCGAATGGAAAATGATAGAAATTGTATGGAGTGCGAATGGATTGCGTATTCTGTAATACCATTTAAGTTGAACAAAATGTCAGTGGTGCAGGCATTGTTACCGACATTCGTTCAACTTTCATTCGTCGGATTCAGTAATAGCAAAAGTTTGGAAATGAATTGAAACTGTCACTTTAGCTCATTCGCCGAATTCTGTAATTGGGGTGAAAGTCTTCAGCTGTGTTTAAAAAAATAACAACCCAGAGCGCTCAGAGCAAGCTTGGTTCAGAGGATGTTCGTAATATGCTCGACATGCTCGGGCTCTGTTCAGAGCTCTGCTCTGATTTAAAATAGAAAAACGCCTTATATTAACATTCACCGTAAAAGTTATGGAAGTAACGAATCTCCGAACAGCATGCTACGTGTAACAGTTCTTACTGAATTCATTTTACCTCTACTGCAGCAAAGATTCCATTAAATTTTACCTCTTAAATATCTCCTATCGTTCGTAGAGTTCTACCCAATATTCCCTGCCATCTTAAACTTACCATAAAACTTAAGTCTAAATTAAGTTTAGATATTAGTATTTGAATACAATATTAAGTTTATTTTATGATTCTAGCTGATGATATTAAGTTAATAAAGCTGAATATACTCTTGCGGAAATAGGTCTTTCTTTCCGTTTCCGCAATTAATATCACCATGAATTGCCAGCCACAGTATAATCCTTAAAAAAATCATGGAAATAAAAAAAAAACAATTACAATAAAAGTATATTATGAGAAAGAGCCTATATTGTATTTTATTTACATTCGTTATTGAATAACAACTACTTTTGGTGCTGACAGGCACAGTGCCGGATTAAGCCAGCGCGGGGCCTGTAGCAAATTCTATCAAGGGGCCCTTAGACTGTTTTAGGTTAGGCACTTATCAAGTTTATGGTATTAAATAAAACAAAACTGTTACAAACAAACTTTTCTTGATTTAATTTGGGAAAATTTATAAATAATGCTGTTGATATCGACTTCTCGGAGTAAATCATGTTCAATATTCATTAAAGTGAGGAGATTAAGATGTTGTTGGCTCATCGTGTTCCTCAATTCATTTTTAACACGTTTTAATGTTGAGAAAGATCGTTCACCACTGCAGTTGGTGATCATGAGAGACAAATAAATGGGCAAAGCAATTTCAACGTTCGGGAAACAAGATTGTAAGGAATTATTTAACAACAGCTTGTAAACCTGCATTTCCAGAGCCTCATGATTCCTGCTGTCAATAATACCAGCCACATCAGAATTGAGCATTGAAGCGAATTGCACTAATTCGTTGCCCAAACTGTCCTCCAAATCATCTGCGTAAGCACTTACTATGGTTGCAGATTTTTAATTTCTTCTGGTGGAAGAGATTTTATATGAAGGTTTTTATAATACAAATTCTATATACTATCGAAATAAATCAGCCAAGTAGAAGACTTAGCACTATTAATGGACTTGTTGAAATATTGATTCAAAATAGCTTTTATGGCTTTTAGTCCACAAAAACTGGCGTTTCGTCCGGGTGATCGCACATGGACTCATCAGTTGGCTATGAGGACCTTGTCAATACGCAATTTTTATTGAATTCAGTTCATCTTACATTGATTTTTTGACAAAAATCCAATGTGAACTATATCCAACCAAGATTAAAATTGTAATCATTAACGTTGAAATATTTTGCTATTTTCAACAAATTCAACAAATCCATTAATAGTGCTAATAAGTCTTCTACTAGGCTGATTTATTTCAGTAGTATATAGAATTTGTATTATAAAAACCTTCATTTCAATATTTCAACGTTAATGATTACAATTTTAATCTTGGTTGGATATAGTTCACATTGGATTTTTGTCAAAAAATCAATGTAAGATGAACTGAATTCAATAAAAATTGCGTATTGACTAGGTCCTCACAGCCAACTGATGAGTCCATGTGCGATCACCCGGACGAAACGCCAGTTTTTGTGGACTAAAGGCCAAAAAAGCTATTTTGAATCAGGAAGAGATTTTAGCTCTCGGAATATTCCGAAAATGCCAGCAATTTTATGATAACTGTTCATATACGTTTACCTAAAGCAGTGAGTACGTTATCAATGGTGACAATAAATACCTGAATTTCATACCGTTGTCCAATTTGCGTTTGGTGCGGTGCGAAACATGATTTTTGGTAAGACCAGCAGATAGAAAAATAGAATTTTAGTTGATCATTTTGATTCAAATATTTTCTTCTTAGTAATTGTGACTAAATCTAATATGTAAATAATACTTCTTTTTTATGGTCAGAAAAGGTTGGTGCGCGGGGCCCCCAAATGCGCGGGGCCCGTAGCATTTGCTACTCTTGCTTCGTGGCTAATCCGGCACTGGACAGGCACCTTAAATATATTGAATAAGAAAATCTTGATACAAATCAAAGCAAAATATAAACTCAGCTTTATTCCACAAACCCATAAAACACAAATCCGATATGGGACATAGATATATGCCAGACAAAGTTGAAAAAAAAACCCTCAGGAAAATATGTTTCTTTTTTTTTTATTTCGCTTATGCTGTCCTCTGTCTGTCTGCAGTATTATCCTGTGAATTATGCATAAGGATTCTTTATTCAAAAAGCATTCGCTTTTAAATTGCTCGTTCTGGCTTCTTGTTTCGTTCAAGAGATACATTATATACAGTACTTATATTCAATATATCCTAAGAGATGATGATGAAATAGATTTTTATTTTAGTTTTTAAACAAAGTAACAAAAGGACATCAATGTCCTCGAGAAAAATGTGTAATATTTACGCAAAGGTATGTATAAGGTTCAAAGGAAAATTAGCTGAGAGTATGATGTAACGAACTAAAAATTTAAATTTTTGTTTTAATTTAATTAAGTTAAAGTGCTATGGGAATAAAAATATTTAAATTGAGAAAAAAAAACCCTTATATAATGTAAAATGTTAGGTATACCTAAATTAATTAAACTTATTACTTTATTAGTTGGGGAGAATCCTTTCAATTTAATTAAATCAAACTAAAAACATAAATTTTAAAAAAAGAGCCAAGTTCTTCTATACAAAAAGCTTTGTGTAACAAGTCAGCCGTGAAAAGTACTAAGATCTAAAAGTACGCCAAGTTCTTACTTCATGAAGGTTTAATATTATTTAATTATTTAATGATTACTGACTAAAATTTGATGGGCTTACTTGGCAAGTTTTTTTTATGCCAAATTCAAAAGGTTTTGAAAACTTGACGTCATATTTTCAATAAAAAATATGAAAAAAAGAAGAAAACTGAAATGGTCTGCCTTCACGTAATGTTTCATAACTTCCACATTTATTATTCGAATTCAATGATCTTATGCGTTTTAGCTTTGTAAAAACAATATCTTCTACCTGAGATCATAAAAGTATTTTAAATATTTTTTTCTATCCTTACGGAATGACTTAAAACAAGCGATTTTCAAAAAACGGCGAAAAATTGTGTTTTTTGAAACTTTGAACGGCTTTTTCGTGATGATTGTTGGGCCGATTTATACAAATCGTATACTGTTGTATAATTAGTTCGACCGTTTTTGAGAATTAGGCTTATACATGGAAAAGGAGCAGAAAAACACGTTTTTTGGTCATATCTCGAATACGCTTCTTTGGAAAAATAAATGATTGCCATTTTCGTGTTCAGAGAGCCAAAATAAGTCTAGAAAATACTTTTTTTTGAGGTACTCGCCAAAAACCGAAAATTTGTAAACTATTGTTATAGTTCACATCACAGCTAAGAGTTTTTTTTTTTTAATGTAAACTCATAATTTTTTCAGGCAGACAAATGTTTTCTTTTTTCATTCATATTAACATAACATAGAGTACCAAATCGAGCACTCTAGTTTTAAGAAAAGTCATGAATTTTCAAGATGCATGTATAGTTTCAGAATGACAATAAAAAGACACTTCGAATGAAAAATTTAAGATTTTCTATTTTTGGCTTTGAATGTACATTAAGCTATACCGCTCTACCAAATTTCAGCATTCTACAGCAATCGGAAGTGCTCCATATAAACTAAACATTTTCTCAGAAAGTGGGCGGATACCACGCCCCCTGAGTAGAAAACCTCAATTTTTATTTTTGGTTCCTTATATGCGATTTAAGCCCTATCGTTCTACCAAATTTCATTGTTCTACTGGCAATCGGAAGTGTGTCATATATAATTTACATCAGTTCTGAGGAAGTGGGCGGATACCACGCCCCTGAATGGAAAACCTCAATTCTTATTTTTGGTCCTTTTTATCCAATTTGAGCCCTACCGTTCTACCAAATTTCATTGTTCTACTGCAATCGGAAGTGTGCCATATATAATTAACATTAGTTCTGAGGAAGTGGGCGGATACCACGCCCCTGATTGGAAAACCGTTAATTTTATATTTTTTTCTTTGAATGCAATTTAAGCCCTACCACTTTACCAAATTTCATCGTTTTACAGCAGTCGGAAGTGCACCATTCAACCAACACCAATTCGGAGAAAAAGGGCTGATACCACGCCCCCTGAATGGAAAATCTCAAATTTTCGATTTTTTTCTCTGCTTGCATGACAAGACCTACCGTTGTGCAAAATTACAAGATTCTAGATTATTTCCTAGAATCTATACTACTAAATACTTAAAATTGGCATCCCAAATTTTGTTCTTGAAAAATCTTAAAGAAATTTGTTATATAAAAACTCACTTTAATAATAGAATGATTTTTAAACTTAAATAAATAAATTCATACTTTTCCGGAAATCAGTCGGCAATTCCATGCATTTGAACATTTTTATCTCATTAAATCCATGTTTGATATTTTAAAGTGTATTTTAAATTCCAAAGTACTTTTACATAAGAGCAAGTTCGAGCGATCCAGTCGTGTATTTTATTTTTCCTGATGTCAATGCCTTTTCCTGGTGGCTGTAACCGGCGCCTTAGGTCGAATTGCTATGAGGTGGCATTTGTTAGTGAAATACTTTAGATCGGAAAATCTTTGAAAATAAATTGTCTCTATTGCCTCCACCCATGAATTTAGGCACAAATTGATTAATTGAATTGTATGATTTTAATAAGAATTCAGGTTCGAAGATTTCACATTCCAAGACATTTGATGTCTTTCTACCAAAATCATTATACATAAGCGACACTCAGAAATGTGTTTAGCCATAATATTATATTCCCTTAAAGCAACCATTTGATTTCTTATTACCCTTTTTTTATTTATGCTCTATAAAAATGCCATTCCACTGGAAGCCTCTTTAATGATGTAAATCTAAAAAAGAAGGCAATTTTGAGACTGTCTTTACCCTTTTCTAAACTTTCTATTTCTGTTCAGGCAGATTGGTTGGTTCATTCTTCGCTTTTCATCCCTCAACCAAAACGAAAATGTGTCTAAATGTCAAAATTTTCAAATGTCAAAGTTCATCTTGAACAGAAACTTCAGACAAAGTTTAGATGAAGTTGCTTTAACCCCTTTGCAGCCTATACCATTCGCACGACCTTGTTATAGAAATAAATACAAGTAGATATGTATATAACAACAAAAAATCGAAACGAATCACATGAATCTTAAAGTATCTACCAATTTGGCAAATAATAGAGGATCTGTGAAACCTGTGAAATAGTATTCCCAAGGCTTCTAATTCGAATCTGCAAAAGATTTGCACATTCAATCTCCAAAAAGGATAAAGTATATTATTGCAAATTAATGCGGTACTTATTAATGAGCTTCTCAGGAACTAACGATTTCTACAAATGATAAGAAAAGATTGAAAGGTCCATCACCATAGCATAGACCTTGTTAGTTTTGGAATGGATATTTGGGTTTTGTCTCTATCGAGGTCGAAAAGATATTTGAAGATTTAAAGGATATTGTCATATTAATTAGTTCCTTTGGGATGTTTGAACAACAAAGATAAGGAGTGTAGGTTAACTGAAGTTTGTCTTGTAGCAGTGGAATGTCGGTAAGGCCCACCTTAAGTTGGAAAATTCATTTTGAAATTCAAAGTAAGGGATCAACTGTATTTATATCTTGAAATATATTTATTTATAGACATTGAAACTTGTCAGAAAGTTTTAAAACAGCCGAAGGGAAATTTATGACATCAATCGAAGAAAATATAATAAATGTGCGGGTATCTTAGAGATGGTACAGGTAGGACTTTTAAGTTTATCAATATTAGATTAGGTACTCTTAAGATCTTAAATTGAGTCGATGGGCTCAGATGTAGGGGGTTCAAGATTTTACTTAGAAACACGAAGTAGGTGATTTTTGTTTCAGTTTAATTAACTTGGCTAAATAGGCTTGCCTAGTTATATATAATATAGTTTTTTTTATTTATCGATGTTTCTTTGAATTTATCTTATTGCAGGCTAAACTTACGAAAACTTTATTCAGTAAGCGGGACATCAAACAAATTACTTTTATAAATTGATCTTTTGTTTTTGTTCAATGGTAATTTTTTAGTTATTTACTTGCAAATGGCCTTTACTCGTTAAGTGGAAAAAAGTTGGTTAAGTTTAAACTCAATAGGGAATACAGGATATTTTTTAGAAGGGGTGAACATTAAGGCAGACATTTTTTTTTTAAATATTAATGAAACTAGCTTTATTGACATTAATTGTTTGATTATTATTTCCAACATGGGTCCGCTGATGGTGGGTCATATTTGGCATAAGCTGTAGGTCCAATTTTCAGGCTGTAGCTTGGAAGTAATGCATGGAATGTTGGCTGCCAGGTGTTCAATTATTTCTGGTTAATCGAGTTTGATTTTCGACTTAGACATCTAAAGTAATCTTATGGCGTCAAATCGCGCAAAGGATAGGTGGTAAGTTAAAAGGCCTATTTCGTGAAATTAACCGTTCGTCAAATTCTTTCCGTAAATTTATCGGAAAAAAACGTCTTGTTCGAAAAAGACGATTATATTCCCATATTTTGACGCGTTTTGAAAAAAAATAATATTATTTTAGATTGCAATAGGAGTAACTCGTCTTATAACTGTCCTTATAGCTGGTATCGAACAAAATGTATGTATATACATATGTATGTGTCAAACATGAAGAACATCAGAGCTGGAGTCGCCCAAGGCTCAAAACTAGGCCCCTTCCTCTACAACTTGATGACTTCAGACCAACATTTACCAATTGGATACGAGAACCTTCTGGTATGTTGATGATTCGCTTACCTACGCCACATCAATGTCACCACTAATCGCTGTCCAAAATGTAGAATTCGACATTAACAGACTCTTCCAATTGTACCAGAAATGGGGCATCCGAATCAACACTTCCAAATCGGAACTTGTCTGCTTCAGGAGACCTTCAACTGGTAGAGGCGTTCGCACCGCAACAATTTGCAGAAATCTGGTCCTAAAACTTCCTGACGGATCCTCCATAGTGGCAAAGCCAAATGTTAAGTCCCTGGGAGTGCACTTCAACGAATTGCTAAGGTTTAACCTGCAATCAAGAAATGTTCTGAAAAAGGCCAGCTGGGCCTTCTGCCGTTTGCACCCATTGCTGAAAAGAAGATCAGGTCTTAGCCAACCGACAAAGATATTAATCTACAAGCAGCTCCTGCGACCAATTATCAGCTATTCCTTCCCAATCTGGTTTTCCAACTCGAAGACAGCTATGAAGGAACTTCAACTATTCGAAAGGAAGATACTGAGGATCTGCACTGGACACTACTTCGACCGTCAACGACAGAAACACTACAGGAACGAGCATCTCTACACAAAAGCGAATTTAATCCCACTGGACAAATATCTAGTTCATTCAACGAAGAAACTAATGGGGAACATCATCGACCACCCGAATCAGCTTATCAGTATATATGTATGTACATACATTGTACGTACAGGTTGGGCCATCTAGTGGTTAATTTTCAAATCATTTGTTATTTTGACACTGACAGCTCTTTCCCGCTCGAAATCTTGACAGAAAGTCAGTATCATACCTCCGCAGAACGCTTGAACAATGTTGGGAAATATTGATAACTTGTTTCCAATGTGAGTGCTGTTTCGTTCAAAAAGTGCGTTATTCGAAAAGAAATTTTGGCCGAAATGAAGTACCCACCACACCTTCTGTACGCAAGTTTGCGCAAAAAGTTCAGGAGACTTGTATGCTAGTGGACAACACTCATGGTCTCCGTCGTTGTGCTGTGCCCATAGACGAATGTGGCTGCTGTAACCGTGAGTGTGAAATTCAATTCACGAACATCAACTCACCATCGATCCCAAAGATCTCAACATTTCACGCACTAGCCAGAGAAGAACTCTGCACAAAGATCTCGGATTATTCGCTTACAAGGTCCGATTGACTCAGATTGGACCTTAGAGGAGCTTGAATTGAATACCGATTTCGGGCGAAAAATCATCTTTTCGTGGCTACGTTAACAAACAAAATTGCCGCATCTGGGGCCCTGAAAACCGGCACGTTATTGTCCAGAAGCCAATACATTACAGTTTGACAGTTTGGTGCGGACTGTGGAGTGGTGGCATCACCACTGGCTGGGAACGACGTTTCGGTTAACTGTGGGTGTTACAGAGCTATGTTAACCGACTTTTTTTTACTGAAATTGAAGACACAGATTTGGACGACGTCTGATTCATGGAGGATGGTGCGCTATACCACATGAACCAGATTGCGCACCCAACTCCCAAATCGTGTTATCAGCCGTCTTGGCGATGTAAATTGGCCGCCTCGGAGCTGCGATTTGACCCTTTGGACTTTTTTTGTAGGGAACCGTGAAAGACCGATGTTATGCCAACAATCCGTATACGATTCAAGCACTTAAGACCAATATCATCCAAGCAATCCGTGAGCTACAGCCCGAAACCATAAATAAGGTATTGTTAAATTGCAGTGACAGAATGTGCTCGGCGAAGGCAGCCGAATTAGCCACTTGAACGACGTTGTGTTCCATAATTAATGGGAAAGTTTTTTCTTACTAACTAAGCCATACCATATGGAAAAAATTTAATTTTGTTCATTTAATTGCATTTTTAAAAAGAAACTTGTATTTGGCCCCCTTTACATACATATATTGGGGCAAATATTTTTCAGAGTTTCGTCTCAAAATACAAATGAAAATTCTTTTAAATATTTAAAAAAACATTTAATAAGATTCATATTTTTAAATTTCAATTTTCTTTGTCTGTTGACTCCACGACATCCCTGCATTATTGACTTGAAACATTCTAAATATCAATGAAATTTGTTATAAACCTTGCTTCAATTAACGAAAATATCACCACGTTCTTCTGTGGTTTAGCTTAATCGGAATTAGTAAATCTCACTGAGCAGACATTTTGTTTTATAAATGAAAATTTTAATCCAGGATTTACAGATAAACCGCCATTAAATCGCCTTTATTGTTCTATTATGCTTTGAAGCAGCTAATCATTGTAGAGTCATCTTTAAACAAGTCTACTCGAGATATTTCCACAAATTTGTTAATTGTTTTCGGTGACACGGTCCCTAAAAGAAAACTTAAACCAATCGTTCAAAGTAAAGGAAAATCACTATCGAATTTTTGTCTTCAATGCTATTAACGGATATTCTTCCGTTAAATAATCTCATGTTTTGTTTAACACCGGCTTCTACGATCTTGATAAAATAAATACGATATATCTAAAAGAAGAAAACAATTTTACCTAAACGCTCGTGGAGTACCAAAGTCTAGCGACTTAAAACTCTCAAAAACTCATATATGTATATGCGGTTTTTCGTTAGGACGATCTTCATTTTTCTGCCGAGTTTGGTTTATTTTTACAAATAGTTTTCTTGTGTCTTCAATAATTAATCTGATGGCTTGATCTTTAAAGCTGTATCTATTAAATAAAATATGTATCAAAAACCAACGGAAAAATTTTTGTTTTTCTAAATTTCAATAGTTTCGTTAAGTTGAGGAAATTTAAAAGTAGTTCACACTTGTTGAAAATTCAAGAACTTATATATTTATGATGTTATCTTATGTAGTCTCTCTAATAAATTTTATTTAATGCAACCAAAACAAATCTAAAAGTTTCGTTAAGTTCCATGGATAGATTCAGATTCATGTACCTTAAATCACTATTACAAAATAAAAAATTTTATTTTTTAGGTCAGTGTAAAAATGTCTTTGTAAAATTGTGAAAAATTCAAAAAAATCTTCGTTAAGTTACAAGCTGATTCTTTTGCTTGCCTATATTCATAAAAAAATATTTCTAGCAGCTTTTTGAACGCGTTGTTAAACATGAGATTTAAATCTCCTTAAATTTAACTAACTTTATTATTTCTTTTGTCTCTCTTAAATTGAATTTTTATTTTTTTTTTTTAAAAGTTTCTTTTTGTTCATTCAAAAATTCAATCCAATTATTTCCACTACAGTAGCCCCAACACATTTTCCAAACTGCATGTTTGTGTGTTCACGTGTTGACTTAAGCTCAAACCCAACGAAGAATATTTTTTGATAAGGTACTTCAACACACTCAAACTGATGCATATATGTTATATTCCGAACAATACGTCTCATTGTTCCAGGTCACGAAATAAAACTCTTTCCTGTTTCTATACATGTATTTTTATTTTTTATTCTTCTATGCTAAAAATAGATTCCATCATCCTGATGACTGATCCAATTGTAAATGCAAAATCTTTCTACAGGAATCAAAGAGAAAGAGAGAGCGAGAGAGAGAGAAATACAGTATAAGAAGATGAAAATAAAATATTTTTACCGGATATCGCCTTGCGATTGTTGTACCTCAAAATCATATTCAACAAGGATATTTTTCATTCTGAAGAAATTCAAGGCACATCCACCGTGTGTCGTCATTCGTGTAAGGGAAATGCAAAAAAGGATTTGCCGCCACAAACAATTGAATTTCCACTAAGGCTTTAGCTTTTTCTTTTCTTTTTCTCATAGAACTTATTAAGGTTGAACTAATTCAATTAAGTTGTATGCACCTAAATGTATTCCAAATACCTGAAAAGGTTGAAGAAAAAAAAGATTATCCCTAAATGAATGCAAAAAGGATCTAAAGGCAGCAGAAGCAATTACACATTGGCGCTTAAGCCCACGCAACAACTAACAGTATTCAAGTGAACAAGAGGACATTGTATGGCTGCCAGAAAAGACGGCAGGATAACGATAACAAACACTGCCGGACATTTGCCACCCGGGAAATGAATATGTTTCCGTTTTTGTTAAACGGACATTTTGCCTAGCACGAGTCTATGAATTAAAAAAGAAGGAACCTTCCGATTTTTAAAACCTTTTGTAAATTCATAGGCTCTCACAGGCAACAACGGAAGGAAGGAAGCATGAAAGATTTGAAAAAGCCTAAAAATTGCCATTCAACCACAATTGGTATCATGTTGCGTCCGTCCTCAACGTAGAAGTCGACAGGACATGCGATCCCGATGACTTCCTGATGATGATGATGATGATGATGATACAAAAACCAGAACAATTTTTTAATCCCATTGAAAAATTAGAATGTGACAGCGATCAGGTGCACATAGGAGGATGACACTCTGAAAAGGATAACAAATACAAAATCCCCGAAAAGGTGACAGAGGAGAATGGCGGTTTGACGTGTGCTACATATATACATAGTTCTCTTTTTTGTCCTGTTTATTTCTTCGGCTGGTAATAAATCCGCTTTTATGATTACTGCACGAGAATGTCCTTTTTTCGGGTGACATGCTACGCAGAGCAAACACAAATAATGTACCCAGTAAAGAGTACGTAAAAATTAGTATAGCAACAAACAAAGCGGATTAGTTTGGTGACTTCTTTAAGGATTACAGGAATTACTTAATAGAATTACATTTTTTTCGAAATGTATCTAAATATAAAGATGAATCCTGGAATGCTATGATTATTATCTTATACCTCAAATGACAGGTTAATGAATATTTTTATGAAGGAAGTTATAAGGGATTTTTTATGTCATGGGCCTATCGAAATATATTTAAATATATAGTATAGAAAGTCATTGAGAATCAGGAAAAGATGATACAAAAAATTGATAAAATTACTTTAAGGCCGAAAGGAAAAGTGTTTTTAGACCGACACCAGATGGGTATTGATACCATAAGCTAAGTAATTTCCTATCCTAAGTACAGAAAGATGGCTCTTTGAATAAGAAGCTTAGGACTTGGTTTGGGTAAAGCATTTCTTTTTAGTATAGCGTAATTTTCTAAGGCGTTGATATACCTATAACGAGCACCTTTGCTTGCATTCTTTCACTGGTGAGGAGGAGTCACGAGAGTACTTATCTGTACTTACATATTATAAGCCTTAAGTACCTTATATCATTCTTCCACAACTTCAGTCGAAAAACCATTATTTCCAGCCTTAATTTTCTTAGCTTTCAGAGATAGTCAAGCTGCACCTACATTATGTTGATTTGTGTAAATCAACATCGCTGTTGAGTCACTTTTAGTAAGTGTAGACGTGCTCCTCAAAAGCGCTAATCAACTTTTTGTTGAACCAAACCAAACCCGATTCAAGTTTATAAAAGTCAACCGAACAATATTTTTCCAGTTTGGTCGAGTTCATCAACACAATAGTTAGCTGTCAGATTTGTTTTGTCATCTGTCAGATCAATATTTTAACTTGAATTTACAATTGTTTTTTTTTTTATTTCAAACTGTGAATTGAGCAGATAAGAAGAATGGAATATTTGTCACTCATGATGAAAAAATTACACTCTATAGATGTCAAAATTGACACGTCCACACGTATCCAGTTATTAATATTATGTGGATAAGTTAAAATGTTGATCGACAATTTAGATAAACAAAAATCGAGATCCCAGTCGAAGATGGTTGGTATGTTGTACGTAAAGGCTGTTTTTAAGTTGTTAGTTCGGCCTAATATAACATACATATGGCTGAATAGTAAGGCAGACTATACTAAAGAACGTTTTTAACAGATAACGATGAAAGTACACAAAAAAATTGGCCCACAGTTAGAACATTCATTTTATGCACAATATGATATGTAGGTATTTAATCCTTATCGAGAAACAAAGTTTGCCATTATACATTTATTCAATTTTGTTATCAAACAAAATTAAGCAGAGGTTATTTTATTCCGGCTCCTTGAGAGCCTAAACCTAGTGACTTACAATTCTCAAATATTCGCGTGTGTGTGTTATCAGGAATGGAGGGGACCTTCAAAAGTAGCATTTTTCATGCAAGGAGATATTCTGAGCAATCGTCACTTCCTCGCAAGAGGCAGTACCCTCCTAAGAACATTTTTGCAGCGGTTAAAAATCCAACGGTCGAAACATTATTCCGAAGGGTATCTACTACCAGCTTATAAAGAGCTTTAAAATTTACGAAAATGAGAATCTTTTTAAAATTCCAAATTTATTTATTTACCTTCTTTGTGTTAAGTGTTAGAAGAAATACTTTCGAAGCAAATAATTGAACATCTTACTTCAAAGAATCTTCTGCCTCCTCTACAATCACGTTTCAGAGCTAACCAATCTTGTTCTACTACAATGGTAAAAATCTTGGATGATATAAGACTGCAGTATGATCAAGATTAACTTACGGCTCTGTGCTCATTAGATTTTTCTAAAGCGTTCGATAGAGTCAATCATTCTGTTCTCTGTGAAAAACTTAAACATTTCTTTAGTTTCTCGAATTTGGCAGCTCCTTTTAGCCAGAGTTTTCTGACAAACAGGGCACAACGTGTTGCTGTCCAGAATAATCTGTCACAACCCAGAACCCACACATTTGAAGATGGGTGTACCACAGGGCTCTATTTTGGGACCAATCCATTTTTGTATGTTTATAAACTATTTGCCCTCTGTTTGTAAAAATGTTTGTTTTCATTTGTATGCGGATGATATTCAAACCGAGCTTTTTCGAAAATCCAGTCTCATAGACGATTTAATTTTTCGCATCAATGGGGATCTCAGTGGTATTGGTAAATGGGCTGATGTTATTGGCCTCACCCTTAATCCTTGAAAAACACAAGCTTTAATGATTTCAAAGAAGGCACTTTGTATAATTTTCTTCTACATCTTCTAGATTGTATTGAAAAATTGTTAATTGTGAATTTCGAAATATTGAATTTTCAAACAAATATTTTAAAATTTTTTTTGCTCTTCTATTTCATGTCAAGTCTGATCAAAATCTTGGTTTCTTTCTTACAAATGTATAACTTGTCATAATATATGAGTATAGTACCTACCTATATATGTATGTATACATCACAAGTAAAATAATACATACATAAGTTAGAGGCTAAGATAAGAAGCACTATCCAAGGAAAGAAATTGTTTGAATAAGTACGCAATCGGCTAACTCCCTCATGATTTTTGGCTTATTAGGATGACCAAACCTCTCAAGAATATCATAGAATGGGTCGTACAAGTGATGTTAAAAGCTGTTAGGTGACCAAAAAACCGTCTTGTATTTCTCTTAATCCACGAAATGAATTGAGTTTAGGAGTTATGAAGTTGATGTGCTGCATGAATTCAAGTCTTCCATCAGATAGGAAGACACAATTTTATAAAAAGGGCAGACCCTAAATGTCTACGCTGTGGTATTCCAGAATTAAAGCTTGAAAAGTACCGAACATGATCTATCACATAAATAAGAATGCATCCACATAACAAAATGTTCACTTAATTCCAGCTTCCTTTATTTGAAACCTTAAATTCTATATAAAAGTTTGTAACAAGCCTCTCGGATGTCTGTAAAGATCGAATAATCTAGTCTTTTATTTTTATTAAATTTTCTTCTGTAAAACCTTATTGAATTGGAACTGTAGATGATTCTACATAAAAATATAAAGATGTCCAAATAGCTTTTAAAAGTCTTGGAATAACCGATAATCTACCATTTCGTCTATTTTATATTTTTTATGTAGAGCAATTATGGAGTATTTTTACAAATATTTGGAGATACGCAAAAAACATTGATAGATTAAAAACAAAAAAAAAACAAGACGGACAAAGCTAACGCCAAGTAAAGTGACTCACACAGTTTTTTAAACTATTCAGGGTCAAGGGCTTATTATACATCTCACTTCTAGAAGCTGAATTTCCTTTATAAATATCCAAACATATTCCGGCATAAGTTGTAGATCTCTTTCCACGTTTATTTTCTTCCCTTATTTTAGAAAGTATTTATGTTCACAGTTATGAAGATGAGAGTGTCGATTCACCTGGGATTTTTCACGATTCCTTTATCTTTCACCCAATTTTTTGATACTATCATTAATTCTTAAGAGGCACTCTAGCTAAGGCACCATTAAATTTTTGAAAACAAACATTTTTAGATACCTAGTGGACCTTATGGTTTGCTATTTAATTATTACTGTTTTGGCAATATACGCAGACTGGGCCTCAACTAGACATGAGCCAAGAACCAAAGTTACTGGACTATCACATTTTTGACAAATTACCTTAGATGATTTTAACTTATTACTAAAAATTTGCTAAGGGTAAATTTTTAAAATAACAGTTTTTTTAGCTTTAGCTTCTATTTGTTATTTTAATAAAACCTATGTCTCTTCATTTTACTATGTTAATAACAACTTCAATTCATCAAGCATCTGCTCTGCCATCCCTCCCTAGTCTGCCTTTTTTCAACAACTTCCCAAGTACCATTATCAATTGAATTCAATTTCATATTCATTGTGATTTCATTAACAAACATTCCAATTGACAATGAGAATAGATCTCAGCCCATTTACACCAAGACGAATCAAATCATCGCTTAAACAGCCTAAAACTGCAATAAAAATGTATCTTCATGCGCAACAATCCTTATACCATTCTTATTCATCTCTCAATGAATATGAATATTCCTGTTAGAATAGCAATAATACAAAAACCTAACCTACTGCTGATGAATCGAATCCCCACCCGTCTCAATGTGCGTATGTTACGCATCCTTAATAAATTAGTAAAGGTAATAAAATAATTGTTCAAATTCTTGCTTTTAACATTTATAGAAAATAGTTGCGTAATGTAAAGCCACCCCTGTGGGACCCCATTGTGACACGCTCTCACAGCAACCATGATAGCTATAGAGTTTACAATAAACACTCTCAAGAGGGTTGGACAAGGGAAAACAATGAAACTACATAGCAACCACTTACATTGTCATAGTTTTTCCATTTTCATGTGATAATTTGGTGTTAAATTTCTATTTAAAAGGATTCCTCTTCAGAGAACGTGTAATGTAGGTACATCCTCTAAACACTATAATAATAATGAATTGCATTACGCAATTGATAGAGGATTATCTCATTTGAAAGCCGGCAAGAGAGGGGTGTATATTTGACAAAAAGAAATACCAAAATCAAAGGGGAAGTTAGAGAATAAGGAGCGGATCAGATGCTGAGCGCAGTGCTGGCCGTGGCGATGCAATAGTATGTCCTGTTTTTTTTTTTTTTTTTTTGTTATGTATGTTCCTGTTTAGTACGTGTCATTTGCAGCTTGTCTGTCAGTTGATGTCGTTTTTTTGTCGTCGTTTTGTCTTTGAACAAATGGATACTAAATGCTGGGACAATGTTAGGGAACATGAAATTTTCCACCTTATTTAACGGTAATGCAATGATTAATGGGATTTTCATGGTATTTCGCTGTTGTTTTTTTTCCCCGAGTAGGTTACTTTGTTGTGCTGGTTTTCTGTTCATCTGACTGTGAGTATGATACTGTGGAGGACTTTTAGGAGAATTTTATGTTCTTAAGTGGTGGTTTGATAGGTGTACCGGGTGGAGGAAATGAAGACCAGAATTGCGAAATGTACGTAATCATTAATGGATGGACTGGATTGAAGTTGTGCACTTAGTTGCATTTGACCTATTTTAAAATTGATTGAGATAAGATTTCAAAAGGTTGAAACTTGTGGCTTACCACCAAGATTAAAATAATTATCTCATTGCTTTGGAGTCCCAGGAAATAGCGAAGCCTTACATTTTAAAGCTTACTTGTCTAAAGTCCAACTTTCCTTAAATTATAAAAAAAATTGATTAAGGGTAAAATGGTTAGAAGAGAATCTGAACCTAGTGATAAACAAGTTCCAATTAGTCCCGCCTGTGTAACGAGTCGGCAGAATTGGAAGGACTTAAGATGAGAAGCACTTTTATTATAAGAGATAATTTTAGTGGATTTGTCACTTCCTCGCAGGAGGCAGTACACCTGATTTTTTTTTGGCGCAGCGGCATGAGAGTCCAACGCACTACTTAAGCCAAAGAGAACTGAAAATATAGAAGATCCAACTTTTTCTGTTCGAAAGTCCTCCTTAATTCTAATCATCAGGATTTTCTTGTCAAATATTTACATTTTCGTGTTTCTTTTGAAAATTCTGAACCAAAATAGAAAGCTATAGCTGATCACTGGTCTTAGATTAAACCTTTTGCTTGGCGGTATAGAACAGAGTTTTCGTTTGTAATAGAAGACAAAATTCGCTTCTTTTGAAAACTTTGTGAGTATGGATTGAATGTCATGATCTTGTTGAAGTAGGAACTTGTCATTGCGTTTGGCTTATAAGTTATAAGCTGTTCCAGTCTCGGAGTGTCAGCGAGATGCTTCTGGACTTTGCAGTTGACCGACCAATCCTCTAAAGTTGCGATTTGTATATATGGATGACTTATTCCGGATATCTCATTTGTTGTAAAAATCAAAAATTTTGAGGATGTGCGCCTCGACTTTCCGGACACATATCAATCCTGACATTGACATGGTGTATGTGTATAGAAGTGTTCCAAGTATCGATCCTTCGGTAGTACCAGCTCTGATCCTCTTCACTATCGATTTGATAAAATCTCCTGGATTTTTCTTTTCCCGAAAACTATACTACTACTACAATGTTGTTTTTGTTGCAGAACATCTTGAGCTTCCTATTGTTACGTAGTTAGAGATCATGTTTCTAGGACTTTTATTCGGAAATTCCATGATTTTCATAGTTTTCTTTTTTTGTGGAAGAACATAGATGTTATTGGGGCTGGTTCAGAACAAGGGCAAGAAAGTTCCTTCAAAAGGGGCAATATATGCTACAAATTTGTTCTGTGTTGTTGCTTCTCCTTTGTTGGTAAAAATTCTTTCAGGTATTGGTGGGTTTTGCTCATTCAGTCTGTTGATATTCTTGAAGGTGTCAAATCCATTAATTTTCTGCAGTCTTGTCTAGAAGTTTTTGTTATTGTTGAATGAATTCCCCAAGAAAATGATGAATACATTGGGAATATTTAAAATCAGTATCAATTTAAGAAAATTTTCAAAATAAAACCAACCGAAAGACTTGGAATTTTAAACAGTTCATATTTCAGATTGAGAAATGATAGAATTGAACATTAAACAATAATTCCTAAGACCTTCTAATAGTCCGAATTGTTGGAAGTATGACCTTGAAACGTATGCAATTCATGTTTTTGGTTTATTTTCAGTAATTCACATCACCTTACAACTGACCTCGAAATAAAGTTTACTTCTTGAATAAATAATACTCAATACCACAAAATAGTCTTAAATGCTTTAAATTAAAGCACCCTAAGGAAGGATGAATTTTTGAATCCAAGTGCATTCCCATAGAACATCCTTTTAACAAATATATATTTCCACCGCTATATACAGTGGACGCTCGTTAACTTGAACACGGACGAAACCAAGAGTGTTCAAGCTATAGGATTGTGCAAGTTACTGGATCAAGTTAAAAAATTGTTTTTTTTTTATATAATAATGATTCATTTTAATGATTTTAAAACATAAATAATGATATTATTAATAAATAATTTTAATTGAAACATTTTTCGATTCCTTAATACGCACGTGTTCAAATGGGATTCAGAAATTCACCGAATATGAAGAATAAAACCTTTATACGGAAATACTAAAGAAATTTCCTGGGATTCCCCTTTACAAAAACCGTTTGAATTTTGTACCAACATCCCAGGTACCTTGCATAAATTCAAAAATTTAAGAAATTCAATATTAAACTTTGTTCAAGTTACAGAGTTCGCATAAATTTTACTTGTTCAACTTATAGAGTACGGCTGAGTTCGTAATTGCAATGTTTGTTGCCCCTGCCCAGCCTAAAACATGCTTCGAATACATTTATGAACACAATTACAACAGCATGTGTGCAGTCATCATACTTTGTTAAAAATGAGTTCATAATTGCCAAAATATTTCGATATCAGTATCGGACCAGACTTTGGCCTCGTATTCAATCCTGTGGATGGATAGTTATTAATTTCTTATCAAAGATGTACAAATCAATATTTGTACGATTATAAATTAATTTCAAAAAAAAAATTACTCACATTTTATCCTCTGCCATTTTCCTGCAAATTCAGCAACAGAAAAAAAACACATGCCAAATCGACCGCATGTTGACTGTAAGTTTACTTTTATGAACACAAATGTTGCCATGCTCATGCAGAGATATTGCGGCTTGTTTACAATTATGAACGCAATTTTTGCAGGACTGCGGCAGTTTTGCAATTACGAACTCAGCCTACTTAGGGGAAAAATTCAAGGTATTGAGTCTTAAAAATAGTCCGTTTAAGGTATATAATGCGTAAAGGGAAAAAATATTTGTTCATGTTATTGGAATGTTCAAGTTATCGTATGTTCAAGTTAACGAGAGTCTACTGTACTCCAATTTAACCCAGTTTCTCAGAATAAATGTTTTTCCAATGTTCAATTATTTATTGATGCTTTTTGCAAAATTCGAACATAACATCTCTCCATTAGCAACATTTAACTGGAGAATGTTTAAACTCTACCCCAGGGATAACTACATCACAAACATATTGTTTCATTTATTTATACATATCAAATATACCTATAGGAAGAGGCGCAACAAGCATCATATATCTACGTTTGTGTATAAAATATTATGGAATATCTCAGTCCCTGGGAAAACATAGTCTGCTTTTGGAGGTACGATGGAGTTTGTTCTTGTTAGCTTCAACGGTAGAGCTTTTGTTCTTTCCGACTTGGTTTTCTCATGGTCATTCATATAAATACATATATTTTGACGGCCGTAGCCACAAAATTTAATATAACTCAATCCTCTCAGTATCCATTTTTACCTTTTTGTACCCTTCCTTATATGTCCTTTAGATATTGTACTCGTACATGTAGGTGTATACGCCTCCAACCCTTTTTGATGCAATTTGATCTTATAGAGGGATTTTGTTGCGTGTCCGCTGTAATTCCCTGTGGTACTATACATTCGTCCTTCGTTAACATGGACTCAAATTTATTCATTTTTGAGTGTGTTGGAGGGTGGAGGGTTGTAAGCGAGGATATGAGTTAGAAAGAACGAATGGAAAGACAAGGATTTGTTTTCCATTCTCATACTCGCAAATAAAATTATGACTTGGGACAGGATAGAAATCTAATATTTGCGGGAGAATTGTGTTTATAGAAAATATACCTAAATATACCAGTTTGTGTGGCTTGTCTGCTAAGACGTCATCGCACCAATATAGATTATGTTCTGGGTATACTTTTTGTGATATTGGGATGCTCTTCTATCATCTTTACTCCTTGGAGTTTTCACTATTTCCTTAGAAACTGTGAAGAATAGAACAGACGAGAACTTTAAGGTCTTCGATTTTTGAAAGGGTGTTATGGAACAAGAAAGTTGTAGTTTCTAGTACTCTAGTAAACGTGAATACAAAAATATTCCGGTAACATTTCCAGAAGTTGCTTAATAGATATTTACTCCGCATGTACGGGACAAGAAGAACTAGACTTAGGTTCAAAAAATAAACTTAAAATATAAGATTACTGCCGGCTCCGAAGGAATTTCGAAAAATCTTTTGAAAAATTATATGTTCGTAGTGAACATGTAAAAATTAAATTTGGTGGTGCAACAGCTGGGAGTGAACCAGGACCTAGTGACTTACAACTCTCAACCATTCCTGTGTGCGTGTTACCAGGAACGGAGGGGACCTACAATTTTCTGCCGATTCCGAACGGCTAATGAGCAGCACTTTTCATGACAAGAGATACTCTTGGAGAATTTGTCAATTTGTCGCAAGAGGCAGTACACCCCTGAAAAAATCTTTGCAGCGGCTGAGAATCGAACTCGAGACCTTCCGCATGACAGTCCGACGCACTAACCATTATGCCAAAGGGGTACTACAAGTATGTGCTCGAATATGAAGTCCGTTCCACATGTATCTTCTCCTTTTTCAATCAGCATTTCTTCCAAGAGTTGGATGCCATACTGCCTCCACCTAAGTTGCCACTTATTTTCACCTTTTCTTCAAATCGTCAAACTTGGTCTTTGTTTGGAAGAAAAAAGTTCGTTCCGCACCTAGCGAAATGTAAGGTTTTTTTATACCCATTGTTCCAATTTCACGGTAAGAAAGACCACATTCTTTGAATGCAGTAATTTTTGACCTTTCTTCCGTAATCAAGGTACTAAACATGCTCATTATTAAATCGTTCTGCAAAAATATAACCGACAAATTCTGGCATGTCTTCTACCCCTTTAAATCGTGGAAAAGAACAACGTAGCATTCTGTTCAGAAGCTTAATTTGGCAATGACGGAACCTGGGATTCCGGGAAAACTTATCCAGCTGCTTTGCTTCACATTAGATAGAATACAATGTAGTAGTTTCTTGGAACTATTATAATATCGGTATCGCCAGCAATTTCCAAATTTCCGTAATAGAGTTCTGCACGCCAAAAGATTAAAGAACAGAGGAACCTTCAATTAACTCTACGAACGACACCTAAGTGGATATACGAGGAAAAATAACTCTAGAATACAGCTGCTACTTCATTTTAGTGAAACACGTTCATCCAAAACTACATGCGCTAACAAAATGTTTCCACTTCCCTGCTTAACAGCGCATAGTTATGAACGTTAAGCAAGGTGAGGGAGAGCTAATTAAGGTTCTTTCCAAAAAAAACTTCTTCCACGAATGTTTGGTCTCACACAAGAGAGTCAAATAGAGGAGAACATACAACCCAGAACTGTATAAGCTGTACCAAGAAGTTTTGATAGTCTTTTTAATTTTATCCACCACAAGCACATTCAACAATACTCCGACTTATCTAAGGAGTCTAGAATCCTCAGCCTTCATGTTTGAAATGACAAGGAAGGCAAAACATCCGTTTTAAAAATCAACCAGTCGAGGATGCTTAAACATCTTTAATGTGCATAATTTTTCAATGTACAGATTTTTTAAAGAAAAATCAAAACAGGTCTCTTAAGTTGAACATCGGAGAAGGAATAATTTTTGTTAAATATTGCTTCTCAGAACATACCGAGAAATCATTATTTGTAGCAGAACTTGTTTCAGCTAAAATAAACACCCTATCCTACAAGACTTTCACGTTGCTTCGTTCAATTTTGAAATCATTTTTATTCCTTGCATAAGATTATAGAATATTTTAGCGTAACGATTACAGGAAAAGCTCAACTTAATTAGAGAGGAAGGAAAACTTTCAGTTGATGGTGTATCTATAAATATGTTTGTGTGGGTTTAAGTTTATTTCGTATGCATCAATCTTCAATGAATTTTATCAGAAACATGTTTTCTTGCTCTTATTTTAAGTTATTCACAACGCTAAACGGAATGTGGTTATTACAGCATTTAAATTGTACCACTGAAGACATTCCTTCATGTGGTAACGGAAGTAAAGGAAAACAGAACTAGAGAAAATTTAATGAAGCTGAAATTCCTGGTAGCCTTCATTATTTGACTTTTTTGAACAAAATAGTTTACTTTCCTAGAAGTAAAATAATTATTTTACCATGACACATAACCTCAAAAAATGTCTGTAATAGAACTTTCAAGTATTGTCCGCCATTTCAACAATTATTGATCTCCTTACTTCTCCTTCTATCAAACTATTCTCATCTGAATTTTGAATTTTGTTTAGGTTAAAAAAATGGGGGCTCGAGCGGGATAAATCAAACACCATATAGTGAATGCTTTACTTTTCTCTTGAAATCACCTTCTAAAGATAGAACTAGAGACAATTAAATGAAGCTGAAATTCCTGGTAGCCTTCATTATTTCACTTTTTTGAACAAAATAGTTTACTTTCCTAGAATTAGAATAATTGTTTTACGATGATACATAACCTCAAAAAATGTCTGTAACATAACTTTCAAGTATTGTCTGCCATTTCAACAATTTGTTATGACCTTGATCTCCTTACTTCTACTTCTATCAAACTATTTTCATCTGATTACTTTGAATTTTGTTTAGGTTACAAAAAAAAAAATGGGGGCTCGAGCGGGATAAATTAAACACCATATTGTGAATGCTTTACTTTTCTCTTGAAATCACCTTCTAAAAAAAGCTTCGTTTCATTCCTTTAATAGTGCTTAATAAAGATCGATAATATACACCTAAATTTGACGACAAAAAAGTTAAGAAACAATAACAAATAATAAATAATGAACTATCAATCCAAGTAATTTTGCCCATTACAACAAAATATTAACCCTCAACTTAAAACTAGCTTAAAGCTAGTTCCTAGACTCTTATACAATTGATTTAATAAACTCCTTCACCATTAGCGAATCGCTAAGAGACAAAATGAGTGGCCTAGGCCCAGCAGCGTGCTGGCTAGCCCACAAACGAATAGAGTCCTGGTCACGCATGGCCAAGGAACGAGTTGGAGCTGTGCGACGAATACCAGTCGAACATAGCTCGGAAGACAATCCATCAACCCCGCCACCTATGACACCATCGTCAGTGTCATCGACAACTAGCGGTATTGGTGGGAGTGTTAGTGGGGGAAGCTATGATCTGTCGAATGATTCTTCAGGAGAGGTCCGGTTCAACACAAAATTGTAAAATGCAATGCTACTTTCACCTAATGAGGTTTTTTTTTTATTATTGATTTCAGGAATGCAACCTTACAAGAGAAGCACAAGCAATCCAGCCATTAGCATCGGTTCCAGCCCATACAGTTAACACTGAGATGCTTCGAGGTCCATTAGAAATGAGTCCAAGTCCATTGCATATGCACTTGCAGCATCAAAGTAAATCGTTTCCACCGCGACTGCAGCGCACTCCCTCTGTGTCGAGTCAAAGTAGTATAGATAGCGCTCCATCAAGACAATCGGTAAGTTTTAACAAATGTTGCACCCTAAGGTCTAGTAAATAGCAGATAAATTTGAATATCTTCAGGGACATCGTGGCTCATCGCCACAAATCCGAACGTTTGGACCAGATGGACGTAGCTCATTGCCATCCGATCATGGACTTCCGCACGTAAGAGGAATAGGACCTTCACATGTTTTTGTGTAAACTAAAAAGCTTATTCTTAGATTTCCCGCTCGCCAAGTCCAATGCGCACAATCAGCTTAGACGCCCGTTGCTGTTCACCAGCTGCCCCACATGACCTATGTGACATACGAACATCTTCACCATCGCAGAGCAGTTTGGCATCAATTGCTGGCAGTGCGGGTAGCATTTGTCTACAAAGTCCAAAGGTAGGTCGTTGTCTATCGCCACTTTTGATACCACCTCGATCTCAGCCAGGAGGAGTTGAACCAGGATGTGGTCCGGCTTCACCGTTGGGCGCTCTTCAACCAGATTTATATACACGGCAAGATGGACCGATGTACTTGACTGCACCAGAATCGAGCCCCGCCTTGGGACGATTGCACTTGAGGGTGAAGTATGACTATCATTTGTTCGATTTGACTGTACATTTAATTGAAGGTAAGAATTATTGAATCGCTTTACAACAATTAACAACGTATTTTTTGCTATAGCTCATAATCTCTGTCCAATCGAAGAGGGAGGGTTCCGTGATCCTTATGTAAGGCTGATGCTTATTCCCGGCGTCGATGAACGCAAACGACAAACCCATATTCATCGTGGCGAGTCGAATCCATATTTCGATCAGCATTTTAAATTTCCTGTTTCGAGGGATCAGCTACAGGGAAAAGAGTTGATCTTGCAGGTTTTGGACTACGATCGATATTCCCACAATGACATCATCGGTGAAGTGAGGGTTTTGATTGACGAGCTAGATCTGTCGAAATCTATTGAGGTAAGTTGCTGGTATTATATTCTTATTACTCGTTAACAAAAAATGCGTGAGCGAAAAAGTGAAAAATTTGGGCAAGTGAATCCAAAAAACTTCAATCGCAGCTTTAGAATGTAAAATTATGAATTTTACTAAGCAATTTCGTAAAATACTAAGTTCTAAGAAACAGGCTAAGATTCTTGAGCTGAGGTATCTTATCTCAGAAATGTCAATAGTCTTGACAGTTTTTAATTGACTGTTTTTTTAACAAGACCAATATACCTAATAGTTGAAGCGTCGGCAGATAAAAAAGCCACAGCAATTCAATATCTTGTTACGTACCACTATAAGTACATCCGTTTACTTACAAAAAGGCAAATGTCTTCCATTTTTTTTTAACTCTGTCAGAACTTAAACAAATTTTGGGCAGTTAAATGAACAAACATACATATGTATTATGAATCATGGCTAATGCTGATTAGACGGCCTTGAAGAAAAGGATAACAGGTCTTAATTTTAACCGAGTAAGCTCGCAAGATGGCGTCGTAAATTTTTGGTAACTTTGAATTCAGGAACCTTCTATTGAATTATAAAATGTCAAAGATTCACGTAGCTGAGTTTTTGTCGATAATAAGGTAACGGCATCTTCGGCTGTTGAGACCCATCAAATCGTTTTTAACTTCTTCGTTCAAATCAAATTATACAGGGTGGAGCAAAAATAATGTCATAATGTGAATTGGCTACCAACAAATTATTATGTCCGTCAAATAACCACATCATGCACAATTGTGCTCGTTTTACGGCGCATTTTGAATTGTTGCTCGCAAAACATCAATATAAGCTTTCAAGACCTTGGAAGGTTTGTGGTTTACTGTAGTAAACGCAAGATTTCAAAATGGTCCACAGGATGAAGTCTGGCGTAGTTAGATCTAGCGATATGGACAGCCAATTCAAATGTCTAAAACGGGAGATCACGCATTCAGTAGCTTCCAGGAAAAAACCCGTTTAGCATCTACCATACAGTAACACTCAGCAGTTACGGTTACGATGGTTCCATCATCGTTCTCAAAAAAATAAGGGTAATTCACTTTTTCACTGCAAGTGCCATACCAACCAGTCAATTTAAGTGAATTATGTTTGGTCTGGATTTTCTGTGCCCAGGAGAGGCAAAAATTGTTTGTTAACATAACCACTTAAGTGATAATAGGCTTAATCGCTCATTGTGATCTTCCTGCAACAAGTTCAACAGTACATGGGAGCTAGTTACCCTGTTTGGACGGTTAACTGACAGTAGTTCGTGATCGATTTGAAATTTGAACGCGTTTACACGATGCAATCAGCCAAACCCTTAATTTTACGCGCACATGGTGCACGACGAGTTGGAAACCGACGATAAAATTCACGCTGCGTTAAAACAACACAAAGACATTCCAAAAAAACATTGCTAGTTGACAACTTATTCTCTATTTATCTTCAACACATTCGTCAACCAGAATGACATTTGACGCCATTTGCAAACATGAAGCACATTCACATTATGACATTACTTTTGTGCAACTTAGTTTTATAATCTTCTCGTATGTCTGATTTTTTAAAGCAAATTCTTTTCACCAAAAATTTTCGTTTCGCATCTTAAATAGAACTTTTGCTCATAATGTTTTATATAGAATTTTCTGTAATTAAATTTCACTGAACTGAAATTCAATTACAGAAGATTCTGTATAAATATGACGTTTCAACTTGCTTTATATAAACTACATCTTCATTTCATCAAATATCTTTTTCGATTAAATTCGTTTTCTTTTTTTAGATTTGGGGTGACCTTCTGAGAATAAAGAAACCCCCAGAGGATCGACCAGAACTGCTTCTTTCTCTAAACTATTTACCCCAAGCCGAACGCCTAACCGTTGTCATAATGAAAGCGAAGAATCTCGACAGTATGCAGGAGCCCTATGTTAAGGTAAATTGCGAAATATATTTACACAAAAAAAATAACAACAGAAATAATTTTAATCCCACAAACTTACAGTTATATCTGATTCAAAATGGGAAACGCGTTAAAAAGAAGAAAACCAGCAATGGCAAGTCTGATGATCCATCCAATCCCATCTGGAATGAGGCATTCACATTTAATTTGCCCTCATCTGGAATGCAAACTGCTGCACTTGAGGTAAGTTTTGTTTTGGTTTAAAAGTTATGTCATACCTAGTTTTCTGTTATTTTGCTGGTTTTGCATAACGACGTTATCAACATCCTTTGCTTGTATATTTTACAGATATATGTTGTAACCACTGGCGGTGAGGCGAATGCAATAGGTAGCTGCGGTATTGGTCCACTAGAAAATGGCCCCGGGCGACAGCATTGGCATGACATGATACACAATGCCCGTAAGCCCACCGCAATGTGGCATTATCTAAGATAAGGATGGTATCTTACAAAATGCAGTAAACTCTAGAATGAAACAACCAAAAGAATAAATATATATATTTTATATTTTTAAAAAGATAAATAGTAAAAATAGAAGAAAGAAGAAGACGAAACAGGCAATAAGATTGAAACAAATTATGAAATTTAATTCTACTTCTGACCTCTTGTAATCTTAACGGATTTTTATTTTTTTTGAATGCTGGAGTTTTTTTTTGTGATATGAATTTCATTTGCGCAAAATTTTAGTTGAATTGGTACGATGTTAAAGATGTTTTATTATGAAAATAGGTTAACGCAACGATTTTGCAAATTTTAATACCACGCAGCATCAAACTTTCTCGACCCTTTCATTTAAGGGAAAGTATTCGATAAAAATCATCGAATACCTATTTTATTTTGTTAGTATCGTGCTAACTTCTTATATCTTATGGCATTTTGACATTTACAAACGTCTAAAAAGATCTGTTAATCTAAACTTTTGCACGAACTGTCATTGCTTTAGGTGTGTTCAGAAATAACTTATTAAGAAAATTACTTTATAAAAAAAAAATTGAAGGAAACTCATATTTTTTTTTTTTTTTAATATTCTACATATGATTATAATTTCATATTTCCAAGAATGTATTCAAAAATCTACTTTCAGTTAATTCTTTCTTTTGCAAAAATTATTTTCTCTTAGCAGATGACAGTTGACATTTCAATACATCTCTCAAATCTCACTGAACAACGACGTATTGCTTTATTTTCTTTTCTTGAATTCGTGACTTTAAGTGGCTGAATGTTTTTTTGTTTTTTTTTTTTGTTTATTTTTATTAAGGATGTCAACACGACAATTTTCTTTAAATCCTTTATTTTTCTTAGAATAATTCATCTCCTATAAGATTTTTCTATTCAACAGCACCCTTAATTTATATATTCATCATGTTTCTTATGAGAGCATCAATCATGTAACACACCCCTTTTTATCCCTTTTCATATTTTGTTCTTGGTACTTACGTAAGTATGTACATACTTACCTAGGATTTTTTTTTGTTGAAAAAGTTGACAAATCCATTTAAGAATAATAAAAGGACATTGTATTCAATTGAATGTTAAGTGGGTTAAAATGGTTAAAGCACCAGAAGTACTCCGAAATACTGAGTTTATGATGTCTAATTAGTTTTTTTTTTAATTTTTTACTTTCGTGGTTGACATTTTACAATGTTTAGGGAATATTATTTTTGTTAAGTGACATTAATGACATATGTAAGGTGAAGAGAGTTTTTTGTTTTGTTATTTAATAACAAAAAGGCTCGCGAGGTATTTTTACAAGAATGCTTTAGAGTTTTAGGGAATTATGACCTATGATTCTTAAAAGTGTGTCTAAGTTTTTTTTTCATGTTTTTCTTTAAATGTCACAAGTTTGACGTTTGCTGTAGTTAATTGTCAAGGGAATGGGAATATTTTGAATTGGTTTTATTTTTAATATTAAGGTGATTATAGTAGAGCTGTGCCAATGGTTTATTTTAAAGATCAAATCAATTAATGATTGATTTGTTCAAGGATTCGATCCCTTCAATCAATCGTACATTCAATCAAAATCATTTTTTATCCAGCCGCTGCGTTCCGAACGAGACCACGATCGATATGAAATGTTTTCAATCGTTCCTTCAACTAAAATAATTTTTTTTCCAATCATTTTGCTCTGACCGAGAACGAAACAATGTGAAAATTAACGAAAGTTTGGCTTTATCTACTTCTTTTCGAATTCGTTCACGCCATCTTCCTTTGTATATAAAATGAAGAGTATAAATTTCGTTTTATTTCCATTCTAAGTTGAATGAACGAAAAATGACTTTTTTCGTTCATTTCGTTCAATTTATGTTCATCGGTTTCAGTGACAAGAGTTTGACATTAGGATTGATTGATTTAGTCTATTGTGATTACAATCAATCAATATTTTTGGTGAACTGGTCACAAAGACCGAATCATTCCGATTGACACAGCTCTAGATTATAGAAGAATACCAGAATTTTATCAATAGTTCGCCGTTCGAATGTGGCAAAGAACTTTGATTTATCCACTTGTCATTTGAAGAGGTGTATTACAGTAAATCTAAAAATTTCTTCTCGAACTAGATTTTGCCGTTAAAGCAGGAAAAAACTATATCGCATACATTGGTAACTGAACTCGCTTAAATAAAAACTCTGCTCACTCTAACAATTTTTTTCGACACAAATAAAAACGTTTTACTTTTTGCAACTCAGCATTGCATACATGAATATATTATTAAGCTAGGTAAATCAATAACAACAATTTTAAATCAAAAATGCTTCTTTAATTTCATATTTTATGTTCAGTATCTTATTCATTGTCATTTCCCCGAAAGAATAAGCTCGCTGGATCATAAACGGTCTTCACTCGCGAAGGATCAAAAGCATGCTTTAAATTTCGCAAGAAGTGATCGGCCCGCCCGCCATCGCAGCTATATTCTCATAGCATGTGATAAGAAATATGCTCTCATAGCATACCATTCATCGCTTGCTTTATCACAAGAAGAACCGTCATTTTATTTTGACGTTTCTTAATTTCATTTGTTTGCGTGCAAGTTTAAAAAAAATGTCTCATTTGAAATTGTGTAAAGAAGGAGTGATTTAACTCACAAATAATTATTCTCAATTTTATGGAATTTGACCCATTGACATTCTCAACTATACTTAAAAAGTATGCCATGAAATGCCTAGCTAAGAATATTTGACAGTTCTTCTGATCTCTACTTTTGCTATACCATTTGACATGCTTGTGAAAATGGCATTTCATCAGCCTTTTAATTTTATTTCTTGTTGACTGAACTCAGTTTAGTAGACAAAAAATTTTACTAAGGTTAGTGTTCCAGGTATTCGCATTAAGAGGATACGGCTGTTAATTACTTTAGGTGTGTATTGTCGTCGGTGAATAAAATCTACCTAAGTCCACTTCTACTAAAATATTTTAATCTAAAAGCCGCTCAACATTTACATTAAATGAATTCATTTTATAATCTAATAATACCCAAATGTAAACGTTAATAGTTTTTTTTATTATTCATCGTATTGGTATCGGGAAATCATGAGGAGAGCGAGACTTTTCTGGTTTCGTGTACAGCCTCGAAAATGAGATCGTTGAAAACTTGAATATGATGCTAATATTTCCAATAAAATCATCTTTTCAGACAAGGAAGTGCACTTCCATCACTCTGTATCACTATATAACTAAAATTCTCATTTCTCAGGTCCAATTATCCACTGAAAGAATTAAATTTGGCATTAATTTTGTTCGACTTCTCTCTATTAATATTTTCTAGTGCTCCGTAAAAAAATATATAAATTTTACTATGGCATCCGCAAATAAAACGAAAAATCATCAATTTAAAAAAAGTAACGAATAACTATATGTATGTCGTACTGTACCACATACAAAGTCTCCAAATTCATCCTAGATCAAAACCACCAATATTAATCTTGGACTCAAACCATTTTATCAAAAGTATTTTTTATGGCTAGTTCTAGTAAAAATTCCTTTATTTTCGATATAATAGGAAATGCGGGAAATTTGGAATTTAATCAAGATCTGATTGGAATTTTTAAATGAATTTTCTGAAATTTTCCATAAGGCATTTTTTTGTAAAAATGTGTGAGTGAACGACAAGAAAACATTACTTAATTCGAAATGTGTCCCAGAAGTGTGGTAGGATATTTGAAATTCACTTTCGGTAGACGTTGAAATAGAATAAAACAAGCTATGTGTGAAGCATTAACAAAATTCTTTTTTTAATTAAAAATCCTATGCATGCCATTAAGTATGGAATACCACATCGTTTAAATGCCCGCTTCGGTATGGTGACACGGAACCGAGTGGTCCAACTCGCAATGCCTTTGCCTAATAGATCCGTCTGAACTTGAGCAATGGCCTGTTTTATATTTACCTTAAAGGCATAGGTAGAGTATGTTTTATTATTATTTGCATAGGTATGCGACTTCAGGAAAACCCACAAGAAAAAGTCTAGCAGGAACAGATCGTATGTCCTTGGTGCCAATTCACTTCACCTCTGCGAGAGATAACCTTACCCAGTTCATGCAGAATGTGGCGTTAGATGTGGGGCACGTAGTGCCACCCACCTGCTGGAACCACATGTCATCTAGATCCATATGGTTCAATTTGGGCCATAAGATATTCGATATCACTCGCCATTGACAATGACGGCCTCACCAAAGTCGTTTTCAAAAAAGGGGGACCAATTAATTTCCCGGTCAAAAATCCACAACAAACGATAGCTTTGGTGCATGGCTGAAAGAATCGACTGCCTCGGATTCGGCTGTACAATTTCACAGAACCCTAAGATATTCTCGGCCGATCCTTTTACGTACGAATTTCGATCTGGTCGTGTTAAATTTGGCCACCAAACGTTGAAGAGTCGACTATAAAGGGTCACACGTAAAATGATTGCAAAGTCCGTACCGTTTGCACTAACGAACATCATTTTGGTAATAAAATATTATTCTTTGTTAATTCTTGTTACTTTCAAGGTTATTAAGTATCAAGTACTGAGTAGTAAACAACAGATTTGACGAATATCACCAAACCAGCAAGGCCGCCTCAAGCCGTCAAATTCTTTCCCACCCAATTGAAAAAGCCTTTATTTTCTTTCGAAATTTGATTTGACTTCAAAACTGATGTAGGAAATGTTATAGGTCATATTCCGAAGATTATTGTAAAATATCTATGTGTCAATTGGAGTAATATGAAATTATGTCTAAACATCAAATAAAATTAAATATTCATTCAATTGATACACATCCTTAGTGAGAAATTTAAAATAATTCACCATAATTTGTATGGTAAGTTCTTCCCACAAACTTAAGGTGACCATCCGTTGTTTATTTCGAAAGATATTTAATTTAATTTTAATCTCAGAGAATAAAAAAATTTGTTCAATAAACTCTAACAGTATCGCCTTACTTCACTTCCAAATCTTTTCTTTGTGAAAAATATTTCTTTTTAAGAAAATAAGGGATTTATTTATGAAAATGTTACTTAAGAGATTATATTTTATATGGTCTTCTATTTTATTATTAAATTTGTTTACATTTCGTTCAAGTCCTGACTCTTTTAAAATTTAATGAGTTAAATTTCTTTAACAATATTTTTTCAAGAAACGTTTTAAGGCATATCTCTTTCAATTCAATGTCCAGCATTCAAAAGTAAAAAAAATCCTTTCAACATCCAAATGAAAAAATAACCCACCAAATAAAATAAAACACTCTCAACATGAAACAAATTCAAATACAAAATTTGTTTAAATTCGAAATTTATAAGCAAACATAGTTGAAACAATAATTAAATACTTATAAACTTTATTTTATAAATTATTTTAAATATTTTAAAATTTAAATAGGAAAAAAAAAACTAAAATCTTATGAATCTAGTATATCTATCCGAGAGACAGAAAAAAATCTACATAAATTAGGAATTGTTCTAGAAATAATTATTGTATGTTTATTATTTAAAATTATAATTTCTTAAAGTGATTATCATTTGAACTATAGATACATTTATATTCATAAAAAAAAATATAAAAAAAAAAAACAACAGATTTATACGAATTTTTTAAATGCCTATGATGAACTATTTATTTTTATATTTAGTTCAATTTACAAACTAAAACATACAATATTTAAAAAAAAAAAACTATTTTTAAAAGCTAGGTATTTTATAAAACTATTTATTACTTATAATTATAAGATGAAAGCTATAAATTTCCTTAATTCTATTACTTTTGTTGTAAAAATTAAAATTTTATTCTATTTTACATAATATTGCAAAATGTGTCTCAGAAATTTGTTTTGTCCCAAAAAAAAACAATGTAAATATGTCTTAACAAAAAATCAAAAGAAAACAAAATTGTTGCTCAAAGAAAAACCAAAATCAAACTAAATATTTACATAAATACATTTTATTTGAGAAGGTTTCAGGTGAATTCAAATTTAATTTCCTTATATTCATAATTTATAAATCTAACAAAAAAATAAATGAAACAAAAAATCGAACATCATACAAGGAATTGAAAAATCTTGTTCCTTAAGAAAATACAGAAAAACAAATATTAACATCTTTAAATTTGATAATAATGAAATCCAAAAAGAAAACAAACTATAAAGTTAATACAAAAAAAACGCTTAAACAAGTACTGTGCTAAATATTTTTAGCAATTAAAAATGTGTCTATCCATGTACTTAAACTATTTTATCTAATTAATAACTATATTATACATATTTAAAGAAAATTTAAATTTATAAATGTCTATAAAATATTTATCTAAATTTAAGAAAAATAGTATTCTATGTGAATTGATATACATATAATAAAATTAACTATTTCTAACTGTCCATGTCGCTTTTATTAGTACAGAAAAATTTTAAATACAAATTCACTCACATTTTCCTGTTAAACATTTATAATCTAATAACAAAATAACAACAACCAAATAAATCACAGCAGTCACAAAATAAAAATGTAAGAAGTTTAACAGTATATTTAATCTAAATTCTGGCTCATTCATTTATTTAAAACTCTTAATTAGTTAAAACAATAATTCTTATAAGAAAAAATGTAATACAAAATGTACCTTTAACAATATTATGGTATAAAAAAGAAACAAATATTGTTAACTTTATGCGACAATTTAATCAAAACAACGCAGAATTGCAAAAAACTACAAACATAAATGCACAAAACCAAAATAGAATTTAACCAATAGGAAGTTTAATTTTATTTATAATAAATTATAAATTTAATTAACAAGTTATATGTATAGTTTAAAAATATAATTCTAAAATATTTGTTTTTATGATTTTAATTTAAATAAAAAATACAAGTGAAGACATATACACGTCTTCACTGGAAAAATATAACAAATTAATGTATGTAATAAAATATTAAAACCTCAAATATATATAAAAAATAGATATATTTTAAAATGAAAAAGAAAAAAAATTATTAACAAAATTGTAAAACGTGTATAACTAATCAGAGATAGTGTTACTACATTATACAAATACATATACTTTAACATTGTAAACACAGAAGTAATAATTTGAAAGAAATATATAATAAAATTAAATCATAAAACAATTTTTTTTATGTTTTAAAAGATTTCATCTAGGTGACAATTTCATTTTCGCAAAACTCTCCAATATTTTGATGAGATTTTTCGTTTTATGTTTTTACAAATGATTACGGTTGTATTGTTCGAGCTACATCTGTCAAATTGGCAGTGATTTTTATTACTCTGTCTTGCCAAATCACTTTGGGGAGTTAAAGCTTTGAACAACTTGTGGAAATGATTAAATAGTTTCAGCAACATTTCGCGGGCTTCAGACGAAAAATCATACTCTCGATGAAAGTGTTCGTCAAATTGTAGAATTTGGGACGATTAAAATCCACTAACATACAATTCATCCATAGAAAGTCACTGTTTGGTTTGGATTTTTGAACATGGTTATCTCACGTGGAGACGATGTGAATTGGCCACCAATATATAGTGCCATTAAACCACACATCACCACTGCCCTGGTAATCAATACCATTATCAAATTCAGCCTAATACATCAGGCATTCAGATTTGAAGATAGGCAACGCTTAATGGAAAAACTTTATGTAAAGCGTGGGCCATCCGGTGATTTCTTTTTAAATCATAGATTCGAGAGTGTGAGACTCAATTCACGAATATCAACTCGCCATCGATCTCAAGAGCTTACAAGGTCCAATTGGTCAGCAATAGAAGGCGTACGACCATCCGCTGCATTATCACTTCGCAGTTTGGGCCTTAGAGCAACATGAATTGGAAAACAATTTTGGCGAAAAACCATCTTTTTCTGACAAGGCGCAAATTGCCGCACCTGCGGCTCGAAAAACCGCACGTTATTGCCCAGAAGCCAATGCATCCACAGAGTGTGACTGTTTGGTGCGGCCTGTGGAGTGGTGGTATTAGTGGACCATTTTTCTCCGAAAATAAGGCTGGAAACAACGTTTCGGTCAAAGTGGGCATTACAGAGCTATGTTAACCGATTTTTTTCTACTGAAATTGAAGACAAGGATTTGGAAAACCTCTGGTTTGTACATGATTAGGCGCCATACCACACAAGCCATGCCACAATCAATCTTTTGTGCAGCTTTTATTTTGAACTTGTGAAATATAAAACAAAAAGATAAAAAATAAAAATAATAAGATTTATTTAAATTTATTTAGTGCACTGGGTCTCCGAGGTTATTCATTCTTTAATGCTTAAATCAATCCTCTAATACTGGTCAAATAACTGTCTCGCGTCATAGTCATATGTTTGATTATTTATGTAGATCAAAGAAAATGCCCGACAAGATTGTGTCTTCTTTTTTTTCAATAGTGTTTGTCATGTATTTATACAATATGCGTCTCCTTTTCTATGGCTTTATACATAAATACACATACATATACATACATCCGCCTGTGTGTAAAACCCTTTCATGTCCTTTGGCCTTAATATGACATGAGAAGCTTATCAGCTCGTTTCAGGCCTCATCCTTTTGACATGATGCAGTTAAATTGCTGCGCTCCATCGAACATTGTTGTTTTAGTCGATTTATTATTTATGATGGGAAATTTAACCCGAGGGAAACACTTGACCTGAAGAACATAATATACAATCTTCCTATAACCCATCCTTAATTCAGCATTTGCATGGCTCTGTCCTGTTGTTCGGTTGGGACGCGATGATGTGTGAAGACTGGAAATAATTTGTTTTTATTGCAAATGAGTTGGTGTTGATGTGGAAGGCGTGGGTTGTAGAGTGCGGGTAAGTCTGGAAATAACACTATAGTTAGCTCTGTTAAAAGCTGCTAGAGAATTTGCTAAATAACCGAGGACGATAGGCTTAAACAATACCTGAGGTAAGTTCTATAAAAACCCATAGTTAGACTGGAAAATACTTGGACAGTTAACATAGAAATAGACACTTTATAAAGCCTTTTAAGTGAGAGCCAATTGGTTTGGATGCTTGAAACATTTTTATGAAAATCATACGAAAAACATTGAATATGATGTGTAAATATGTCTGATAATTATCTTCCTTGAAATGAAAAACTTCAAAACGCTTTAATGATGTTTTCCACGAGGAAATATAGAATTTTATAGAATTTTTTTTCCACTTGAAGATTCTACTTAGCCTTAGAATGCAATCCTCCTATTAAGGATTTTAAGAGTTCCGAAAAATTTTAAGACATTTATCGACTTGTGATGAAAAATCAAATGCATGAATTTTCAATGAATTTGAATGAATTTTCACATGAACAATATTCTCAGACTACTTTATTGTCAGGCGAAAAGTGTGGAATGTAATATTCAGAAATTCCACACTTTGACAATATTCTCACACTACTTTATTGGCAAGCGGAAACTGTGGATTGTAATATTCAGAAATTCCAAAACGACTTTATTGTCAAGTGGAAACTGTGGAATGTAATATTCATAAATTCCACATCGACGATATATTCAGAATGCTTTATTGTCAAGCGGAAACTGTGGAATGTAATATTCGGAAATTTCACATAGGCAATATTCTCACACTACTTTATTGGCAAGCGGAAACTGTGGAATGTAAAATTCAGAAATTTCCAATCAACTTTAATGTCAAGCGGAAACTGCGGAATGTAATATTCAGAAATTCCGCATGGACAATATACTCAGAATACTTTATTGTCAAGCGGAAACTGTGGATTGTAATATTCAGAAATTCCAAATCGACTTTATTGTCAAGTAGAAACTGTGGAATGTAATATTCATAAATTCCACATCGACATTATATTCAGAATGCTTATTGTCAAGCGGAAACTGTGGAATGTAAAATTCAGAAATTTCCAATCAACTTTAATGTCAAGCGGAAACTGTGGAATGTAATATTCGGAAAATTCACATAGGCAATATTCTCACACTACTTTATTGGCAAGCGGAAACTGAGGAATGTAAAATTCAGACATTTTCAATTGACTTTAATGTCAAGTGGAAGCTGTGGAATGTAATATTCATAAATTCCACATCCACAATATTCTCAAAAAGCTTCATAGTCAAGCGGAAACTGTGGAATGAATTATTCAGAAATTTCACATGGACCATCTACTCAGACGACTTTATTTTCACTCGAAATGTGTACTTTAGCTTTTATTAATATTATGAGATATGAAATAACAAATAATAAAAAACTGAAATCGATTGTCAGAAGACTACAATGGTTCTCATGTTGGCAAAATATCACACACTAATGACACAAAAAGTAACGTAAAACAATAAATCCTTTTCTCATAAAAAAAAAAACAAAAACAATACCAAGAGTAGATATACTGTTATGCTCAAAGGTTCTTTGTAGCTTGTTATTTCTCCTCATTTACCCACTTCATGGAAATTTCTTTTTCGTACATCCATAACTCATTTTCCCTATAATTATGCACAAGCCCACTTTTATTCAAAAAAAAAAATAATAACTTTGTATACGATATGTCACACTGACATTTTCCCTACAATTAAACATCCATTCAGCAAGTGAGTGTTGTCAAAGGACGAAAAGATACCTCCTCGAAAAAGGATTCCCGTCATGACGTCACAGAGAAAAAAAATATTATAACATCAAAGGCGAGAAAATACTCCACCAACGCTCAAAAGAAACAAACAAAACAAGTCCAAAGAGGCAAATCTTTTACCAAAGTGGAAAACTTAAAAAAAAAAATAAAAAAGACATAATCAACACCGAGCACACATGTGAATGTGACATCCACAAATGAGAAGAAAAAAGCGACCAAAACAAAAAATTCAAAAACTAAAAAAAAAACAGAAAATTAATCCCAAAGACTGACGATGACGACGACAACGACAACGATGAGGTCTCTCTCCAATGCGACAGACTACTCCCTCCCAGTTTTCAATTGATAGCGCTCGTGGTCGTTTGGGCTTGTGTGCTTGGCTGCTTGAAGTTTTTTCACACTTTCCGACGGAATATAGAATACGAAAGATACGATTTAAACGAATTCAAACAGAGAATTTAAAAAAAAAATGCCGGTAAACGTGCCCTAATTAAAATCGTTCAAATAAACCGTTAGCAAAGGATTCCGTATCCTTTTGTAGACAGGGTAGGTAAAGAAATAACCAGGAAGTGATTTCCCTTGAGTTTGAAAGTGCATAACCGGAAGTGCAAGGTGAATATTCAATGTGGATTGCATTGTGGAACGTATGTTAAAAATCGGCAATAACTTTTGCGTCTTTGCCTGGATTGCTTTTTTTTATTAGCAGGTGGATTGAAGGCACTTAGTTTCTTTTATTGTTAAATTTTGAAGATCCATGCCCTCTGGTCTGGCACGAGGATGACACAGAAACCCATTGGTAGCCCCTATTTATTGATTTAGAGGAAAAATTAATTTGTGTTCTGTGGTGTGAGATTTGTATGGCTATTGATGGAGAGTGTAGATACTTTAATTGAATCTTGATAGTTTGATTGATAAATCGAAGCCTGTTAGTGAAAGAAGAGGAAACACAACAAATTGTGGACGTTCTTTTTTCGTGATGACACACTGTCTTATGAATTTGTCCCTTAATTAACGGCATGTCAATTTCGAATCCATTTTAATTTCATGCAACACCACTTCACATACAAAACCCTCATATATCTAAATAAAAAAAGAAATTAATTACAATTGTCGTGGATTTGAAGTGAGTGTCGCGTAGCTGTTCGCTTCGTTATTTTTGAGGCACAAAATATACTCATTCGTTTTCAACTCTGATTTAAGTGCCATAACAATTAACTGTAATAAAAATTAATTAATCAATGTGACTGTATAACACAGATACAACTTAAACAACAAAAAAAAAAAAGATGTTGGTTATATTTTTGAATAAAACAGAATCAATTTAAATTTACGTTCCACATACTCGAGAAAGGAACGCTTAACAGTTTGTGGATTGTTGATCGCGAATGTGTAGATTATTTTCTGTGAATCATGAAGTCATCCTTGCAATGGATTTTAATATTAGCCTTTTGCTCAAGTGGAGTTTATTCGTCCGAAGAAGACGAAGATGACTATCACAGTGATAATTCATCACCACCAGATATTATTGCATCAACAAATAATGGACAGCATGGTAAGTCTCGTTCGGTGTTTGATTGATCTATGAATTTTTATTTTCATTAAGATAGGGAATGACCTTTTTGAATGAATTTAATCTGGCTTATCAGGAAAGGAAACTGCATAATTCCACGAAGTACTTACTCGTACTATTCGTATACTTTACTTGTATGTAGATAGTGATTTGTATTACTAATGGGGGGTACGAGAAGGTTATCGCATGTTTTTAAAATAATGATTGTGTTTTGTTGAAATTTATTGGGATTGTACTCCAGAAATTTAAAGAAATTTACATGGCTTATGTCATTTTTTTGAAGTATAACAAAACAACAAGGGAAAGTGAAAGATAACATTTTTTTTTTGTTTAAGCTGAAATTGAAAATAGATCTGAGTTCTAATTGAATGTAAAAATAATAGGCACATCTGTATTTTTTGAAACTCGACACAGTGAAATTGAACATATACGCGAAACTGCATATATGAAAACACGTCTTTAAGCAACTTTTGTATGTACAAATATCAATTTTAAGAAGTTCAATATTTGTTAATTGAACTTTTTCAAAGCCTGTTTTGAACCATAAATATATTTCCCCCATTCATTAGGGTATCAAACTTTCCAATAAAATGTCGGCAATAGTTTCAAAAGCGCCAAAATACTCTCTGAATATTCTGACATTTAAATTTGATGTCTTTTCGTTGCTCATTTTATCTCAATATACGAAATTTTCATTCTTTTATCCGTGTTTCTAGGATCATATTTTTCGTGGCCCGGATTTGACATCTCTGTTTCAATCACATACATCAAACCGAACTGTCATCCGATACTGTAATTCCTGTTATTACCAAATAACCAAATTTTGCTGGCCAACGACATGGCTGTTTTCTACAATACGAATTTTAAAACTATGACAGGGGATTGCTTTCATATTGTTGAAGCAGGATCTGTCAAATTGGCTGTCATTTATTTAGTTTGTCTTGCCTAAGAAAGTTAAGAGTTATAGCGCTTAATAACATATGCAAATAACTTAATTGTTTTATGAAAGTAGATCTTCTGTTCCAGTAAACATTTCGCGCACATTTTACGGCCGCCATAATCCTCCTTCCGAAGACTGTTCGCAATGTGGCGGATAAATTCTGATCGATTGGTTCATTGAATAATGCGCAAACACCGGTATATCAACGAAACGCAAGATCTGTGAGAATGTGCAGAAGAGAGTCTTAGGTAGTCAATTCCAAGCGGTGCATGAAAAATCGGTCTTTCGCAGAGTACAACTTAGAGTCGTGAATTGGGACTACCCCCGTGCAAACTTCTTACTTACTAGACTCTCGAGCAATTGGAAGTTAGCCCCCAGTTACGGCCGAAAAATCATATTCAACGATGAGGCCCATTTCTGGATGAAAGTGTTCGTCAATATTCAAAATTGTCAAATTTGGGACGATATTTCTTTGAGAACAAAGTGGGCCAGGCAACACAATTTCAACGGCGAGCGCTATTGGTCTATGATTACTTATTTATTTTTGCCCGAATTGGATGATATGGACGCCGACGACAGATGGATTCAAGAGGACAATGCTAGTCGTCACACAGCCGGTGCTTCAATAGACATTTTGCACAAGGGATTTGCCAGAACATGGTGATCTCAGACGGATCGTGTGACGTTAGACTTCTTCTTATGGTTTCTTATGTATTGGCTAAAATAATTAATGCTATTGATCCATTACGGTCATATTTGTGCGCCAGATTTATGGAAAACGAATCTGATTAAAATTTAGAGATAAGAAACGCCAAATAGAAAACTCTTTATAAGAAAAACTCACATATGTACAAGGAAGACTATTCTTATCTTTTCAGACCTTCTTATATCCGTGTTATATTGTAAATATAGTAATGAACTATATAATACTTGGTAAAACATCAAACTTTAATTGCTATTCATTTCACTACTTTAACTTACAAGAGGCGAAATAATCATATACCAAATCAATATACAACTGATTCCATATTGGGCGCCAATTTTAAATATTTCTTATCGTAAAAATTTATTGATTTTAAAAATTGATATTTTGATCAGTTTTGGATAACATATCCTTTGTAATATATGAGGTGCTTAGGACCATAAATCCGTGTTTCATACCAGAAACAGGACTCTTTTACAAATCGTTGGAAACGGTCAATGATATCAATATAGTTGGAAAGATTTCTTAAATGCAGTGTCCTCCGTGTTAACGCCTCCCATGCACACAATCTGCCCCAGAATAATATTGAAGAAGTCACATGATAGTGCATCTTCTTGCCGAAATCCTGTGTACGATTTAAAAAGTTTAAAAGAGTTATTATATACCTAGTTGCACATTGCACCCCATATTTTCCAATTTCTCGCATTACAGTTGAGTTCGATCAGTTTTCCTCGAATCCCGAGTTAGGGCATCGCTTTATAGAGCTTCTGACGATGAATGCTATCATACATACATATGTGATCGTGAGCCTCGAATTGAAATTCGTTTGCCTTTTTCAGGATTTGGATCAGTGTGAACATTTGGTATATTGTCGATCTGCCGGAAACCATACTGTTACTTGCCAACTATAGTGTTGCAGAACAACTGTATAGACGCTCACACTGCACGTGTACGTTAGATATAATCTTATATGCGACCTTTAGAAAGTATATGCCTAAATAGTTTTTGGAATACTTATAGAGTCTCTTTTTTGGTAGATGGTGCTTATGGCATGTTTCCGCCCACCCATATACTTTGTTGATGGTTTGATACATTTTCCCTACAAAAAAAAATCTCCTCCATATTCAAATAGCTCTGTAAGCAAACCATTGGATCCTAGACCTTCTTGTTATTAGCTTTCTTTATATAACTAAGCGACTAAGCCCACCTCTTCTATACTGGGTGGTGGAACGTTGGTTGTCTTCTGGCAGTTTGCTGAAAATGCTGCTTTAAATCATCTACTATTCGCTTTGGTTCGGTCACGATTACCTTTACTGTTTTAAAGAGCCTGCGTTCAGGTTTTCAAACCAGCACTCAGTTGCTTGCATTTTCTATAAAATTTCCGAGTATTGTTTCGATCGCGATCATACTTTTCCGCAACTCTCGTTTTGAGTTTCAGTATATTCGCATATATGTATATATTCTGTCAATACAAATGTTATAAGAAGATAAATTATCTTGTAAACAGATCTAACGATTTTGATAAAAAAAAAATTTTGTACTTGTGGTGTACACTTTGATCAAAATATTTTAACATAAAATGTTATTAACTGTATCAGTCATAGAGCCATTTTTTTTTGTCGATCTTTTAATTGCGAGATACAGGTACTTTAAGCCATATTTTGCATTTGGAAAAAAATCGAACTTGCGATTTTGAAAAGCTTGACTACGATGATAGCGAACACGATAAAAGTAGGTCTCGCAATTCCGTCTGTCTGTCTTGTACTCAAAATCAGTACTTAAGGGTCTTTAGCAAATACCTAGAGGGGAAATTGAAATTTTGTTTACCTCAAAAACTAACTGTATTTGGAATGCAGCCGCCCAGTGGTTTCGTTTATATGGAAAGAGCGGTCAAAGTTGAAAATTAAATTTTCATAGACAAATAACACAAGAAATATATAAATTAAGTCGTAATATTTATTTTTTTAGATATTTTTATTAAAGTTATTAATGCAACAAATCTTCTTTGGGTAAACTTAATTTTTCGATTTCCTTAAGAACACGAATCAGTGTTGATGAAAACTCTTGAAATTTTTCACGTATTTTTTTCCCTTAACATTTTCACTTCCTTATTTTTAGTTTCAGCAGTTTCTTCAGTTAACTGGTCTATGGGCAATAAAGGGTATTCCGCATTGCCCCATGAATAAGAACCTTATGCACAGAAGCTGATATAGAATACCATGGATATTCACTATAATAATTTTCTTGGCAGTTTCTAAGGTGTACTTCTCAAAAGTATTGGTTCTACCCCCTTTAATCGCCGATTTCAATAAAAAAATTTACACAAGAGCTCCTTTGAATTTGAATTAATATCGAACATTTTTGAAAAAATATTATTCTGATTTTTGAAAAAAAAAAAAAAAAAAAAAAAACAAATATGTACTCAAAAACGGAATACGAATTTTGTTTTTTGAAAAAATTAATTTATTAATAAAACTCCTCTAACAATTGTTTTTATTTTGTTTATATATTTTATTTTTGATTTTAAGCTCAAACTATTTTAGAAGTTCTTTAATATGTATTGCATTTAATGCATTTGAAGAATTGCCTGTCATTGCATCAACCATTTTTTAAAATCTTAAATCGCAAAATACTTCTACTTAAGTACAGGTACGTGCGATGTAGTGGTGCATTTTATTAATCGATGGTCTGATATCAGCAGTGACTAACACCGCTGAGATAAGGACAATATTTAATATGCTTTTTACATACCTACAAATTAAACTAATTAATAACATAATATATAAACCGCAAGTTTGAAACAAAATATATAAAACATTAATTCGAAGGATTATGTAGTAATATTAATTGAAATTTACCAGAGAAAATGTTAAAATAACAACATGTCATGTTAATTTAATATAATATTTTGAAATCGTGTGAATTTTTGACTTACTATAGAAAAACATGTGCCTTGTTAATTTAAAAAGAGAGTTGTTGTAATTCGGCATAAATTTTCCGTCATTTCGCCTGTTCTATTAGATAAGTAATTTCATTGACGCCAATATCTATTTACCTCGAAGATTCTAATATGTACATAAATTATGTCATATTTATGCCGATACTATTTTGCATAAAAACTGCTACAAAATCAGCTCAAAACTTGCAATCAAAACTTCAAGATTAACTATAAATATTTCCCACTTAAGCCAATTGAATTTATTTCTTACAATAATATCTGCTTCCAGCACAACAAGCTCCACCCCCATCAATTAAATTCAATATATTATATCAAAAATCCCTAGCTTTATCACGTATAGGTTAGGTGTACTATGCACAAAAGCAACTTATCCACCACTTATAATCCAGTTAATATTCCATCATTACCCTCACACACTCCCTTAATTGCAAATGCGCGAATATACATATTCACCGGCATCGGTCACGATTTGAATAATTCAAATTTGATGAGCGGAAAAGCAGCGTTCACTGAATAACATACTGATGCCGCTGCCAAGTCACCAATTGACAAGACAAACAACAACACAAAAACAGCAGCTATGACGAAAAAAAAACATACTTTATTAACCAAAGTCGAAGAGAAAAAATAAAAGAATCCGAAACCGAATGCACATTGACAAATAAGCCGACTTGCCACTTACCATTAAGCCCTGTCACTCTAATCACCGATTATGATCATCTTTTTCTCTTTATCTGATGTTTGACCGAAAAGTGAATGATTCTGATCCAGCTTTCTAGGGGCCCTCAACCTCTATCATAATACATGAACACCATCTTGCATTTTTATACGTAGTCGAATATTATTATAATATCAAGACCGTCGTCGTCGTACACATGATTTGATTGCAATGCCGCGCGCTATTTCTCAAAGGAGCGCGACTTGATGCGAGCGCGCTAATTTTAATTCAGTTATCATCCAAAGGAAACGTTAATAATAATTTTATTGTATAAACTTATTCATGGTTTGTGTGAATGCAAATACGTCATTCAGGCTCGGACCCATAAGTTTAGTAAGGGGGAGGGTGGCAAAGGAAATGGGTCGGAGATTAAAAATACTAGCTCTTATCTGGCAATTTTCGCCATTCACAATAGGAAGACTTAACCGAATTCTTACGTAGTTATTTTTTTTCGGGGGAACATACACTTTGTACTAAGAAGTATGCGAAAACTGCAGGAAAACCATAGGCAGGTCCAATCTATGAAAGATCGAGAGATTTTTTTATCGTTCTTAATTTAAAACCGAATTTTTTATATAATTTGCATTAATTGAGACTATGACTACCCTTATAACGTTTAGGTAAAGTAGGAAGGATCTAATAGGAGATGTCGATGCACATTGGTCTTGAAAGCTATTGTATCACAATGGAGAAAAATTGAGAGTGGCAAAGTATTCCACATTCTAATAGTGCGGCAAAAGAAAGAACATCTAAAATTTGACAGTACGTCCGAAGTTAGGATCAAGGATGAGCTGATGAGCATTCTCAGCTGGACAAGTTTTACGGCGGAATGGTTTGAGGGTAACATTTTTGATAGAAAAAACAATAAAACATAGAAGATAGAAGAACTTACGACGACACGGTGTTCAAGAGAAACAAAAGTTTACGTAATGGACATGTCTCCTATAAGTTTGAAGGCTCCATTATTATAAGAAGTTTCAGACAAAAGACCATTTATGAAGATAAAGAAGAGTGTCGGAGACAAAACAGAGCCTTGGGGTACACCAGCATTTATTTTATGAATATCACACTTTAAACTGTCCAATACAACAGTCCGAAAAAAAATTGCTAATCAAACGGAGAAGAGACCCTTCAATATCAACGCACGCTTTATCGTGTTTGAAATTGGTAAGGCTTTTGCAGGAGCTGATTGTTTGATAAAGCGTGTTTTTGTACGACTTTCCATTTCTATTCGAAGGTCACAGTTTTGATCTTATGTATCAAGGAGCTTCAATTATTTTCAAAGGACTTTGTTTTATTTTCATGCCTAATAGTTGGATACCATACGTCTAAATGGTTTTTAGCACTTTCTTAAAAAGCATTATTTTGCTATAGATAGATAGGTCATAGTTCTTTCCTAATAACCACTACTTCAAGTACAGTTCTTCTATTTTCTTTTCGACGTGCTTTTTCCATTTTCACTTTGCATTTTAATTTATGTATCTTCTGTACTTTTCATTTTTTCTATAGCCTTCGTGACGAGTTTTCAAGCACCAATATTGCTGCATCAACAGCATAGCCAGGATGGCGTTAATAACCACTGGAATATTCGTAATACATAACAAATACATAATTGGTCCTAAGACATTTCCTTGTGGTACACCGAATTCAATTTTTTAAAGTTCCGAGTTATTTTGGTTGTACCGAAAAGGCGTAAGATAAGGACTGTAACGTAGAATTTCTGTATTTTGATGAACTGCCTTGGAAGGTGCCTATGTATTTTGTACTCAAGTTCCAATTGACAAACCTTGTCAAAAGCTTGAGCAACGTCTAATAATATAGCTGAAAATAATTATTTTTCTCCAAGTTTCTTTCCTACAAGATCCGTAATTCGATGCCCTTGGTCTATTAGGGAATTTTGATTTCAAATCCAAACTGGTGGTTCGAGGTTAGTCTTCTTATCTTTTATTTTGCTAAGCCTTTCTAGAACCAGGCTTTTTTTTAAGCTTTTGCAATGGTCGATATAAGCGATATTGGTCTGATAGATGTAACTTCTGTTGGTGGTTTATCTTGCTTAGGTACAGCAATGACTTCTGCAATTTTAAAATGATGCCAAGGCCAAAGGCATGCGTTTAATATGAATTGGAGTTTTCTGAATTTTGAAGACATTTCTATGTTAGAAAACTTGTGCTGACAAACGTTTCGAACTTCTTTGAGCATGAAAAATGGAATTTTACATTCTTCGTTTCTATCAACAAATTTTAAAGCGGATTTACATGTTTCTGCATCTACAAAATGCAGAAAAGTAGAGAGAGGACATTCTCTAGGTGTTAAGCGAAAATATCAGACTTGTGTTTCCGGTTTCCGATCCAATTTCCTTCTCAATATTGTAATGGCGGCTTTTATTTCTGCGGACTTTTAAGGCACTAGTCTGGTTTCCATAAGGACTATACAGTAGAAGCGTCCATAGTAAGACTTTTTAAGGATCATTTTTGAAATCACTGATTCGTTTTTTTAGCTCACTATTAAGACAGTCGACAGTTAAATATTTCCTTATCATCCGAGAATCTAGTAGTTTTCCACTATCTTCGAGCTCTCCTTTTTTCCAATATCAGCTTCTTTATATAGAAAGGGTATATTTAAGTTTCTACACAGTTCGAAATAGTTGGAATACTTTCCTCTGTAGCCTATTGCATATCAGCAATATATTGATTAACTTCGTGATCAATTTGTTCAATGGTTTCAATATAGGATATATAGCAATAAGGTTTCAAGTTGATCTCGGAATTAACTCCTACTTGTTTTCTTATTAACGAGCTTAGGATTGTTTTTTCTATTTCCACCTCGCTCAGTGATAAAATTACTGGAGTATGATCCAACGATAAATCAAAATTATCTACAATCTACACTTAGATATATTCGTTTGCATTCCACACCTTTAGCTACGAGACAGTCAATGGGGCCTGGTATTTTGTTAGGATCATTTGAACAACCTTAGTTGTGCCCCTTGTCATAATGGTAAGTGCGTTGGACTGTCATGAAGAAGGTCTTGGCTTCGATTCTCAGCCGCTGCAAAAAAAGTTTTTCAGAAGTGTACTGCCCCTTGCGAGGAATGGGCAAAACCTCTAAGGGTATCTCTTTCCATGAAAATTGACGCCTATTAGCCGTTCGAAATCGATAGAAAATTGTAGGTCTCCTCCATTTCTAGTAACACGCACACAGGAATGATTGAAAGTTTTAAGTATCTAGATCCACATTCTCTTCGAGCTGTTACACCAGCTTATTTATTTATTTATTTCAACATTTGAACAGCATATTGGGGAATCAGAAGAATAGAATTTGCTGTTTTTATTGTTCAACATTGAAATTTTGTATCGTAGAGTCAAAACAAACATTACATCTCGGGGGCTCTTCACCACCCATAACCCACCTTTTATACCTTCTCCTGGATGGACTTATATATAAGCTTAACCCAAGTGCGTGAATTTGAGTTGACAAATGAATAACAAATAAGAAGCTACTTTGCTTTCAAATTCATTTTTTTAGTGAATGTGGTGAATTTGTTAAGTCAAGAGGGCGGAGTAACTTCAACTGGCAGTTTAAAAACACTGTAGCATAATAACTGTGTACATTATGCGTTTTGTTGTGCTTCAAGTTGCTTGCGGAATGTATGTGAATAATGGCTTTTTTTGCAAGAAGAGTTTATTAATATCCGCCTGTTGTTATAAATCATTCTCATCTGAGATCAATTATAAAAATTTAAGTGAAGAACAAATTAAAACAAAACTCAAATTCCCCAGAGTGATATTTTCAATTTTTATTTGTATATTTTCGAAATGATTTTCATAAATCAAACTTGTTATTGTCCACTTTTCACTCTAATTTTTTTATTTCTTCGATTTATTTTCCTTTCGTTTTTTTTTTTTTGTTTTAATAAAAAATGAAATAAATAAAACAATTTCCCAATCTTTGGATCATTGGCGGAGTCTAAAAATATTATACACCTACACGGTGATAAATGGCTTAAGATCTAAAAATGTATCTTTTTGTTCAGATACAGATATGTAGAATGTAGGTACTGTTGTTTGTCGAGATAAAAAAAAAATATTTTATTTCAACAAGAAAAAAAAATTAATATAATTAATTACTAGAGCTGTTAAAGCCTTGAAAGAGGATGTCTATGATGCGTCGATTCAGGTGTTTCACTCTTTTATCATCGGTTTTATGTCATTTTTCCTGCTTTATTGAAAAAGTCAATGAACATTTTTTTTTAAACAGATGGAAGGAACTTTGAATGGGAGAACATTAATTATATTAATTATTTGTGTAGCTTTCATCTGTTTTTTTATTGTGACAGTATTTGTAGTGTTAAATGTGTGAAGGTGTCAAGAGATTACATCAATCCATAGTCACGTATTTGAATTTGAATTTGACGCGACTTTCATCATTGGGCTATGCGAAATGAAATAAAATTTCAAATGAAAAATCAATTCTTAGCCAAATAAAATAATTTAAGGTTTAGAAATTTTCCTAATTCATGTTGTTAAATTTACAATCGCAAGTTCCATAGGAAATGGAAGCTTATAAAAAGTTGGAGTTATAATAACAAATTGTGCTTAGTATACACAGTTCGATTGAAAATGAAAAAAATAGAAAAAATCGTCAAAGTGAAATTTTTAATTTAACATTCCAGAGATTCTATTTTGAACCAGAACTTATTGACTGTCAAATGTAAATTTAGTTCACCCTATTTATGGTTTTCATCTTCTCACCCCATAGTTACCATTTTAAAATTCGATTGAAGATTGTGGAATGCATTCAATTTTCATTTTTTGTTGGGGTGAAAATTACAACTTTATTCCACCCATCTTTTATATTTAAATAACATGAATTGAATTTCAGATAGCTAATCACCCATTTGGAAAATTAAAAATATGGCGTATTAGTAATTGTGGAACGCATTCATATTTCATTTCATGAGAGATAAGTATAAGAGCTTAAAAGAAATTCGATTATTTTTCGAATGGGAAACTAGTTGAGTTTTTTTTCCTGAAAATGATAACTAAAACCAAGCACAGAAGAAGGTTGTGGAATGTATTTATTTTTTAGGAAAGAAATGTATAAATGTATAAATGTGGAAAATTAAGTACGTCAAACAAACTACTTCATTCAGAATATTTTGAATAATTCAAACAAAGTCCAAATGCACACTGCTTCTGAAATGAAAAATGAATACGTTCCACATTCAGTTAAGGAGGTATTTCCATTATCATAGCATTTTAAGTTTAGGGAAAACTTCGAGTTAGTTTCGAAGAAATTGGTACTACACAAGAGATTTTGATTTAAGGCTTTATACCTATACTCACCTTTCGTGAAAAGAAAAAGAAATGGAATCCACAAATTCCTTATGGACATATATTCAATTTTGGAGTATCAGATAAAAGGGGAAAAGTTTCACACGGTGTTAACAAAAGCTTAACAATATCTTATCTTTCTATTAAGATATAAGTTGTGGAACTTAAGGGTTAAAAACCTCACACTGACGAATTTGCATTCAAAATTCATTTTCACTCGAACTATATAAGGGGTTTTCAAATAGAAACTTTGAGAGTTGAAGTTTAAAAGTTTACCGTCGATGGTTTTTTATGAATAGGTATTTAATTTGTTTTTAACTACGAAGTAGACTTAAACTCTCTTCTAACCTGCAAGGGAATTTTTTAATCATTTAAAATTTCAAAATTATTTTAGATTGGTATAAATTAATGTTGTTCTTTATCATTCATTTTGTAAAAAAAAAGATCATCTTAAATTCGCAATTATAATAAAACGATCATTTCAATCAACGTTAAATCTAAATAGCCCCTATCATAATTACCACTTCAAAGCCACTTATTTATTTATATATAAATAACATTCATCCTCTTAACGTACACTTCACTCCAAAGCTGGAATGAACAAATCTAACGTCCTATCCACACCGAATATCCATCTATTCAAAATAACAGCACGACACTCTAAAAACAAGAGGGAGCCTAGATACACAACAGACACAGACTTTCTTCAGACAACACTAGCTGTATCTGAAGATAATTACAAACAGTTGGCGGAATGCAATCATCTCGATTTCAAAGGAAAAACGTCACAATCGTCATCATCACATATGATGTATGTACAGCCAGCACAGACAGCCCATCATCATTTTCATCATAGCCAAAAAGAGAGAGAGAGGAAATAAATCAACCAAAGATGATTGAAATTGGAATACCAGCAGAAGTACAATATGGCATTCATATTTATACGGGCAGAATTGAGAATGAACCACACAATATCACCCTATAGCGTCACAAAATGAAATAAACACAAAACAAAAATGAAGGAAGACACTTGCACTTCACCTCATCTTCGAATTGAACCTGTTGTCGCCCCTTGTTGCGGTTGATAAACCGTTAAATCATGTGAAGTTTTTAAAAAAGGGGAAGAAATTTAAGAGGATTACCTCAGGGCAGTCATATCAGACCATCATCTTTTTGTTCTTGCTATTTTTATGACTGTATACGCGTGTTTGGTGCGGTTTTTCGAATTTTGTGGTTGACGGGGGATGGATCCAACAGTTTGGCTGGCTCCACATACCTCTGCATTAAAAAATTCACCCTCCTTCGGGAGTGCTATGATTAATTTCATCCTAAGTATCTCTTTGGTTTAAGAGACGAGTGTGTGATCGTTTGTCTTTGATATTTTATGCGATTCGTGTTTATTTATAGGTTCATCAGGGATGGAAGGTTATACACATAGATTGTGTGGCGGGAAGGAAGGCGTGAAGAAGTCGCGTGCACTTGATGTAGTGCTCTGGTGCCGTATGCTAATCAGAATGTAATTTCACGCACCTTGTGCAGAATTAAAAGATATACATATGCACAAGAAGATGCAAACTCAAAGACCAGAATAGGATACTATACAGACACAGAGAGGATTTCGGAGTCAGATACAATTTTTCGCATAATTTAGAGCTTCCTTTGATGCCAGTACTTGTAGATACGAGATTTACTTTCAATTATTATTCCACTTTGTTGTTGAGAATTTGCGTTTGCAAGATCTGCTTTGATTGGAGAGATGGATATGCATTTGGTGAAATTTTACTTTTTGAAGAAAACAGAGGCTGTAATTTGTCACACTTGTAAGATACCTAGTTTATTTATTTTCTTCAATGTCGCATTCAAGTGATTTACAAGTCGATTATTATAACAGGGTGTGATACTTATAGTGACGTCATGATTGACTTATTAGAATTTCTGAGCAAATCAACGATGGGTGAATTCAATTCATTCACTCAAAATTTCAACTCAAGAAAATGCCATGATATAACATTAAAAAATAAAGCCTAGACTAAGGAATTACAACTTTGAGGTGAGAAATTATCACACCAAAAAAAAAATAGCTGAAAAATTTACTTTAATCGCGTGTTGATTTATATATGCCCTAAGACTCGTTTGATTTAACTAAGTTTTAAAGAATATTGACATAAAGTTACAAAGTGATATCCAATCAGTTAATTTACATATCCCCCGTCAACACTGTATCTTCTTCAAGTTTAAATAAAGAGTGATCAGATATGTAAGAACGACAGGAAAAGAATTTAAATAATACAATAACGGTGTACGAAATTATTTTGAAGCTACATATATTGGAAAAGCACATCGTATTATGCAAAAAGCGTTTTTCTTTTTCATGTCGAGCATGTTCTGAACATCCTCTGAACCAAACTTGCTCTGAGCGCTCTGAGTTGTTTTTGAAGCACATCTGAACACTTAGCTGTCACCATATTTTTTTAAATTTCCAACTGTCAAATGATTGTGTTAAGCGATTATTTATTTTATGTATAGATATTATATATTTTATATTTTAATATTTATATTTTATCCTTAGCTCATAGAGCGCACTCTGAACACGCTCAGAACATGCTCAGAACGAAAAACGAAACACGTATTTGAAGCTTCGAACACTTTGAACTAAAAATGAAACACAATTTATTTTTTGACACGTGAGACTCAGCTCTGAACTAAAATAGAAAAATGCCTAATGGCCGCTTCACTTGACAGCTAGTGCTTCAAGCGACTGGTCTAAATTTTAAAGGACTTGGTATAATATGTGCGGAGTTATTCCGAAAATCGCGCCTAGAATATAGTTGTCTTGACTAAGCTCTTGACACAGTCCCATAGACAATAAATCGAGTGGTGTCAAGTGGCAAGATCACTGCAGCGTCAAATTTTTCCCTCACTTGCATGGTATGTAGCGCCGTCTTGTTGGGATCACATCGAAAGTATGTTAATATCGCTCAATATCCGAGATCATTGACAGTTAAGGTATCTCTTTCCTCATTTCAAAAGAAATAAGACCCGATAATGCCGCCATGCCGTAAACCGCACCAAACAGTTAATTTCTGTAAGTGCATTAATGCTTAATCGAACACTTATGGATTGTGTTTCTTCCGATAATGATTAATTTACTTGTTGACAAAGCCGCTGAGGAAAAAGCGGCCCCGTCAGAGACGATGATTTTTTGGCAAAAAACAGGATCTCATGGCAATATTTCCAGCGCCCTATTAGCTAACGATGTCTAAGTCTAAACCAACCGCAAAATAAGCTAGGTTGACTCTCTGGCGATGCCTTATTCAGCCAAATCAACATTTCTGTGTCTTGTTTTTTATCTACCGGTCGCTATGTTTTCCAATCTCTGTATCTTTGGTGTCTAAAAGGGTCTTAAAGGGTACACTCACGCTCAAACTTTTCCATGGTTCAAAAATACCTACGCTTGAAACAATAATTATTGAAATGACAAAACTAACTGAATATTTCGACAGCTGAATGTCATTTTAAGCTGTAACAGCTGCTAAAACATAACAATTGGAAAAACTATCATTGATATCTGGGTACCCTTTAGGTTTTTAAAATTACCATTCTACGTCGTAATTTAAACTGAATTCACACAAGTCTTACAGCTTAACCAAAACACTTTTTTTGGATTTTATCTCACTTAAATAAGACCCCCCACATAAAATTTGTATTCATTTAATATTTAGGAACATTTAGGAAATTTAAAACACTTAAGTATTTATTCGAATTAATGCAAATTAAAGCAGCACAAACTTAAAATTCCATTTCTTTGTGTTCTTTTTTTACTAAAAAACTAATACCAATTATGTATATATGGAGAACGCAAACAGTCCAATCAAAAAATATGAGCTCTTTATATGCCATCTTCAGGTCAGATGCTTCAAATTCCAATCCATTGAACACCAGCACATATAAATGCTTAAATCATTCAAAACAAATTGGACCCAACAAAATTAGGCTTAATATCAAACTCCAGTAGTCCCCATCATCTGGGATAACCCCGCATCTACACACAAAAATAAAAATAAACATTTTATGCTAATTTTTTTTTTTGGAGAAAATTCTCAAATTCCCCAAAGTTAATCGTTAATAAAATCTTAACTTGAACACAAAGTGTGAAATGTGTATAAATATCTAACGTTTATCTTTTTATTTTTATGAATAAAGCATTTTGTTGTAGGCATGCCCCTGGGTGTTTTGATTTGTAAAGCCATAGTTATTTAGGTGGACATTTATGTCTTGTTTTACGATCATTCAGAAAGTTGCTTGTAAATCTCCCGCCAACTCACGCTTCAAATCATCAGTCATGCCCATGTTTTTATACCCATATAATCCGATCGAATTTAGGTATACTCGTACGTCATACGTATAACTTCATGGTTCTCGTCAAAACAAATAATTATCGAAAAGTTTCAGAGTCGATCAGAGATTCCACAATATGCAGCACCCTCTATACACTATAATGTTCGTCGTCATTTGCGTACATGTCAAAGCTCATCTTGGATATTGATGAAGCGTACCACGAGTTTATGCGGCTGTCATTTGGTTATCTTTATTTTATTCTTCTTTAAAGCTATCCGCCTTTATATTTACCAAATCTTTAATTTTATTTTTTTTACAGATATCTTTACATGCTGCTCGGAAGTATTCGGATCATGTCGGACATCATGTGAGAATGTAAGTATAATGATGTCAATATGTATGATTTTGTCATTCACTGAAAATTTGGAATCAGTGTTTGCAATTTATAAGTTTTTGAAAGTAACTGTCAAAATTATAAATTATGTTGACAGTTAAGACTTCATTATTTGGCAAGATGTCAAAAAACTGTCAATTTTCAAGACAAACAATGTTTGAATTTATTAAATTGTTCTAAAGTACATACATATACATATCTTAATGGTAAATTACAAATTTTCATAACATTTCACAAACTGTTCTGATTCGTTTTGTCATCGAGTTTTGAAAAGCTTTCAGTTTCCAAATATATGTACCTGATTATCAAGTTCAAGTCTCTGACATCCGTCAATTTGATGGAGCAGGAGAAGAACCCACAACAAGACATCTCCCAAAGAAATTAAAAGCACTCTTTTTTATATCAGAACATGCTTTTTTATTTTTGGCGGTAGAATTATTGATGACAGATATAAAAGTAGAAAATTCATTTTGACAAACGTAATGCTGTTGCAGATGGACTTTTTTTGGTGGTGGGTAAATTGGGTTGCGTTCATTCGTTGAATTTTCATTCAACTGAACATCTCTTTTTTTTATAAAATGATCAATTGTGTCAAAAGAATTTGAGCAAGAGAATTCAAAAAATGTTTGACAGTTAGGTACTTTGAGGAATTTTGTTTAAACTTCTGATATTGCTTATGTTTCTGAAATGTCAGAAATCTGTACTTGCTTAATGTAGATTTCCCTTACATAATAAAAAGTCAATTTTTGTGTGAAGATTTTGATCCCTCGCCAGATTTTGCGTTCCTTCACACCAGGGATAAACATCTACAAATCCCAATTTGAAGAGAGATTTACACGAAGTACATGAAAGACGTCTTGTATACACACCAAACGAAAACTTTTCGACCCGGGATCGAAAGCCCTAGTGTGTAAAGGATATCGACATAATTCCAGTATTTCTTTGTTAACTGTCAAAGTTTAATGATTTGTCAAACATTTGCCACTAATTGTCAGTTTTCTGGATTGAATGAATTCACAACAGTCAAAAGTTTATATAGTCATTTTATTTTATCTCGAAGTCACATGCACATAAATTGATTGATTGATTAATCATAAGAGAATGTGGAAGGCATTAATGTTTCGTTATACGAAAGTTGAGTACTATGCGTATAACATAAATGTTCGAGTGAAAATGAACGCGTTCATTTTTCATTTCACTAGTTGGGACTTGGGAGTATTAGGCCTTTCACTTTTAGTAAAAACCAGTGAAGAAATCACTTTACAATAATGCTACGACGGCAGTTCTGTCACCAAAATTGCAATAAAAAACACCTCCAGTTATTCAACTGTAGTAGGAATGTCCTTTCAGATTTGTCAATATTTATTGCCCATCCGCATGCTATTAATTTCCATAATCTCCTGCTCTGCAGTGATTAATCAATGCAAGCGCATGTTCGTCTCGGGCAATGTTAATACTCTACCAACAGGTGGAGCCACTCTGAATAATTCATTATGAGTTGACAAGCATTCAGGCGATTAGTTTAGTTCCCTTTCTGTGTATCATAAAAACAGGACAATAAGTTAAATTGATGGTTAATTATCTGTGTTCTAGAATTTATTTGCATAGTTAATGATGAGCGTCTTCATATACGGACCTACCTACATACACAAATGGATAAGGCAAGAAAACGATCTTAGTTAAAATATGGCAACTAAGTTAAAAAAGAAGGCCCTCTAAGCGAACTGATAATTACAAGACCACGCATTTATGCATCCGTTTAAGTGTAATCATCATCTTCTTCGGTTGTAGGTCTTAACTAGTTTTTCATTAAAAAAAAAATATATATTTCTTTATGAAATATGACCAAGATTGAAGAGCATTTCAAGTTTAAAAGGAACGAACTAGTCTGTGTCGGGACGAATCTAATGAAGCTGAATTTTGCAGCAAGTAGTACCATATATACTATCATCGATCGTCGCCGCCGTGCGTCGTCTAGAGGTGTGGGTTTTAGTGATGCAAGCCTACAAAAGAGTTTAGGAAAAATCAATTTTCCATCAGGAAAAATAAATTGCTTTCATGGATCATACTTGTATCATGTATACAAATATAATGTGTGTGCGCGAAAAATATGTTAAAAAGGCGGGACAGTAAAATATAAAAGGCGTTATGAAATGAATTATTAGATTGAGGAAATACTTATAATTATGTTCGTGTTTAATAGAGCAATTTATTTGATTTTTACTTAAGATATACAATATTCTAACTTAACACACAAAAAAAATTAAAATGAAGTACATGAATTAGAATTTGTAAGATTTAATTGAATTACTTTGGAGCGGTAGTTTCAAATGTGAGTGAAAAAAGTGTATGAAGTAACAGTGGAGTGAGTAGGAAATATATCAATAGAATAAATCACAGCGAAAGAAAATTTCAACAGAAAGCCGCACTTGGATAGAAATTTACAAAAACTCTAAAATCAATTCAAAGAAAATGAATTATTAAAAAAAATCAAAATCTTCAAGTAGATTCCATTTACTATCTTACGTTCAAATGATAGAAGTTGAGCTATGGAGAATATTGTGGAGCGTGTATATTTTTAATTTCAACGGAAGTGAGTTGGCAGATCGGTCTATTCACATGAAAGCGACCAACGAATGACGAATGAACGAATATTCGTCTATTTTGACACATAAGACTTGTAATCGTCGCGAAGTACGTTTAAAACAAACAAAGAAAAAAAGAAGAATTTTGAGGTTAAGAACTATTTTCATGAGAGCGACCAATTTAAAATATTTATAAGTCTAAATTCTTCACACAAAAACTAGACTAATTAGTAGACAACTAATTGAAATTAATGCTAAGATACTAAAATTTGTCTTTTAATTGCTTGATTACGAGAAATTTAAAAAATAATTGGCCGTTAAGATCGTCTGATCGCCACTAACTGTCAAAAGTTTATTCACGTTCTACATACCATCTTTACTGCAACGAATTAATTCTTCGCACGCAACTTACTCCAAGCGAAGTTAACGGAGCAAATGCAAAATAACGAAAACCTCAAAGAAGAAACCAATATAAATCTGCAATTTCACCAACCTCAGCAATTTCTCACCAACGGACTGTAAAATCGCAAGGTCATAATGCATCGTTTAAAAGCAGTTAAAAATGGATGAAAGTTCGTTCATTCGTCAGTCGTGAGTCACACTGATATGAATAGTGCTTTAGTCCGGCATGAATAATTCATTCGTTGCAATGTGGATGGTACTCGTAAGTGGAACAAGAATAGGGTTGAAAAGTTCGTAACAATCAGATTGCAATTCGTAACGACTAATTTATTTTCTCAAATTTTTCATATTTAAACAATTCAAAGGCAAATCCTTACATTAATTTTAATTAGTACTCTACCATTTTATCTAGTTTTTGTGAAAAATTCAGGCTTATAAATGTTTTCGCAATTGTTCTTCTATTCGTCAGTCGCTCTGGTTGCTCTCATGTGAATAATCTTTAATAACTTGATTTCGAAATATTTTTTGGTTTAATAGAAAAACCGGAAGTATAACTTTTAAGGTGAAATCGAAGTGAAATTATTGTGGATTGTATTTATTTTCAGAGAAATTTGTATGAACAAAATAAATTAATAATAGAAAAAACCAAAAAAAATAAAATAAAATTTGTCAAAGAAAGAATTATGACTCTATATATCTGGGGGCCTACTACAGTACTCGATTCTATTCGAACGAAAGTTATTTCCTATTCTACTTTGAAATGGAACTTTACCTGAAAATAGAATCAGATGCCGCTAATGTTAACTTTTTTTTATTAATTTTTGACTTTCGAATGAGTCTCGAACTGTTTGACAAATCTCATTCATAAACAAAAAAAAATAAAATCTTCAAATGTACGGAAAAACAAATATAGTAAAAAGAATAATTACAAAAATGGACAGCGTTGCAATTTAGTTTTTTCGTTGCAGTTTTTTGCTGAGGTATGTTTACAATTGATTCTCAATATCAATATCGCCAACCACAGAATCCTTTATACTTAACATGTCTACGTCATCTCCGGAATCAGGAACTTCACCTATTTGCACATGTATTATTTTCGTGCTGTTATTAGCCACCTCATAGCTAGTACTTCCCGACATTAACTCGACAGCTTGTACAAAGTCAAGCAATGCAGCCGCCTTCGCCTCTAATGGAGTAACAGATTTTGAAATAAATGAAATAAATAATGAGGAAATGGTTAACTTGAATATTCTTACTTTTTTCCATCCATTCCTGATGATTTGTCATATAATTGACCAGCATTTCAAATTGTGATCGAAAACGCATTTGATATTGAATGAATTAGAGTAAATTCGAATGATTCTGACACTAAATTTTGAATAAGGTAGTTCCCCGAAAAAAAAAATACTATTGAAAGTTTGGCACCACTCGATCTCTTCGATTTTTGTTTGTTCGAAAATTTTTAAAAAAAACTTTAATAGTTCCGAATTTTCGAATTCGAATGATTTAAGTTAAGAAACGAATTACGAAATAATGCCCCTGCGTTACAAAAAATTCAATCGTAAAAGTCGTTCTTGATGAAAATATTCATTTTAAAGACTTTTACATAGTTTGAGTGAAAATTAATGTTTAATAAAAATCGACATAATGCAATTTGAACTTAACTTTCCACAGCTTATATATTAAAACAAAGCTAAACGGTTGTTATATGGGCAATTCTACAGAACTTTTAAACTCTGTGTTATGAGCATATAGCTATGAATATCTTAGCTCCAAGTTAAAATATACTTGAATTTCTTTTTTATTCCAGTGAATTACTTTATTAAGAATATATGTATTTTCCAAATTAAGTCATCTAAGTATTTATCTGCGCTTTTATAGTTTCTTAAACAAGCTAAATTTAAAAAATCTCAATTGTAATAATCTCGTTTATTTTTAAATTATGCTCTGATGTACTCGCGGCCCGCAACTTGAGTCATTACTTTTACAAGCAAAATGTTGTCTTTACCTATAAGAAATATTATCGTAAGTTTCGTAAGTGTGCGCCAGTTTTGTTATAACTTATAGATCTTTCTATAAGTGTAATAACTTTTTAATAAAAATATGTTTTTTCGATGTTTCGTTGGTTTTTGAAGACGGCCCAAGGAATATCACTATAATTTTCAATTATCTTTATTTTTCAAGTAAAAACGAAGAAATCAAGCCATGAATCAAGTATGTGCGCAATAAATTTTCGAGACTAGAAATGTTTTCAATCAGAGATCGAATTTCTGCAAGAATGGAAATTTGCACTTAAATGTATAGCACATCTTTCGCAAGGCTTAAAATCGATCTTTTCTGCTTCTGATCTTACTGTATGCTTATAGATTTCTAGAAAAACAATGGGCCACAAAAGTAATTATTGTAGTTTTAAAATTATCAACCTTAATTAGAGTATTTATTCAAATAAATGAAATTTCGGGTCCTGCTCTTATTTTTTTTATTTTTTACCCTACCTCAACGGCCCGCAATAAAATCGATGCCCGCAATAAAATCGATGCACGACTATTTATTCAACATACTGATAGGTTCAATAAAAAGTGCGCAAAGTCTCAGTGGTGTGCGAAGTATTTGAAAAAATAAAGTTTCAAAATCACAAGTTTAAAAGTTCTGTAGATATGCCCATATGTCAAACTTTTGTGCACTGCATCAGCTTTTAAACTTGTATTCTGTAGTTAATCAGAAAATAAAATTATTATCACTAGAAAATTGTGCAATGAGTTCATTTTTAATTTTATGAGATCTTTTGAAATGGAAAATGAATGGGTTCCAAAAAATTTTAAATAATTTCTTTTCATTTCCTGGTTAAATAACTTAATTGTTTCGCTGACGACAGTACCCTCAGCTTTTCATATTCGTTTTTAGATTCACATCCTTGTTCTTCGGATGTGGACTTCCAACGGCAGCGTATGATAAGCTCATTAAATTCTGATCTTGACAGCATTGTCCAATGGGGAATCAAAAACCGTGTAGAATTTAATGCTTCAAAAACTCAATGCTGTTTACTGTCGTTAAAGCGCAACCCTCCCCCAATGCCACTTTCTATGAACGGCACTTGCATCGAGGAGACTGATCAGCTTTCAGTTCTAGGTATATACATCACAGACCATCTTCTGTGGAGTGATCACATATTTGACGTTGCCAAAAACGCTGCTAAGTGTTTAGGTTTTCTCCGTCGATGCAAGAAGTATTTTACCCCTTCTGATCTGGTTGTTATATATAAAGCCTTTATTCTTCCGAAGCTCGAGTACAATTCCCATATATGGGCAGCTGCTCCTAAAACCCACTTGAGTCTCTTGGACAGAATTCAAAAGAGAGCTATAAAAATGATAGGCGACCGTTGTCTTACTGAAACACTTGTATCTCTCGAGCACCGCCGCAATGTTTCATGTCTAACATTATTTTACCGCTATTTCCATAAACAGTGCTCTAGTGAAATAGCCAGATGCATTCCTCCCCTTAAACAATTCAACCGTAATACCCGAACTTCTAGGAATGCCCATCAGTTTACCCTTGAGCCCAATTTCGGACGTACTGTCAAATACAGAGATTCTTTTTTTAGTCGCACTACACGAATGTGGAATGCTTTACCTGGCTCAGTATTTCCCAGTCATTTCAATGTGCAGACATTCAAAACCAATGTGCATCGGTATCTCCTTTCTAATCCTATTCTAATTTCCTAATTGCTCGCACTGTGTATTTATCATTATAAGGGTAGTCATAACCCCTTGAGTGCGCGTATAATATAAAAAAAAAAAAAAAAAAAAAAAAAGGAAAAGGCTGAAATAGAGTGGAGATGTTTTACATTTATCAATAAGTCTTATTTGAAATTAGAATCTGTGAGATTTAAAATTTATAGGTACTAGTATAAAGGCTTGACTCCACGAAATTCACAAATCATCGCCAATTGTTTCCATTTGTTGTTAATCTACCAATTTATGACAAATCAATCAGAAATTTATCTAATGTTTTTCAGCTCCTGTTGTATTGTGAATTAATGATATAATTGATATAAATATCAATACAAATTGATAAAATAAATAATCATAAAACAAGCTAATATTAGCTTAGTTTATGCAGGGCGAGGAAGTACCCCTTGGAATATGGAAAAAACCTTTGGCCTGTCAGGCACTGTCACTTAAAATAAAGCAAAATAATGGATGCTACTTCTTGAAAAGAAGTGACAAATTCACATGTTGACAGTTGATAATAATGGGAACTTTACGCTATTCAACACCTTCCAACGCATTTATCAGATACCAATATTTTAAATTCATCTGCAAATATGGCCATATTTTCTTGGTTTCTTTAGCATTTAACAAACAAAAGAATTGGTCCTAGATCACTTCCTTGTAGCACATAGGTTGCAATACTTTACTTTTTTATCTGCAGCTGGGTAGATGCTGTTATTTTGGAAAATTGATTGAAAAAGAATGTGGAACAGTTAATTTTACACTGAATATGTTTTAAACTGTCTATTTTTTTAAGTAACAATAAAGTTAAGGCTTTGCAACGAAGGTCATACGTAACATTATATTCTCTATTACTTTCAAACAATTAGTGACATAGGAATGGGTACAAATCACGTATATAGCTTACCATATATGTATATAGAAAAATATTGTTTACCAATCAAATAATAAATAAAACAAAAAATCCACACCTTCTCCCAACTCAATGTTATCGCCATAACCTAAAATATTTCCCAACAATTACAATATACTCATCATAAAACGTCAAAAGCGAAACCCATCAAGGAGCCATGGACATAATTTTCTCCTAACTTTCTACTCCAAACGGTGTGATTCTTGTATGTATTGCGAAGTCTTTGGCTATTGCAAAATATAACTTCCCTCCCGCCATCGCATTTTCCTATTAAATTAAGATACTTAACAACTTTATCAGTCCATAAGATAATCCCAGCAGTCGGATGGAAAAATAGAGAAAAACAAAAAAAAAATACAAGCTTCGACCGTCACCATAACTATTCGCTTGATATTGCAATTATGTCTTAGTCTTATCATAAAATATAATCTTGAAACGAGTTGGCCTGGCCAATTCCTTCGGCATAGGCCAGCTGCGCAACATTGGTTTTCTAGACAACTCAAGACACTCTGTAGACTTTAATCTATTTGCTGTTTGTTGCCCCTTTTTTCTCACCCGGTCCGGCAATAATAGTCTTAAAAGATTGATGCCCGGCCAAGTGCATTGAAAAGCTGGAGGAATTTCTGTTCGGCCTTCCAGTTCGTTTTGCATGTCAATCTTAGTTTGTCGCTGTGACTTTTAATATCTCATAAAGTCGTTAACTTGAGCGCAGAGATAAAAATAACCGCACCAATGAAAGCCAAAATATGCAATAAAAATTGTAAATTTCCCAAAATGAAGTCGATTTTTCTGTTGAAAGTTAGCCACGAACCTTAGGCTAACCACAAAACCAAGTCAATTGGTTGTAGTTAGATATGTACATACTATGTTGTATAGTATATAGATGGCGGCGGCAGTGTGCAGTGGACTAATTGCCAAAGATAACGTATTCTATGCATATGAGCTCTTACAAGTATATCTATACAATGTACCTATTTCATTTTATCGGCGGCGGTTGTGGGTTCAATTCCAAAGTAGGTCTTTTCGATTGCCGATTGGGTTTAAGTTTATTGATAGAGAACAAGTTTGGCAGACCACAAAATAATGTTGCATTTACATTTTAGATTGGACGACAACGGCGATATATTTGTGTAACCCTGCGTTTATGCCCTGCAGAGAGGATAGTTAAGATTGGGTAACATTATGTTGACGGTTTTTTTTTTTGCTTTTTGTTATTGATTAAAGAAACATGAACTTTGAGGTCATAGTAGTTGTAAGTCAAAAGGGTCTAGATTTTTTCTAGATATTCAAACTTCTTTCTCAAAACCAAACTTTCATAAGGTTGTAGTCTTATAGGTCACATTTAACATTTGGCTAAATATGAGTTAAGCGCCATTTAAGTTTTCAATTTTTCAACAAATTAAATTCACTTTATGTTCACTCTGATTGCTGACCTAAATTGTATTTATTCAAAGACCGCTTTTTCAAAAAAAAAAAAAATACGGCGACAACTATGCCAATCAAACACTCCCAATTTTTCGATAAGTTTTCAAAATCTGTTGAATGAAAATTGAATACGTTCCACAATTCATATGTCACTTCTTATTTTTGATTTCTTGACATTTGATCTTTAAGGGAAAAATTAGCCAACGCGAAAAAATTGAATTTGTTACGGATCTTAGGTTAAGGAATGTAAATTGTTGTGAATTTATCCCGCCATGAGTACATCTGAAATTCATCAAGAATAAACCCCGATACATTTACACTACGGGCATTTAATTCATTCTGGAAGATTTCAGCTGACAGTCCGAAGCTCAACAAGTTTCATAGCAATTTTTCACTTAGTCCTTAAGATCCGTGTAATAAAATTGAATACGTTCCACAATTCATCTCACTTCTAATTTTTGATTTCTTGACATTTGACCTTAAAGCCTAGTACTCACCTAGCGTGAAATGAAAAACAAATACGTTCCAAATTACACGCGAAGAATAAAAATGAAAATAGAATAAACTTTTCTACGTGAATTTTTGATACTCACTTTGAATGAAGAAAAAAAATGACAATTATTTTTAAACTGAAACAAAATATTCAAATCAACTGACAAATGTCACAGTTTTGCACGATGCCTTAAACTTTTTCCTGATGGTTATACATTGAGAAATGAAAATCATAGCGTGGAAAACGTTGTGGAACATATTTGTTTTTCCAATCCACATTTACATTAGAAGTACGAAGATCCGAGGAAGCCTTCATGTTAAGAATACCATTTCCCAAAAAATTGAACACGACCGACTCAGTTGGTATTGCCATGTTCAAAGGAGAGATCCTGAGAACCCCGTCAAAAAGGCAATATCATACAACGTTCCAATTCGGAATAAAAAGAAAGGTAGGCCTAAACACTCCTGGTACAAACAAATGCAAAAACACCAGCATTCAGTTGGCCTCAGAAATGGAACAATACAAAACCGGGAGGCTTGCCGCCGATTTCTGAGGTCAACCCGACGAACCCCACAGGCGGATCACTAGTGTGAAGCAGATACGTGGGAGAGTTATGATCCCCTCGACATCGAGATCATAACAGCGCCGAAGAAAAGGAAGAAGAAGAAGAATCCACATTTACTCACCTCTCGTTGCGGATTTCATGCCAGTGAACCAGCAGTCACTTTTATATGAAATTTTCATTTCCACTTGAACTGAGTAGTAGGCTTAAAGGGGAAATTAGCCAACGCGAACAAAAAATTGAATTTGTTTCGGATTTTAGGTTGTGGAATGCAAATTATTGTGAATTTATTCCGCCATCAGTACATCTGAAATTCATCAAGTATAAGTACCGATAATTTTACCGTGTAGAAATTTAATTCATCCTTAAACATTTTCAGCTGACAGTCTGAAACTCAAAGAATTTCACAGCAATTTTTCGCTTAATATTCAAATTCAGTGTAATTACAAATGCATACGTTCCACAATTCATCTCACTACTTATTTGTGATTTCTGGACATTTGACCTTAAAGAGAAAAATTAATCAATTTAAAAAATATTAAATTTGTTTCGGATTTAAAGTTGTGGATTGTAAATTGTTGTGAATGTACATCTAAAATTCATTCACATATGTATGTGTGTGTCAGAAAAGTACGAATATAAAATGAATACAAAATATAAAGTATCAAAAAACCTCTTGAGAAAACCTTAAAATAAAATTTCAAAAACCTTCACAAAAATAAAGAATATGAACGTATGTACACCTGAAACGTGTATGGGATAATCTTAACACACATCCTCACACTCCCAGAACACAATCATTCTCCTCTTCAATCAAATTTCTAAGAATTTCATTTGATTCTCAAAATACGTAGGTATAATCCTCTTCTTTTCCTTCATGAGAGAGTGTTTGTATCGATCCGTGAAATCAATATTTGAGATCATTGATCGTTTTGAATTGCTTCCTTTCCTCCATCACCAACACAGGACAATCAACTATCAAAAGGAGATATACCCATTGTGTCATATCATTTAAACCAATCTCCCCATCAGCAAGGGGCATGAAATAAAATTCTGGTATCCACCACGATATTCCTCTCTTAACTAATTAATATTCATAGGGCGTGGTAGGTGCCACTGTTCATTGCTCGAATCCAGTCATAACCGATAGCGCCCAGGCCTGCATTCTAATGTTCCTTCAGTGGATGGGCTTGTTTGTTTTCTTTTCATTATTATTATCATTGTTATTTTGACTGAAGTCTTTGAGTCTTCCTCTTCGTTTTGATGATTTATTGAAGGAGCCATTATAAATTAAAATTATTTTTATCGTCGATACACGAAGAGAGTGTGACTTATAAAATATTTGTCTTTGTTTGTTAGAAGATTGGATTGAATTTAGTATGCATGGTCGAAGTAGTTTTATACAATCGGCGAATTGTTTGCTAGAATAATGATTAGTTCCGAGAAAATCGACATAAGTATGACAGGGAGTCGTTAAAGGTTTGAAATTGTTTTAATATTTTTAATATAAAAAGGTGGTGTTGTACGAAATGACTAAGGTTATTTATAATAGCGCCATTTCGGAAAACGATTTCGTTTAATTTTCGACACGAATTCTAAAAAATATTTACAAGTACAGTTCAAGTTCTTCGTTTTAACATTTTTCATTTCTTGAAAAGTAGAATAAAATAAATGTCAGAAAAGAAAAAAACAATAAAAAAGTATAAGACAAATGCTTATGAGACATAACCAAAACTCAAGTCGGGCCCCAGTTTCAAACTAATTGAATTTCAGATTGGTTGCTTATACAATACTTTTCAGTTTCAAGCGATTCAAGATTTTTGAAAACTTCTAGAAAACAAAGAAATACAGAGAGAAATAAATAATATTTGTTAGTTTCAAAACACTCAACGGTTGTTTTAAACTTCAAGAAAATCACTTAACAATGAAATAAATGAATCGGTAAAAAATATGTTCGACTTAATAAGACCTCACATTGGGTACCATTTTTAATTTAATTAATATAATTAACTATACTCGTAGCTTTCAGTCTCAACCTACTTAAAGTTTTTGAAAACTTCTAGAAAAGCACCTTACAATGTAAAAATAAATCAGTGAAACGCTAATAATGCCTAACACGACCGATTAGAGGTTATTTCAATTAAACTCAAGCAAAACTTAGATTTTGAATGGAATTTTTTCAGTGTACGCCCATACTGTAAGACAAGCTGTTTTGTCACTAAGTGAAACACAGGTTAGTACGAATACTGATCTTTCGCAATTTCACCTACCCTTCTATAATTTAATGCCATTCTTCTTTCTCTATTACGACCTTATAATTTATGTTAAATATGATGTTGCTTGCCAGAGCCTTCCTCAATACGCACATTGTTCTATTACGAACTTTAACTTCATGTTGCTCAAGTTTGCCTTCCAGAAGCACATCATCCATTATTGTCTCATTTATAGGAGACCAAATCTTGACAGCAATTCAACTCTTAATGAGTCTGATTCCATTTCTCGAATTGATTCCTTGTACCCTCTCACTAAAGCCGTGATTGCGGGTGACTTCAAAGTACACAATTTAAGTTGACTACGCTATTCTGTACAGAGAACACCCGAAGGAAGTTATGTTGAGATTTTTGTTTATCTGCACCACCTTACTCAGCTTGTAGATGAGCCCACTCGAATACCAGATGTTGCTGGGCAAAACGACTACCGATTTGTGTCTTACTTCTAACCCTGATAAGTATACCATAACATTCGGCACTTCGGACTATTGTTCAATATCAGCAAATTACTCGTGTCCCATTCATACAGCATCCCCCTTGGACCGTTTGGCAAAACGAAAAAGCCAACTGGGACCGACTGAATAACTGTTTAAGAATTTTTAACTGGTCACTATGTTTCCCCGATAGTAACGTTGATGCCAGTGCTGATATGATTAAGTGAATTTTCTTGGGATGCGTTTTTATTCCTAACAGAATTAAGAGTATAAAACTTAAAGAAAAGTCTTGGTTCGATACTAGCTTCAAAGATGTAGCAAGTTTCCGCTCCTACAAATTGAGGAAAATTGAAAAAATCATAAAGAAGTGCAGTGCTTTTATTAATAGAACCAGAGTCTTACATGATCAGAAAGTAAGGCAACAAATCTTGCAATGTTCCAAAGGCAGCAGAAATGTCTAGACATTTGTCAAGAAAGCAAAAAATTCAACTCCATCTTAAGTTCCAACGCTCATCTTCAACGATAACTAGCTCTTTAGATAAGGCAAATATACTAGCATCTGATTTTGCTACTACCTCTAGGTTGCCTGATAGCAACATTGCCATTCATGTACTCGAGAACGTTAATCATTCAATGGGACAGGTATATTTCCGCACTCGTATAGTTGAAAGAGTCCTTCGAGATTTTGATATAAGCAAATACGCTAGTCCCCCATTCTTCTGAAGAGGTGTTCTTCATCGCTGGCAAAACCATTGCTTTTCCATCGCTCCTACTGTTCTGGAATCGTCCCTAGAAGATGGAAAACATCATTTGTCCAGCCTAAAAAAGGCAACCCTCCCTTTCTCATATCGACCAATTCCACTTAAGTCCCTTCTTTCCAAGGTCGTTTAATACTTGTGAGATTTAACTAGACCTCAGACCGGACGCCATTTTTGATTAAATTTAAATAGCTACATGTCAGTTATTCTAGTTTTATGACATTGAAAATATGGTTAAAATGCTTAACCATAACCAAATCTACAGTAAAGTGTCATTTTCAATTAAATAAATATAAATTATAAATATGAAGTTTGAATTAACACTACACTCAACTTCGCACCTAAGCTTCAAACTGTTTTTAAATTACCACAAAGTTATGGCTAATTTCATCATTTTTTCTACAACACATCCAATCAGCTTGTACTCGTATTACATAAAATCAAACCTAGTTAAATTAATTTGACATATAGAAACTGGTAATCAATGTTGACGTCCTTCGGAATATCTTAACATTTACGCATACATCGTCTTGTCTAAGAAGTCATCGACTCTTATAATTCATATATGCAACCTTCCTAGAATTCTGAAATTTACAACAAAGATCCATGTCTAGTAAATTAAATTTGCTTCTTAGCAATCTAACAACTCTATTAGTTAGTTCGAAATGAGTATAAAACAAAACTGCACACTGAATGTCATTGTCAAAACTTTTTTTTCTAGATTCTAAGCGCCTCAATCCGTACACACTAAACTCATTCCTCGCCTTTATACGATGGCACTCTGCAACTTCTTAACTTAGTACCACGCATTTAATTGATTTTCTTATCTTTATCGCACGTCCAGTCCACCATCAAGCCCGATATCCTATCATAGATGCTGTCTTATTACGGCCTCACATTGAAATGAAAGAAAAACTTCAAAGTCCATTAATAGATTTAATGGACGATGTCTGGCAGGAATTTTTTGAATTGTTGTCTTCGATAAAGTAGTGTGTGGATTGTGTGTTGGAAGTGTATGTGGGACGTAGAATTAAATGACGTTTTGCATACTTCTTCTCACTCGATCAATTTGTAGGAAAAAGAATAATATTTAAAATGGGATTTTATGCATGTCCGTCAGCTGTCACTTAAATGACATCTGAAATATTTTTAAATGTCATTGACACTCTTTGATGTTTATGAAAATGTTTCTCTTAAATATGTCAACATGAATAGAATTATATTGGTGTCAAGAGATTAGGATCACTTCGATTAGAGAGAAGTATCATACATTGCGGTTTGTGTTTGACTATGTCTCTCACCACTTTACACGACCATTAAGTATTTTGACAAATTTAATTTCTCCGTGAACGAAAACATGATGGCAGAGTGTCCGATTGCATGCAACAGGCAACAACAAAAAGAATGAACACAACAAACGTTTTCTAGAAAATGAAATCAAAGACTCAATCGGAAATTGGATCCTTCACAATGAATATTGGAAGAAGGAAATGAAAAGGAGCAATTTATTGGTTGCATCCGACAGTGCTAAATCTGATACCACTGCACAAAGGTAGCCAGGCGATGCTGCACATAAAAATTGTGATGGCTACCTTTTCACAATTCCTAATAAAGTGCATGTTCTGTTCTGACAAGCACACCTACACCACCAGGGTTTATCTTCCGCCTTCAGGTTACCACAGTTGCCAGCCACCTCTGACAGGGCGCGCTGCATGTGACAGATTTACGACCATTGATCCTAGTAGATAATCGCAGCCACAAAATAATTACTCTTCTTGCCTGAGGATTTCTTGCACCTTTTTGCAAGTGTTTTGTCAACAAGGATTAAGTTCTTCTTATTTTTTTTTCTTGTGCTGCATGCGATGAGGTGATTCCTATTCAATTCATCGATTCCGTATTGAGATGAATGCATTTTTCATCTAAGCAGAAGTAGGCGCGTTCACACAATTGAAAAGGCGGATTAAATCATCATCATCACTAGAAGAAAGAGAGACAGAGAGTAGGTTTGGAATTTACTTCCCACGTTTAGAAACGATTCTTTTATGTTCTTTTTTTGTTGTGTTTCCCTAAACGATTTGATTGAGACCTAATCCTCTATTGATGAGGTTTGAATTGGTTGGGTATTCGGTTGCGATTGTTGATTGTTCTATATCGTGTGGTTCTGTTGGTGCGGATGTCGATTTAACGATAAGTTTGACACTTTGAAGTAATTGTTTGGGTGCAGGTATAGATATAGATTGTTGTCTACGTCGTTTTCTTTTATGTATTCCGTATTGTGACGACTACCGGATTGGGGATTACAAATTGATAGTAGGTTGTCGGGAGATCTTCACAACAATGATGAAATGGGGAGCTCAAATTTGACAGTGATAGATGAAAAGTGTCACATTGCATTATGTAGCAAATTAAGTTCAAGATTTAACTGAATATATATAAAAATTTGAAGAACTTTTAACTTTATAAAGGTGTACGTATATAATAAAGAAAATTGATGGTTGTAAAAGTATTCCAAGGTTTTTTTTCAATGCTTCACTTTAAAGAGATTGCCATGACCCATAAGGTAGATATACCTCTATTTCCCGAAACAAAAAACCTATATGATTATAAATTTTTTGAAAGAAGATTTGGAAGCGAAATTAGCACTGTTTACTTTGATTTCCTGAGTCATTTTCTGACTCTTAGCATTCTTAATTCGTAGAACATCAGCAGCTACATTTTTTATTCTAAAATTCGGGTTTTTATAGAAGATGAAGATTATAAGTCAGTGAAGACTAAATGGGAGCTGAAGACATAACCACAAAGCTGAATAAATATGGAGACCAACTTTATGGATGGATTCTTAAAATATTGTGCATGAGTGCTGATCAAATGAAAAGATGCCTCAATCATATTCAAATTCTTAAAATCAAGAAACCTAACTTCTAAGCTACTGATGTACCGGTATTATATCGATTCCCAGCTTTTTGCAGCTTCGTGCGATAGGGAAAACCTTGCGGCTTACGGAGATTTGTTGTCACTGAATTTGAGGAAAGGGGACACTTATACCTGTATGAGAACTATCTCAAAACCCGAAACAAAGAAAACTCTGGTAAACTGTGCTGTGTAAGCCTAATTCATATTAGCGAAAATAATTGCTTTCTTAAGTTTATATGAGCTTTAGAATCCTTTCAAAAGCCTTTTTCCCGAACAAAAATACTGAAATGAAGGTACATATACGAGTATGAATCGGGTTTATATTTCTTCATATAACAGGTTCACCAAACTGGGATTTGAATAAGGCGGTGTGGCTTCGAGGAACCGTCTTCTTGAAACCAAATATCAATAATTTCTAGTAATGGAATTGGCAAAAAAATAACGTTCCAACATATCCATGTAGCAATCTCAATTGACTGTAACGTTAAGGTAATTCTTATCAAAAATAAAAAATGGCCAAATAATACCGCGGCCGCCCCGGCATAAGAACTACACCACACAGTTAATTTTTGTGAATAAAGTAGTGTTTTCTTAACTACATGAAGGTATTTACCTAGCCAATAACACATATTCTGTTTATTGACGAAGTTTAAGAAGAAGTTCAACCAAAAGTGCGCTTAATCACTTAACATAATTCTGCGATGAAATTAGTCATCTTCTTCCAACATTTTAAATGATCAAGGCGCTTTAGTTCTTGAGGTAACTTCATTTTTTAAGGGTGCGAACTAGGATTCTTTCACAAAATTCGCCAAAGTGTAGTCTTGTTGTCAAATTCTTGAGAACGAATAGGCCATTTTGGTTCATTTGCTACGCAAGCTTGAACTGTAGAAATATTCTCGGCACTTCGGTCGACTCGTTGTCTCACTGGCACGTTAACATCTAGCAGCGAAAATTTAGACTCAAATTTGTTAACTGGACTATAATTGCATGTCTACTGCGACGAGAATTACTATGAAAATTTGGCGTTGAAGCTTCTGTCACCGACTTTGTTAAAGTTCTTCGTTTGTGAACTTCACCATGATTAATGTGTTGTTTTCACTGAATTTTTTGACATTGACAGTTTGTTTATTGGTTTAAGGGTGCGTTCACAGTGCAAATTCCCAATTGAAATCCCCTTTATTAAATCAGCCCCTTAATTTTAATTGTTCCAAATACGAAAATATTACAATTATTATTTCATTTACAATCGCTTTTGTCATTCTATGCTTTAGAAAATAAATTGTATTCTAATTAAAGTGGTTATGTTATGGCGATAAACATCCGATAAGCCCTGTGTGGTGATTTATTAAAGTCAATTTGTTACTCGTCTTTAAAATTCATGTCACACAATTTTAATGATTTCCTCCTAATGATTTAATCACAGCTCATTACCATTTCACTTCGTTAAGAATTTATAAATGAATTTTATTTCTTAGATACTTTTGCAAGTTACAATTTATCACTGTCTCATCTTTAATGTCTGACTCACACGACTGTCGAATTGTTGAAATGTATGTCCAAAAAATTGTTTAAAATATGACAGAAATTAGAGCAAAATTTTAGGTTTATCAAAAAACAGTATAATGTTCCTAGGTCTATCTACACCTGGTCTACTTGTCTCACTAAAAAAAAGTATTTTTAAAAAAGAAATCTCCACATCCTTCTTGATACCAGTTAAGAGAATTTTATTACTTTTTAAGTTGTTCAGTGCCCACGCTTTAGCTCCTAATCATATTCACAAGTAGAGTTTGTGCTACAGACAATTAATTCTCCAAAACCGAACATGCTTTGGAATCCTCAATTCTATGCCAACCACATCGAGTTACCACAATCAACTGTGCAAAGCAATTAACGTGATTAACTGACTGCTGTTTACCATTGACATTGACATTCACCACAGGAGGTGTGTTTGTTGTATGGGCCGGCCCGGCCCTTAAGAAACCTTCTTCTAGATGGAAAATATGATCTCCTCTTGAATCCGTGAATCTTCAGCAAACAGTCTTCGGCTGGGTAAATGAGGAGTGAGTCTGAGGAAGAGAACAAAATGCAAATTATCCTTGATGCGTCTTTTAATTTGTTTCGCGCATCCACGCAGTGTTCGGGATAAACCAACACGCACATCATTCGTAGCGTGTTACATTGTGTTTTAGAGAAAAAACAACGCCTTTTCGAGGAACTTGTTCGGTATCTTGCGGACAATTACAATCAAAAGACATGAAATAGTTTTTTGTCCTTCCACACGAAGTGGAAATACGCGCCTTGAATGTTTTCTCAGGCACGGCTACCTTAAAGGGGGGGGGGGGGCATGGATTTGTAAAACACATTGTCCTCATTAGCTAATTGTGAAGTACGCTTCTAGTAGGGTTAAAGCATCCAGGTTAAAAGATTCGATTGAAAAAAAAAAATTAAGTAAAATGACATCCTTGACAGACAAAATTATTTCTATGACAGGACAATAAAAGCCCGAAGTTTGCATTAAAACATGTTCCGTTTTTTAGGCTTCTGAATTTTAGACGATGAGACGGGAAGTCATTTGTATTAATTTGAAATTCTCACGCAAACTTGACCGACCCCCTCCCCTTTTAAGATCCGCACCTGCTATCTTCCACAAAGGTGCCTCATCTTGAGTTCTTTTTTGTATGCCCAGCATGTGACAAAAAACAAAATACCTTCCTTGATGTGTTTTACTACGAAGTATTAAATTTCCAACTATATATTTTGTTTTCCCTCAATTCAAAAGACAAAAATGAAAATAAATATTTTGTCGAAAATTTATTGTCATCCATTGGAACGTGAGTGGAACAACGACCTACGAGATTGGACACCTTCTATCCAACCACAACCGCATAATATAGATGATGATGTGCTTTGGGTTTAAACAAACGGGAAGAAGGAAAAATGATAGGATGGTATAGATTGTTATCTAACGAAACAAGGAACAGCAGCAGCAGCCTTGTATGTTGTACACACAACTTTATGGGATACAAGTTATTCCTTTCAATTTACACGTATTTCAATGCATGTTTGAGAGATAAAATTGAAATGATGAGGGATGCTATGGGAGACCCATGTACGATGCCCTGTTGAGGGTTATCGGCTGGACAGAGGATTCAAGTTACAAATTGTGGGGCAGGTATTGATTAGGATTGAGTTGAGATAAAACTTGTTGAGAGTGTCAAGTGAAATGATAGTTCATTTTTTGGTACACAGTAATTGCTCTGAGAATTGAATTCCACTATAATTATGGACTGTAATAATATTTCATTTGAAATGTTGACCGAGTGCTAATTACCTATTTACATATAATCATAATTTGACTTGGTTCAATTAAAGTTAAATGGCGCCCAACACTGCTTCCATGTTTATGTAAAATTAACTCAGTCCTCCGGCGGAGGGTGTTTTTGCTGAATGAACTACTTTAGTGACACTGATTGATTGAGATATTTACCTATTTCACGAGCTAATTAATTCAATCCTAAAAGCAACAGCAGTTGTCTGGCTAAGAACGATTGCTAAAATAAAAACAAATAAATAAAGTTCACCTGCAAAAGCCACCGAATCCAACGAACACCTGCTATTGAAATAGCCTTCCCCGGGTCACTATCAAAAGCCCCTCAAGGCACTTCAAATGTAATATTATATTTCCAATATACAGCAGCCGCAGCCATTTGAAACAAATCACAACTACTTTACATGCTTATTCATATATACATATATATGTATATATTTTGTTATACAACTTCACACTCTCTTGACTAACCAATTTCAATAAACATGTCCGACTTAATCGGATTCCAATCCAAAAGTAATTATTTCAAGTCATTTGCTATACATTCACCCCTCTACCAGCGCCAGCGTAGCCTGCTGAGTACTTCATAATTACTTGGTCCAGGATAGCCAGCCGAGAAGCTGTAGCTAGAGTTACAGCTGGCAAATAAGCCTTGGATTTTAATTTTATCGCCATCATGATCGTCACCATCAGCATATTACATCTGCAAGTACCAGCCAACTCACCACTCGCTGTCCTGTTTGAAGTCATTTTGACAAATATCTATTCAATGAACTCGCTAAATAACACGACCGTTAGTTTCTAGACTACGCCAACTGTCATTGTACCACAAATGAATGAACGAACAAGTCTCCCGGCTTTGCGAGTCCATTAAATTGAACAACATCAATCGCTATTAAGCCATTTGCATGTAACTAGTTTGTCATTCGTTGGTCGGCAACGGTGGCGGCATTTTTTTAAAAACGTCACCCGTCCGCATTGCACAGAGAAGATAAAATGCAGGAGAGGGAGTTGCAATCCCAATAAATTATTTAGAGGAAGAGTCAGGCGGGTCTTTCTTACGTTGCCTTTGCTCTACGGAAACTCCCTGTGTCTGCTTTCTGCGTGAGAAGTCGAACACATGTTGCACATGGGTTGCAATTAAAAATTTCGCACGATTTGAAATTGGGAGGACATTTGTGTGTTGTCTGCGACAAACAGTCCATGTTTACGAACACATGAAGTGTAATACTTTTCTACTGCATGCGGCAGTTCATTAAGTAAAGTGAAGTCCGGCGAGCGATGCTTCGGTCGGCCGGCGATACACCAAAGTGATGACAATCGTGTGGATGTTGGATGTTGGTGTATCTCGCAGATGGGAAAGATAAATGATGAGAGATATTCAATCAACGAAAAGTAGCAAAAACAGAGCAATTTTATTGATTTTCAATCAAGGCGAGTGATTAATAGAGTGATAAGATTTAATAGCTGCTATATAGATGGGCGTTCAATTTCAATTTCCTGCAGGACGAAAGTGTGTAGTTTGCACTGAGTTGTCGAGAAAAGATTTGTGTTTTTTTTTTTTAACCTCAGACACATCAGAGTGCGCAACTTGTGTTTCTTTTTCTTCCATCAGAGCTAAGTCGGACTGTCGGAACATGCTCTGGGAGCTGAGAATAAAATGGCTGAGTATATGGTATAAGCGGCTGAGCGAGGCCAACTTCATATCATTTTTTATAGGGGGGTTCACATTCAAAATTTGACGGATTGGAACCATTTGCGTTCACATTCGTCAAACATGCTGTCAAACATCACTTCTCATTAGAATTCTCACCATGGCGGACCAACTCAGAGCATAGATGAAATATTAGTTGAGCAAATTTACTACCATTTTTATGTTTGGAAGTCTGCAGAAAACTTATATTATTCTAATAAAAACCACCAGAATTACCGCTATTGCATATATAGTCCAGTCAAAGCGTCATGAAAAAGGGCCTGACCTTGCGCGCAGAGGCATGGTCATTTTTTTTTTCATGGATCGATAGGTGCTTATGAGAAAAGCTTAAAACCAAATTTGCACCACATGACAACTTTTTTTTACCAAAGTTATTGGTAAAAATGTGTTTTGTGTCATTTTTTGGTCATTTGCGAATATCTCGGCTCCACTATCTCGCACAAACAAAAATTAAACATGATTTTATTCCTTATAACATTATCTATTATGTTCTAAAAAAAAACATTTGTTTAAACAAATGAAAAAAAAGTTATAGTGAGTTAAACAAATTTTTTGTTGGTTAAAAATCACTTTTTCGTGATTATTAAGAAAAAAGCTCATTTAAGGATGAAATTTTTATTTTTTATTATTAAAGTTTTTGTAATTCCCTACAATTTAAAAAAAAATCAACACTCTACGATGAACGAAAGCCGAGTAATAAATTATTGAACATGGGTAAGTCAGCGCACCCACGCATTTTATGATTTTATGTTTTAATTAATATCTCAGCCCCAGTATGTCGCAAAGTGAAAATAAAAAACTGTATTGCTAATATCAATATTTTCTATCAACTTGCATTTAATTTAATATGTTTGAGCAAAAACATAAAAAGTTATCGTTGGTTTCAACGTTTTTTTTCTTGTTTTTAATACCTTTTTTTCATAGTTATTGAGAAAAAAACTATATTTTACGGTAAATATTTTACAGGTTTGGATTTTAATCTTATAGTCCTGCTAATTTTCTTCAAATTAAAAAAAAGAGTAGTCCATTACGACAAACGGGAGCCAAGATATTCATGATTTAAAAACTTAGGAAAGCTTACAATTTAGTATTTTAACCTTGTAGCTTGTAATTTTGGTGTCGCCAGCAACAAGTATCCTTCAAACACCCCACACATACTTACACATATTTGTTGCTTCTTCCCAGTAGGAAATTTGCTCCTCAAGGAAAAATAAAGTTGAATTCCTCGTGGAAATCACGTGGCACTTTCATTGAGTAGAAGGGGTGCATTGGTTTCATTCATCGAAAGTCATGCAATGAGTCAGTAGTTTGCAATCCCAGTAGCATCTTGTGCTTTGTTCTCGAAAGAAGGTAAAGAAAACATGAAAAAAAGCAATATCCTTCTTACACTTCCTTAATGGTAATGAATACAATGCTGAACACGTTATAATTTTTCCTGCATCTTTTCAGTGGTTATTCTAATCCACAATTGAGTGTTTAATGCCTGCGATGTGAAAGAGAAAACAACCCCTTCTTTTCTTTGGAATTGAAAATCAGTAAACAACCTTTCAATAGAGCAAACCTATGGTGATCAGATGATATTGCTAGGGAAAAGGAATGTATTTTTTCATTAACTTCGTTTGCTGGGCAAAATAGTCTACGAGCTGAGAGGAAAAAGAGAGAGATTTTGACCTGCAATAAACAATCCTTTTTTTTTGGGTTTTTCACGCGATGGGTCGGCGACGCGACGCTCAATAGGTCTTTTTTGTCATGAGTTATTTCTTTTGTTTTGGAATGATTTAGTCTCGATATTGTGATCAAAGAAAATGGTTGTGCGGGGTTTTCTGTGTTTTAAAGTGTTTTCAATCAATTAACTAAAGATTAAATAACAACCATGGAGAAGGAAAACAATTCACCAACGGTAAATCCCCTTTATTCTTTTGAATGATTTTCAAAACGTAAATATTCCTCTTTTTAGATCTCAAATGAACAGGAGAATGAAGATGACTAATCCCTAAGCTGCTCCCCAAATTCTACCAAGTGTCAAAGGAGAGTTTTTCGACCAACTGCAACTGTTTGTGTTACGTCTTACAACAAGACAAGACAATGTAAGACATATATAGATATCTACTAACTTCTTTAAAATGTATTATAATAGTTAATAAAATATGTAGATACTTACATAACACAAATTTAATTTGTTTTTTTTTTCATTCAAACTATAAATTTGCCTATATATTTCAGGCGCTTCTTCTATTGATGAAATAAGAAAAGAAATGGATAATGATTTCATTCATATTCCTTCTCTTAATAAAACATAGCCTAAATACATTCCTTTATTCAATACTGAAAAAAACGAGCTTCAAATATGTACACATTTCTGTAATGAATAATCAGTATTTTCAATGCTTCTTTCCCTGAGGCAATTGATTAAATGTTGACTCACTTTTCATTAACTTATTTCCATTAAGGAAAGCATCACATCACTAGAACCAGTTTTTTCAGGCACAAAAATTACTTATGAAATCGAAGATGCCGTGAGCATTGTGATTTCACAACAAAATATGCATCGAGAAAGTGTGTACCTCCTTCCAATGACAAGCCTATGTTAAATTCCTGATAGGATTCCGTAGGAAATTCATGGGTGCAGCTCCTTTTCCTTGAGGAAACACCTACTTCTTCATAAGTGAATTTTTGGAAATTTCCTACTGGGTTGTTGCTGGCGACACCAAAATTACAAGCTACAAGGCGGCAGATCTTTCAAATCTGTTCTATTATTTTAGTGTAATGCTGAGCAGCAAGGCATAAACATGGCAAAAATCAACGCGGAAATTTTAATTGCATCAGCTGGTCAAAGCCAGGCTTAAGGATTTTTTTTATATTATACGCGCACTCAAGGGTTTATGAATATTCTTATAATGTTAAACACAGTGCAAGCAATTAGGAAAGTAGGATAGGATTACAAAGCAGATACCGATGCACATTGGATTTGAATGTCTGCATATTGCAATGAGTGGGAAATATTGAGCATTCCAGAAAGAATTTCTGTACTTGACAGAACGTCCAAAATTGGGATCAAGGGTAAACTGATGAGCATTCCTATAAGTGCGTGTATTACGGTTGAATTTTATGAGGGGTGAAATGCTACTGGCTATTTCACTAGAGCACTGTTTATGAAAATAGCGGTGAAATAATGATAGACATGAAACATTGCGGCGGCGGTGCTTGAGAGATACAAATGTTTCAGTTAGACAACAGTCGCCGATCATTTTTATAGCTCTCTTTTGAATTCTTTCCAAGAAACTCTAGTGGGTTTGTGAAGCACCTGCCCAGATATGGAAATTGTACTCGAGCTTCGGAAGAATAAAGGCTTTATATACATATAACAACCAGATCAGATGGTGTAAGAAAAACTTTTTGCATCGGCGCAGAAAATCCAAACACTTAGCAGCGTTAGCGTCACCGACAACCTGTAGGGTGAATTGGGAAAAATGTGTAATTGTTCAGGTGAGTTTTACTTTATATTTTTTTTAAATTAAACAAATTTTCAGTTTAATGCCCAAAATCTCATAAATATTTTGTGAGCTCTGTTCATATTTTCGAAGGTTATTATATAAACTATGAAATCCGCCATAATTTCCTCTCTTTTTTTAACGTAAAATAATTTTCCAAATTTTAATGCGACTTTCACGTAAGACACTACCGCCAACAGCACTTGACAACGGTATTTTCTATTTTCAAAACTAACCACTCAGCCGCTCATTAAAAGGCCAACTGCCACTTAAGCTTGTCGCTCTGCCGCTCTGCCGCTGATTGCGTGGCCAGGGCCCTGGAGTATATCCGTAAGCAGCATCAAACATCAAAGATTAAGGTACTTTTCAAAAGGCATATCCAGCAGGCGCATGCGAAATCAGATATCCTGTCGTATCTACGTAAACCGTATACATAGTGAACATTGCAATTAAATGCGACATTGAGTTTTCGCTTGCTTATATAACTCCCTTTACAGTTCGCAACCATATACAAAAATAGGAATGTCTTTGCAAGAAGTACACATGTTTTAACTGGTTATGTTAAAGCCTGAGTTGCCAATAAAGTACGAATACGAATATGCCATTAACCTTTGCCGACAAGTCCATCAATAAAAGTTAAAGAGCGGTTGAAAATCACACCGAGATTTTTTGTCCAACGTATTCGATTGGAGCAAAGGTCTATAGTGGCTTTGACTCAGACCAATTTACCACTTTCTCTAAGTCTTTATTGACACTAAAAGCCCCATGCTCAATTAGACCAAGAGGGCAACTAAAGTACAGCTGAACATCGCCTGCATACAAATTGGAGGAACAGTTAACAACCAAAGAAGGAAGTTCATTAAAATAATCGGAAAATAAAAGAGGGTCAAAAATAGAACCCTGAGGGACATCAATGACATACAGCAGAAAATTTTACAGACTGTCTCCAATTTGCTTTCTGATTGCTTTTCATTTGTCAAGCAAGACAAAATTTATTTTGTTGCTCCAGATGAAAAATTGAAGTTTTGCATAAGTTTGTTATTAAAATTACGTGAGTGACCGTATCAAAAGGCTTTGAAAAATCAAGCAAAACCAAAAACTCTACCTCATCTTTACACAGTGCTTGTTTTAAATCATCAGTCACCTTTTCAAAGTGCTGTGATGCAACTGAGTTTCTTACGAAAACCAGATTGTTTTGAGGTAACCATTAAATTGGCCGTGAGATTAACATTTATTTGTCTTTGAAGTATCCTTTCAAAGACTTTACACAATAAGGGCAATAAAGATATAATCTCCTTTGGCATTTTTGGGAAGTGGCATGACTTTTGCCAACTTCCATATATCTGGATAGACTACAGAACATCAATTTGATATTAAAAGCGAAAGTAATGTAAAGCAACACAATTGGGGAAATCATATACAAAAAGAAAGGGTGAATATTATCTATCCCGGTTGCCTTTGATTTTATAGATAGCAAACTTTAGACAAAATCGTCCAAAACCAAGGACGTCTAAATGATAAATGGTAGGAAGGAACAGAAACAACTGTTTTACTAAAGATGTTACCATCAATATCCTGGTCCAATAGTCCAATGGTTAAATCCGTGACTCACCGATACTAATTTTATGTGGATTTTTCTATAACTGACGGTGTGCATACGCTTAAGGATGCGCTAAGCTGATGAGAGAACTAAGAGGGAACTAAAATATGTACTCATTTTGTAATTATGAACTTCAAACTCAATTATCTCAAATCTCCCATGAACGATTTTTAAATATCTCAGTATCTCACTCGTATAACCACCTCAATATCAAATTTAATTTGATACCAAACTTATTTGTGTTCGCCATTGTGCCCCTTTCAACTCTTGGAAAGAGTTCTGTCTCTTATTATTTTTTAAATTATTCTATAATATTAAAATATTTTTCGACGTTAAATATTTTTGAACCAAATTTAAGCATTCTTCGCGCACTGGCTTACATGATTTTTTGATTTTTTTCTTACTGTTCTGCTTCCGCATGTAAATCGTAAGCAAGTCTGCCGGGTCTTGAATCCTAAATGTTCTGTTATGATACGACCGACACATAGACAATATATTGAAGATTACTTATTTCCCGAGATTAGAATTTCATTTTTCTTAGTGGTTTTTCCCATGGCTTTGATAGCACTGATTATTCTTGGGTGCATTTATGGCGGACACGTACTCCACTAGTATTCTGAAACAACTTAACAGTTGCAAAAATTACTAATGATTCCAAGGTCCATTTTGTCCATGTTATACTTCGGCCGACCAATCACAACAGTGCGATTTTCGAAGACACCTGATTGCAAGTTTGTAAACGACTAGAAGCTAAAAATATTTCCGAGCCATGAAACAGGAAAGTATGCGACAGATGTTTTATTGAAAATGGGGGCGTCAAGGCTTGTATCGGTAACTATAATAGACTTGATAATCAGCTATATAACAAATTCGCATTCGGAGACTTCTACGAATCCCGAAAAAAGCTATCAGCAAATCAATTTGTATGAGATTTTTCACTTCGATGGATTTCTGTGGTAGTATTTTTCGGAATTCGTAATAGGTTTACCATTAGGATTCAATTCGTGGTATGAATGAATATAAATCTAAGAACAAACAAAAAAATAAAATGACGAAGAAGCGAAGTAGGCTTAAAAAAAAGGCCAGATGAACGGTATGCTGGTTTGTAACATTATTGTATTTAAACCAAATTATATAAAAGTTATTATCTAATTAATTAAATCGAACCAACTCTGTTTTTCCTTTTCATTTCGATATTTAAGACAAAGGTCCTAAAGGCTCGCACTGTGTTAAGACATTTTAAGAGTAGTCATAACCCCTTGAGTGTGCATTAATTATAAATAAAAAGAAATGTTGAGGGTTTATTTTTCTTCTAAGAGTAGAAGTGAATATATGTCAAAAAATATACCCAGAACTCAGCAATCAACATTAGAAGCTTAAGACGTAAGACATATTGATTTTAATTACGTTACTCATCAAAACCTACAAATAATCACTGAATCCCCGAATCCATTTTTGTTTTACTATAAATCACTCAAGGTTCACCTGTCTCAAAAATATTATGACTCTTGTTAAATTTTTTTACTTACCAATAAAAAAAATATCTTAAAAATAGGTGATCTCATAAACTACATTAGATACTAAAAAAAATATAAAATCTATTCCAGGATCAATAAAAATTTAAGTGTTCCCGCACATAAATATCATTGTTCCTTAAAATAGAAGCCATTAAAGTTGAATTGTGTGGGATAATATGTCAACCTCGAGCCAAAAATGTTTGGTTAGATCAATGGAGCCTATTTTCCTACTGCAAATGATAGCTCGTTAGTTTAATTAGTCCAATTAACACATTTTCGATTGTATGACCTTTCCCGATATAAAACTTGAACAAGACGCAATACTTCCCCAAATGACACATCCACTTTTGGGCTTGATTGCAATCAGTGCTAAGGCTCATCAAACCACAACACGATGCGTAATTAAGAGAATCACACTAAACGCCCTGGGTGCGATTGTTGATCGTTATAAAAGTTTATTTTTTTTTTATTTTTTTTTAAGAACAAAAATCATTCGCCCGCTTGTATCGCTTTTTTATTTGTCAGCCGTGACGACAATCGCGATCGCACACGATCTTGGTGGGAAAACGAAAATAGCTCCTTTTTCACTGTCAAAATAAAATAAAATAAAAAAAAAACACAACAACAAGAACTCTGCTGCCGACCCGGTCGTCCATCCATCCGCAAGCCTGAATGAAAATCAAGAAAGATAAAGCGATGGAAACAAGTTCCATGAACTTTATTGCACGACACTTTATGCTGCTTTAAGTATGCGGAATGCACAAGAGACGATATCATCATCGTCGTCGTATCGTAAGCAAAGTAAAAGAGGATAAATTAAATTTAAATTAAAGTCAAACATTAAAAAGATTACAAGAAAAAAATAAAGGAGGAAAATAAGAAACCTGTAAGGAGGACATGAGTTGTACAGGCGGGAATGAGCAGATACTTAAATGTCACTGTCAGCGAAGATAAATCGAAAGTGCATGGTACAGTTCAAATTGCACAATGTTTCATTTGCATAAGTTGAACGGGAGGTCTTAGTGTCGATTGAAAAGGCGACTTAAGAAATAAATGAGACCGGATTAAGAGAAAACCCAAGTCAGAAATTATTAAGAAACTGACAGAAACAATAAGATACTTTGGTTAAAGATGCGTGATTTTATGCAAACTTGAATATTATGCGTAGATGCACGATGTCCTTGCAACAAATTAGTAAACTGGCACCCAGTTTCCAGTGCAAGATCATCCTAGTTTTGGCTTTAAACTTGAGTTAATTCAACAAATTTGGTGAGTTAAGTTTGGATTAACTGGTATTTCCTGACAGAGGTGTGTCAAAATCTACTGAATTCGAAGTGCGATATTATGAATGGGGCGCCATCTAGATTATCATAGTGAAAAAGATTTAAAAAGATTCATTTCACAACGGAAGTTAAAGTTAATCCTGCACTGGAAAACTGATTGTGAGGTTAATTCCGGTTTAATAAATTTGCACGATTATTTAACGGGGATTAAATTAACTCAGAGTTAACTCAGACATTTTTAAAATGAGAATCGACTATCACAGATGTGTTTAAGGCAAGAACCGACTTTTTCTTAATTTTAAAATTTTAATCTTAAAGCGCGAAAAGTATACATTTTTCGTACAAACAGAATATAAAAAACGAGATACTAATGAGAAATTATTGTTATCACAAGTCTTATCATTTCTAACAATGAATTAATGTAGGTAATTTTTTTTGTAAGTAAAATTAACATGTGTTGATTTGGACTCATTAAGAACAATTTGCCATTTCTCAGTCCATACCGAAATTTTATCTAGAGCTCGTTGGAGCTTCTCGGTTGCAGATTCAACTGAATCGGATATGGCAAATATAGCCGTATCGTCTGCAAAAGTACCTATTATGGTATCTTCTTCTTGAGGAATATCGCTAGTGTATAGTACGAACAAAATCGGACCGAGAACACTTCCCTGGGGAACACCAGCATTGATTTCCTTAAAATCCGAATATCCCTCCCTTGCTTAACTCGAAATAGCCTATTTTCAAGGTAGGACTCAAGGATGTAACATATTTGATCCGGAAAGACCTGTCGCAGTTTAAACTTAAGGCCATTGTGCCAGACCTTGTCAAAACTTGAGAGAACATACATTTTTTCCCTCTAGTGATTTCTCAATTTCATTGGTTGTTCTATACACCTGATCAATTGATGAGTGGCTTTTCCGGAAACCAAATTGATAGTCAGGAATAAGCCGATTTTCTTGGATAATTGGAAGCAGTCGCTTTAATAAGATTTTCTCAAATACCTTGGAGATCAGTGGCAAGAAGGAAATTTTCTTTTCGTTCGGAGACTTTCCCGGTTTTGGAACCACTGGTGTGGAACGTATGAAAGCCTTAATGCCGCATTTATAAGGTGCTGAAGTTTAATTGCTGCTTTTCTGGATAGCTCTTTTAGCACGCGAGCATTTATTAGGTTGTACCCAGGAGCTTTATTATTTTCAAGATTTTTAATAGCTTGACCGTCAATACATCTTTCGCAGCAATCGTTCCGCTGGTGATCTGATGATATATCTCACCAAAGAGTAGAACAGATCTTTACATTGACATTTGATAGAGTTTGAGTCCAGGATCTCTTATCGAAAATACATGCGGTTGGTTTCAATGAAACCCTTATTCTTTTGATTAGAAATTGCCTTCTTCGTTCAATACATTTTTAATTGGAAGGTTTTAAGTCTGATCTTAACAAAATAGATGCTGGTGTTCCACAGGGCTCCGTTTTGTCTCCGATTCTCTTCCTCGTTTTATAAATGATCTCTTGTATGAAACTTCTAATCCACTTCATTGTTTTGCCGTCGACTCCACACTTAGCTTCTCACACTCGTTCTTAAATTCACAACCATCTCCTTGAGAGGTGGAAATGAAATGGTAGCGTATGATGAGCTCATTAAACTCCGATATTTACAACATTGTTCAATGAGGTATACAAAATCTTGTGTAGTTTAATGCATCGAAAACTCAATGATATCGTGATATTGTTGTTGAAGCAAAATGTACCCATTATGCCATTGTCCTTGAATTGCACTTGCATCGAAGTGGAAAATATCTCAGGACTCTGTTTGTGTGTCAACGAAGATTCTCTTTCAAATAACCACATTCTTGTGACTGCCAAAAACACTGCTAAATTCTTGGGATTTCTCTGATTTGGAAGACCTCTGATCTGGTTGCAATTTATAAGATGTTTAACAGCCACAACTCGAGTACAACTCACATCTTTGGGCACGTGCAGCACAAACTTCTCTTCAAACAGAGCGTTAATGCTAGAAACAGAACTACATATCATGAAATCATTGTCATCTTTTAAACACCGTCAAAATGTTTCATGTCTTTCCTTCTTTTATCGCTTCTCTCACCAGCAATGCTCTGCTAACTCAAAGTATCCAATTGCATTCCTCTCCATAATGAGTTCAATTCAGCTAGGAATGCTCATCAGTTCACCCTCGATCCTAATTTTGGACGTATCGTAAAATAGAGAGATTCGTTTTTTAATCGCCCATAACGATTATGGAATATTTTACCCGTTACGGTTTTTCCTTGTCATTCTAATTTAGAAATATTCAAGACCCATGTATATTGACACATCCTTTCTACTCCCCCCACTAATTTTCCCATCAGCCGTGTTATGTTCATCATTATAAGGATCTCAATATATCCGTGGGCTCGTGTGAATTATAAGAAAATTAAAAATCAATATAACCACTCACTTCTATATTCAATCTTTTTGCTAGCTCCAAAGTTGATGATCATGATAAATTTAATGACATTCGGTGTCAAAATCAATGGCTTTTATTTCACATTTTTCTACAATTGTACAAAGCGCCATCTAAACTCTGAATATTCCAACAATTTAAATTCTCTCCAAGTTCACTCTGACTGCTGACTTAAATTGTATTCACTTTTAGTTTTGTTGTTTCTGAATTAAAATTTGCTAACCTACTTATTCACTTTTGCAAAAAAACACGGCCAATATTTCTGCTCTTGGAATTGAACATTTTATTCATAGTCTAAAGATTATTCCAATTTCTCTTTTTGTGTTTAAGGCCAACCTTAACTTATTAACACTCGCACACTAACCCCCAACACACCTCCCCATATAAAATTGAGTATTTTTTCAAAGGATATCCCAAAACGTTAACTTCCGTCCAAATCTTTACCTTCAAAACTTAGTTAACCAAAAACCAAATGAATAAATCTGTCGCCGAAGGCATATCGCATGGGACAAAACATCAAGTAGAATCAAATCATATTCAATTTGACTTCACTTTCAATCAAGTAGTAGTTTCGTTAGTGGAGTGTAGTTGTAGTCCAAAAGGAATTAGCTTGATCCTCTAAACCTCGCAAATCTTCTGTTGCCCTGTTGTGTTCTGGTGCCTGCAGCTAAACACACACATAATACTTCATTCTATGCTTAGACCATGTCTGATTGCATTTTTCGACGTTGCTCCAAAGTAATTTATTAAAATCCTTCGCGCTCAGGTTTGCATAACTAATCAAGTGTGGAGAGAGAGAAAGACTATTATGGAGACAGAATAGGAACTGGCAGAAACGTCGTCGTCGGGCGACAAGCCTAATACCTATATATTTATAACGCCGACGCTGTAGTTGGCTGTTCAAACAAGATCACGTTCGTAAAATGTTCCGTCACCGTCAGCCTTATTTTATAGCGACTCCTTCCGTGGCTGTCGCACGACCGACGACATCGTCGTCGTCGTTCTCGTTGGCTACTCTGACAGATTTCGCCGGAATAAAATTGCATATGTAATTTTTTTGCCATTTGCTAGGCTTGTCGCCTTTAGGATTTAAATGACGCAAGTCAGGTTGGATAGATCAGCCGTGAATTTTACAAGGATTTTCTATATTTCTCTTTTTATTGTTACATGTGGATGTGGACAATCTAGTTTCGTGTGTGGCCACCAGTTGGTTTTTTGTTAATCTTCACTTTGCTGAATATTCATCAAGACACGAAGGAAATTCCTTGAATGTTGTTCATTTCTTCCCTTCCCTGTTCTGTCTGGTTCTTGTTTTTGATGATGAATTTAGCTAAATATGCATAGAGCTCCTTGTTGTTAATTTGTTATCCCTGACCTCTTCGAGCAGATATACGACCATCTAAACACAGTGGGATAGGCTATATACTAACTTGGCTTTAAGAGCTTATATAAAATATTAAAATTGTAGTATTAAGGAAAGTGGGCGTTTTTGTGGGTGTGTGTTTCAAAAACAGGGAAATTTATTGTTTTTTTTTTTTTTTGAAAATTGATACAGGCTTTAAAGTCTTTTATGTCCCACATATTTGTGTTGAAAAATTTTCAAATCTTAATTAAAAAAAAATATAGGTACATATATTTTAATTGAAGGGCATATTGGAATAACATAAAGTTTTGACGAAACTTATAACCAGAACAGCGATTCAAAGTGAATAGAAGGCTTATACTCACTTTTATATTCACTCTTTTTGCTCTCCACAATCTAATAAAGCGCCATCTATACTCTCAAAATTTCAACAATTTAAATTCACTTGGTGTTCACTCTGATTGCTGACGTAAATTGTATTCACTTTTAATTTTGTTGTTCTTTTTGCGTTTTAATTTTTGCTGACCTGAATGTTCACTCTTCCATAAAACAGCCCTATAATAAGTCACAATATTTGCATTGAAGGGCATATTGGAATAACATAAAGTTTTGGCGAAACTAATAACCAGAGCAGCGATTAAAAGTGAATAAAAGGCTTATGCTCACTTTTATATTCATTCTTTTTGCTCTCCACAATCTAATAAAGCGCCATCTAAACTCTCAACATTTTCAACAATTTAAATTCACTTGGTGTTCACTCTGATTGTTATTCTTTTTACGTTTTAGTTTTTGCTTACCTGGCTGTTCACTCTTCCAAAAAACAGGCCTATTTATTTATTTATTAGTTTGCTATTACTTCGTGATACTGCAATGGAAAACTAGTGGAAGTGATAAATATTGCGATTATCATTCCAACTATAGAACAGAAGTATCATAATGTTATTCAATGTTGTTTTTGGCTATCTTGTCCCACAGTGCGACAAGATGCACATAAATAGATAACGAGCAAGGAAAAGGCTACCGTGGCTCCATCTCGCGAGGGATAAGCGATATCTTTAAGGCATTTCATCATCATCCATTTATCTGGTGGGAGATTACTTGTTGTACTCAATGCTCGAGGGTTTAAGAGTGTGCATTCAAGATAATCTAACTTGAAAAATGATTTATGAACTTGTTGCGCCTAAGAACATACCTTATACTTTTTTTTCATTCTTTCTCTTCTGGATGACAATCGATTAAGGGACAAAGACTCTTCTCGAAATGGGGGGCTTAGGGTGAAGAATTAATTGTTTACTCCGCAATATGGTTAGCTTTGGTGGATTTGCATGGGTGTAACATTAATCATTTACCGCGCACTGTGCATATAATTATGTATGTATGTATCTATGAAGTTTGACGTGTTTTTTGCTTTTTTATCTTTCAGTTGTCCTTGGTTCAACTTGCTGCTTCCGATTTGAATGGACGTGGTTATCGTGTTGGGGAACTAAAAAAGTTCTGTTTGCCAATTCAGGTGGGTGTTGATTCGGTTGGATGGAATTTTTTTTTGAATATTCGTGATGACATTTTTTCATCTTTTGTTTTGACAGGTAGAATTCTGGAATTGCTTGAATAGGACACTTCAAGGTGAGTAATAGGAGATAAGTCTTAAATTAATACACTTGGAGTAGATTGATTTAAAATATCATATTCAAGTCGTCAGTACCTGACTTTAAGGAAACAGAAATAGTAGGCTATGAAATTTCATAACCAAGTATTCATAAACTAAGAATTTCAGTAAAATGTCTAGAAATCAGGCAGAACACAAATTTAATTATAACTTTTTATCTCAAAAACAAAGTCCTTGTAACTAATCAGAATGAGTAATGAAAGTATCCCAAGGCCTTCAAAGTACTGAGTCATATTACTTACTCACAACACATTCCTACTATTAGTCTATTATAGTAAATGTGTCTGTCCACTGCATTCTTTGATCTTATAATATAAGAACAAATTTATTTAAAAACAAATCATTTTACTTCTTTATCAAAAATAGATTTCTGCAAAGATCAAAAGCGCAACAATCCGATACGCAATGAACCTTTGATATGTAAAACTATTCCCTTAATCGATGCCTGTTTCACATTAGGTTGGACGATATCCAACTTGATAGCCCTCGCATCCTCTTTCATCGTATATACTGTGCTAGAAAGCGGCTTTGACTACATCAAAAGCGGCAGATATACCCGGTATATGCACGTTAAATGCCAACAAATTGACCATATGGACAATCAATTAAATTCCGCCCGATTAATCTGACTTTTGTGTAATACATACGTAATACATATTGGCGCATGCTATAATAATCTCCTCACGCTTCAATGTGACACTATCGATCGTTATAGAGATCAATCTACCCTCATAGACTCAGAGCTTAAGTATTTAACACACGCATTTATTTTGCTTTTTTATTTTAATTTGCACCATTAGCCGTTCAGCGTGGATCACAGTGGTCGGGACGACGGTGCTGCTCCCTGGGTATGTCACCAAGATGCCGGAACGCTTGTGCAACATCATCATCTACTGAAGAATTGATTTATGCATGCCGCCAAAGCGACGAACAGCATATGTTTTCGTGTTTCGAACGTCAAGAAGCGGGAGATCGATGTTGTGGCAACTCTAGGACTTCAGAATGCCTTCAGGTATAATAAATTTGTTTGAGGCTGCGAGTTGAAGCTAAGAATGACAATTTTCTTTTTTTTATTTCATAGGCCTGCCGAGAGATATTCGAACCACATTCACCGGAAAAGAAAGCCAATCGGAGACTTTTGAATCAAACGTGTGGTGAAAAAAATTTAGACGTGCTGAAATGTGTAAAGAACTTTACTGACATGACACCGATCACAGATTCGCAGATATGTAAGTTAACAAATTTGTCGACTTGTCTTTTGATCTATCCTAACTGCCTATTTTTGTTTAAGATCTACCATGTTGTGAATTTTCGACGGAGGAGAAATGTCGCACTACATGCCGTCAAGCCTTGAAGAATGGTGAAAGCACTGATGTCATCATTGACGAGTTGGAGGCTGGTGGCTGTGGCCCACCTTTGCCACACGATCCACTTTGGCAGTGCTTCTTATCAGCAGGGAAGAAAGTCTACATTCCAACATCAACTTCAAGCGAAGTCTCCCAGATCAATCAGATCGGAATTGATTCGGCGAAGTTGCACTGTTGTCACAAGGCGATAGCTCCCAAATGTCGACGACTTTGTGTGCAGACTTTTTCCAACGATTGGACAACTACCAGAGGCTCATTCGACGTGGATTGCCTTATGCAACCCAACGAACTCGAACTCCGACAATGCATTGACGAAGTGGATGAACCTTGTGAGCTCGGTTGCGATGGACTGTCCTTTTGCACGAACTTCAATAATCGTCCAACAGAACTTTTTCGGAGTTGCCACTCCCACGCTGATATGGCTGCTCATTCTGATGTTGCTATGTGGACCCGAAGAGGAGATGTTAGCCTTCCTGGAAACATTCTTCCAATCAGAAATATTTCAAAATGTTCTCCCGAAAAATGGCGGGCAATCGCCTGCATTTTACAAATTAAGCCTTGTACCCGCGTCAAGCACTATAATCACATTTGCCGAGAAGACTGTTATGAGATTCTAAGCGAATGCATGGACTGGTCTAGGGTCAGTACGGGAATCAACGTGGATGCCATATGCTCTCAATTGCACCCTGAAGGTGAAGAAGGCCCATGTGTTTCTCTCAAACCTTATCTCGAACCCAGTGATGCTCCACTTGAAACAGGGGGACACCATGGTTTAACCGAACCTTGCAAGGGGCATCCGTGCAACTCCACGGAAGCTTGCCTTCCAAATAGAAATGAGAGCACTAAGTATCAGTGCATTCCGGGATGTGCCTTAGGCGAAGCCTCCGCTTATATCGTTCCATTCGGAGCCTACGTGCGGATTCCAGTTTCTCCGAATCAAAGAGGCAGTTTTAAGGTCTGTCGTTGTGGATCTAACGGACGAATTGAACACTGCCAGCCACTGCCAAGCTTCTCTTATGACTCCTGCAGCTTAGGAGGACGGGGTATAGAGCACGGAGTTTCAGTGTATTTGGAGTGCAATATTTGTAGTTGCTTTGCAGGAGAGATTACTTGCACCAAAAAACAGTGCCGCATCCCTGGAATTTCTGATCAGTCATTTACCAGCTTACCATGCAACTGTCCCACTCATTACGTTCCAGTTTGTGGAAAGAATGGTAACACATATCATTCAGCGTGTGTGGCGAAGTGTCTGGGACTGCAAGATAGTGATATAGAGTTTGGAGCTTGTACCTCATGGGATCCGTGCAAGGAGGGTTCTTACACATGTTCAATGGGATCTAAGTGTGTGGAAGACCGGAAAATCTGTTTATCAGTTATGCATAGACCGTGCTTACAATATCGTTGTGGTAATATTTATACTTTAATTTAAAAGAAAAATAGAATCGACCTAATTTTTGTCTTTTTACAGTAAATTTGACATCAGATTGTCTTAATTCCGGCAGACCGGTTTGTGACACAAGGGGCGTCACATACCCATCGGCTTGTCATTTATTGAGTGCGAAAAGTCAACTGGCTCACTTTGGACCATGCTTCCGAAGTTGTGCCTGGAAAGGTCCGGTATGCGGCATCAATGGGGCCACCTACCGGAATGAATGTGAAGCTTGGGCGGACTACATTTTGGTAGACTATAAGGGACCATGTAAAGAAGTGGGAATCTTAGCCTCTGATATGGGACGCCGTTGCAAGTTGTTTAAGTGTCCACAACCACCCTCTCCCCATTGCCGGAATATAATTCCACCTGGAGCCTGCTGTCCTATATGTTCCGGAGCTTTTCGAGTGATTTACTCCCGAAAGCAAGTCGATCGGGCTTTGTATGCCCTTAAGGGAAAGAACATGGAACTTTTGACCTTGCGAAGTATTCTCAAAGCCTTGGATGAATTAATCCAAATATCCGAATGTCAGCTCACAGGATTTCTCACAATGGAAGTTGACATATTCGTAGGCATCGTTCCGAGAACCACCCATCCTACTGATATACAAATTGAAGCCTGTTCAAGGGAGGCTCAAAAAATTGCAACTCTAATTCAATCTCAGAGTCATCGAGTCACAACGAATTTAGCACTTAGTGCATTAACGGTTGCCAATATGGTTCAACCAACTGTGGAGAGTGCTGCCACTGTATGGAATGTTTTATCAAAATATGTTGTTGTTATGTGGATTCTATTAAGTTTTAGACAAAAAACATTTTAGTCTATAGAATTTATTTTTAAGTTTATTTAATTTATTTTTATATTTTATTTTGTTTATTTTCTAGAGTAAATCATGTGAATTCAAGGTGCCAATACATTTTTGTTGTAGTTTCATTTTCCTTTGTTTGATAGTTGCGAAAATAGTTTTGGAGTGTATTTTGCAAAATGCACAAATTATTCGAAATATTATTGTGATATTAGTGTAAAATTAAATTGTAAATATAAATAAAAAAAAAAATAATTTGTAGATACATTTCTTGTGACAAAGAAAGCAGGATAATATTTAGGGAATCATATTTCTTTTCGCTACCAAAGTTTTGATATTATTTTTTTTTTAGAAAATTTGTAATTTGTAAAAAAAATTAAACCAAGAAATAAATACTCAAATTATACAATTTTTGTAAAAAGAATATTAGTTATTGTCTAGTCTGTAAATATAAAATTTTACATACCTATTTAAGTAAATAAAATTTTTTTTAATAGTTGATGTTTTTATTTCTTAAATTTCGGACTTTATTTAAGTCTAAGGAAGAAAAATAAATCGTTTAGACTTCAGAATTATGTTCTGATATATCTGCTCTAAAATTTCAAGACGTTATTATTCTTTGATTGGAATAAACTTAAGTTATATAAACAAACTTTTGGACATGTTGGAGTTCTGTAATTTAGCGGCAATTTACTACAGACATTTAAGTTTGACAGAACGATTATAGCTAAATTGTACTTTAAAATCTTTTAAAGTTATGTACTTCCTTTTAGTTGATTAACTGTTATTGAAATAAACGAGTTTAATGGATGGGCCAAATACAAGTTTCATCGGCTACAGCACTAGTTGCTAACACTCGTGGTCCCGTCTTCGCATGGTGAATGTCTCGTCTGTGTTAGCAACTAGCATGCATACCAGTCTCATGAAATTTTTGCATAAACTTGCGTACAGCAGGCGCGGTGGGTGCTTCATTTTGGTCAAAACTTCTTTTCAAAAAACGCACTATTTGGGCTGCACAGCAATCACTTTGGATATAAGTTTTCAATATTTAGCAAACTATGACGTTGTAGGTATGATACTGACTTTTCGTCAAGATTTCTAGCGACATTCCTGCTCATCGATTTTATTTTTCAATTTGATAGTATCCTAAGTATCAGAATTTCCTTTAAACTCGATTCATATTCCAATTCACATTACACATTATATATTTTTTTTTAATTATGTGTTTTTGCAAAAGTTTTCAAGTAACTTACTTAATTTTTTTTAAAGAAATTAACTATAGGTCTGGAACAAAAAAAAAACGTTTTACACGTGTATACAATTTTACATTTTTGGCTCGCTTGTATATCTAAAAAACACATTAAAACAAAATGTTAAGACATCGAGACTATTTTCCTTCAAACATGAATGGAGTTCAGTACATTAATGAGGCCTTTCCTGGCACATTAAATTGAAGGTCAACGTCTCTCAGAAGGCCTTAACCTAGTGGCTTACAAGTTACAACTCTCAATCATTCCTATGTGCGTGCTAGCTGGAATTGAGGGGAATAGTAATTTTCGAGCGAGCTACTCTTAAAGGATTTGTCAATCCCTCGCAAAATTCATTCAAAGCATTTTCAATCTCCAACTGTATATGTGCATAAAAGCTTCTCTTAAGAAACCTAGCCCCAAATCAACTATTTTGATAAAAATGTGTATTCTTATTCATATTACATATTTAAATTATCCTTGATGAAAATGAAAAGCACAATGCAGGATTTTAAGAAAATGTAATCTTTTCTGAATGAAATTTTTAAAATCATTCATTGAATTCAATCAAAAGATTTCATTCGTTTACTTGATTTTGAAACTACGACTTCAGATTTGCAATCACTATTAATTTTATATCAAAAAGATTGCAATCACTTTTTTCCCCATTCAACATACACCAATCAATTGATTGCAATCTTCTGAGAATTCATGCATTGCATTCTTTTGTATTCTTTGCATTTTTTTTTAATAAACACGCAAATGTTTCAATGATTTTAATATCTCCATTCATGTTAGAACCTCTGTTCTATGAATACTATACAAAAGAGTTGAAAGAGCATGAGCCCAGATGTGGGAGTAATACCTACGCCAAATTTGGACGAATATAAATTTTACATATAAAATATGAAGGATTTTATTTTAATACAAATTCTATATACTATGTATACTAATAAATCAGCTAATAAATTGGGCTAGTTGAAATATTGATTCAAAATAGCTTGTTTGGCCTTTAGTCAACAAAAATTGGCGATTCATCCCTGTGATATCACTTGTATTCATTAGTTGACTAGTGAGGACCTTGACAATACACAGTTGTTTATAAATTTCGTAAAATTCGCCTTACATTGATGGAATTGTTTCTGATTCCTAGAAGAACTTTAAAACATTTTTGTAAATAAAATGCAAATCATTCCACTTATGTATCTAGAAAATTCTTTCATTTGCTTGACGAACTATCAAAACATTTACATATGTCTGGAGTTTAACATGTGTCGTTTATAATATGTCCATCAAGGCACATCTGTAGCGATCGATTCGTTGAACCCAATTTTCAATGACTCGGCCAAACATTTTTATGGAAATAGTCCGATATCACTCGTTTAATATTGCCTCATAGAATCTCCAACGAAGCCGGTTTGTTAGCATAGACCAATGACTTCTCCTAGGCCCATACAAAAAAGTCAAGAGGTGTTAGATCTCACGTTGAAGACCAATCGACAATATAACACAATATAACACGTTCATTAAATTGAGTTTTCAATAAGTCGATTTTTACACCCGCTGTGTAGCTTGTGGCACCGTCTTGTTGAAACCACATTATCACTAATGTCAAGTTCATGCAATTGACCAAATAAATATCGTTCCAATATGTCTCTGTGGTAATCTCCATTGACTGTAAAGTGACAGTCATTTCCATCAACGAAAAAAAAACGGCCCAATGACGAATGACACCACCGACATGAAAACCAAATCACACAATTATTTTATGTGGATCAAGTGGTATTTCTTCAAAGAAAACGGGATTTTCACCTGAACAGTGTATCGCATATTCTGTTTGTGGATGAAGCAGAATTACGCGAATTACGACTAAAATTTGGCGTTACCACTGTTTAGGTGGCGTCATAGACTTGGGATTTTGGTATTAAATTTAAATTATTTGTAAACGTTCTCAGTTCGTGAACTTGGCCATGATGAAAATGTTCTTACAGACTATTTTGACATTGACAGTTTGGCCATTGGATTAAAGGTGCGTTCACAGTGAAAGTTCAAAGTACCAATTGGAAATCATTTTATTTATTCCCGTATTTGTACATAACTATAGTGCGATAGACGATCAGTTGTTCCTTCAGTTATCAGTTCAGTTGTCAGTTGCCTCCAGGCAGCGTATTTAGACGATCAGTTGTTCCTTCAGTTATCAGTTCAGTTAAAAAAGGCAGTGTATTTTTGCTGCTTCTCTTTTAACTGAATTGTGATAAAAAAGGGTCACATTTCTTCCACAAACATAGACACGCGCGATAAATTTCAAATAAGTCGTTTTGACATATTGAAAAAAAAAAACAGGAACTTGAAAATCTTGATTCACCGCCAACTGAAATTGAAATGACGACTGAACTGACAACTGAACTGAAAAGTATTTACACATCAGTTTAACTGATAACTGAACTGAAAACTTATGGGAATTTCATCAGTTTAAGTTTCAGTTTCAGTTAAACGCTTCAGTTTTTGCATTTAGACATCAGTTTGACTGAAAGCTTAACTGATAGCTCAACTGAAACTGAAATGATCATCTAAAAGGGGTTTTAATCTTGCAATAATTTAAAAATGTAAATTGAATCAAAACTTGATCCATTTAAATTTTTTTAAATGATTTATTTAGAATTAAAAAATAAATCAACCAAGGAAGCATATTTCGTTGCAAGTCGTTCGTAGAGGTTTAGTTTGTGCAGTATTAAATAAAGTGCACCATTTTACAATCAGCCCTAGTCTCCTCTATTCAAACACAACAAATTTCGGTCCACGACCGGGACTTGTAATCAATTAATTTTTGCTCTGATACATATCTCCGCAATTCTCTGAAAAATCATTTGCGATAGTGAACCTCAATTGTTATAAAATAAAACCACATATAATTCTCAAATAATTCAGTTGCTGTATAGCTCTCAGTTGATTCAGACTTCTCCATCTCCATAGCTGAACTTAAAATAAAATCAATTTTATATAAAGTGATTTAAAGTTTTCAGTGAATTCCTTGAAAATAAATTGTTTAATAGATTTATTGAATAGTTTTTTTTTTAAAACCTCTTTGCAATGAGGTCTCTTGGTGTGCTCGTTTTTACTTTAGCGCTGATAGCTTCAGGTAAATATTCAGAGAACAATGATAATTTTAATGCATTTATCAGATGAATATTTTATTTATTTTTCCGAAGTCTTTACGATAGTTTAATCCACCGTATCAATGATTTAATTTATTTGCCAAATTAGGAAGTGAATGGTCAATTAAAATACAGGCCTAGTGCAAATATTTGTCGTTAATTAATATGATTCAACGTATAGGTCGGTCCACCTAAATGTCCAGACACAAATTGATAAGAATAAACGGAATTATCTTTTTATACATAAATGATTTTTGTTTTTGTAAATAATATTTAATTTGCGGTCAATATTGTTACTCCGTCGCGTCGTGATCTGATTTTATTTAAATGCAAATATATTTTTTTCCGATAGATAATGCTTGGGGAAAAGGAAAAAATTTATTTACGAATCTGTATATATGTAGCTATACTTTTACATATGTGTGTACATGAAAGGAGAACAGTACTCATGATGTGCTGATAATACTGTTATCAAATACGTTCACCTTATCTACTCAAAATATTCACTTAAAGGATAACGGTTCATTCATATCCGGATATGATATTTTGATGGTTCTTTTATTCGAATTATTTTCATTTAATTATTCCCCGTACAGGCACAATGTAAAATTGCCATGAGCGTAAGAAATCATTGAATGATTGACCTTTCTTGATGCCCAGCTTCCCAGGAAAACGTGTGTTTCAAGCAAATAAGAATTGAATAGATGCTTACATTTTGTTTACTTTTTATATTTTTGAAGTTTTGGTTTAAAGCTAATGCTTATGACTTTCGTTTGGCACTGTACTACAGTTTTCTTCTTTTGAAAATAAGAGACAATCGATATAGGATTTGAAGACAGGCTTTAAACTGCAAGCGTGCTCACATGCGCAGACTGAGCTATCAAAAAAAGGACTATGTTATGAGTTGAAAATTCGAAGCGCTCTGAACTCTCAATTTGACTTTCTTTTTTTAGATTAGATTTCGATTGAGCTCGGTAAAAAAAATTAATTTAAAACAAAAAAATCAACAATTTCAAAAACTAAGCTGACAATTTGGACAGTTTGTTAAAAAAAATGTACAATGAGAATTCAGTATTTAATTGTGTTTCTTAAATAGATCGGAGCGCTTAGAAAAACGCCTTTTATCATCGTCATATTCAAGTTAGGATGATGAATTTATTGTGGAATTTTTACTAATGAAGTTTACTCAAAGTAAAAGATCCAAGATGTGGAAATTCATATAATAGGAGTAAAATCTTCCAAATAAGCGTTCGCCATGTTTAAAAATAAGAGAACTTCAATTTGCCATCTGTATTTGACGTATGAGAATCAAAAAAAGTGTTGAAAATTGTTCGTTTTGAGAGTTCACGACAGTTTAACGAAACTTTTTTTAAATGACTCGAGCTATTTTCAATTAAAGAAAAAATTCCTAAAATTATGTAAAATTTAAAAATAAAACCAACCTGTGCCAATTTTATTTATTAATCCAACAAATTAAATCAATAGAAAATAAAACATTACTGGGTCGTATGAACTTGCTCTTATGTAATAGACTAAGAATTCAAAAAAAAAAATAATGTTGTTAGAGAAAACCGTTCATAAGAATAAAATTCATTTTTTAAACTATTTTAGTAGCGATATGTAAAAACAGAACCCATGTGAATTCTTAAGTTAATTTGAATCCATTCAAGAAAAAAAATTATGAGTTATTGTAGCGGTTTCTTAAAAAAAAATTTTATATACAAAATTTTTAAGAAAATAGTTTGGTACGTAAGCTTTAAGTCTTTATTATTGTACCAATCAATATAAGATTTCCAATAAAAATATTGACCCTTTTTTATCGAACTTTCAAAAATTCAAAACATAAATTTGTTTTTAAGTTTTAAAATACAATGTTCTTCGAAATTTTTAGAAGCTTCTCTATAAAAAATGTGATTAAAATCCATTAGGTATGTCGATAATGAGAAATTAAAAATATTTTATTTTATTATTTTAATAAAAATTTTTTTTATTGAATTATAGATCGTAAAAATATATTGAAAGAAAAGCATATTTTAATATTTGTGTGGTATGTACCGTTAGTTTTAGGTATAAACTAAGATTTTTTTAATCACATCTTGTAGATTGTATTAAGAAACTTTTATTTGTCAAATTAAAAAAAAGGGGTTTTGAAAAAAAATTGGTATTTTTTTTTAAATCCAAAAAAATAGTAAACAATACTATTCAAATTTTTGGGGAGCTTTAGCATAAAAAAATTTTAAAAAATTGGTTGTATCGTTTTAACTTTAATAACCATTTTCCGGAATTTTTTTTTCAACCATTACCTAGCTTAAACTAAATGAATTTTTTTGATTTTTTTTTTAATCTTTGAAACTGTTTTTGAGATAAAACTTCGAAAAAATTTTGTATGACAGGTGCCGTTATTTTGGGTCTTAAAAAATAAAAAAAACCGTTTGGGGGCAAAATTTAAAAATGATATCAACCAAGTTTAAAGAAACTCGGCCGATCCGTTTGGACTGTGGTCGAACAGTCGGACAAACAGCATTGCGAGACCCACTTTTTCCGTCTTCGATATCATCGTAATAACAACTTTGATCAAAATCTCGAGTTTGATTAAGAAAAATGTTTTTGGGTGATTAAACATTTTTTGTATTTTTGGGCGATTGTTAATTTGTGTGTAACTACAACACGCGTTAAAGAAGTGCTACCTTTTTGTTGGGTGATTAATATTTATGAAGAGAAGTGTTCTTATGTAGTTTTCGAATAGTAAAAAAAATCAATTTATTTACTTTTTATTTGTCAAAATGCTTATTTTGGCAATATTTGCACTCCATTGTGCAAAAAAATGATTTATTTTTCGATTTAAAATCAGTTTTGCAAATGTAAATTTTTCGGCAAAAAACAACATTTTTAGCAGATGTGGTGTTAGGTATGTTTAAGTTATTTCAACTATGAAAATTATATTTAAAACACAAGGGAAATTGTTTCTTGTAAATAAATGGAAGCAGTTTTCGTTAAATTCACTCTAAAAGTTTTCGTAAAATTCTCTACTAAAAGTCAATCAATTAAGTACAGGATAGGAAAGAACAACCATTTTGTTTATCTTCGAAATCTCACCTAAAGATTTTTTTTTAATTCGCCGCGAAAACAAAAAATAAAGTTAGAATTCAGCTCGCTTTTCGGCGGTGGTTGTGTGAGTGACTCAGCAGAGCGCAGTGGCTTCCAGTAGCTTCCGATAGCATGATTTGAATTGGATTTTTTTTTCGTTTTAGATGGTTTTGTTTTGGACGATTTGACATGGTACTTGAATACAAAAAACTGACAAATAGTCATTATTTTAATGACATTTTTCATCTCGCATAATTGCGGCTGTATTTTGCGAATAACTGCTCTAATTTTGTTTTTGTACGAGCATAAATTGTTGGTGGTGCATTGACGTAGACTTTATGTTTAACATATGGTTTAAAGGAAAAAGTCAAAAATGGGTTTAAATTACACAATATCGGCGGTGGGTGTCTGGAAGTCTGTGAACACGGTTCGATTTCAGAATTCATCTACACAAAAAGTCCCACCAATATGAAACAATGTCACCACCAGTTCAAATACTTTAGCAAACTGATGGTTTTTAAAGCCCTCAGATGCGGCAGTCTTACGTAGCCAAACAAGTTGAAATGAGCCTCATAACTACAAATTATTTTGTATAAAAAATCCTTTAATATTCATACATTAATGAATGAATGAACGGCGCACACTGGGACCCATTGTATGGAGAGCTTGCTCAAAATGTAAAATTGAGATTAACGGTTTCTTCCAAAACAAATATTTTGTTGCAAAGTCGATATAATTGTCTGTCAACTGCTAAAATTTTGAAGGTCGGAGAGGCTGTAGGTTAAAAGAAAATAAGTGGCAAAAGTTATGTTTAACGTAAATAGGAGTTTCTGTTGTGATTTAGTCGGTCAATTTAAAGTAAGAAAAAAAAAATTTTCGCCGTGAATAATATAATACAAACTCTATATACTACTGAAATAAATCAGCCAAGTAGAAGACTTAGCACTATTATTATATTATTTTGTGGACTAAAGGCCAAAAAAGCTAATTTAGTATATAGAGTTTGTATTATAAAAACCTTCATATAAATATTTAATGCCAGGCCACGGGCAAAAAAATTCCAACATTAATGATTACAATTCTAATCTTTGTTGGATATACATAGTTCACATTGGATTTTTGTCAAAAAATTCATGTAAGATGAACTGAACTTAACAAAAATTGCGTATTGACAAGGTCCTCACAAGTCAACTGATGAGTCCATGTGAGATCACCCGGACGAAACGCCAATTTTTGTGGACTAAAGAACAAAAAAGCTAATTTGAATCGGTTATTGTTTTAGGAGTGACTAAGTTATAATTTGCAACACTGTTTTCTGTGACAGTGAATGTAAAAGTTCTCGGTTGTTTTAAAGTTAGGTAGTTATGTTATGTATGGATATTGAATGAATGAATGAATTATGTGATAGGGCATAGGAGGAATCGCACGGCGACCTAGTGGTCTATTGTGCCCACATCTGAATCTGGATGGGCTTGCTCATCTTACAGTCCTTCCTCCAAATATATTGCTTTGTTAATTCTAAGTGTTTCGGACACCTTCAGAGAGAATAGATCGCTCTCTTCTATCTGCTATTGTCCCAGATGGTTTTTTCTTTGGTGCACGGGTGCTCAACATTACCCTAATATGTGGTCTGTAAACCTTGGTGTCTTCTAAGTTTGCAGTGTCCAGTCAGGATACCTGTTATTCATTTCAGGTTGGTCCTACTTAAGCTTATACAGTTTATGAAACATTCCTGGTGGTGATTGCCCAGTAGTAGTTTCGCCTGTCTTAGCTTTGGAAGTTCTTTCCAGTTCTTGGATTTACTTGCCTCCTCTTCTTATTTAATTTCATTTTTACTAATGTTTTCTCATATTCCAAAATAAGGCTCAGGCCCTGTTAAATGGATTGATGTGACTATTTTTGATATGGAGTCTGTCTCCTTGTTTCTATGAGCACCTACGTGACCAGGTACCCTATAAAGTGTCACCCTGTTCTGTTTGCAAGTTTATTTAGCTTGTTTATGCACTCCCACGCTTATTTAGAGCTGATGATATATGAGCCTTGAGTGCAGCTTGGCTATCTGACATCTTCACACATTTCCCTTTGGCATGTTCCTCCGCTTGGAAGATGCTGGTTGATTGCCTGCTCGGTATGGAAACTTATGTTCTAGTAACAAAAATTATTTTTTCTCGAAACTATACTTTTTGATCATACCACCTTTTGGCATGTCAAGGCGGTTTGTTACTGTTGACCTGCTGATCCAGTTTCTTTCCCTGAGACCAATAATTTCTGTCCCAGTTCCTTCCTTTGAAGATCTCATGATAGCTTCCATTTCCGCAGTTCCGATGGTCTCGAGGAGTGGGGACAAATATTTTATTTCACTTTGCGTTTCAATTACTTTACCAGCTTATTGGACAGTTTTGATTAAAATTGTGCCCATCCACTTTGACGAAATTTTTGAGTATCTGAAAATCGGCCACATGCCCGACATCATATTCAAACATTAATGACAAAAAAATATATTTCAACAAAAGCCAATTTCATGGATATTAAAAACAATTGTCTGTGTTTTATTTCAAACTAAAGTTCTCTGCTTCTAAAACAATCACTTCGAAAAGTTCATAGACACTTATCAGAAAACCTGGTGACACTTTTTCCATTTTTCCTATCATCATAATGTTATTTTTGATCAAAATATCGTTGAAATAAATTTTGGTCATCAAAGCATTTTTTTGTTTGTCTATTCCCTTTCAAGTTTTCGCAACTAAACCTCCAAGATGGGATCCCACATACACCGTCAGTGGAACTTTGAATATTCCTTATGCTGAAATTAACGAACCGTTTTTTGCATGGTATGACAATCTGAGTAAACGTTCCCGTATCGATTATTACGGTGGCATGGTGAAGACCTACCAACTTGCGAACGAAGCAAAGTACGGGGCATCACTTAAAATTGCTCCAGTTACAACAGCATCTGATCTCAATAAGGAAACTTGCTTGCTCGTGAATGGCACAGCTGAAAATGTCGTCGATGTTCAATCAATTCTTCCCAATGCCAAGAGTTTTACTCTTATCGGAACCGAAACACTGCTTGGTATGGAGTGTGATAAATTCCGTTTGGAGGAAGTGATTGGCATGAAGAAAAACATATATACCCTGTGGGTAAGGTACAAGAAATCGCCAAAATTCCCAGCGGCTCGTCAGCCGATTCCAGTCCGATATGAGATGAAGGGCTATAATACACTATTGGGCTCACATTATGATCATTACTATCTGGACTATGACAGCTACTCAATTGATGCTGTTCCTAATGAGGTTTTCGAAATAAGTCCAGGTAAATAAAGAGAATATTAAAAAAAAATTCAGTTTTATTTAATATTCATTCTATTTTCAGATATGCCATGTGTAAGTTTCCCTGGTCCTGGAGACGGACACTATGCAACCTTCAATCCCATGCAAGAATTTATTCATCCAACAAAGGATCGCCATCTTGAAATGGAGTTCAGAAGATTCAAGGGCAAGCATGGAGTTCAGTATATGAATGAGACCGAACATGAATTCCGCAAGAACATCTTCCGTCAGAATCTTCGCTATATCCATTCCAAGAATCGTGCTAAACTCGGCTATTCCTTGGCAATCAATCATTTAGCCGATAAGACTGAAAATGAATTGAAGGCTCGACGTGGATTCAGATCAACCGGAGTTTACAATACTGGCAAACCGTTTCCCTATAGCACCCAGAAATTGAAGGACAATTTACCTGAGCAGTTCGATTGGAGACTACTTGGCGCAGTTACTCCTGTTAAGGGTGAGTTTCGAAAATTTAAATAGTCTCACTTTACAATAAAAAGAATTTTCTATTTATATATGTAGATCAATCGGTATGCGGTTCTTGTTGGTCTTTTGGAACAGTAGGTGCAATTGAAGGAGCCTTCTTCATCAAAAACGGGGGCAACTTAGTAAGACTTTCGCAACAAGCACTCATCGATTGTTCCTGGGAATATGGCAACAATGGATGCGACGGTGGTGAAGATTTCCGTGCCTACCAGTGGATGATGAAGAACGGTGGTATCCCTACTGAAGAGGACTACGGAAGCTACTTGGGTCAAGATGGTTTCTGTCATGCTGATAACGTTCCAAAAGTTGCCAAAATCTCAGGCTTCGTCAATGTCACCTCAAACGATCCGAATGCCTTTAAAATTGCTTTGGTCAACAATGGACCACTCTCCGTGGCTATTGATGCAGCACACAAAAGCTTCAGCTTTTATTCTCATGGTGTTTTTTACGAGCCCGAATGCAAAAACGACATTAACGGTCTAGATCATGCAGTTCTGGCTGTTGGATATGGAAAAATTAACGGTAAAGATTATTGGTTGGTTAAGAATTCTTGGTCTACCTATTGGGGTAATGATGGTTATGTATTGATGTCGGCCAAGGATAACAACTGCGGCGTTATGACTACACCCACTTATGTAGAAATCGCATAAGACTAGCGCTGTGGAGAAGCTTAGATATAAAGTATGTAGGTTTAAAAATGTATAAATCATTTTTTTTAATAAAAAAAAAAATTTAAAAAAAAAAAATATTTTACCCAAATTTTCGTTTTTTTTTTTTTATATGCAGACTTACTGGTGAAATACCTAAGACCTTGGAACTGATAACATCTATATTGAATAGCTGAGTAGGGAAACAAAAAGAGGCTTCTGGTAAATTTCGACAAATCGAGTATCATGATTTTTCTTAAGAGCGGTAAATGCTCAAACTATTACATCGAAAAGTACAGATTAAATAATCAAGAAATTGAAATAGTAAGGCGGTTTTACACTATCATTGTATATGGCTTGCTTGTTGATAAATACAGTCCACTAGTGAGATAGAAGTGTGATAGACATATAGTCTTGGCCAAATATATTATGCACCTCTAAAAAGTTGCCATCATTTAAAAATACAAAAACAATGTATGCAGCATCGTTAGAAATGAATTTTTGTTTAAGAAAACTTAATATTAAGTGTTGCTACCGTTGGGTTTTATGACTGCTGCTATCCTTAAAGGCTTATTTATCGCATACAAATATAACGATTTCCGAATATCTGAAAATCCATATCAACGCGACTGACATTGCACTTCCTTGCGACAGGAAGAAGACATAACGACTTAAAATTCTCAACAATAATTTCCTAATGCCCCATTCACTAATAACAAAGATCTTTTAAAATGTCCCTACGAGTTGCACAGCACTGCAAAGCAATGATCATTTAAACAGAGCACATCACCGAAAGTGTAAATGCAGCCTTAAGCCCACCTTCTACTAGTCTTCTCCTGACGGGTCATGTAACGATTTTTTTTTCGAACTTTTCCCTTACCTGATCTCAGTTTTTTGGCATTTTCTATAAGATTTACAATCTATAATAAAAAAAACTTGTACCTTCTCAATACACCTCTTTACATTCATAGAAACAATCAATCACTGATTAAAAACTGTAAATATTTTCATGCATAACCGGATATAACGGAGAAGCCCCAAAGGCAAGATCCCTTCGAGATCTTGATATAAGCAAGTCCGCTGTTTCTTATACCCCCTATTCTTTTCCATCGTTCCTACTGTTTTGGAATATTCCACTGAAGATGGAAAACGGTATGTGTCCAGTCTGTTCCTTAAAAAGGTAACACTTTCTCCCTACCGACCACTTACATCCTCTCTTTCCAAGGTCATGGAATCGCTGATAAATCAGCAGCTCAAGAAATATCTGGAAGATCGAAAGCTTCCGAATGACCGGCAATATGGCTTTGGCAGCAATCGTTCAACTAGAGATCTCATGACATATTTCACCGAAAAGTGGAAAAGATCTTTACATTGTTTTGGATTAAGTAAGTTTATTGCGCTTTATATTTCTAAGACATTTGATAGAGTTTGATCTCTTGTCTGAAACTTCGAATCCACTTCATTGTTTTGTCGACGACTCTACCCTCAGCTTTTCATACTCGTTTTCAAATTCACGTCCCTCTCCTTCGGAAGTGAAATTGCAACAGTATCGTATGATGAACAACATTGCTAAATAGGGCTATACAAAATTGAGTGGAGTTTAATGCTTTGAAAACTCAATGCTTTCTATTGTCGTTAAATCAAAATGCAGCCCCTATTCCATTGTCCTTGAATGGCACTTGCATCGAAGAAACTGAAAAGCTCTTAGTACTCGGCATTTGTCAAAAACGACCTTTTTATGACCACAATCTCAAGACCGCCAAAAATGCTGGTTAATGCTTAGAATTTCTTTATCGGTGTAAGGTACTTTTCACGCGGTCTGATCTGACTTCAAATTATAAGGCGTTTATACGTCCGAAAATCGAGCACAGCTCACATCTTTGAACAGGTGAGGACCAAACTTCCCACCATTTATTGGATAGAATCCAGAACAGAGCGTTAAAACTGATAGGAAACAGAACTATCATGTAATCATTCCCATCTCTTTGACACCGTTGGAACAGGTGAGGACCAAACTTCCCACCATTTATTGGATAGAATCCAGAACAGAGCGTTAAAACTGATAGGAAACAGAACTATCATGTAATCATTCCCATCTCTTTGACACCGTTGGAAGTTTTTGTATCATTCTTGTTTCATCGCTTCACAAGGAATGTTCAATCGAAGAAGCCAGTTGTATTTTTTCCCTCAATCAGTTCACCGTGATGCCCGTACCGTCAAATACAGAGATTTGTTTTTTAGTTTTTTTTTTTTTAATTTACCCGGCACGGCAGTTTTTCCCTTGCCATATCAATTAGCAAACATTCAAGACCCATGTTCATCGACATCTCCCTTTCTCTGGAGGTGGTGCTCATAAGCCTTTCGGAATCGCCACAAAATTGTAGATCCCTTCTATTCCTGACACCCACAAAGGAATGGTTGAGTTTTAAGTCACTAGGTTTAGGCTATATTCGAGCCGTTATGGCCTCTAACATTCAAATAAAAGAGCTATTGAGCCCTACAGGTTGTTGGTACAAAATAATACTTAAGTCCATGGGATAAAAATCCCAAATTGAGGGGTTCTATTAACTGAAATCGAAAAGTGACTTACCAAAGTTTTCTTCAATTATTTCTCTTTTATTTCTTAAAATTTACAAAACATAACCACAAACTCTAATCTATGCAATCAGTTGTTCCGCTGCTGGCTCCTCAAATGGTTCAGTTGGTAATCGAGCAGGATTCTGAAATGAAATTCACCCAATAAACCAACAACTCTCTTTTAGTCAACGTCTTTAACCAACTTACGTTCTTCTTCGCTCTCTTTTCCAGAATTCCGTAGGCAAAATGATTAATCACGATGCCGGTGGGGAGTGCAACACCTTGTACTCGGTAAATGCTTCCGTCCTTGCCTTCCTTGGCCACTTCGTGGACTGCGGCGATGGTACATTTACCCAGAAATCTTGTTGAGGCAACCATTGGGCCACGGGAGATGTCAATATGTGTGCCGACTCGATACAAAGTGACTCGTCCTTGATTTTGAGACAGAATGCTCGGAAGCTGTTCTCTTTTGTAACGGTTGTCGTTAAACATCTCGATGGCCACTTCGCTGTTCACCTCGAGTCGTTCGATTTTGAGGTCCTTGGCCGAGAGTTTTACCATTTCAGCGGAAATGGCTCGCAGTTCGCGGGTAGAAGGCGACCATCCTTGAGCCGAGAGGTAGATGTCGTGGACGAAGCTGCCAGATTTGACTACAAAAAGAGGTTGCTGAAAGGGGTTATGAAAAACAACAAGAACTCACTATTTGGCCCGGGAAAACTGTGAAGTTGGAGGCCGGCTTCATCTTTAAAGCTTTCTTGAAGAGCAGCACCTAACATGAATGAACAACTTCTCCAGAACGCCCTGCAAACAAAATATCGACTTGATTTCTGTTAGGAAGAACATCTCGTTTTCTCTTACTTATTGACCAAATGCGGATCAGCGACTGTGAAATTCAGTAACTGCAGGGTGCAGGATTCCTGCAACGGTCTGTACATGTCCCATGGAACATTGCCATCAACCAGGGCTAAGGCTGATCTTTGGCAATGACCCTGAGTCAGATGCTGGGCACAATTAAAAGGCGTAGAAATTCCGCGGTTCATCATAAGGGTCACATCTTCCGGCAGTCCTAAGTAGCGAACTTCGATTTTCTCAATACGACCAATGCTGTCTTGCTGGCGTTGTGTTTCTTCGTCGAATAGTTTATTTCGTTTAGCTATCGATTCTGTTGTGGACATAGATCCTGGACATAGAATGGCAGGTTATGATGAGACTCACGAATCAAGAAACATTTTTGTGTTGAGAAAAACTTACGAAAAGATGTGTATTTTGAAAGAACTTGCAGTGATTTCCACTGATGGCAGAAGAGTTTGGTTGCTAGAGTCATTTTAAATTGGATCTGTTCGAAATTAATTTAGGTTTTCGGTGTTATTTAATATTTTCCTGCGAAAAACCGAAAAATTTTGGATCTTTTTCTTTTAGCTGGTTTGGTTCGGTCGGTTTGTTACAGATTGACAGATTGAGACATGATGGCGTAATTTAGTGCTGCCAAAAATAGTTAAGATATGGTTGGGCAGTGGTGAATAAATTATTAAAGTACTAGCGCAAACGTAAGTTGCTTTCAAAAATAAATAAAAAGTATTTTTTTATTTAAACGCCTGATGGTCGGATGTTCCTTACTATGCAAACATTTTTGCTTTCTAAACTATTAGAAAATTTTATCCTATATTAACTTTTTGAATCAAGTAAGAAGGCAGTATGAATGTAGAAATATTCAAAAATGTGCAAACTTTCTGCTTTTGTGACAGCTCGCTTCGGGTTTTCTATTTAACACATCACAAAAACTATTTGCCATAAACATGGATGCTTGTCTTATTTGCAATGTTGGATATAAGCATTTATAAATGAATGAAACAATTAGCGAAAGATTTTAACCTCAGATCCTAATTTACTGCAGAAGAGTCATAAGGCCTTAATAACAATAAATTGCTAAGCACCCGTTAATGTTAACATTAGGTTAAACTTTAAAAAAGAGTTAATTTTCGTGTTTACTAATAACGAAATTAAGCAATAGTTATACTAAACAACTTTCTATTACAAGATGCACTACATTCGCTGTTAGAAAGACATTTTTTGTTGCTATGAAATTTGTGTTATTTTTAAAAACAAAGTTATTTTGATTTACTAATAAGTATGAGTTCCGAAGAAAATGAAGGACACTATTTTGCCCATTCAAATATTTTAATGTACCATATGTCGCGCACTGGCAATCAAAATAATTTTAATCACCAGTTGATAGAGCAGCGCGCACATGAAACACTTCCAGTCACACTCACACTGTTCTCTCTTTGGCTTATAGAAAATAATTCAACTATTTAGTTGAACGCGCGTGTAGGTGCATATGATTATGTGGAACACAAAATGTTTGTTTCAAAACACAAACTTTTTAGTTGCACGAATTTTGTTTCTGTATGTGCGCAGACTCCCATATAAGCCCATATGTTTCATTTTAGCAACTAAACAGTTGCGAAACTAAAAATTGAAAGTGCGCGCTTGGCCTTTATTCTTTTTAAAATTGAAATTTATGAATAATCAAATACTAAATTGTTTATTTCACTTCTCAACTTCTTTATTAAAACCGCACAAAATTCAAAACAACTTTTCAACAGGGAAACAGACTGAACAGTAGAATTATTGTTTTTCTTTCTTTTCCTTTGAGGTGTCACAATGACGGTACAAACGTGACGTTTTCACTTAGTCGCGAAGTTAAAGACGAGTTTCTTCACTTTAAAAATTAAAGTGATTAAGGTGATTATTACATTGATTATTGTTATGGCTTGTCGCTTAGAGTACACTTAAAAATATTTAAGTCATCTCTTAATTTGATTGTTGATAAGGCCCATAGTGTAAAAAGTCAAAAATACCATTCTTATCGGATCCTTACTCATTACAGTTGTAGAATCTCTGTGGTGAAAACAAACTCGTCCCACTGAACTGAAACTATAGTTCGGCCATCGTTCATTGCTGTCTTTTTGACAGTTTACAAATTTGTGTTTTGTCACTGCGGCATCAGAAAGCTTCTCGTTCGTCATTTCGTTAATTTCTCAATTTTTCTTGAATTTCTGCAAAAAAATCAAACTCATTTAAACCTAAATATGTCTGTAGATATTGCAAGAGACATTCCCAAACCTGGATTTAACTTCGACAATTGCAAGAGGTTAGTAATCCGCTTCCAATTTGCTCGGTCATTCTCGGCACACATAACCTATGAATTTATAATTTTGTTCCTTCTTCCTTCGGTTTCTTTGTTTTCTCGGCGTTTCGTCCGGCTCTTTAGGAATGCCCAACTCCTGCAAAACGGATTCGTTCCGCCGAAGGTTGTCAAGACCGGTACCACAATCGTTGGAATCATCTACAAGGATGGTGTGATTCTGGGCGCTGATACTCGAGCCACCGAAGGCCCAATTGTCTCGGACAAGAATTGCTCCAAAATTCACTACTTGGCCAAGAACATGTAGTAAGTATCAGGAGATCATACCTTTCGTCCTAAAATCTACTGATATATCCCGCTTTAGCTGTTGCGGAGCTGGTACCGCTGCAGATACCGAAATGACCACTGACTCGATCGCCTCTCAGTTAGAACTGCATCGCCTGAACACAGGCCGTCAAGTTCCAGTTGTTGCAGCCAACACTTTGCTCAAGCAGATGTTGTTCCGCTACCAGGGCCACATCAGTGCCGCCCTGGTTCTGGGTGGTGTTGACAAAACAGGCGCTTACATCTTCTGCATCCATCCTCATGGTTCAACCGACAGACTTCCCTACGCAACAATGGGGTCTGGCAGCTTGGCTGCCATGTCCGTCTTTGAGTCGCGCTGGAAGCCAGACATGGAGGAGGAAGAAGGCAAGCTGTTGGTGCGCGATGCAATCCGCGCCGGTATCTTCAACGATCTGGGATCCGGGTCGAATGTCGATTTGTGTGTGATCCGCAAGGATTCTTGTGATTACTTGAGGAACTATGAACTGTCGAACCAGAAGGGCGAGAGGAAGGTAAGCGGACCAGTGGGAATTCTTTAGAAATCTGAATGTGATTGTTTTGTTGTCTTTCAGTTGAACTATGATTTCAAATTGGGAACCACTGCCGTGCTCAATACGAAAATCCATAAATTTGAAGTAACCGAGGAGGTTTTGCCGGTTCCAATGGAAGAATAAGAAGGATTTGGGGAAAACAAACAAAATTTATACATTTCTGTTGTAAAATGATTTATACAATTATTTAATCAAATGAGGGAGTAAAACGGTACTGTCCATCTTTTCTTTTCAAAAATACTTCATCTGGTTTATTGAATTATGCAATATAGAAGGGCTAAGGAGGCTTACTGTACAAACAGAGTGGAGCTGAGAGTGAGCAAGAGCAGAGCGGAGAAATAAAACATGTGTAGTGAAAGGGTAGCACACAGAGTGCAGCGCCGTTCGAAGATGCAGCAAGAGCCGATTTCAAACATGTTTGATTTCTCCGCTATCATCGCTGCGATGTATCCATTTTTATTCGCAAACAAAAATATTTTAATAGAAAAGATTGAAGTCTTGCTTGTTTTCTTGCTCCTTACTATGGCTAGTCTTCATCCTTGCTCCCTGCTCGAGCTCTTTTCTCTGATGAATTTGTACCTTTAGTTACTATTTGGTTCAAAGGACACTAGGTCAGAAATGAGTTATTCTCATGTTTTGGGCGGATATATTCCTTAAAGATTGCAGGCAGATCAGAGGAAACAAATTCCTTGCATCTTCTAAGAAAGCCTAAGCATTTCACTGCGTTTTTTGGGTATTTGGAAGCGATATATTGCGATTTGCGATTGCGTTTTACGATTGCCTGAGAGGTCATTGTGTAAATCGATTATCGTCAGACGATATCATTTGCGCAATAGAGTTGCTTTAATTGGTTTCATCTGAGTCGATAGATAATCGTGAAAAAGAAAAAAATACAATCATGTCGATTACAGAATCCGGCGAACTCGATCCGCAGTGCAGTACCATTTTTCCCATCTACTCATTTATCATGCAAAAGAAGGAGACGACTGCACTGTGAATCACTGCGGATCAAGTTCTGCGGATTCTGTAATCGACATGAATTTGTTTCGTTCAACTCATATACCTCCAATAATAAGACTTGTTCTTAACCTTGAGACTTTGGGTAGCAGTGGGTACTAATGGTTTGAGAGTTTCTGAAATGCACCAAATTGCGAACGATAGACGAGACGATAGTGGTCGATTTAAGTGAAGCAAATCGTGGACGATTTTGTCGATAATTATCATTTTGAAAATTACGGAATGACCCCCCTGTTTTTTTTTTAACAACGCTCCTTTTCTTTTAAAACTGCTTTTGACGACATTATATTAAGTTTATTGTTTGGGTTTGGTTGTTCATAATCAGTCTATGTCATTTATGACTACCGTTTTCTTGGGTATTTTCCCGTAATTCTATATTTGTGGAATATTTCTTTTCGCTCTCCAATACTTTACATATCTTTTTTTCTTTTCTTGAGACCGTCTATAATGATTCGATAACTTTTGATAGTGATGAAAAGAGGGTTAACTTGCATTAGTTTTTTAACATTGACAATGTTGGACCTAGTTTGTGAACTAAAATCCATTGATGTTAAGGATAGTGGTCCCAATGGTGTTACACTTTTCTGAAAAAAAAAACAACCGAACCATTGCTCGAAATTTTCGAAAATGAATATAGGTCAAATTGTTAATAATTACCGAAGAGTTGCAATAGAGTGTTGAACTGAGGTCAGTCAAAAGTGAGCATCAACATGGTTTTTTTAGGAGTAGATCTACAACTACTGATCTTGCAGATTATACCTCGTATATTTTACAAGAACTGGACAAAAGGCAGCTTCTTTTTTAACTCGTAAAATATGGCATATTATTTAGTATTTATTAAAATAGATATATTCTTATTTGTCGAAAGGTACTCGTAGTGTGTTTAGTTCTTTTACATTCACCCTTATTCCGATAGTCGTTTTACTAAAACGCCAGTAAAACGACAAGGCTCTAGAAACGAAAATTGGAATTTTATTGAAACGACTATCGTTGTAATGCTTAGAAAAGTGAAGAACATAGAGAACATGAAGCCTTCTCGTTTTAAAGGCGTTTTATTAAAACGACTACCGGAGTAAGAGTAAATATATGTCACTTCTGGGGCTCTCCAAGGAAGTCATCTTGGTCCCATCTTATTTCAACTATTTAAAAATGACAGGGCATGTACATATGTAGAAGATGAGGAGTTGATTTTACTTCTCTTTAATTTGCCTGTATGACAGTGCCCCATTAAGAAATCAATTGAGGAGCTGATGTGCTACTTATTCTACTTCACGTTTCAGATTAAGTATTGGCCACATCCTTTTTGTCAATAGGTGGTTAATTCCATCTAAGGTTCTTCATCTGTATTGAATCCTGTTTCAGCATAAGTTTACATGTAGCGATATGTATATATTATCCCTATCAGGTAACATATAGGTAATGTTGTTATACTTTTTGCGAGTTTATCAGCTATGCTCTGGCAGCTGGCACCAAACAGAGATTAATATTGAACATCTACGTCATCTCCATAAGAGATAAACGTCTGTTAAAGGCTGTTCGAGAGTTAATAGCGATCGAGTCCAGAGATTTAATAGCCGCTTGACTATCCGAGAATCAGGAGACTTATGCCTCTTTAGTTGGCGTAGTTCATAGGGTCGCCTTTCTTGAGGATTGGGCAGACAATGCTGAGGTTCCATCCAAGTCAGCGCCTGCCGTCAGCTCCAACTGGCTTTGTTGGACTCAAGATTCAATATGGCTATCTTCACTTCTTCCGGTCTGCATCGCCTAAGTCGATTGATACTATCTCTATAGCAGCGAAATTCTCTTCTTCATCGCCGATATAAAGTTTGAATAAATGATCTTTCCATATTATCAGCATGGTCTGCGTTTTTTCTACGATGTTTCCTTGATTGTCCATGCAGGCTTCGGAGATTGTACCTATCCTTGTGATGTTTTTTTACCTTTTGGTAAAACTTCCTAGCGCATATCATGCTAATTCTTGTTCTTTCTGAGAAGCCGGTGTTCTTCTCTCCTCCTCTGCTCGTAGAGCTCGCGAGCAGCACTGGTACTTCTGTGCAATGCCATTTTATATGCCTCTTGTTTAGCTGCATGTGCTTGCAGGCACTTATCGTCAAACCAGGGGTTTCTTGTGTTGGTCGTGTAAGACCCAGCACGTCAGAAGCGGCATATCTAATGGTTTTCGGAATATGGAGTCGATCAGACTGAATCCGTTATCGGAGGTGATGTCTTGCAGGCTGTACCTCTTCCACCTTGGCAATAACTCCTAGGACAATTTAATTGTCATAACTAGGGCACTGCTCGTATGTTTAATCCAGGAGCTCATAGAATATGTCTTTGGTGTCTTCTTTTATTGATTTTTGGTTTCATTAATTTAGGAAGAAAATTATTCCTAGTAAAAAATGGCATAATTTTCTAGGTGTCTGAATTTAACCAAATTCCCCTAGAAAAATATAATTTACACTGCATTCATGCTGTAAATTGTATGTGTGTTGATAACCATCGACTAATATATCGCGTCTTAGAAGGGTACGACAGCATCTAACTGATGAGCCCAACTGTCGTACCTGGGCGAAACGCATTTGGACTAAAGGTCGCAAAAACTTTCATGGCCGATTTCATAAACAAACACTAAAAGCACTTTTATCAAAAATCCTCTTAAATTTTATCAGGCTCTTAAAAATTTTTAGTTTCACCAATCTATAAAAGGGACATTTTGGGGAAATTTTTGTTAAAATTGAGTTCTCTTCACATCCCTGGGAAAAATAAATTGCTTTTTTCTTTCTAACAAGCGAAATGTATGAGAAGAAATGAGAAAGCGTTATGTGTTCAAACAAATGCCAAGAAATTAAAAAAAAAAAAGAAATGCACACAAAATATTTGGAAAGATTCTGATACTGACATTCTGTGGCATAAAATCGTTAAGTAATAACCACTTAATTTATTTTTTATTGCATTGTTGGGTTTGATTTGGTTCCAAATGAAGACCAAACATATTCAACAAACTCATCCACAGATGCGTTGGAAAGTCGGAACCACATTTTGAAGTCATATAATGTATTTCTGTGAACCAGGAATATTCTTGCTCAGCGAATAACTTTGTGTTGCACTTTATTATTGGATGAAGACGATCAATATTTTTTTCGAAATAAAGAAACAAATCATTTAAATATTTAGCATTAATTTATTTATTTTGTATCTTCAAAAATTGAACACTAAATCCTTACAGAACGATAATTTCAGCTGCTATACCTATAACCAATTGTTGTTATCTACATCTGATGACATTTCAATGACACTTTTAAAATTTAATGAGCCAAAAATGGGCACTTAGTTTATAAGGGTGTTTAAAAGCTTGTTTAATTTAAAAGCGCTTGGTGAAACCAAAATATCTCATTTTAAGGTTTAGAAGCCTGTTAAATGTTTAAAAGTCCTTCGTGAAATCGGGCATCAATTTGATTTTTAATCAATAGAGTCCACAAAAACAAAAACAAAAACAAAAACTATAAACACAATTTTTGTTGTTTTTATATTTTTTGTTTCCCTTCTTCGTAGTTTAAAATGTTTCGACAAATTTATTAGTCTCGTATTTCTCTACTGATAGTAGACAAAGGATTAAGATTTTATTTGAAATAATGACACAAACAGATATAGAGGAAAAAGAAAAAAATTCCCTCCTCCTTAAGTAATTAGTTTTCTTACTACATTCATTGAAGTAAAATCCATTAACAAATAAAAAAACTCTCAATTTAGTAACATAATTTATTCTTAAACAAGACAACCTCAAACATAATCTCACAGAATATGACAATTTTCTTAAATAGTCTTCTAGCATCATTTAACACTAATTTTAGTGTTGTTTTTTATTTATTTTAAGAATTCGAAGCACAAATTATATTTTTACTACATTCACTACCCTCAAGACTTTCTTAGCTTGTGCCCAGTAAATTTCAATAATTTCAAAATTCATTTTCTACTTAACCATTATTTTCCTGATAATTCTCTATGAACAATTAAATCCCAAGTGTCCTTCCATCGTAGTTGTGTAATTTCATTTGCAGTTAATTTTTCAATTCCATAAGTTAAGGGCAAAAGTTTTCTATACACATGGAACACTCCTAGAACCCACGCGATCACAGCCAATCGATATGCTCGTACGAACCAAGGGTTCTTCGTAAACCGTCTTAGCAAAAAATCAACATGTTCGAACATATAACAGAGTAGAAGCATCTTAAATAATAGCGATGGCATATAGTTGTGCAAGAATAGCGTCCGCTCCACAAAGAAATAAGGCAAATAGTGAATTAGATATCCACCTACGAAAATATCACCGATTGCGAGGAATCGTTGCCATTCTGTTTGCGGGATATCAAAAACCAAGCGCTGTCTTCGGATCAAATAGAAAGCCATAAGTCCAAAGTACAGGCAGATCGCACCCGTTGCTGTGTACCAAATTAAAATGTTCCCCAGCAGATGAATCTGCCCATTGGATTTTTTGTCCACCCAATAGGCGATTCCTTTGTCGAGAAGTGGCCACTCTAATGGCTCCGAACTATACATGTGGGAGGAAATGTCACTCTTTGTACTCCAAAGCATTTTCGATTGCAACTCGAAGAATTTATCCCAAAATGAGAGCTTGGTTTTCTTTGTTGGAATCATTTCGGCGTTAAGGAGTTGTCGTTCGCGTTCACGTTGGTCTTGAGCTGGAAAGAATCAACACTCTAAAATCAGATATATGTTTGTACAGAATAAGGTCCTTTGTAGATTACTTTTGGTGTATCGGTGTTCCTCAACATTCCAAATGGCATCTTTGTTGTTGACAATTCTGTCACCAACCACTTCATGCTGATTGAATCCCCATTCGGGAAGTTGTTTACCACTGAAACGCAAAGCTACTCCAGTACCTACATGAATAAGCCGGATTTGAGATTTTATAGCATGCCAAACAGATCCATCCTGTAAAACAAAACAAATTGTTGAGAGATGCTTTCTTTTTTTAGTTTCTTTTCAAACTCACCGTGTCCTTGTTCAAGATCTCCACCCTCCACAGCAGCTGCCCTTCCATTTTTATCTCATAATCAATATAACATGTGACTTCCTGGCACGATGGAGTCATTGGCGCAGCAACATCATGGGTATTAAGTCCCCGGCTGGTTATACCATGAACCAACTGAATTATGTCTCCATCTTTTATTGGGTCCATTTCATCTCCGACAACCAATTCCTCTTTGTCTGGCCGTTTAACAATCCACCAGTTGTTGACATCCTTGAAGCTATAGCAAGTAACTTGTTGCTGATGGGAGGATCCTCGTTTGTCGGGATATTTTACCGGATAGACGTGGGCGTGAGAATGAAGCCAACACGCCCTGCCGTGAGTATGTCTAAGGGTAATTTGTGAGCCATGAACAATCTTCAAAGGTTGCCCTTTTGTTATCGAGGCCAGCCCACCTTCCAGAGACGCTTGAAAGGCACTCGTCATGACATTGTCATGTGGTCCTGCTTTGGTTAAAGTATGCAAATGGAGATAGAAAACGCCGATGTAAATTGAAATGGGAACTATGCTGAATATAAGGACTCGACTAACAGCCTGCAGGATTATCTGGAAATCTACGAAATTTCACGATTAACTTTCTTCCTTAAATGAACAAGTAGTTACTTGCCTGTTACTGATGAATCATAGAGCATATTCCAAAGATAACGGCACATCAAATAGAAAGCCAGACATCCTGAATAAAAACCCACGTATTTAACACTCAATGCACACGCGAAGAATGAAGCCGACGCTAATCCAGAGATGATCCATCGAAGACTTGCAAAATTGCTTTTTTGAAAACGAAGAAGATGCAATAGACCCATTGAGGCAAAAAGCAATAACATTGATTCCATTAAAATGAATCTAGACTGCGTCAGAAGAGCATTATCTGAAAGTACAATATTATTGATAAATTTGCATAACTGAAAAAATAACTTGAGAAATTTATTTCTTACCGAAAATAATTAAAAGACCGCCTAACAGAGCGGTCCAACGGTTGACTGGAATTTCAAGGAGAAGCTTGTAGGCAACTGGTGAAAGAAGACTACCACACATTGCCGGCAAGAATCTAAGCCAAAAAACAGGTACGGTGTGGTTGTAGGCAGATCCAATCTGCGGAAATGTATAATTTCCATCGTAGCCAGCAAAACTGGAGACAGCTGCGATAAGCTGTTTCCCCAGAGGTGGATGTTGGTCGAAAAAGAAAATATTTCTTATGTATAGAGATATGTATTTTCCATAATGAAGTTCATCGAAACTGTAACAATTTTTGCAAAAGTTAATTCGTTTGAAATGCGATGTATGTAATTAAGGTAGAATAAACAAAAGAGCTGTTGTACAAACTTAAAAAAAAAACATGATTTTTTTTAATGATACTCGTACAAAGTTATTATTCAACTATTCCAAACATGGAAAGAGTTTTCCAAGGAGATGCCAGATCAAGTAATTTGTTCAATGTCGGTTTGGAGCAGATGGTGCGAGGTGCAGGCGTTAACATCGATAGGGAACTATTTTCAACAAATTGGTTTAATTATTGGGAGATGTGGACGATAACAAAATTATCGGCCGTTCCCGTTTCCAACGCACTATAATGAAGTCTCTAATGGCGACTGAAGATCAGGCGAAACTTGTTGGTCTTGAAGTAAACGAATTAAAGAGTTTATATAATTCGACGGAGGAAAGCTTAGATATCGGACGAAGAATTAAAGAAACCACTGCTTCTTTGATTTGGCAAAATATGTATATAGGTTAAAATCTTCTTAAGCTTAGTATAACCTAAGAATAATAACAGGTATCCTACCTGGACACTGCAAACTTAGAAGACACCTTAGTTTACTTGGTATGGTAAGCAGTGCCACATGTAGATTCTGCAACATGCATGAGAAAACAAGCGGATCATACACTCATGCACCAAAGGAAAAACCCTCTGGGACTGTTCGAGGTGGAAGAGAGCGACCTATCCTTTCTCAAGGTGCCCCAAACATTAAGATCCCAAAGAGCAATAGATTAGGAGGAAGATGAGCAAGCTCTTTTGAAGCCCTTTTGAAGTGGGGGCACACTAGATTTCCAGGTATAAATATACCTCACTCTTTAATTTCTTAGAAGAATATTAATGTTCCTATGTGCGAGGAGAGCAAATGGATGAGAAAACGTTTTTTTAATATATTTTGCCCGAACTACGATATTATGAATACCCTTAAAATGTTTGAGCGCATTGCGAGAGTTTAGGAAAGTTGGAGTGGATTTAAAAGGAGATACCGATTCACAATGGGTTTAAATGCCTGAAATTTAAAATGAGAGGGAAATATTAGATCAGATTAAGCTTAGTCGGAGTGTCTTAAGAAATAATCTTTTTGAACAGCAACTCGTACGAAGTTGGGCTCAAGGGTAAAAAGATGGGCATTTCTCATTAAAATGTTGTCTAATGATTGGAATCAGCAAGCTGGGGATTGTAAAATTGTAAAGAATGGAAAGCCTCCACATCTTAGGCAGTAATCCTTCATGCATTGGGAACCAGTTCAGTAAGTAAGAAAGGTATTCAATTAAATTAAAACTTGAAAGCATATGTTGAGAGCTATATAATTTTTTTTGGGAGAACGATTTCATTAGAAGTCTTTTTATGCATACAAATTTAATCATTCAGACGTACAGTCTACTTTTCAGTTGACGCTGATATAGCCCATGTGCCCCTTTGCGTGATTTCGAATTAGTTTTCCTATTTTTTTATTTTAATTTTTAAGACTTTTAAACTTATATAGTGCTTTAATTGAATAAAGTGCCACTGAAAATAGTCTAAAAATAAACCACTAAAATCTTACGCATATAGCTTTAGAGTATAAAACTATAATTTACATAATTTGAGCACAATAATGAATAGATATACATATGTATGTATGTATATTGCCAGCATTTAGCATAAAGTCATAATTTTATTTCAATTTTATCTTCGGCTTGAATTTATAAATAGACCATTAACCTTTCTTAATGACAACTTCAAAACTTACACGCATAAGAAACCCAATACTTATATGAATATATATCTATGCATGTATCTAACCCGATCGCCAATCACTTTTAGTGTGAATTTTAATGCGAAGTATTTTATTCGTAATACCTACTCTAATCTCTTCAAATAAAATCCACAGCTGTTTATACTTTCTATTTGACCAATAAACTGTGCAATCCAAATCATTGACTTTTACCTGAGTATGGCTATTTCTAATAACAAGTTGCACGTGTTCCTCAACTTAACTGAAAGTCCAATGAATATTAATTATCATAAATTTATTGAATTATAAACATTGCTCTTAACGGGGAGGGTTCAATAAAAAAAGGTGACTCAGCGTTGTAAGCCGGGTTTTGTGACGTTGCTTTTGTGTAGCTTCCTAGTTACAAAAAAAAACAAGCTTGAATTTATTGAAGTTTAATACAACAATTTAAAATAGAAGAGTCTAGCACACAATAGGGATCGTAGTAGTTGTAGCGACGGGGCTTGAAGTACCTTATTGAACATTGAATATGTATGGTCATGGTTATTGTTAACTAAGAAAGTTGAACAAAAATCAAAAGAACTAAACAATGGATTTTTATTTATTATTTAAAAAAATTATTTGTAAAATTTTTAAATGCAATGCTGTTTGAACTACCTAGAAGCATCAGGTTGAAAACTTATTATAAAGTCAATGGAGCCATTAAGTTTTATAAAAGTAACCCAAAATGCTTTTCGCCTAGACAAGATAGTGGGCTCATCAGTTAGATGGTCTTGTACTCTTCTAAGACCCGAATTTTTGTCGATGTTTATCATTAAAGCCATAAAGCCACGATACCATATAGATACCCTTTTATAGATGAGTTAAAATAAAAATTTTAATGTATCCTCTAGGGAACAACATAAAAACGTATAGTTAGACAAATTCTAAGCAAACTGCGGTCTACCCTTTAAAAATACTAGCCGACCCAGCTCTCGAAATTCGAGTGCCAATTTATTTATTATTTACATATATATTTGGCAGTGTTTTCAAGCAAATTTATTAAATTAAATTTTATTTTATGTAATATGCAAAGTGTTCGACAGTGCAAAAACAAAAATGACCCGCAGTGTGTAAATGCGTGTCTCAAGTATATTCTGCACATCTCCGTAACTGTGGCTTTCCAACCATATAAAATTTATCGAAATCGGTTAAATACTTTTGGAGAAAAGTGTACCACAAAAAACATGTTTGCCGTTTTATTATATGATTTACAGTTTGACACAAATGTATTCCCCTTATGATGTATAAGTTGTGTATTAGAAAAATTCTAAGACCACTGTTTTCTTACTTTTAGCTCAAAATTGTTAAAGAAAATGATCATGTCTAGAATTAAATAAAAAAAAAACGGTAAACCAAATTTGGAAAATACATAATACATAAAACTGACTTCATTTTTTCCAAAATTATTTTTTTTTCATCAGTTATTCCCAAATTTATAAAAATTTAATCTAAAGAGCATTTGTTTTCCCATTTTAAATTTACTTCGTGGAAGCCACTTAACTATTAAGTTCTTAAGAGTACTTAAAAGGCTTCAAAAAGGGTTTGATCAACATTTTGAAATTACCTTTGTTAGGACCACCCTAATATTTTGTTTAAAACGTAGAAACCAGAGGAAGGCAATCTACATATCGACAAATTAACATTGAAAACAATTATTGAAACAGGTATATGACTGCATTCAAGTAAAACATTTATCAATAGAAGAGAACTGCCTACAATATGCAAACAGAATCATAAATAACAATAAAAGGTGACAAAATAAATTGAGGAATGATTATTTAACTTTTTTTCTCATTCATATAATGATTCTCCGCAATAAACTTATCCCCCTAAAGACATTTCTTTTCATGATTTTTACAAAGAAAATATTTTATTAAATTAATAAATATATGTCACCGCAGTTTTTTTTTAATTTTGACAACCTAACTGTAGAAGATGCATTAGACATATTTTATGGAGATTTTTATAATTCTATTTATCGTCATGTACCCTTTTTTGTCTTCTTCCCCAGCTTGGTATAATCACAGACTAATATCATTGCGAAATAGGAGGAAGAAGTTTTGAGCAATTTTCTTTCGTTATAGATCTCCAACTTTCTGATTATATCTTGGTATTTATCTTCACTTAAACGAACTTTACAACACACATCTATATCAACGCTGTTTAATCCAATTATAAATCAATCTTATAAAAGACCCTACATCCTTTATCCAGTTTTACAACTTATACGAAAATTACATGGTTAACTCTCCCTCTCTTTTTAAACGAACCATACACAATCGCCAAATTTTTTGCAACTTTTTTTAAATAACCTTTTACCGACGACTCCTTTATACTCCATTTTTCAAGTATTTACCGAATTTCTCTCACGACCCACTTCTTCCTCAAACCATTGATCTATTTCTCATCGAAAATAAATTAAATCAACTCAATTAATAGATTGTATACTCTCCATATATAATCGAAATTCCAAGCGGGTGGCAGGTATGACAGTAGACTAATCAGTTAACATTGAAAACAATTTTTTCTTCCTCCCTCAAAAATTTAAAGTTAATCAAGGAGAATTGCCTCAGTTATAGAAGAATTGGATAACCCCAATGCATAAAAAAGGTCCAAAAAGGGTAAAGTTGCAAACTATCGTCCAATTGCTAAACTTTCACATATTCCAAAATAAATTGAAAGCATTTTGTACAAAACTTTAAGTTTTCAGTCCACCCAACGTAACTCTTATGGCTCTACCGAACCTATAACTCGCATGTTTCGGAGGATTAATCGTAACATCAACTGTCTCGACTTTAACCTCATTGCACCCTACCTAAGACTCCATCTTCTTCATCATTCTTCAAAATTCACTTCTATTCTAGGTTTAAATAATAAAAGCTATATTTAAGTTAGATGAAGCTTGTATTGAGCCTAATAAAAGGGGGGTAAGTTCTTGTTCTTAAAGGGGGTGTTAAACCATAGCGAAAAGAAACAAACAGTATTTTGTGTGTAATTTTATATCAAGATTATTTATAACTTTGGATACAAATTTTGCATTAGCCTTCAAATTTTGTATGAAATTTTGCGTTAAGCCGGACTCCACATAAATAGCAACGTTTGAAGTATTTAAGGGTAATTTGCATATTTTTTTGAAACAAATATTTCTTACAAAAGAGTTTGGTTTCTGAATACAATTATATTAGATTTTGCATAGTTAATTTTAAGATCCCATGGAATATACTTTAAGTTTATATATTTGTAACTGAATGGTCAATGGGTTGTCAGCAAAAATGCTGATGACATACAACAAACGTTTTACAAATATATTGCCAAAAGACACTTTCCCTGGTAAATGATTCTCTATGTCATTTATAAACAAGACAAACATTAGTGGACTTAGAACACAATCCTGTGGGACACCACTTTCAGAGTTAAATAAATTTGAATCACTCTTTCCATTAGATACCCCTACGGAAATATTCAATAACAACTGTTCATAGACCCTAATTAACTTTGTAGATTTGGTTTATGCTTATATCTTAACGAAATAAATTTTCAGCTCTAAGAATTTTGCCATTCGCCCCCAGAGTGCGTTCTTTAATAAATATAAATTTATCAACACAAATTTCAAAATTCGTCTTAGCGAGCGGTTTAAAAAAAAATATTTCAAACATTTATAAAAAATTAAAACTTAAGCAATTATCCATTTATTTTGAAAACCACATACATATACGAAATTGATTTGATCTAAAATAAGACAACAGCATCTTTTTTGGAAACGAAAGCCTGTATAGGGTAAACTGCCCAATTGTTGGCACCCCCCCAATGATTGGCACTTACAGTTTAAATTACTCGTATTAATAACATTTAAAAATTTTCTAATAAAATCTTTTTAAAAATATTAACCTTAGTCTATTTCTGATGATTTGGCATCATTTCTTTTGGCATCTGAAGTTAGTAGCAATTAAAAAAACGCTGTTAAAAATTTAGAATCAAGTTCGCGCCAAATTTAATGTGAAACTTGTGAAAACTGTAAGGAAAGTGGTGACATTGTAGTGTAATTTAATAATAAATTTAAGAGGAAAACCATTGTCAAGTGCAGTTATTATAAAAAAAATAACTATAACAAAGAGGTTAGTTCTTTTTATTTTAATATTTTATTAAAAATATAGTTTTTATAAGGGGTGTCAACTATAGGAATGTAAATCCATCAAATTTCCATTCATTGGCACATGCCAATCATTGGATGAGGTGCCAATCACTAGGTTGATTGGCACTATACCCATCTTTGGATGTCATGCCAATCATTAGAAAAAGTGCCAATCATTGGCTATTGGCACTGTGCCAATCATTGGTAAATGAGAAAGTTAGATTTTCATAATTTTGTATCATTTTTCCTTAGGTTGATAATAACACTTTTTTATCAATCAAGAAAAATCTTATCTAATCTCGGCCTTAATTTAAACATAATGTAACTTAAAATACTTAAATATAATTATAAAAATAAATTACCTTTTATTTATTAAATTATATAATTGAGTTATACTATTTGTTTATTTTGTTTTTATTGGTTTTAATAAACTTTAAAAATTAAACAAAATCAATGTGCCAATAATTGGTTTGTTCAGTGCCAATGATTGGAAAATGGTGCCAATCATTGGTAAAAGGACATTGTTTTACTTTTTATTAATTATTTATTAATTTTAACAAAAAATAATGTATATAATGTTTTTCACTAAACAAAAATATAATTAAAAATATAAAAAAATAAAAAAAAACTGTCGTTTCTTAATTCCCATAAGTTATATAAGCCGAATAAGTGGTGAGTAACCTTAAGGTGCCAATGATTGGTCGGTTTACCCTATGTAGTTCTTAAAATGAAACAAACAACTACTATAGTGTGCTAGTGTTTATTATGAGTTTTCAATATTTAAAAAAGAGGTCTGTTGTTATTTTTATAAATTAAAAGTTATGTCAGCCAAAAAATTTAGGGAAGATTTGACAAAATATTTCCAAGTAATATTTTGTGATTAAAAAAATGTATACAAAGGTGATTGCTTTCAAAACGAACGCATGGTAATATTGCGAAAACCAATATAAATTGTATCAATTTATGTGGAAATAAGACACCTTTCTCCCTGATGCTCTCTAATGATCTCTTGTCTACATTTACAAAAAACTTAGCGCCACACCGTCACGCTGTGTATTTATTAAATATTTAGCCTCTCATTAGCAACCATTAATAAACTTTTTGCCCTGATGTTTGAAAAAACAAGCAACCTAAACTGGTCCTAATAAAATAGGAATTTTGTCATTAAGTCATTAAAATCCGCATCGACGCGTTTAAACGACACTTAATGCATTTTCTTATGTCTACAGCAAAGACAGTTTAACGTTTGTATAATTAAATTTAAAAAAAATAACTAAAGTCAAACATGAAAAAAATGACTTTTCAAACAAGTGCAAAAAAAAATGCTCACAAAAGATATTAATCTTAGCTTAAATGTCTCATTTTCAGAATTTTTATAAAAACAAAAAAACAAAAATTCATTTGGGGAGTGGTTAGCTCAAGTCACGCTCGATTAATCTCAATGGCATTCTTTAACCCACTGTGGTAGTGGTTGTCAGAAGTGCCATTAAAAAATTAAAAAAAAAAAAAATTGGCATACGAATTCCCGCCACCACCAGCTGATCAAGTGATTAAATTCAGAACGGGAACGAAAACCAAACCAACCAGCCCAACACTTAATTGAGCGCCTGGTGTTAACAGCCCATCGCACTGGAAACTGGCTATGGGTGAATTAGGCATCACCAGTCACCACAACCAGTCTGTGTCTCTTAGCCAAGATATACATAAGTAGGCCAAATCTCTTGAGGAGACATTCAACTCGCATGAGTCTCTGCCGTTGAGTCTAATTTCCCAGATACCTCCACCTGCACCTTCTTTTGGTAATAAATTAGTCCCTTTTGATTTCTTTCAAAGATATTAAGAAATCAAGAACAAAAATATCTATGCAAATAAACTTAGAAAAATAAGACACGCATACTCACACCACATTGTTCGGCGTTGAAAGCTTATAGAAACGCGTTCCAAACGCCACCACAAATAACAGCAACGCTACCAAGTCAAACTTCAGACTGATCATAAAGTTCGCACGCTCCTCGTATTTCCGTTGTGAGTTGAGGATGATGGGGTAATCTGCTCCCCCTGTGCAGCAACAACACGCACAGGCATCATCACTATTGCTAGCAAACGCTCGTGCAACACTTGTTCGCGATAGTTTTTCAGTATCGGTGGTATTTTGAAAATTGGCCATAATTTCACTACAACACGATTCGTGATATGAAGCATTTGTTGATACGGACGTCGATCGTTCCATTGAAAATTTCTCAAGCTTTTCACTCGAGCCACCAGAACCACCTCCCTTACGGCTGCGCTGATGGAGTCTTTCATTTCCTGCAGCAACAGCAATCGAGCTTGACGTTAACGAGGAATTTTCTACGTGGTTAAGTTTATTAGACTTTTTAACCGATGGATTTGTTGTTGTTGTGGTGCGCCGTTTTATGAGTGTACTTGTTAAAGTGGCCATTGTTTGTATGATGGATGGTTTATATTTATTTTTTTTTCACTTAAACATAGAAAAGCATAGCAATTTGCAGATCTGCATCTTTTCACAAATTATCACTTGATTCAGCACTTAATTCTCAGCACCCACGTTTTTGGCACTTTCTCCTTTAAAATTTGTTTAATTTTTTTTTTTTATCTTAATTTATTGGAATGAAAGCGATCTATCCTCTGTTTGTATTTTTCAAATTCCGTTACCGTCGCCACGTAACATCAGACTCAGACTGAAGAAGTCGACTTGAAGTCGAAGAAAATGACTCAAAAATACCTGGAAAAAAAAATCGAACCAATAGTTAAGCGTAACTTGTGGGAATAATAAGAAATCAAAGTTAGGTAGGACGGTAAACATTTATATCACTCTCTTTAAAAAGAGCCTCTTTGAGTAGGGTACAAAAATAAAAGACTCATTTGGTGAGAATCTAGATCTTTATTAGTTATTGTCCAGTTAAAGGTCCGATCTGTGAATGAGGCTTCTGTTTTTGCATTGATTTTCATATAGGGTGTGGTTTATTTGTTGAGCACATTTTTTTCCAATTCGGAGAGAAATATTTAATTTAAGAGATTATTGTCAAAGACCGGAACTTAATAAAAAAAAAAATAATATTTATCATTTGTACTCCTTGGCATAATGTTAATTGCGTTGGACTGTCATGCAGAAGGTCTTGGGTTCGATTCTCAGCCGCTACAGAAAAGTTTTTTACTGGTGTACTACTTCTTGCGAGGAATTGACAAATCCTCTAAGAGTATCTCTTGTCATTAAAAGTGCTGCTCATTAGCCGTTTAGAATGGGCAGAAAATTTTAGGTTCCTTACATTCTCGGTAACACGCGTGCAGGAATGGTTGAGAGTTTTAAGTCACTAGGTACTGGTTTTCTTCGAGCTGTTGCACCACTAAATGTATTTTTTTTTAATTTTGTGCTAACAAAGTATGATTTTAACCGGTCAAGTATTGTAAACTTGGACGTAAGAAAATATCGGTTTTTTGTTCAAAAATCTTCAACAATTCAATTTACGTGAGATATATGAAAATTTATACATTAACAGAAAATAAGCTCCCTGGGAAAGGAGATCAGATAACAATTATTCCAAGAAGGCTTAGATACAAAATTGGTCTCTACTAACCAGGCGTGTATATCTGTGGTGTTTGGTAGAAACATGATAACTCCATAAAATAATTTGCATCCTTACATTCACTTTATATCGAGCTCGAACCTAAACGGGTGAACCGATTTTCTTAAGATTTGAAACATAATTTTTTAAAGAATATTTTCAAAAGTTTTCCAAATTTGAAGAAAATCAGTCAACCCGTTTCAGCCCTAGCTCCATGTAAAGTGAATGTAAAACCGCAAGTTATTTTATGGACTTATCATGTTTGTACCAAACACCACAGATATATTTTTGAAAACGTTTAACGGCTTATGAATAGAAATGATGCAGTCCATGCGATTTACTGAGTACACGGATTATATTTATAAGAGTCTAGACATCAATGTGTATGGTCTATACAATACATGCCCTCTTCTACCAGGAACAATATCTTTGATTGCAAACACTTGACAACAATGTCACTACGTGGATACGAATTTTTGAGGCAAAATTGATATTTTCTAGACATTCTTAATGCCCAGTGGAGGAGTGATTTAAGCATTATTATTTATATACAACTTAAATTGCAAGCTTAAACTGTATTCAAGCTTTAGTATCGTCTTCAAGCTGACATTTTTGCAAACAAATTTAATGAGTTTCAATACTACTTTCAAACTAAAGTCAAACTTTAAACATACCTTTTTAGATTCACAAGAAAAAAAAAAGGTTGTGTGTACTGACGTATGCGCAGTTGAAGTAAAACTTCTTTTCCCTCAAGCAAAGCTTCTGTAAAATTATAACCTACGAACAAACATTTTGTATTCTAAAAACATGTCGCTGTCTTTGACGGGTAACGTGACGTTTTGACATGTCACTGACAGCTGCATAGAAATTTTTTTACCCCCAACGCCGGAAAAGAAGTTTTACTTCAAAAATCTTATAATTATAAAATAAGGTATGGACTATATAGCTTTCAACATTTTTGTAGCTCCAAATTTGTTTTTTTTTGTATCTTGAAAGTATCTACAACATATAACCTGATTTTTGCCATTTCTTGTATCTTTCTTAAAGTTGTATCTCTTTTATGTTTTACACTCTTTGCTTTGTCGAGTTGGAGTGGTTTTTTGTTTTCTTTCTAGTTTACCTGTTTTTTTTTGTTCACTGCCTTACCTGGTTTAGTCTTGAAGATTTTTGTAAACAAAACCTGAGACTAAAATGTGTGTAAGTAAGTACAACCACGAAGAACTGTTATGATGTGTTACTTTCATTTCTTCCCACAGGTTAAAAAAGATTGTCGTAATAAGAGACTTAACCGTGATAGGTAGGTGAAGCGGACAGGTGTTTCTCTTAAAAACGTTTACTTTATGTTGATGTTTGTTGGCGATGGTTAAGTGTTTTAAGATGGATTGTCTGCGGTTTTGAATGTTCGCATATTGCACTTGGGAATTGAAAGAGTATTGAAATAGAGGTATTATGTGAAGTTGGTATAGAGAGAGGCGTGATGACTGTCTTATTTGCATTTGCAAGGTATTTTTAGAATATAAAAAAAATATTCTTGTAATTCTTGAAATGTCAGCTAAAAAAAGTGTATTCATTTATTTGCAAAGTTAAAAATAGTATTAAATAAATAAGATTCAACGTAGTTTTTGATGAGATACGTGTTACTTAATAAATGATATTAAAAACTAAATTTAATAAATGTTAAAAAATTATAATATTATATGTATATAAAAAACACTTAAGGGTATACTTCATAAAAATACAATACAGTTCCAAAATAGTCCTTCTAATGAACAATTAGTCACAATTCACATTCGTCAAATTCATTTCAAAATTGGGTACCTAGCATTATATTCGAGTAATAAAAATACATACTTAAATTCCAAATCTTATTACGACCATCAACCTTATAATAAGAATTCTTCTTTTGATCGTTTACTTATTGTGACATTGAACCGATGCCCAATATTTCCACTATTTCAATAAATCTTTTTAAAATCAACTTACATATAAGACAAAATAAGAAATCTCAAAGATGACTTTACATCGGGTCCGGACGGAATACCAGTTATCGTCCTTAAAAAATGCATAAATGTTTTTATTCAACCGCTGACTGATCTATTAAAGCTATAAATTTTACAATGCACCTTTCCTATGCAAATTAGTCTATGTTCAGGAAGTCGATTTCATTCTTTACCGCCTCAGCTTTAAATGAAGTTCCATGGATTTCCGTAAACTCTTCATCTTAAGGTTGAATTCATATTGGACTAATAGAAAATATGCTGTCCGTTTTCGATCATCTCTTTTCCTTCTTTCTTTTTGATGCACCTTTAGGTGTACCATAAGGCAGCCATCTTGGTCCAATTCTGTTCATTATAGCAATGAATGATATTACTCAGATTTCTATTGTAGTTTATCTATATATATGAGGTCTATATGATAATCTTTAAATGCTTTTCATCAGTAACCGATGTTTGTACATTACAGCAAAGTGTGAAAAATCTAGACAAATTGTCCTTAATGTGCCAAAATAAACCTACAATAAATTTTTTGTAAACGTCTCTCTCCTCCTCTCAGAAACTACCATAAGAATGGTTATCTTGTACCTATAGCCAATTACTCTCTTAAATTAGGAGTCATCTGTAATAGAGAAGCCGTCCAGTAAAGATTTATTCGTTTTGCCCTGCGTAATCTTCTGTGGGATGACAATTATCGATTTCCACCATATTCTGATCGCTTATAGCTGATTGGCCATCATTCCCTTGAAAAACGACGAGAGATTGCGGATGTGGTTTTTATTCATGACATATTATCTGATAATTATGACTCTCCTGCTCCTTAAATACCAATCGCCGAAATCTTTGGTCAGTATACTGCTTGTACATATTCCTTTTCACCGGACTAACTTTAGCTTCCGGAACTTAGATAACTCACTCAACTGGACCATCACACTCATCCGACACCATCTACACTATTGAAAGCTAGGCAGCTTGATGAATGGTGCTGGAACAGAAGCCAATCCGATGGAGTAATCGTTCGGCCCCCCGCACCCTTAACTTCCGTCAAAACTCTCAGTCCACTAGCTTCGGGATCTAAAAAATCAAACAGAGGGCACAGCACAGCAATTTCGTCGCGTTCAGAAAAGAGATCAAGTCTTTGATCTTCATTTCCGAAGTTCGTCAATGTCGTCAAGAAATGCGCTTTCTAATGATTGTGTTCTAAATTTGGCTAGAGCAGGGCATTTCCTTTTCCCGCTGGTCCCCACAGTTATATATAAATTTTAATTCAGTCTTTAATAAAAACTATAATAGAACGAAAAATCTCCTGTACAGACACACGTTATTTTAAATTCCATTATTCTGTAAATCTATTATCCAGCATTGACATATTCTGTATTCAGAATTCAGTATAAATTTCAAATTCGGAAAAATTCTACAATTTGTATATTTAAAAAATAAGAGGCCCATAATAGCTCGTAGATAAACTGAACGTAAAAGTAGTGACTTACAACTTTCGACAATTCCAGTCTGCATGTTATCAGGAATGGAGGGGACCTACAATTTTCTGCCGATTCCGAATGGCTAATGAATAGCACTTTTCATATGGAAAGAGATACTCTTAGAGGATTTGAAAATTTCTCGCGAGAGCAAGCGCGGATACAGGGGGAGGGCAATGGGTGCAATTGCCCCCCCCTGGGCAGTTCTTCGTTTCACAATTATAAAAACCATAACACTTTTTTCTTTTTACTTGCGACTTATAGGTACTATAAGGCAGGTTATGCATTCGGAAAAAAAAATTGAACTCGAGATTTTGATCAAAGTTGACATTACGATAATAGCGAAGTCCAAAAAAGTGGGTATCGCAATTCTGTCTGTCTGTCGGTTCGACTACAGCCCAAACGGCTAGGCCGATTTTCTTTAAACTTGGTAGATATGGGTTTTATTTTTTTTCCGCCGGATGTTTTTTGATTTGATTTTTTAAGACCAAAAATAACGGTACCTGCCATACGATTTTTTTTTTCGAAATTTTATAAATATTTTTTTTATCAAAAACTGTCCTACAGATTTTTAAAAAAAAATTCATAAGATTTCATTTAGTTAAACCAAGGTAATGAATGAAAAAAAAATTCCAAAAAAATTATTATTTTTGGTACCCCCCTTGGAACCATTTTTTTGTTTTTGATTTTCTCAAAAACGGTACAACCGATTTTGATAATTTTTTTAATGTTAAGGCTCCCAACAGTTTCAATATTATTGTGTATTCAAATTTTCAAAAAAAAAATTTCAAAATTATTTTTTGAAAACTCAATGTTTCGAAAACCCCATGCTCGATTTTCTTAAAACTTAAGAAATAAAAGTTTTTCAAAATAATCTACAAGATATAAGAAAAAAAAATTTATTTTACTTAAAAATAACAGTACCCTCCAAACAAATGTTAAAAAATGGTTTCCGAAAATTTTTAGTCTTTCTATTAATTTTTAAGGTCTATAATTAAATACAAAAGATTTTGAAAACAAGACATTAGTCACTGTACCTACCATAGAACGATTTTTCAAAATTTTGAATTTCTCATTATCGACATAATGGATTTTAACGAAATTTTTTATAGAAATGCTTCTAAAAGCTTTAAGAAACATTGCATTTCAAAACTTTAAAAAAAATATTTTTTGAATTTGGAAAAAAAAAAATCATTTTTTTTGGAAAATTCGATATCTCAAAAATGGGTAAATATTTTTTTTTGCAAATTTAATTTTCATTCGTACGGTAATAAAAACCTAATGTTGACGTACTAATTTTTTTTTTTAATATTTTAAAAATTTTATATATAAAACCTTATTTTATTAAGAAACCACTACAACGACTTATGTATAATTTTTGTTCTTGCATAAATTCATATTTGCATAGCATTCTGTTTTTGTCTCTTACTACTAAGAGAATTTAAAAAATGATGATAATTTATATATGATAATTTATTTATAAGGATATATGAACAGTTTTTTTTTAAAAACATTCGTTTTTAAAATTCCTAGTCTATTACATAGGAGCAAGTTCTGCGGCAAGTTATGCATTCGTAAAAAAATCGAACTCGAGATTTTGATCAAAGTTAACATTACGATGATAGCGAAGACTAAAAAAGTGGGTCTCGCAATTCTGTCTGTCTGTCGGTTCGACTACAGCCTAAACATTTATCATTTTTAATTCCCCCCCCCACACGGTTTTTACTTGCGATATACATAGGTACTATAGGGCAAGTTCTGCATTTGGAAAAAAAATCGAACTCGAGATTTTGATCAAAGTTGACATTACGATGATAGGGAAGACGAATAAAGTGGGTCCGGCAATTCCGTCTGTCTGTCTTATTTATCTCGAAAACGGCTCTAACGATTTTGATAAAAAAAAAATTAGGTGTGATATTATGGACATGGACTACGTTTTGGTAAAAAAAAAATTTGGGGCAAAATGTTATTAGCGGTACCTGTCATAGAACCGTTTTTTTTTGATTTTCGACTTTCTCATTAACGGCTCTAACGATTTTAACCAAAAATTTTCAGCAGGAGTCCCCCTAAGTTTAAAATAATATTGTATATAAAAATATTCGAAAAATTATTTGTTGGGTTTTTTTTTTAATTTTTTTTTTTGAAAAATCAATATCTTTAAAACCTATGAACGATTATTTTTTGAAATTATTTCCTAAAATCAATATTATTAAATACTTAAAATTCGCATCCCACATTTTTTTCTTGAAAATTTTTAAAGAAATTTCTTATATAAAAAATTTATTTATTTAATAATAAAACGATTTTTTAAAGTTTGTTTGCATAAATTCATACTTTTCTAGAAATCAGACGGCAATTTTATTTTAAATTCATGTTTTATATTTATAAAATGTATCTTAAATTCCAAAGTACTTTTACATAAGAGCAAGTTCGTGCGATCCAGTCGTGCATTTTTTTATTCTTTTTTTTAAGACCAAAAATAACAGTACCTGCCATACGAATTTTTTTCGAAATTTTGTAAATTTTTTTTTCTCAAAAACTGTTCTACGGATTTAAAAAAAAAGATACAAAAAAAAATTCATTTAGTTAAAGCTAGGTACTAGTTGAAAAAAATTTTACGAAAAATGGTTATAGAGGGTACCCCCCAAAGAACCATTTTTTTGTTTTTGATTTTCTCAAAAAACGGTATGACCTATTTTGATCATTGTTTGTTTGCGTAAGCTCCCAAAAAATTTAAATAGAATTGTGTATTCAAATTTTCAAAAAAAAAAATTTGGATTTTTAAAAAAATTTCAATTTTTTTTTCAAAACTGTTAAAAAACCGTTTTCAAAAACGAACTATGTATATCATGAACAACTCTATAATTCCTTCATTTAAATTTATTAATTCATTTTTTTTTAATACGTACGAGTTCCTATTTAATACTTTAAGACATGCATACAGAGCATTATTGAAAGAGGCTAAAGTAATATAAACGAAGATGTTTGATTTACTATTTAATAGTTATTTACATACGACTTACATATATTATGTACCTGCACATGCTTTCTTTAATTCAATTTAATAATTTGTTATTTTTATATTCGATTATGTTTATACCTTTTTAATATTTTAAGACAGAAATGCAGAGAAATGGACCTTTTTTTAAGTTAAGCTAAATATCACGAAAATTGCCCCCCCCTGAACGAAATCCTGGATCCGCGCCTGCGCGAGAGACAGTACACCCCTGAAAACCGTCTTTGTAGCAGTTGAGAATAGAACCCAAGATCTTCTGCGACAGTCCAATGGACTAACCTCTTCGATGATTTGTCACTTTCTCTTAATAGCCAGTACAATCATTTTGTCCCTTAGATAATATCAATTGTTGAATGAATACATATCAGATTAAATAAATCATAACCACTTATAGTTATGTATATAACCCACTTATTACCATAATCGAAAATATTACCCTCACTGTTAAACATACTATACACCGAATGCCATTTAATTCACTTACGTCAATTATACACTCGTTGAATTCATATATCCTCTGCTACCTACATCGTACGCATTGCTCACTTCAGGGAGTACCTACGAGCATATATTTATGCATGAACGATACACATTGCCTGGTGTTAATTCTTGTATCCACTTCCAGACCGAAACCACCATCCACAAAATTCACCCAATGCAGCCATCAACACTCTATTTTGTCAGAGACGACAAGGTCGACCAACGATTTTCCGAGAAATAAAAAAAGAAACCAACCCCACTGCCGCATCCGTATTGCTCCCACCAAAATCCAACACACCCCTTAAATGGCCCATCATTGCCGAAATTCTGTGTAGCAGCAGGAGCGGCACAAAGCCACCAAACCAAGTTCCAATTGCTCTCGCACACTCAGTCAGAATCAGTAGCACACTTCGAACACCCACTTTAGTTGCCTGTTTTTCAAGTGTTCATCCTTTTTCGAGGGTGTGATTGCAGCCAGAGAACCGGTATTCAGTACGGCATTTGCTTCGCCGTGTGTGTCCTTGTCCTCGACCTAGTTTAATGTCAATGTCATTGACATCGTTCTCATCGTCGAGGTCGTCGTCATCGTCGTCGTCGTCGTTGTTCTTTTATATAATTTTTTTTTCATGCCTCCACCAACACCAAACCACAACAATCCAACACAATAATACAGCTAAGGACCTCCTGTCCTGGTTATAGCCCTTCCAACGACCAGGGAGCAGGGAAAATACTGCCGGAGTACACATAAGTGGAAGAATGAGAAAGAAATAATGAAAAAAATCTCCAAACGTATTTTTATTTTCAGAGCCTGTCTGCCTTTATCCTTTCCTCAACGCGAGGACCACCCTCATGCTCCAGAACTGCACCAACTGGGAGCAGTAGAAAACCCATTATAACAGGAAATAACCCCGAAGTATGGAAAGAATTCTCATCCCTGCCGATGGCGAGCAGAGTAGCAGTGGGCGATGAGAACAGGCAGGTTGTGTGCGATGCGGATGCTACATATACAAAATGCGAGGGAGCTGGAGCAGAGAACTCTACCCCAAAACAAAAGTGCGTCCTCGTCTGTGATGCCAATGGCATGGTATGGCACAGCAGTGTGACTGCACTTAGCGACTGTGCTCCAGAAACCCAGAAAGTGCCAGGTAGACATCAGGTAGGCCATATATGTAGGGCTCGTCAAATGATGGTCTCTCGTATATTGAAAGGGGATATAAAAGGTGGTTTGGGGAATGGAGTTCAGGTGAAGATACGGAACAAGTGCATCGACGAGATACTACACCGTTGCCGCCGCCGCCGGCCGGGACAGATTGTCGATGAGTTCGGCGGTGGTGGTAGTGGCGAGGCGATGACGGCGACGGCTTCAAGCTCAATTGGTGAATGAAAAGGGATGGATAAATGGATGAAGGGTGTACATATTTTGTTTTACAGTTGAATGTCGTCGTTATTATCATCGTCGTCGTCGACGTGGGTTTCTATTTTCCGCTATTTTGTTTTCATTTTTGGTTCATATTGTGAAGTCGAATTAAGGAAATTCAAATTTCGGATGGTTGGTATTTTGGATGATTTAAGGTTTTGATGAACTTTGCTTATATGAGTTATGACTTCTTCAAAACTTTTTGGACGAGTACTCTTATGACGGCCTTACGAACAAAATTAACGAAATATTGGGGCCAAATTACCACATCAGTTATCGAGTAATACGTGACTGAATTATGTGAGTTTGGCATTACCGCTTACGTTATCGAGCAATAAATTACTCTAATTTGACATTTTCATTCGATCACTGATGGGACTCACTCACTCGGCCCTTGGTTTCTGGTTTCGAAGTTTGGAACGAAATGATGTATAAGGCGCTCTCTTGGTGATCTAAACAAACTGTCGTAAGTAAATAAATGCTAAGTTAAGGCAGACTTTAAACAGACCGATTACAATCATTTTCGAGAATTTCTGAAAAATGGTTTGTCAGGAAATATTAATGGATACTGCTTAAGCATATAGGTACATACATACATTCCTCCTCTTGAAATCTTAAAAAAAAGCCAATGAATTCGACGTCTTTAAGTAAATATCATTCGCAGGCATGAAAGCTGTCAAGTTAAATGTGAAATGACATCTGTCGTTTATCAATGTTGAAATAAGCAGAGTGTAACTGTCAAATCAGTAGATGCAAATATGGCATGTTTGAATATACATATATGTGAATTACTGGAAATTAAAATTGCAGCTTTGCTTTTAATGGAGCCTTACCAATTATGCACACATGTACAAGCCAGTGAAAGAATTACCAATATTTATTAATTGCTCAGCATTAAATTAAGAAAACTGAGCAATTCTGAACAACTTAACCACTTCAGTTAAATTGAATTGATGCAGAAATTCTTAATGTGATTAGGTATGACAGCTGTCAGTTTGATTTAAATTAAAAAGTATTTGCATTTTTTTTTTTAGAGAAGTCTACAATGATAAGTAGGTATGTGAAAGTACTCAAGCTGATTTTTAAAATGAATCATATACAAAATCATAGCTGCAAAACTGTTGTTTGCATTCAGTTTTTTTTTTTAATTGTAGTTAAAGCTGACAAGTGAATTTCAAGGAAAAGTGAAAATCTTTTCTCTCATAAGTGAAACAACATCGACGAGAGCAAGTTTTACCTTTTAACTATAGTCCGAACTAGAAACCAACGTTTTTCACCGTGATACCATTAAAATCAACCCCAAAACAGCTCTATAATTGAGGAGATTTACATATAGATATTAGCAGTAAGAAAATACACATATCTACGTCTAGCTACTCAATTACTGATTTTCTACCCTGTGCTCCCCAAACCAATGCACGCACCATTCTCTCACTCGTCCTGATCCAAAATATATCTATATACGAACATTCCTATTTATATATATGTATACACATCTATTCTAAAGTACATAGACTCTAATACTCCGAACATACCCCAAGGGTGAGTCACCACTTTAGTGCATCCTTGCACAACGCGCAGGCAGACAGAACCCTAACCATTTTGTGTGCGCCTAGTTTGCACCATCTATAGTCCTCTCACTCATTCCGTGCATAATAAAGTGGACGCTTTTGCTCCTCAAACTATATTATCTCTATGCTGTTGTGTTAGTTGTTGAACGATTTCAAGGATATTTCTTTGGGGAGCAGTTGCTTCAAGAAAAATGGGAGGCAAAGGGGGGCTATGACTGTGGTTGAGTGTACGAGTAGTTTGTAGTAAGCATTGGTGGAAAGAGAAAATCAAGTGAAAAGCTGGAGGATATCATATGGTGGTGCTGTTCGATTGAATAAAATTTTGTTGGAATAGGACTGGGTAGGTATACACATTTTCAAATATCTATCCTAATTTAAATTTTGACTTCTAATACTATTTATTTTATTAGAAAGTGATGCTGTGTTAGAATTCTTACGAGAAAATTTATTAGATGTTGTTGAGGTGTAAAAGAAAGCATTCACCTTTACTTAGAATAAAAATGTTATAACAAATTTAAATACGTATACCTACAATTTATTTTATACATTATAGGTACCTACCTATTGAAATAAGATTTAAACAGACATTACAAAGCCAAAACTATTGACTTCCCAGTTTTATTTTTACTTCTTACTTTACTTTTATTGGGCGCCATTTCAATAATTAATTAAGGAATGTTTGATTTTTTATTTGAGTTAAGTTTTGAAAAAAAAAATTTTTATATTTTACTACCTACTATGTATTTTTTTATTTTTAAAAGAACAATGAATAACATTAAGAATGATTTTTCAAATTTTGAATGCGGTTAACAAATTAAATAAGTGTTAAGTTCATAAATCAAAGTTTTTTCATTTTTAAATTTTATGATCCCATAAAAATTATATTTTTGTGAAATTTATACATTCTTCGGTTAGATTAGGCGAGGGTGTGTTAGGACTTTAAGAAGACATAGGTACAACAATGAATAACATTAAAAAAAGCCTTATGAATATTACTCACCTTGTTGTTTTATGGTGACTTGTTTCCCATTGAAAATAATTTTCGAGAAAATTGGCTTCGTTTTTAACTAGGTAGGTATAATAACACTGAAGAGACATGTACGCCTCCATTTGCTAATAATATATGTTACAAATCATAGGTAGGTATCAGTTTTGCTTTAATTTGTATAAAATACCCAAATTGCGTAGTACAACATCACTTGTGGTTGCTTAGTAATATCCGTAGTCCAAATAGTATAAATATCATTCCAACTACAATACAATAAATTCGCAACTGCTACCCTTACGCAGTCGTTTACTAGGTATAACTCCAATTTATTCAAAATACCTTTAATGTTCTTTTAGTTATTTGATTGTGGGTTTAAATCAATATTTTATAATATTAACTGTCCCTGATTAATTGAAATAAACCTTATGATTAAGTTCAATAATTTAGGTAGATACATGTTTCTTGGAGGCTTTCTCGAAATTATTGAACTTCTGAATTTATCGATTATGTGAGGCATGTTTACTTCCACACCGCTTGGTTGAGCCCACAACACCTCCCAAATCAGACTACAAAATAAATATGTTAATTAGTAACGAACTCAACCTGTTTCTTTCACATTTTTGACAGTAATGAAATATTCTTCCTCATTTTTATACTTAACCATCCCTTTTCTCGTAGACAATTTGTGACAAGTTTCGATTTGAAAATGTATTACAAACTGTCTATGTGTTTGAAATGCACAAGATAAGTTCAGCAAATATTATTTAAAAGAAAAGTCCACTTTTTAAGACCTTTCTTTTTCTTGTTCGCCGAATTGCCTTCGCCCTAAATCTACCCACTTCTCAATGTTTCAATTACGCTGCAAAAACATCAAACTTCCACACGGCAACACTCATCATCATCATCATTCTTACATCCAGTTCTAAAAAGACAAAATCCTAAATACTCGTATGCTATCGAAAGTCCTTTGAATTCAAAAGAAGCAAGTTAATTTCCCCCCAAACAAAATTACGAGACAAGGGCCGAGGACTGCATCAATGCAATATATTGCAACACACTAGAAAATGAAACAAAAATTAACTATCTCTCTCTATATATATATGTATGTTTGTAGGTATATATGATAAAAATGTATCAAAATGCATAAAACCCCCACATACATACAAATGTGGCAAATGCCAATAGGGATCCATACCACCATCGCCGGTGCATGCGCCTCTTTCAACCCAAGGCACACAGCTTCTCGCCCCAAAACACAGATACAAACACAAAAAACAAAACAAACTCTCTGACTTTGACTCGACTGCGATTCCCAATATGCAAGCCGGAATGTCTAAAAAACACTAAAATCCCATCAAAGTACAACACACAAAAATAAACCAAATATCCTCCTGTTTCGTACAAAAATTCCATACCTATAAAAATGTATCTCCTATGAATAGTCCCCCCTCTGGCAGGCACCCTCGTGCCACCATATCCGGTGATTTAATATTTTTGTCTCGCTCTCAATTGTTTTGCAATAACAAAAATAAATAAAAACACAACTACCACAACGAACTGAAACAGCACTATAAAGGACCAAATAGCTCCAAATGATACTTGCAAAAAACTCTATCCAGAAACAACAACACATCCCCGCTAGACCTACTCTCTAATCGTTCCACCGAACACATAACAAAAAATTGATTGTATGGTGTGTATATCTAGGGTAGGGATAGGAAATAAAAAAAAAGCAAAAAAAGGACTCCCCATCATCAAATACACAAAAAAGCAAAAAACACATGAATCGAACCCCAACACACAGACATACACACAGCCGCCGCACAATCGACATCCCTAACAACAGCCCCCCACAGAAAACAGTCCAATTCGGGATTGACTGGAGTGTGGAGTGTGGCTCCGTATAGCAAACAAACAATAAATTTTCTTCCTTTTCAACAACCAAAAAGGATATCTCGTTGCTGTGTTTCGAGTGTACAGCCAAAGCCAGCCACCTTCTTTTTGTACAACACACATCTCGCTCTATAAAAATACTACATACATTTTTTCCTTTGCTGCTTAAAAGAAAAAGGGGAGGCAAAAAAATCACGGTATCCTTTTTTCCGAGAAATATAAAAACGCCACCGCAGCACTCTCCAAATTCTGAACGAAAGGACGAAAATAATACAACAAGAAAAAAAATAAACGAAAATATTGAAAAAAAACGAGAAACTCCTACACCTACTCTTGCCGGTTCTTTGGAATCCTTTATTTTTCGACCACGGCCAACAACATTCGGGGAGATCTTTTTTCATCCTTCGTCCTTTATTCCACCTCACACTGACGTCTTCCGCTGCTTTTTGCCCATATTTACACGCCCGCCGCGAGTGGTACGAAAATAAAAGAAGAAAAATAGTTGAAAAATTAACCAAAAAAAAAAAAACACAAGTATAGATACCTACAGTCGTTGTTGGGTTGTCCTGGATAATTTTTTTTTTTCGAGGTTTGTGTGCTGTACGTATTATCCTGTCTTCGGGTTTTCGGGAAAGTGTCGCACGACGGCGAAAGTTTTTTTTCTCTGATTTTTTTTTCTCGTATTGAGAGTGGGTGGTTGGGCCGACGACCCAACATTTTATTAGTACAAAGGACATCAGCTGTAAATGGGAGTTGAATAAGGATAAACGACTACGTGGAAGTAGAATCACGAGGAATAAACAACGACGAGAAATTCCTTTGAACATTTTTGGTGGTAAGTACGAATATATGGGGGCGAGCGAAAACGAGACATACAACTCTCTTGCAGAGAAGTGTGTACAAATCAATATCCTGCAGTGCGTCCTCTGTGTTCACAGCTGCATACACTCTGGCGTAGAGATGTATGTTGATACGACGCGATACTTTCGCTTAAAATGCGAATACAAGCCACGATGGTGGACCATTATCCATATCCATCTGTTTTCTGCGTGCCTACATGAGAGCCAGGAACCAGGACCACGAAATCAGATTTGCTTAATCCCCAACGCAGTACCCGGAAGGCGTCGTTCCGTTGGTCACCTTCCTCTTCACCCCCGATCCCCTGAACAGAAAACACCCTACAAAGAGTACCTATCGTGGTGTATACTACAAGTCTGCCTAGGATCCCCGTGTGAAAGTGAAATCGATTTGCCCGTTTTTCGGGAAGCAACACACAGTCGTTATGGTGCATCATCATATCCATCCGTTGTACCATTGCCGCACCGCTGAGCCGCCACCGCCAAAAGGATATCGTCAAGTGAAAGGATCAAACATAGTTTGGGGATGCAGGTGTGCGCTCGCCATGGCACAGCCATCTTGTTCCAAAACACACAATCACACACACACTCATACATACACCCATAAAGATATACACTCCTCTTCCATACTGTCTGTCAGCCCCACCCCCTTGCCACTGATAGCTCTGCAGCCTACTTTCTGACAGACAAATAGTCCCCCAAACTGTGCAATTTTCACTCTTCACATGTAGTTTTTTCTCGTTCTTTAGCAATTTTTATTCTTATCCTTGCAAAAACAGACTGAAAAAAAATACGCAATCCGTACGTAAAATTTTTTTCACAGTTGTTTTCATCCACCCACTTTTGAAGGACCCAAACTCTCGCACAATTATACGATACCAACGCCTCCTCTTCTGAGGTCCTCAAACCTTGGTGCGTCGGGCGGTTTGTCTTTTTTACCACCCTTTCTTCAGCTCGTAGCGAGGAGGGACCAATCCTCTTTTATGCGATACTTTTACCCGGCTCAGGAGTTAACTCGGTCCTTTCCGGGGACGGGTTGGTTTGGCAGTTCAATTCTGTGTAACGTGGGGTACGAAGGTACTGCATTAACGGTAGCGGCGAGTATTTCGTGAGTGTTACAAGCAAAGAAAGAAATAGTGTTGTTTTTTTTTTGTTTTCACTGCATTCAAGTTGCATCCATAAAGGACTCACTACTTTAAAAAAAATTAAACATCCACCATTCTACTTTTTAAGAGAAAGGCTCTTTTTAATAATTTGTTGGTTTTACATTCACTTATTGTTCCGTACGTTCGTCGCAATACCGATAAAATTAAGCAAATAAAAATTGTATTTCATTATTCAAACATGGATACTATGGATTATGCTCACAGGACCAAAGGAAAGGTGTGTTAAATAAATTGAATTTTATGCACATAAAATTGGGATGCAGGGAAATATGATTTAAATTTATCATACGTGTGAATTTCCAATTACAAAAAAAAATAGAAAATAAAATATAGTTGATTTTCGAGGATATTACTTTGACGTTTATATCGGTTTTGTCTTCATATGCATACATTTTCTTTGAGTTTACATTTGAAAACAATGAATTTTTCTAAAGCGCATGTCCTTATTTATGGCAAATGTTTTGATTGTATACAAGACAAGTTGAATAAAAAGATATTCCGGGCTGGTTGTATATCTTAGAAACTTCTTTTTTTTTTTTGTTGTTGACACTCAAACTTTGACAGAAGATACAACTTTGTGTTGTGGTGAAGATTGTGTTTAACAAAAAATGCCTGTTGCTTAAACATTCCTACTCTAGACTTGCAAGATGGTAAATATTTTGATTTATGTATTTTTGTCGAAAAAATATATGAATTTCTTTAAAAAGCAAAGCAATTATGCTTGATAAATTAATAAATATCTATACTGTACATATGAATGTGTATAAATATGTCAATAGGTGCCCATATTATCTTAAAATCTATAAAGAGTTTAACTGTTTAACTGAGTTTTTGTTTTAAACAAACTTTTATGTTCTTATGAGTTTTGGAATTGAGAGGTATTCCTTTTGATTTTTCTGTATCCAACTTTATAATTCAGCTATTTAGATAGATGCAACATAAGAATAATGCATTGCTTTCATTCTTGAATATTTTTGGGAAAATAAGTACGTATACGCCACCGAGGACCAGGTGTTAATTTTGTTTTTAAATGCGAGATAACCGAATTATCAAAATCTGGAGATGATGTGATTGATTTTGACTGATGGACCTTTAGAATTTTTTCTGTTAATTGGAAAAAATGATATCCGTCAAGTGACTGCCACCAGTGTTGTTGATACACATTTGTGCCCGTTGTATCGCATTTGCCATGACTTTCCGCAAGATTTCTAGTGATAATTGTTCGCATTCCTGCCCTTAAGGCCTGCGTTTATCTGAGGCTTGTTGGCATAAGCCCGTGACTTCAAATATGCCAAATCGCCAAAACGGGAGATTACGCGAGACCAGAAAACGCTCTCTTCAAAATATCCATTGTGGTTCGTGCAGTGTGTGCTATTGCAACGTCTTGTTGAAACCACATGTTCACCAAGCCCCGCTTATCCAATTTCATAAAAAGTCGATTATCATGGCCCTGTAGCATTCGCCAGTAACAGTGACCGTATTGCCGGTGGCGTCCACAATAAAATACGGCCCAATCACTCCTTCTGTTTGAATGCAATAGTTCAACGTGCATCATACTCGCTTTTTCAGTGTTCCAGAAACGAAGATTTTGCTTATTGAAGTAACGGATTGGGTGGAAATGAGCCCCGCCGATGATACTGAATTTCGACACAGAATCGTCTTCTTTGTTGTAGAGATTGATGAGGATTGCTTGACTGTAATTCACACGTGATAGACGGTCAGCAGGCGTTGATGCACTGTGTGTACTTTGCACGGGAGCATGTGTAAGTCTTTCACTAAAATTAACTGTAGGATCCGTCTAGTGATGTCCAATTACGTGGCCCGCGGTCTGGTTGAAGTTTTTTTTCGTTCTCAGCTACATCAGCAGCCACAGCCGCAATATTCTCGACCGAACGACCATTCTGGTGGCGGCCATGCGCTGCATGATCTTATGTGATCTAAGCTGTTCGAATCGAGTATCTAAGCACCGGAATGTTTGTCCAGTTAGCTCAACAAGATTAGGAAATCAACGTCGAAATTCACGCTGCGTTTACACCACCGATCGATTATTGATTAAAAAAAAAATCGGCACAATTATACCACACTCTTCCGGAGTGTAAAAAAAAAAACAAATCTGCAACCTATTTTGTAAATTGAATGTGAGGCTGACCCGGGGTAAAAATGCTTTAAATTTATTTAAAAATGGTATACCTAAATTTTTTATTATGTAAAAAATATTCTTTCAAGTAACGACAATAACAAGAATAATTTGCATAAAAATAAACTTTTCAAAAATAATTAAAATTAACTACATATAAAAAATATCTAAAACTTTTACTTCTTTTGATTGTTTTTTTTTTTTTAGATTTTCCTACGGACATTTTTTAATTATTGTTCTTCACTATGAACTTTACACCGTTTGGGGGTCCATTTCCCGGAACCATACCTGGAATACCACAATTCACATCAACGTCAGCTCCATTGGTCACAACTGTAACCACGAATCAGGATACATCCAGCAATCGTTATCACAATTCAACAGCAGCTGTCAATATGACCCATTTCAATCAACCCCTCCAAACGACAACAAGTACAATTCCTACGGCCAAGTTCCGCGCAGAAGATGCCACAAATGCTGACAAGTACAACAACGGTCACCTAGTGACAACAGGATTGACTCAGCAGCAGTATACTACAACAAATCCTTACAGCCAGCAGTCGGATGGCGATAAGCGTCTAGCAGTGCCAACCATCTCCTATACTCAAAATGCAATAACTGCGACTACTGTTTCTGGAGTTGCAGGTGGGCATATACAGCAGGCACCGCAAGAACTAACGCAGGATCTTTGCAATGCAATATTGCAACAGCAAAGTGTAGACACAAAGAGAGGAGGTAAGGCATAACCATCATCAATAAATATCAAATTAAATCATAACCTTTAATGCGTCTTAAATTTTAGTGCTGCAGAATACTACGTGGCAGAGTTTAACTCCCGGAACGACAGTGGCGGATTATTTATCACATCTGCCAGCAAGTACCCTCCCACTGTCGCTACATCATTTTCTAAAATACTCAGCCGAAACAATTAAGAAAGAGAATCAAAATGTAGTGAGTTTCCACAAAACTTATAAATTAAATTATTTAGTTTAATATAATCTTCTTGGCATCAGGTACAAACAGCACCACCAATTGGACTAAGCACAATAACCATACCTCAGCACCAAGCTTCAAACCAGCTTGTGCCACACCAACAAGGACAACTGACAACGCAACAGCATCCTCAGCAAGTCACCTCAGTCAATGCATCAACCTCAACGGCAACTACAACGGGTACGACGACAAAGAAGAAAAAACGCAAGAAACACCCGAAGGAACGAAAACCCAAATTGCGTCCAGGTGAAATCCGTCTAACAACCGCCCTCGATGGCAGCACGCTCTATATGTGTCCCGAATGTCAAGTAGCCTATCCGGAACAGGATCTCTTGGAATTACATCTCGTGGGACACAATCTGGAAAGACGATATATCTGCGATATTTGCAATGCCGCTCTGAAACGGAAAGATCACCTTACGCGTCACAAACAGTCGCATAATCCTGAAAGACCTTTCATTTGTACCGTTTGCCTGAAAGCTTTCAAAAGAAAGGAACAACTGAGTCTGCATTTTGTAATTCACTCAGGAGAAAAACGTCACATATGCATCGAATGCGGTAAGGGATTCTATCGGAAAGATCATCTCCGGAAACACACTAGATCTCACATAGCACGGCGAGTGAAGGCTGAATTGAGTATGCAAAATCAAAATGGTGGAACGAGCATGTTGCAACCAAATATTACAATACAACAACAAGCGCAAGCGGCAATGCAACAACACCAACAGCAACAACAGCAACAGCAACAACAACAACAACAACAGCAACAACAGCAACAACAAACTCAGCAACAAAGCAATCAGCAGCAAGTGCAGCAACAGCAACAGCAACAGCAACATCAAATGCATCAGCAACAACAACAAGCGCAACAGCAGCAGCAACAAATGCAACAGCAACATCTTAGTCAAACACAACAAAATGTTGCACAGCAACATCAACAACAACCACAACAAAATCAAATGATGAACTGAGGGTGCGAGAGGCAAAGCGGTCTTCAACCTGATGCCACCCTTGCCTCTATAATCGATGTAAGTAGAATCCTAAATGCCTCCAGAAATTTTGTTGCTTAGTTTAGTAGGTAAAAAAAGAAGTGGAAAGTGTAGCCTAATTTTATAAAAGAAAATCCCTGTTTCGGTGTGAATTCTTCCAATAGTTCAAAGCTTTGCCAACATTATTTTATGAAAGGTATTGGATACGTTAATAGTTGAAAATTTGTTCTGAATTTTTGAAGCTAAGAAATGTTTTGAGTTCTAACTTATAATATGGGGTTTTCCGTATAGAAAATGGCTTTCTAAATTAAAATAAGACTATTTTATATTTCATATCCATATGACTGGTATAAGCCAAAAAATGATTGCATGCATACAAGTACCAAAATTTAAAATATAACATAGGCGACTTGGCATATCTATCTTCAATTAGTGCGACGATTTTAATGAAATTCAGCATCATACTTTCTCTAACCTTTCATTAAAGTAAAAATTATTGAATGCTTATTTTAGTTTTTTAGTATCGTGCTTTCACATGATTATTTGACATTTACAATCATCAAAAAAGGAATGTTTGTTTACTTTTTTTCATGAACTGTCATTGGTGTAAGTGAACGATACTAGTTAGAAAATGTTTTAAATTAAGAATGAGTTAGTAAACTACTTAAAAGTTAGAAAATTGTTAAGTAGTATCATACTTATGCCTTAATAATAGGCTGTTTAAAATGTTGCCGCTTTGTATCTAGTATCGTGCTAAAGCCATTTTTTAATAAAGTGCTTCTGAACACAGCTAAAACAAAGTCAGTTCTTGCAAAAAATCAAAGTAAACAGACCTTTTTGACGTTTGTAAATCCCAAAAGTAATATGAAGTAAGCACGAATAAGTGAAACCAATAGAAAACGACATAAAAGAAGGATTGAACAGTTCAAAACGATTATAATTAAAAAAGAGGATTAGTTCCATTTTTTCCCCTGCATTATGGAAACATTAAAGTGATCTAATTTAATTTAACGATTAAACCTGAACGCATTTTAATAAAAATGGAAACCCGCATTAAACTTTTCATTGTTTCCTAATATCAGACTTATTTCAAAAATTTCCTAGGTACACTTTCTTAATTTTAACCTGCTAAGCTGTTGATGAAAACTAGGAAGACAAATTGTTTTATTTAATATGTGATAAAATAATACCTATGTATGTATAAAAAATAGAAATTAAAAAAAAAAACATTTAAATGAAAAGCAATTGTTTACACTTTCTATTATTTTATATATTATTATATTATTAATTGATTATGTATAGAACAATTTTTTATTTTTATAAATTTTTCCGAATAAATATGAATTTAAAATTGCACGAAAAGACATTAAGAAAAAATGTTTATGTTCAAACATATAAAACAAGAAACAAATAATTCAAAATCGTATATACACATAATATATATTTTTATATTTAACTAAAACTACAGACAAATTGTATAAGTTCCACATAAATAATAAGCATTATTAATAAATAAGCAATTATTGATGTATTCAAACTATGTAAATTTATATGACAAAAAATGAATGTTTACTATAGGAATAATGTATTTTTACAACGCTAAAAATAAAACAAAACTAATAAACTACTACATATAGACAAAGATTTAAAATTAAAACTTAAAGAAAAACAAAAGGAAAAACCATAACAAAACTAACCAAGTTACGCGTAGAAATGGTTTAAAATAAATGAAAATACACAAAATGTGAAAAGTCGTGCGTAATTGTAAGGAAATAAATTTCATAGCAAGAAGAGAAGTCGACAAAATAAATATTTTTTAAATTACATTTTGAATGAATTTTATTAAAATAAATAAATTATTAAAAATACATTTATACTATTTACAGCTTTCTGAATTTAACAAGTATTCGCTTGTGTAAGTATATTTCAAGCTCCTGGATAACTGATCTAGAAGGTTCCGTGACATTAGGCCAAGTGACATAAGGCCAAATTTGAATACTTGGCCTTATGTCACTTTACAAAAGCGACATTAGACCAAATTTTAAGAGTTGACCTTAAGTCACTTTTGCCAAGTGACATTAGGCCAATTTCCCCCTATGTCACTTTTCACTGTTGAATCTGGGCAGTATTTAAAAAAATTGCAAAAAAAACTATACGCTTAAGTGTTGCCTGCAGCAACAGTTTTGTATTTCACATTAATTAGAGTAAACAACTAACAGTTATGTACTGTTGGCCAAGAAAACTGTTGCTACAGGCTTTTGTAAAGTGACATAAGGCCAAATTTTTTTATAATTTTACCTTATGTCAATAAGATTGGTATTTTAAGTGACGAAAAGAACGGGTTTAAGCAATACCCTTTAAGGAAATTCACATATGCCTCACTTACACCTACGTATCCACATTCTTTGAGTCTACAAATGGACTTTAAATTTTAGTTTTGTAGTTAAGTAATCAGAACCGAATGTACGATATTCATTATGTGTTGCTTATACGTTGACAATGGGAGCAGGACCTTAATGATTTGAATTGTAATTGCACCCATCTTGGAGTACAAGCGAAGATTAATGGAATTCAAAATAGTAAAGCTAACCTTGACAGAAGCCATTTTATAAATGCGCAAATAAATTTAATTATTAATTATCTCTTTGAGCTTTATGATACGATTGTAAAATAGCACTCGTTCAATGGCAACCGTTCAGTCGATATTATTTGACAGTTCAACAAGTTACAGGAAGTTAAAGTTGAATAGTCTTAACGACATCGCCCAGACGATTCAAGTTTTTATGTGTTACACAAAGCAATTCAATCGTTCAGACGACGACGTCGTCTAACTATCGTTGCCTTACGCGATGAAGGCCCAGTTAATTTTGTTTCCTTCGTACTCATTTAAATTCGAATAAACGGGAAAGACAAAGAGGCTACTGAGGCCACATGGGCAAGTTCTGGAAAGCTTATGAGTACGTTTCATTATCTGTAAAATTCCTCTTTTTGCAATTCGCCAAGCTTGACTTCTCTTCGAAAAATGCAACCCAGGGCCCGTATTACATATTACGAAACAAAAGGCAAAAAAACGATACCCTAGAAAAAGATAGTCAACACATGGACCGATTATGGTTTACGATAATGGATGCATCAAAATATTGCCTGATAAAATAAAAAAAATCTATTTTTTTAAGCGCATCCAACTTCATTCTTTCAATATTTCTGTCAAAAATAGTACATGTGTCAAAACAATGAAATACGAGTGCCAAAAGCAGTCGTAAGAGAAAACGATTATCGTTTTAAAAAACGAGTATCGTAAAACGTAATCGCAACTTAACGATAACGAGGGACTTTAAACGATAATCGTAATTCGTTATACGGGCCCAGCATATAAGACAAGGAAATGCTTTGCTTAATTTTGTGTGTTTGTAAAAAAAAAAAATAAAAGAATTGAATTTATCGCAACTATTTAGCCATACTCGCTTCAGGGTTGCTGACATACATTTTATTGTCTCAATATAGCCAATAACCGATGGTATGAGAACCTTTTCAAAAAAAAAACTCAAGTTTTGTGAACATTTGTGGATGGTCGGGCATTAACATTTTAGACGCACCTATTATTTCTTTCGAAAATGACAGATTAAATGTATGTCACAAAATATATATACTTCATAACCGTTGGAAGTGTTTATAAAATCGAAGATGGCCGAGGCATGTAACACTTTTTAAAGGATGGCTGTCTTATTTATTAGATTTTCTTATACTACGTTTTCACCAAGCGATAATCCTGGATTTAAGTCGATTTACCATAAATATTCTTTAAATCTCGAAGATTCGCCATACAATTATTTCGTAAATCTAGTAGATAAGAAATTATTCATTCATTGGACCAATTGTTTTCTATAGTTCGAACTGACCTAATATGCATATCGCACGAAATTAACTCAATGATTTTTCATTGTTTGGCACAAATAAAACTTTCTTTTTCTCGCTTCCACTTTATAAGAAAATTTGAAACAGCATTCGAATTTTGATAGGTGCTGTCAAAGTAAATCTTATTTTTAATCTCTTAGTGCGGTGAAACACCATATAAAACTTGCTTTAAATCACGGATTATATTTTGGTGAAAACGTAGTATTAGAACGTCATTGGAAAGTTGTCCAGCTAGTGATTTTGCAAATTATTTAGCTCTATCCGTATTGACAAATGTATTTCAAAAGAAATTGTCTAATGTCGATTTCCTTTACACACTAGGGATTTCGATCCCAGATCAATTTTTTTCATTTCGTGTGCGTGTTCATATAGATGTAAATCCCTCTTCAAATATGGATTTGAAGATTTTTATCCCTGTCAAAAAAAAAATCGATTTTCTTGGTGCGAAGGAACGCAAAATCTTCACACAGAAATGGATTTCTTATGAGTAAGGGAAATCGAAATAATATTTCAAACAAATCTTGGGTCCGATCAATGTAGTCATTAATTTGTCAATGAGAAACTAGAAACTTCTACACATAATCTGTTCGCTAAACGTTTTTAACTTAGAAAATATCAACCCGTGGTTGTACTTCACTTAATCCACTGAAATCTGTTATACCAACCTTGACCATTCAACATTTCAACATTTTGAAATAAAGCTTAAATACACTTTTTCATAAAACATTATACTGCGTTTGAATTTATAGAATACGTTTTTAGAAAATATTCGTATTTTATTACCACTAGGAATTACTGGATTCATCATCATCGGCTCGACAACCGGGTTCCAGTCCTGTCCTCTTTCAACAAGTCTCTCCACCTATCCCGGTCTCTGGCCGACGCCATCCAGTTGCGCACCCCAAGGTCCCCAAGGCTTCGGGCGTCCTGGTCTACGCCGCGCCGTCTCTCCAGCGCAAGCATGGTCTACCACGCTGTCGTCTACCATAGAATTTACCACAAAGAACTTTCCGAGCAGGTTCCTCTTCGCTCATGCGAGCTAGGTGCCCTGCCCACCGGAGTCTACCGAGCTTAATTTTTGTCACGATATCTGCTTCAAGGTAGATTGCGTACAGTTCATGATTGTACCGTCTCCGGAATCGTCCTTCCTCACATACGGGGCCAACAATTCTCCTTAAGACTTTTCTGTCGAACGCAGCTAAGAGGTCGGAGTGCCTTTTGCTAAGGACCCAAGTCTCGGATCCATATGTGAGTACTGGCAGGACCATGGTCCTGTACAGCAGCAGTTTTGAAGTTATGGTGAGATTTCTGGATTTGAAGAGCTTTGACAGGCTCTGTTGGATTTGAGAAGCCGCCCGCGTATTTCTTCTTCTATATTGTTATCGGCTGCTACTATTGACCCAAGGTATTTAAAGGATTGCACCACTTCAAATTCGTGCTCCGCAACCTTGATTGTTTGACCAACTGTTCCTCTCGCATTCGACGCCACCATGTACTTTGTTTTACCTTCACTAATGTGCAGCCCCAGATTTTGTGCCGCCTGCTCGATCTGGATGAAGGAATCGTGTACAGCTTGTTCGGTTCTTCCGATGATGTCGATGTCGTCTGCGTAAGCCAGTAACTGGCTGGACCTGTTGACGATGGTCCCTCTTGTTTCCGTGCCAGAGTCACGGATTGCTTTCTCCAACGCCAGGTTGAAGAGTAGGCAGGCCAAACCGTCCCCTTGTCGGAGTCCATTAAAGATGTTGATTGGTCTGGATAGCAATCCGGCTATTTTTACTTGGCTTGTTACGTTGGTCATGGTCAACCTATGACCTAATTTTCCTGATATTATAAAAAATTTCATAAACTTCTGAGACTATTTGCAAAACTTAATATACATCTTCTCGCCAGATTGGATCACGAAAATGATAAAGAGCAGGATCTCGTATTAGTGTACTGTATGTTATTTAAGGCTAGGCGCCCACATTCAATTTTAGTTGCGCAACTGCTTGATTCGAGCAACTAAAAAGTTTGTGTTTTGACACAAGCTAAACAGCCTAAAATTAGTTCGCTATTTTGTGTAACATATAACTGTTCGCGCCTAGCCTTATGATCTAAATGGACCAACGACGGAAAATAAAGAATATATTTTACTTATATCGCCACAGTTTTTTTTTTAAATAATATAATGCTATCTCATTATTTGGTGAATCAAATTAAATACAAATATCTCACATAGTTGAAACATTGCTTATTGATAAGGAAATTATTGTTTATTTTTCTGAGAACCTGCAGGTTTAAGAAATGTATCGCTTCTTGAATATTTGCCCACAGAAATTCGTACGCATTATTATGGGGCAATGATGTTTACGATCACCATTATCGTATCACTTTCGTTCGAGTGAGATTTAATTGGAACGTCACTTATCTATTTGTGTGTTTGTATTTTTATGAATATCGGACATGTATGTATAATAAACTAATTTTTAATTACATAAATATAGGTATTTCAAAGCAATATTAACAATATTTATTCTCAGAAATAACTTTATCTGTCTTCTGAAACTAGCAGATAATTTTGTTTCAATTTTCGATTCCCTATCTAAGAATAAGTTATATCTGACTATTGGAAATATGTTTTCGCTCAATTTAAAAATGTATGTAAGTATTAACTGAAAACTTAACTAACTTGAAAATTGTTCCTAAATATTTTGTATTTCAGTGCATACCGAGCCTTAACTAAATAATAAACTTAAATGAACCAAAATGGCCAGTAGACGGGGACGGCCATTGCCATACTGAAAATGACACATGAAGGAAAATTCATCAAATTCACCGAGCAAAATGAACTGCAAAAAATAAAACACTAGAAAAACAACAACTCTGTGTACATTAGAAAATAAAATATGGTCGTGAATTTTTTCTTCCAAGTGAAATCCGTTCGTCATCACACACGTTCGTAGTCCGATTTGGAAAAAGCTCAAGAAAATTGTTAATAATCTTATCAAAAACATAATCACTATTGATTTTACTGAAAAACAATCATTTTCCTATGAAGTTTTCATCAAATAATCAAATGGAAGAAAACTAATAAGTTTTCAAGTTGTGGAAAATTTCATTAAAACACAGGGTGCAAGAAAAAATAGATAAAACGAAAAAGGAACGAGTGTGTGTAGAACAAAAAACAAGCAATAATAAAAGCACAAAGAAAAAGAAACGCGTATTAATAAAAAAAAGAGTGAAGACGACACAACAACGACGGTGACAGTGTGACCAAGACAACCAGCGCTCAGCACCAGCAGTAGCAGTTCCCTGTGACAGTCACTAAAACGAGAAGGAACAAATAGCATGACAATCAAACCAGTTGGGAGCCAGAAGTCTGGCGATGGCGGAAAGAAAGACTCCCATGGTCATGTTCAGGTTGTCGTTGGAGGAGAGGCCCCAAATCAAAATGTCGTCCGCTCCACACATCGCAATGTCGTAATCGACAGCCATGCTGCACAGGTGAGTGTGAATGTTGAGAGTTTTGTATTCACGAATGTGAATTGCAGCAATAGATAGCTCTACCAGTGTCGAATAGCGAATAGCATGTGCTATTTCTGTTGTCAAAAGCTCGCAATTATCGCGAGGAGGAAGGGGGGCGCAATCCATCGAAATCTCCCCTCGGGGGTGGAAAGCAGTTGCCTTAGGGAGTTTGTTTATTTTTGTTTTTGTATTTCATTGAATCATCTTGTTGGTGCTATGGAGCTGTGGCTAGGAATGAGGCGCGATGGGTGTGCGCGAAACGCAAAAGGAATACCATACACGAAAGACAGTTCTTCTTCCCAATGGAATTCATGTCAGTTCAGTTGGATATGAAATGGTGGCCATTTCGCGTTTAAGAAATGGCGTATATACATATGAGTTCGCTTAATTTTCACTTGGATCTTAATTGCATTGGAAAGAGTGCTCCGCAGTGAAGGGTTTGATGTGACGTGGAGTGAGGTTATCTTTTGCTCAGTCTAAATAGTGGAAAATTATAATGGGGATAGAAAATTCTTTCGGTTCCAGGTGTTCGGGTTTGGAAGTTATTCTGTATAATAGTTTTCAATTTCAGTAGAAAGATATCTAATTGATGAAAAACTCTTCGTATATCCATCGGGTGTATAGTTAATTATTGCAATATTTAAAAATTAATTCTCGCTCATATTCTTCATAAAAATTTAAGTTCATAGGAATCTGAACTGAACTGAATACATATTAAATATCGTTATGTTCAACTCCATAATTTAAGGGAAGTTTAACTGACATTGTTTGCGAACACAATAAAATATAATAACTTACAGGCTCGTACGTTCGTATCTGCTCTTATAGTTACAGGTTATAACAATATTTGAAAGTGTAAGGCATCTAGGAAAAATGCGAAAACAGTTTTTTTTTTTTATTACAAGTAACAGTGTTAAAGCTTGATAAGCAAAACTAGGTACTTTTTTGAAATACTCGCAAACGAGATCCGTATCGATTTTAACGAAAAGTAAAGGAATAATACCAAAATTTTAAACACTGATTCCCTTATCTAAAAGTTTAGACAAAAATCTGAACTGATGAGGATGCATTGTCACCTGGTGAACTTGGTGTGGGTTGGTGTCTTTCTATACATGGTAATTTGCTAATTTACGCAGAAATTGATCCAAAAATGCGCCAATTCGCTAAAGATGATTTTTCGGCCAAAATTGGCGTCTTCTTCCAAATGCTCGGTGATTTGGCATCCTTTAAAATTCATTTAGTTTCACATCGTTGAAATGATTTTACAATAATTTATTTATTTCTCACTAAAACAAGGATTTATGTATGTATGTACATATGTACGAGTATCAACTTAAGTCGAAGATTAGAAAACAAATTAATTTGAGGCGCAATTACTTGTGGAAAACCAGGACCTAGTGACTTAAAACTCTCAACCATTCATGTTTGCGTGTTGTGGTCAGGATGGAGGAGAATTACAATTTTCTGCCTAGTCCGACTCAGATGATAGATTTATTTTATTAATAGAAGTACTATGGAGGATTTGAATAATTATGCAATGAAATTGTAAAAATAGTTAAATTTGCTAAAAAAATTTGCTAAATAAACTATCTAATCTAATTTGTCACTTTCTACTGAAAAGTTCTTAATAAAATAATAAGTCGACTGGTTTTAATGAACGATGAGTATTCAATAATAAAATTAACTTTCACAAAAAACAATAATGAACAATATTACTTTGATCTAAATATCTCTCTTCTGTACTGAGTGATTTATAAACAAGTGTGTAAAACTATCTGAGAGTGTATTTTCAACACTTTCACTAAAAGAGTATTACCCATTGAAAACATCAACCAAAATTTGTTTTGTTCTGTAAAAAAATTGGAGCCAATTCATTATTATTTGTTGACAAGCATACAAAACCGATTAACAATAATTAAACTGAAGCTATTGCCAATGTTACCCTTAAATTTTTTTTTGCAATTTTTGCACACGCATGTTTGTGTTGCTCTTTCAGATTTATGTTACTCGTTCCACTGAATGTGTTCCGAGTCTGTTTCTATTCTCAAACGTCAGTTTTGCTTTCAATGATCAACTCCAACCTCAAATACCTAGAGTCGATTGCTGTTAGTCACTGACAGGATATTTTACTGAAACAATTTTTTCAATTATTGCTATAACTGTCAAAAAAATAAAGTCAGCATTCAACTGATTTTTTTCAATGATGCATTTCAATGAAAACTATAACTTAGGCCTATACGATACTGTTGCAGTTCCACTTCCGAAGAAGATAGACGATCACTCACTGCGGTCGTTAGACCTATACTCACTTACAGGGTGACTGTATGGTGAACGGCCTTAGATAAAGCGACAAATCGTGATAAAATAAGCAAAGTGCAGCGTTCAGCGTGTATGTGCAGCAGCGGAGCCCTCCGATAGACAACTTCCGCTGCATTAGACATACTTCTCATTCTCACACCTCTCGATATTCACAGCAAACAAATGCCCGCGAGCACAGCCGTACGTCTCAAAGCTCTCACTGGACCAATAACTCTGGCCACACCATCATTCTGAATTTATTGGGAACATGCCCAAGTCACTCGGACTACATCACTCCCTTGTTGGTTTTCGATAAAAAACTTTGAAGTCACCATTCGCTCAAGGTCAGCTTGGGGGGAAGTGGCCTTGATAGAAAATAAATCAGTACATTTTTATAGAGATGGATCGAAAACTGAAAGCGGAGTGGGTGGTGGAGTGTACTCAGACAGACTAAACCTTAGTCTCTTTTTCAGCCTATTAAACCATTGTAGCGTATTCCAAGCAGAATTTCTGGCGATAAAGGAAGTATTGTCTTGGCTTAAAAAAAAAAACCGTGATATCTAGTTCGGATATCCGCATCTTCTCCGATATTCAGGCTGCTTTAAAATCCCTCGCATCATTCTCTTCAAACTCCTTTACAGCCCAAGACGTCGATTGTCTCTGATGGAGATGGCCAAATAGTTTAATATTCACCTATTCTGGGTGCCGGGACACAGGGATATTCCAGGGAATTGTAAAGCCGACGAACTCGTCAGAATTGGAACGGAAATGCCTATCTTGCCCGATAGGGTAAATATAGGTATTCCTATAGCTACTAGTAAACTTATGCTGAAACGAATTGCTTTGGAACAATCAAATACAAGATGGCTCAACACTTCCACTTGCCTGGCGACCAAAAGAATCTGGCCCAAACTAGATTTGAAACGGTCAAATTGCCTGTTGTCCCTCAGTAGATCTCAGATCAGCTCCGTAATAGGTGTCACAACTGGACACTGTCTTATGGGTAGATGTACATACCCTTCATCTAGGAGACTATTTCTATAATAAACCAAGCGATCTCATTAAAACAGACAATGAAGTGGATAAGAAGTTTCGAAGCCTTGGATAACACCAGCATTTATTTTGTGAAACCGTCGAATGCAACATGTTTTGAACATTCCAGAAGGTAATTTCTAAACCAAAGAATAAGCCTGAGCGCCAAGCTCCATCAAACGTCTTAGAAAAATGATGCGCAATAATCTCACTTTCTATATCTGTTCCACGTTTCGGTGAGATATGCCATCAAATTACCAGTGGAACCATTTCTGCAAAAGCAGTATTGCCGCACATTCAGAATCTTTGGATCTTCGAGATATTTCTTGAGCTGATGATTGATCATTCTCTTTAAGATTTGATTTAAATCTTTGATAACACCTTTCGAGACAGTCTATTGTCATATTATCTATGTACATATTAATTTAATTACTCACTTGATACATTGCCATAGTTACATACATAGTTACTCAATTTAATCTATTGTTTGTTTAATTTCAACTAATTTAGTCTTGGGTACATTGTTTCATTATTTATGTTCACTAATTTTTATCATAATCTGAAAATATCTTAGCCATTTCTGAAAATCATTTATGCATAAAAGAAATTGAAATACCCAACACAGAAGCTTGTGGTTCTCAGGGATCTATAGTTCATTCACTTCCAACTGCTATTTTAGGTTGAAATTTCAAAGTTACAAAGAGAGAATACAAATACATCGGATAAACTCTTTCGAAACAAAAAGAAGAAAAACATGTACAAACTTATCTCCCACTTAAAAATGTAACTTTTCACAATTTCAGAGTCCACAACGTCGTGGCGATGTCTACGAAGAAATATCTCGTAATCGACGAAGTCCCCACAAAAGGTAAGCGTTCTAGTAAATGAAAGTGAAATATTGAGTTCATGAGGAGTTTCTTCCATTTCCAAGCAGTGGGCGATCAAAACGTGAACACCACAAACGTGAGAAGATCTCATCAACTGTTCAAAAATGCATCAGTCCCCATCGCCAAGCATGTGTTCCAGCTTTGGGTAACAAACCTGCGGGCGAGCAACAGCAATCACCTCTAGCAACATCGCTATGTCAAGCAGAAACTGCTGTTGATATATCAACTGCCAGTCTAATTAAAGCTGTCGAAGAAGCCTACTCCGGCTATAACAGTGGAGATGAGCATCTTCGGAACAAAGAAGATATTATAACTCCTGATGAATGGAAACTGCGTGATGAGCAATTCGACAAACTAATGTCCGAGCAAGGTTTCATCCTGCAGAATATCGAAGAAGATGGGGCTTGTTTGTTCAGAGCTATATCATTACAAATTTATGGTGATGAGGAAATGCACGATCAGATTCGTCAACAGACCATGGACTATCTTGTGAGTTCAAACACTAGCTGTATGCTGCTATCAAGATAGTTTCCTTGAATAGCTTTGTTTGTTTGTTTTTAGTACAAAAACCGCGAGTACTATTCGCAATTTGTGACTGAGGACATCAACAGTTACATTAAGCGCAAACGCAAAAAGGATTCTCATGGCAATCATATTGAAATTCAATTAATGTCTGAGCTCTATAATCGGCCGATTGAACTGTATTGCTATAAGTCAAGTGAGTTTCTTAGTTTATACTAATTTAATTAACTAGGAAATGAAAATGTATATTTTCAGTGCCGATTAATATCTTCAATTCTGAGCAGCAGAACAATGGATATCCTCCCTTGAGACTCGCATACATGCGTGGATCTCATTACAATGCAATTATCGACCCTTTCAATGCCACTGTTGGAGTGGGACTAGGCTTAGCAGGGTATAAACCTGAGTTGCAAACGAAAGATGCAATGGTTTTAAGTGAACAACTCGAGATTGAACAGGTAAGTATTGTTAGAAGATGGTAACCCAGCTGATTGAATAAATGGATTCAATTCCTTTTTTCCAGACAATGTTTGAAGACAAATTAAAGACAACCGATTGGGAGGCCACAAATGAGGCGATTGAAGAGCAAATTGCTCGTGAATCCTATCTACAATGGTGTCGAGATAATATGCAGCAAAAATCCAGTGGAGAGCCAGAAACAACCAATAGTTGCAACTACGCAAGCGGCAGTGGAAATGCTGCTAACACAGCAATTGCTGCTACTACTACAGCTACAGTAACTTCGGCAGAAGCGGCCGCAATTGCATCGCCTTCGAAATACCATCAGCACCAATTGAGGAGCTCAACTTGCACCGTAACCAATGATAATCTCAATTCTTCGACATCGTCTACCTCCTCGGTGGGGTCGGTGCCGCCAGTCCCACCGGCATCTCCCGTGTCTACTGAAACCTCAACGGCAATGACCCCAGCTGCATTGTCTGCTTTGAATGTTGGCAATTTATCGCCGAAGTCTTTGACTGCTTTCGCACAGAGCTTGCGGAAGGATTCGGAATTGTGTTTTGACAGTGACGACACAGATATGAGCAGTACCAGTTCAATTGATCATCCTTCTGGTGACAAAAGTGCTAATCGTGGAAAGAAATCCAAAAATCGTGGAGCGAATTCTAGACTAAGTAAAAGACGGCGGCGGGAGATCGCTGGCAGTGGAGCTGGAGCTGAATTAGTAGAAGAGAAAGAGTGAGTTTTGTCTTTTTGTTTTAAGATTTAAAATGTTAAAAAATTCATTTATTTGTTTTTTTTTTCAATATTTAAAACAGCAGTGATGAAAGTGAAAAGCTAACAACACCTAAGCAAAAAAAAGCTGCAACTTTCTGTGATTCTGAAACAACAAAGCGCTCACGACCAACAACTCCAATAACATGCTCACTTTTCTTCACCGACGATACCAACACTCAACAAAAACCCGAAGAGAAGCCTTCTTCATCACCAACCACATCATCCTCCTCAACTTCCTGCTCCTCATCACCTGGCACATCAAAACAAGTTCTACACAACGATGCTGCCTTCTTTTCAACATCTCCACCTCCGCCAACATCGTCAAATCAGAAACCAGTGTCGACATTCTACCAATCCTTATTGGAGTCGTCCTATATTGCGGATGGTATGTCCGACGGTACTATTTCATTTAATTCTCCTTCTTTATTTATCTAATTTTATGTTCTGTCTACCCAAACAGGTTTTGCACAGCTTTCTGAAAGTGAAATGCTCCAGCAAGCAATTCAGCTCTCTACACAGGAATATTTAGAGGATCAGAAAAGAAAAGGGGGTTTTCTACTTTAAGTTTAGTTCGTAACTTAAAAAAAAAATACAAACTTAAAACAAAAATAACTATAAATATGTTTAACCATTCTATTTTCTACCAACTCAAACACAAATTCTTATCAACACACAAAAACACTCCCAAGTAACAATGATACCCTCATTCTCTCTCGCTCTTTGATTGTAGAACAAAAAAAAAACAAAAAAAGAATAAACACAAATTTGCAATGTAAATTGAGCTTAATTGAATTAAAAAAAAAAGTCTATAGGTATACAAATATATCAAAGTATTAACCATCTAAGTGGAAATTATTATTATTATTAAAAATATGCTACAATAACACTTAACGTTAAGGGCCTCAGTTTCTAGGTATATAAATGGCAAATTGTGAAAATGCCGATTTTATTTTATCTGCTAGCAGGTGCTGTCGATTATTTGAAAAAAAAATTACTTTTCTTTATCAAAAAAAAAAAACTATTGTTGCTTGTTATAATTCTGTTCTTCTGTTTTTGTTTTACGTTATCAGTTTCTCTTCCGTTTTTGCTTAAAACATTTTTATCATTCATTAATTTTGTTTTGCAATATCATTCTTTATTGTTAAAGGTTTATACTAACACACACCTTTTAGTTTTATGGTGTATTATTATAGTTCATAGTTATAGTTGCATTAATATACAAAAACTAAATTTAAAATAGAAATGCAGGAAGTAGAATGAAAAAAGAAAAACCAACGTATGTAATTATTATTATTATTATAAAATTAATCACTATTATAACATTCATTGAGCCGAGCGTTATTTTAAAAAAAACACATATTGGCTTAATGACACAAAAAAAAAAAAAAACTGTATTTTAATGAAATTACTTCTAATTGTATTTTATTTTTGCTGAAGAAATAAATTTAATTGAAAAATATTAAAACGGTTTATTGGTTTTTTCGTTACAAAAAAAAAAACTTATTGCCACAGGGACTTGTATTCGAATTGGGCATACAAAAAAAAACTTGCCAAGTAAGCCCATCAAATTTTAGTCAGGGCCCTTATTATGAATTACGAAACGAACGGCAGAAAAAACGAAACTCGAAGAAACGAAAGTCATGGCGAAGAGCGATTACAAGATACGAAAATAGAAAGCAAAAAAAGTTGCCAGGCAAAAACGAAAAATGATAATTTTTAGCATTACTTGTAGGCCTAGAAGGTTAGAAATAACTTATTTTTATGTTTTTCACAATTTTATTTATTATTTACTTACATTTTTTTGCTCACTTAACAAAACAAAAACCAACCAAACAAAAATAAAAAAATAAATGACATTTGACAACTACCGCCAAAACGAAAGCTGAACGAGAGCTGAAGGCACTCGTAAATAAAAATACGAGTATCGTCATTTTTACGATTCTTGTTTTTCTTAATCGCAATTTGACGATTAAGTGCTACTGCAATCGTTTTTCCTAATCGCAATTTAACGAATACGCCTTATTTTGAACGAGTATCGTTTTTCATAATAACCCCCCAGTAATCAAATCATTAAATAATAAAATTTTTCTATTACGTTGTGGCTGTTTCAATATTATTCTACTTTAAATATTCGGTATTAAACCTTTATGAAGTAAGAACTTGGCGTACTTTTAGATCTCAGTACTTTTCACGGCTGTCTTGTTACACAAAGATTTTTGTATAGAAGAACTTGGCTCTTTTTTTAACATTTATGTTTTTGGTCTGATCTCACACCTTTTTGCAAAGATTTTAATATTTTGCCATGTCAAATTTTCGAAAGATACGAAAAGATAGAAGGGTGGATTCTATCTACTAAAATAAACTTAGCTTATAGCTTCCTATTTCTTTTGGTATATTTTCTTTTTGTTATTGGTTGTTCTGATTTGCGCTTCAATTATTTCTTCTTGTCCTGGCAAGATACCTAACACTAACATACCTACCTTAATTACAGCAATCGGAAGTGCTCCGTATAAATTAAACATTTTCTCAGAAAGTGGGCGGATACCACGCCCTTTGAATGGAAAACCCCAATTTTTATTTTTGGTTTTTTTGAGCCCTACCCCTCTACCAAATTTCATTGTTCTACTGCAATCGGAAGTGTGCCATATATAATTTACATCATTTCTGAGGAAGTGGGCGGATACCACGCCCCTGAATGGAAAACCTTTAACTTTATATTTTGTTCTTCGTATGCAATTTAGGTCCTACCACTTTACAAAATTTCATCGTTTTACAGCAGTCGGAAGTGCTCCATTCAACCAATACCAATTTGAAGAAAGTGGGCGGATACCACGCCCCCTGAATGGAAAACTTCAAATTTTCGATTTTTTCCTCTACTTGCATGACAAGACCTACCGTTGTGCAAAATTACAATATTCTACGATTACGGGAAGTGCTCCATAATTTTGATGATCTGTCAGTCAGTCAGTCAGTTACGGTTTTTTGTGATTTTTGAGTCTTTATCAGCCTTATCATCGTACCCGATCGTAACGTAATTTCCTCCGATTTCTACGAAATGTACGAATTTTGTATCATTGTAGCCGTTTCGGTAAGGCAATCGGACAAATCTACGAAAATAAAGTTTGTGTGCGTTGAAAGTGTCAAATCCTTGCGTTGCATGCCGATGAAATGTCAAAATCGCAGCAACGCATCGTGAATTCATGCTATGCATCAAGATATTTGATTTCCGATTTCTCCGACAGCAATTTAGAAGTGGAAAATTTTCCGAAGCAAAAAAAAAAACGAAATGGACGCTCAGCAACAAAATGATTCGTAAGTAATCGTCTTTTTATTTGGTAATTATTTACTTAAACATGTATGTTTCTTTCTTTCAGAAAAAAAAAAAACAAAAACAAACCAGCTTCAATACGACCGGCTGGTTCAATTTATGACAACAAAGCCAGACATTGCGCGAAATTTCACAAACCGGCCTCCTGAGGAAACAAAAAATGCTTTTTGGGATGAAATCACGGAAACCCTCAACTCGCTGGGCCCACCAATTAAGGACACTCTTCGCTGGAAAAAAGTATGTATGTATGTATATAGTATAAACCTTATGAAATCAATGAAAAATCTTATTAATTTTGTATGCTTCTAGGTATGGAGCGACTTCAAAACGTACATTAAGAGAAAACTTGCCGCCAACGCTAAAGAATGTTCCGCAACAGGTGGCGGCCCATACAAACAAAAAATATTCAGCGAGATAGAGGAAAACGTGATTGGGCTTCTGAACATAAGAAGTTCGATAACTGGGATAGGAGCAAAAACATTTGGGGAAAGAAACACTGCTGTTCCTAACGCAGTTGATCCTTATTCTGCTGGCCCTAGCTCTTCGCACACTCAGACCAATGACATTCATCAGGCCAACGAACAGGAACAAATTACACCATCAAAAACGGGAAGACAACGCCAAACCAGAAGAAGACCCCTTACTTCTATCCAGCTTCTTAGTAAACAAATTAAGATTCAGCAAGGAACGAGCAAGTCTATCAAACAAATGCCATTTAAAATAAGAAAAATTAGTGAAAGTTTAAATGAAATAAAAGAAATAGAAAAAAAAAAACTAGAAGAAATGCAACAGCACAACAAACAGATGGAAAACTGGCAAAGAAAAAACTGGAACTTAAAACTAAAATGTTGGAGTTGGAGATCCACCGTCACGACATCATGATGAAGGAATAAAAATTTAAATATGTATATATATGAATCTGCAAATGTGTTCCTTTAATTGAAAATGTGATCTAGCAAATTAAGTACGTGTTTTTTGTTTTGTTATGCTCTTTAATTAATGAATTTGAATAATTTAATTTTATTAGTTGTAAGTGTTGCATACGAACTTATGCTTTTTGTTAGTAAATAAATACCATTAATTATCAAAATTTCGAAGTATATAATTTCTTGTATTCACTGCATTGTTATAAGACTGTGATCTGGAAGTATAGTTGTCCTCATTTTCTTCCTCTCTGTTTTCTTCTTGAGTACTTTCCTCAAATTCGATGGTATCGTTAAAGAAGAGGCATACGTTATGCAAGGCGGAACATACGTTCACAATTTGGGCTGCTTTTTTTGGTGCATAATGTAGTTGCCGGGCTGCTAACAAACATCTAAATCTGTTTTTAAGCAAACCTATCGTTCTTTCAACGACGTTTCGTGCTTTACAATGGGATTTGTTGTACCGACTTTGAGGGCTATTTGAATTTGGTGTCCTAAAAGGTGTCATTAACCAAGGTTCCAAAGGATAACCAGCATCACCTTTAAAACATATGTATGTAGTTACAAAATTAATTTGTTTTTAACTCTATTGTGTATTCCTACCTAAAACAAATTCACCTCTGACACCGTTTTGGTACCTTTCTTCGAAATTCCTTCTTTGAGGGCCGATATTCCATATATGCGAGTCATGATTTGCTCCTTGGAAGTTCGCGTTTACGGCACGAATCGACATTTTATAATCGCAAATCTAGAACAAATTTTATAAAAGATTTGATTTGTTTTGCTTTTTAAATAAGTTTACAAATAATTACAATTAGAACGTTAAGCGAATGATATCCTTTCCTGTTAAAAAATAAATGTTTGTCATCTTTAGGAGCAATTATTTTTACATGGGTTCCATCCACACAAAAAAGAACACCAGGAAATCCTGTTTTTGTTTCCACATGCATCCTGGATTCTTCAATTTGTTCCGCTGACATATCCAACGTTATCCATTTAGGGCACAAGGTTTGTTCGAGTATATTTAAGACTTCCTGCAGAACTTTCGAAAACGTTGACTGCGCCAATGCGGAATCATAATCCTTACCAACGCCATGCTGATATGTTCCTTCACCAAAAAATCTCAAACAAGCTGCTAATTTTTGTTCCGGGGTCAAAGCATCAGATCGAGAGGCCGGTGGGATTTTCAGTTTTATTTCGTTTAAAACATATCGAAATGAACTTTTGTTCAATCGAAAATTTTTTTTGAAGCTGTTAAGGAAATTTTAGAAAAATTTTCAAAGTATTATACCGCTGCATCTGAGAGTTGGAAAATATTTGATATATTTCTTAAGAATCTTCTTTTTTCTTTATTTAATTTTCTTTGTTCATATTTTTCCGCTTCTAAAAATACTGCTGCACTATCCATGGTTTTTCTTTGATTATTTGACACGAATCAACACTTAATTATTTTATTGGCGTTTACGTCAAATACACGCGTTGGTAAATGTCGGTTTTTCCGTTACGAAACGGATACCATGAAGGAAATAAACGTTACGATCGTAAAAACTCTCCGATCGTAGGTTTCTCCGAACGGATACGATGATAAGGCTGTATATCTCAGGAACCGCTTATGCTAGAAAACTGAAATTTGGTGAGGCACCTGTGACCTGTGGCTGACTAGCTTAACAAATATTCGAAATTTTAAGTTTTAAGTTTCTGACTTCACTGGTACTGAAGATAGGGAGGGGTCAAAAACCGCCTGAGTTTGATCCTGTAAAAAGGGTGTAGTGCCAGAACTTGGCTGGGCACTACCGTGCCCTTTGATTCAACATTGCCAAAAACCTTCAACCTTTTAAAATGAAAGCAAACGGAAACATTTAGGCCCGGTGCACACATGCGTTCTTTAAACGCGCGGAAGCGCAGCTGGTGAGTCTTTTCACACGCAAAATAATGCGCGATGAAATATTATTGGAGAACGAAGTTAAAACCTCGGAGACTCGGTAAGCCATTGGCGATATTCGTGTTCTCCACAGACGGAAAGATAAAAAATTTCGTTCATTATGAAGCATTGCAATGAGCGTATTAAAAGCACCAATAAATAATTTTCAAACAATTCAATAAATTCATGATCATTCTGAAATTATTTTGCTTTAGTCCTGACTCAAATCTGTGAATACTGTTTAAAGACTGATTGACAAATCTACGCTCTAACGCTAAACCAGTGGATATAAATTTAAATAATTTCAAGTCAACGGTTCGTATAGAAAGTTAAATGGCTCGCCTACGCTCGAACTCGACCGATTAAAAGAAACCTAGGTAAAAGAATGAAAGCACGTACACCTCACCGTTTCAACCAGCTTCTGCTGATGACGGCCTATCACTATCGATCAACCAACAAATCCAATACTGTGTGGATTTTTTTTCAGTTTTCCGGTATTTTCTTGCAAAAAGTTCTATTCTTGAAATTCGCACTACTCTCAGAACCAGCATCGTCCGAAATCGCCTTTAGCAGACGAACGTGCAAGTTAGCCGTCTGAATTCTTCCGGAATTAAATCGTCCGATAATTTGGCTTCAGTGTAGTGACTTACAATTCTAAATTGTTTCTGTGCGAATGTTTCAAGTTCACTGCAACCGAATCATCGCTTGATTTTGGGCCGGAACAACTCGAACCCCACCTCGGAAGTTGGTCTGCATATACTTAAGCCGATCGCGGACGATTAGTGTAGTGCGATTTTAAAGCATACAAGTTTTTAAAGTTTATTACAAGAAAGTTACCAGAAAATTGACAGAAAGTCTAAAAAATTTCGGATTTGTCGGTTGACCGGTAATATAGGCGACGATACCCGCTCATGCTTTGGCTGGTGATAGGTTTGATGTATTCGATTTCGAGCCGTTAAAAGAAATGGAGGTGACTAAATTTTTCTGCCGAATTCGGACTGTTGAGTGAGTAATAGTAAAAATGAAATGAGTTTTATTATGAGTTCTGCACGTTTAGGACAAGGAAAATATGAAACGGTGAATAAGTATTGAAAATATGTTTAATATATAGAAATTTGGGATTGATTTCAAACTTTTGGAGATCGAGACTATGAAAAAAAAGAAGACAAATTCAAGAAAAATCAATGAAATGAAAACGAATCAACAAATGTCTCCAAGTCAATAACAATTCATAAACCTACATTTAATTCCAATATATTAATAGCATGTACAAAAAGTACATTTTTGTTACCAAATGAAATCACTCCCCAATTAGTTAGGTCAACTAAAATTAAAATAAACAAATATCCAAAAATTATTATTTCAATAAACCATAATAACTACGTAAGAACAAATTATTTGCTTTCTATCTACTTTCCCATCCCGCCAAAAAACATGCCGTCCAATCAATGGCCTATAAATTTGGTGCCAAAAGAATTTATCTGCCTACACGCACCGTACACACAAAGATACACCAACTCTTTTATCTGCCTACAACTTTCCAATTAAACGAAGACAATCAATTTGTGAGCAGGCGTCCTGATGTTGGTGTAGGTACGATGTACTTTTATCTACCTATAGAATGTAGTAGAAAGGACTTTGGGTTTCGAAAACATATCCTGCGTACGATTCAATAAAAATTGCTGGGGTCAATAAAATGTTCTTTATGGCAAAGGACAGGTTTTGCATGAAGACATTTGTTGCAATGCAACCTTACCAGTTGGTATTTGCATACAAATTTATCAAACTCTTGTAATGAATTCGAGAAAAAATGTCCTTTATCCATGAACAATTTCTCTGCCGAGCAAAGTGTTAATAGGTGTGCTAAGTGTATCCCATCTTAAGGTAATTTCCTTAAGAGCTATGGCGTCAAATTGGTGGTGAATTATTTCCAAACAAGTTATGTTGAATTAAATTTTAAGTATCTAATGTACATGGTCATTTGTATATGTATATGCATAATCAACATGATTGTAGAAATCTTTAAACCGAATGATGCCGAAATCCCAGTAAAACTTTAAACTTATTTTGTATTTATGTATAAATGATTTGAATTTTAAAGGTTTTAGAGAAATTTGACTCTTAACAAACAGAGACATTTTTTTTTGCTCAGAAGTCTGTGGAAAATTTTTGGTTTCCTCTGACCATGTCGCATTTATTTAAAAATCCTCTGTCTTTTAAAATGTTTGCAAGACAATAGAAGACATTGGTATCTACTTGAATTTTTTGTGAGATTCTTTGATAGAAACTAGAGAGTACAATTTATTATTTTTTACTTTTACTTTAAGTTTTTGTTTTCTGTTTTTTTTTTTTTTTCTTTTAATTTGTGTGGATTATTTTTTAAGGACCATCGAGATGGTTTACAGTCTAATCATAAAGAGTTCATTATACAGGGTGTCCGGTAATTCGTGTGCCATACTTTGGGATGTAATTCTTGGTCATATTCTAAGAAAAAAATTATTATACAGTAAAGTCTGATTTTCAACTCTGACATCACTATTTGACGATTTAAAAAAAGGCTAACTTTGGTGTACCCTGACCCATGTTAAGGTCAATTTCTCTGTCAGTACTAGTAGTAGGGACCTCTATTTAGACTTTTTATTTTAGAAAAAATACTAACTTTTAAAACTACGTTTAAATTGAGCTGATGTATTCTTAGGGTTGCCAGATATTCAATATTAAATGGTGTTCAATTTTTCTTGCTCGAGCAAATTTTTGACTTTGAGGACAATTTTTTTCAAAAAATGCGTAATAAACATTAAGTTTTCTTATTTTTACCTGATGAACAAAGCAATAATAAAAAAAACTCATTAATAAGTGTACCCAAAAACCGATAAATTTTATGATAAATACTTGGGAAAATCTAAAACGGGTAAAATTAAAAAAAAATATGATTTTTTGCCCTGAGGTGTAGAGGATTTGAATAAGACAATAATTTGTGTAGTTTTAAGTTATTTTTTATTTTATGTACACAGAAATACAGTCATAATAAGTGCTCAAAGTGCCCTTCTGCGTTTTGAATGCATGCTAGAGCCCGTTTTCGGATTTCATTTTGAATGGTTATTCTCGATAACTCTTGCCTTAATTTTAGTGATCCTTCCGAAATACGTTGTTCTTATTCAGTTAAAGTTGTTACTTCAGATGAGCAAACGATTTCTTTCATTCGTCCCCATACAAAAAAATCCAGTACAGTGAAATCGGGAGATCTTGCAGGCCAGTGAATTGGTCCATTTCTGCCTATCCATCGATCACCGTATTCTTCATCCAGCCAAACCTTAACTTCACGACCATAGTGGGCCGGAGAACCATCTTGTTGGAAATATGATGAAGCTAGTTGAAGCAGTGGAACATCCTCCAATAGGTCTAGCAGATTATTTTGTAAAAACTCCAGATAGTTAGTAGACTTAAGTAGGGGTGGTAATTTGAAATTATTGCTAAAATGATCTTTGCCGTCTTGAATGTGGATTGCTCAAAGCCCATGTGTGGAGATTATGGAAATTCGTAATACCATCTCTGGTGAATTGAGATTCGTCTGTCCAAAGAATTCTGTTTATAAACTGGTTGTCTTTCAAGCTTCTCTCTAGCAACCAGTTACAAAATTCGAGTCTCTTTTCAAAATCATCGGGAAGCAGTTCTTGCAGTTCAGGTGTATGGTGATATGGATACATATTTTCTACATGTAGTATACTGGAAATTCTGTGCTTGGAAACATTTAACTGTAGAGCCAAGCGTCTGATTCTGATGGAAGGATCGTTTTCAGCAGCTGCCATTATTCTTTCATCGACAGAAGCTCTTCTTCTACTTGCAACTCCCGCGTTAGTTCTTGCAGTTGAAAGTGATCTAATTTCTCGAAGCCTTCGAAAGGTATTACCAAAAACTATCGATTCTTGGAAAACCACTCCAATTTCCAAGTGCTGCAATAAAAGTAGGTAAAAATCCCAAAATTCGATTTTTTACCTGTTTAAGATTCTCCCAAGTATCATAAAATGTCAAAATTTTTGCTTGGGCAAGAAAAATTGAACACCATTTAAAATTGAATATCTGGCAACCCTAAAAACATTACAGCTCAATTTAAAAGTAGTTTTAAAGGTTGGTTGGTGAAAATCAGACTTTACTGTAGAACAATTTTTTTCTTAGAATATGACCAAAAATCACATCCCAAAGTATGGCACACGAATTACCGGACACCCTGTATTCTGAATATTATTTATCTACATTCTTTATACTATATTGTCATTCTTCATAGAGTATAAATTAAATGACGAAGATGTTGGCCTGATTTTTATTATCGTTTCTCTGATGTTAACTGAGGGCTTGGAATTTCGTGTAGATGATTATTATTAAAGAATAAAGATATCACTTAGAAGTACCTATCTACCAAAATAAAAACTGCCTTAAATCTTGCATTTAAATAGAAGAAAATGACAGATGAAGTCAAATTTGTACAATGGATTTTGCAAAAATTAGGACTCTAGATATTTGTTGGAAAATAAGTTAACCCAAATTTAACTAAGGCAACTAGTCAATTTTAAATGTTGCATGAAATTTAAACCACTCTAGTTTTCTTTTTACTTGCGACTTATACATAGGTGCTATAAGGCAAGTTATGCATTCGGAAAAAAAATCGAAATCGAGATTTTGATCAAAGTTGACATTACGATGATGCGAAGACCAAAAAAGTGGGTCTCACAATTCTGCCTGTCTGTCTGTCTGTCTGTTCGACTACAGCTAAACGGCTCGGCCGATTTTCTTCAAACTTGGTAGATATGGGTTTTAACTTTTCCCCCCCGGATGTTTTTTCTTTTGTTTTCTAAGACCAAAAATAACGGTACCTGCCATACGATTTTTTTTCGAAATTTTATAAATATTTTTTTTCTCAAAAACTGTCCCACAGATTAAAAAAAAAATCAAAAAATTTCATTTAGTTAACCCTAGATAATAGTTGAAAAAAATTTCCAAAAAATTATTATTTTTGGTACCCCCCTTGGAACCATTTTTTTTTTGTTTTTGATTTTCTCAAAAACGGTACGACCGATTTTGATCATTTTCTTATATTAAGGCTCCCCAGCAGTTTCAATATTATTGTGTATTCAAATTTTCCAAAAAAAAAAATTTTTGGAATTTAAAAAAAAAATTCAAAATTTTTTTTTGAAAACTCAATATATTTCAAAAACCCCATGCTCGATTTTTTTAAAACTTGATAAGTAAAAGTTTCTAAAAATAATCTACAAGATTTGAGAAAAAAAAAATTATTTTACCTAAAAATAACGGCATCCTCCATACAAATGTTAAAAAATGGTTTTCGAAAATCGTAGTTTTCTCGAAAACGGTTCCGAGAATTTTGATTAAATTTTTTTCTTTCAATTAATTTTTAAGATCTATAATTTAATAAAAAAAATTTTGAAAACAAGATATTACTGACTGTACCTAACATAGAACGATTTTTTTAAAATTTTGAATTTCTCATTATCGGCATAACCGATTTTAATGAAATTTTTTAGAGGGAAGCTTCTAAAAAGTTTAAAAACATTGCATTTCAAAACTTTAAGAAAAATATTTTTCTTTTGAATTTTGAAAAAAAAATCCATTTTTTTTTTGAAAAATTCAATATCTCGAAAACAGCTCAATTTTTTTTTTGTAAAATTATATTTTATTCGAACAATAATAAAAACTTTCAATTGGCATAGGTATACCAAAATTCTTTCTTAAAAATGTTTTAAAAATTTTATTATTTTTTTAAGAAACCACTACAACGACTTATAATTTTTGTTCTTGCATAAATCTATATTTGCTTGAACCAAATGGCATCCTATTTTTAACTCGAATTACCCACTAAAGAAGTTGGTTTAGTCTTTAAAAAATGAATTTTATGCTTATGAACAGTAGGAGCAAGTTCGTGCGACCCAGTCGTGCATTTTATTTTCAGTAAATTCCGGAGACGATAATATAAAAAAAATTGCAAAAATCAGTTAATCAGACATTTACTAAAATCTTAGCTGTGGTTGAGAGAACTCCCATAAAATTTAATATTCTAATTTTCTATTCGGGTATGTACATATGTTGCAATTCCAGATCAATACAAGATACACCTTAAAAGCTCTATATAATTTATTAATATTATCTACATATAGATTAGAATAATGCTCTATTGTATGGAGTCCTCATTGCCAGAGGAATTATGTTCGCATTGAAAGTGTCCAAAAACATTGCACTAAATTTGCTCTTCGTAAGTTGGATTGGAATGGCAGTTTACCAAATTATGAAGCCAGATGTGCTTTACAAGGCCTGTTGCCCTTGAACAAAAGCCAAATTTATTAAGTTGTTTTATTTGCACAGGATGTTTTAAAAGGCCATACTGAATGTCCATACCTGCTTTCCTTGTTTTATACTTATGCACCGTCATTTAGTTTACATTCCAGAGATCAATATTTCTTTTATATTCGTAGACACAACACTAACTATGGTCAAAATGAACTAATTTCATCAGCGTGTACTTATTATAAAATTGTAAACTACTCTATTTTGTTATCTCTTATTTTATTTTTATTCAAATGTTAATGTACTACTATGTATATATAAAAATTTCTAAATTTAGTCTATGAAACTTATATTCTAAATAAATAAAAAATATATTTCACAAAATTATTTTATAGTTTTTGGATCATTTTTATTTAAGTAATTTTTAACATAATGTTTTACTGCACAGGTAACTAACTTACCAATTTTTAATAAAGACGAAAATCGTCGTGAACCTCATCTTAAATTTGAATTGCTTTAGGATATATGTACCTTTTGAATATTACCTTAACTTTTCATAAGTGTCAAACATCGATAACTATATTTTAATATCATTATTGGATGAATTACAGCTTACACCACCTGATGCAATTCTCCCAAAACCATCGCTCATCAATCTCTTGAAGTGAATTTTAACCGTCAAAAGTTATTTTTATATTTTGAACCTCTTCAAAGGGAATCCTTAGGAGCAACCATCAAATACCAAATACAAGTTTTTTTTGTATTTACAAACTTCTTCCTTTCGATTGTTGAAGCACCTACAGAACTACTCCCAACAAAATTCTATCAACATTTTTCATAAAAGGAAAATTTCCCCTGTGGACAGAAAAGCTCATTTTACAACTTGTTGCATGCTTCTCTGAAATTCATCTCCATTTAATATTAATTTTTAACTCCCACTAGGGCAACATAAATTCAAGGTCAAATCGTTGGCTTCTCCAATCAAAACTCTGCAAACATTTTATAAACTCGGTCCTCATTTTCTACTTATGTAGGTACTGATGAGTAGGTACTTAAATGTCCATTAAATTATACCAAAAATATTCGTGGATAATTTATTATGACGGTTGTTCTTTTTTTTTGCCCAAAGAGACTTATATATTTAAAAAAAGGAATACTAACATACTTGATTTTTGACATTTTTCTGTCAGTCGAGTTAATCCAGTAAAAGTATTTTTGAAATATTGTAAGCAGCTTCCATTCATAAAAAAGATACTTGTCTAGGCATTTAAGAATAGCAAATTCTAATCCATGAGTTATACAAAATGACCAACTTCCAAGAATAAATATCATCCTTTGTCCTACGAGTAGAACTTACTTTGGTAGGCATATATCTAACTTTCGTTTATTCTTGAAAGCCTTGTCATTAGCTAAGATAGAAAACATAATGTAAATAAAACAGGATTTAAAGTACGATTATATGCGGTTTTAGAAGAAGAAAGGGGCGGATTGATAAAAACCTGTTCAAAAGAACATTGATCACAAGTTTATTCATCCTTTTTTTTTTTTAGAAAAATGTTGAATACAATATAGACGGAGAATTAAATGCTACGTAGAAGAGGTGCAGTGCACAATTTTTCCCAGTTAATAGTTTCAAATAAATTTGTAAGAATGTATGCATCAAAACGTTCTGAAAATAGAAGGCATTATGCAGCGAGGCGATTTTTTTCTGTTCTCACAAATATCATATAAAAAAAAAATAGTTTTCATTAGCTAAGTACTCAGAGATTTATTTTTTAAAAGGACAGGTCATCATTCAATCACTCCGCTGAAAACAATTGAAATATATTCATTTAGAAAACACAAAAGTAATCTGAATTTGTGTTGAACATATATTTTTGTGTATAAGATATGCATTGAAGGAAATAAAACTTTGGGAAGTTGGTCCGGTTTTTGAAGTTTGATATACAAGTGGGTGAATTGCATTAATTCAAAAAATATTTGGAGGCAGGTGGCGCTCTGAATCAGCTTTTGCATTTCATATTTATAAAGATCATATGCATCAAAATGTTGGCACGTCCCAACAAACGAACATGATAATATCAACACCTGAAGGCAAGAACAAGGTATTTTAAACTATCTTAAAATATACATATGTTGGCAGACAAGTTTTCTTATTTGCAGAGTTAACTAGAATTAAAAATGATAGGTGATAGAAGTATAAGAGAAACATTTGAATCTTTGAATCTCTCGATCATCGTCGCAATGTTTTTAACTTCCCATAGGGAGTTATTGTAATCGGTCCGATTTGTCAAATTGGAATTTTTGACATTTCTCGACGTTTCAAGGTCCCTAGAGGCTATATCAATCATTTTTAGAGAGATGTCTGTGTGTGTGTGTTTACGTACGTGCGTACGTTCGTACGTCCGTACGTTCTGGTACCATTTTTCGTCGTCGATATCTCAAGAACGAGTAAAGATATCGACTTCAAATAAATTTTGTTTAATAAATAATAACTTCGAAAGAGGCTGAAAGGGCGTTTATTAAAATTCAGTGAGTAGTTTTTTCACTATAACAGTTTAAAAAAAAAGTAAAAATTTTGGTTAATTTCAAATATCTCACGAAAAAATAATGCTATTGATTTCAAATAAAATTTAATGTACTCATTTTAAGGTCTTACAGATTTGGTATGAATTTGGAAAAAAATGAACATACCGTTATTTTTTTAAATAAAAAAAAAACTGAAATAAAAAATTTCATTACCCTAAGAACTAAGAACGGAAAACAATTTGAAACTCAAAATAATTTTATTTTACGAAAAATTAATGTGTTTGACAAACTGGTGAAAATTTCAAAAAAAATCAGTATACAGTTTTTTTACAAAAAATAAAAAACTATATAAAATTCTATTGAAAATTGGTAAAAATTGTTTTTCGTCTCAAATTTCTCGAGAACTAGTAGTGATATTGACTTCTAATTTAGTTTATTTTATACATAGTATAATTTTGTACAATTAGTAAAATGTTGACAAATATTGAATTAATAGTTTTTTTTTTAAATAAAAAAAACTATTAAAAATTCTAGTGAAAACTAGTTAAAATTGTATTTCAAGTTGAATTTCTTGGGAATGAACACCGATAATGCCTTCTAAAGTATGTTGTTTTATACATCGATACCTTCCCGTAAGAATGTATACTAAGCGACATTTCTAAAATTGTTCAGGAAACGAAAAAACGAAGAAGGTTCTAGTTGAATCATAGTGTGCTAAGAGGCTATTTTGGTGACCACAAATGGGAAGTTATCAGTGTGGGTCGCACACAGCCTCTTTTTTGCCTTTTATTATTTTACCGTTAATTTTATAAACAGTGTTCTAAAGGGTTTTCCAATAAGAGGTGTTATTTTGAATAGCCCCCTATTTCGGTAGATGTCACTTTTGAAGCTGTCATTTTTTGACATTTGACAAGTAGAAACTACGCTATTAATAAAAATGGAACGATACACGCTTTAACAACGCATTGAAATTATTAAAATTCACTATAAAAATGGTGAAAATTTGGCAGAGACGGTTCTTAAAACTAAAACATTTTTGGGTCGTCGTGAAGCACCTTGTCGGACCGCAATACAGAAATTGGTGGACAAATTCGAGCTGTTGGGACAAGTTAGTGATGTGAAGAATAAAACCCGTGCACGTCGCTCAAGAACAACTGAGAATATTGCTGTTGTAGCCCAAAGTGTTGAAGAAAACCCAGGTTTGTCCATTCCTCGTCGTTCTTTGGAATTAGGCATTCCACAAACGTCATTACACCGTATTTTGCATAAAGACTTGGGTCTTAAGGCTTATAAAGTTCAGTTAACACAAGAACTCAAGCCGGCTGATCATCAACAACGTCGTGTCTTTGCTGATTGGGTCCTTGAAATGCATGAAAATGAACCGGAATTTCATCGAAAAATCATCTTGACTGATGAGGCCCATTTCCACCTCGGAGGCTACGTCAACAAGCAAAACTGTCGCATCTGGGGCTCGGAAAACACAAGAGTTATTGTTGAAAAGCCTCTCCATCCTCAACGCGTGACTGTTTGGTGCGGTTTATGGTCCCGCGGGGTCATTGGACCTTACTTTTTCGAAAATGAGGCTGGAGCAACAGTTACGGTCAATGGATTGCGCTATCGAGAGATGATTAATGATTTTTTATGGCCTGAATTGGATGGTATTGATCTGGACAACGTTTACTTTCAACAAGACGGCCACACGAGTAACAATTTCGTAGATTCCGCAATAAAAAAAACGACCGTCTTTTGCTGTGTTCCAAACTCAACTCATTTTTTATTCTCCAAGTTTTTTATCTGCATATTTACAATGAATGTTTATTTATTAATTAATTAATTGTCTTATTGCTATTTCAGCATAACTAAGGAAATGAGGTGTTACATTTCATTACCATGAAAGTGGTTTGAATTTATTTAATGTATCATTTTGATTAGTAGACTCATCATTTCCGTTGGAAGGGTCAATGTACGTAACTCCTCCCGGCTTTAAGTTAGAAGTCTCCGGCTTCATATTATTAACAATTTTGATGGTCTCTTTTTTTGATTTTAATAAAATAAAAATAACAACACCAGTTATACTTAATATTAATAATAAGGCTAGGCTTATATTTGAGCCATACATTATTTTCTTATGATATTGTAATTCTCTTATTTCTTCTAAATTCTTTACATTTTCCATTATAATTTTATTGAAATTGATAGGTTTTACAAACATGTCATTATTTTTACTTGATGGATAAAAATATTTGTCTGGTATTATAATTTCTTTGTTGGAAAATTTAACTTGATTTATTTTTAATGAACAGTTATTATAATTTATTAAATAATTTCCTGTTAAGGTAATATTTCTTTGATCACAATTTTGCCAAATTAGTTCATTATACATATTTTTAAGTAATACCGTTTTGTCATCTATTTCTTCAATAATTGTTACATTATTGTATATTAAATAACAAGAACCAGTAATAATACAGTTCTTACTTTTCTTTAAATTTTTAAAAAGGGATTTTTCTTCATATTGATATATAATATTGTTAATTTCTACAATCATTTCTTCTTGTTCCTTAATTTCTAAATGATCGGTATTTGGTAATGATTTTATAATTTGTAACTCTGTTGATATAAAATTTACAGGTATTTTGATAGCGAATATTAACAAGTCATTTTTATATTGCATAACTCCTGCCTTTAAAAGTTTAATTGTAGGAAAATCTATATTATATGTTTCTAGTTCTTCCAAAGTAAGCATACTCGGATGAATAATATTATTTTTAGCAGCCATTATGTTATCAAGAATTTGATTTACTTTATTTTCTAAATATCTAAGCATAGATGACTGTTCCAAAACTAAGATTTTATAATTTAAATTGCGAATAAAATCATTTGTTGTGTTAAGTGATTCTAATATTTTAGCTCTATCGTTCTCTATTATAAGTTTAAGATCAGATAAGGATTTATTATAATGTTCATTTATTTTTATTTGTTTGTTAAGGTTATTGATAGATAGATGGTTATTTTCATCAGTTATTTTTAGATGTTCAAGAATTTCTTCGCGATCTGCATCATCCATTGTACCAAATAACCAATTTTGAACTCTACCAACAGCATTAATTAATCCTCTTTTTTCTCTTTTTGATCTGCTTATTGTTCTAAGTTTACTTTTTATTAACCTTATTTCGTGATAAAAACTATGCTTATCTTCTATTTTTAAAAGTTCTATGTTTAATTCTAAATTATTGAAAATTTGTAACAGCTCACTTGGATTAATTACATGTAAAATAGTGTCTGTTTCATTAACTATGTCTACTTCTCTGATTCTTATTTTAGTATACCCGTTCTCTTCTAGTATGGGATGAACCTGCAATAACCCTTGTACTGAGGTTATCATCATCAACAGGATTATCAATATCTGCAAATTTAGGTTTTCTTTTAATATTTAATAAATGTACATTTTGCAAAGGGAATTTTCTATAATATGGCTGGTCTTTATGCCTTACTCTTTTATAATTTTTTATATACCCTCTATTTCTATTTTCTACATACTTTTCCCTACTTTTATTTATTTTAGTAATATTTTTAATTTTTTTATTGTTTATACTAATTGTTGAATAGCCAAATCGTCATTTATTCTGTTAGCCTGTCTTGGAGTAATTTCTATTGTGGAATGAATCCTGTCATTATAGTTTCCAATTGCTTTTTGGATCTTTTGTTCAACTGTAATATCGTCTTCAATAGCCTGAATCTTTTCTATTATAGTTGAATGAAGCCTTTCAACGTCAGCATTCCCAGTGTGACTGTTTGGTTTGGTCCAATGTATTTCAATATCCTTGTCATTTAAGAACTTAATGAGTTGTTCCGATTTAAATTCATTATCCATTATAATTTTATTTGGTTTATCAAAACTTGCGAAATACCCTTCTAATATTGCTGTCTTCTTAACCCAATTTCTATCATTTATTAAATATGCGACAGCAAATTTAGTAAGTTTATCAATAATAGTGATGAATGTTTGCTTACAATAGTGAAAAATATCAACATGAACAATATCGCTTCTGGCTTTTGGTGTTTCTGTAACACTCATAATTGGTTTGATAGGATTTCTATCATATTTAATTTCTTGGCACTTGCCACAATTATTTATAATAAGTTGAATATGTTCTTGCAACTTTGGGAAATAAATTTTATCTTTAAGTGCTTGATAAGTTTCGTTTATTCCACTATGTAAAGATTCAATAGTATGGTATAAAGAAATTTGTTTATGACATTCTTCTTCTGTTTCTATTTCTTGTGCCCTTTTTGTAGCCTTCATAAACTTTATTTTTTTTTCGTTTGAAAATAATTGTATAATCATCTGTTGAATTTTATTATAATCTTTATCTGTAACATAAGAATAAATTCCATTTTTCCCTGGTTTCACATACTTAACTAATAATTCTTTAATATCATGTTCCTCTTTTTGTGGATTAATTTCTATTATTCGTCTACCATGAAGTATCTTTACTTCTTTACTTGGACTATAAGTTAAAATAAATTGAGTTCTGTATTTATTTATAATTTCTTCTTTTATGAAAATATGATCTTGACGTTGTTCCGCTACTGAATGGATGGTATCAGATAGGTCCATATTAGATTCACTACTGTTTTCATCACTTATTTTCGGACTATTTTCTTGTCTACTTAGGAAATCAGCTACAGTATTCTCTTTCCCTTTAAGATACTCAATATCAAAGTTGTATTCTTGGAGTTTCAAAATCCATCTTTGATTTCTTTGAGAGAACTCTTTTCCTTTATACTTAGAATTTAAGTACTATATCGGTTGATGATCAGTCACAATTTTAAACTTTTTACCATACAAATATGGCCTAAAATAGGTAACCGAATAAACTATTGCTAGAAATTCTTTATCGGTGACGCTATATTTTTTTTCATGTCTGTTCAGAGTTCTAGAGACGTAGCAAACTGGATGACCGTCTTGTGAAAGAACTGCTCCAATAGCATAGTCACTAGCATCTGTTGTGACCGTAAATGGTTTTTCATAATTTGGAAATTTCAAGATTGGATGTGAAGATATAAGAATTTTAAGCTTTTCAAAAGCTTCGATAAACTGAGGGTCTTTAATATTAATTTTGAGGTCTTTTGTCAAATATTTTATGAGTGGATATGCTATTTTAGAATAGTCTTTTATAAATTTTCTGTAGAATCCCGTCATTCCAAGAAAACTCTTTAATTGTTTTTCAGTTTTCGGTAACTCTATTTTTTGAATGTCAGAAATTTTGCTGGGATTAGGCATAATGCCGTCTTTGGTCAGAATATGTCCTAAGAATTTAGTATCTTTCTGCATAAAGCTGCATTTATCGGCTTGTATTTTTAAGTTATGAGAAGATAGAATTTTGAAAATTTTGTCTAAAGATTTAAGGTGTTCACTTAGAGTTGTTGAATAAACCAGAATATCGTCAAGATAAACAACACATATTACATTAATGCAATCCCTTAATATTTCATTAATTAAACGCTGAAATGTTGCGGGAGCATTTTTTAAGCCGAATGGCATCCTTAAAAACTCATAAAGACCATCAGGTGTAACAAAAGCTGTTTTCTCAATATCTTTTTCTGCTACTAAGACTTGGTGGTAACCCTTTGCCAAATCAATTGCAGTAAAGTACTGAGCTTTTCCCAACTTGTCCAATATGCTATCCATATTGGGAAGTGGCTGTTTGTCATCAATCGTAATTTGGTTGAGTCTTCTGTAATCGACTACTATTCTGAATTTTTGTACACCAGAATTATCCCCCTTTTTAGGTATGACAATAATGGGTGAACTATACCTACTTTTACTTTTTCTTATTATGCCCTGAGCTTCCATATCCCTCATTTGTTTTCTTACTTCTGCCTCATGCTGAGGTGGATACCTATACAGTTTAGAATTAATTTGTTCATTGGTTGTTGTTTTGATCTCATGAACTATACTTGTTGTATTTGTTAACTGATCACCATCTTTATAAAATAAATTTTTAAATTTATGCAATAATTGTGTTATCCCTAGCTTTTCTTCTTCGTTTAAATGATCTAATTTAATATTTTCACACTGACTTTCCTCTAACATATTTACATCATCCACAATTTTGTTTTTTAAAAATGGAATTCGTTCATTATTATTGAGAACTACTTCTTCATTATGTATATCTATAAGCCGTACATTTTTATTTATCCAATCCATTCCTAATAAAAATCCATATGGTTTTTCTAAATTCATTTGAACCCATCTTATCCTAGCATTTTTTTTCTGTTTGAATTCATCTGGACATTCTGTTTTTACATACTGATTTGATTTTGTTATTTTACCATTAATTGTACTTATATAGGCTTCACCTCCCATGTTCTCATAGATTTGATTTGAAACAATTTTGGAATTTAAAAGACTTACTGTAGAACCAGTATCTAACAGAGTTGCATAACGTACTTTATTAAATGTAAGTATTATATACATTTTATTTTTTTCCGAGGCTAATTGGTAAAAAATGTGTCATCTACTTCATCCGTGCTTAAAGCATCTACAGACATATGGCCAGAACTTTGTCTAGTTTGCTGTGAATTATTTTGTCTACCATTTGTGTTGTCATCATTTCTATATTGTCTACTTTGATAAGTGTTTTGTCTATTTTGATTATAACCTGAACCTGAATTGTTGTAACTATTGTTGTAATTACTATGCCGTGGTTGCACTGTTTGATTCCTAGTATTATTTTGTTGATAGTTCAAATTTAAATTGTTACGATAATACCGTGATTGTTGATTGGTATATCGATTTGTTTGTGATCCGAATCGATCTTTCTCTTTAACATTCATATGTGTCTTAAAATATTTTAAATTGAAGTCATCTTGACCAATATATTTATTTATAATTGTCCTTATATCTCCTAAAGAATATTTTTCGTATATTTCGGATAGTAATGCACCTGCAACTAATTCTTTAATTTTTAGAATAACTACGCAACTAAGGTTATTTACTACGTTTCCAGAACTTGAACTATATATTGCACATTCAGCAATATCATCTACTATTATTCTAACTTTATCGCTTAATTCTAAAATAGAACTTACTTTTAAGCCATTAATGTCCTGAACTATTTTCGTCTCGGTTTTATAGGCCTGATAGTGCAGTTTGAGTCGGGTCTTTGTCTCTTCCCACGATGTAGGTGGTGTTATCGTCAAGAAGTTTTTGGCCGCACCAGTTATCTTTTCATTCAATATGATGGTGAAAACATCTGCGGACTGTGCTGCTGAATACTTTACAAAAGATTCGTTTCTTCGCGATTAATTTCTGCTTCGTATCAACTTTCGGTAAATTTTTGTTTTGCTTTCGTCTTTGGTTCTTTTTCGACTGCGCCAGTAACAATTTCGTAGATTCCGCAATAAAAAAAACGACCGTCTTTTGCTGTGTTCCAAACTCAACTCATTTTTTATTCTCCAAGTTTTTTATCTGCATATTTACAATGAATGTTTATTTATTAATTAATTAATTGTCTTATTGCTATTTCAGCATAACTAAGGAAATGAGGTGTTACATTTCATTACCATGAAAGTGGTTTGAATTTATTTAATGTATCATTTTGATTAGTAGACTCATCATTTCCGTTGGAAGGGTCAATGTACGTAACTCACGTGCCACACAAGCAATGAAACCATCGATCTTTTACGGGAAAAGTTTCCGGACCGTGTTATCTCTCGAAGAGGTGATCACAATTGGCCACCGAGATCTTGTGATTTAACACCTTGCGACTTCTTCCTTTGGGGCCACGCGAAAGATAAGGTCTACGCCAACAGCCCAGCGTCGATTCAAGACCTCAAAGATGAAATTCGTGAGGCTATCGAGGACATAGGGCAGCCACTTTGCGATTTGGTTATAGAAAATTTCATGAAAAGGATATGGTCCTGTAAGCGTGGTCTTGGCGGCCATTTGGCTGATGTTGTGTTCCATTATTAACGGCATACCTTCCTCTTTATAATGAAATAAACATCCGATCATTTATCTCCAAAAATGCCATTTTTCTTTGAATATCAAAATAATACCTCTTATTGGAAAACCCTTTAGTGAAATAGCCAGTTGCATTACTCTCCTTAAACAATTTAACCGTAATACATGCGCTTCGGGGGAATACCCATCAGTTTACTCTCGAACCCAACTTCGGACGTACTGTTAAATTTAGAGATTCTTTCTTAACCCGCACTATACGAATGTTGAAATGTTTTACTCATCGGTATATAAAATGGCGCGTTTGCGAGAATTGAGATGGAAGTGAAGAAGATGGATTTAACCGTGAATGAGAACAAGACCTAGTATACGCTGCATTCAAGAAAGGACACACATTAGCACGTCTTGGACATAACGTCCCTATAGACAGCTTTTGATGTATTTTGGGTCTTTGTCTACCTAGGCAACTCTATTAATTCAGAAAATAACACCAGAGCTGAAATCAAAAGGAGAATAACTCTTGCCAATCACTACTTCCTTGGACTAAGAAGGCTATTGAGTTGCAAATTCCTCTCTCGAGCATTATATGAGCTGTACAGCGAAACCGATCTTGTCAAATGCGAATGTACCCATATGCTCCACTGGAATTCACTAAAGTTTCCTCAATACAGCAAATGACAGATGGTGACTAATTGAAACCTGTTGATGGGTTTCTAGGAATTTTTGACCAGATATTTCAAAGACAAAAAAAAAGAGTATCTACTGAAGCTTAGCAGACCTCAATTATATCTCTTGGTTAGAATCCTTATGGGTCACAACTCAATGGGAAGCCACATGAGCAGAATGGGCATCGGTATATGTAACTTATGCATAGGTGGAAGAGCGGTCATCTGACTTCCTTTGTGAATGCCACAGCCCAGCCAGAACTAGAAAAGATGCTACGTCACATTTTCGACACTAAAAAGCCTCCTTAACTTCATTCAGAAATCGGGCAATGGTTCTGGGAGACACTTCATACCAAATAATTCCACTAGATGGATAGAAAACGGTGGACGATTCCACGGGACAAAACTTTTCTTCTGAGGGAAAGCAAGCTGAATCCCAGAAAAAAAGCTAAAAACTTTAGCAAGACCTAAGCAAATATGGTGTGAAAATTTCGGTGTCTCCGGTGCGTAAACGACTATTGGAAGGGGGAAGAAAAGCCATTAGGCCACAGAAGAAGCATTATTGACCATACTCCTATGATGGAAAAACAATTGGATTGTGCAAAGAAATATACAAATTGATCAGTAGAATATTTGAGCCAAGTTTTATTCTCAAACAAGATGCATTTTTTAGTGCAGGGTCGGCACTCAAAGTTTGTCTGTAAGATTCTAAATGAAACCCTTATTTCAGCTCAAACTGTACAAAGATTGAAACATCCTGTAAAAAGATGTGCTGGGGCTACTTTTCTTACTTTGGTCCTTGTGCGCTTGTTTCAGTTGAAGCATGATAAAAATAGAAAAAAATATAAAGCTACGCTAGACTCCCGATTAGATCAAGAGCAAAAAAAATTAGGTTTGGAAAACCCATTTTTAAACAAGATTCAGATCCATGTCATGTCTCTCACCTGATCTGAATCCTATTGAAAATTCTACAAGACAAACTTGAAAAAAAAAATGGATTATACAACAAAACCAAAAATGGTTGAAGCCGTAATTGAAGTGTGGTTTCGAGACTCGTCAGTCAAAGGTAATTGCAAAAATCTTGTGGATTCCGTGTCAAAAAACATTAAAACAATACAATCAAAAGGCGGAAATATTTCTTATTAAATCTTTTTAAAAAAAATTCATACTTATTTATCGACGAAAAACAAAAATTCATCGATACTTGATATTTATCAGAAAATTATCTGTGTTCACATTAATTCGAACAGTTTTGACAAATCCTCAAATTTTATCTGTTGTCATGAAAAGTTCTTCTCAACTTAGCCGTTGGGATTCGACAGAAAATTATAGGCCCCTCTGTTCTTTATGACAACAAGTACACAATTATAATGAATTAGAGTTGTATGTCAAACGCCCTTCGACCTGTTTCGCTGGCAATTTTTTTTGATGAAATTAAAAGTACGTATACGCCCGAGTGTACTATTGATTTACAAATTATCCTTAATTAAAACTGCCTACAGTTTTGATCTGGGATGTTTAAACATTATCCAAGACTTATGATTAAAATGTATGTTTTATTTTATGTCTTGAAGGAGTTTACAATACACAGTGTTTGAGGTAGCACTTCCATTTTCATTTGTATGTTAGAGATATATTATTTGTTTTGAGGTTTATATCGTTATATTTATTGTACAATTATTGTAGTTTATCACTAGATAGATGGTTTTGCGTGACCCAAAATCTTTAAGATACTTAAATTAAAGATGTAGTACCCTTGGTATTATTGTTAGTGCAATCGACTCTAAAAAAAACTTGCTCTCGGTGCAATTCCCAGCCGCATAAAAAAATGTTTTTTTAAGGGATTTACTGCATTTTTCGAGAGAAGTGATAAATTCTCCAAAAGTTTCTCGTGTTCTTTATATTAGACGTTTGAACTTGTCAGAAAATTGTAAATCCCCCGATTTTGCTGCTAACAAGAGGAAATCGTTGAGAGTTATAAGTCATTAGATTTATGCTTTTTACAAGCTGTTGGTCTCTATTTTTGTTTTATTATTTTTTTTTCATGTAAGAGATGTGCCAGGCAAAATAATTTAATGAGAAATTCGTTCAAAATTTGCAGAGAAGGTCGTTATTTCTACGTGCGGAAGTTTAACCTTATGTAATATAATTAAGAAGTTGTTATGATAAAACACAAAAAAAAATCTTTCAAAAATCACAATTTAAATTAATTTAATGTTGAATAGTGTATGATTTTTCATTAAAACTGGCAAGATATCAAAATCACTGTTTAACATTACATAGGATTCTGTTAAATTTTTCCCATCATAATTTCCTTGTTCAAAATTGTTCTCTATCATGTCTACAATTTTTATCATTGTAGACATGAACGAAATTGAACCTAACATGAACATCTATGTTGTAGAACGAGTTTTATACTAAAGCAGCATTATCTATTCACAAAGCAAAACCCTTCGCTAAAACTTCCCTTACAAAAGCTTTTTTCTTGCTAGGGGAAATATCCCTACAACAAATACGAATCATAGGAAAAAGGAAACAAGAAAAAAAACCTCTTTATTGTAATGTATATCTGCAAAAAGCATGCATGGTATCCATCTTCAACCAATACGATTCCACTGAGTGGGTGTTCATTCAAACGCTATCATTGTTCCATCATAATCAAAGGACATCATCTCCTTGCCCTCAATCAACTGAATTCAAATATAAAAGAACCTGTCGTTCGTGGTCCTGCAACATTCAATCAGAGACTTTGATACAGCGAACAACCTTAAAAGTAAGAACAAACAAATAAAAAAGAACTTCAAAATCAAAGGACATCGAAACGTGAAGTTCCAGAGCTATCATTATTTGAAAGTGTAATTTGAAACTGTTTTGTGAATTTACTCTTAAAAAAAAATACCCCGAAGGACATCACAACAGTGCTATAAGTGTTACTTTACCATCTGCTAACTCGAGCGTTTTTGCAATAAAATATTCCTTGAACGGTTCTATTGTGTAGTTTGCAAATCATAACCAGGTGAGTGGAAAGAAAAGAGCAAAAAGACATTTTTATATTGGAAGTTTGAAATAAAGAACGAAAAAAATGTACGTTTAGTTTGAAGTCACGATAATCTCGATTCTCGACTAATTGGCTTCCGTAAAATGTGGGAACGTTGGAGCATTAATTCTTGATTTATAACCAGGTGCGGTCGTCCTGGCAGAGGAAGTACAATAAATTGCCTATGTACCTGTTGCAATCCTTTCTATGTTAAGGCACTCTACCTTAAGACAATGAGACAAAGTTCGAGTTTTAATTTGCATTTTTAATCTCCTGCTTTTCGAGAAGAGGATATAATGTGTGTAATGGTGTTTGGTGAATTTACCACTTCAATGAACATCCTTTTATGGAATGAAGCTTCTGTATTTTATATTATGAATCCTTCCCTCGGATGGCTTATATGGCTTTTGTTTTATGATTTTTCTGTTTGTTTACCTATGCTTCGAGTAAGGATTCCCTCAGGCTCAATCTCAAGCAAGAAAGTTAAATTATTGTTCCCAATGGAATAGACTAAAATAAATTTTGACACGCAATTTTCCATTACCTCGAATTGTTGTTGTTTATTTTGGTTTTTCGTCAAAATTGAAAAAGTTTGTTTTTAGCTGTGAGATTTTCCAAATGGTAGGTCTCCTACTGGAACAAATTTTGTCTGTAATTAATATTCACTAGTTTGAAACAAAAATATTTCAAATAGAAAATGGACTTAATATTGGGTTGATTTTAATATCCCTTTAACTGTTATGTGTCTGAAAAAGATCGAATTTGATTATTTCAATTTAGAGTGATTTGTAAGTTTAAGGTCTTCTTCACATGTGCTGCGTAAGAAAGTCTAGTGAATTAATGCAAAATTTTCCTGTTCGTCTTTTCTTGAGTGTGCAAGTGATAGAAGGAAAAAGATAATAAACCCGAATTCATGGAACAAAAAAACTTTTTTAAAAGAGTTAGGCAAAACTTTCTTATCCCAAGCTCTTGGGCTGCAGACTCATAAAGCCTTAGCCCAAGGGCTCGTTGGTTACCAAAAAGAAAGAAATTTCTTTTTCTTTTTATTGAAAGTACTTTGGATACAGCACAGCAGCGTTCACTTCCGGTGGTGAGCCAACCTGAAATATTCTCAATTTATTTAAAAATCTTAATTTTTTAAAATAAGTATACTTTGTGTTCTTAAAATACTACTAATACTACTTTTATGGAAAAAGAAAATTGCTTAGAAAATCATCTGGGGGCGTAGGGAATTAGGCGTTGTTGCATTTAACATTTGAATTTGTTAGTCTTACTTAAGTATTTTTTATTTAAATCCATTCGTTTGAGATTAGAAAAAAAGTATGTAGCTTGAATGGCTTTTTAATAAAGTCTTTATCTATTTTAATGCCATATTTATCTTGGTGCGATATTATCCGAGCTACGATTAAACTTCTGTTTATTTTAATCTTGAGTTACATCGCACTTAATGCACCAAATTTGGTCAGCTAACTCTGGATTAACTGAAAATATATTTTTTATATTTGCTAGGATAGCATTTAAAAATTAAAAACGTTTTTACGTCATAGATAAATAAGTTTTAAAAACCCGGTTTAATTGCTTGAATTTTTTTTAATGCATTGAATATAAGATTTTGTTCAAACATTTTTACATAAGATGATTGTAATTGCTTTTCTTTTCGTCAGCATCATTTTATATTGTTTCCGAGAAAATGAGAAAATAAAATAAAATGAAGCCTAAAATAATAGGTTACATAAATAAAATAATGAACAATTTTGGTTCATTGTACATACAAACCAAAATTGTTAAAGTATTTTGGGTAAAATTAATAAAGTTGTTCTCGAAATACACACTTAAAACAAAAACAATAATGAGAACACTATGTCTGACTTTCAACGACATTTGGTAAATCGTGTTAATATTTCTCAAGCTATATGCCCATGATAGATTTTGTAGAAAGTATACCAGATGCGCTAAGAAAAGCGTTGTTAAAAAAAAACTAATGAATCATCAGATGGAAGCACTTTTGAGATATTTTTGATTAAAGTTTAAAAGCATTTTCTTTATAAAATAAAATGCACGACTGTACCACACGTACTTGTTCCTATGTAAAAGCACTTTGAAATTTAAACATTTTAAAATGTTTAAAAATCGTTTTATTATTAAATTGATTTTTTATATAAAAAAATTCTATTGTTCGCATGTTTTGAAGATATTGAATTTTCAAAAAAAAAAATGGATTTTCTTTTTCAAAAGACTAAAAAAATATTTTTTCAAAATAATTTGTATATACAATATTATTTTAAATTTAAGGGAGCTCCTGTTAAAAATTTCTGGTTGAATTCATCAGAGCTGTTAATGAGCAAGTCGAAAATTAAAAAAACAGTTCTATGACAGGTACCGTTAACAACATTAATTCCTAAAATTTTGTTTGACCAGAATGTAGTCCGTGGCCATTATGTTATCAAAATCGTTAGAGCTGTTTTCGAGATAAATAAAATTTTTCATTACGGGTGAACCATTTATTTTGGAGTTAAAAAAATTCAATTTCTCCCCTAGGAAATCACAGAATACCCTTAAGTACCGAGTTGGAAGATGAACGTTGATCTGCTTCTGCGTTATCCCCTCAAACACCTTTGAAAAAATTGTTTGGATTAATATAGGCCTGAATTCGTTACCATTTGGACTTTTGGGAATTGGTATGGTTTTCGCGAGTTTAGTAGTTTAGGCTGTAGATCGAGGTACAGACATACAGACAGACAGACGGAATTATCGGACTCACTTTTTTCGTCTTCGCTATCATCATACTGTCAACGTTCATCAAAATCTCCCAATTTTTTTCCTAATGCAAAACTTGCCTTAAAGTTACTATTTCACAAGTAAAAAGAGTGCTGGGAGTGGCTTTATGTTCTAATTAACAAACAGGTTTGTGAAACTATTTAAAAGTACTTAAAACATAAGAAAGGGCCTAGTTTCTTAAAATTTAAAACCTTTTCTATGAATGGAGGGGACCCACAATTATTTGTTTAATCCTTACGGACAAAATATATATATATTTTTTTTTTTAAATCAATCTAGGATTATATCGTATCCAAGATACTTTTCTTAATTTATAAATTCTTAAAAAAGCTTATGTTTATCTTTCAACCTTCAAAATTCAAATACTCTTATATCTCATCATCTGAGCCTTAAGCTATTTCTAACTACCTTACCGATTTCCTTGGCCAAGCAATTTCTTCTAGTAACGTTGAGGCATGTGATTGACAAAATTCGACTTCTTAAAAATGATGAGTCCTGACTGAATTCCTCCTATTGTTCTTAAAAAGTACGTTTCAAAACTTTTGCTCTACCAATCACTCTTCCCTTTCAGTTAACTATTTCAAAGCTTTCTCAAAGACAGATAAACAACGTCAAATCTTACTGAATTTGTGTCTTTGTACCATGGAACTAGGTTCTGAAATTGATGCAATTATGTACGACCGATTTTATCAAAGCATTTGATAAAATTTCTCGCAATGTAATTATTTTTAAATTGAAATCATATGGATGTCCATCGTTGTATATACCTTGTGTTCAATCTTCTTAGGAGCCACAACCATATGTACAAAAAAAACTGGAGTGCCTCAAGGAGGACACTTTGACCCTTTGCTCTTCTTGTGTAGTAATAACGACGTTGAGCTGATTTTAGTGGGATCTAACTCTCTCAAACAGATTAAATAATTTCTTCACTCGGTGTCGAAATTATTTCCATGAACTTAACCTTAGTAAGTGTCAATGTAAAGCTATTACCTATGCACAGAAATGTCGCCCTATTCTTAAGCGTTATCATTTCTATTTGTGACTTGGAAGTTATTTGTGACAATCAGCTGGTTTCCGAGGTCATTATGATTCTATTGTTAACAGACTTAATTCAACTATGGATTTCGTTTAACGCTGGCTGTTGAAATGAATTCTCAAATCCATACGTCACAAAGTCTTTAAATGTTACTTTCATAAGACCCGTGGTTGACTATGCCTTTCAGGTCTGGTCACCTTGTCCACATTAAACGTATTGAAGCCATTCATTAAACGCAGATTTATTAGATTTGTCTTGTAAGACAAACGCAATTTTGGACTTCACGCTTACAAAACCCATTTTAAACTGATAATTTTCCAAAATTTTTTTTTGGAAATGTCAAGATAATGATGATCTACTTTTTTATACCAGTTTGCAAAGTTAAGCCGAACTCAAACTATCTTCGTCGACATAGACTAAAAGCGTTCTTCTGTATACCCTTTCACCGAACTGCATTCGTCGAAAAGGAAACACTCATAAGTATTCTGAGAAAAACCAACATTTCATAATTATAAGCATATCAAAATTTCATTAAAATTGATCGGGCAGATCTAGACAGGTAGGGGTTTTCCGTGGAAACTTGTTTGACATTTCTCATTTAAATAACAAAGAGCAGTTAAATAAAAATTATGTTAAACTCATTCTGTTCATACTTTTATTTCTTTTTCTGAAGAACCAATCGAAACACAATCAGATTAAAAAAGATGTTTTTTATTTAAAAAAATAACATAATGATAAACAAAAGAAATACATATAGAAATTCCCCTTGGCATAATGGTTAGTGCGTTGGACTGTCATGCGGAAGGTCTCGAGTTCGATTCTCAGCCTTTACAAGAAAGTTCTTTTCAGGGGTGTACTGCCTGTTGCGAGAAATTGAAAAATCCTCCAAGAGTATCTCTTGTCATGGAAAGTGCTGCTATAGTCGTTTGGAAATCGGCAGAAAATTTTAGGTCCCCTTTGGATTGGTTGAGAGTTATAAGTCACTAGGTTCTGGTTCACTTCGAGTTGTTACACCACCAAATTTATTTATTTATTTAAAAGAAATATGTACATAAGTCCATATTTTTCAACTTAAACTTAAATATTCAGTTACGTATAGTGTTAAATATAAAATAAATAAAATAAATTTGAGCAAAACAATTAATCGCATTTTAAAAATAAGCAAAATATGAGTAGGATTCGTGAAATGATTACTTGACAGATTTTGATGAAAGCAAACTGAAATCATATGTCAGAACCTTAAGTATTGGGGACAAATTAAAACCGTGATCTTAAGTGTTTCTTACGAAAACTCTTACTGAATTTTCTTGTCGTTAAATGACTGAGTTTTAATTGTTTCAATTGAAAATCTAACCAGCTGTTATTAAAATAGTTGAATTATACGAGTTAATTTAATACAAATTATATGCCTTACGTGATAATTGACTATACATATATTTGATGGGTGAAAATTATTATCATTCCTCTAAAAGAAAAGTAGCTACTTACGTACAACGATGTGGAAGATTTCTTTTTTCCGAATGAATACAATCTTTGTTATCAGATTGCCAACCCAATGAACCCCTTAAAGAGACATTTCAAAAGTGTGAGTATTTTCAAATACCTTTCTTTCCCGCGCTCAACATTCTATGGCTCATTTTCATTTTCAAAAAATACAAGCATATACTTACTGATGATGCTTTCTGAACAAGTTGTTCCCTAGATGACTATGCCATTTTCTGAATCAAGAATACCACAAAGGAGGATGAACCCCACCCACAAAAAAGTTATTTATTAAGCAATTGTTTTCGGTTAGGTATGAAGGTACAAGCGATACGAGTATGAAGGCGTCAATTGAGAGACTTTTTTCATCTGTGCGTGTTTTGTTGGGTTGCCTATTCCGTACAGTGATATTTTATTTTAAATTGTTATTTAGAACTTCTTTTCGCCTTTGGGGAACTTTTACAAATCGAAAGATGATCATATCAGTGCGAAAGAGTATGTTGACATTATATTCAAATATGGAACAAGATGCAAAATTTGAAGCTTGTTGAAACTGTCTTCAGCTTCAATTTGAATCCATATTTATGTTGAGCATAGTGCAAATAGTATAAGGATACAAAATTATTTTTTTTTAGTCATGTTTTCTGGAGGTGCACGATGGGTTGCGTATACAGTTATGGTTACGAGGAGTTTCTAATAAAGGCCTTTTTTGATATTATACGAGTCCTGTTACTAAAGGTTTATATCGCAATTCATCTAGATGGGTTCTTTTCTCAAAGGGACACTTTCAAGCTTTGCCTTTCAAAATTGGATGATTGGTGTTGAAAAAGGAATAGGTCTTTTATTGAGAGGAAACAAGAAATGTAACATTCTTCTAGTCGTTGTTTTGTGAATGAATTTTATAAACAGTTCTGTAAACACCCTACCCTGGAAATTGACTAATTTTAATTAAAGAGCATTTCTTCTATTTTTCAATGAAACACCTTAACATAAACAAATTTAGTTTAACTTTTTTTACTTTTTTTTTTGGAATTCAATTGTGTTCAATAAATGAAGACGTTTTTCCCTTAAAATGATTAATTAAAAATATTTTAATAGAATACAATACATTGTCTGCAACATTAGTAGTTATCCTTAGTTTTTTATGTTGTTGAGAAGTTAAGAATTAAGCTTAGGAATTAGTTTGCTATCATTGAAAAGCATTATTGAAATTTTAAATGTTAGATCTTGGAACGTGCTTTGTTTGTTATGAAAATAAAGCTTATACAACTTAAATTTTTAGTACAGACAAACAAAATTAAAAAAAATCCAAAAATTTCATTCAATAAAACCTAGGTAATGTTGAAATTTTTTTTCAATTGGAATTAATGTTATCTCCTACAGAATAATTTTTTTTGATTTCTTTTATTTCAAAAACTGTAATCTTTTTTCATCAAAGGCCCATAAAAAGTTTCAATTTTTAACACCTTTTTTTTTTTAAACTCAATACATATTTCTAAAAACCACATGATCGATTTTTTTGAAACTTGATAATTAATACTGAGTTAAATATATTGTGAATACATTTTAGATTTATTAATAGATAAATAAAATAATGTTAAAAAAATGTTTTTGAAAACCTTATTTATCTCGAAAACGGCGCTTAGAAATTTGATACAAATTTTTCTGTTTCATCAACATTTAACACAATATTTTTGAAATTAATCTTTTACTGAGAGTACCTACCAAAGACCCATTTTTTCGATCTCCGATCTCTCATAATCAGTATTTTGATGAAAATTTTTATCTAAAAAGTTCAAAAAGTATTACAGATACAAATACTTTATTTTTTTTTTGTTTTTAATAAAATAAAATTCGATATCAATAATTTTTTTGAAATTTAATTTTTGTTTACAAAATTAAAAATCTTAAAATGGGAGTATCAAATTTTTTACTTAAAAGTTTTATACATAAAAGTTATTTTAGTTTATTTAATATTTTTAAGGATTGTTATTCTCGCATATGTGTCACATTACCTCCAAAACATTAATTTAGCATTTAATAAATGTATACTGATAATAAAAGCAAAATTTTTATATATGTAGGTATGTATATGTCACTTTGACAAAGTCACTAGCTAAAGATATGTAAAAAATCCGACACGCGTCGCTTGTAATAAATTAAAAATTAATGTTGTGAAAAATTTGTTTCTCAAAACTTAATAAAACTAAATTAAATACATTTACACACATTTTACTTTCATTATCAGTAGACATTATAAATAAAATTAAATAAAATTAATTTGGCAGTTCAAAAAACTGATTTTGTGCTTCTGAACATTTCTCACTAATGTTATTCATTTTTAAGATTTTAAGTATCTTAAACATAAGAGCTGCCGTGCATTTTATTTTTTATTTTTTAATAAACGTTTAATTTGTTGACTTTTAATTATGGTTTTTCAACACTGAGGGATATATTCTCCATTCTGTGTTAGATGGAATTTTGACCAAATAAGATCCATTCTATGATCATTTACGAGGTGATATATTCCGACTTAACTTACAAGCCATTATCTTGGAATGATCTTTTAAAATAAGTTTTCCACATGGTTTTTCTATATTAGAGTAGGATGCTTTATATATAATTTATTTATGTAGAATTTAGATTTAGAGTGAATTTTGAGCATCTTAATTTCAACGTGGTCGTACCAGCTTGGGAGAAAATCAGCATTCGAGGCGTCTGAGAAGTACAACCATTCAAGTTCACCAAATAGTTCTCTAGAAAACCGACGAAGGAAGATAAACGATGATAAGAATACGTCAAAAGAACGTTATTTTCACATATGTATTGAATCAAAATCCAGATATGACAAAGGTGTACACATCGCGAAATACGGTGCTACGTTTGCTCACTTTAGACTAAAAACATGGTCGAATGAATAACGTTCTGTATGCTCAATAAATCACAGTTTTTGGGCCCATTAACTACTTTAGATGTAACTTGGATAAAAGAAGAATAATTAATACAGTACACTTCGAAGAGAGAACCGTCTTCGAGAAAAAGCTGGCTACTGTTATTTTTCTTCAAGTGAAAGCTATTCCATAAACATACTTTACAACGTAACTTGACAAACTGAAGAATTGTGGTAAAGCGGGCATACTTGCAGAAAACAAAATGTTACCTCACCAAGACAATGCGCGGCTGTATCACACTTGAGTGCTAGTCATGGTGAAAATCCACGACTAAGCGTTAGCACCCTCCTAACACTTGCCGGGTCTAGACCGCTTTTTTTCTTCCCTGAACAAAAATTGCTCTCGGAGGCGAAAGGTTGTCGTTATATATATACTTATACATAGTTTTTTACCAAAAGCAAAAACAAATTCGACAGATGGAAGAAGAAAATCTTTAACCACATTAAAATCTGCGACAAGATTGTTTGTTTGTTAATTTGAATTAAATGTATGATGCTTGCTGTGAATAAGCAAAATTTTGATTTCCTCAGGTTTTGGAATGTAAATTTAGCTTGAGGCTCAATAAATTTCCAATGGTAATATTATTTTGTGCTCTAAAATAGCAAATCATTCGGATGTGTACATAAATGGGCGCAAGAATTCTCTTCCATTAGATAAGGACGTTTAATGGAACTAATACATACATACGATTTAACTCTAAATCCCGAAGGCAAAATTTTACATCCAGAGAAACCAAACCTTATATCAACCAAAACCTGAATTCATAAACATAAATTACTTTCTCGTGGTACAATAAAAAAAGTACTGCATTTTGAACATTATACAGTCAAACTTCAGTTATCCGAAACAAAATTCGACTTAATCAATGTGAACTTGTCAATTTTTCGTTCGAGTAATAAGTAAATTTGAGTTCAAGGTATCAAACTTAAAATGTACCTATGAATTTTCAGCTTTGAAGGCTGCTGCCACATAACTTGATTCGAGTTATCAAATTTCGAGTTATAGAAATTCAACTGTATTCAGTTAGTATCAAGAAGATTATTAATCTTAAAGTAGCTTCGGTAATATTATTAATATCTGAGAAATACTTTTTCATGATATTAGAACATAAAAAATGCTAGGTGATGCATATTTTGGATTTCATTAGAATTTTAATTATTTTTGTAAAACCTGATAATAATAAAAATAATTCAAACGAATGTATTAAAAAGCTCTTCTGATGCTAGAACATTACAAATAAATTATATCGCAAATACGAGTTGGTATGATGTGAGGGTTAAAAACTAAGGAGTAAACTAATAAGGGGACATTTATTTGGACAGTATAATTGGTTGGAGCTTTGTTTATTTTCGTATCTTTCTATCCCTGAATAAAATAAGTTTTGACAATAAAGAAACTATTAGAAGAATAAAATACGTTAAGAAAGATATATGCAAAATAATATGCTATATAATTTAGAAATACATAATAAAATCTCGAAACACCCCATTTTTAATTAACATTTGCAATCAAATATTTAAATTTGAAGCCTTTGGAGATTCAAAAGTCTCAATCAGAATTTAAAGTAGGATTCTTATTTGATACTTAAATATATTGAGTCAGTTATAAATCGTTCGTCAAGGATTTTTTTCATAAAAAAAGATGGGATAGCTACGGTCTTTTACATACTGTTTGTGTTTGTGTACTGACCCTGATGAAAAGTACAAGCTTTCGACCTTTTTTATACGAGAAATGCTTTAAACTTTGAAAATTATACAATGATCATATGAACTTTTGTTGGATTTGATTTTTATCTTTTTAAAGGTTTGGCTAAGAATATTTAAATTTTGAGATATGGTGAACAAGATGATGAAGATGGTAAACAATTTTATATTCTAACTAACTAATATGGGGAAAATTTTTCAAATGTACATGACAATGTTCATCAACTTACATATAAGACTTGAGTGTCCACAATGCTTTGTTTTGTTTTTTCTCTTTAATTCACAAGAGAATAAATTAACAAATATTTTAAATTAGTTTAAATTAAAATAAATCAAAAAGTCACCTCCTTTTTCGATAGTCAACCACTATATACACCAGAGGGGGAAATTCTAGCAATATATTTAAACCAGGAATTAAAACCGATATGATTAGCTTCGAAAAATTATTACTTTGGATATTATATTCGGAACTTTAAAGTTAAAATCTTAAAATAAAATATCTTTGAAAAAAATTCAAAATATTCAAAAATAATATAATAAGATTTTGCCCATCCTCGTCCTTACAACAAATATAATTGGCAAAAATTAAGTTCAAACGAAGAAGTGGTAGATACACCTTATTAATTTCTTAATAAAAAAATTGCTTAAAAGAAGTTTTTCAACAGCAGGGACTCTATAGAAAAATGGGTTAAAATTGAAAAAAAAGACACCATTTTACCACTAATGAATTCTAAAAGGATCTTCTTAATAAAGATCTAGATCTTAAAATGCTGGCACTAATTCAGGTATACAAATTATAGAAATAAGATATTCACAGCTGCCTAAAACTTTGAATAAAACATATACACGTATATATAGATTTTAAGTTATTGCGGTTATAATATTCTTTAAATATACCAATGATCGTTACTTCTGAAGTACTCGTATTGTATGGTATGGAGTAAGGAGTTTTTTCTCGGGAGGCACTATTCGAATGTTATACACTAGTTTTCAATATTAATGTGCACCAGCATCTCCTATCAAATCCTCTACAATTTACATAAATGCATGCAGTGTATTAAATTTGTTGAAGTTAAAATCTGTGTGTAAATTATAAAATGTAGCTGACCAAGATGAACTTTAATACTACTTTTTAAAATGTATTTATTTCAGACTTCATATTTCTATAATGTAACGTGCATTACGTTCCATTTTGTTAACGGATATTTTAGCATATTTTTAAATATCTAACATTATGTACGTAGTAATGCTGAATGTAAAAGCTTCATATAACGTTTAGAAAACAGAAAAAATTGTTAATAGATAACTTAAATATCAATTACTTTAAAAAAAATTATACCGCAAAGATCACAACTTTTATTAAAACAACAGAACAAAATAACAAATTTCGTTTCTTCAAAAAATTCATTTTATTTAATTTGGATGCATGTTGAGTCAAATTCAACTTATTTTTAGAAAAAAAAATTTTAGTCTTATAAAAAAAAAAATAAAAACAATACAACATATAATATGTAAGATAATTTTAATGATTTTCTTGAAAAATCGCTGAAAGAGTTAAAAATAAAGAAAACTAAAAAAGAACTATTTTACAAAATTATAACAATTTATCTGACATTATCTTTAACTCTTTAACGCAAGTTGTCTATACAAAAATTATTTGATAACTGTAGACATTGATTGATTTTTTGTTATTTTAATTGGCAACACTTTTTCTCGTGATAGCTAATTTGACAGTTGGAAAATTATTTGTGCTCAGTATATTTTGTCATTTCAATAATAATTCCATATGTCCTGCATATGTATATTAATTGCCAGTATACATATCCTCATCTAGTTGAAAATATGAATTTCAGATTTCCCATCAGTTGAGCAGCCACTGATGGCGATATACCCGAGATCACATTAATACACAAAGGCAGTACATAAAAGCTTATACCATCCCCATTTATATTATTTCCTTGTATTTTTGTTTTACTTTATTTAAAATTTGTACATATGCATCCCTTAAAAACATGCTCTACATCCTGATTCGTGAATTATACTAGTATCTATACTCCTTTGCGGGACTGAAAATTTTTTCTAGCTTCCGAAAATCTAATCCGTGCATGGTTGTAAAAGATTTGAATCTTTAAACATCACACATTGATTTTAATTAAAAGATGCCATTCATTGACTTTGAAACTGCTACCTAATATTTGTATACCAATTTTCTTTTTACACTAAGAATATTACAATCACTTTTTCGCAATCATTTATGACAGAATCGATTGAATGCAATCTTTTGAAATTTCATATATTCTTCGCATTCTTTTGCATTCTTTGCATTCATTTAGATTCATTTGAAGTCAAATTTATTTTGCGTGCAGTTGGTTCATTTATTTAACTTATGGAATTTATTATTGATTTCGTTTTGGTTCTTAAAGTTTTTTTTTGCAAGTTGAACTGCACAGATGAGAAAACTGAAAAGTACAAAATTTATTCTGAAATATTTTTATTAAATAAAAATGATACTCAAGACGACGACGCACGATTGATGGTTTGTTACTGCAGATTTCGGCAAGAAATTTAAATTAACGCTTTGTTAGAGTTTAGATTCCCTTATTACTTAGAACCAATTAATCAATTATGATCATTTTAAATAAGGTGTTTATTTTCCACTATGCGAAACATTAATGTCTACGAGTAACTTAGCTTACGTTTTATAGTTTTAAGGCATCTTTATTTTTATGTAGTATTTAAATTTATAATGGTTACTAGTCCCAGCATTATAGATGCCTTATAGATTTTTAAATCAAATTAAAATAACCCAAGGTTATTATGCATTTTTCTAATAATATCATGATTTCTAATAATATGACTACTGAAGCTCACTACTGAAGCTCTAGAAATTTTCAAATCACTAGTTTGAAAAAGTTATCCAACTTTAAAAATTAAACATAACAATTTCATATATATCATGGGCTTGTTTCAATTTCAGTTATCTCCTACTATCAGTTGATATTTATTTTACTTCTACAAAAATGTCATTTCAATGGCTTCCCATTTTGAAAATTTTAAACTTTATTCAGAGAGTTGTTGAAATAAAAAGAAAAGCAAAATATATATTATATACATATATAAATTAGACTCTCATTTCTAAAACCACATATAAACTCAACTATCTTCCAACTGACTTTCAGTCTATTTCTCTGATATGTATTTTTAGAAAACATACAGATAAAAACTTTTTCACGTTCGGAGAACTTCTCGTTTTATTTATTTCTGTTCACCTCAGCGTGAACACACCCCTACTCGTATTCATCTTTAAATTATATATTTATGTTCAACTTTAAATGAGAATCAAGCAATTGAGTTATTCAATTAGGATGAGTTTAAGTACTCGTATCTATTCATTTCTTTGCTTAAATGGAATTTAATAAAGATTTAAAAAAAAAAATAAAATAAATAAAAATATGAAGACACGAAAAAAAGCAGCTAGTCATTAAAACAATGTGAGCGATGATTTGTCAAAACTCTAATAGCTATGTATAATTATATTAATGAACTTACATTTAATTGAATAGATATTAAATATCTAAGCTTAGTACTTGAATTTAACTTAACATACGGATCTTATCTCTTAATTTATCAAATAGGTCACTTCTCGATTTGATTTACTCCTCTCTAAGAAACATTAGAGAGTGTATTTTGTCAATACAGTTACCTTTAGTTTTTGTGTTTCTGTTTTTAACAATATGGTCTTTTGGTTCTTTAAAACGGATGCTAACAGATAAATGAAGGTAACAGCAGTAGCGTTCAAGGTAGTACACAAGATTTCATTTAAAAAGGGTGTGGGGGGTCAAACTCATTCAAAAACATAGGCACTTGAATTTTATATTTCATTCCATGTTTTAAATCATATTTCTATAAATCAAAAAGTCCCCCACATTAGCCAGATCCTTAGCAATAATCTTTAAAAGACACAAAATATCAAAATTTTCATGATATTAGGGGCGTTCACATTCTCAAAGTTGTTTGAAAAGCACAGCATGATGAATATGTGAAATATTAGATAGCCTTCACATTCGTCACACACATTCTTGACTGTACGACAACGGGGATAATGAGTCTTGTCCACTAGCATACCAGTCTCACGAACTTTGGGCACAAACTTGAGTAAAGCAGGCGCGATGGGTGCTTCATTTCGGCCAAGACTTCTTTTCAAAAAACGCACTGTTTGGGCTACATAGCACTTACTTTCGAAATAAGTTTTCAATATCTTCCAACGTTGTTCAAGTGTAAAGTGACTCATTTCCTTTCGCGATAGATTTCGAGCGGGAAACAACTTTCAGTGTCAACATAACCTAAGATTTAAAAAGAAACTACTGGATGACTCTAACTGTATTCATCAAATAAAATCCACCTGAATTACCACAATTGCTTATTATAAAACTCATTTTGATATAATGTTTTCCTACGATGTGTACACTGTACAGCTCGCGCTTCAGACTTGGCAAGCATGAGTTCATATTGACAAGCCAGCAAAATTTCAATTTTTTGATATTCATCAAACATGTTTTATGGAGCGTTCACATTTTCACATTATTCCGACAATTAGTCAATAAAGAAAATTGGTTTTAAAAATAAAAAAATCAAGCAAAAAGAAATTTATTTGATTAAACAGTGTAGTGAAATATGCTCCGTAAGCTAAATAAGTTACTCGTAGAGCGGGTGCATAAACATATTCAGTAGAATGAACTTACTTGCTTGATTGATTGGATCTCAGTAAAAACGAATTTGAAATCGAACTCAGCTTAAATTTTAATTGTATCCCAAAATCTGCAGCAACATACCATCAATTTCACTAGACAAATGCTTATTAGTGGTTCACTTGTATTAAAGTTCAATTTAAATGTTAAAAATGATATTAGATTTAGATTTGTTTAAAGAAATTTATTTATAACTCTTAAATGAATAATTAGTAGATATTAAGCGAGTCCTAAGCAGTACAGTATAAAAATCGCTAAATATCATACAGAACTTTATTTAACTCGTTTAATATAATATATTGGTCACAAGCACGGAAAATCCTAAAAGGCTCAAGGAAAATTTATTTAAAAAATTTGATCATTTGGGATAGTAAAAAAGTTATGTGTCTTTGAATTCGTCCATCTTTGTGTTATTTATACTTTTTTCGGTTCTTAATAAATAATTGTGAAAGAATTTTGAGTTTATAGACCGTAAACATTAATTGAAAGTAAGAAATTTTATCAAAATTCTAGTCACCGTTTTCGAGAAAAATATTATTTTCTAGCATTTGTATGAGGGGTACCGTTATTTTTCGGTAAAATAAATTTTTTTTTCTCACATCTTGCAAAATATATTGAGAAACTTTAAATTGTCAAGTTTAATTTTTTTTTTTTAAATCCAAGCAATTGTTTTGGAAAATTTGAATACACAATACTATTAAAGTTTTTGGGTAGCCTTAGCACAAAAAAATTATCAAAATAAGTGGTACCGTTTTTGGGAAAATCAAAAACGAAAACAATGTTACCATTAATAACCGTTTGTCTTTTTTTCAACCATTACATAGCTTTAAATTAATCTGTGGAACTGTTTTTGAAAAAAAAAAATATATATAAGATTTCGAAAAAAAAATCGTATGGGAGGTACCTTTATTTTTGGTATTAAGAAAAAAAAAAGTGTGTTTGGGGAAAAATTAAAAATAATATCTACTATATTATATTATATCTGTAGTCGAACAGACAGACAGATATAATTTCGAAACCCACTCTTTTCGTGTTCTCTATCATCGGAATGCCAACTTTGATCAAAATCTAGAGTTCAATTTTGATTGTCTTTTAGTACCTAAAAAATGCAAGTAGTTTAAGAAATTTCTAAGAATCTCTAACATAAGAGAAACGACTTTTATCTGAAACGCCTTCGGTTTTATTAAATAACGATAATCTGCAATCAAGCCAAACATCAATTGAAACTGTGCAAAATAGATGATATAGACCAAGACAAAACAACTTAAACCGCAAAAGAAATCTGCAGTCAAAAAGTTTTAAATCAACTTGAAGATAAATTCAAACGCAGTAAAAACAATGGTGTAAAATTTTCAAAATTTAAATTTGAATTAGTACGATGTTAAAACTGTTTTAGTATGGTATGTGGTCAAAATGACAATTTTGCAAATTTTAATTGAGTTTAGCATCATTCTTTCTCTAGCATTATATTAAATTTAAAATCATCAAATATCGTGCTAACTTCATATGTCTCCTTGACATTTACAAAAGGTCTGTTAACTTTGGCCCTGAGTAATAGATCCGAATCTAGCCTAAATTCGATTTTAACCAAACATTCGTAGAAATAAAACAAATTTCAAGTATAAATACTTAAAAGCGGCTTTCCTGTAATTAAGTTAAATTTAAAATGATAGAATCACAATAGAACTTTACGAATCTGGTTAATAGAAATCTGTTTGTGTATCAGTTCATAATAACGAAATTATGAAAATGAGTCACAATTATTGGTATAAATAAGACTTTTGTAAATTTGATCTGTTACTACGAAATTTTAAAAGCAACTTTTCTACATCTAACAAAAAGTGACTTTAAAACCGATTCTATGAATGTCTATTACTAAGGGCCTTTGTTTTTACACGAACTAAAATTGTTTTAGGTGTGTTCAGTAGCAATTCGATATTAAAATAGCCTTAGTACGATATACTAGTTAATAAATGTTTAATATTACGAAAGAGTTAGTTAAAGAGTTGATAAAAAAGACCAATAAAATAAAATATTCAGATTAAAATAAAATTACAGTAGATGCCTTGGACAAAATTTTAGTCGAATTAGTATCTACGATGTTAAATCTATATTGGTATGTAGTTAAAATTTGACATTTCTAGATGTAAAAAAAGTTCTGTTTGATTAGTTTTTTTTTTTCGTAAACTGTCATTGTTGTAGGTGTGTTCAGAAGTAATTTATAAAAAAACTGAAATGTTCAAAAAGTAAGTAAAAAGAAAAACCCTGTTTTAAGAAAAAAATTCAACAATTTATGTATGTAGTTTTTAAAATTTATATTTTGATATTACTGAACAAAAAAAAAATGCAGAAAATAAATCTTAATGAGTACGCCCTTGTGTCATAAAAGATACTTAAACGTGTATCGTGTAAGAAGTAGAAAATAGAAGGGAGTGTTTAATCGATTGTTTTTTATTTGCACTTAAAACTTACAGGATTCCGCATCTGTTGGTTGAATTTGAAATAAAACACCTTTAACTTATTGTTGTCTACACGTAGAATTAAGGGGATGATAAGATTTTATGGGCTGACCACTTATCTTGGGACATCATTTTTTCGCGAACGAATGGAAGACATTTGCGTTATTGTTATTTGTCATGGGTTAGTTCCTGTTTGTTGTCAATAATATAATGAAATTTCACAAAACCTAAAGGCAATCTTTGACTGTTGCTGATGGGTTGCCTAAAAAAAGGGAAATATTAATTTTTAACCAAGAATAATGATTGCAAAATATTATTGTTGTTTTCTTGCACCTTGCTTTGCGTTAGGTAAAAAAAATCTCACGTAGACATTTCGTAGACAAAAGTCTTAAAGATTATTGAATGAATTTATATATTTTTACTTGCGATATAGGTACTATAGGGCAAGTTCTGCATTTGGAAAAAAAATCGAACTCGAGATTTTGATCAAAGTTGACATTACGATGATAGCGAAGACGAAAAAAGTGGGTCTGACAATTCCGTCTGTCTGTCTGTATGTCTGTATGTCTGTATGTCTGTATGTCTGTATGTCTGTATGTCTGTATGTCTGTATGTCTGTACCTCGAACTACAGCCTAAACTACCGGACGTATTTTCTTCAAACTCGGTAGTTAAGGGTCTTCGGTGATTCCCTAGAGGAGAAATTGAAATTTTTTTTTTAGCTCCAAAACTAAGGGTACCCCCCATACACCCGTAATGCAAAATCTTATTTATCTCGAAAACGGCTCTAACGATTTTGATAAAAAAAAGTAAATGTGATATTATGGACATGGACTATATTTTGGTGAAAAAAAAATTTGGGGGGAAATGTTATTAGGGGTACCTGTCATAGAACGGTTTTTTTAATTTTCGAATTTCTCACCAACGGCTCTAACGATTTTAACCAAAATTTTTATGCAGGAGCTGCTTTGCATTTAAAAAAATATAAACTAAAAAATTTTTCGAAAAAATAGTTTTTGGATTTTTAAAAAAATAATACAATTTTTTTTTTGAAAATTCAATATCTTGAAAACCGATACAAGATTAAATTTTTAAATTACGTTTTAAAATGTATTTAACTAAATACTAACAATTTGCATATCAATTTTTTTTATAAAAATTTTAAGGAAAATTTAGTACACAAAAAACTTGTTTCAGTGTGTCTGTATGTCTGTACCTCGAACTACAGCCTAAACCCTTGGACCTATTTCTTTCAATCTCGGTAGTTAAGGGTCTTCGGTGATTCCCTAGGGGAGAAATTGAAATTTTTTTTTTAGCTCCAAAACTAAGGGTACCCCCCATACACCCGTAATGCAAAATCTTATTTATCTCGAAAACGGCTCTAACGATTTTGATAAAAAAAAATTAGGTGTGATATTATGAACATGGACTACATTTTGGTCAAAAAAAATTTTGGGGCAAAATGTTATTAGGGGTACCTGCCATAGACCCTTTTTTTTGATTTTCGACTTTCTCATTAACGGCTCTAAGGATTTTAACCCAAAATTTTTAGCAGGAGTCCCCTTAAGTTTAAAATAATATTGTATATAAAAATATTCGAAAAAATATTTATTGGGTTTTAAAAAAAAAAAAAAAAAATTTTTAAATCAATATCTTCAAAACCTATGAATGATTATTTTTTGAAATTATTTCCTAAAACCAATATTATTAAATACTTAAAATTCGCATCCCACATTTTTTTCTTGAAAAATTTTAGAGAAATTTCTTATATAAAAAATTTATTTAATAATAAAACGATTTTTTAAGGTTTATTTGCATAAATTCATACTTTTCCGGAAACCAGACGGCAATTTTATGCATTTGAACATTATTATCTCATTAAATCCATGTTTTATATTTATAAAATGTATCTTAAATTCCAAAGTACTTTTACATAAGAGCAAGTTCGTGCGATCCAGTCGTGCATTTTATTTTAAGTACAATTTATGAAGACACTATGATAAATAAATTAGAAGTCAACATCTCGTAGAGTGCATAAACCTATTGACTTACAACTCTCACCCATTTTCTGCGTCCCTGTTTACAAAAGCCAACATATTCCTTATTAAGATTCATAGATATTTACTCAAAGAATATATTTATGCAAGGAAATATAAGATTATTTATTATTCTTCGAGTTTAATATAAGTAAACGCAAAATACCCTTAAGATTTAATTCAACCGTGAATGATTAACTTCATTGGTTATACCAATTTTGCGCCCTTGAATATGTCAACTCAATAAGGAACATCTGCAAAATCATTCAAGTTTCAGATGTTGGTTTATTGCGGAAGCAAACATTTAAATTTAATGTTAGATGTTCATTTTTTTGTGTTCATTTTTACGAAACAAATATTTTCAGAAATTGACAATGAAAAGCTCTCTTTGCATTATCTTTATCTTACCTGAAAGATGTAATAAAATGGACCATTAAGTTGTAAATAGATTTTAGCGTATTCTCCGTTGTTGTTTAATTAGGACTGGATTGTACAAACAGAGGTGTTAAGGGTTAAGAACGATATAAAACTGATTCAGTTATTAAAACATTTAAAGGCTTGTAGTTTTTTGGGAGAACGATTAAAAAAAAAAAATTTAACTCCATAGTGCGCAAAAAGTTGTAGCTACAATTTTATTAAATTTGTTTTTATTTCAAAATAGTATTTCTAAATTGAAAAATTGTGACGTTTTCTAGAATTATGTACTTAGTTTTCCCTCGATTTAAGCAAACGCATCATGGATGTTTCCGGCCTTTTTATCATCGGAAATAAGTCTGCACATGAATTCCATTCTAAAATATTCTAGGAGAAAAAAAAAATGAAGTTTTTATCAAGACTGATACTTTCAGTTAATTTCATGGCTTTTAAGTTCCAAGAAGTTATGTTTTTCGTTTTTTTTTTCTATCTATCTATCTATTTTTCTGATTCATTCAGTCGCAATTGATTAAATATAAATTGAATTTTTACTCTCGTCGTTTATCTACACAAAAAAAATGATAAATTGCATTTCAGTTTTTTATTGATTATTTTGAACGTTGATATGACAATAAGGCAAACGGTGAATTTTTCAAACTTAATTAAGACCATGTTTTTGTGTCTACACCGAAACAATCAGGATTTTTTTGGGAAAAACAAAGCTGCGTCACAGCTCTATTAAGGTCGGTTTTCTTCATTTCTGTTCAACTTTCCGGAAACTATAAAGTTGGCCAACTTAGAGTTGATACAAAATGGAGAGTTGAGTGGCAAGTTGAAAATCGCTTATCTTCACTACCTTAATTCTCAACCTGAATGTCTCTGGGATATTTGTGTCATATGTTGTTGTTTTTTAGTTGTAGTTTTGAATTTATTGCGTTTATAAATTAAAATTTAAGGTTCGGTACAATTTGTATTGCCAATTAAAATTAAAAAAATAAGTATCTAATAACGAAAAAAAAAAAACAAATAAAACCCAATAAGATCCCAAAATTGTCAGAGGAAAGACAGCAAGATTTGGCAACTAAGAATAAAATCGAATTGGAAGTTCTGGACGGTGAAAAGGAGAGTTAAAAGCTAGAGCGTGAGAAAGCTGCCAATACCGTCTCTCATTGCAAAGCAAAGAATCCTCTATTAGCTGAAACACTATTCTTGTGGTAGGCTTTGAAAGACGAAAACGATAAACAAAGTCACGGTCGTCCCATTTCTCGACTCCAACATGTGGAGTCCTAGATTGTCTTATTTCAGGAGTCAAAAATTCTGCTTCTTCTTGTGTTTCACAAAAACAGTTTCCTCGAAATATTATAGTTTCAAATTAATTTATTCTGGATATTGAATGCGAAAACAACTACTTTTGATCAAGCAAAATCGAAATTCTAGTGGTAAAACTCAAATTTGCTCTTTTTTCGGGAGTTGAGAAAATCGAAAGTTGATCAACTCCAGATTGAAAATCAGAAGTTGAAACTGTCAACTTTGAGTGAAAAAAAACAAAATCACAAGTTAAAAATAAAAATCCTTAAGTTGAGTTCAACTTTAAGTGAAGAAAATCGCCCTAAATGTAAATGATGATATTAGACACACGCTTGATAGGCATGAATTGACTTTACTAGTATTACTTGATTTTTTCAAAGCATTTGGCACCACAGACAAACCATTCCTGCTCGAATCCTACGAAACAATGTATTTTTTCAACTGCTGGAACAAAGTTGTTTTATTCCTATTTGACAAATCGAAAACAAGCTATCCTAATAGGTGATAATTTAACTGATTTCCTCCTCAACGTTACTGGTGTACCTCAAGGTTCTATACTAGGCCCTCTTCTGTTTACATTGTATGTTATTGAACTCCCATCTATTATTAAGAATAGCTCTTCTCACATGTATGCAGACGAACGACGATCAATTCAATTTTTGAATTCAAATGAATAAGGACAAAACCAAGTACAGTCATCCAAAAACAACATAAGTCAGTTAACCGGATAGAACAAAACATCACTATTGAAAGCAACAACTTCAAAGTTGTCAAGGATTTCACCTATCTTGAAGTAAACGTTATCTAAACGAACGATAATTTAGTGGAGATCTGAAGAAGAATTACCTTCAGAAAGACCATTCGATGTAACTAAAAAAACGGGGAGTGTTGGAAGGGAGAGCGAATACTAGGCTCGGCGAATATTTGGTCACGTGTGCGAGAAAGATGTACGGAGGAGAAAAAACAACTGTAAACTCTAGGAGTACCAAAATTTTGTTCAGGGAAACAAAAAAAGTCGACAACATAAGCTCGGTTATTTATTAGTCACACAAAAATTTGGTCTAACAAAAAGACATAGACGTTCCTCTAATTTTAGATGTAAATTGTGTTTGGCTATATGAATTTTCTCATCCACGCAAAATTCATATCCATTCCATAACTTCCAGTAAAATACGGCTTACATCTAAAAAGTTATAAATATCCTAAGAAATTTATTGACATTTAATAGAATTTGCATAAATTAACACGTCTTCGAGATGTAAGCAAGAAAATGAAACAATGCAATTACCAGTGCAATCAATTTTCCATTCAATTCGGTTGTTCGTTGTTCATGATCCAAGAGCAAGAAGTTATTTCCTTTTCTGAGAAAGCCAACGACGCCGACAGAATGCACAACATTATGATTCTATTTGTCTCTTAAGCAATCAATTTATTTCTAGAATCCAGGTAGATAAATATTCTAACTCGAAGCCTGTGTTATAGCTTTTAAACGACAAAAGTGTTGCAATCTTCTTTATTCTACCCTTTGAGTCTTACACCTCAAACCCCAATGACCATTCCCATAGTTGTCCCGTGTTTTTCCATGTAAATAAATGCATACTTGAAATGGGAAAGAAGGTATTCAATTTGTTTTGCAAAATATGAACTGTGTAGAGTATACCTGCACAGAAGTGCAAGTGTGCGCTGGGCTATTGTTTGCATGGAGATAATATAATTTATTTGAATGAAGACCAACATACATTTAACTACACATTTTAATTGTCTATCGGGATTAGCCATGTTAAATGGATACAGTTTAGATTTGGGGTAAAACTTATTTAGAACTAATGGGGTGGAAAAAAGTACAAATTAAAAAAAAGGTTAAAAAATTGTCTTCTTGGGCATGGGAATCTAATGACGTGTGAACAGTAATGGACCAATAAATATAAATTATGAAGCCGCCTTAAAAATGATCAATTGCTTAATTTTTCTTAATCTTTTTAAAACTGTTTTTTTAATGTTTTTTTTTATATTTAACGAAGCTGGTTTCACAGGTTTTTCTTGGCTTAAGTAAATATTTCAAGATTTCATATTCTATAGGTTTGATTAAAAAATATTTCTAATAGAAACTGGGGCTTGAGAGCACGGATATTGCAACTTAATACACCAGTCATAATGTATACAAATTATCTCCGAAGAGGCATTTACGACTTGGGCATTGGCGGTCTTCAAATCAAATATCTATTAATAATATTGATTATTTTGTGATTGAAACTCTCAATGTATGTACGAATGTTTTCAGGCTTGGAAGTCGGAAGAATAGTTTGTATTAAGTCAAAAGATATAAAGATATCAATAATGTCTCTGTCAATCAAGCATTTTTATGACCGCGTCTCTCTTAAAAAGTCAGTAGGCCGAGTAACAGTTCAGAGAACCATTGGCCACACTGCTACCTTGTCTCCTAGAGAATTCATTAAGAAGTGCTGTCTTCATCAGGTTAAACTTTGTATCGAGAAATTATATTTGCTCGTGAAAATGTATTTCTAGTACACGATTCCTAATCTTACTTATATGTCCCATCGTTTATCGCTTATAAAGTATATACTTACTGTCTGACCAATATTTAAAAAAAAAACTTGATCAAGTGTTGAGAATATTGGTCGAAATTCTTTCCGAAATGGAGGATAGCGATGATGTTGGAAAATAGTTTTGTTGCCTGGATCCAATGAGACTATCACTTGTATAGGTAGACTTTGGCGGCTTGTGGTGGCCATTTTGCTTTGGCGACATTTGTCAAATGTGTTGTTTAATTACTGATGTAAAATTACTAAGAGACGCAACTCAATTGAACAGCACAGAGAAATATATAAAACTAGATTATCAAAATGCGTGTTCGTTAGGACAAACGATGAACCCATTTTAAGTCAGACGTGTTGGACCATCACAGTCGACTCTACATTGTTTGGTGACCACATTTGAGACGACTGATTCGGTAATCAATCAGCCAACATCCGTACATCAGAAGAACGTAAGATCAGTGGAGAACAAGTCCTTTCGGAGCCTTCAACTTGGCAAATTTTGCGTCGGGAATTGGGCCTACAACCGTACAAGATCCAACTTACGCAGGAGCTCAAACTTTATGTGTGCTTGTTCATAGTTGACATAATTGGAGGAAAACTACAATTTGCTGTCAACCTCGAATGTCAGTTTTCATGAAAAGATATACTTTTGAAGGATTTTTCAGTTCCTCGCTAAGGAAAGCACCCCGGAAGAAAATGTTTTTTGTTTATATTTTAAGGTGTCAAAGGCTGGGCTTCGAGATATGTTTGATGTTATTTTTACTTGTAATACTCGTACAAGTAATTAAGGGCAAGTTTTTCATTTGGAAAAAAGTCGAAATCGAGATTATCTTAAACATGAAATGGTTAGATAGATAGAGAGATAGAACAATTGTGTTTTCTTGAAAAGCAGCTATAAATATAAAATTATGTCAGTACTAAGCATAATCTACATTGTGGCAAAAATATAAATTTTGAAAAAAAATTAACAAAAACGATACCAGTCGTAGAACCTGTTTGCTAATTTTCGTTAACGGCTCAGACGATTTTAATCAAAATTTGTATAGGTACAAGAGCTTCTTGTTTTTTATTCGATTTATTTTTGTCAGTGGAAATCTTCAAAAGACACTTGTTAATATTCGATTCCAAGTAATGTGGGACTCTTACCGCATGACAACCACCGGGATCAGAACAAATCTATAAATAATCGACAAATCATTTTTCTTTGGATTTTGTTATGTTTTATTTGATACGCCATCGTTGCGTCCAATCTCTAACTTTATCAACTGCATTTTTAAGGTTTTTATGTAGCCTTCGTAACGGATTTATCAGGCATCAATATCGCAGCATCGTCAGTAAGGGTGGCGATGATAGCGTTAATATCCACTGGAATATAATTAGTATATAACAAATACAGGGTTGGTCCTAGGACACTTCCTTGTGGTACCCCGGATTCAATTTTTGTTACCTCCGAGTAATTTTGATCGTACCGTACTCTAAGGTGTTGGTTCGTAAAATAGGATTTAATTATTTCGTAGTACAGCCTGGAAAGGTCCCTAGGCAGTTTGTACTCAAGTTCTAAATGTCAAACAACATCAAAGGCTTGAGCAACATCTAAGAATAGAGCCGAACATACTTGTTTTTCTTCAAGTACTTTTTCTACAACATCCGTAATTCGATATACTTGGTATATTGTAGAATGTTTATTTCTGAATCCAAGCTGATGTCTTGAGATTAGTCTTCTTACTTCTTTTATTTTGTTTAGCCTTTTCAGAAACAGGTTCTTGAAAGTTTTGCTTCAGTAAGATGTTGCTTCTGTTGGTGGCTTACCACAGCTATAACAGTGACTTCTGCAATATTTCAATGACGTGGCACATATCTTAGCCTAAGGCATGTGTTTATTATAAATTGTAGGTTTTTCAAGGCTATTGGAGGCAATTCTTTCAAAATCTGACTAATTATAAAATTGTACCCTCGTGATTTTTTGTTGGAGAACTTATGTGGATACTTCTCTTACCATGAAAATAGAAATTTCACATTCACTGTAAGTCATTTGCACATGCATTTGCTGATAATGGCTTAAAAACATTAGCAAGATGTTCAGCGAAAATGTCAGCCTTCTGTTTCGGATTTCCGATCCAATTTTCATTTTGATATTTTGTTGGCGGTCTTTTAGGCGATTGACTTTTTTCCATAAGGAGTATTCGGTAGAAACATACGTTGTAAAAACATTTTAGGAATCTATCAAGTGAATTATTTTTGAATGAATTGATTATTTTTTTTGGTTCATTAAAACGGTAGAAGTTTGCCATTTTCTTCGAGCTCTTGTTTTTTCCAATATAAGCTCTTTTATTTCGACACGATATTTTATTTTTGTTTTTCTGCATATTGAAATAGTTGGAGCAGCGTGTTGCACATCAGCAATTAATTGCTCTACTTCATGATCAAGTTATATATACATATATATATATATATTGGAATTTTGATAAAAAATGTATTGATATCTATTTATATTTGTATTTAAAATCCACTTGAAAAAATACAATAAAAATCCACATCTTTAGCTGCCACTTTGAAGAAGAAAAAATCCTGCAGTTCTTAACACACTTTGCCCTATATCGATTGTAATTTACAGTTCTTAAAACTAGGTATATAATACAAAGATTCATTTTATACTGCACTTTTTCGAAATAATAATCTATACTCATTCTTAACATCTTCTCTCCCACCATACCCTTTTCTCTGACACTTCAACTATTATTCCTTTGTTACTTTAATTGAATAATTAAATACAACAATATTTCTAAAGAAAATTCCAAGAGCGCGTGCCGCCCTGTTACATTGAAAAACTTAATGAGTTCTGTTTTATATTTACCCGACTGCCGCACAGCCCGTCCAACCAGTCGAACGGACACTCATTACTTTTCAAAAATGACCACGAAGAAAAATCTGGGTAGGAACACAAAAAGGTGCTGTACGACTGGTGTTGGTCGGTTAAAGATTAACCTCCTCGTATCTCTATAACAACGGTCCTATTCTCCCCGATAATAAATCGTTTATCCCAGCTTAATGCATTTTGTCGCTTGGTTAAACATCCTTAAGGAGATATCTACATCCGAAGAAGAGAAAACAAATAAATTACAAGACGAAAAAAAAATTAAGAAAAATCTCAGCTTATAAGAATTAGACACTTGACCCTTGGGTACTATTTCCAAGGAAATAAAAACACAACTTCATATCCTTTAAACATCAAACAGTTGGTTTGTTTGATATGAAGGAATCTAGGTACTGAAGTCAGGAAAAGAACGAAAATTAACAAAAACTTTTACTTACTCGCCCAAAGGATCAGCTCATGCAACAAGTACTTATACTCGTTCGTTCTACGACTTGATTTTGTTATATAAATCTGCAACTGGGGTAGACATTAAAGATGTGTGTTAATAAAGTGATTTCCAACAAGCTTTTTGTAAGGTATTACATGTCGACTGGGTCCATATAGTTCAATTTGGGCCATAAGAAAAATAAAATAAAATTTTAAAGTAAATTGAGGAAAGCTTCTGAATGACCCGCAGTATGACCTTCGTAGGAAGAGGTCCACTGGTGATCTGATGATTTATCTCACCGAACAGTGGAACAGATCTTTACATTGTTTTGGAGAAAGTAAGATTATTGCACTTGATAATTCAAAGGGATTTGATAGAGTTTAGCATTAAGTTCTCTTATCGAAAATGCAATGAATCTCTTCTTTGTTTAGAAATTAATTATTTTGCTCTTCTATTTCATTTAATCAATTTGAATATTAAGATAATCATCCGTACTTTTAAATTTGGAAAAAAAATTAAAATCGTCTGCAAATAACAAACTAGTTGTATATTGCAGCAGTGGAGGTAATTCACTTACATAAACTAAAAATAATAAGGGTCCAAGATGGCTGCCCTGAGGGACATCAGATGAAATATGTATTTTGAAATATATACTATTAAAAAACTTAACTATTTGTCTTCGTTTAAGCAAATAAGTAGATATCATACTGAAGAAGTGTTGGGTGAAATCCAATATATCTAAGTTTTTTAACAGTTGCATAATGCAAATGTCTTATGAAAGTCTGTAAAAACAACATCCACTTGAAAACTGAATTCAAGGGCACCAGAAACATATTTGGTGAACAAACATTACTTTGTAGTTCTTGGCCTACCATATAATTTACTGAATATTAAAATAAATGATCTGCTTCACAATGAAACTCTAAGAGTTTTCTTATAGCAGAAAGCTTAGAAATCGCCAGCTTTGAAAATTGGAGTTATAAAAGATAATTTTCAATCATCTAGTAAAATTCCGTTTGATAGCGAAGTTTTAGAAATTTTTTGAAGCGGATTAGCTAACGAAATTAAATTAATTTTTAAATGTACTAATTGTTTTGCACATAGACTTTTTATAAACTCTTAACGTAACAAAAATAGCATTGTTGTAAACACTATTTCCCACAATCAGAAAAATAGCCTCAATAACTTCATGGGTTGTAAGTAAAGTTGTAAGTAAAAACTTAATCAAGAATTCTTTGCATAAAATTATTAACAGTATTTATTTGAATAAGATTGTGTGAAAGTAAGGAATCTACAAACAGTATTTCATGATCTTTTTAACATTAAATCAAATCATATATTTTTCATCTTCTGAGTAATGTCAATGAACATCATATAAACAGTTTAACAGTGAGTTAGAAATGCGTGTTTGTTACCAAAAATGAATCTATGATGTTCATTCATACCTATACTTTAAAATTAACTCAGCAAGTTTGGTGGGTTTAACCCGAGTTAACTTGAGATTTCAATTAACTGAGTAAACATTTCTCTGGAGATATCTTAAGCTTCACCCCAAAACTCGAATAATTTTTTAACTGAAAACTTGACTGAAAATTGATTTTTATTTCAAAAAAGGTGAATCGAATTCACCAATTATATTCCATAAAATCTGTCGTCAACAAGTTTCATGATGAATTCAAACATTTCCTATGGGTAGCTAAGTTTAACCGAAAATCGTCTGTACCTAGCTTTAGACTGCCACTATGACACACGAAAGGTAGGATCTCTATAACAACTAGATGTATTTTTGTAACTGTATTTTTGTATTTTTGTTAATGAGCTTATCTTAATATTGTTTTATTATTTCTAGTATTTTCGAAGAGAACTTAATATATGTAATATAAACCAAAAGTAAATATCTGTTAATCACAAACCAATCAAACACACATTCCGTGTGGCTAATTAACCTAAGATAAGCAAATTAATTTACTCATGTTCATATTACGTGCTATGATTTCTCAAATAATTTTCAACAATAGCAAATAAATTGATTTAATTTTCTTTGTATATGCATTACAGCTACGATGGTCTTGCAAAAGAAAAATGAATACAAATATCCTATGTGTTACATATATACTGGTATATACTATTTAGATATTAAAATAAGAAAATGGTTTGGAATCGTAGGTACTACCAGCAATTAGCAACCGATTTTGGTAGATTATTAAATTATTTAGAGTTAGGAAATCGCAAAAAATTTGATTTAGAAAAAATGAATAAAACTTTAAATTCTAGCTCAAACGAAATTAAAATATCAGTAGACGAGTGTTGTGAATTTAATAACCTAAAAAAACAAACGACTTTAAGAAGAAAGATTATCAAATTTACAAATGTCAAAGGCCATTTTTGAAAACGTCAAATCAACGTCAAGTCGATCGTCATTTTTTTTTGACGCAGATATATCTTTCGCCAAAACCTGTTACTTCATTCAATTTTCCTGTAAACGCATATCACGTTTACGAACACGCTCCCCCGGCTTGTCCATATTTTTGTCAATTAGCCTTTTTTACCTACAGAATTATTACACCGCAAATGATTTTATCGAAGATATGACCATAGCAAACTGCGTTATCGAAAATAATGCCTTTGCATACAAATTTTGCCCAGTTTAGTGAACATTGGCTAAAAGTTTTAATCGCATTTTAGTATTTGTAGGGCAAACAGTAAGCTTGGAAGTTATTTGAAATACTTCAGAGTTCCTGGCGTTATGTATATTATGTAGAACCAAACCCATTAGCACGAAACAACCTAACTTCTTGAACAAATTGTTTTTTAACAAGTTGATAAATTTTTTGTATATTGAGAAACTTGATTAACTTGTTAACATTTTAAGTGCTGTTTGGTTATGTAAAGGACCCAGGTAGCTTTAATTGGTGGGTTGTAAATTCAAAATCAAAACTTCAAAACCAAACAAATTATGAAGTTCAAACACACAACCTCATGCACTTGAATCGGAACAGCTAATTGGAAGAAGTTTAAAAGTACTCGGCTGATTCATTTACATCGAATGTTGGCTTTCTACTTTCCACTTCCTTTTCCACAGTAAATTTTATGTTTAAAAATTAAAAATTATCGACTTACACAATATGAAGAATATTTTTGGAAAATATATATACAAAGTAAAATGTAAACAAATTTGGATTAATCATTTGAATATGTTTTATGAACTCGCCAATTGACAGTTGCAAATTTAAAGTTTCGATGGTGCCAATAGCTGTTGTTGACATTTCCCTACCAAATATAGTGCTTTTAGAAGCATTGAAACTAAGTTTATGGTGAAGTTAGTAAGTTGGTTTATTTTTAGTTAGTGAAAGAACAACAGAGAAGAAGAAAAAGAAAATGAAAACAACAAAGATTTTTTATGAATGAAACCATCCAACTAATTTCTTATGTCATTTCACAACAAATGGACTGCGTTTAAAGAAAATGATTATTTTATGAATGAACTTATCACAGCAGTTTGGGAATAGGTTTAAAAAAATCCAGACGATTTGATGTGGCGGCAGTTGATCTATTTTTTTTTTTTTTCGAAAAATGTAGTAGATCTATTCCAATTGCAGAACAGAAAATTGGCAACCCCTGATAAGCTTTAGTCTGAAATGGTTCATTGAATGTGTTTGAGGTCCATTTTCGTTTGAATATTCATATATAAAGGGTGGGCCAAACACAAGCTTCTTTTTGAAAATACAATAAAATGAACAAAATATTTGTTTTTATGTGTTATGGCTTTATTAGTAAGAGCAAACATTCCCATTAATTATGGAACACAACGGCGGCGTTCAAGTGGCTGCCTCGGCTGGCTTCGCAATAGCGCATTCTGTCACTTTAGTTTTCTACGACCTTGTTGATGGTTTTGAGCTCACGGATTTCTTGAATGATATTGGCCTTAAGTGCTTGAATCGTTTTTGGACTGTTGGCATACCATTGGTCCTTCACGGTTCCCAACAAACAAAATCCAAAGGGGTCAAATCGCTGCTCCGAGGTACCCGATTGACATCGCCAAAACGGCTTATAATACGATTTTGGAACGTACATGATTTAGAGGTCGTCCAAATCCATGTCTTCATCAATTTCAATAAAAAAAAAGTCGGTTAACATGGATCTCTAACGCTCATCGTTGACCGAAACGTTGTTCCCAGCCTCATTTTCGGAGAAAAATGGTCAAATGATACCACCATACTCTACAATCCGGACCAAACCGTCACTCTCTATGGATGTATTCTCTATGGAAATTCTGTTTGCGCCTTGTCAAAAAAAATGATTTTTCGCCCAAAATCGTTGTCCAATTCAAGCTGCTCTAAGGCCAAAATTGCGAAGCGAAAACAAAGCGGATGATCGTGCGCCTTGAATTGCTGAGTCAATTGGACTTTGTAAGCAAATAATCCGAGACTCTTGTGCAGAATTTTCCTCAGGCTAGTGCGTGAAATGTTGAGCTGTTGATATCGATGGCGAGTTGATGTTCGTGAATTGAGTCTCACACTCTCGGCTACAGTAGCGACATTCTCGTTTGTGCGCACCATACGACTACGGGGACCATAAGTATTGTCCACTAGCATACCAGTCTCACGAACATATTGCACAAACTTGCGTACAGCAGGTGCTGCATTGCGGCCAGAAGTTCCTTTCAAGAAACGCACTGTTTGGGCTACACAGTTTTCGATATTTCTCAACGTTGTTCAAGCGTAAGCCGACTCATTTCGTTCCCCGGAGGTATGATACTGACTTTCTGTCAAGATTTTGAGCGGGAAACAGTATCAAAATAACCTTTAATTTAAAAGAAACCACTAGATGGAAAAGCTCTCCTTCTTTTTCTTTCGTTAAAAATCAATCGATAAATACAAATATCATAGGACGTCCCTATTGAGATGGTTAGTAATCTCCAATTCCTTCCACTCATATTTCCAATATCAACGTTTTTGTTGAACTTTCCATCAGCCCTAAAGTATGTTTAGTTAATCATAGTGTTATTTAGGAAAATAAAGAAATAATTATAAGATTATTCAATCCTTCATATTCATAATTTGCAAAATGTTGGTAGACGTTTTCATTCATTTCCACTCAAGGGCTATAAATAATAAGATGTCAACGAACTGTAGAGATAAAAATTTAAAATATAATTTTAAACTGCCAAAGGCATTTTATGTTTAACTTTGAAACTCGTCAAGTCTTGTGTCACCGCAAATCGACTGACCCTGAAGATTTATGAAAAGTAAAGTTAAACTTTTATTAGTTTTGACAGCTAAGAGTTTGCCATTTCTTCAATCATCAACTGAGGTTGTTTCCAGACACTCATAAAAAACCATCAGAAGATTAAGCCTTGTATAAACAGGCTTAATTAATTAAAAGGAAACAATATTTCAACTAACTCAGAGGATACGAAGTGTATGCACACATTTCTGAAGGATGAGGAAGGATATTGCGCATTCAGAACACACAATTTAGGCTTTATAGTGGCAATATCCCACTTATATAATATCGGATGAGCACATCCTTCCTTGATTAGACTGGATTAAGTTTTCACCCTAGTTGTTAATGATGTTGCTAGGTCCATGGAAGTCTCGACTTCGGTCAGACATAATGAGTATCCTGTTAAGTATTTCATTATAATGTATCTGTTTAACCAAAATGTTTGAGAATAGTGAGTATTATTCCGGATAACTTCAGATGGGAAATTGTGTGGGATAAAGGTGGTTTCCTTTCGAACTCTGATTCAAATGTATACTAATTCGAATAAAAATATAAATCAGTAGGGACTTTTTGACGCCTACGAAATAAGCTAAATTTTTTGATTTATTTCGAATCCAAAATTTATATCTAATTCATGATCTTAGAGAAAATTAAATCATGTATTGTTTTTTTTTTTTTGTCTACTACCTAGTTTCAGCATGTCAACATTCAGTAGAGTACTTTTAGTGGCGATGTCAATACTATTGGTTCTCAGTGTCGTGGATGCCGGCCCGTTTACACTGACTTTCCCAATGTCAGTACGTAATGGACGTCAAATTCGGGCACCATTTAAAAATCCCGAAATAATGGTTGCTCGAGGATATGGCAAGAGAGATACATCTATGAATCGAGACAAGATGTCTAACAATGGTTTGGAAGACCTTGAAGATGAAAGGTAAAGTTTTACTGTGACTTTTTTATATAAATATTATAAGGTTTTGTTTTGTTATTTGCATAGTATTCCAATTGAATGGATGGCTCATGAACTGACAGCAAATCCAGCCCTTATTCGACTGCTTCTTCACAGATTTGTTGATATGAATCATGATGGTGCAATAAGTGCACGAGAGTTACTTGGAAACTCGCAAGATGGCGCTACTGAAATCTATTAAATAAAACAAAAATAGCAACATTAAAATACTCCTTCAAAACTAAAATTCAAAATAAAAACTATAAAAATAAACGTAACAAAGGCCTCCGAAATGATTTTACTCTCCTAAAAACTTAACTCACAATAAAAAATGCTTTAAGAGATAATAGAAAAAAAAAGCCATTAAAAATATTCTATTTAAGGCTGGAAGAATATTCTTAATGGCAAAAAATATATAGCAACTCATTTCTTTTTATAGAAAACAAAAATCATAAACTCATAATTTTTACGTTAAATACAAATAAAATTATTTTATAAGAAATAAGCCTCTAGTTAAAATAAATGTATTATATTTAACCAAAAACATAGAAGTGTAAAAATTGTTAAAACTAAAAAAAGAAGATAATAATGTTTTTAATACTAAAACAATGGAATTTAAACATGAATAAAACACAAAACAGAAATTCTAATAATACAATAATTGATGCATACTTATAATGTTAAGTTCATGAGACAGGAAAAAATCGGGAAAACGAAAAAACGACTTATAAAATGGCTGACAGTTATGAGCGTATCGGGGGAATTTTTGAAATGAACAGACATAGCTAATATTTGTTGATTAGAAAATAAAGTGTCTTAGAAATAGCTTACTCAATGAAATTTTGTTTTACATATTTTCGAAGTATTTGCTTAAGGGAAGCATGCACGGTACTCAAACCCGATCTGAATCAGAACCGGTAAACGGCTATTATTACTGACAGTCAGGTGGCTGTTAGAGCCATTAATTCTAATTCATCATACTCCAAATTCATCCAACAGTTCCGCATGAACTTGCTAGCCTCAGTATTAACCACAATATCACTCTTATCTGGGTTCCGGGTTATTGTGGCATTGATGGGAATGAACGTGCGGTCGAGCTGACCAGGCAAGGATCAGCCCTTCATAACTAACTTGCGAAAGAGTCAACATTCCGCTCGGAGTTATGAAGGAGAAAATTTTATCAATTTTTCTTAGCGAATCAAACCGTAGGTGGAGCAGTTTAACTAACTGCATTATATATAGAAAGATTTGGCCAACCTATACTAAATCCCGATCTGATATACAGACCCAGGCAAGATATAGCCAGAATCGTATCTAGCTACTTGTAGCTGGCCAATTGGATAGAACACAGCGAAGCTAGGAGCTAGTAGCTCTGGGGGAACAGCGGGAAAAGGAAACACTCCTCCATTTCCTCTGCAAATGCCTTGCTCTTACCAAATTTAAGTGCATTTTTCGATGACATTGACGAATTTTCGGAAATGAAGATCAAAGTCTTGATCTCTTTTCTCAACGTGATGAAATGTCCCTACGAAGAATTTCGGTTACTTCTGTGCCGTGACCTCCGTTTGACTCCTTAGATCTCGAGCTGGCGGACTGAGGGCTTTGACAAAGGCTGACCGTGAATGGGCCGGATAATCACTCAATCGGATTGGCTACTTTTTCGGTACTAGTCAACTAGCTGCCTAGCTTGGCACAGTGTAGATGGTATCGAATGAGTGTAGTGGTCCAGCTGAGTGAGTGATCCAATTTCCCGATGATTATTATTATTTTTTAACTTAATTCTAACTGGATAACTCCATTATAATATCCACAATTTTCCATATCAATTCCATCCAAAGGTTTATACGAGTTATTCGGCCCTACCAAGGTAACCGTGAGCGGAACTTTCTCCGCAACGCATTCTCCTTCGGAGGTTCAATTTCGGTTCAAAGTAGCTTTCATCGGAAGAAATTTTACGGAAATCCAACAACGCATTGCGATGCATATAAATTTCAGACAGAGATGTGCTAATTAACCGATATATCGAAAATGCGATATATTTTCGATAGTTTTTTATAAAATAAACACCATAAGCGTTTTAAACCATGAAAAACCGGTCAGAGAGTGTAGTTTATTGTTTATAAAAAATATTTTTTTCAATTATAATGCGCTAACGTTTTTAAAAAATGTAATTAGATGCACCGATTTTTGAATCAAAACTATCGAATAAAGTCCCTTCCCTATTTCGAGACGTATGTTTTTTGTTTCCATTTGAAGTGTCAAACAAATAATAAATTGAAAAAAAAACTTTGGAAACACAATATTTATATTTATTTGACTAATAGGTACTTTAATCACAATGGAAATGGATCAAAACACAAAACAAAAGATCACGAACATAGTTTTTTTCCATCCAAACATCGGTCCCAATTAATTAAACTGATTGGGGCCAGATCTTCCCAAATACAGCTACAAGTTCTGGTGTCCTTTTGGTGTTATCCGCTCATATTGTTGCGAACTTGTTTTTTCGTTCTGCCTAAGAACAAAAAGTCTATTATAATTACATATGTAACACAAGTTAACGCAAATAAAGTTAATTTCTTTATTGCTTACATTTTAATTAACTATTTCTCTAAAAAGAAAACACTTTCCGCAACAAGAACTTGTCGGAGGATTTCGGAGAAAATTTTGTTTGTATGTGTCAGAAATAAGACCATTAGAAGTGCTTCATCGCAAACAAATGGCATGCGTTGAATTTCGTCGGACAGAATCTCCGATCAGCTGATCGGAGAAATACCTTGAAGCAAAATGTCTCCGATTCGGAGGAAATCGGAGAGAATTCCGCTCCGACGGTTACCTTGATAAGGCCGATTGTATCAAAATGGCACACTTCTGCGCTAATAGGGCTTCAGGTCTAGACTGCCGGTGGTCGTCATGTCTACCTACCTACCTACCATTTGTTTGAGTTTGGTATGTTGTGATATTTTATTACAAACCGTTGCAATATTTCATGTCTTTCATTGATGCCGTGAAATAAGTCCAAACGAAAAAAGGCCAAATCAGAAAATAATGCAAAGCGCCATATTTCAACGTTTGACCATATTTCACTTTTCTACAGTGAAGTTACGCCAAACCAGTTTGCTCTACGAAAGTGAAATAAGGCCATACGAAAACATATCATACGTGACACTTGACTATTCCTACCTTCTTCTTGGGTCCTGTATGTTCAGTCGTCAGGTAAGGGGTATTTGTGAACATTATTCTAAAACAAGACTAAAGCTGAAGATTCCATCCAAGGTACTTACTGATGTATAAAAAAAATAAACGCTAAACGCCTTCCCGACACGGCTCAATATACTCTAAACGGAGGAACGGAGTTGCGTAAACTGTAAAGAGGATCCAAAGTTTGAGTTCAAATCGTTGGAACCCGGGAAGACAAGTCAATGTGATGTGTGGGGGAAAACCCGAACACTTTTGAATTCAACGTTACAGTCAGTAAAGATTTTATACATACATACAAACACTTATGCAGATATGCAAGAAAATTGGTTACGGTTAAAGGCTTCTGCATGAAACCATGTTGTTGTTTGCAGATGTTAAATGTTAAACTATCGAAAACTACCTGTTTGAAAATCTGGGGAAACCAAAATAGTTTATACATATTGGGTTATAATAGTGAGATAAATTTGAACCTTTTCAAAACTATTGAAGGATTCCTCCCAAGTTTCGAAACATAATGACTTTTTCAGTATGATGGTGAATATTAATAATGGTGACTTTTTGACAGCCATATGTAAATAATGGATAAATGAAAGATTGAAGAAAGTTAATTGCAAAAAACTCACAAATATTCGGTATACTTTTTAAGATATTTTCAAAGTAAAATTGTCTCGATAGCCATTAAACGGAATTTCAAAAACTCACGTTGAATCTGAAGTTTAAGTCAACTTTTCATGATATTCAATTATTTATTATATCAATAATTACTTACTTACTTAACCGTCTCCCGATCCATTAAGCATCTCTGCCTGAGATATAAATCTGTGGTGTTTGGTAGAAACATGATAACTCCATAAAATAATTTGCATCCTTATATTCACTTATTATCGACCTCGAACCTTAACGGGTAAATCGATTTTCTTAAGATTTGAAACATAATTTTTTAAAGAATATTTTCAAATGTTTTCTAAATTTGAAGAAAATCAGTCAACCCGTTTCAGCCCTCTAGCTTCATGAAAAGTGAACGTAAAAACGCAAATTATTTTATGGACTTATCATGTTTGTACCAAATACCACAGAAATAATAAGGGAGGTATTTAAACACTTCAAATGGAAATTATGCACATCGCGATTTTCAATTGAAACATTTTGTATATACGTCTTATATTTCTTCAAACAGAGTTCTCAGCTGTTAACTATCTTTCGGTGAGTATTTGGAATATAGGAACATTTTAAGGAACTATGTTAATTGTAAAATTTTTTTGAACTACATATTGTTAAAATGTGAAACTTTATCGTCAATGTCACTTAATGCTGTTCCTTGCTTTTTTCATAAAGGAGTTTAAAATTAGCTCAATGGAGATCTGAGGTAAATGAACAGTCTACGAGTACTCTAAAAGTTAGCCAAGTACACAGATTCTTCCTCTAACGTACTAACAGTGTCAGAAGAGAAAACTAAATCGAGTGTTTGAATTAGGAAATTTTTAATACTGCTAACTGGCTATAAGTCTATAAAGATATAATATTGTCAAAGAAATGAATGAATAGTAAAATTTATGTCAGCCATACTGAAGACTGAATATATGTATACATTTTTCGATTGGACGAATATTTTTATGAAAATAAATTTTGTATCAAAATTAAATGTATGTAATGGAATGAAAATATTTCGAAGAGGAATTAAGATTTCGGCGGTAAACCAAGTTTCAGTGAAGACAATTTAGGAGCTAAGAAAATTTGTAGAAGTTTTAATGCGAATACCTCTTCCATTTCGCAACTCCTGGTACATTATCATTACCAGTCGTGTTTTTTTTTAAATAGCGAATAGCCAGATCAGAAAATTTAAACATGCAAATAACACCAATACTAATAAAATGCACGACTGGATCGCACGAACTTGCTCTTATGTAAAAGTACTTTGAAATTTAAGATACATTTTATAAATATAATGAGATAATAATGTTCAAATGCATTAAATTGCCGTCTGGTTTCTGGAAAAGTATGAATTTATGCAAATAAACTTTAAAAAATCGTTTTATTATTAAATACATTTTTTATATAAGAAATCTCTCTAAAATTTTTGAAGAAAAAAATGTGAGATGCGAATCTTACGTTTTAAATAATATTGATTTTAGGAAATAATTTCAAAAAATAATCGTTCATAGGTTTTGAAGATATTGATTTAAAAAATTTTTTTTCAAAAAATCCCAACAAATATTTTTCCGAATATTTTTATATGCAATATTATTTTAAACTTAAGGGGACTCCTGCTGAAAATTTTTGGTTAAAATCGTTAGAGCCGTTTTGCCCCAAATTTTTTTTTACCAAAACGTAGTCCATGTCCATAATATCATACCTAATTTTTTTTTATCAAAATCGTTAGAGCCGTTTTCGAGATAAATAAGATTTTGCATTTCGGGTGTATGGGGGGTACCGTTAGTTTTAGAGCTAAAAAAAAAATTTCAATTTCCCCTCTAGGGAATCACCGAAGACCCATAACTACCGAGTTTGAAGAAAATAGGTCCAGTGGCTTAGGCTCTAGATCGAGGTACAGACATACAGACAGACAGACAGACGGAATTGCCGGACCCACTTTATTCGTCTTCGCTATCATCGTAATGTCAACTTTGATCAAAATTTCGAGTTCGATTTTTTTTCCAAATGCAGAACTTGCCCTATAGTACCTATATCGCAAGTAAAAATGAATAAATCAAAATGAATAATCAAAGATATGTCAGCAATCAGCGTGAAAATAAAGTGAATTTAAATTGTTGAAATGTTGAGAGTTTAGATTTTTTTTTTTTTTTTTATAATCTACACGCGCTCAAGGGATTATGATTACCCTTTAAATGTTTGAACACAGCGCGGGCGTGAAGTTAAGGAAGAGAAAGAAAGATAGGAAAGATGTGTGGCACGATGTTCTGAGACTGAAGGTTGTTGTCTCAGATATTTTATCTCCAGGCTGAACTAAAGCGGAGAATGCCGTGTCTTAATTAAGATGTTTTAATTCAAATGTAGCAATCAGAGTGAACACAAAAACCATTTAAGCTGTTGAAATGATAAGAGCTTAGATGGCTCTTAATTTAATTGTGGAGAGAAAATTGTGAGGTATGAAATGTGGCACTGATTTTCAAATTAAAAAAAAAAACACTGAATACAATAGTAAGCATAAGTGTTTTTTTTTTCACTTTTAATTATTGCGCTGGTTATAAGTTTTACCAAAACAATGCTATTTATGGTGTTGATTTATTTGCCTTGGAAAAATAAATCCTTTCACCCAAGGTATTACGTGAATACAAGCTTTACAATTCGGATTGAAAACTAAATTTAATCATTATTCGGAGTCCAAAAACTCCCTTTACTTGGATTTAAATGAAAAACAAATGTTTTAAACTGCTTTTAGAATTATTTATTTAAATTTTCAAGTAGGATACTAATGTTATTCAATTTTGGTCATTTAGATTTTGTATTGTTAATATTTATGCCTTATTTCCGGTATGCAGAGCAACAGCAAGATTCCTACCGTTTTTCGGCAAGTTAATATGTGCTGTACCATCACGGTTAACAACTATTTGTGATGAACTATCACACTTTTTATTGACACGTTTCTGTGAAACTGAATCACAATAGACTCCTGGTGGTAGACAGGTTTCAACTTTTTCATTGATATCAACAGTTCCAGCACTAACCACCACGAAACCTTTTCTGCCGCGGCAAAATGAAACTAGACCCTTTTTATCATCAGCCTTGAAATTTGTCAATGGACTGTTCCCAACTGAATTTCTGAAGGCAATCATATTTGCTATAGCGGGCCAACGATGTTCACAAACCCAACCATTTCGGCATTGATCATTTGTATCAAATCGTGGGCTTTCAATATTGAAGGACTTATCATGTGGTGGACCATCTTGGTCAGAGCTGAAATTGAATGAACTCATCACACGTGGAATTCCATAGGGATGAGCCAGAGTGAAGACATAAGCAGCTGTGAATTCTCGGGGACTCTTGTAGTTCAAAGTGTATGGATTCTGCCGTTGCAAGTCGTGGTTATCAACAAAGATAAGTGCACTTTCGTGGGGCAACATTCCCATGTGTGGTCCACCGTAGTTTTTGAGAGCACTTGCTTTGGAGGCATTTTTGAAGAATTTTGCCATGTTTGTTGGATGAGAGAATTCAGTAACAGCTCCCAAGAAGCTATATTTGAACTTCCAATAATCACCAACTTCTTGATAAATGAAGGGATAAGAATTCGCGGGAAGACCAAGCTCCTTTGACAAGGGATTCAATCGACTGTAGATTTTCTAGAGAAATTAAAATTTAATTGGTTGTTCTAAACAAATGTTTTAAAGAGTCTACCTTAAGATCCTCAGGATACATATGCTTGGCAGCATCGACTCTGAATCCAGCAGCACCGATAGCAGTCAGAGAGTTGAGGAAGTTTGCGATTTTTTCCTGAACATAAGGAATCGTTTGATTGAGGTCGTGTAAACCAACCATTTCACAAACACGCGCTTGCCTGAGATCATCGTAGTTATTGATTCCACAAGTTGGATGGTTAAAATGGGAAGAATTGTAGGGCACCCCGGGATAGCTTAAAGCATTTGGCTTGGCAGCTGTTCCAGCTGTTCCTCTAGCTTCACCAGCAGTATTTCCAGACATATGATTTGGTACAACATCAACATGAATCCTGCAGAAATATTTTATTACCGAAACTCTGTGAAATGATAGCTTATACTCACAAAACTCCAGCCTTGCGACATCTGCGTGTCATTTCTAGAAAATCTTTAGCATCTCCAGATCTTGACTTTATTTTGTAGGATATTGGTTGATAACGTTCATACCAAGGACGACCTGCAATAATTAGGTATTCGTTAGCTGGTGATGTCTGAACAGCTGCGTAGCCATTTGGTCCCAAGAAATCTTCACATTCCTTAGCAATATCAAGGAATTTCCATTCGTGTAGATGCACAATTCCACTACGATTCTTCAAGAAATGCGTCTTATCGAGGGGAAGTTTTGATGAACTCAAAGAATTTGACAAGGACTTGACATTTTGCGGTAGAAACAACGCCACCGTTATTAGGCTTGCAAAACTCACAATAAGTCGTTGCATTGTGAACTGAAGTGTGGAAGTTCTGATCGCCTTTTTATAATTTATATTTTTATTTACATAATATATTTTATTTTTTTAAATTATTTAAGAATTGAGGAATTTTCGATTAAACAGCTGTACCTCATTAGGGGTAACCTATTTTCTTGTGTTTGAATAATCAGATGTAATTGGCTCGTAATGATGTCAATATTTGTATTGATGAATAATCTTTACTAAAAGTGGCTAATAGTTAGTTAGTTATAGTTATAAGTTACCTAAGTACAGTTTAGTTTAATTTTATTTTATACGTGTTGAAAAATAAGTTGACCTCTACAATGTCAGTAAAATTTAAAAATGCTTTCACGTACAGGTGTTTTCAATTGAAGCAATTTAACATCAGATTGAATTGTCCAGAACTTTCAATCTGTCAGTGTTAAATCTATATATTCATTACCGATTTGAATTTGACGAAAGGCACAAGCTAAAAACTGTAATTAAGTCAAAGCAATCTTCATTACAAATAATGAAAACTAAAATAAAATGGTTCTATTGGAGGTACGAGTACCATTTCTCGGAAAATCATAATTTCAGCAAAAAGCAGCCTTTTAAATGATATGTTGATTTTTCGACGATCCATTTTCATTGTCCAATTTCAGTTCACAACAACAATTTTAAACGAATTGTGGAACACCCAAATTCGCTTTTGCCTTGTAAATTCACAATAAGTGGAGTGTAAGCTACATTCCAAAGTTGATTTGACGTAGACTTTATACTGCGTTTCAATAGTAAAAGGATCCTCTAAATCTATCAAATTCCACTTCATGAAACCTTCGGCTTTGGTGACTTTATGCTCAACATTTTTAATAGAGTTCAATTTAGCTTCGAACACAACATAAAACTGGTATTTTCAGGAACTCTTTCAAGATCTCTATTGCCAATTTTTTATTTAAAGTAAATTTCGCAAAATTTTAAACGGCTTGGTATTAAGGTATTATAATGATACTACTTAGCAATTTGCTAACTTTTAAGTAGATTACTGACTCTTTCTTAATTTTAAACATTTTCTAATTAGTATCGTACTTAGGCTATTTTTTAATAAATTGCTTCTGAACACACCTAAAGTAATGGCAATTAATGCAAAAAACTAAGTGAACAGACCTGTTTTGATGTTTGTAAATGTCAAAGTGAAGTGAATGAAGTTAGCAAGATACTAAAAAAATAAAATAGGTATTCGATGATTTTAACTTTAATAAAAGTATAATATTTTCAAAATCGTCGTTTTAACCAAGTTTCATTCTAAAACATCTTTAACATCGTACTTATTCAACTACAATTTTGCGTCAATGCATTCAAAATTTCGCTTTATATTTGTATTTTATTTTTGATGAACCACCAGATCCTTTTCCCTATTTGATCAAGTTCTATTTAAATAATATAATATCTGTGTTTTTTTAAAGGACTGAGTAACCAGGTGAATTTAAATTGCTGATATAATCAGAGCTTAGATGGCGCTTAATTCAATTATTATAGGGAGAAAAATGTGAAATGTGGCACTGATTTTGAAATAAAAAAAAAAGTGGATAATAGAGTGAGCATAAGCTTTTTATTCGCTGTGCTTACTCGTATTAAAAGTTCCATAAAAAAAACCGCTAATGTAACTTTTTTTAACATGAACTCCCTATTCTAAGTGAGTATATTTGTGTTTTTGTTTTGCGCACATTTTAAGGATTGTGAATCTAAATGCACGTAAAGCTTAGTGCGAGCGTTTAGCAAAGTTGGAAAGAATTTAAAAGGAGATACCGTGCCGAACCGATCCAAATTGGTTTTGAATGTCTGAATATCACAGTGGGAGGCAAATGTTTAGCCGGGTAAAGTATTCCATATACGCATAATGCTGCTAAAGAATGAATACTGAAATGAATTTGCAAAATTGTCATTTTAACCAAGTATGTATAATACTTAAACGGTCTTAACATCGTACTAGTTCGACTAAAATTTTGAGCCAGACTGTTTGAAATTTGGGCCAATGATTGCGAGATCGCAAAAGATTCTCAATACATTTCGCTTCAAAAATGTCTTAAAGTTGGTATCATACGGATCTCTAGTTTTGTAGATACGCCTAATGCAAACCAAATTTGAACCAAATAAAATAAGATTTATTCAATTATTTTGGCAAAAAAGGAAAAAAAAATGTTTCGGAATACATTTTAGACATCAAATCTAAATCTAAATTAAGCTTTATTGTTAAATAGCTTAAACGAAAAAGGAGAAAAAACAACTTTTGTTTAAATTAAGAATTCAATCAAAATGTAATCTTATCTAAATCTAAAAAATCATATCTCCACCTAAGTCTATTGCAAATTTAGTATTTTATTTTTACATTTAAATCTTATTTCGATATGTACAGCTTTTACAAATTTTTTTAACCAAATCGATGTGATGTTAGATTAAAAACACACATTTCTTGAATTGTGGCGTTCTCTTTCAAACTCATGATGATATAGACAATATATTTAAATTAGAATCACATTATTTCACTTGGTTCTTGAAATGCTTGGTTAGCTAAGCTACCTATCATTTATGTCAGTCACATATAAAAAATATGATTCTCTAAGATAAAGTTTCCTGGCTTACAGGTCGCAGTACCAAAGGAATATTTTAAAAATTGAGTTGTAAATTTAAACGCTATCAAATTATTCTTACAAACTTTATTTAAATATTGTTTCTACATATAAATAACTTAGCTCAAATCAATGAAATATCTTTATTTTCCAAGAAGATCCCAGAGTGGATCAAGAAAGCTTGAGCTTTCTGTTACTGTCTCAGTTTTTTCAACAATAAGATTTCCAATATGCAAAGCTACAGCTAATTCAGTGCCCTTCTTTGGCAATTTAATCAATGCAGTTCCATCATAGCGTACAACAATTCTAGATGCCTTTTCACACGCATTCGAAACACGCCTCTGTGATACGGCATTGCAGTAAGTGCCCCGTGGAAGGCAAGTTGCGACTCTTTCATTGAAGTCCTTAATGCCTGAACTTATTAGTACGAAACCTTTTTTCTCTCGGCAAAATGAAACAATACCCTTGGTGTCATCGGCCTTAAAGTTAGTTAACAAACTGTCACCGACCACATTTCTGAACGCTATCATGTTTGAAATTACGGGCCAACGATGTTCACAGGCCCAACCTTTTCTACACTGTCCACTAGAATCGAACCGTGGACTAACAATGTTTTCGGATCTGTCCATCGGGGGTCCGTCTTTATTCGTTTTGAATTCAAATGAACTCATCACACGAGGAACACCATATGGATGAGCCAAAGTAAAGACATATGCTGCTCGAAGTTCTCGAGGGGTCTTATTGGTTAGAGTGTTTTCATTATTACGTTGCAGGTCTTGGTTGTCTACAAAAACTAGTGCACTTTTGTTAGGCAACATTCCCATGTGTGCTCCTCCGTAATTCTTAAGACTAGAAGGTTTCAGTTTATTTTGGAAGAAATCTGCCATATTAGTGGAATGTGAAAACTCAGTGACCGCTCCCAGTTGGGTATAGTTGAATTTCCAGCTATCATTGACTTCTTGGTAGACATAGGGGAACGAATTGTCTGGGAATCCAAACATAGAGGACAGTGGATTCAAGCGACTATAGATTTTCTGAAAGTTCAAGTAGTGAAAAATTAGTTATATGAAATTGTTTCTTATCTTACCTTCAAATCTTCGGGATAAATATACCTTGCTGAATCAATTCTAAATCCAGCAGCACCAATTGCAGTTAGATAATTGAGAAAGTTAGAAATAGTTATCTGGACATGTAAGTTACTCTGATTGAGATCGTGAAGAGTATCGAGTTCACAGATGCGAGCCTCCACAGGATTGCTATTATTTTTAATATGGCAAGTTGGCTGATGGAAATGGGTAACATTATAAGGAACACCAGGATAGAAAAAGGCACTTGGGTAGGCAACTGATCCAGCAGTTCCCATAGCTGGAACTGGTGCATTTGTTGTCATGTGATTAGTAATGACGTCAACATACACTCTATAATAGAAAGTTGTTAATACAAGAAATAACCAAAGGGTTTTTGTATAATTACATCACTCCAACTTTTCGGCATCTTCTAGTCATTTCAAGAAAATCTTTGGCATCTCCAGATCGTGTTCGAACTTCATATGAAAGTGGTTGGTACCGTTCATACCAAGGACGGCCTTTTATGATAAGGTTTTCGTTAACTGGTGAAGTCTGAACAGCCGCGAATCCTTGTGGACCTAGGAAGTCTTCGCATTCTTTGGCTATATCGAGGAATTTCCATTCGTGCAAATGGACAATGCCACTACGTTGAGATACGAAATGTGGGTTATCAAAAGGAAGACTATTTACATTGCCTTCATATTCAGGTGTTGTTGTTGGTGAAATAGTTGTTGTCTCATTGGTTGGTGAATTTGTTGAATCGTTTGTGGTGGAATATTCTTGTGTTGTAGAAGATGAATCGTCAGAAGTTGAAGATTCGGTTTCACCTGTCGCATCTGTTGTTGTGGAATCTACTTCAGTGGTTGTTTTATTATCTTCAGTTGTCTCATTAGATGGTGAATTTGATGAATCGTTTGTGGTTGAATCTTCTTGTGTTGTAGAAGATGAATCGTCAGAAGTTGAAGATTCGGTTTCACCTGTCACATCCGTTGCTGTTGAATCTACTTCAGTGGTTGTTTCATTTTCCCCAGGCCCTTCAGTTGTCTCATTAGATGGTGAATTTGATGAATCATTTGTGGTTAAATCTTCTTGTGTTGTAGAAAATGAATCGTCAGTAGTTGAAGATTCGGTTTCAATTGTCGCATCCGTTGTTGTGGAGTCTATTTCAGGGGTTGTTTCATTTTCCCCAGGCCCTTCAGTTGTCTCATTAGATGGTGAATTTGATGAATCGCTTGTGGTTGTATCTACTTGTGTTGTAGAAGATGAATCGTCAGAAGTTGAAGATTCGGTTTCACCTGTCGCATCTGCTGTTGTGGAGTCTACTTCAGTTGTTGTTTCATTTTCCCCGGATCCCTCAGTTGTTTCATTACTTGGTGAATTTGATGAATCGGTTGTAGTTGAATCTTCTTGTCTTGTAGAATATGAATCATCAGAAGTTGAAGATTCGGTTTCACCTGTCACATCTGTTGTAGTTGAATCTACTTGAGTGGTTGTTTCATTTTCCCCAGGTCCCTCAGTTGATTCATTAGTTGGAGAATTTGATGAATCGTTTGTGGTTGAATCTTCTTGTGTTGTGGAAGATGAAACGTCAGAAGTTGAAGATTCGGTTTCACCTGTCACATCTGATGTTGTGGAATCTACTTCAGTGGTTGTTTCATTTTCCGCAGGCCCTTCAGTTGTCTCATTAGATGGTGAATTTGATGAATCATTTGTGGTTGAATCTTCTTTTGTTGTAGAAGATGAATCGTCAGAAGTTGAAGATTCGGTTTCACCTGTCGCATCCGTTGTTGTTGAATCTAATTCAGTGGTTGTTTCATTTTCCACCGGTCCTTCAGTTGTCTCATTAGATGGTGAATTTGATGTGGTTGAATCTAGTTGTGTTGTAGAAGATGAATCGTCAGAAGTTGAAGATTCGATTTCACCTGTTGCATCTGTTGTTGTGGAATCTACTTCAGTGGTTGTTTCATTTTCCGCAGGTCCCTCAGTTGTTTCATTACTTGGTGAATTCGATGAATCGTTTGTGGTTGTATCTAATTGTGTTGTAGAAAATGAATCGTCAGAAGTTGATGATTCCGTTTCAGCTGTCGCATCCGTTGTTGTTGAATCTAATTCAGAGGTAGTTTCATTTTCCCCAGGACCTTCAGTTGTCTCATTAGATGGTGAATTTGATGTGGTTGAATCTACTTGTGTTGTAGAAGATGAATCATCAGAAGTTGAAGATTCGGTTTCACCTGTCGCATCTGTTGTTGAGGAGTCTACTTCAGTTGTTGTTTCATTTTCCCCGGGTCCCTCAGTTGTTTCATTACTTGGTGAATTTGATGAATCGCTTGTGGTTGTATCTAATTGTGATGTAGAAGATGAATCGTCAGAAGTTGAAGATTCGATTTCACCTGTTACATCTGTTGTTGTGGAATCTACTTCAGTGGTTGTTTCATTTTCCGCAGGTCCCTTAGTTGTTTCATTACTTGGTGAATTTGATGAATCGTTTGTGGTTGTATCTAATTGTGTTGTAGAAGATGAATCGTCAGAAGTTGAAGATTCGATTTCACCTGTTGCATCTGTTGTTGTGGAATCTACTTCAGTGGTTGTTTCATTTTCCGCAGGTCCCTCAGTTGTTTCATTACTTGGTGAATTCGATGAATCGTTTGTGGTTGTATCTAATTGTGTTGTAGAAAATGAATCGTCAGAAGTTGATGATTCCGTTTCAGCTGTCGCATCCGTTGTTGTTGAATCTAATTCAGAGGTAGTTTCATTTTCCCCAGGACCTTCAGTTGTCTCATTAGATGGTGAATTTGATGTGGTTGAATCTAGTTGTGTTGTAGAAGATGAATCATCAGAAGTTGAAGATTCGGTTTCACCTGTCACATCCGTTGCTGTGGAGTCTATTTCAGTGGTTGTTTCATTTTCGCCAGGCCCTTCAGTTGTCTCATTAGATGGTGAATTTGATGAATCGCTTGTATCTACTTGTGTTGTAGAAGATGAATCGCCAGAAGTTGAAGATTCGATTTCACCTGTTGCATCTGTTGTTGTGGAATCTACTTCAGTGGTTGTTTCATTTTCCACAGGTCCCCCAGTTGTTCCATTATTTGGTGAATTTGATGAATCGTTTGGTGTTGTATCTACTTGTTTTGTAGAAGATGAATCGTCAGAAGTTGAAGATTCGGTTTCAGCTGTCGCATCCGTTGTTGTTGAATCTAATTCAGAGGTAGTTTCGTTTTCCCCAGTACCTTCAGTTGTCTCATTTGATGGTGAATTTGATGAATCGCTTGTGGTTAAATCACCTTGTGTTGTAGAAGATGAATCGTCAGAAGTTGAAGATTCGGTTTCACCTGTCGCATCTGTTGTTATGGAATCTACTTCAGTGGTTGTTTCATTTTCCGCAGGTCCCTCAGTTGATTCATTATTTGGTGAATTTGATGAATCGCTTGTGCTTGTGGTTGTATCTACTTGTGTTGTAGAAGATGAATCGTCAGAAATTGAAGATTCGGTTTCATCTGACGCATCTGTTGTTGTGGAATCTACTTCTGTGGTTGTTTCATTTTCCCCAGGTCCCTCAGTTGTTTCATTATTTGGTAAATTTGATGAATCGTTTGTGGTTGTATCTACTTGTGTTATAGAAGATGAATCGTCAGAAGTGCAAGATTCTGTTTCACCTGTCGCATCCGTTGTTGTGGAGTCTACTTCAGTTGTTGTTTCATTTTCCCCAGGTCCCTCAGTTGTTTCATTACTTGGTGAATTTGATGAATCGGTTGTAGTTGAATCTTCTTGTGTTGTAGAATATGAATCATCAGAAGTTGAAGATTCGGTTTCACCTGTCACATCTGTTGTAGTTGAATCTACTTGAGTGGTTGTTTCATTTTCCCCAGGTCCCTCAGTTGATTCATTAGTTGGAGAATTTGATGAATCGTTTGTGGTTGAATCTTCTTGTGTTGTGGAAGATGAATCGTCAGAAGTTGAAAATTCGGTTTCACCTGTCGCATCCGTTGTTGTGGAGTCAGTTGTTGTTTCATTTTCCCCAGGTTCCTCAGTTGTTTCATTACTTGGTGAATTTGATGAGTCGGTTGTAGTTGAATCTTCTTGTGATGTAGAAGATGAATCGTTAGAAGTTGAAGATTCGGTTTCACCTGTCGCATCCGTTGTTGTGGAGTCAGTTGTTGTTTCATTTTCCCCAGGTTCCTCAGTTGTTTCATTACTTGGTGAATTTGATGAGTCGGTTGTAGTTGAATCTTCTTGTGATGTAGAAGATGAATCGTTAGAAGTTGAAGATTCGGTTTCACCTGTCGCATCTGTTGTTGAGGAGTCTACTTCAGTTGTTGTTTCATTTTCCCCGGGTTCCTCAGTTGTTTCATTACTTGGTGAATTTGATGAATCGTTTGTAGTTGAATCTTCTTGTATTGTAGAAGATAAATCGTCGGAAGTTGAAGATTCGGTTTCACCTGTCGCATCTGTTGTTGTGGAATCTACTTCAGAAGTTGTTTCATTTTCCCCAGGTCCCTCAGTTGTTTCATTAGTTGGTGAATTTGATGAATCGTTTGTAGTCGAATCTTCTTGTGTTGTAGAAGATGAATCATCAGAAGTTGAAGATTCGGTTTCACCTGTCACATCTGTTGTAGTTGAATCTACTTCGGTGGTTGTTTCATTTTCCCCAGGTCCCTCAGATGTTTCATTAGATGGAGAATTTGATGAATCGCTTGTGGTTGAATCTTCTTGTGTTGAAGAAGATGTATCGTCCGAAGTTGAACTTGTCGCATCTGTTGTTGTTTCATTTTCCCCAGATCCTTCAGTTGTCTCATTTGTTGGTGAATTTGATGAGTCGTCTGTGGTCAAATTTTCTTGTGTTGTTAAAGTTGTTGTATCAAGAGTTGTATTTTCAGTTGTTGAACTGCCTGGATTCGTTGTTATTTCTGTAATATTTGCGTCTGTCGATGAAGATGCAGTTGTCGAGTCACTTTGGCCAGTTGTTGGAGTTACAGAAGAGTTCGAAATCGAAGGTGTTGTCGGAGTTGCCTCTGTTGTTGTGTCAGTACTCGTATTGCATGGTGGAGCTGTTGGATGTGGTGGTTGACAAGGTGGTCTTGGTACCCATGGTGGTGGAAAAGGAATCGTTGCATTACATCCAGGTTTCCAAGGTGGAATTATTGGAAATGATCCATTACACCCCGGAGGCAATTGTCCGCATGGTGGAACCACATAAATTCCATTGCCCGGAAATCCTGGTGGAGGTGGCCCTAAGCCAATAACTGTCAGAATACTTACAACCAGTCGGTCCATTCTTAACTGGAAAGTGTATTCGAAACACAGCTTCTTTTAAATCGTGCTATTTATTGACATTAATGTGCTTTCATTCTTAGAACTTCCGTCCAGTATTGACATTTGATCTGTATTTGCTTTCTTTATGCATCCAAGTCTGTTTCAACACAGCTGCCGTCGGACTCATCGTGTGCGCAGTTGATCTGCACTATTGACGTACATCCTGCATTGTAATAATAGGTTGATAAACAACACGCTCTTATGATGTATTTTTACGTAATACGAGTAGGTTTAGTTGATGTATGTAGATATGTCTGACATTCTTACGTTTACTTTTCAATGTCATTAGGTGAAGTCAGCTAAACAGGAGCTGTAACCAAAATAAGATAATATAATTATTGATATATACTTTATATATGCTCCAATTAAATCATAAGTGACAGGGAAAGTATTTTATGGTCTTTGGTATATAAACATTATTATTGCTATTAAAAAAGTATACGATGGCTTTCCAGCAGCAGAGAATGCAATGTCTCATATGTTTTGTTTTCTTGAGACTTAAAACAACCTGAATGTTTCGAACGAAATATGAACATACGAGTACATATGTACGTTAAATAAAATTTACATTACGAAACTTTTCAAGTGTTCCCATCCAAGATCTTACGCTGAAAACAATAGTTTGCAACTGTTCAAATAACCTGTAAGACTAAAAAAAGCCGTTTGGTTGCTTAGCAAAGACTTGTGATAGAGATGTTCCTTATATAATTCGATTTTCTTGCCAACAAGTACGAGTATAAAATAGTCGCCCGCATTGATAAGAATTTAGTATCTCAAGTATCTATTGAGTTTTACAATGAAGTTTTATATATTTTTTTTGATTGCTATATTTGCTGTTAAAGTAAAGTCCTGGACAATTGGAGGAACAGTAATCGATGAAGGTGGACTGATTGCACCAGAATCCTCAAATAAAGAAACAAATATCGATGAAGGTGGATTGATTGCTCCCGAGTCACAAGACGAAGAGACAAATAGCGATGAAGGTGGACGTATTGATTCAAAGGATGAGGAAAAATCAGATTCCAATTATGAAACTGTCAAAGTTGATGATCTTCCAAAGGTCCCTCTCCACCCACTTCCATGGCGAAATCCACATTTTAACAGGCCAAGAATACCTATTCCACTCCCTTTAAGACCAAGACCAGCACAAAAATCGGAAAATGAGGAATAAATAGATAGCAGACATTGAATACTTAAATTATATAAATTTCTAAAAAGCAATTTAAATGTTTGTTTTATTTAACACGACGACAGAAAACTAAGGTTTTAACCTGAAAGCAAGCCCGAAATTAGTGTGGCTATATATCTGCGTTTTAATTTTGTCAAAGCACCCAACATTTTGAGCAACCTGTCATTATAAGATTCTAAGAATTGGCGATTCGGTTCAACCGAAAATCAAAATAGTCCAAAATGTTGGGTACCGATTTAAAAACTGTTTTCCGATTCTACAAATCTTCTCACAATTAAAGTTAAAGGTTCAAATGATTGCTAAAATAAAAGATTACATAAATTTAAATTATCGAGGCTGTATGTTATGAATTCTCAAAGTTCGCATTATTTCGTTTTATACAAAAGAAATAAGGTCGATTGGGAATCGACGGTTTCTGGCTGTTATAAAATCTTTTTGGTTTTGATGTTATGGTCTTCGAGCGATAAGCCTTATAGAAGTGTGAAATCTTTGATACTCAAGACCAATTACAAACAATTCTTTTTAACCGATTTTTTTATATTTTGCGTGCACTAAATGGATTATAACTATCTTTAAAATCTTTGAGCACAGTGTGAGTGTTAAAAAAATTTACAGAGGATTTAAAAGGTGGTGTCGATGTGCATTGCGTGTCTGAATATCGTAATAAGAGGGAAATTTCAAGCCGGGCCAAGTATCTATGAGTTAAACAGTACGTCTGAAGCAAAAGTAAGATGATGGACATTCAATGATTCGTGAGTATTACTGTTGAATTGCTTAGGGGAAGGAATGCAACTCGCTTTTCCATAAGATTCATATTTATAAAAATAGCGAAATTTCCAAGGCTATACTTTCCAATAGCTTCACCTAACTTAAGCGAAGTATCCGACGTCACAGTCGAAGAAGTTAGTGAGGCGGTAAAATACTCCAAAAAGGGAAAAGCTGTTGGCCCAGACGAAATACCCTCAGAGTTTTGGAAAAAGATGGGAGACATCGGGTTTAGATGGCTCATGATTCTTGTCTACAAACTTATACGAGGTGATCGCATACCTAATCAATGGAGGGAAAGTTACCTTCTTCCAATTTATAAAGGAAAGGGTGATACTCGAAGCTGTGATAATTACCGTTCGATTAAGCTGATGATGATGAAGATCGTTGAGCGAGTCTTGGGTAGCCGACTGCGAAAAATAATTAGGCTATCTGATGACCAGTGCGGGTTTGTCGGGGGTAAGTCAACCACGGATGCAATCCAGAGTATAAGAATAATTATGGAAAAACATCGGGATTCTTTGGAGGATTTGCATGTCGTATTGGTTGATTTTGAAAAAGCATTCGATCGGCAACCACGAGATCTAATATGGGTGGCCCTCAGGCAACGAGGAGTTCCAGAAACCTATGTGCGGATAATTATGGACATGTATGATGGAGCAGTTACTAAAGTAAGATGCGCAGCTGGAGTCACCGAAGAATTCGAAATCACAGTAGGTGTACACCAGGGAAGTGTCTTGAGTCCCCTGCTCTTTATTACAGTTCTTGATTACCTGCTTGAAGGCAAAGTGACGGATCCAAAAGTACATCAGTTATTCTTTGCTGACGATGGAGCCATCATAAGTGAAGACCCGATATCCCTACAACGAGCACTTGACGTATGGGTGGATGTTCTAGAAGGAAGTGGGTACCGCATAAGCGCGAAAAAGAAAGAATACCTATGCTGCCCATTTTCTGATCCACACAGGCCTATTCCAGACATTTATTTGAATGAAGTAGTGCTTCCCAAGTGTGAAATGTTTAAATATCTGGGGTCTATGATAAATAACGAAGCTACTTGTGATGACGATATCAATCATAGCGTAAGCGTAGGGTGGATGAAGTGGTGGGAAAATTCTGCTATCTTCTGTGACCGAAAAATGCCTCCTAAGCTGAAAGGAAAGCTCTACACTTCAGTTGTGCGTCTAGCACTCACATACGGTTCACAATGTTGGACAATGTACAAAAAGTATGAGAGTAAGCTAACGGCAGCTGAGATGAAGATGCTTCGTATGACAGCAGGAGTTACAAAGCTTGATCGAATTAGAAGTACGAAGATCCGAGGAAGCCTTCATGTTAAGAATACCATTTCCCAAAAAATTGAACACGACCGACTCAGTTGGTATTGCCATGTTCAAAGGAGAGATCCTGAGAACCCCGTCAAAAAGGCAATATCATACAACGTTCCAATTCGGAATAAAAAGAAAGGTAGGCCTAAACACTCCTGGTACAAACAAATGCAAAAACACCAGCATTCAGTTGGCCTCAGAAATGGAACAATACAAAACCGGGAGGCTTGCCGCCGATTTCTGAGGTCAACCCGGCGAACCCCACAGGCGGATCACTAGTGTCAAGCAGATACGTGGGAGAGTTATGATCCCCTCGACATCGAGATCATAACAGCGCCGAAGCAAAGGAAGAAGAAGCGATATTTCTATTACCTTTTAAAGCTCTAACAGACTCAAGTGAAGCACCTGTTCAAATGTGATAAATGTAATTTAGTTTCGGACGAGAAAAGTTATTATAGTTTACATCCAGATCATAAAGGGCGGAAAATATCTTGCATCTATGAAGGAAACCTAAACACTTAGCAGTGTTTTTGGCGAGACGTCGATTATGTGGTCATTCTACACAATGTGGTCTGTGATGCACATATTGAGAACTGAGAGCTGGGGTGCCAGCACGTAACTTGATACAATCGAGCATTGACGATCGTAGGTCAAATCGAAACAAATTATTTTTGGCAGCACGTAATTTGAGACGAGTTTCATTGTGACTTCCACTTAAAAATATCGTTGTGAAATGTCAAATTGGTATTCTTCTGATATTTTTTGATTCGGAAAGTGAAGATAAGGAAGTACTAAATGCTAAAATCATACATGGACCTCGGCCGGTGCCTTTTAAGAGAAGTTTTTTTACTTTTTATTATATTAGGTAACTTGGAAGTCTAAAAAAATGATCTGAAAAATAAATGTATGTATGTACAGTTCATACCTACATACATACATATGTACTAGTATTTTAAGAACGACCTACCTTTTTCCAATCTTTGAGAACCCACTTTGTTTTAAGAGGTCAGCCAGTTTTACCCACATCAAATTGCTGTTTTTCCACTTTTAAGCATTTTCATGGCAAAATCTTGGTGAGAACTCATAAAAGTAATTCAAAATCACCGTCTGTTTTTTATGTATTGCTTTTTTTCATGCTATTTCTTAAAAAAATTTTTGCCGACGATAACTTTTTTCTGTCGAGTGAAAACTTTTGTTTCAAACGTCATTTTCAAGTTTGTGTGCTGCCATATCTGACGATACAATCCAGATCACTCGATTGAACCAAAATAGGTGCTGCCGATGCCCGATTGTATCGATAAAACTCGATTATATCAAGTTACGTACTGGCACGCCTGCTCGGTTTCCTCAATGCAAGTGCTGCTCAAGGATAGCTCCATGGGGGGTGAGTTTTGAAGCTTCTACGCTGTTTTTTGTTCCCAATTTGAAAATGCTATCGAGATCAGAATTTAATGAGCTTATCATTGGCTGTCGTTTAAAATCCACCTCCGAAAGGACGTGCAACTCCAAAGGAATATGAAAAACCAAGAGTACTGTCATCAGCAAAACAATTTAATGGATAAGAGGTTTTAAACAAAAGATCATTGATGAATATGAGAAATACAGTTGGAGATAAAATGCAGCCCTGTGGCAAACCAGCATTTTTTTATGAATTTCAGTCTTAAAACTATCTAATACAAATTGAATTAAGTGGTTCGAAAGGTAATTTTTAATTTATCGAAGAAGAGATTTATCAATACCAAATGCACGCATTTTCGATAATAGAGCTTGATGCCGAACTCTATCAAATGTTTTTAAAATATCAAGTACAATAATCTTACTTTCTCCAAAACGATCTAAAGATTCAGATTGCTAGTAGACCTATTGCTACGAAAACCATATTATCGGCAATTATGAAGCTATCGTTTTTCAATATAAGGAGCTGATAATTTTTCAGCGTTTCTATGGCCTTGGAAAGAAGGGATGTGAGTTCAATTGGACGAAAGTTAAAAGAGGAAGAAGATTCGTATTTTTTTAAGGACAGCTAGACAAATGCTTTTTTCTATCCACTTGGGAAGAGACCTGTAGAGGATAACAGATGGAAAAGCTTACGCAATGGTTTTTCCAGCGTTGAAGAACATCTCTTCCAGGACAATGGAACGGATACTTTCGGGGCCAGCGAATCTGTATGCATCGAAATCATTCAGTACTTTTGTGGTACGAGTACGAAAAGAAGATTTGTCCCATAAAATCATTCACGCGCTCAAGTACCGGAGGAGTCATCACACTTTCTGCGAGCATCCAACTAATAGCGAACTGTGCTACAAGCAAATTGCAGTTTCCTTGTTAGCTGACAAAAGGAGTTTCATTGAAGACGAGCGTCGAAGACGAAGGAGTCTTTCGTTTTTTTCTCGCCTAATTAGAACCAAAGAAACCAAGAAGAACACTTATGTGCGAATATTCCAAATGAAGATGCTCGTTGTTATTATAAGGGTTATTTTTCCTTTATTTTTATGGTAATCTTTTTCAGAGGGAACTATTGAGTGATAAAAACTACCGGCTGATAGGTACTGTAAGAATTTCTTATTGAACTAAAGATCGTGAAAATTATGCGGAATAGAAAAAAATTTTATCAAAATTCTAGGTGCCGTTTTTGAGGAAAATAAAATTTTCGAAAATCATTTTATTTGCATTTATATGGTGAACACCAATATTTTTAGATAAAAGCACAATTTTGTTTCTAAATCTGGCGGATATTATAAGAAGGTGCTGATTACAATGTTTTATACATATTGATCATGAGGTTTTTGAAATACTGATAAATTGAATTTGTTTAAAAATCAAATAAAAGTATTTGGAAAATATGTATACACAACACACAACACTTGTTGTTAAGAGTCTTAGCACACAAAATATCGAAATCAGTTGTATTGCTTATGGGAAAATCGAAAAAAAAAAATGGTTTCATGGGAGGAACCATTAATAGACATTTTTGTTTAGCCATTACCTAGGTTATATCCGTATAGGGCTAAGGATTTCCATGCAAATGCATATTTTTTTGGGAAACTTAAGAAATACAGAAATAAAATACAAACACGAATCAATCCCCGCTCGAGGATTAAAAATTTTGTATCCGAAATTGATTTATGTAACGTGCTTATCACACGCAGTACTCTATGTACTATGTCAGAACAGATAAGAAGTAATTTTAAAAATGAAATTGTTTTAATTTTTTTTAAGAAAATCTGTTGAATAGTGTTTGAAAAAAAAAATATTTTCTTAAATAGAAGTTACATTCTTGGTCTTAAAAAAAAAAAACGTCTCATGGGAAAGTTAAGAAATGTTTTCTTATGATTTTTACTAAGTTTAAAGAAAATCGGCAAGTTTTGCATTTGGAAAAATCAGGATTTAGATAAGACTTGATATTATAGTTAGTAATAAAGAACATGACGAAAAGCCATATTTTCAATAAGAAATATGATACAACTTTGCTCAGAGGTCTGCAATAAGGGAGTTGAACTTTTTTCCTGTACAAAAACAATCTTATTCATCATTTAGAACAAAAAAGAAATACATATGGTATTTAATTACTTTATAAATCGTACCATTAATCAGATTAACATGTCCTTGCGCAAATTAAACACATTTCAAAACAAAATGGGTGAATTTAACACTTTACACAAAATCGGGTATTATGGAATAATATTTGTTCATATATCTACATAATATGTACAATATGTATGGTTAATAAGTTTATTTCTTAATTTTTCAAATACACGTGTAAGCGTCGTCTTAAAAAAATTAATAAAGTAACAATTTTTACAATTATATCACTCCCTGCGCGTACATACAATATTGTTTGCTTAAGTGTTACGAACAACTCTTGATACTTTTTGTAAGAAAAATTGTTTAAGCTTATTGAAAGCGAATAAGTCTGCTACAACATAAATATTTACACTCTCCGTTGGTCTGTAAAAATAAAACGGAAACATTTGTTGGTCACCTTATACTAATTATTATTCTATTCACATGTGAAACATATAAATTGAAGCAGTGGACATTTTTTTATATAGTTTTGTGATCAATATCAGAAAATGAAGTTGATAGCAGCAGCAATCCTGCTGGTTGTTCTAGTTGCAGTTGAAGCATTTCAATTTTCCGAATTAGAAAATCCAAATTCATTGCCAAAACTTATAAGTGCATTGAATGGAGAAATACGCGAAAAGAGGGCTATTTTAAAACCGAGACTTCCAATATGGCCTCATCGACCAATTATTCCACCACATCCCCCACTTTTTCCTCCATGGCCATTTTGGACAACAACTACAACACGAAAACCAACGACTATTAGGCCCAAACCAACTAAAACAACCACAAAAAAATCAAAAACTACAACTTCAAGACATTCAACAACAACAACACGTAAACCAAAACCAAAACCGACCAGAACAACTCCAAGAAAACCGAAAACTACAACGTCAAGACCTTCAACCACAACACGTAAGCCAAATCCAACTACAACAACTACAAGAAAACCGAAACGAACCACAACAACAACAACCCGTAGACCCAAACCAATTACAACAACTACAACAACAACACGCAAACCAAAACCGACCACTATTATGCCAACACCACCTACAACCACTACAAGAAAGCCAACAACTTCCACTTCTAGACCATCAACAACAACCACTGTAAGGCCCGAACCAACCATAACAACTACAATAAAACCAGTGACTGTAACCTCAACAACATCTGAACCAATACCAACAACACCAACTGCAACAACATCAAGCTCTACCACAGAATCAGATATTACTGAAGATACTCCATTGACAACTCCAGAAAATGAGTCAACGGAAGTTTCCACAACAACAGAAGATAACTCAATCGGAACAACAGAAGCCCAATCAACAGAAACATCAGACGAAACACAGGCAACTGACGTTTCAGAACCAACTAGTAAGGAGCCTACTACGCCGACAACTACGCCAAATGACTCAACGGAAGTCTCCTCAACAACAGAAGATAACGCAACCGAAACAACAGAAGACCAATCAACAGAGGAGTCACAAACAACTAACGCTACAAATTCACCTGGCGAGGAACCTACAACAGAGAGAACGGAAGAACCTGAAACTACCGAAAGTGAAGAATCCACAGAAACAACTAATGGCCAAGAAGTAACAGAAGATCCCCAGACAACTACTGAAGAGGTTGAAACAACGAAAGAAGATGAATCCACAACAACCACGGAAATTGGACCAGAAGTTTCGACCACAGAAAAAGAAGGTACCACTGAAGAACAACCTTCTACTGAAGAGCCCGAATCATCAACAGAACAGCCGGAAACAACAACTGCTAATCAAGAATCTTCAACTGTAACAGAAACAACCCAAACAATAACGGAAGAACAAACGTCAACAGTCACTGAAAGTGCTTCAACCGACGACGATCTACCAGTAACCGAAGAATCGCAATCCACAGAGGCTGAACAATCGACGACTAAAACGACACAGCAATCATCATCATCAACAGGTGGAACTGAAACAACTCAATCTTCTACTGAAGGCCAAAATACAACCAATCAAACAGAAACAACAGAAGCACAGCAATCAACAGTGACTCAATCGTCTACAGAAGAACTGACATCCAGCGATGGTCCACAATCCACAGAAACTTCACAAACACCTACTCCTACAGGTCAGCAAGAAAGCAGCGGAACACAGCAGTCTACCCAAGCGCCTCAAACAACAGAAGAACAGCAACCAACAGGGATAACAGAATCAACAACTTTAAATCCGTCACCAACTCCTCCCTGTGGCTATCCATTTTTCTCAATTTACATTACCTTCTGGCCGTTCTGTTGTTAAAATTATAGGAAATATATAATTAAAGAAATAGTGTCTTACTTTTTCTGTTAATTTGGCAAAAAAAAAAAAACAATGGAGCAAAAATATGAAATATGTAGATATTTGTATTGTATTTACATAACAAATTGGCTAAATAATATACATACATATGAATTTTTTACACACAAGTTTGCTTATTTCTACACAATTTATTTTTGACTTTAGAATAAAGTTGGTAGTTATGGACAAGTAAACTAAAATAAATATACCCAATACCAATTTGATGTTTTTCAAAGTAGGCCTTCACGACAAACCCAAGCTCTCCATCGCCATTTTGAAAAACGTCAAATGAACGTTTACGAACACGCCTCCTGGCTTATCAATACTTTTTTTCGTCAATTAGTTTTTTTCAGTACAGAATTGCGCCGCAAATGATGATACCAATCATTTATGAGTTATGTAAGTAAACTACGTAATCGTAGCATAAGAATAGTGCGGATAAAGTAGTCAGTGAAAATAGTAAGGGTATTCATGTAACGAGATAATTTTCCGCTTTGTAGAAAGATATAACTTTCCGCAGCATGTTTTCATGAACACCCCCTAAGGAATACTTGCGTAAATGTGGAAAATATTTTGTGAAATGTCAAATTAAAAGTCAGAATCCATACTTCTCTAGCTTACGAGGTTTATTTCTGCACTTTCCGCAGCAAATTTGTGAGATAATTTTAGGAGATTTGCAGAAACTTTTTCCCATACAAATTTTGACAGCTCGTTTCTGCGGAGATAAAATTATCTGGCTTACGAGGTTTACGAGGGTTTTCCGCGCTTACATGAATACCCTTAATGTACTGCAGTGCAGATAAAATCTTGGAACTACTGGAATAGAATGACAGTCAATTGATATTTGTCTGTTATGGTTTTTTTACATTATTAATTAACGATGAGACGGTCAACGTAAATAATAATCAGTCCGTTGACTACTTTACCAATACTCATAGCTCCAAAAAATGTACTCAAAATTCAGTTAAAGTTAATAATTTTGTCAAATCCTATCAGCGGCCTTAGTCCAGAATAAACCATATGATAAGGTGAATAACCGATTTTGACATTTTATTTTTTTTTAATAATCGCAAACTTTAATAAATACGTATATGTATAACAGTTGATTTTTACATGATCTTCCAACAAAAAAATAACCAAAACATCATAAAGTTGGGCACTTCCGATAATGAAACTGGGAAACATCTGACACATGACATTTACATACAAATGCCAACACTGAACTATATTTTAGGGCATCAAGAATGGAATGAAAGATTGCTTCTAATAACAATTAAAAAAACATAAATGTTCTAGGGTTGTGCAATTGTCGCGCGTAGATTTTTGATATCTGTCAAATATGTATATTGTTGAATATTAAGTTCCTGATGTCAAATCACCGTGGAAACTAACACGATTGAAAACCACATTAATGATAAAACGTTATTATCAAAATGAGTGGTCTTTACCGATGAGGTGCATTTTTGGATGAATGGCTGTGTTAACAAGCAAAATTGCCGTATATGAGTTTGAGATGACACCAAACCACACGAGGTTCACCAAGTGACAATGCATTCTCCAAAAGTTACAATTTGGTGTGGATTTCGGGTCGGCGCGTTGTCGTCGGCATCATTGGTTCGTATTTTTTCGAAAACGACAAAACAATGATAACAAATTTCTTATAGACCGAATTGATCCATATGGACCTAGACGACATGCAGGATGGTGCTACGTGCCACATAGCAACGCCACAACTGTCATTCTACATGAACGATATGAGAAAAAGGGTATCTCCCAAAGAGTTGACATGAGTTAGCCACCAAGGTCATGTGATTTCGCTCGACTTTTTTCTGTGGGGTTTCCTGAAGTTAAGACCCCTTAGCATAATGGTTAGTGCGTTGGACTGTCATGCGGAAGGTCTCGAGTTCGATTCTCAGCCGCTGGAAGAAAGTTTTTTTCAGGGGTATACTGCCTCTTGCGAGGAATTGACAAATGCTCCAAGAGTATCTCTTGTCATGGAAAGTGCTGCTCATTAGCCGTTCGGAATCGGCAGAAAATTGTAGGTCCCCTCCGTTCCTGGTAAAACGCACACAGGAATGGTTGAGAGTTGTAAGTCACTAGGTCCTGGTTCACTTCGAGCTGTTGCACCACCAAATTTATTTTTATTTTTTTATTCTTGAAGTTGTAGGTCTATTTGAATAAACAACAATCGATCGATGTCTTTAAGCTTTAAGGTGAATTCACTGAAAATTGGACCACTCGGGTCTATGCCACCATTAAAGACGTGGTGGAAATTTGAACTAAATCATATTTTATACAAAACGGCATAATGTATAAGGGCTTTTCAAACAAAAAAAAAAAGAATTTTTTAAGTTTATCTTTTCGCAGACATTATTCAGAAACCAGAAACAATGAAACTTGTTTCGGACTTTAAGTGCTATTAAATCAAACACAGCCGTTTTTAAAGTGTTAATAATATGTTAGCAAATATTAACACATCATTAGTTATAAACTAAACACAGCTGTTTAAATAATTATCGAGTCTATTTGGACATTTCCGGCTGATGGAAGACAGTATAAAGTATAAAAGACAGAGACCTAGGTCATTTTAGCTATAGTTAAGTTTTTCTTGACAAAAATATTTAAAGCAGCATGAAGTTCCTTACAGTTTTGGCATTGTTCGCAATTGTAGCTGTAGTGGCAGCTAAACGCCCTTCAAGAATCCGTGGCCATCCAGCTGAGGATAAGCGTATTGGGGAAGGGAAGTCCGATGAGAGCTCTGAGGAAAGTTCTGAAGAAGAGCGTGTAAGAAGTCAACCACAAAGACGAGGCCCACCTCAAGGACGCCGTCCATCAGGTTATGGAAGACCACAGGGCCCACCACAACACCACGGACAGCAACCAGAACAAGGAGAGGGACGTCGTCCACCACATGGAAAACGTCCACCACATGGGCACCAACAAGGCCAGGGACAACAAAAACCAGGACACGGACAGCAGTCAGGTCAAGGACAGCAACCAGGTCAGGGACAGCAGCCAGGTCAAGGACAGCAACCAGGTCAGGGAGAGCAGCCAGGTCAAGGACAGCAACCAGGTCAAGGACAACAACCAGGGCAAGGTCAGCAAACAGGACAGGGACAGCAACCAGAAAAGGGACAACAACAAAAACAAGCTAATGAGAAACCAGAATCATCCAAGAATTAACTTACTGATTTCAAATGATCACAATGAATGATTAATTTTATATACTGAATTTTTCAAATATCTTTTCTTTTGATTCCCAATAAAATAAATTCGCTTGCAAATCATATTATTTCCATTTCTGGATAAAAACAATTTATCATTCCCATTATATCTGACCGAAGCCAATGGTGTTTACATCCATAGAAATAATGGTGGTTTTCTTTGTTGGTCAAGTTGTAGAGATCCAAAGAAAATGGAAGACAATTAAAGCGCATTCAATGAATTCAATTTTATGATTGCCTTCAATGCAACTCAATAACTATTGCCAATTGCTTGCTGCTCCTTTGAGAAAAGAAGTCAATTGAGAAGCAAAGTTCTTTCTCAAGCTCAAAACGTAAGTAAATGGTTAGTATCCAGTGATATTATTCATAATTTCAAGCCGGTGAATAGTTGAAAACTAAAGTTGTTATTCTATGTTTTATCATTTTCGTATTCATAATTTTTTTAATTTCTTTTTTAAAATCAAAATAAATTACATCGCATCATTTTATAATTTAAGATTTGCTCCATATTGGAGAAACTATTCATAACATACATATAATTAGCTTAATAATTTTGGATCACAAACTTTATAATCTAGCTCTTCTATTCTTGCGGTTTCGATTTTCGTTTATATTAATTGATATTCCTCCGCCAAACTGTCCTGTGCGATCATTTTGGAACTCCATTCCAATTGGAGATGGTGAATTTTGAGGAAGATTGTTAGGTTGTAAAATTTGTGCACGGCTACTACTCTGGACTGGGCTATCATTTGTTTGTTGCTGAGTAGGGTACTTCAAGCCAAAACGATTAGGTGCGGATCTGCGTCCATTGCCTCCAGCTGGAAATTTGTCAGATCGTTCTTTGCTATTAGCTAAAGGCAAAATTTGACCCATTGTACCTGTTGATGTTCGTCTACCAGACTGGTCAATTATTGGCTTGGGTATTCTGCCTCTGTTTCCAAGCGATAAAGTTATTGAACTGGTCTTAGCTGGTTTGACATTTACTTGTGGCCTTCTATAATTTGTAGTTTTGATGCCAGTAGGTCTTTTTCGTTTTATTCGTTTATCAAGATTTATCGTTATTGTACTGACTTTGTTGGGTTTTCTTTTTACGAAAGGTCTGCGTTGATTGGAGGTAGATAACTCTTGTGAAACTGGAAGTCTGACTTGGTCGATATCTTGGGGATTCTTTGGATCAACAATTTTACTGCCATTAATGTTCAATTTGCCATTTATTTCAGGTTCCAAATGATCATGATCATGCTCATGTTCATCAATTGTCAACGTTATGGATGGCTTAACATCGTGATGATCATCGTGGTGATCATCATCATGATGATAATCATGTTCATGGTGATGGTCATGATCATGGCTATGTCCATGCATATGTCCATGTCCATGCATATGTCCATGTCCATGCCCGTGTCCATGTCCATGCCCGTGTCCATGTCCATGCCCGTGTCCATGTCCATGGCCACGTCCATGGCCATGTCCATGCCCATGTCCGTGCATGTTACCATGTCCGTACACATATGAGTGTCCATGCCCGTGTCCGCGACCGTGTTCATATCCATGGCCATGTCCCATTCCGGGACCGTAATGAGGGCCATGACTTATTCCAAACGTAGATCCATGAACACTTCCACGGTGAGGTCCGTAAGGATGTCCTTGTATTGGCCCGTGAGGCGATCCATGTACAGGACCATAAATTGGTCCGTGAGGAGGTCCATGAATAGCTGTGTGCACAGATCCGTGAATAGATCCATGAAGAGGTTCATGTACTGGTCCGTGAGGACGTCCATGAATCGTTCCATGTACAGATCCATGCATGGTTCCATGAGGTGAGCCGTGTATTGATCCGTGAGAAGATACGACAGACTGTCCATGAATAGATCCGTGTACAGATGACTGAATGGGTCCGTGAGCAGGGAGGTGTATAGGTCCGTGAGGAGATCCATATGCAGTTCCGAGAGGAGGTCCATGAATAGTTCCATGTAGAGATCCATGCATAGGTCCTTGAGGGGGGGCATGCATTGGTCCCTGAAGAAGTCCATGTACAGGTCCATGAGGCGGTCCACGAATAGTTCCGTGTACAGATCCATGCATGGTTCCATGAGGTGGGGCGTGTATTGGTCCGTGAGGAGATCCGTGTGCGGGTCCATGGACAGTTCCATGTACAGATGCATGAATAGGTCCGTGATGTGGGCCGTGTATGGATCCATGAGGAGGTCCATATACAGGTCCGAGAGGAGGTCCATGAATAGTTCCATGTACAGATCCGTGTATAGGTCCATGAGGAGGGCTATGTATTGGTCCGTGAGGAAGTCCATGTACAGGTCCATGAGGAGGTCCATGAATTGTTCCGTGAACAGATCCATGTACGGTTCCGTGAGGTGGGCCGTGTATTTGTCCATGAGAAGATCCATGCACAGATCCGAGAGGAAGTCCATGATTATATCCATAAACTTGGCCAAATCCATAACGATGTGGTGAATGTGGTGGAGGTGGTGGAGGATGATAAGTGGGACCGTGATGACCACTGTTTTGACCATTGATAGTGAAACTGCTACTTATCCAGCCCGGATTAACACTTGGTGAGTGACCCGCTAGATTGTAGGCTTGAGGATGTACTTGTTGTTGCCCACTCCACCACTGACCATTCAAGTAACCTGTTGATGGATTACCTTGGGAATCAGTAACATCTGATGGATTCTTATCTTGTTTCAGACCCAAACTGTGATCTTCGCCAACATGGCCTGAAAGTAGGAAACATCGGTTAATTTTTATTTTGATAAACATAAATAATACAATCAAATTTTACCTAAATCTGCACTGAAACTATTTTCTATATCACCGCCAATAGAATTTGACTGCATAAGAGAGCTTTGAGTAGTTTTTTCTTGCTCCTTCACTTCGTTGTATATGCCACTCATCCAACCTGATTCATCAGTTTCTTCAGGTTTTTCAGTACCTATTTGATTTTGACCTTTTTCATTATAGGTTCCACTCAACCAGCCTGATTGCTTGGATTCTTCAGGTATTTCAGTTGTTGATTGATCTTGGTCATATCCTTCATTATATTTACCACCTATCCAGCCTGATTCATCAGGCTTCTCACTACTTCCTCGATCTTCACCTTGTTCATTATACGTTCCACTCATCCAGCCTGATTCATCGGATTCTTCAGATATTTCAGTTGTTGATTGACCTTGGTTGTATTCTTCATCATATTTAACACTCATCCACCCTGATTCATCAGGTTTTTCACTACTTGCTCGATCTTGAACTTGTTCATTATAGGTTCCACTCATCCATCCTGAATCATCGGATTCTTCAAGTATTTCAGTTGTTGATTGACCTTGGTTGTATTCTTCATCATATTTACCACTCATCCAGCTTAATTCATCACGTTTTTCACTACTTGCTCGATCTTGAGCTTGTTCATTATAGGTTCCACTCATCCATCCTGATTCATCTGATTCTTCAGGTATTTCAGTTGATGATTCACTTAGATTGTATTCTTCATCATATCTACCACTCATCCAGGCTGATTCATCAGGTTTTTCGCTAATTGATCGATCTTGAGCTTGTCCATTATAGGTTCCACTCATCCATCCTGATTCATCGGATTCTTCAGGTATTTCAGTTGTTGATTGACCTTGGTTGTATTCTTCATCATATTTACCACTCATCCAGCTTAATTCATCAGGTTTTTCACTACTTGCTCGATCTTGAGCTTGTTCATTATAGGTTCCACTCATCCATCCTGATTCATCTGATTCTTCAGGTATTTCAGTTGATGATTCACCTAGATTGTATTCTTCATCATATCTGCCACTCATCCAGGCTGATTCATCAGGTTTTTCGCTAATTGATCGATCTTGAGCTTGTCCATTATAGGTTCCACTCATCCATCCTGATTCATCTGATTCTTCAGGTATTTCAGTTGTTGATTGACCTAGGTTGTATTCTTCATCATATTTACCACTCATCCAGCGTGATTCATCAGGTTTTTCACTACTTGCTCGATCTTGAGCTTGTTCATTATAGGTTCCACTCATCCATCCTGATTCATCGGATTCTTCAAGTATTTCAGTTGTTGATTCACCTAGATTGTATTCTTCATCATATATGCCACTCATCCAGGCTGATTCATCAGGTTTTTCACTACTTGTTCGATCTTGATCTTGTTCATTATACGTTCCACTCATCCATCCTGATTCATCGGATTCTTTAGGTATTTCAGTTGTTGATTGACCTTGGTTGTATTCTTCATCATATTTACCACTCATCCACCCCGATTCATCAGGTTTTTCACTACTTGCTCGATCTTGAGCTTGTTCATTATAGGTTCCACTCATCCATCCTGATTCATCGGATTCTTCAAGTATTTCAGTTGTTGATTGACCTTGGTTGTATTCTTCATCATATTTACCACTCATCCAGCGTGATTCAACAGGTTTTTCACTACTTGCTCGATCTTGAGCTTGTTCATTATAGGTTCCACTCATCCATCCTGATTCATCTGATTCTTCAGGTATTTCAGTTGTTGATTCACCTAGATTGTATTCTTCATCATATCTGCCACTCATCCATTCTGATTCATCAGGTTCTTCACTACTTGCTCGATCTTGAGCTTGTTCATTATAGGTTCCACTCATCCATCCTGATTTATCTGATTCTTCAGGTATTTCAGTTGTTGATTCACCTAGATTGTATTCTTCATCATATCTGCCACTCATCCATTCTGATTCATCAGGTTTTTCACTACTTGTTCGATCTTGAGCTTGTTCATTATAGTCTCCACTCATCCGTCCAGATTCATCTGATTCTTCAGATATTTCAGTTGTTGATTGACCTTGGTTGTATTCTTCATCATATTTACCACTCATCCACCCTGATTCATCAGGTTTTTCACTACTTGCTCGATCTTGAGCTTTTTCATTATAGGTTCCACTCATCCATCCTGATGCATCTGATTCTTCAGGTATTTCAGTTGTTGATTCACCTAGATTGTATTCTTCATCATATCTGCCACTCATCCAGGCTGATTCATCAGGTTCTTCACTACTTGCTCGATCTTGAGCTTGTTCATTATAGGATCCACTCATCCATCCGGATTCTACAGGTATTTCAGTTGTTGATTGTCCTATTTCGTATTCTTCATTATATAAACCACTCATCCAGCCTGATTCATCAGATTCTTTAGATTTTCCAGTTGTTGGATCTTGACCATATTGTTCATAATATCCTGAACTCATCGCGGTAACTTCTTCTGATTCTCCACTATTTTCAATTAGATTTCCTTCGTCAGTTCCATGCAGTTCCTCGTTCTCTGTATTTGTTGAAGTGGCTAATGAAGAAGTAATTAATGTATGGGTTTTTTCCATTACATCCCCATTAGCTACGTATGGCACTTTTCCATTCGGGAACTCAGCCCAATTCATAGCTAATCCTTCATGAGAATAATCCTGACTTTCTTCTTTCTGTGCTGAAGATGGAATTGTTGTCGAAGAAGTAGTTGGAATTGATGTCGTAATTCGTTCCAATTTACCTTCACCAGTTGGATGTGGTACTTTCCCATTCGGGAACTCATTCCAACCAAGAGTTAAACTTCCATGAGTTATTTCGCTTGATTCCTCGTTCGGTGTAGTTGATCGAGTTGTGGTCGAGGAAGTAGTTGCAGTTGATGTTGTGTTTTGTTCCAATTTACCTTCATCAGTTGGATGTAGTACTTCCCCATTCGGGAACTCCTTCCAACCAAAAGTTAAACTTCCATGAGTTATTTCGCTTGATTCCTCGTTCGGTGTAGTTGATCGAGTTGTGGTCGAGGAAGTAGTTGCAGTTGATGTTGTGTTTTGTTCCAATTTACCTTCATCAGTTGGATGTAGTACTTCCCCATTCGGGACCTCCTTCCAACCAAAAGTTAAACTTCCATGAGTTATTTCGCTTGATTTCTCATTCGGTGTAGTTGATCGAGTTGTTGTCGAAGAAGTAGTTGGAATTAATGTTATAGTTCGTTCCGATTTACCTTCATCAGTTGGATGTAGTACTTCCCCATTCGGGAACTCCTTCCAACCAAAAGTTAAACTTCCATGAGTTATTTCGCTTGATTCCTCATTCGGTGTAGTTGATCGAGTTGTGGTCGAGGAAGTAGTTGGAGTTGATGTTGTGTTTTGTTCCAATTTACCTTCATCAGTTGGATGTAGTACTTCCCCATTCGGGAACTCCTTCCAACCAAAAGCTAAACTTCCATGAGTTATTTCGCTTGATTCTTCATTCGGTGTAGTTGATCGAGGTGTTGTCGAAGAAGTAGTTGGAATTAATGTTGTAGTTCGTTCCGATTTACCTTCATCAGTTGGATGTAGTACTTCCCCATTCGGGAACTCCTTCCAACCAAAAGTTAAACTTCCATGAGTTATTTCGCTTGATTCCTCGTTCGGTGTAGTTGATCGAGTTGTGGTCGAGGAAGTAGTTGGAGTTGATGTTGTGTTTTGTTCCAATTTACCTTCATCAGTTGGATGTAGTACTTCCCCATTCGGGAACTCCTTCCAACCAAAAGTTAAACTTCCATGAGTTATTTCGCTTGATTCCTCGTTCGGTGTAGTTGATCGAGTTGTGGTCGAGGAAGTAGTTGGAGTTGATGTTGTGTTTTGTTCCAATTTACCTTCATCAGTTGTATGTAGTACTTCCCCATTCGGGAACTCCTTCCAACCAAAAGTTAAACTTCCATGAGTTATTTCGCTTGATTCCTCGTTCGGTGTAGTTGATCGAGTTGTGGTCGAGGAAGTAGTTGGAGTTGATGTTGTGTTTTGTTCCAATTTACCTTCATCAGTTGGATGTAGTACTTCCCCATTCGGGAACTCATTCCAACCAAGAGTTAAACTTCCATGAGTTATTTCGCTTGATTCCTCATTCGGTGTAGTTGATCGAGTTGTGGTCGAGGAAGTAGTTGGAGTTGATGTTGTGTTTTGTTCCAATTTACCTTCATCAGTTGGATGTAGTACTTCCCCATTCGGGAACTCCTTCCAACCAAAAGTTAAACTTCCATGAGTTATTTCGCTTGATTTCTCATTCGGTGTAGTTGATCGAGTTGTGGTCGAGGAAGTAGTTGGAGTTGATGTTGTGTTTTGTTCCAATTTACCTTCATCAGTTGGATGTAGTACTTCCCCATTCGGGAACTCCTTCCAACCAAAAGTTAAACTTCCATGAGTTATTTCGCTTGATTCCTCGTTCGGTGTAGTTGATCGAGTTGTGGTCGAGGAAGTAGTTGGAGTTGATGTTGTGTTTTGTTCCAATTTACCTTCATCAGTTGGATGTAGTACTTCCCCATTCGGGAACTCCTTCCAACCAAAAGTTAAACTTCCATGAGTTATTTCGCTTGATTCCTCGTTCGGTGTAGTTGATCGAGTTGTGGTCGAGGAAGAAGTTGGAGTTGATGTTGTGTTTTGTTCCAATTTACCTTCATCAGTTGGATGTAGTACTTCCCCATTCGGGAACTCCTTCCAACCAAAAGTTAAACTTCCATGAGTTATTTCGCTTGATTTCTCGTTCGGTGTAGTTGATCGAGTTGTGGTCGAGGAAGTAGTTGGAGTTGATGTTGTGTTTTGTTCCAATTTACCTTCATCAGTTGGATGTAGTACTTCCCCATTCGGGAACTCCTTCCAACCAAAAGTTAAACTTCCATGAGTTATTTCGCTTGATTCCTCGTTCGGTGTAGTTGATCGAGTTGTGGTCGAGGAAGTAGTTGGAGTTGATGTTGTGTTTTGTTCCAATTTACCTTCATCAGTTGGATGTAGTACTTCCCCATTCGGGAACTCCTTCCAACCAAAAGTTAAACTTCCATGAGTTATTTCGCTTGATTCCTCGTTCGGTGTAGTTGATCGAGTTGTGGTCGAGGAAGTAGTTGGAGTTGATGTTGTGTTTTGTTCCAATTTACCTTCATCAGTTGGATGTAGTACTTCCCCATTCGGGAACTCCTTCCAACCAAAAGTTAAACTTCCATGAGTTATTTCGCTTGATTCCTCGTTCGGTGTAGTTGATCGAGTTGTGGTCGAGGAAGTAGTTGCAGTTGATGTTGTGTTTTGTTCCAATTTACCTTCATCAGTTGGATGTAGTACTTCCCCATTCGGGACCTCCTTCCAACCAAAAGTTAAACTTCCATGAGTTATTTCGCTTGATTCTTCTTTCGGTGTAGTTGATCGAGGTGTTGTCGAAGAAGTAGTTGGAATTAATGTCGTAGTTCGTTCCGATTTACCTTCATCAGTTGGATGTAGTACTTCCCCATTCGGGAACTCCTTCCAACCAAAAGTTAAACTTCCATGAGTTATTTCGCTTGATTCCTCGTTCGGTGTAGTTGATCGAGTTGTGGTCGAGGAAGTAGTTGGAGTTGATGTTGTGTTTTGTTCCAATTTACCTTCATCAGTTGGATGTAGTACTTCCCCATTCGGGAACTCATTCCAACCAAAAGTTAAACTTCCATGAGTTATTTCGCTTGATTCCTCATTCGGTGTAGTTGATCGAGTTGTGGTCGAGGAAGTAGTTGGAGTTGATGTTGTGTTTTGTTCCAATTTACCTTCATCAGATGGATGTAGTACTTCCACATTCGGTAACTCCTTCCAACCAAAAGTTAAACTTCCATGAGTTATTTCGCTTGATTCCTCATTCGGTGTAGTTGATCGAGTTGTGGTCGAGGAAGTAGTTGGTGTGGATGTTGTGTTTTGTTCCAATTTACCTTCATCAGTTGGATGTAGTACTTCCCCATTCGGGAACTCCTTCCAACCAAAAGTTAAACTTCCATGAGTTATTTCGCTTGATTCTTCATTCGGTGTAGTTGATCGAGGTGTTGTCGAAGAAGTAGTTGGAATTAATGTTGTAGTTCGTTCCGATTTACCTTCATCAGTTGGATGTAGTACTTCCCCATTCGGGAACTCCTTCCAACCAAAAGTTAAACTTCCATGAGTTATTTCGCTTGATTCCTCGTTCGGTGTAGTTGATCGAGTTGTGGTCGAGGAAGTAGTTGGAGTTGATGTTGTGTTTTGTTCCAATTTACCTTCATCAGTTGGATGTAGTACTTCCCCATTCGGGAACTCCTTCCAACCAAAAGTTAAACTTCCATGAGTTATTTCGCTTGATTCCTCATTCGGTGTAGTTGATCGAGTTGTGGTCGAGGAAGTAGTTGGAGTTGATGTTGTGTTTTGTTCCAATTTACCTTCATCAGTTGGATGTAGTACTTCCCCATTCGGGAACTCATTCCAACCAAAAGTTAAACTTCCATGAGTTATTTCTCTTGATTCCTCATTCGGTGTAGTTGATCGAGTTGTGGTCGAGGAAGTAGTTGGAGTTGATGTTGTGTTTTGTTCCAATTTACCTTCATCAGTTGGATGTAGTACTTCCCCATTCGGGAACTCCTTCCAACCAAAAGTTAAACTTCCATGAGTTATTTCGCTTGATTCCTCGTTCGGTGTAGTTGATCGAGTTGTGGTCGAGGAAGTAGTTGGAGTTGATGTTGTGTTTTGTTCCAATTTACCTTCATCAGTTGGATGTAGTACTTCCCCATTCGGGAACTCCTTCCAACCAAAAGTTAAACTTCCATGAGTTATTTCGCTTGATTCCTCATTCGGTGTAGTTGAGCGAGTTGTGGTCGAGGAAGTAGTTGGAGTTGATGTTGTGTTTTGTTCCAATTTACCTTCATCAGTTGGATGTAGTACTTCCCCATTCGGGAACTCATTCCAACCAAAAGTTAAACTTCCATGAGTTATTTGTCTTGATTCCTCATTCGGTGTAGTTGATCGAGTTGTGGTCGAGGAAGTAGTTGGAGTTGATGTTGTGTTTTGTTCCAATTTACCTTCATCAGTTGGATGTAGTACTTCCCCATTCGGGAACTCCTTCCAACCAAAAGTTAAACTTCCATGAGTTATTTCGCTTGATTCCTCATTCGGTGTAGTTGATCGAGTTGTGGTTGAGGAAGTAGTTGGAGTTGATGTTGTGTTTTGTTCCAATTTACCTTCATCAGTTGGATGTAGTACTTCCCCATTCGGGAACTCCTTCCAACCAAAAGTTAAACTTCCATGAGTTATTTCGCTTGATTCCTCATTCGGTGTAGTTGATCGAGTTGTGGTCGAGGAAGTAGTTGGAGTTGATGTTGTGTTTTGTTCCAATTTACCTTCATCAGTTGGATGTAGTACTTCCCCATTCGGGAACTCATTCCAACCAAAAGTTAAACTTCCATGAGTTATTTCGCTTGATTCTTCATTCGGTGTGGTTGATCGAGGTGTTGTCGAAGAAGAAGTTGGAATTAATGTTGTAGTTCGTTCCGATTTACCTTCATCAGTTGGATGTAGTACTTCCCCATTCGGGAACTCCTTCCAACCAAAAGTTAAACTTCCATGAGTTATTTCGCTTGATTCCTCGTTCGGTGTAGTTGATCGAGTTGTGGTCGAGGAAGTAGTTGGAGTTGATGTTGTGTTTTGTTCCAATTTACCTTCATCAGTTGGATGTAGTACTTCCCCATTCGGGAACTCCTTCCAACCAAAAGTTAAACTTCCATGAGTTATTTCGCTTGATTCCTCGTTCGGTGTAGTTGATCGAGTTGTGGTCGAGGAAGTAGTTGGAGTTGATGTTGTGTTTTGTTCCAATTTACCTTCATCAGTTGGATGTAGTACTTCCCCATTCGGGAACTCCTTCCAACCAAAAGTTAAACTTCCATGAGTTATTTCGCTTGATTCCTCGTTCGGTGTAGTTGATCGAGTTGTGGTCGAGGAAGTAGTTGGAGTTGATGTTGTGTTTTGTTCCAATTTACCTTCATCAGTTGGATGTAGTACTTCCCCATTCGGGAACTCCTTCCAACCAAAAGTTAAACTTCCATGAGTTATTTCGCTTGATTCCTCGTTCGGTGTAGTTGATCGAGTTGTGGTCGAGGAAGTAGTTGGAGTTGATGTTGTATTTTGTTCCAATTTACCTTCATCAGTTGGATGTAGTACTTCCCCATTCGGGAACTCCTTCCAACCAAAAGTTAAACTTCCATGAGTTATTTCGCTTGATTCCTCGTTCGGTGTAGTTGATCGAGTTGTGGTCGAGGAAGTAGTTGGAGTTGATGTTGTGTTTTGTTCCAATTTACCTTCATCAGTTGGATGTAGTACTTCCCCATTCGGGAACTCCTTCCAACCAAAAGTTAAACTTCCATGAGTTATTTCGCTTGATTCCTCGTTCGGTGTAGTTGATCGAGTTGTGGTCGAGGAAGTAGTTGGAGTTGATGTTGTATTTTGTTCCAATTTACCTTCATCAGTTGGATGTAGTACTTCCCCATTCGGGAACTCCTTCCAACCAAAAGTTAAACTTCCATGAGTTATTTCGCTTGATTCCTCGTTCGGTGTAGTTGATCGAGTTGTGGTCGAGGAAGTAGTTGGAGTTGATGTTGTGTTTTGTTCCAATTTACCTTCATCAGTTGGATGTAGTACTTCCCCATTCGGGAACTCATTCCAACCAAAAGTTAAACTTCCATGAGTTATTTCGCTTGATTCCTCGTTCGGTGTAGTTGATCGAGTTGTGGTCGAGGAAGTAGTTGGAGTTGATGTTGTGTTTTGTTCCAATTTACCTTCATCAGTTGGATGTAGTACTTCCCCATTCGGGAACTCCTTCCAACCAAAAGTTAAACTTCCATGAGTTATTTCGCTTGATTCCTCGTTCGGTGTAGTTGATCGAGTTGTGGTCGAGGAAGTAGTTGGAGTTGATGTTGTGTTTTGTTCCAATTTACCTTCATCAGTTGGATGTAGTACTTCCCCATTCGGGAACTCCTTCCAACCAAAAGTTAAACTTCCATGAGTTATTTCGCTTGATTCCTCGTTCGGTGTAGTTGATCGAGTTGTGGTCGAGGAAGTAGTTGGAGTTGATGTTGTGTTTTGTTCCAATTTACCTTCATCAGTTGGATGTAGTACTTCCCCATTCGGGAACTCATTCCAACCAAAAGTTAAACTTCCATGAGTTATTTCTCTTGATTCCTCGTTCGGTGTAGTTGATCGAGTTGTGGTCGAGGAAGTAGTTGGAGTTGATGTTGTGTTTTGTTCCAATTTACCTTCATCAGTTGGATGTAGTACTTCCCCATTCGGGAACTCCTTCCAACCAAAAGTTAAACTTCCATGAGTTATTTCGCTTGATTTCTCATTCGGTGTAGTTGATCGAGTTGTGGTCGAGGAAGTAGTTGGAGTTGATGTTGTGTTTTGTTCCAATTTACCTTCATCAGTTGGATGTAGTACTTCCCCATTCGGGAACTCCTTCCAACCAAAAGTTAAACTTCCATGAGTTATTTCGCTTGATTCCTCGTTCGGTGTAGTTGATCGATTTGTGGTCGAGGAAGTAGTTGGAGTTGATGTTGTGTTTTGTTCCAATTTACCTTCATCAGTTGGATGTAGTACTTCCCCATTCGGGAACTCCTTCCAACCAAAAGTTAAACTTCCATGAGTTATTTCGCTTGATTCCTCGTTCGGTGTAGTTGATCGAGTTGTGGTCGAGGAAGTAGTTGGAGTTGATGTTGTGTTTTGTTCCAATTTACCTTCATCAGTTGGATGTAGTACTTCCCCATTCGGGAACTCATTCCAACCAAAAGTTAAACTTCCATGAGTTATTTCGCTTGATTCCTCGTTCGGTGTAGTTGATCGAGTTGTGGTCGAGGAAGTAGTTGGAGTTGATGTTGTGTTTTGTTCCAATTTACCTTCATCAGTTGGATGTAGTACTTCCCCATTCGGGAACTCCTTCCAACCAAAAGTTAAACTTCCATGAGTTATTTCGCTTGATTCCTCGTTCGGTGTAGTTGATCGAGTTGTGGTCGAGGAAGTAGTTGGAGTTGATGTTGTGTTTTGTTCCAATTTACCTTCATCAGTTGGATGTAGTACTTCCCCATTCGGGAACTCCTTCCAACCAAAAGTTAAACTTCCATGAGTTATTTCGCTTGATTCCTCGTTCGGTGTAGTTGATCGAGTTGTGGTCGAGGAAGTAGTTGGAGTTGATGTTGTGTTTTGTTCCAATTTACCTTCATCAGTTGGATGTAGTACTTCCCCATTCGGGAACTCCTTCCAACCAAAAGTTAAACTTCCATGAGTTATTTCGCTTGATTCCTCATTCGGTGTAGTTGATCGAGTTGTGGTCGAGGAAGTAGTTGGAGTTGATGTTGTGTTTTGTTCCAATTTACCTTCATCAGTTGGATGTAGTACTTCCCCATTCGGGAACTCATTCCAACCAAAAGTTAAACTTCCATGAGTTATTTCTCTTGATTCCTCATTCGGTGTAGTTGATCGAGTTGTGGTCGAGGAAGTAGTTGGAGTTGATGTTGTGTTTTGTTCCAATTTACCTTCATCAGTTGGATGTAGTACTTCCCCATTCGGGAACTCCTTCCAACCAAAAGTTAAACTTCCATGAGTTATTTCGCTTGATTCCTCATTCGGTGTAGTTGATCGAGTTGTGGTTGAGGAAGTAGTTGGAGTTGATGTTGTGTTTTGTTCCAATTTACCTTCATCAGTTGGATGTAGTACTTCCCCATTCGGGAACTCCTTCCAACCAAAAGTTAAACTTCCATGAGTTATTTCGCTTGATTCTTCATTCGGTGTGGTTGATCGAGGTGTTGTCGAAGAAGAAGTTGGAATTAATGTTGTAGTTCGTTCCGATTTACCTTCATCAGTTGGATGTAGTACTTCCCCATTCGGGAACTCCTTCCAACCAAAAGTTAAACTTCCATGAGTTATTTCGCTTGATTCCTCGTTCGGTGTAGTTGATCGAGTTGTGGTCGAGGAAGTAGTTGGAGTTGATGTTGTGTTTTGTTCCAATTTACCTTCATCAATTGGATGTAGTACTTCCCCATTCGGGAACTCCTTCCAACCAAAAGTTAAACTTCCATGAGTTATTTCGCTTGATTCCTCGTTCGGTGTAGTTGATCGAGTTGTGGTCGAGGAAGTCGTTGGAGTTGATGTTGTGTTTTGTTCCAATTTACCTTCATCAGTTGTATGTAGTACTTCCCCATTCGGGAACTCCTTCCAACCAAAAGTTAAACTTCCATGAGTTATTTCGCTTGATTCCTCGTTCGGTGTAGTTGATCGAGTTGTGGTCGAGGAAGTAGTTGGAGTTGATGTTGTGTTTTGTTCCAATTTACCTTCATCAGTTGGATGTAGTACTTCCCCATTCGGGAACTCCTTCCAACCAAAAGTTAAACTTCCATGAGTTATTTCGCTTGATTCCTCGTTCGGTGTAGTTGATCGAGTTGTGGTCGAGGAAGTAGTTGGAGTTGATGTTGTGTTTTGTTCCAATTTACCTTCATCAGTTGGATGTAGTACTTCCCCATTCGGGAACTCCTTCCAACCAAAAGTTAAACTTCCATGAGTTATTTCGCTTGATTCCTCGTTCGGTGTAGTTGATCGAGTTGTGGTCGAGGAAGTAGTTGGAGTTGATGTTGTGTTTTGTTCCAATTTACCTTCATCAGTTGGATGTAGTACTTCCCCATTCGGGAACTCATTCCAACCAAAAGTTAAACTTCCATGAGTTATTTCGCTTGATTCCTCGTTCGGTGTAGTTGATCGAGTTGTGGTCGAGGAAGTAGTTGGAGTTGATGTTGTGTTTTGTTCCAATTTACCTTCATCAGTTGGATGTAGTACTTCCCCATTCGGGAACTCCTTCCAACCAAAAGTTAAACTTCCATGAGTTATTTCGCTTGATTCCTCGTTCGGTGTAGTTGATCGAGTTGTGGTCGAGGAAGTAGTTGGAGTTGATGTTGTGTTTTGTTCCAATTTACCTTCATCAGTTGGATGTAGTACTTCCCCATTCGGGAACTCCTTCCAACCAAAAGTTAAACTTCCATGAGTTATTTCGCTTGATTCCTCGTTCGGTGTAGTTGATCGAGTTGTGGTCGAGGAAGTAGTTGGAGTTGATGTTGTGTTTTGTTCCAATTTACCTTCATCAGTTGGATGTAGTACTTCCCCATTCGGGAACTCATTCCAACCAAAAGTTAAACTTCCATGAGTTATTTCTCTTGATTCCTCGTTCGGTGTAGTTGATCGAGTTGTGGTCGAGGAAGTAGTTGGAGTTGATGTTGTGTTTTGTTCCAATTTACCTTCATCAGTTGGATGTAGTACTTCCCCATTCGGGAACTCCTTCCAACCAAAAGTTAAACTTCCATGAGTTATTTCGCTTGATTTCTCATTCGGTGTAGTTGATCGAGTTGTGGTCGAGGAAGTAGTTGGAGTTGATGTTGTGTTTTGTTCCAATTTACCTTCATCAGTTGGATGTAGTACTTCCCCATTCGGGAACTCCTTCCAACCAAAAGTTAAACTTCCATGAGTTATTTCGCTTGATTCCTCGTTCGGTGTAGTTGATCGATTTGTGGTCGAGGAAGTAGTTGGAGTTGATGTTGTGTTTTGTTCCAATTTACCTTCATCAGTTGGATGTAGTACTTCCCCATTCGGGAACTCCTTCCAACCAAAAGTTAAACTTCCATGAGTTATTTCGCTTGATTCCTCGTTCGGTGTAGTTGATCGAGTTGTGGTCGAGGAAGTAGTTGGAGTTGATGTTGTGTTTTGTTCCAATTTACCTTCATCAGTTGGATGTAGTACTTCCCCATTCGGGAACTCCTTCCAACCAAAAGTTAAACTTCCATGAGTTATTTCGCTTGATTCCTCGTTCGGTGTAGTTGATCGAGTTGTGGTCGAGGAAGTAGTTGGAGTTGATGTTGTGTTTTGTTCCAATTTACCTTCATCAGTTGGATGTAGTACTTCCCCATTAGGGAACTCCTTCCAACCAAAAGTTAAACTTCCATGAGTTATTTCGCTTGATTCCTCGTTCGGTGTAGTTGATCGAGTTGTGGTCGAGGAAGTAGTTGGAGTTGATGTTGTGTTTTGTTCCAATTTACCTTCATCAGTTGGATGTAGTACTTCCCCATTCGGGAACTCCTTCCAACCAAAAGTTAAACTTCCATGAGTTATTTCGCTTGATTCCTCGTTCGGTGTAGTTGATCGAGTTGTGGTCGAGGAAGTAGTTGGAGTTGATGTTGTGTTTTGTTCCAATTTACCTTCATCAGTTGGATGTAGTACTTCCCCATTCGGGAACTCCTTCCAACCAAAAGTTAAACTTCCATGAGTTATTTCGCTTGATTCCTCGTTCGGTGTAGTTGATCGAGTTGTGGTCGAGGAAGTAGTTGGAGTTGATGTTGTGTTTTGTTCCAATTTACCTTCATCAGTTGGATGTAGTACTTCCCCATTCGGGACCTCCTTCCAACCAAAAGTTAAACTTCCATGAGTTATTTCGCTTGATTCTTCATTCGGTGTAGTTGATCGAGGTGTTGTCGAAGAAGTAGTTGGAATTAATGTTTTAGTTCGTTCCGATTTACCTTCATCAGCTGGATGTAGTACTTCCCCATTCGGGAACTCCTTCCAACCAACAGTTAAACTTCCATGAGTTATTTCGCTTGATTCCTCGTTCGGTGTAGTTGATCGAGTTGTGGTCGAGGAAGTAGTTGGAGTTGATGTTGTGTTTTGTTCCAATTTACCTTCATCAGTTGGATGTAGTACTTCCCCATTCGGGAACTCATTCCAACCAAAAGTTAAACTTCCATGAGTTATTTCGCTTGATTCCTTATTCGGTGTAGTTGATCGAGTTGTGGTCGAGGAACTAGTGGGAGTTGATGTTGTGTTTTGTTCCAATTTACCTTCATCAGTTGGATGTAGAACTTCCCCATTCGGGAACTCCTTCCAACCAAAAGTTAAACTTCCATGAGTTATTTCGCTTGATTCCTCATTCGGTGTAGTTGATCGAGTTGTGGTCGAGGAAGTAGTTGGAGTGGATGTTGTGTTTTGTTCCAATTTACCTTCATCAGTTGGATGTAGTACTTCCCCATTCGGGAACTCCTTCCAACCAAAAGTTAAACTTCCATGAGTTATTTCGCTTGATTCTTCATTCGGTGTAGTTGATCGAGGTCTTGTCGAGGAAGTAGTTGGAATTAATGTTGTAGTTCGTTCCGATTTACCTTCATCAGTTGGATGTAGTACTTCCCCATTCGGGAACTCCTTCCAACCAAAAGTTAAACTTCCATGAGTTATTTCGCTTGATTCCTCGTTCGGTGTAGTTGATCGAGTTGTGGTCGAGGAAGTAGTTGGAGTTGATGTTGTGTTTTGTTCCAATTTACCTTCATCAGTTGGATGTAGTACTTCCCCATTCGGGAACTCCTTCCAACCAAAAGTTAAACTTCCATGAGTTATTTCGCTTGATTCCTCGTTCGGTGTAGTTGATCGAGTTGTGGTCGAGGAAGTAGTTGGAGTTGATGTTGTGTTTTGTTCCAATTTACCTTCATCAGTTGGATGTAGTACTTCCCCATTCGGGAACTCCTTCCAACCAAAAGTTAAACTTCCATGAGTTATTTCGCTTGATTCCTCGTTCGGTGTAGTTGATCGAGTTGTGGTCGAGGAAGTAGTTGGAGTTGATGTTGTGTTTTGTTCCAATTTACCTTCATCAGTTGGATGTAGTACTTCCCCATTCGGGAACTCCTTCCAACCAAAAGTTAAACTTCCATGAGTTATTTCGCTTGATTCCTCGTTCGGTGTAGTTGATCGAGTTGTGGTCGAGGAAGTAGTTGGAGTTGATGTTGTGTTTTGTTCCAATTTACCTTCATCAGTTGGATGTAGTACTTCCCCATTCGGGAACTCATTCCAACCAAAAGTTAAACTTCCATGAGTTATTTCTCTTGATTCCTCATTCGGTGTAGTTGATCGAGTTGTGGTCGAGGAAGTAGTTGGAGTTGATGTTGTGTTTTGTTCCAATTTACCTTCATCAGTTGGATGTAGTACTTCCCCATTCGGGAACTCCTTCCAACCAAAAGTTAAACTTCCATGAGTTATTTCGCTTGATTCCTCATTCGGTGTAGTTGATCGAGTTGTGGTCGAGGAAGTAGTTGGAGTTGATGTTGTGTTTTGTTCCAATTTACCTTCATCAGTTGGATGTAGTACTTCCCCATTCGGGAACTCATTCCAACCGAAAGTTAAACTTCCATGAGTTATTTCGCTTGATTCCTCGTTCGGTGTAGTCGATCGAGTTGTGGTCGAGGAAGTGGTTGGAGTTGATGTTGTGTTTTGTTCCAATTTACCTTCATCAGTTGGATGTAGTACTTCCCCATTCGGGAACTCATTCCAACCAAAAGTTAAACTTCCATGAGTTATTTCGCTTGATTCCTCGTTCGGTGTAGTTGATCGAGTTGTGGTCGAAGAAGTAGTTGGAGTTGATGTTGTGTTTTGTTCCAATTTACCTTCATCAGTTGGATGTAGTACTTCCCCATTCGGGAACTCCTTCCAACCAAAAGTTAAACTTCCATGAGTTATTTCGCTTGATTCCTCATTCGGGGTAGTTGATCGAGTTGTTGTCGAAGGAGTAGTTGGAATTAATATTGTAGTTCGTTCCGATTTACCTTCATCAGTTGGATGTAGTACTTCCCCATTCGGGAACTCATTCCAACCAAAAGTTAAACTTCCATGAGTTATTTCGCTTGATTCCTCGTTCGGTGTAGTTGATCGAGTTGTGGTTGAGGAAGTAGTTGGAGTTGATGTTGTGTTTTGTTCCAATTTACCTTCATCAGTTGGATGTAGTACTTCTCCATTCGGGAACTCCTTCCAACCAAAAGTTAAACTTCCATGAGTTATTTCGCTTGATTCCTCGTTCGGTGTAGTTGATCGAGTTGTGGTCGAGGAAGTAGTTGGAGTTGATGTTGTGTTTTGTTCCAATTTACCTTCATCAGTTGGATGTAGTACTTCCCCATTCGGGAACTCATTCCAACCAAAAGTTAAACTTCCATGAGTTATTTCTCTTGATTCCTCATTCGGTGTAGTTGATCGAGTTGTGGTCGAGGAAGTAGTTGGAGTTGATGTTGTGTTTTGTTCCAATTTACCTTCATCAGTTGGATGTAGTACTTCCCCATTCGGGAACTCCTTCCAACCAAAAGTTAAACTTCCATGAGTTATATCGCTTGATTCCTCATTCGGTGTAGTTGATCGAGTTGTGGTCGAGGAAGTAGTTGGAGTTGATGTTGTGTTTTGTTCCAATTTACCTTCATCAGTTCGATGTAGTACTTCCCCATTCGGGAACTCCTTCCAACCGAAAGTTAAACTTCCATGAGTTATTTCGCTTGATTCCTCGTTCGGTGTAGTCGATCGAGTTGTGGTCGAGGAAGTGGTTGGAGTTGATGTTTTGTTTTGTTCCAATTTACCTTCATCAGTTGGATGTAGTACTTCCCCATTCGGGAACTCATTCCAACCAAAAGTTAAACTTCCATGAGTTATTTCGCTTGATTCCTCGTTCGGTGTAGTTGATCGAGTTGTGGTCGAAGAAGTAGTTGGAGTTGATGTTGTGTTTTGTTCCAATTTACCTTCATCAGTTGGATGTAGTACTTCCCCATTCGGGAACTCCTTCCAACCAAAAGTTAAACTTCCATGAGTTATTTCGCTTGATTCCTCATTCGGGGTAGTTGATCGAGTTGTTGTCGAAGGAGTAGTTGGAATTAATATTGTAGTTCGTTCCGATTTACCTTCATCAGTTGGATGTAGTACTTCCCCATTCGGGAACTCCTTCCAACCAACAGTTAAACTTCCATGAGTTATTTCGCTTGATTCCTCGTTCGGTGTAGTTGATCGAGTTGTGGTCGAGGAAGTAGTTGGAGTTGATGTTGTGTTTTGTTCCAATTTACCTTCATCAGTTGGATGTAGTACTTCCCCGTTCGGGAACTCCTTCCAACCAAAAGTTAAACTTCCATGAGTTATTTCGCTTGATTCCTCGTTCGGTGTAGTTGATCGAGTTGTGGTCGAGGAAGTCGTTGGAGTTGATGTTGTGTTTTGTTCCAATTTACCTTCATCAGTTGGATGTAGTACTTCCCCATTCGGGAACTCCTTCCAACCAAAAGTTAAACTTCCATGAGTTATTTCGCTTGATTCCTCGTTCGGTGTAGTTGATCGAGTTGTGGTCGAGGAAGTAGTTGGAGTTGATGTTGTGTTTTGTTCCAATTTACCTTCATCAGTTGGATGTAGTACTTCCCCATTCGGGAACTCCTTCCAACCAAAAGTTAAACTTCCATGAGTTATTTCGCTTGATTCCTCGTTCGGTGTAGTTGGTCGAGTTGTGGTCGAGGAAGTAGTTGGAGTTGATGTTGTGTTTTGTTCCAATTTACCTTCATCAGTTGGATGTAGTACTTCCCCATTCGGGAACTCATTCCAACCAAAAGTTAAACTTCCATGAGTTATTTCGCTTGATTCCTCGTTCGGTGTAGTTGATCGAGTTGTGGTCGAGGAAGTAGTTGGAGTTGATGTTGTGTTTTGTTCCAATTTACCTTCATCAGTTGGATGTAGTACTTCCCCATTTGGGAACTCCTTCCAACCAAAAGTTAAACTTCCATTTTCGCTTGATTCCTCATTCGGGGTAGTTGATCGAGTTGTTGTCGAAGGAGTAGTTGGAATTAATGTTGTAGTTCGTTCCGATTTACCTTCATCAGTTGGTTGTAGTACTTCCCCATTCGGGAACTCCTTCCAACCAAAAGTTAAACTTCCATGAGTTATTTCGCTTGATTCCTCGTTCGGTGTAGTTGATCGAGTTGTGGTCGAGGAAGTAGTTGGAGTTGATGTTGTGTTTTGTTCCAATTTACCTTCATCAGTTGGATGTAGTACTTCCCCATTCGGGAACTCCTTCCAACCAAAAGTTAAACTTCCATGAGTTATTTCGCTTGATTCCTCGTTCGGTGTAGTTGATCGAGTTGTGGTCGAGGAAGTAGTTGGAGTTGATGTTGTGTTTTGTTCCAATTTACCTTCATCAGTTGGATGTAGTACTTCCCCATTCGGGAACTCCTTCCAACCAAAAGTTAAACTTCCATGAGTTATTTCGCTTGATTCCTCGTTCGGTGTAGTTGATCGAGTTGTGGTCGAGGAAGTAGTTGGAGTTGATGTTGTGTTTTGTTCCAATTTACCTTCATCAGTTGGATGTAGTACTTCCCCATTCGGGAACTCCTTCCAACCAAAAGTTAAACTTCCATGAGTTATTTCGCTTGATTCCTCGTTCGGTGTAGTTGATCGAGTTGTGGTCGAGGAAGTAGTTGGAGTTGATGTTGTGTTTTGTTCCAATTTACCTTCATCAGTTGGATGTAGTACTTCCCCATTCGGGAACTCATTCCAACCAAAAGTTAAACTTCCATGAGTTATTTCGCTTGATTCCTCGTTCGGTGTAGTTGATCGAGTTGTGGTCGAGGAAGTAGTTGGAGTTGATGTTGTGTTTTGTTCCAATTTACCTTCATCAGTTGGATGTAGTACTTCCCCATTTGGGAACTCCTTCCAACCAAAAGTTAAACTTCCATGAGTTATTTCGCTTGATTCCTCGTTCGGTGTAGTTGATCGAGTTGTGGTCGAGGAAGTAGTTGGAGTTGATGTTGTGTTTTGTTCCAATTTACCTTCATCAGTTGGATGTAGTACTTCCCCATTCGGGAACTCCTTCCAACCAAAAGTTAAACTTCCATGAGTTATTTCGCTTGATTCCTCATTCGGTGTAGTTGATCGAGTTGTTGTCGAAGGAGTAGTTGGAATTAATGTTGTAGTTCGTTCCGATTTATCTTCATCACTTGGATGTAGTACTTCCCCATTCGGGAACTCATTCCAACCAAAAGTTAAACTTCCATGAGTTATTTCGCTTGATTCCTCGTTCGGTGTAGTTGATCGAGTTGCGGTCGAGGAAGTAGTTGGAGTTGGAGTTGATGTTGTGTTTTGTTCCAATTTACCTTCATCAGTTGGATGTAGTACTTCCCCATTCGGGAACTCCTTCCAACCAAAAGTTAAACTTCCATGAGTTATTTCGCTTGATTCCTCATTCGGTGTAGTTGATCGAGTTGTGGTCGAGGAAGTAGTTGGAGTTGATGTTGTGTTTTGTTCCAATTTACCTTCATCAGTTGGATGTAGTACTTCCCCATTCGGGAACTCATTCCAACCGAAAGTTAAACTTCCATGAGTTATTTCGCTTGATTCCTCGTTCGGTGTAGTCGATCGAGTTGTGGTCGAGGAAGTGGTTGGAGTTGATGTTGTGTTTTGTTCCAATTTACCTTCATCAGTTGGATGTAGTACTTCCCCATTCGGGAACTCATTCCAACCAAAAGTTAAACTTCCATGAGTTATTTCGCTTGATTCCTCGTTCGGTGTAGTTGATCGAGTTGTGGTCGAGGAAGTAGTTGGAGTTGATGTTGTGTTTTGTTCCAATTTACCTTCATCAGTTGGATGTAGTACTTCCCAATTCGGGAACTCCTTCCAACCAAAAGTTAAACTTCCATGAGTTATTTCGCTTGATTCCTCGTTCGGTGTAGTTGATCGAGTTGTGGTCGAGGAAGTAGTTGGAGTTGATGTTGTGTTTTGTTCCAATTTACCTTCATCAGTTGGATGTAGTACTCCCCCATTCGGGAACTCCTTCCAACCAAAAGTTAAACTTCCATGAGTTATTTCGCTTGATTCCTCATTCGGTGTAGTTGATCGAATTGTTGTCGAAGGAATAGTTGGAATTAATGTTGTAGTTCGTTCCGATTTACCTTCATCAGTTGGATGTAGTACTTCCCCATTCGGGAACTCATTCAAACCAAGAGTTAAACTTCCATGAGTTATTTCGCTTGAATCCTCGTTCGGTGTAGTTGATCGAGTTGTGGTCGAAGAAGTAGTTGGAGTTGATGTTGTGTTTTGTTCCAATTTACCTTCATCAGTTCGATGTAGTACTTCCCCATTCGGGAACTCCTTCCAACCAAAAGTTAAACTTCCATGAGTTATTTCGCTTGATTCCTCGTTCGGTGTAGTTGATCGAGTTGTGGTCGAGGAAGTAGTTGGAGTTGATGTTGTGTTTTGTTCCAATTTACCTTCATCAGTTGGATGTAGTACTCCCCCATTCGGGAACTCCTTCCAACCAAAAGTTAAACTTCCATGAGTTATTTCGCTTGATTCCTCGTTCGGTGTAGTTGATCGAGTTGTGGTCGAGGAAGTAGTTGGAGTTGATGTTGTAGTTCGTTCCGATTTACCTTCATCAGTTGGATGTAGTACTTCCCCATTCGGGAACTCATTCAAACCAAGAGTTAAACTTCCATGAGTTATTTCGCTTGAATCCTCGTTCGGTGTAGTTGATCGAGTTGTGGTCGAAGAAGTAGTTGGAGTTGATGTTGTGTTTTGTTCCAATTTACCTTCATCAGTTCGATGTAGTACTTCCCCATTCGGGAACTCCTTCCAACCAAAAGTTAAACTTCCATGAGTTATTTCGCTTGATTCCTCGTTCGGTGTAGTTGATCGAGTTGTGGTCGAGGAAGTAGTTGGAGTTGATGTTGTGTTTTGTTCCAATTTACCTTCATCAGTTGGATGTAGTACTTCCCCATTCGGGAACTCCTTCCAACCAAAAGTTAAACTTCCATGAGTTATTTCGCTTGATTCCTCATTCGGTGTAGTTGATCGAGTTGTTGTCGAAGGAGTAGTTGGAATTAATGTTGTAGTTCGTTCCGATTTACCTTCATCAGTTGGATGTAGTATTTCCCCATTCGGGAACTCCTTCCAACCAAAAGTTAAACTTCCATGAGTTATTTCGCTTGATTCCTCGTTCGGTGTAGTTGATCGAGTTGTGGTCGGGGAAGTACTTGGAGTTGATGTTGTGTTTTGTTCCAATTTACCTTCATCAGTTGGATGTAGTACTTCCCCATTCGGGAACTCCTTCCAACCAAAAGTTAAACTTCCATGAATTATTTCGCTTGATTCCTCGTTCGGTCTAGTTGATCGAGTTGTGGTCGAGGAAGTAGTTGGAGTTGATGTTGTGTTTTGTTCCAATTTACCTTCATCAGTTGGATGTAGTACTTCCCCATTCGGGAACTCCTTCCAACCAAAAGTTAAACTTCCATGAGTTATTTCGCTTGATTCCTCGTTCGGTGTAGTTGATCGAGTTGTGGTCGAGGAAGTAGTTGGAGTTGATGTTGTGTTTTGTTCCAATTTACCTTCATCAGTTGGATGTAGTACTTCCCCATTCGGGAACTCCTTCCAACCAAAAGTTAAACTTCCATGAGTTATTTCGCTTGATTCCTCATTCGGTGTAGTTGATCGAGTTGTGGTCGAGGAAGTAGTTGGAGTTGATGTTGTGTTTTGTTCCAATTTACCTTCATCAGTTGGATGTAGTACTTCCCCATTCGGGAACTCCTTCCAACCAAAATTTAAACTTCCATGAGTTATTTCGCTTGATTCCTCGTTCGGTGTAGTTGATCGAGTTGTGGTCGAGGAAGTAGTTGGAGTTGATGTTGTGTTTTGTTCCAATTTACCTTCATCAGTTGGATGTAGTATTTCCCCATTCGGGAACTCCTTCCAACCAAAAGTTAAACTTCCATGAGTTATTTCGCTTGATTCCTCGTTCGGTGTAGTTGATCGAGTTGTGGTCGAGGAAGTAGTTGGAGTTGATGTTGTGTTTTGTTCCAATTTACCTTCATCAGTTGGATGTAGTACTTCCCCATTCGGGAACTCCTTCCAACCAAAATTTAAACTTCCATGAGTTATTTCGCTTGATTCCTCGTTCGGTGTAGTTGATCGAGTTGTGGTCGAGGAAGTAGTTGGAGTTGATGTTGTGTTTTGTTCCAATTTACCTTCATCAGTTGGATGTAGTACTTCCCCATTCGGGAACTCCTTCCAACCAAAAGTTAAACTTCCATGAGTTATTTCGCTTGATTCTTCATTCGGTGTAGTTGATCGAGGTGTTGTCGAAGAAGTAGTTGGAATTAATGTTGTAGTTCGTTCCGATTTACCTTCATCAGTTGGATGTTGTACTTCCCCATTCGGGAACTCCTTCCAACCAAAAGTTAAACTTCCATGAGTTATTTCGCTTGATTCCTCGTTCGGTGTAGTTGATCGAGTTGTGGTCGAGGAAGTAGTTGGAGTTGATGTTGTGTTTTGTTCCAATTTACCTTCATCAGTTGGATGTAGTACTTCCCCATTCGGGAACTCATTCCAACCAAAAGTTAAACTTTCATAAGTTATTTCGCTTGATTCCTCATTCGGTGTAGTTGATCGAGTTGTGGTCGAGGAAGTAGTTGGAGTTGATGTTGTGTTTTGTTCCAATTTACCTTCATCAGTTGGATGTAGTACTTCCCCATTCGGGAACTCCTTCCAACCAAAAGTTAAACTTCCATGAGTTATTTCGCTTGATTCCTCATTCGGTGTAGTTGATCGAGTTGTGGTCGAGGAAGTAGTTGGAGTTGATGTTGTGTTTTGTTCCAATTTACCTTCATCAGTTGGATGTAGTACTTCCCCATTTGGGAACTCCTTCCAACCAAAAGTTAAACTTCCATGAGTTATTTCGCTTGATTCTTCATTCGGTGTAGTTGATCGAGGTGTTGTCGAAGAAGTAGTTGGAATTAATGTTGTAGTTCGTTCCGATTTACCTTCATCAGTTGGATGTAGTACTTCCCCATTCGGGAACTCCTTCCAACCAAAAGTTAAACTTCCATGAGTTATTTCGCTTGATTCCTCGTTCGGTGTAGTTGATCGAGTTGTGGTCGAGGAAGTAGTTGGAGTTGATGTTGTGTTTTGTTCCAATTTACCTTCATCAGTTGGATGTAGTACTTCCCCATTCGGGAACTCCTTCCAACCAAAAGTTAAACTTCCATGAGTTATTTCGCTTGATTCCTCGTTCGGTGTAGTTGATCGAGTTGTGGTCGAGGAAGTAGTTGGAGTTGATGTTGTGTTTTGTTCCAATTTACCTTCATCAGTTGGATGTAGTACTTCCCCATTCGGGAACTCCTTCCAACCAAAAGTTAAACTTCCATGAGTTATTTCGCTTGATTCCTCATTCGGTGTAGTTGATCGATTTGTTGTCGAAGGAGTAGTTGGAATTAATGTTGTAGTTCGTTCCGATTTACCTTCATCAGTTGGATGTAGTACTTCCCCATTCGGGAACTCCTTCCAACCAAAAGTTAAACTTCCATGAGTTATTTCGCTTGATTCCTCGTTCGGTGTAGTTGATCGAGTTGTGGTCGAGGAAGTAGTTGGAGTTGATGTTGTGTTTTGTTCCAATTTACCTTCATCAGTTGGATGTAGTACTTCCCCATTCGGGAACTCCTTCCAACCAAAAGTTAAACTTCCATGAGTTATTTCGCTTGATTCCTCGTTCGGTGTAGTTGATCGAGTTGTGGTCGAGGAAGTAGTTGGAGTTGATGTTGTGTTTTGTTCCAATTTACCTTCATCAGTTGGATGTAGTACTTCCCCATTCGGGAACTCCTTCCAACCAAAAGTTAAACTTCCATGAGTTATTTCGCTTGATTCCTCGTTCGGTGTAATTGAACGAGTTGTGGTCGAGGAAGTAGTTGGAGTTGATGTTGTGTTTTGTTCCAATTTACCTTCATCAGTTGGATGTAGTACTTCCCCATTCGGGAACTCCTTCCAACCAAAAGTTAAACTTCCATGAGTTATTTCGCTTGATTCCTCGTTCGGTGTAGTTGATCGAGTTGTGGTCGAGGAAGTAGTTGGAGTTGATGTTGTGTTTTGTTCCAATTTACCTTCATCAGTTGGATGTAGTACTTCCCCATTCGGGAACTCCTTCCAACCAAAAGTTAAACTTCCATGAGTTATTTCGCTTGATTCCTCATTCGGTGTAGTTGATCGAGTTGTTGTCGAAGGAGTAGTTGGAATTAATGTTGTAGTTCGTTCCGATTTACCTTCATCAGTTGGATGTAGTACTTCCCCATTCGGGAACTCCTTCCAACCAAAAGTTAAACTTCCATGAGTTATTTCGCTTGATTCCTCGTTCGGTGTAGTTGATCGAGTTGTGGTCGAGGAAGTAGTTGGAGTTGATGTTGTGTTTTGTTCCAATTTACCTTCATCAGTTGGATGTAGTACTTCCCCATTCGGGAACTCCTTCCAACCAAAAGTTAAACTTCCATGAGTTATTTCGCTTGATTCCTCGTTCGGTGTAGTTGATCGAGTTGCGGTCGAGGAAGTAGTTGGAGTTGATGTTGTGTTTTGTTCCAATTTACCTTCATCAGTTGGATGTAGTACTTCCCCATTCGGGAACTCCTTCCAACCAAAAGTTAAACTTCCATGAGTTATTTCGCTTGATTCCTCGTTCGGTGTAGTTGATCGAGTTGTGGTCGAAGAAGTAGTTGGAGTTGATGTTGTGTTTTGTTCCAATTTACCTTCATCAGTTGGATGTAGTACTTCCCCATTCGGGAACTCCTTCCAACCAAAAGTTAAACTTCCATGAGTTATTTCGCTTGATTCCTCATTCGGTGTAGTTGATCGAATTGTTGTCGAAGGAATAGTTGGAATTAATGTTGTAGTTCGTTCCGATTTACCTTCATCAGTTGGATGTAGTACTTCCCCATTCGGGAACTCATTCAAACCAAGAGTTAAACTTCCATGAGTTATTTCGCTTGAATCCTCGTTCGGTGTAGTTGATCGAGTTGTGGTCGAAGAAGTAGTTGGAGTTGATGTTGTGTTTTGTTCCAATTTACCTTCATCAGTTCGATGTAGTACTTCCCCATTCGGGAACTCCTTCCAACCAAAAGTTAAACTTCCATGAGTTATTTCGCTTGATTCCTCATTCGGTGTAGTTGATCGAGTTGTTGTCGAAGGAGTAGTTGGAATTAATGTTGTAGTTCGTTCCGATTTACCTTCATCAGTTGGATGTAGTACTTCCCCATTCGGGAACTCCTTCCAACCAAAAGTTAAACTTCCATGAGTTATTTCGCTTGATTCCTCATTCGGTGTAGTTGATCGAGTTGTTGTCGAAGGAGTAGTTGGAATTAATGTTGTAGTTCGTTCCGATTTACCTTCATCAGTTGGATGTAGTACTTCCCCATTCGGGAACTCCTTCCAACCAAAAGTTAAACTTCCATGAGTTATTTCGCTTGATTCCTCGTTCGGTGTAGTTGATCGAGTTGTGGTCGAGGAAGTAGTTGGAGTTGATGTTGTGTTTTGTTCCAATTTACCTTCATCAGTTGGATGTAGTACTTCCCCATTCGGGAACTCCTTCCAACCAAAAGTTAAACTTCCATGAGTTATTTCGCTTGATTCCTCGTTCGGTGTAGTTGATCGAGTTGCGGTCGAGGAAGTAGTTGGAGTTGATGTTGTGTTTTGTTCCAATTTACCTTCATCAGTTGGATGTAGTACTTCCCCATTCGGGAACTCCTTCCAACCAAAAGTTAAACTTACATGAGTTATTTCGCTTGATTCCTCATTCGGTGTAGTTGATCGAGGTGTTGTCGAAGAAGAAGTTGGAATTAATGTTATAGTTCGTTCCGATTTACCATCATCAGTTGGATGTAGTACTTCCCCATTCGGGAACTCATTCCAACCAAAAGTTAAACTTCCATGAGTTATTTCGCTTGATTCCTCGTTCGGTGTAGTTGATCGAGTTGTGGTCGAGGAAGTAGTTGGAGTTGATGTTGTGTTTTGTTCCAATTTACCTTCATCAGTTGGATGTAGTACTTCCCAATTCGGGAACTCCTTCCAACCAAAAGTTAAACTTCCATGAGTTATTTCGCTTGATTCCTCGTTCGGTGTAGTTGATCGAGTTGTGGTCGAGGAAGTAGTTGGAGTTGATGTTGTGTTTTGTTCCAATTTACCTTCATCAGTTGGATGTAGTACTCCCCCATTCGGGAACTCCTTCCAACCAAAAGTTAAACTTCCATGAGTTATTTCGCTTGATTCCTCATTCGGTGTAGTTGATCGAATTGTTGTCGAAGGAATAGTTGGAATTAATGTTGTAGTTCGTTCCGATTTACCTTCATCAGTTGGATGTAGTACTTCCCCATTCGGGAACTCATTCAAACCAAGAGTTAAACTTCCATGAGTTATTTCGCTTGAATCCTCGTTCGGTGTAGTTGATCGAGTTGTGGTCGAAGAAGTAGTTGGAGTTGATGTTGTGTTTTGTTCCAATTTACCTTCATCAGTTCGATGTAGTACTTCCCCATTCGGGAACTCCTTCCAACCAAAAGTTAAACTTCCATGAGTTATTTCGCTTGATTCCTCGTTCGGTGTAGTTGATCGAGTTGTGGTCGAGGAAGTAGTTGGAGTTGATGTTGTGTTTTGTTCCAATTTACCTTCATCAGTTGGATGTAGTACTCCCCCATTCGGGAACTCCTTCCAACCAAAAGTTAAACTTCCATGAGTTATTTCGCTTGATTCCTCGTTCGGTGTAGTTGATCGAGTTGTGGTCGAGGAAGTAGTTGGAGTTGATGTTGTAGTTCGTTCCGATTTACCTTCATCAGTTGGATGTAGTACTTCCCCATTCGGGAACTCATTCAAACCAAGAGTTAAACTTCCATGAGTTATTTCGCTTGAATCCTCGTTCGGTGTAGTTGATCGAGTTGTGGTCGAAGAAGTAGTTGGAGTTGATGTTGTGTTTTGTTCCAATTTACCTTCATCAGTTCGATGTAGTACTTCCCCATTCGGGAACTCCTTCCAACCAAAAGTTAAACTTCCATGAGTTATTTCGCTTGATTCCTCGTTCGGTGTAGTTGATCGAGTTGTGGTCGAGGAAGTAGTTGGAGTTGATGTTGTGTTTTGTTCCAATTTACCTTCATCAGTTGGATGTAGTACTTCCCCATTCGGGAACTCCTTCCAACCAAAAGTTAAACTTCCATGAGTTATTTCGCTTGATTCCTCATTCGGTGTAGTTGATCGAGTTGTTGTCGAAGGAGTAGTTGGAATTAATGTTGTAGTTCGTTCCGATTTACCTTCATCAGTTGGATGTAGTATTTCCCCATTCGGGAACTCCTTCCAACCAAAAGTTAAACTTCCATGAGTTATTTCGCTTGATTCCTCGTTCGGTGTAGTTGATCGAGTTGTGGTCGGGGAAGTACTTGGAGTTGATGTTGTGTTTTGTTCCAATTTACCTTCATCAGTTGGATGTAGTACTTCCCCATTCGGGAACTCCTTCCAACCAAAAGTTAAACTTCCATGAATTATTTCGCTTGATTCCTCGTTCGGTCTAGTTGATCGAGTTGTGGTCGAGGAAGTAGTTGGAGTTGATGTTGTGTTTTGTTCCAATTTACCTTCATCAGTTGGATGTAGTACTTCCCCATTCGGGAACTCCTTCCAACCAAAAGTTAAACTTCCATGAGTTATTTCGCTTGATTCCTCGTTCGGTGTAGTTGATCGAGTTGTGGTCGAGGAAGTAGTTGGAGTTGATGTTGTGTTTTGTTCCAATTTACCTTCATCAGTTGGATGTAGTACTTCCCCATTCGGGAACTCCTTCCAACCAAAAGTTAAACTTCCATGAGTTATTTCGCTTGATTCCTCGTTCGGTGTAGTTGATCGAGTTGTGGTCGAGGAAGTAGTTGGAGTTGATGTTGTGTTTTGTTCCAATTTACCTTCATCAGTTGGATGTAGTACTTCCCCATTCGAGAACTCCTTCCAACCAAAAGTTAAACTTCCATGAGTTATTTCGCTTGATTCCTCGTTCGGTGTAGTTGATCGAGTTGTGGTCGAGGAAGTAGTTGGAGTTGATGTTGTGTTTTGTTCCAATTTACCTTCATCAGTTGGATGTAGTACTTCCCCATTCGGGAACTCCTTCCAACCAAAAGTTAAACTTCCATGAGTTATTTCGCTTGATTCCTCGTTCGGTGTAGTTGATCGAGTTGTGGTCGAGGAAGTAGTTGGAGTTGATGTTGTGTTTTGTTCCAATTTACCTTCATCAGTTGGATGTAGTACTTCCCCATTCGGGAACTCCTTCCAACCAAAAGTTAAACTTCCATGAGTTATTTCGCTTGATTCCTCATTCGGTGTAGTTGATCGAGCTGTTGTCGAAGGAGTAGCTGGAATTAATGTTGTAGTTCGTTCCGATTTACCTTCATCAGTTGGATGTAGTACTTCCCCATTCGGGAACTCCTTCCAACCAAAAGTTAAACTTCCATGAGTTATTTCGCTTGATTCCTCGTTCGGTGTAGTTGATCGAGTTGTGGTCGAGGAAGTAGTTGGAGTTGATGTTGTGTTTTGTTCCAATTTACCTTCATCAGTTGGATGTAGTACTTCTCCATTCGGGAACTCCTTCCAACCAAAAGTTAAACTTCCATGAGTTATTTCGCTTGATTCCTCGTTCGGTGTAGTTGATCGAGTTGTGGTCGAGGAAGTAGTTGGAATTGGTGTTGTGCTTCGTTCCAATTTACCTTCATCAGTTGGATGTAGTACTTCTCCATTCGGGAACTCATTCCGACCAAGAGTTAAGCTTCCATGAGCTATTTCGTGTGATTTTTCGCTCTGTGGAGTTGGTCTAGCTATTGTTGAAGAAGGCGCTGGCATGAATGTTGTGGTTGGTTTCATTACTCCTTCTATAGTTGGATATTGCAATTTTCCTTTTGGTACTTCAGCCCCACTAATAGTTGAAACTCCACCAGATATCTTGTGTATTTCTTCATACTGTGAAGATATTGGAGATATTGGGTTTGTTGGAAATTCTTGATGAATAAGCAAGTCTCCTGGGTGGTTTAACAAGTAACTTATACGAAAACTACCTTCGGATGGTTCCTCTGAAGGCATAGGAGTTTTTGATGTATTCAAGTCTTCAAGTGGTGTTGGAGTTGTTGTTTTATTCGCTTCGTTTCTATATTGTGCCCAATTTATAGTTATACTGCCATCAGAAGGTTCTTGTGGATGTCCTAGAGGCACTGCAGGTGTTGCTGTTGGTATGGCATTTTTAGTTTGTAGGTCGCCTGGATGGTTTGGCCAATAACTTATACTAAAACTACCTTCGGATGGTTCCTCTGAAGGCTTAGAAGTTGTTGATGTATTCAAGTTTTCAAGTGGTGTGGTAGTAGTTGTTTTAGTCAATTCGTTTGGGAATTGTGCCCAGTCAACAGAAATACTGCCATCAGAAGGTTCTTGCGGTTGTCCTAGAGGCACGGAAGGTGTTGTTGTTGGTATGACTTTTTCATTTGGTAAGTCGCCTTGATGGTTTGGCCAATAACTTATACTAAAACTACCTTCGGATGGTTCCTCTGAAGGCTTAGGAGTTGTTGATGTTTTCAAGTTTTCAAGTGGTGTTGGAGTTGTTGGTTTATTCGCTTCGTTTATATATTGTGCCCAATTTACAGTTATACTGCCATCAGAAGGTTCTTGTGGTTGTCCTAGAGGCACGGAAGGTGTTGTTGTTGGTATGACTTTTTCATTTGGTAAGTCGCCTTGATGGTTTGGCCAATAACTTATACTTAAACTACCTCCGGATGGTTCCTCTGAAGGCATAGGAGTTTTTGATGTATTCAAGTCTTCAAGTGGTGTTGGAGTTGTTGTTTTATTCGCTTCGTTTCTATATTGTGCCCAATTTATAGTTATACTGCCATCAGAGGGCTCTTGCAGTCTTCCTGGGGGCACTGCAGGTGTTGTTGTTGATACTGTTTCTTGATGATCTGGTAGGTCTCCTGGATGTTGTTGCCAGTAACTTATACTAAAACTACCTCCGGATGGTTCCTCTGAAGGCATAGGAGTTGTTGATATGTACAAATCATCAAGTGGTGTGGTAGAAGTTGTTTTAGTCGCTTCGTTTGGAAATTGTGCAAAGTCTACAGTAATGCTGCCATCAGAAGGTTCTTGTGGTTTTCCTAGAGGCACTGCAGGTGTTGTTGTTGGTACTGTTTTTTGATGATTTGGTAGGTCTCTTGGATGTTGTTGCCAGTAACTTATACTAAAACTACCTCCGGATGGTTCCTCTGAAGGCATAGGAGTTGTTGATTTGTGCAAATCATCAAGTTGTGTGGTAGAAGTTATTTTAGTCGCTTCGTTTGGGAATTGTGCCCAGTCTACAGTAATGCTGCCATCAGAAGGTTCTTGCGGTTGTTCTAGAGGCACGGAAGGTGTTGTTGTAGCTATGGCTTTTTCAGTTGATAGGTCGCCCGGACGGTTTGGCCAGTAACTTATGCTAAATCTACCTTCGGATGGTTCTTCTAAAGGCTTAGGAGTTGTTGATGTATTCAAGTCTTCAAGTGGTGTGGGAGTTGTTGTTTTATTCGCTTTGTTTCTATATTGTGCCCAATTTACAGTTATACTGCCATCAGAAGGTTCTTGTGGATGTCCTAGAGGCACTGCAGGTGTTGTTGGTACTGTTTTTTGATGATTTGGTAGGTCTCCTGGATGTTGTTGCCAGTAACTTATACTTAAACTACCTCCGGATGGTTCCTCTGAAGGAATATGAGTTGTTGATTTGTGCAAATGGTCAAGTGGTGTGGTAGTAGTTGTTTTAGTAACTTCGTTTGGGAATTGTTCCCAATCTACAGTAATGCTGCCATCAGAAGGTTCTTGTGGTTGTTCTAGAGGCACTGCAGGTGTTGCTGTTGGTATGGCATTTTCAGTTTGTAGGTCGCCTGGATGGTTTGGCCAATAACTTATACTAAAACTACCTTCGGATGGTTCCTCTGAAGGCTTAGAAGTTGTTGATGTATTCAAGTTTTCAAGTGGTGTGGTAGTAGTTGTTTTAGTCAATTCGTTTGGGAATTGTGCCCAGTCAACAGAAATACTGCCATCAGAAGGTTCTTGCGGTTGTCCTAGAGGCACGGAAGGTGTTGTTGTTGGTATGACTTTTTCATTTGGTAAGTCGCCTTGATGGTTTGGCCAATAACTTATACTAAAACTACCTTCGGATGGTTCCTCTGAAGGCTTAGGAGTTGTTGATGTTTTCAAGTTTTCAAGTGGTGTTGGAGTTGTTGGTTTATTCGCTTCGTTTATATATTGTGCCCAATTTACAGTTATACTGCCATCAGAAGGTTCTTGTGGTTGTCCTAGAGGCACGGAAGGTGTTGTTGTTGGTATGACTTTTTCATTTGGTAAGTCGCCTTGATGGTTTGGCCAATAACTTATACTTAAACTACCTCCGGATGGTTCCTCTGAAGGCATAGGAGTTTTTGATGTATTCAAGTCTTCAAGTGGTGTTGGAGTTGTTGTTTTATTCGCTTCGTTTCTATATTGTGCCCAATTTATAGTTATACTGCCATCAGAGGGCTCTTGCAGTCTTTCTGGGGGCACTGCAGGTGTTGCTGTTGATACTGTTTCTTGATGATCTGGTAGGTCTCCTGGATGTTGTTGCCAGTAACTTATACTAAAACTACCTCCGGATGGTTCCTCTGAAGGCATAGGAGTTGTTGATTTGTGCAAATCATCAAGTTGTGTGGTAGAAGTTATTTTAGTCGCTTCGTTTGGGAATTGTGCCCAGTCTACAGTAATGCTGCCATCAGAAGGTTCTTGCGGTTGTTCTAGAGGCACGGAAGGTGTTGTTGTAGCTATGGCTTTTTCAGTTGATAGGTCGCCCGGACGGTTTGGCCAGTAACTTATGCTAAATCTACCTTCGGATGGTTCTTCTAAAGGCTTAGGAGTTGTTGATGTATTCAAGTCTTCAAGTGGTGTGGGAGTTGTTGTTTTATTCGCTTTGTTTCTATATTGTGCCCAATTTACAGTAATACTGCCATCAGAAGGTTCTTGTGGATGTCCTAGAGGCACTACAGGTGTTGTTGTTGGTATGAATTTTTCGTTTGGTAAGTCGCCTGGCTGGTTTGGCCAGTAACTTATGCTAAATCTACCTTCGGATGGTTCCTCTGAAGGCTTAGGAGTTGTTGATGTTTTCAAGTTTTCAAGTGGTGTGGTAGTAGTTGTTTTAGTCAATTCGTTTGGGAATTGTGCCCAGTCAACAGAAATACTGCCATCAGAAGGTTCTTGCGGTTGTCCTAGAGGCACTGCAGGTGTTGTTGTTGGTATGAATTTTTCGTTTGGTAAGTCGCCTGGCTGGTTTGGCCAGTAACTTATGCTAAATCTACCTTCGGATGGTTCCTCTGAAGGCTTAGGAGTTGTTGATGTTTTCAAGTTTTCAAGTGGTGTTGGAGTTGTTGTTTTATTCGCTTCGTTTCTATATTGTGCCCAATTTACAGTTATACTGCCATCAGAAGGCTCTTGCGGTTGGACTAGAGGCACTGCAGGTGTTGTTGTTGGTACTGTTTTTTGATGATTTTGTAGGTCTCCTGGATGTTGTTGCCAGTAACTTATACTTAAACTACCACCGGATGGTTCTTCTGAAGGCGTAGGAGTTGTTGATGTATTCAAGTTTTCAAGTGGAGTGGGAGTTGTTGTTTTATTCGCTTCGTTTCTATATTGTGCCCAATTTACAGTTATACTGCCATCAGAAGGTTCTTGTGGTTGTCCTAGAGGCACGGAAGGTGTTGTTGTTGGTATGACTTCTTCATTTATTAAGTCACCTTGATGGTTTGGCCAATAACTTATACTAAAACTACCTTCGGATGGTTCCTCTGAAGGCTTAGGAGTTGTTGATGTTTTCAAGTTTTCAAGTGGTGTTGGAGTTGTTGGTTTATTCGCTTCTTTTATATATTGTGCCCAATTTACAGTTATACTGCCATCAGAAGGTTCTTGTGGTTGTCCTAGAGGCACGGAAGGTGTTGTTGTTGGTATGACTTTTTCATTTGGTAAGTCGCCTTGATGGTTTGGCCAATAACTTATACTAAAACTACCTTCGGATGGTTCCTCTGAAGGCTTAGGAGTTGTTGATGTTTTCAAGTTTTCAAGTGGTGTTGGAGTTGTTGGTTTATTCGCTTCGTTTATATATTGTGCCCAATTTACAGTTATACTGCCATCAGAAGGTTCTTGTTGTTGTCCTAGAGGCACGGAAGGTGTTGTTGTTGGTATGACTTTTTCATTTGGTAAGTCGCCTTGATGGTTTGGCCAATAACTTATACTAAAACTACCTTCGGATGGTTCCTCTGAAGGCTTAGGAGTTGTTGATGTTTTCAAGTTTTCAAGTGGTGTTGGAGTTGTTGGTTTATTCGCTTCGTTTATATATTGTGCCCAATTTACAGTTATACTGCCATCAGAAGGTTCTTGTTGTTGTCCTAGAGGCACGGAAGGTGTTGTTGTTGGTATGACTTTTTCATTTGGTAAGTCGCCTTGATGGTTTGGCCAATAACTTATACTTAAACTACCTCCGGATGGTTCCTCTGAAGGCATAGGAGTTGTTGATATGTGCAAATCATCAAGTGGTGTGGTAGAAGTTGTTTTAGTCGCTTCGTTTGGAAATTGTGCAAAGTCTACAGTAATGCTGCCATCATCAGAAGGTTCTTGCGGTTGTTCTAGAGGCACGGAAGGTGTTGTTGTAGCTATGGCTTTTTCAGTTGGTAGGTCGCCCGGGTGGTTTGGCCAGTAACTTATGCTAAATCTACCTTCGGATGGTATCTGATGGCCATCAGAAGGTTCTTGTGGTTGTCCTAGAGGCACTGCAGGTGTTGTTGTTGGTACTGTTTTTTGATGATTTGGTAGGTCTCTTGGATGTTGTTGCCAGTAACTTATACTTAAACTACCTCCGGATGGTTCCTCTGAAGGCATAGGAGTTGTTGATTTGTGCAAATCATCAAGTTGTGTGGTAGAAGTTATTTTAGTCGCTTCGTTTGGGAATTGTGCCCAGTCTACAGTAATGCTGCCATCAGAAGGTTCTTGCGGTTGTTCTAGAGGCACGGAAGGTGTTGTTGTAGCTATGGCTTTTTCAGTTGATAGGTCGCCCGGACGGTTTGGCCAGTAACTTATGCTAAATCTACCTTCGGATGGTTCTTCTAAAGGCTTAGGAGTTGTTGATGTATTCAAGTCTTCAAGTGGTGTGGGAGTTGTTGTTTTATTCGCTTTGTTTCTATATTGTGCCCAATTTACAGTAATACTGCCATCAGAAGGTTCTTGTGGATGTCCTAGAGGCACTACAGGTGTTGTTGGTACTGTTTTTTGATGATTTGGTAGGTCTCCTGGATGTTGTTGCCAGTAACTTATACTTAAACTACCTCCGGATGGTTCCTCTGAAGGAATAGGAGTTTTTGATTTGTGCAAATAGTCAAGTGGTGTGGTAGTAGTTGTTTTAGTCACTTCGTTTGGGAATTGTTCCCAATCTACAGTAATGCTGCCATCATAAGGTTCTTGTGGTTGTTCTAGAGGCACTGCAGGTGTTGTTGTTGGTATGGCTTTTTCAGTTTGTAGGTCGCCTGGATGGTTTGGCCAATAACTTATGCTAAAACTACCTTCGGATGGTTCCTCTGAAGGCTTAGGAGTTGTTGATGTATTCAAGTTTTCAAGTGGTGTGGGAGTTGTTGTTTTATTCGCTTCGTTTCTATATTGTGCCCAATTTATAGTTATACTGCCATCAGAGGGCTCTTGCCGTTGTCCTTTGGGCACTTCAGGTGTTGTTGTTGGTACTGTTTCTTGATGATCTGGTAAGTCTCCTGGATGTTGTTGCCAGTAACTTATACTAAAACTACCTCCGGATGGTTCCTCTGAAGGCATAGGAGTTGTTGATTTGTGCAAATCGTCAAGTGGTGTGGTAGTAGTTGTTTTAGTCAATTCGTTTGGGAATTGTGCCCAGTCAACAGAAATACTGCCATCAGAATGTTCTTGCGGTTGGCCTAGAGGCACTGCGGGTATTGTTGTTGATATGAATTTTTTATTTGGTAAGTCGCCTGGCTGGTTTGGCCAGTAACTTATGCTAAATCTACCTTCGGATGGTTCCTCTGAAGGCAAAAGAGTTGTTGATGTAAGCAAATTGTCATGTGGCATGGGAGTTGTTGTACTTTTCACTTTCAAATTTGTTTCAGTCGTTGGTATAGGGACACCACTTAAGGGCTTTGGAAGTTCATTAATCCAAGCAATTAATTCCATGTCTAAGGGTTCCTGTGGTTTTGAAGGAGTTGTTCTTCCTTGGTCTTTAATAAGATTATACAATGCAGTTAGCCATTCTAGTTGATATGGTTTAGTTTGATTCGGTTTTGTCTGCGGGGCATTTTGTGTTATTTGAGTTACTATGTGCCTTATAAATATTAAAGGGTCTTGTGTTTGCGCCGTTTTTGGGTGTAAGAGATTTTCTGTTATTTCGATAATTATTTCGTTTATCCAAGGAGATCGAAAATTTGGTTTATCAGGGTACAATACACCGTCTGTGATTTGATTGATTATAAGGTTTATCCATTCTGGTTGAAAATTTGGTTTTCCAATTGATGGTTGATCTAATCCTTCTCTAATTTGATTAATTATCCACATGATGTAAATTATTAAATTCTGTTCAACTGGTTCATTTTTAGGTGGAAATTGAATTTTATGAGAAACTGAGTTTTCATTATATTGATATTGGTCTATGTCTGCAGTTACGCTCATTGGGTTTGATGTTGTTTGTTGTACATGTTTTATTATTTGATTTACTATTTGCCTTATGATTATGTAAGTTGTTTGTCGATGCGGCCATTTTGGTTTTAGAATATTTTCTCGGATTTCAAATATAATTGCGTTAATCCATGGCAATCGAAGGCTTGGTTTATCGGGATACAATAATCCTTCTGTGATTTGATTGATTATAATGTCTATCCATTCTGGTTGAAGAATTAAGATTTCAATTTGTGATTGCACTAATCCTTCTCGTATTTGGTTTATTATCCAGATGATATAAATTTGTAAATTATTTTGAATTGGTTGATTATTAAAGGGAAATTGAGCATTACCGAGCGGTGAACTATGTTGATATTTATTCAAATATCCTTTGGAAGGACTATTTTCTTGTGGTTGATTCAAACCTGGATAGGTATTTTGTCCATTTCCACTTGTTGGCTTATAACTTAAGGGTTTATAAATTGGCAGATATTGAACATTTTCAGATGCAAGTAAGGGGCTTTTACTTGGCTGCTGATGGCCATATGGTAAAATAAATTGGCTATTTATTGGGAATTGAACACTTGAGACTTTAATATCTAAACTTGAAACACGAATTCCTTGCATCTGCGGTACCATTTGCACTGTTAAGGGTTTTCGTTTTAATTTTAGGTTTGGCTTTTGTCTTGGTCTTAGTTGTGGTTTTGGTTTATTTTTTAACTTTGTATTCCTTACTCTGCTTGTTTTTACACTATTCGTATTTTTTCCTCGTATCAATCGTTTAAAATGCGAACTCAGATCACTTTGAGGAAAAAATATATTCACTGAATTAATATGTATCGGTGCCGCCGATAATTCACTTTTATTTTTATCATTCGCGATTCTATGTTTCGGAACTTTCGCACTCACGTTAGCCAGCAGGCCAACTACGCCCAGTGCAAAAATATGCACAAACGCGAGCCTCATATTCGGGTTTGATTTAGAACAAAAATGATGCTGAACTGCTACTTGTCAACCCTTTATAAAGCCAAACTGCCTCCAAAATATTTTTCCAAATATTGGTTTCGAAAAAACCTGAATAAATATCATGTGGCAAAAACCATAAAAGCTGAGCTTATGTGTTTTGACTTATTTCTTTCAAAAACTGTATTTGTATAACGTTCTGTTATTTGCATTTGATTTTTTTTTTTTGTTGAAACAGATGATGGGTGTTGTTTTTGTGTCTTTGTGTTGTATTTTTTTTTTTTTTTTTGTTAACATAGAAACATTTATGTACCTAATTAATTTTAAGAAACATATTGAAGCTTACAAATTTCTAATAAAAGTTAACGACTCGTATCAGTAGAGTACTATACATTACGAGTACTATATATACAGTGCAGTTCACATGAATAGACGCACCATTGTTTTCTCAATAAATTGCAGTTTTCATTTTGTTTTTCTTCATGAACTACGAAAGAATTGCATTCATTTGAAAGGTTATTAAATTCTCTGGGGAAAAAACCTAAATTCAAGATTAGTGAGAGACACTTGACGGTTGTTTTGATCTCTTTCTTCGCATTAGTGCTAAAAAAGCTCAAATAAATCGGTTCACTTGATTAGACGCACCTGTTAAAAGTTAAAAAAAAAAGAGGTTGAGCAATTTTTAACATTTTCTATTTACTTTTTACTCTCTCACTAATCTTGAATTTAGGTTTTTTTTTCCAGAGAATTTAATAACCTTTTAAATGAATTCAATTCTTTCGTAGTTCATGAAGAAAAACAAAAAGAAAACTGCAATTTATTGAGAGAGCAATGGTGCGTCTAATCATGTGAACCGCACTGTACATAAAAACAACCAACGAACCGAAAAGAACAAATGAGATTTAAAAAAAAGTTATAGCCTTAATTTTTAACAAATACTGAACAAAATGTTAGATATTTCAGAAATAAATTGGTCGTCGAGAATTGTAATCTGATTGTGACGAATTGTCAAACTCTGTTCGAATTTTAAATATCATCCACACTGCAACGACTGAATTGTTCGCCCGCGACTCACCTCAAAATCAGTCTTGGTTTCTAAATAATTCTTCGTCATCAAATGCAGTTTTTTTTAATTGAGGAATTATTTTGGACTTGAAAGTTAAAAATTGTGGAGAATTCCAAAACTGATATACTTCTTATCGGCATAATTGTTATCAGATAAATGTATTCTTAAGAACAACTTATTGTGAATGATATTTGATTTTAAGTTCTGAAAATATTTTTTGAACTTTTTGTTAAATAACAATTTGTACTGTCCAAACCCGAAAATTTCCACGAAATTTTATTTTTCAATATGAATTTTTTATCAAAATTAGAATTGAGTTCAGTTTTGGAAAGTGAACGAACTGACATATAAAACCTTATTTCTGTCTTACGAGTAGGTCTTTAAATTGGCCTTTGTTTATCCTTCGAAAGAAGAACGGTATTAGATATCATATAACTATTCTGCACAGCAAATTATCAATATTCATTGTCAATTTTAATAAACCTCTCAGTTCACTCAGCTTTGAATTCAATTTTCATAACAACAAGTCTTCAACTTTAACCAGAAATCGAATCCAGAAAATGTTTTTTATTAGCGTATATTTGTGTTTTTTAATAGTCGTCGTCATTCCTTCTGAACAAACATTCAGTCAGAGTTATTTGATGGAAACTATGGCAAACAAAATTGTTAGGTTATACTGTCAAGGACATATCGGAAACAGAGTCTTACCGTCATACAATTGCCGATAAGAACATCTGTTTGACACAGCGCGCATGTTATTGATTTTGTTAACAAGTAACAAGATCCAAAACCATTGCGCATTAAATGATACGTGGGTTGATAAACTCAGACACCATAAGATATGGTTTGCCAAATATTTATGTGACTCTTTGAAGAATATCTATTATTATTTGAGGAAAATTAATAACTCAAAACATTTCAATCAATGTATGTAATTAAGTATCTTGATTAATTAAAAAAAAAAAAGAAACTTTGATATAAAAGACGATGTAACTAGAGTAAATTTAGTCAAAAACAAAACCTAACCGATATGATTAGGGCCCGCACAATTCTTCCACTTATCTTAGGACTAGTTGTAGCTAGTCCTTGGCAAAACGTGCAAGGTGATACATTTTTCAACAACCTAAAAGTCAAAAACTCCACATATGCCAAACCAGGAAATGTAAGCTATGCCAATCATATTAAGTAATGATCATTTTTTTTGACAAGTGAACCGTTTCCAGAAAACCCATCATGATTTAGCGGTTATGCCTGCGGTAGTTAACAGCGGCCTCTATACGAAGTTCGTCTGTCAAGGCAAACAAAATGGCCTCCGACTTCCAATTGAAGGAAGCTGCACTCAGTACCTAGAGTGCCAACAAGGATCAGCTAAATTGATGTCATGTAAAGTAGGAAAGCATTTCAGTACTTTCGGTTTGGCTTGTATCGATGTTAAACTGTCAAAGTGTTCCGTCAAATGTGAATGCTGTGGCAAGGATGATGGACTCTATCCAGATTTTACCAACTGTGCGAATTTTGTGGTGTGTTTGAAAGGAAAAGCTCATCGAGAGAGTTGTGGAAGTATTTTGAAATTCAACTCCAAGAAACTTATGTGTGACATTCCGCAACGTGCCAGGTGTTCCGAAACGTCAAATAATACGTCTATCGACAGAAAAATTGAAGTAGACTCAAATATTTTGAAAACTCCAATGTACATGATATCTCATATAATCTGTCGTAACGAATCTAATGGCTACACTGTTGGCGTTGCGGGCAGTTGCAATAAGTTTTATTTGTGTGTCAATGGCATAGGGTATCTGAAGTCTTGTGGACACTTGCAATTTAATGCTGAGGGGCATTATTGCGATATAAGAACTCGTATTTACTGCTCAGAGTTTGAGGAGAATGAAATAGTCTTGGAAAGCGATGAAATACCAAAACCATGGTTGAGACCACAAACACCAGCTCCTCAAATCCCACAAAATCCTGAAAACATTGACGAACTCCAGCCTCCACACAGAATTCCTGGAAAGCCATTCCCTCAGGAACTGCTTCCAAATGATAACGCACTTCACCCTCCAAATGTAGGACAAGAAGAACACCCTCTTTGGGAAAATAACACACCTCCGATGCCACCTCTTCCTGAAGATTACCAAAAACCAGGAAACTTTCCCTATCACCCACCAAATCAAGGATCTCATGCAATCCCAAAACCACCAGTTATAGTTGTTGAACCTGTTCCAATACCTCCAACTATTGTTGTGGAAGTCATTGATCCTACAGAATATGCTGGTCTTTGCACTGATCAATCGGTGGGAGCACTTATTGCAATGCCAAAACATTGCAATAAGTACATCCGTTGCAAGTGGCATTGGTATGAAAGGCGTATTGCTGAAGTAGAATCTTGTCCCAAGGACAAGCATTTCAATGCTAAATCTAAGATTTGTGATGTGCCCGAAAAAGCTGGATGCATAATCCATTTGAAAAATTAAACATTTTTGCTGAAAATACTTTCAATAAAAACTTTTTTTTCAACTTTGAAATTTAAATGATGGATTTTGTTTTGGTCTCGAACATAAAAATATGTAGAAAAGATTGCTTTTAAAGTGAAGAAAGCGAATGCAATTGCCTGCTGTATAGGTAGGTATACTTGTTAAATGAACACCTAAATTAATTTTTGTTAACCTCAAAACCTTCTTTAGAAGTTTTAAATAATAATAAGGAATACATCTTTTAACTCATTAGCCAGTTATTGTATGCCAAGGTTTTCAATGCAGGGCCTGTATCGCGTAAGAGTAAAGTGATCACTCAATTAATTGATTGTCGCTTTGACAATCGCTCTCCCTATATTTCTTTATTGATATGATATTTAGCCAAAATGACAATCAAAACATTGATAATCAACTATCACCTTTGCCGATTCCAACCCAGAATTAACTCCGAGTTAAGCCTGACCATAAATTAACTCTGAAGAAAAAAAAATTAATTCTTGAAAAATAATTAATAAACATATTCTGCTTTTCGGAACTCATACTTAACATTATTAACAGAAGGTGGATACAGCCCGGTGTACCAGGGACTTAACCAACAAGTCTGCTCGGTTCCAAGTATAGCTGTCTCCAGTCTTGTCCACCAAGTTTTTTGAGGTTAACTTGACTGATTTAAAAAGCCCGTGTTTCTAGTTTGAATTCAAAGATTTTTCGGTCCCCATGCGTCTCTCTTACTCTATCTAATAAGTACCTTATAAATACAATTACATATTAGGTCGTCGAAAAAGAGCTTTGCTGCTCAAATGCCCTCATTGTAAAAAAAAAAAACAACTATTGGCAAGAATTATTATTTGTTTCTTCTCATCGATGCTACCATCGGCTGAGTGTATCTGTATAGCAGGGCCTAGGTATCTCTTACTATCTTCAATATAGCTTTACAGTGTCGATAGTCAAGCCCAACTTCGCCACTTCCGTCGCAATACTAGTTCTCACATAAGTACCACCGATATCACGCTGTGTTCTTCCGAATAACCCAATATCATCAGCTTTTGCATGTGCTCTTACTTTTAGCACATAAAGCCTTGCACTATTCTTTCAGGAAGGATCTTAAAGAAGTCGCTTGACATCAAATCGCTTTGTCTTTATGTGACAGTTTTTTACATCAAAAGTAAAAGATCTTCTCACTTTTATGCAAGTGACATGTTTTTTCCATCGTCAATTATCATGTCACACAAATGGACGAGATTGTCATGGATGCCAAAACTAGACATTCTTCGTAATAGGATTCTTTCGTACGTTGATAAAAAAGGTGATGCGTGTCGATTCGCTGCTCCTGGTTTTTTTTTTTAAGCTGTGATGTTATGTGGATACATTGTCGATGGTGCGCTTTTCTCACCTAAGGTCATACAAAGATCTTTCAGGTTTTTAAAGGAAGACTTCAGACATTTATATGATGTGGTGGAAGATATCTTCAAGGTGAGACTAATGACTCTTTAGTTGGTACAATTGATGGGGTCTGATTTTTTGAGAATCAGGCAAATCACTGAGGATATATTCATCGGGTAAACTTTCTTCCGACCATTTTTTCGAGAAAAGCTCGTACATTTTCTTAACAAAGTCATCATCTATCAATTTGAACAACTCGGTAGCAAGTTCATCCACTTTACGAACTTTATTGGACTTCAATTTAACTATAGCTATCTTAACGTCATAGAGATTGTTTTGTCTAAGTTGGTGATTCTTCTACAATGTTCTCCTGATATTCTTTGCAAGCTTTGGGTTTGGGGCCTGTTGCACTCAGAGCTTCCTTTTATCTTTTCATTAGGCTTCCTTATCTCATTCCTGCTATGATGAACATCTATTTCGTTGATCGCTCATTTTTCGGCTACATAATTGTGCTTCTGGGAGCTCTCAGTTCCTCTTGCTTTTCTTAGAAGTCGTGAACTGTTCTGGTTCATGTATAGAGCACTTTGTATGCCTCTTGTTCGGCCCTATATGTTTGTCAGCACGTCAGCACTCGTCGCCATTCAAAGGGTGCATTGTTAAGGTCTTGTAAGCCCATATACTGAATTTCTAATAGCTTCTTCGCAATTTGGCCACTGATTTTTAATACTTAATGCTCTTGACAAAGTACTTCTCACCAAGTTATTAGAGATCCGATCGGAATAGAATCTGCTGATCATCGCATTTCCTATATTAATATTATCCTCTTGGAATCTTCGCACATTCATCATCCCAAGAAAACTGTTAGCAGTTGAGTTTCAGCCATTGGAAGTACATAGGTTTTAAGAAACATTTAATTGAATTTTGGCAAAAAAAACCTCTTTTTAATTCAAAATGCTTTAAGACTAGCGAAAAAAAATTATTACTACATCTTTTATTACGACTTCTTAATATTTAACCTTCGAATGTAATCTATATAAAATACAAGCCAGATTTAAGTGTACAAATTATTGGGGTTCTTCAATACAGTTACAATACCATTGTACAAGCGAAATTATAAAGAAATAATTTTAAAATGGTTAAGAATTGTAAGTTACTTGGCCCTGGATTTCTACTAGCGTCCGAATTTCTTTCTTTTTAAGTAAATTATTAAAAAAAATAGTTCGAAGAATATATGATATTTAGTTATATTAAAAAATAAAGTATAAGCATTCAAGTATCTACTAAATGACATTCATTACCGCGGTCATCGTGAAAAAGTTAATATTCCAAAGAGCATTTGAACACACAAGGTTTTGTTATTCAGCTCAACTTTTTAATGAATTCATTTTTGTGTTTTGATATACATTATGTACGTCAATTCAGTCTTTGAATTCTTTCAGCAAATAATTGTTTTATTTGTTATCTCAGAGACCCCGACTTTGAGGTGCTTATACTTATATTTTTTGTTTTTGATAAATTTAATGAAACCCGTGTTCGGAACGATGTCCCAATATCAAGTTTAATCTGATAATAGCTAAATAACATTTCTAAACATGCTTCTAAAGAAATCAAAAACGTTTATATTATGATTGACGACACTTAATCGTATAATGTTTTTGTTGTATGTGGGCTATAAAAGCAAACATCTCGCTTTGGGTTTAAATTGTGTCATATTGAAACTTCATTGCTATTCAACACACTGATTTTAAATTTTATTCTGACAATATGAAAGGTACAAAATAATTTATATTTTCTAAACGTGTTAAAGATTGTTACTAGATTTGTTCTGACATTTTAAATAGTAATATCGAGTTTCTTCCTTTCTTTCCAGTGTTCCTTTCAATTGTTCTCCTCGGAGTAATTATCCCTTGTTTTAATGCTTGGTCCTTTGAAAATGCATTATCATCAAAGAAGCCCTTTCAACCATCAAAACCAAATGATTCCAACCCTGCTGTAATAACCAACTTATTAAAAAAAAAATCCCTAAAACCTGACAATTATTTTCCCACAGATTGTATTGCCGGTAAATACCACTTTATACGAGCAATACGTTTGCAAAGGAAATGCGAACGACACCAAATTGATTGTCCCCGGAAGCTGTTCATCGTACTACGTTTGCTCAAATTATACGGCCAAGGTGAAGTCCTGCAAATATCCCACACCGTACTATGACCCAGTTGGAAAAAAATGTATTTCAAAGAGTACTTGTGAAAATCGGGAAATTTTGATCCCTGGTGGACCAGCTGGATGTAAAGGTCCTTGCTGTGGAAAACCTACTGGCTTGTATGTTGACCCAGTAAATAAAAAACAATTCTATTTTTGTAACCAACATGTTGGAGTCTTGCACGCTTGCTGCGGTGGTGAACAGTTCAATCCAATAACCAAAGCCTGTGATGTCCCCGCTAATTGTCCTTAAATGTTGAAATCTTAAATTTCATTCTGTTCAAATTCAGTTCAATTTTAAATAAATATTTTAAAACCTAAATAAGAATAACTTTTTATTATTTTATTTTAATATTTGATTTTGCTTATACCTTCTTAATATAATGCTGATATGATAAATTTTCATTCCATACAGTCTCATCTTTGAGCATGACTATAAAATGGGCGCCAGTAATTTTTTTTTGTATAAGGAAATCACAAACCTTTGGACCGAAACCGACGGCGAAAGATATTTGAAATAAAAGAATTAAATTTATAATTCCGAATGGAAATTTGAAAAAGAGTTTATTGATTGAATTGCTTGAGAAACCTTGCAATTATGTAGAGCTAAAACCCAAGATCTTTTAAACAATGAGAACAAACGAAGATGAAACTAACAAGATAGACCGTTAACACTCGGTCCCAAAAGCACAAATGGTGCTTATAGAAAACGGGTCATATACGTTCCGCAATATCGGAAATTTTCGATCGCAAAACCCAATGAATACGAAAATGACTTAGACAAAATTATTGACACGACAATTAAAATAAGAAATTACGATTTTAATACCATTATACTTTTCTTTAATTACCATCAAATTCTTCTCTCTAGCATTCGATCTAACTTCCAATTTCCTGCAACTAAATTCTACACCAGAGTTTTCCCTAGTTTCTCCAACTTAGAGTTCTTCATTTTTTTTCAATATTCGAAATAAAATTCCTTTTTTTGTTTTCCAAACTTTTCTTCCAAATGTTTTTCCAAAAAAAAATTTTTCGCACAGTAAAGAAGTATTCTCCCAGGCTTTAACCTTGCCTCGAAGATCTCTTCTCTTTTCGAAACCCAGTGCTTTCCGCCAATCAGTGACGTGAGTTTCGGTTGCGTCATTAATCAGAGAGTGCGCCAACGCCGTTTAAGCCCATCAGCCCTGTCGTACTCGCCATTTACACCCAGCTTTATGAACAGTCATCATCATTGAATTCGCCGACCACTGGTATGACTTTCCGGTGCAAGGCAATTCAATGGGTGCATTCAGCCACCTCATCTCCCCATACAAGTTTTTAAATGAAAGTTTCCGAAAACTGGAAAGGAACTACATTTTAAACATAAAAACAGTATAGAAACCGTGAAAACCAGTGCAAAAATAGTTGATACAATTTAAAGGAAGTTGGCGGTAATTATCTAGTTCGCGAAGTTACACTAATTCGTTAGGTTTTTGCGCAGATTTGGGAAATGTCTGAGGACTAGCCGTTACACTGAGCAAAAAATGTATCATGTAGCCAATATTTCTTGTGGAGCCCCCTTATGTCTTGATTTTTGTTATTTTTAGACATAATTTTTTCTATTTATTTCTTGTCTTCGTAGAAGAAATAAATGCAGATATAAATTTTGACGTTTCGTGACTTGTGACTTCACTAGACACAAATTTCTCACAAGACGTCGAGTCTTGACACCAATTCCCACATTTTCATATAACATTCCTTCATTTCATTGACAAACTCATGTTATGTTTTCACTTCGTATAGAAATTATGTGCTGTTAAGCCAAGATGTAATTTTTCTACCATCTACTGCCTGTTGAAGTACATACATAATGTTGTTTGGTTGTTTGCAGGCCAAAATTAACATTAAAAGAATTAAACATTGAAGATAGTAAGAATTTTGATTATTTTTTTTTTAAATTAGTTAGGGCAGTCAGAGACTTTTCATGCTTGTGGGACTACTCAATTATGTGTTGGAGTAAATGTTCTTCAAGGCCGTGCAAATCTCTTTTGCTCAAAAATGGATTGATCCAAAACCTGTGCTTCCTTTTGTATTCTTCCCGTTTTGTCTCGTTCAGTTTTTCCCCTGCGTTTATCGCTAAAATCAAACGACGTGACTAACCAGGTGAGATTATGGCGAGGAATGAATAATCACGACATAATTTGCCCACAGAGTTAAAGAAATATAAACTTCAGATATAGTGTCTGATATAATGTCAGAAATAAATATTGCTAATGGAGGTGCGGCGTTAACGTACCATCTTTTACATTCAAGGAAACATAAAGATATATGCATATGTTGGACACGCAGAAATTCTCACAAGGAGTAACTTCAACTTCGGGGACCAAACATCGCCAGTGTTACCTTTTGGCCTTTTGGGTAAGGCTTATCGTTATAAGGACAGTCCTGTCACTAGCACTTCAGTTTTGAACAGAACTCCCTTCTGTCGCCCATTTACTTTAAATGTCAAAATTGTCAACGTTGATGTTTTTGTTTCTTCAAGTTACTGAGCGGGGAACCGATGGCTAATGGACCATGGCTGCTCTTCTCTCTCTCAGTAAGTTGAAAGAAACACCTATGGAAAGAAAATTGGTAAGAAAGGAACTACGATGGGGTAACCAAAAGAATGATTCTTGTTACGACAAATGTTTACCCTAACAATGGTATCAAATGGGTGTACTTCAGTGCAAATTGAGCCCCAGGGCTAGACTGCTACTGTTCGCCCTTTCTACCAAAATTATTATTATTGTTAGAAATGACTTAAAAAATCTATTTATACAAGATCATTTTATTACAAAATAGCAAAACTACAAAAGTTAGTAAATATTTTATCAGAAGCCATTCCTTGTTCTTGGCTCAAATTTTTAAGGAAATTGTTTTACCTATCTTTAATATGAATTGGATTCTTTTAAAATTTTTAAACTCTTACACAAAGGGCTTAAAGATGCAAGTTTTAAAATTCTAAGCCACTGAAGATCAGTTGCGGATCTTATTGCAATAAGTATAAAAAATTAATTCATGGTTATACTTAGTATAGTTTAAGAATTAGCAAGGGCTTGAAATTCTATAACAATTTTGTAACAATAAGTTAAATTTTCTTTTATTAGCTGTGGAAAGTATATCTAGTAAAAGTATATTAAAATGAATATAATATTATATGGATATTGTTGAAAAATAGGACCTGGATTTTTCTAGACTGAGCATTGAGAAACTTATTTTGTTCATAAGCATTTCTTTACTGTTTCTTTTTTAAGCTTAATATTTAAGCACATGTAAATTGTGTATGTACATGTACCTTCTTTTATTAAATTGAAATAAGACATGGAACTTTTCTTAGTTCATGCAAACTACATTTGTATTTTTTTTTAATAAACTGATATTATTTTTTTTAAGTATATCAATACATATTTTTTCTAATAAATAAATTTGTCTTGAGTCTCTTATTCTAAAAAGGTGTTTTTACTTTTAAAACTACAAAAAAAATTTATAACGAATAAATTTTCGCAAGTGCATGTATATGTATACAGCTGGGAATTGAATATTGCGTAATTATATTTATAAGCTGGTTGCTTATTGAATTGGTATTGAGTTTTGTTAGGACAATTTTGTATTTCTTATAATACAATCTAAGAATTATTCTAATTAGAAGATATCAATAAAAAGTTTGTACTTAGGTGTTTAATTATATGAAATTAAATTAAGGTACCGTGACATGTAAACAAGATCAATTTTGTTTGTGAAAATTTAAAATTCATTTGTTCTTCGTTAGACGCTATTTCCTACTTAGCTTTGGTCGAATTTTAAGACATTTTAATTAAAAATTTACGACTAGTTAGTAAGATATTGTAAAATTGATTTTTGCAGGTTAATTAATAAATTATTTTTGAATTGGGTAAAAGAATTTTCATTTTAAATCAATCAAAAGTGTATAATTCTAGTGAAAATTTCGCTCGTATGGACCTCTGAGTTGGTTAAGTGGAGCAGTTAAGAGCACAAGGAACAAATTCAACAAAAAGAAGATAACTTACAGCCTGCATAGAGAGGTAAGTTCTGCCCATATTCTGTTTATAATGGTATCCAGAAAATTATTCCATAAATACATTCTTCACCTCACTTGTTGTTTTTCACACCAGAATATTCCAAAATTCCAGAAATATGACATTAAATCGCACAACAAATTGACCAAATGAGGCTTTAGTACAGAAGTAATTTGTCTAAATGCTTTTGCCAGAAATATATATGCATTTTTGTTAGACAACTTAAAAGAGCCACAAAATATTCTGATAAACATCGATGATGATATACACATTTTATTAAAAATTCTATATACGCTTCAGCTTACTATTCTAAAAAGAAGTAACTTCATAGGAAAAAGTGGTTTGACAGCGATTGCCACAAAGTTAAAAAGACTTAAGTTTTAAAAAGCTTAGTGCGGCGGTGCCTATATAGGAAAATATACTTGATTGAGAGAATAAATTATACAAATATCTGTGATACAAAAAAAATATAGAGAACAGCAGATGACAACTGCTAGGGGTGCAAGGGAATTGTGTTCAGTGGTTAGGGAAATGAAGCAGAAAACATTAGTTATTAGTCGAAACCTGAGTAGTAAAAATTTTGTTCAGCACTTTAGAGAGTTACTAAATTCAATTAATACCTCGCCGTAAATCTTGTGCACTGCACTAAACATAATTGATTCTACTTAAGGCTGTCAAAAATCTATGGAGGAGGTGGAATATCAAAAAATGGGAAAAAGAGGGAGGATTTAGAATAACAATGGAATTTTCTAAAAACTCAACTCCTAGATTCATCAAAAAATTAACCAAAATTTTCAACAGGATTTTTGAAACTTAGAGGAAAAAATACCAAGCTCTTTCAGATGATCAAATTTTTACCTATCCTCGGTTATAAACCTCATTTTAAATAAAAGGAAAAAGAAATTCTATGTCTTTTTTATAAATTTCAAATCTGCATTTGATAAAATTAATAGGGAGGTGTTCCCAACTTTACAGTTTAGGAATGTCATCAAAGATAATAAGTATACTTAAAAATATATATGAAAACACAAAATCCGCAATTTGGGATGGTGAACACATAACTGAAACTGGAATAGCCTTAAGAAAGGGTGTGTACTCAGTCCAACCTTATTTTCCTTCTTTTTAAACGATCTTCATGATGAGTTACCCGATGATCTAACAATGATAGCGAAAAATCCAACAACCTTGGAAAATCCACCTGATCACATTCACACGTGATCAGGTGTATTTTTATGGCAAAAGGGGGTCTTCTTAGCCTGAATGCCAGAGCGTTTAAAACCGAAGGAATGCTATATGCACATTATGCAACTTAGATGCTTCAGAAAACACTTATCATTTTATTGCAATTTTTCCGATTTTCAAAACATATAGAAAGAATTCCCTTGGATAAGCTCATCTTGGTCGAGAACTTTTTATCGACACGTTAAATGACCAAAATTATGCATCCTTATTCCTTATACTATTTTCAGCAAAAGGCTTCAGTTTACCTAAAGCAAAAGAAAGTATTATGTATAATTAACTTATAATTTGTCTTTTACTTCAAATAATGATTTATGTACCTATAAGCATAGCAAAGAAGCTTAGCTATATTTTAATAACTACTTAAATATTTTCTTTAATTTATAATTTTTTTAAAAGCATTCCTTATAGCATTAGACCTATTTAAACTAGCGATCCACATGATCGAGTTGTTACGATACAATGTTCATCCATGTAATGTGCTAAAAAAAAAAATCATCTTGATTTACAAACAAACTCCTGAGACCAGTGATCAGTAATCTGAGCTTTTCAGTTTTTAAGCCAGTTTGATAAAACAAAAAATTCACAAAGCTGATCAAAGTAATTATGTAATTTGATAATTAATTTGAGTTTAATGAACGTTTAAAAGGTATCATCTTCTATTTTTACACGATTTTTGCACAGTTTCACAGTTTCATTTAATGTGTTTGTTGGATACCTACATACATACAAATGTAGACAATGAATAATATAAATCAACAGGTTGTGTTTGTTTAATTAAGCTGTATTGAACATTGGCTATCATGTGTGCGAATGTTTTAAAATTCTGACTAATCAAACAACAGAACGAACGTCATAAGTATGAAATAATTACTTAAGAAAAAAACATAAACAAACACAAAAAACAACCAAACATCAAGAATTCTTACACCCCGTGATATTTCGAAACACAATCTAGACTAAGTTTACGTAGACAAAGTAGAACTTCTAGCATAGGGTGTTTTCTATAACTTTCGTTTCCAGTAAAGGTTTTTGGTTTTATTCCAAAAGCAAGTTTGAAACAGTTCTTGAGTTTCGAAACATTTTTTTTTTTCTTATTTTATATCCTCGAAATTTGGATCAAGTACCGAAAACTAGTTGACGTCGTCCACCAGTTCTTGCAACTGAAAAACTTACTTTCAACATCATAAATCATTTGAGTCGAATTATAAGGGAAGTTAATCGTTCAAATTGGTCGATGTGATCAAAAATTTTTTTCAAAGGGCCTAATTACCAAGACGGACATTAACAAAATATATTCTACGTTGGATATTGGCACTGGTGTTGTTTTCCAATTTTACAAAACTGCTCAGATAAACAAATTTCACATTCTGACTTAGTCAACGGTCGGAGAAGACGGATGGAACGTTATAGTTATTTTCTATTCACACTATCATTAGCTACTCGTACCTATAAATCTTTGGGCAGGTGATAGCTATCAATACTAAATACTTGGATAATTGGATGGGTGGTACCACATTTACATCGTGTTAAAATATTATTGTTTGTTTTCAAAGAAATGATCATGTGGTTTTCGAAAAAAAAAAATATATATATTTCTTAATTAAAAAAACTTCTAAGAAATTTTATCATTTTTGACGATATAGAAAACGAAAAATAGTTCTATATGAAGAGTGTACTTCTTCTAATGACGATTTTTATCGATTTTTATTTCATTTATTTTTATCTTTCTAGCTGGCTTTTAAAATTTGAATAACAAAACTGTTGGGAGAATAGTAATTATTTAAAAAAAAAAACAATCGAATCATTTACAGCAGTCAGAAAATAGACTGACAGAATTGCGAGAACCACTTTTTTTTATCTTGTCTATTTTCGTAATGTCAAGTTTGATCAAAAACTCGTCTTCGATCTGAACGTATCTGTCCCAAATGATTTGAAGTTCAGATAAATATATCAAAAACTTCTGCAAGAGCAAAATAGTTTCAAGGTGTAAGCTGGTAGGTAGCAATGATGGCCTCGATCATTCTTACTCAGTAACTGAAATAGCACTGGAGTTCTTCGTTTTGTTACCATTAACTCGTTTGACCTTTGGATTTAATGGGATATGCTGAAGGATTTATGCACTCTTTCCTGCCAGAAGGACGCCAGATTACTGTCTTAAGATCAAAGAGTATCCAGTACAGAAGTCGTTGAGATTCACCTCAGAGCCACTTAGTCGTTTAAAGATAAGGGATCAAGTCTTTGATCTTAGTTGTGAGTAGTAGTAATTAGTTGTGATCTTTATTCAATATTTTGATTTCTTTTTACATATAATTCACAATATGAGCATGGCGTTAGCCGTTAGCCGGTATCTTTAATCTTCAATTCAGATAATTCGTTAAAGTCGTCAAGCAATAACTTTCCGAATAGTTGGGCTCTCAGTCTGGCCAGAGCTGAGAAAATGAATGACTGTTTCCTTATTCTGCTGATCCCCACAACTATGACAATGAGTATTGTAAGGAATGTACAGCTTGATTGCATGTTCCCCTAATGTCCAGTGCCCATGCCCAGTGCATGTGCCACTGCCCTGTCTATGTCTTGCCAGGGTCTGCGAATTAAATCATTTGTTTGCGCCATCTTTCTAGATATAATGCAGTTGGCTAAACTGCTCAACCTGCGTTTGGATTCTGTGAAAAAAAATTGAGGACATTTTGCTCTTCATAACACCAAGACGAATGTTAGCTCTTTCCGCAAGTGAGCAATGAAGAGCTGATCCTTGACTGGGCTAGCTCGTCAGCCCGTTCATTTTCCTCTATTCCTCAGATAGGAGTAACATTTAGGTTGATGTTTAAGCTCACAAGTTTATCCCGGCATTGCTTTGGATGTAGTATTGTTTTTGCTAGTACTTCAACTAGGAAGACACTGGCAGGTAGCCCAAAACACCTAGAGACATTAAGAGGCTCAGAGAAAATTCCCGAACCGATATCACAATCTATCTTTGAGCTATCAGTAAAGATGCTTGTGTGGAAGTCTCTCATCAAAAAGTTATTCTCCCAATCCTTTCTAGATGGGATAATAACTTTAAAATGATGCCCACAGTGGAGTGCAGTAGTTAGTGATTGTTAAAAAAAATGTCTACTGAGATCCGTAAAATTTGTCAAGACAATAATCTGTTTCTTTAAGTCTTAACGCACTGCAAGATACTTAATGTTTAATATGTAAGTCAAGTGATGAAAGGTGACGAAAAATGCATAAGGTATCTGTTAGGTAGGATCGTACGCTAGCTATACTTTGAACCTTCTTAAGTTTATTAACGATATGTGCTTTGTTGAATGTGGCCACCACGGCTGTTTTCGTCTACAAAATCATCTTCGATTGCAGCCTCAATTTTGACCAAATGTTTTACTGCAGGCATATAAAGCTATGCTGAGCTTCGTAATCCGTTCTTGAATATTTATTTTCCACTGTGATTTAGGATCGAAGATAACTCTCAAATGGGCCATCGAATGGTTTCTTTTTAAATCCTACGTTATTTTGAAACTGACAGCTGTTTTCGGCTCGAAATCTCGACAGAAAGTCAGTATCATACCTGCGCGGAACGAAATGAGTTGTTTTACCCTTGAACAATGCAAGTTGGGAAATATTTAAAACTTATTTCTAAAGTGAGTGCTGTGTAGCCTAAACAGTGCGTTCTTTGAAAAGAAGTTTTTTCTTCGAAATCGATGCTGGGAACAACGTTTCGTCAACTGTGGGCGTTACAGAACCAAGTTGACCAACTTTGTTTTTTTTTTCACTAAAATTGGAGACATGGATTTGGACGACCTCTGTTTCATGTAGGATGGCGCACTATGCCACACAGCCCATGCCACAATCGATCCTTTGCGCATCAAATTCCCAAATCGTGTTATCAGCCGTCTTGGCGGAGCTGCGATTTGACCCCTTTGGACCGACCGTGAAGAACCGATGTCATGCCAACAATCCGGAAACGATTCATGCTCTTAAGGCCAATATCACCCAAGCATACAAGGTCTTGGAAAATTGGAATAACAGAATGCGCTACTGCGAAGCCGGCCGAGGCAGCCACTTAAACGAAGTTGTGATCCATTATTAATGGGAATGTTTGGTCTTATATATTGAGCCATAATACATGGACAAAATTTAATTTAGTTCATTTTACTGCATTTTTAAAAAGAAACTTGAATTTGGGACACCATGTATTTCTCACTGGAAGGTAAGGACAGAGTTTGGTTGTTGAATTGAGGTAGAGTGAAGGGCGGTATTTTTGTTTGATTAGTAAGGAGCATTAGTTCAATTAAAGCTTGGTTAAACCCTAGTTCAAAGCTGTACTTCTATATCAAAAAAGTTATAGAATCTGTCGATGGAACTCACGTTTTAGGAGAATAAAATATGTAATTCGATTCTACAATAAAAATGATCAAATTGAATATACTCGTACATATATTCTATTTCTAGATCTTGTAAGAATAAATTTCTAATTAAAACTTTATTCATTTATTTTTACTTGCGATATGTTTAGTCAATTTAAACTACAACGTAAGACTTTTTTGACAAAAAATTTTAATCGAAACTGATATAATGGCAGTTGTCTTGATACTTGATACTTTTGACAACTGGAACATAATTTAAAACATAGCCATTATGTAAGTTTGCTTTTGGTTGACTTTGTCTTTTAACATTCAACTAATTTTGATCGATCTATAATATTGATTGATAATATCGCTGAATCGTAACGCAATTCTTCCATGTTTTTCTTCTATAATAGCGGTAGAAATTCGTTTTTAAGTGGTCTTATTCGCAAAATTATTTCAATTCACCTTGATATTTTTCATAATTAAATTTTTACTTGAATACAAAACAGGTATGTGTTCTATATACATACACATACATATGTATGAATATTCAAAAAAAAAGAAATAACATATAAATATGTATATTATGTTATTTTAATATTAGTCACACTCACATACCATCTGTGTATATAGAGACATTGCAAAAAAAAATATTTACCAATTTTTATTGCAAATGAAATCAAAAGAAAAATGTATATAACCAATTTTATTCTTAATTTATTGACTCAATAGGAATCATGAAACAATTAAACACTTATGATAATAAATTAAAATTTTAAATGTCATCACTTTTCAATTATAACTACATATGAACGTTCTCGAAACAAAATTCAAAGATACTTGTTGATGTTTAATGTGTTGATGTTTCAATTATTTACAAAAAAATCGAACTTCAAAAGTAAAGGTAAACTAATATTAATGTCATTCCTAACATATGGGATTAATTCCCAGCCATGCTAATAATACATAAATGCTCACAAGATTTCAATCAATTGATTGCTAAGTTATAAATCGGTAAAAAAGTGATTGCGATCTTTTTATTGTCAAATGAATTGTGATTGTAAATTTAAAGTCTCAAAGTGAAGTCAAAGGATTTAATTAAATTAAAATGCTGCTCATCCTATTAGTTCGGATTCTGCAGAGAATTGTAAAACATCTCCATTTCTGGTAACATGCAATGGTTGATAGCCACTAGGTTCAGGTTTTGTACCACATAGTCTGCCTCTTATTTAATTTCTTAAGCCCATATTAGTCAAGTAAATATCTGGGCTGATTCTACCCTTAAAAAATTCAAATAAATTCAAATCCAGTGGAAACTGGCTGTGAAAAAAATCTTAAAAAAAAAAAAAAACAGTAAATATACCAATTCATACCAAAATGTAGAGTATCTTTTCAAAGCTCAAATTATAATACTCGTAACTAATGATAACGTTTTAATTGAAATTTGCACTTCTTAAACTAAAAATATGCAATCATCTATGATTAGAAAAAAATACCCTTTTTATCTTTAGAAATATATGCTTTGGTTTTTAAAGCTTTATCCATGATAAGATTAACAATTCGATACCGATCACTGAGGTCTAAATTTGTCAATTTATTAGTTCTAATTTCACCATAAACATTTAGAACCCAGCAAGACCTCGAAGTGAAAATTTATGGTTTTCTAATTGAAATATTAGTTCCCGCGGAATTAATTGCTATAAAAAAAAACTTTAAGAAAGTATCAGTGATGAAGAGTACGTATACATTAGTTATGCGATTCGTAAAAGATTTCAAAGCTGTATATTAACTCCTCTGTGTTTTCATTCTTCTAGCGCATATTTTAGCATATGGATTGCTTTTACTCATCGTCTTTGTAAGTGCTGATGAAAAACCTGCTACTGGACCATCCGGAACAGTATGCGAATCAGCTGGTGGGTCATGCAAAGGTCTTCCAGATGGCGTTTTGATACCATATGAAGGCGACTGCACACAATTCATTCAGTGTATCGATCAGTGTTGCAGTGAAAAGAAGTGCAGTGCTGGATTGCATTTCAACAAGAGGTTGCAGGTATGTGATTGGCCAATAAAAGCTGGCTGCGATCCAACTACTGGACCTTCGGGAACAAAATGCGAATCATCTGGAGTGTCATGTAAGAATATGGCAGATGGAACTTTGATTGCAAATGCACATGATTGCACCATGTACCTGGAATGCTTGATGGGATGTGAAATTAACAGAAACTGTCCCACTGGAACACATTTCAGCGAAAAACTCAAACAATGTACTTGGCCATCTGAAGCTGGATGCGACTCATCCCCCAAACCAACACCATGTCCCAGTACAACAACTACCAATAGACCTGGTTCAAAACCAACTCCCACTTCGGAACCAAATCCAAGTGAAAAACCAACACCGAGTTCCGAACCAACACAAAACTACAAGCCAACATTAAGTTCCAAGCCCACATCGAGCTCCGAAGCAGGACCTACTACGAGTTCAACACCTGTTCTTTGTACTGTGAACTGCTCTACTTCCATTCAACCAGCTTCTTCTAGCAGGGAGCCGACTAGTGCACCCTTTGAAAAACCAACTTCCAGTTTGAAACCGTCATCAAGTCCCGAACCTATATCTACCCCGAAACCTTCAACCAGTCAGCCATTACAACCGTCTCCGAAACCAACTCCTGACCCGGGTCAAAGCTTATGCTCTGGGCAAGAATCCGGTACATTATTGCCATTTAATGGAAATTGTACCAAGTATATTGCTTGCGGTGACGGAACTGCTTACATCATGGACTGCGGTTCCGGATTGCATTTTAATGCTGCTAATGAAATTTGTGACTGGCCAGAACAAGCTGGGTGTGATCCATCCTATGTTAAACCTGAAAATAATCCATCTTGCCAGTCTAAGGGTGCTTCTTGTATTGGTGAGGATGATGGAAAGTTATTACCTTACAAATATATTTGTGAATGGTTCGTGGCTTGTTCCAATGGTTGCGGATTCGACATGACCTGTGGCAGAGGATTACATTTTAATAAATATTTAGAAGTTTGTGATTGGCCGGAAGATGCTGGATGTGACTACTTTAAACCAATTGCCACTGAACCGACAACAACAACTACTGACCTTTCAAATAGTTCAACTAGCTCGACAACTTCCACCTCAAGCTCAACTCACAGTCCTTGTCAAACACCTATGACAGGTTCGACTACAACTTCTTCGTGTTCTTGTTCTTGATTAGAATAAATATGTTCAATATTTCTTGTTTACAATGTTTATAATTAAGATGGACGAGTTTTATTGCAAAAGGAATCTTTAAAATTGTGCTTTGACAGAAAAGTTCTGAATATTTATTTTGAAAAATTTGTTTTGTTTTAATAAAATCCACCATATTGCTTAAAATATATGTTTTTTACTTGCTGCAGATCTTATTTTGGCTTCTAGAAGAAGTGTTGGATCAATTTTATGTTGGAAATGAAGGACCCTAGAATTCTACTATTCCCAATGGAAACTTACAACCAAAGAAGCAAACAAATTCTCTCAGTTATTCGATCAAAGTCTATAACTACCTATTGCATTCAATTTATAAAATTATTGTTTCGCATAGTAAAAACTTCTTCTTTAGAACTCCAAAAGGAAATTTTGTGATAACATCTGATTGAGTGAAAAACATCCTGTTTCGAATTATTTTGCAATAGGAAAATATGCAACTGTGGAGCGCCGGAAAAAAAATCTAACATAACTTCTTGAACTCACGAAATCACATCAATCAAACGCATTGATCTAATTTATGCTAATTGCAAATGATATTTTCCTAAAGTTTAATATCAAATTATCGAGCCCTACCTTATGTTCAAAAAGCTTGCAAGCACAAGATAGTTTATTATATGACCTATTAAGACAGTTCTTATTTTTTTCAAAACTCTGGTTTTCGATAAACAAATATTTGCCTACTCCTAGAAATTGGAATTTTTGTAGAGAATTAATTATTTAATTTATCATCAATCATCACAATATTTCAAGATTATGTGATAGTGTTACAAACAAATTCTTCCAGTTTCAAACAATAATTCTGTCATTAAAAACAGATCAATCCTCAAAAACCTTATCAAGCATAATATCATAATCTGATAAAAAAATAACTGACAAAAATGAAAAAAAAAAATGTTTGGCCATTATTCAAAGTGTTTAATCAATTTGAGAATAATTAAAAATCACATTTAGCATTCTCTGGTCTATCACAACGCCGAGTCTTTCGGTTGAAATGCAACGAAGATGGGCACACAAATTCTGCCCCGCATCCATTGAAACAGGCTAAATACATTTTGCAGTTGTTTTTGTGAGGAATCAAAGACCCATTCAAGAGTCCACGACAAGATCCGCCGGGAGAATCGCATTTCTGTCCAGAAGCACCAAAGAAATCAGCGAACTGCTTTTCTAATTCTTCCTTAAGCTTCTGCTGTTGATTTTGGTCCTTGATTTCACATGGTGTATCATGGGGCGTGGTTTGTTTGGTTGTTGTTGTTTCTGCAGGTTCAGTTGGACTTTGTGTTGGTTCGGTTGGTTTTGATGGCTCCGGTGTTGTTGAGACAGTTTGGGTCCCAGTTGTTTTGTTATTACATGGTGGTGTTGGCTTGGGTTTGGCTGTTGAGCATTCACCTTTCGGTTCAATGCAGCTTGATGTTGCAACACACTTTCCAGATGACGAATCGTAGAATTTGTTTGGACTTGTACAAGTTTTTACACTGCTTTTACCAGATATGCATTCGTAGTATTTGGAGCATGTTCCAACTACCATAATGCGGGCGCCATTCTGCTTACCATTACAAACGTATTTTGAGTAGATTTCCTCATTTACACCATTCGATCGAGACTGTGAAATGTTAATTTAAAAATATCGTCTTAAATTATAGAAGATTGAAAAGCCCACGCTACGTTACCTCAATAGCAAAACCTTGAACGCAAACAAGTCCACAAATGACTGCAATCAATACTCCCGAAGTTCTTTCCATGGTCTTCTTGTTTGACATTTTTAAGAATCAATCATGCAAAATGTCGGTTGCGCACTGATGTTAATTCAAAATTATTTGAAGGTTTTTATAAAGCAGACAGATTCATTTCTGATTGAACATATTTCTTATGCAATCTTTTTGACGAATCTTATTTTCGAAAAAATGTTATTTTGCGGCATGTCAAGTTTATGTTTTCCGATTGCTCGTGTTGAGTTAATGAAAATAAAACTTGTTTCTTAACTTCCATAAAATGATTAAAAAACATGATGACAGTGATAAAATATAATAAAGTAGCAGTTGTTGTTTCTTATCACTATCGAAATTCTTGTTCTTCATGGGTGACATTCAACAAAAAACAATCTGTCAAGGCTTTGATAAAATATTATTTGCAACTTAACAAAAAAAAAACGTATGAACTATTTTTAAAATAAGTGTTTTGTGGATTACTTGAAATATTGGCCAAAGCAGAAATGGCCCTACAGTTGAGGTTTTTTTGACAAAGAAAAATTATCATACAAATTTAAGAAAATAAATCATATTTTAATTTAAAAATGGGCCCAAATATTTATACTCAAAACAAAAACAACAATTTTTTGTATTTTAATTCTACTTTTAGGGCCATCTTTTATTTTCGGTTTGGTGAAATGTTACCTATATTTGGGTTAAATTTCGTGTTCGAAAAGTTTGGGGCATTTTTCATAATGAAATATGTATCTACCCTGTGCGCACCGTACGATGACGGGGATCATGAGTGTTGTCAGTGGGGTACTTCATTTCAGCCAAAACTTCATTTCAGCCAAAACTTCATTTCAAAAAACGCACTGTTTGGGCTACACTCACTTTGGAAATAAGTTTTCAATATTTCCCCACGTTATTCAAGCGTAAAGCGACTCATTTCGTTCCGAGAAGGTAGGATACCTACTGACTTTCTGTCAAGATTTCGAGCGAGAAACAGCTGTCAGTGTCAAAATAACCTATGATTTAAAAAGAAACCATTAGATGGCTCACTTTGAACAGTTCCAGCCATGCTGAACCACTTATACGAAATATTCGGAATTATACAAAGAGGCCAAACTTCAGGCTTGGAGTAATTGCCTCGTGGCGTCGAGTTGCCTTCTCGGACACGTCAAGTTAAATTAACAAGAACAAAATAGTGTCAACTGCCTGGAAGACGTTTTTTTGGTTGAGAATTGAGATGCATGGTCCATTGATTTTAGTCCTTGGGTTTTGATCTTTTCATAATCGTATTTTGAATACAAACGCAAACAATTGTCTTTAACTGTATTATGATCTTAGAACCGGCTTTTCAGATGAACAATATATTTATCAAAGAAGGGAATGTAAAAAAGCTGGTACAGTAAAACCCGCTTAAGAGAAACAGAAAAATGTCACAGTTTTTCTTTCACTTAAGCGGGTTTTTCACTTAAACGAACTCAGCTTAAGTGAAAAATAATTTCACTTAAGCGGAGTTCGGATAAGTGAAAAAAAAATTTCACTTAAGCGGATTTAAAAATTCCATTAAGCGGAGATTTAATGCTAGAAACAATATTTTTTTTTATCTTTTGAACTTGCCTTGAAAGAAGTTAAATAAAACAACGATTAAATAACACAAAAATAATTTATTGAAAAACGAAAACTAGCAAATTTTTGTTCTGTTCGATTCAATTTTTTTTTTCACTTAAGAGAGTTTTTTTCAATGAAGTATATTAAAAATTAACTGAAAATATGTTTCAGTTATCCGGGTTTTTCACTTAAGCGAGTTTCACTTAAGCGGAGTGTTTTAAGGGAAATTGGTCGGAAAATACTTGGGGATGAAGAAAGTGTTTCAAGTAAGCGGGTTTTTCTCTTAAGCGGGTTTTTCTTAAGCGGGTTTTACTGTATTATATACCTTGGCGTGTGTTTTGATATTACACCGATTCTACATTTTTATAGTGCATAGTATTTAAGGACGTGGTTCTTGAGTATATTCTAAAGAAATCGTTCTACAGTGAAGGCCTATCTCCAATTATTATATCATATATATCGGGGATTACAAAAAAGCTTACTTTAGTGTACCGACCCACGTTATTGGTAATTGCGCTGTTAATACCAATGATAAAGACTTAAGATGATAAAGACTTTTGATCAAATTTGATATCTTATCTCGGTCTTGAGGTATCCAGTTTCTAGAATGTTCCATTTTTCATGCACATGCTAATTTTTTGACTTTGGGCTCAATTTTATCAAAAAATGCGTAGTAATCATTACGTTTTACTATTATTTTTTTGAATTTGCTAAAAAAAATAATTAATCTTATGATACTTGGAAACGTGCTCGTTTATTTGAGTACCTGTCAAAAGCCTCATTTCCTTTCCCGTTTCCTTAAATGTTCTCAAAAAGAGTTAGGTGTAGGGTATAGAGGCCTACTTGGAAAATTTACCTTACAAAAATTGTATAAATGATAAGAAAACGAAATTAATTCAACAGTTTAACTTTTAACGCCAAGACAACATTTTATTAGAAACGCTGATTGAAATGTCTTTATTTACAAACCAGGAACACGCAGACTTTATTTTCATTTACGAGTTGTGCAATGGAACTTCAACTAGAGCGCGACAAAGATACCAGGAACTTTATCCAAGCCGACGACTTCCTAGTTTACGAGTATTTGGAAATATATATTGAAGGCTTCGAGAAACGGGAGCATTTTCAAATACACGACCTAACGCGACAGCTCTACAAGTAAGAAGAACTTCGACTCATCAAAGAATACTGGAAACTGTTACAAATGAGCCATCAATCTGCCTTAGATGCTTAGCCTTGCAATTAAATGTTTCCAGACATAAAAATTCTAATGTACTACCTTGAGAAAATCTCTATCCATATACATATATCACCATTCACCACACATCTGTACAAGGACTGCTTCCCGATGATTTGGAAAAGAGACTAGAGCTGTATAACTAGTTGTTAGAGCGGAACTTGGATGACAACGAGTATAGTAGCATCATTTTTTGGATGAAGATGGGATCACAAATTTTCACAATCTTCACACATGTGTGGCGGAAAATCCACACACAAGGAGACGGAAATCATTTCAGCATAAATTCAGCGTCTATATACAGGGGCAATGATTTACTAGAACTATTATAGTTATTCCAATTACATATGCTAGTAGCTTCATCATATTTCCAACAGGATGGCGCTCCAGCTGACTATGGCCGAGAGGTTATGAATTGGTTAGATGAAGAGTACGGCAATCGTTGATAGAAAGAAATGTACATATTAATCCCAATATAAAATTAAAAATATATAAATACAAAAATGCAACTCTGAATCGGACATACTTTCTCAGGTCGCAAGGTAATAATGTGGTCAACTATTGAAAGTCTACAAGAAAAATTGTATTTAGGTGTTGTAAAATGTGTACGAGTATTTGTGCAAAATTGGAAAAACATTGGAAGAGGTATAAATTCTTTAAAAAAACTAACTGTATTTTGTCGTTTTCATATCCATGCCTCTGGTGACCTTTACATTCAGCCCTATCACGAATTCCATCGTAATCGGAAACTTTTACGAATCCCAAAAAAAGCTATCACCAAATCCGTTCGTAATGACAATTTGTATGAGATTTTCCACTACGATGGATTTTGTGATAGATTTTTTCGGGATTCGTAACAAGTTTCCGATTACGATGGAATTCATGATAGGGCTGATTATCGTCTACTACTACCCCTTTCTCTCCCTAATTTCCTCATCGCTTGTGCTTTGTTTAACAGTAAAAGGTTCTCCCCACAAACCCTTGAGCGCGTGTGAATTATAAAAAAAACTTAGAATTCTTGATAGCGAAAAACGAACATCATAATTGTAATCACCACCAAAAATAGACGTCAGTGATTTACCTATACTCTTGTCAAAAACAATGCAATCGCCATTGCTGTGTAATGAATTTATCCCTAATGAAGATTTAATTGAGCGTTTCCATTTATTCACTCTCCATTGAATCCATGAGAGTGAATTCAATAGCAATCATTTTTTTAATCGCTTATTTTATTTGTTATCTGAAATTGCGATATGGATAACATGGGCCGACAAAAAATAAGATTAATTTTATTGATGTCAACAAATACGTAGATATGCATAGAGTTTTTGAGATATTGTAAAGTAAAAATGTGTTTTCTTGGACACTTTTCCACACTTAAATTATAATATATCAATTATCCTACGTCGTGTATCAATTTTGTTGGAAAAACCAAATCCCGTTTCCGACAGCCTGTGTTGTCCACGTCGCACTTTTAGATGAAAAAAAAAATCAAACAAAAAAATTTAATCAAAACAGCTTTTAATGATCAAAAGTCTGTTTGGATATGGTAATGTATGGCTTTTATTAGCATTAAAACACGTGTGCCTTATATTTTTGTGCTTTGTTGATTTTATATTTTTTCACATAAAAAATGAGTTAAACAACAACTTAGAGTCTTATACATTATCCAGAAGGACAGTACACGTTGCTCTTCTCATCGCATGCACCAACCAAAGAATTATAATACATATTACTTCCACAGCTCTTGAGGTAAGACCATCCACCGATACAATACAGGTATTGGCTGCAATTTGATGGAACGATTAACATTGTTCCGTCGGCCTTATTACGGCACGCATATGTTCCGTATAAGTCATCGGGGTTATAATAACTGTTACAGGGTCCAGGTCCAGGTGATGGACATGGTTCCGTTGGAGGTTCCGTTGGTGGCTTTGTTGGAGGCTCTGTTGGCGGTTCAGTTGGGGGCTTTGTTGGAGGCTCCGTTGGGGGTTCAGTTGGGGGCTTTGTTGGAGGCTCCGTTGGGGGTTCAGTTGGGGGCTTTGTTGGAGGCTCTGTTGGAGGACACGTTGGTGGTGCTGGGCATTCAACTGGTTCCGGACATGTAGTTGGTGCAGGACATGTAGGAGTTGGGCACGTTACGATAGGACATGATGGAGTAGTTGGAGTTGGAATATCTGGACACTCACAAGGTGTTGGAGTTGACGGGGTTACACCACATGGTGGTGGTGTGGGTATCACACAATCTGTATTATCAACTTCAACACATTCTGACTTCAGAACACATTTCTTTGATTCCGGATCGAAGAATCTTAAACACGACTTTTTCTCGCTTACACCGTTTGAGCATAGATAGTATTCGGAGCAGGAGCCAGGTACTAAAATCTTTTCACCATCTTCCTTGCCTTCGCAAACAAATTTAGCGTACAAAGTGTTATCCACACATTCTCCCTTCTATGATAAAAAAAAACACAATTAAAACGCCTCAATATGATTTTACGAGAAAAAGGAACTTACAACGGTTTGCTTAAGTCTTGCAGCACTCGCCAATCCAATAAGGACAGCAAATAAAATCACACACAGTCGGAGTGACATGATGACGAACAGTTGCTAACTTAAAATGCCAGCACCTTGTTTTATACTCATACGGAGGATGATCATAATCTAGCAGAGTTCGGTGATATATGTAGGTAGTAGTAGTTATCATATCTAACTTTTCTTATCAGGATAGATATTTCGCTTTTTTTTTTGGTTTTGTTTAAGTAATTCAAACTTAAACTCTCAAAAATAGAATATTTTTAGAATTCAAATGATTTATCGATCGAAAATTTAATTAACTATTATATCTTTTTTTTTATTACAAAAGATACCTAAATCGATTGATTTAATTATTATGAAGATCCGCCTTACTTTTCATCTTTAAGAAACTTAGCCCCCCGAAGATCACATTCTTATTTGCAAATAAATAAAATATGTAGATTTTAGTTATGTCTATTGCTTTTTTTTAAGTTTATATTTTCGTTTAATATTTCCGGTTCGAAAATCATTTTAAATAGACAACCTTGTAATCAAAAATGTCAAAAGAAAACCAAGATAAACCATATTTTAAGTTGAACAGTGTACCTTCCCTAAGCGGACTCCTCTCATATGCATGATTTTTCAAAGCAAAATCTATCTTCCCTCTTACAAGCGGAGTCCCATGTCCCATCCCATATGTAGGTGGGGGGGGGGGGGGGGGGGTTGCAATTTGAGTATCAACAAAATATAGTTTGGCTCTCGTTTAAGCCGACAACGTCGAAGAGGAATTCTATTTTTAGGTTTTATGTAAGATTATTTTGAATTATTTTGTTGAATTATACTTCATGCAACAAAAATATGCAGTACACGTCTTATGGGAGAGCTTTTTCAAAATCAGTAGCGTGCTATATTTTTGCACCATACTAAATTGAAAGAACTCCTCCATAAAAAAGTGTTTGTGCGCCCATAAATTTTCGATTGCATCTGACGCAGACCCGACGTCCTATTGACTGCACATCTGAGTGTGAGTGTGCACTGAATTGCTGTGGCCTATATCTGTTGGGGTGTTGGTGCTATTCAATTTCAACCCCCATTAAATATTGATGTGCGTTCAGAGTTACCCTTGTTCATTTGGTAACTTGTTCAGTTTTTTTTCCTTGGGTTTCTGTTGAGGTGCTTTTGATTTTAGAGCTTTAAAAAAAAAGGTCCATTTGAAATCAACACTACGATAACCCTGTGAGAGCTTTAATGAAGGACAGATTTATGCAATTCACTGTAGTCAGAATGCGAGGCAAACGTCCTATTTTGCCCACACTGCATATTTTTGTTGGACAGAGTATAGGGGCAGTTAGTGTTTTAGGTGCAGTTGGTGTGGTTGATGCAGTTGTAGACCTAGACTAAAAAGTTAGGGTTTTTAAAATGATAAAGGACGATCAGTTCTGGTGAAGTTGGTGCGGATTTTTTCAGTTAGTGGAGTTGGTCCTGTTGGTGAAGTTTATCTATACTCTTTTCAATTTATATTTGCACTGCAGGCCTTATTGGAGAGCTTTTTCAGAAACACTGGTGCCTGTTGCTGTTTGCACGCACCTTAACTTAAAAAATTGCCACTGAAATAAGAAAGAGAATCACTGAGTTACATTCAAATTGTTTGTGTAATCTTCTTTGAGCTCACGTAGAGCCCATCATGACCTATCTGCTCCATGGGTGATGGGTGAAAGCTGAAAGGAGACTGATCACTGATCACCAATTTGCAAACAACCCTTATTGTGTTTATCAAAAAAAAAACACTGAATCAGAGTTACCATTGACGAGTTGATAGAAATTCATATGGCATTTTCTTTGGTTTATGCTATGTAACTTTCAGGATTTAAGCTTTTTCGAGCTTTTAGTAGCAAATATTTTTCTGAGATTTGCGGGCAATTTTTAATGCTCCTACAGTCCTATGGCAATCCTGTAAGAGCTTTAAATTAAAGACAGATTATTGAAATCCATAATGGTCAGACTGAAAAAAAAATCCTATCTTCCCTGTACTGCAAATATAAATTGAACAGAGTATAGTGTGTTTGTGCATTATGTTTACCCTTGTTGTGGTTTCTGTAGTTTTTGGAATAAAACAACAAAAAAAAATACCCAATTTTGAAGCAATCTCACAGCCTTTTCACAACGAATAAGAATCTATCTTGGGTATTAAGCTGAATGCAATCTATCTTTTATCAAAATTACTTTGAACAGCTACATTGTTTTAAAATGTAAAAAAAAAATAATATAGTTTATGGGGGGTGCGAGAAATTCAAGTAGATTTCATTGATTTTTTGATCATTTTGTTTTGGTGTGAAAAGGAATTTATCACTAAAGCTGTGATAATTTTGATTAATCATTCTTTTGTATAGAGATTATTTAACTTGAGAAATTAATTGAAAATCGGATTACTTGAATTTTATCGCTTTATAATAATAAATGTATCAATTTTAATTATTTAGTGTTGTTCTTATTTTGTTTTGTTATAAATTTAAATTTAAATGGTCTTGAGTTAAATATAAAATGAATTGGCATTCATTCATGTAGAAAATGACGCACAGTTGGACCTCTCTCTCCATACATAGCGATGATTCATGTTATGTATGTCTGTTAGTGAAGGTTAGACAGCCATTCAAAGTTGTTATTTAAGATGTGCGAATTGCTAATTTAAAAAGTGTTAAAAAAGCTTACTTTAGTTTCATCCATAAAATCAGATCAAAGACCAAGAAAAAGTTTAAAAAATGATACACCTAGATGAAAATATGTAGATTGCGTTTAAAGTTTAAAAACTGAAGAAAATAAAATGCACGACTGGGTCGCACGAACTTGCTCCTATGTAGTAGACTAGGAATTTTAAAAACGAATGAGAAAACTGTTCATAAGGATAAAATTAATTATTTAAATTTTTTTAGTAGTAAGAGACAAAAACAGAATGCTATGCAAATATGAATTTATGCAAGAACAAAAATTATAAGTCGTTTTAGTGGTTTCTTAAAAAAAGCTTTTATATACTAAATTTTTAAAAGATTTTTAAGAAAAAATTTTGGTCCGCCAATTTAAAGTTTTTATTATTGTTCGAATAAAAATTAAATTGACAAAAAAAAATAATGAGCCGTTTCTGAGATATCGAATTTTGAAAAAAAGAAAAAATAGATTTTTTTCAAAAATTCAAAAAATATTAATTTTAAACTTTTGAAATGCAATGTGTTTTAGACTTTATAGAAGCTTCTCTATGAAAAATTTCATTAAGATCCGTTATGTGGATAATGAGAAATTCAAAATTCGAAAAAATGGTTGTATGGTAGGTCCAAGCTGTAATATCTTAATTTAATTTCTTTTTTATTAAACTTAAGATCATAAAAATTCATTGGAAGAAAAAAAATTTTATCAAAATTCTAGGCGCCGTTTTCGAGAAAAATACGATTTTTGAAAACCATTTTTTTTTAAATTTTTTAACATTTGTATGGTGGGTAGATTATATTAAGAAACTTTTATTTATCGAGTTTAAAAAAATCTAGCATAGGGTTTTCGAAATATTGAGTTTTTAAAAACAAAAATGTTGAAGTTTTTTTTTTTAAATCCAAAAAAAATTGTTTTGAAAATTTGAATAAACAATTATATTTAAATTTTTGGAGAGGATGTACCGTTTTTGAGAAAATCTAAAACAAAAAAAAAAAACGGTTCCATGCGGGGTTCCCTCAATAACCATTTTTCGAAAAAAATTTTTCAACCAATACCTAGCTTTAACTATATGAGATTTTTTTGCTTTTTTATTTTTTAAATCTGTCGAACAGTTTTTGAGAAAAAAAAATATTTATAAAATTTCGAAAAAAATCGTATGGCAGGTACCGTTATTTTTGGTCTTAAAAAAAAAAACGTGTGGGGGGAAAAATTAAAAATGATATCTACCAAGTTTAAAGAAAATCGATAGAGCCGTTTAGGCTGTAGTCGAACAGACAGACAGAATTGCGAGACCCACTTTTTTAGTCGTAATGTCAACTGTGATCAAAATCTCGAGTTCGATTTTTTCTACGAATGCATAACTTGCCTTATAGTACCTATAAGTCAGTCGCAAGTAAAAATTGTTAAGAAACTAAGGAATTTTAGAATGGGCTTTGTTTAACGTTTTATTCCATATCTATTGGGCCAAAAGTCAAGTAGGTCTGAAAGTAGAGCAAACTTAACAATGCCATAATCAAGCCAACAAAATTTGAAGAGTAAAAAAATTTCTGTTTTCTTATGTACATATTTACTTGAGAAAAATCGATGAATATTATTCAATTTTTGATAGCTAATTTTTATTATAAAATCGTTTTTAAATTTGTCGATACTTTTTTTATAGTCATAGTTCATCTTTTCAACACAATCTCATAACTGCCTTTTTACTGTTGGTGGCTTTAGTTTTAAAATTATGTAATAGCTTATGTAGGATTCAAAATTTACCGTTAACAGTATTTTTAATTAAAAATAAATTTAAGGATATTGTCAGAGCGACCCGAAAATCAATTAAACATGCGGTTTTACATAATCATGTCGATTACAGAATTCGCAGAATTTTACTCCCGGTAAGTTGACTCGATCCGTTGACCTTTCGCATCCGCTGTAAAACTGAATTATGTCATATCATTTATGAACTTTCGTATCGACACTATCAGATACGGACAATTAGTCAACGGCCTAGACATTGATAATAGCATCGCTATCGACCAACGAAATCCAGCATCGTAGTGCGTGGTTAGTACTTGGATGGAAAAGGTTCAGTACCAACCGTATGCTTTGGTTTTTTATTTCCATTTCTAGCTAATGTCCGGTTGCGTTGTTAGTTCTCGGTTTTCTATTAAAATTTGTTAAGCAAACACTTTAACATTCAGTATGATAAGCTTTTGACTTACATGTTTGTGCTTTCTATTGCTTATTTTCGTTTAATCAAAAATTAACTTCAGATTCGTCTCGAAATTGGTGCGATTGTAAAATGATAGATATTGTATGGATTGCGAATTCAGTAATACCATATAAGTTGAACAAGATGTCGGTGGTGCAGGGATTGTTACCGACATTCGTTTAACTTTTATTCGTCGGATTCAGTAATAGCAAAAGTTTGGAAATGAATTGAAACTATTACTTTAGCTCATTCGCCGAATTCTGCAATAGGGGTGAATATCTATTCCGTAGAATATTTATAGGCACCTTCTAGCTTTGGAATTGAGTTTTCTATTATACCATGATACACAAGCAAGAGTTTGTAAAATTTGTACTACTTATAAAATATTATTCTTTCAATTTTATTCAAAATTTTGAGCCTTAAAAAAGCAGTCAGATGAAAAATTAACATATATAATTTAGAAATAACCCGTAATTTGACTTGCCCTTTAACTATTCGATAACTAGTTTCCAATTTGTTTTAAGATTCTGAAGACCAAAATTTTCATTGCTCAAGAAAAAAACTGGTCGAAATTTATTTCTCAAGCAAACAAAAAAATATTTACCAACCAATATTTATCAAAAGCTAAATGTATATTCGGATAATCGAACTTGAAATTTCACGAGTTCATTCAACGTATTAAACGACCAGAGAAAGAAATGTAATGTCTTATGACCACAATCTATTTCTATAGTAAATACATATTTTCGAATAAAGTATACCGTGCTTCAGTAATTACAACTTTTGATGGAACACCTCAATTCTTCAAACATTAACTAGCATTGTATCTACTGATTTCACAAAAACTTCTATTCTATTTCTCGATTTGGACCGGCATGCATAGCAAAGCTGCAAATTATTTCCGATCAAAGGAGAGAATACACACTCTAGGTCTTGGCAGATCAAATGGGAAGATAGGAACAAATAACTCTATGACGACTTCGTATCATCTTCAAGCTAATGAAACTCTTGAGTGATGGTGATAAATTGTAATGATTCATGTCATTCATTTGGAGTTAGTCTATGGCACTCAGAATATTTACTAATCAAAGACATTGAACGACTAAGATACGACCAAACGAGCATCCTATAAACTTATCGTCGAATGTGCAAAATTAAAACAAATTCCAACTTATTTTAAAAGTCGGTTGAAAAATTGTAATCAATTGAGAATTTCGTTAAAAACTTACTACTGTTTTCCATAACTATAAGCCATCAATGTCATGTACCTAAATTAATTTTATATGACTTTTTCATATTTCATTTAAAGACATCTTACTCGTAACTTATAGGATTGAAGGAGAATCTTCTTACTTTTTGCCAATGCAAGACAGCGACGTCATAGGTACCGTACCTATGCTTAAGTATAGATAATATCCTAAGAACTGAACTGATAACTTGGAGTTAATATTTCATTAGTTTACAATTCCAACTTACAGCTTTGCTTTATTTTAATCATTATTCAAAAAATATATTTATAAACCTTAGTTAAATAGCATTTGGCGCTGAACTTTACTTAAAAAAGAATATTATTCGCATGCATTTATGTATGGATTGAAATGTTGGTTACTTCCACAGCTCTTGAGGTAAGTAAAGCCACCGATACAATAAAAGTAGTCATTGGGCCTTTGGGGTGCAATTAACATGGTTCCATCGGCCTTATGACTACACACCAATGTTCCGTATAAATCGTTTTCATCAAAGTAACTGCCACAAGGATGAGTTGTAGGAAATCCACATCGTGCCTGTTTAAAAAAAAAAATAATTTAGTAAGGTTTTATTTGGCGGAAAATAGTTTTTTTGGATTTTATTCAGGTTTAAAATCCGGTATGGAAAATTCGTCAAAATTTGTTTCCAATTTCTAATTCTGTGATCTACAAAAGAGCCATAAAACTTACCTCTCCTTTCAGATTAGCAGCACTGACTATTCCAATGAGAACAGCAAATAATATCGCACACACTCGGATTGACATGTTGATGCAAAATTGCTGAACAAATGCCAGAACCTAGTTTATATAGACACAAATGATTGGTTGAACGATTTCGCTATAGAAGTTATCATATCTAACTACATATGTATGTTTTTTTTTAACTCGTATATAAGCAAAAACAAAAAAGAATTCAAAAAAGAAATCAATTAAAATAATATTGATGATTAATCAATTGATCAGTCATTGAAGCGAAATTAATATTTCCATAAGATTCATTAATGTTTTTAATTTGTTGTCAGTTTGATATCTTTATCATTTGCCATGCGCCTCAGTTCTGCTTAAATGTAGAATACCGATATGAATAATTGCATCATCCTCAGAACTTAAACAAAGAATGTCTTCTGATTTCTATAAAAGAAATGAAAATGTCGATTAACTGTAGGCTATTTTTGAAAATATTATAATAATATTATCTTTTTTTTTTTAAATAGACATTAGCATTTTTATCATCGAAAGCCCAACAATAGAATTTAGGTAATAGCAATAAAGTTTTGAGCTTGTTTTTTGGCCAGTATTATTTATGTTAATTGTCGGAAAAATAATTAAAATACCATCGCAAAAGGATTACCGTGTACAAACTCCAAGTAACATTGCTCGTTACCCTATAAACCAGGTCTTTGACGCAGCAAAAGATTTTTTAAGGTGTATTTTAATTTATATCTTCATGCATGTTTAAAAAATGGCAGATATTTAAAATCTCTTTGGGAACAAGTTTTGCCAAAATAAAAATAATAAATTGATTTTCGAACCTATTTTTCGAATAATTTGACAGTCAAATTATAATGAAAAAAAATTATTAGTTTTTGTCCTAATCCTGAATTAAAAATGGAACAAATTAACTTTTTTATAATTAATAGATGAAATACAACAAGAACAACAAATTTAACAAGGAAGCATAAGGCAAAGCTTAAGAGACCAACGTCTTCTTTTGGGACTCACTTACTCTGTCAATGGATCTGTATATATTCTTGTATTCCATTTCTTTTTGGTGTCTTTTCCCTGATTCAGCTGCCTTTTCAACATTATTGCAGAGTTCTTTTTAGATTTTAATTTTCGTTTCAAACCGATACCCCATTAATATAGCTTTTTGTGGCTTCTTTGTAAGACGACGAGTTAGTGATAAGACGAGAAGTTGAAGTTCTGTTCTCAATATTCAGCTGCGAATCATTTTTTTCAACGTTCTGCTTCTCCGGTTCAGTTGAATTCATGATGATTTCAAACATAACATTCTCGTCGAAGGATTTGCACTTTAACACTTTAACAGAACGGCTGCTTGATGATTAAATTCGAAAATTTTCATTATCTATGATTTGATTTAGATTACCTTGCGTCTTTCTCTTTTTGCTACACTAAAAGAGGCCAAAAGTTAAAGATCTGAGCATCCTTCCACCTATTCGTCTAAGGTTTAAATTCGTAGGAAAAAAATTTTCTTGGTGGGCCCAAACTGTTTAGATCTTTTTCGACTTTTTTTTTTTCAAAATTTTATTACATCTTCTTTTTGCCGACTTGTTGTGAATCCATTGGCGATATACCGGTTCTTTTTCCATAAAGCTGATTAAAACTTGAATTTGTTTAGTATTTGATGGACTCGACCTTAAAAAGACACATTTTTATTCATATTTTTATTATTACATATTATTTTGTTGATAATTGTTTGCTCCGTTTTCAATTCCAACAACTAAATAACGGAGATATAAGTTTTTTTACCTAGAAATTTTGTTCCCAATTTCGAAAAGTTCCCGATACCAATTTTTCGAATATGAAAAAATCCATGGGAAAAGAAGTTCCCAATAACCCCAAATATATAACAGCAGAGAAATTATTATACCTACCAAAAATGTAAACTTGTATGACATATAAAATTATGTTCTTCCATTCATAAAGAAGTGGATCTTCATTTCGTTTTCATAGCCAGAAACTGGCGGTTCCTATTTGACTGAAGATTTGAATATTAAAACAACAACTTGAATAAACTATCATAAAGTGAGTATGCAGTATTAGCTGTTGTTATAGGTATTTCACCGGTGCCAAGCCGATCATCAGACTCCTTTTTAGTGGTGCTTAGCCTTTATACTTTCAAGTTAAATCCGAAATCATTTTGGACTTGAATGAGATTTGAACCCAGTTATATCGTTTTCAGAAGCCAATGCACTATGCATCGGGCTACCGAAGCCACATTGTCAGGTCCATCCCAATGTAGGTATAATTGCATATCAATTATTACCTGAGGACTATTTTAAACAGCTATCTTACCAACCGCTCTAGCAACCGTTAACTCCTAAGCTGGGCTTACTTTTAGTGTTCGAACTATTAGTGGTTCGAAAAGGTACAAATACACATCATCTTCCTATTAGGACATTTGATCTTGGCAAAAAGAACACAAAAACAAATTTATTTTGTTTGTTAATGTATCTGTTAAAGTGTGTAAGATTCGACCTCATTTTCTTGATTTAACCAGTGATAGCAATAGTAAGAAAAACTTTACTAAGTGTTGGGTTTCTTGCATAAACCAATATCAGTGGATTATTAGTAAGAATCAGGCACTAATCTTGACTAATAGTAAGATGTTAAAATAATGTGCGGAGCTCATACAAAATCCTTCCAACATAAATTTTAACCTTCTCGTTAATAAATTCCCACACTTTCCTTGAATCTTCTACATTTTCTATAAAATTTGCCGATTATAGTCTCTGCTAGAAATTCATCTGTCAGATAAATGCATCCACATTTTGAAGTTTGCCATAAATTGTCTGGTTACATTATATTGTGCAACAAAACATGATTTTAAACCAATGCTCCAGTCTTCAAGGGTATCAGCAATTTTGTCTTGCCTTGAAACTCATACTCATCAGATAATTATTTGGTTTCAGTTGATAAAATTGTGCTCAAAATATTTAATACAAAATCAGTATTTAAAAAATGAAGCATCAGTTTTTTGAATTGTTAAATTCATGAAGCCTATCTACTTCTTCTCAAAGATCCAGTTTAAGTGACAAGATTTTCTTTAAATAACTCAGAGACGATTTAAATAAATAACAAACTTTATATCTGAATTTAAATAAAATCAATAATAAAGATTCATAAACAACAAAAATCAGCCAAATTTTAAAGATACATAAATACACACTTCGACGGAGTATACATATACATATTAACGTAGATTTGTTTACTATAAAACATATTTATTTACCATGCAATAGTATAACATTTAACATTGACAGTGAAACATAACATTGTATGGTAAATAATAAAAAATTAAATATAACCTTGTAATGTTATTTCACACTTGAATAAAGTACGACTTAAAAATTTCAAAAATATTAACCTCCTATTAGTGACTAACCTGGAGGTAAAACTCGATATTTAGATATATCTGATTGTTTTTATAAATCTGGAGATTTTTGTTAAAGTTTTAACTAAATTGGTATGGCCCAGTGCCTTGATTAAGGACCAGTCTACTTGCAGCGTATCATCTTTAATCTTGTTCATTTTAAAACAACCTCTTACTTTTTTCTAATAAGGGTATTAAATCAATAATACTCTGGAAGTTTTTTGACATCACTTGGTTTTGCCTCTGCCATTTAAACAGAATCATAATTATTTCAATAAAAAGATCTATTTTACACCCTGTGAACAGACTGGCCCTTTCACAAATTGCTTATTCTCTTCATGCACATTTCAAATATTTTCAAGGAGCAATTATTTGACTTCTTATCAATACAATGATATTCAAAATTATTTCTGTCCATTAAATTCAGCAATACACAATGCCAGTATAATTGTGAAATAAAACGTCAGTGGCACTTGTGACTTCTTTATAAATGAACACGTCAACAAAAATATCAAACACATAAATCAAAAATGAAATGCAAATAGCTGCAATTCATTCAATTTATGGTTCATATTGTGATATCCCTGTTGAAATTACAATACGTCAAACAGAACTGTCATCCGATATTGCCAAAGCCTTATTTATTAGATTTCATTACGCCATATTAAACAAATCGTCACTTCCAAAATCACTAATCTAAAACTCTGGTTATTATAAACGTCAGCAAACCCCGTCACTAGGAAATCAATTAGGATATGCCCTCCTCTTTTATCACTGCTTAGCTATTATATAGCTAGCTATTAGCTATTAGCTAGCTAGCTATTATATAGCTATTAATTTCTTGGTTCTTTCGAAACTTGATATTTCGGGCGGAAATCTGCATCTCTCAGTATAATTATGGACTAAAATGAGTTTTGTAGATACTTCTTTGGCCTTCTTCTTCTTCTTCCAATTGGAGTCTTTTAAGAATGTAAATCATTTATAAATGCAAAACAACTATAAATTTTGTCTTAGTACAAAAAGGAATACAATTTTTTAATACTATTACTTGTAAATTTCACACGATGTCATATCAAAATGACATTAAGATACTACAACGAACGGCTTTAAAACTCCTATGAACCAGTTTTAGCTTACTCCTCTTTTCCTCGGGTATTTTTTTTTTGTAAAAATAAGGTTTTCGGGATTAAAGGCGTTGTAAAGTCGGAGAAACTTTACTCCGTCGCTAAAACGAGTTAATAAATAAGGCCATAAAAGTTCAATTAAATGTTCGCCAAAAACGAACATGCTCCGGAGTGATCTGGAAAAATTAGTAAGGTGTAACCGTCACTGTCAATTCTCATCGCGAAGCCACATTTTAATCAAAGATATGGATGTGGAAGACATATAGTGCCACCTCTCATAAAACATAACCTGGTTTATGCAAACGATCCACAAATGTTTGACCCTTTGAAGACCAATGTTCCAAAAGTAATGACCGAATTATTGCCCGATATATGTTGAAAAATTATCGAACATGATCTTTTCAGAATCGAGTGCGCCAAAAACTTCCGTGGAGAACATCCTACTACCTACTATATTAAAACGTGATGAAAAAAAATAAAATGCACGACTGGGTCGCACAAACTTGCTCCTATGTAAAAGACTAAGAATTTCAAAAATGAATGTTATTAGAGAAACTATTCATAAGCATAAAATTCATTTTTAAATGACTACAAAAAACTTCTTTAGTAGTTAAAGGTAAGAATAGGATGCCATGTGATTCAAGCAAATATAGATTTATGCAAGATTAAAAATTATAAGTCCTTGTAGTGGTTTCTTAAAAAATAAGGTTTTATATAAGAAAATTTTAAAACATTTTTAAGAAAAAATGTTGGTACGCCAATTTGAAGTTTTTATTATTGTATGAATAAAAATTAAATTTACAAAAACAGTATTGAGCCGTTTTCGAGACATTGAATTTTCAAAAAACAAAAAATTGATTTTTTTTTCAAAATTCAAAAAAATATTTTTCTTAAAGTTTTGAAATGCAATGTTTTTTAAACTTTTTAGAAGCTTCCCTGTACGAAATTTCATTAAAATCCGTTGTGCTAATAACGAGAAATTCAAAATTTTAAAAAATCGTTCTATGGTAGGTTCAGTCAGTAATATCTTGTTTTCAAATTTTTTTTTTATTAAATTACAGATATTAAAAAATAATAGAAAGAACAAAAAAATTTAAGCAAAATTCTCGGAACCGTTTTCGAGCAAAATACGATTTTCGAAAACCATTTTTTAACATTTGTATGGAAGGTACCGTTATTTTTAGGTAAAATGAATTTATTTTTCTCATATATTGTAGATTATTTTTCCAAACTTTTATAAATCAAGTTTTGAAAAAATCGAGCATGGGGTTTTCGAGATATTGAGTTTCCAAAAAAAAATTTTGAAAGTTTTTTTAAAAATCCAAAAAATTTGTTTTGGAAAATTTTAATTCACTATAATATTCAAACTGCTGGGAAGCTTAAGCATAAAAAAATGATCAAAATCGGTGGTACCGTTTTTGAAAAAATCAAAAACAAAAAAAATGGTCCCAAGGGGGGTACCAAAACTACTCATTTTTTTGAAAACTTTTTTGGACCATTACCTAGGTTTAACTAAATTAAATTTTTTGAATTTTTTTTAAGAAAATCGCAAGGACAGTTTTTGAGAAAAAAAAATATTTATAAAATTTCGGAAAAAAATCGTATGCAGGTATACCGTTATTTTTGGTCATAAAAAATCAAATCAAAAAACATCCGGGGGTAAAAAATCAAAACCCATATCTACCAAGAAAATCGGCTGAGCCGTTTAGCTGTAATCGAACAGACAGACAAACAGACAGACAGAATTGCCAGAACCACTTTTTTCGTCTTCGCTATCATCGTAATGTCAACTTTGATCAAAATCTCGAGTTCGATTTTTTTTACGAATGCATAACTTGCCTTATAGTACCTATAAGTCGCAAGTAAAAACGTTGAGAAAAAACTATTTTCTATAGAAACGGTCTTACGATTTTGACTCGTGCGACAGTATTTCTTTAAATCCATATCCATGTTGAGTGTATAGCTTTGATTTTAAAGAATTAAAATTTAAAAAAATTAAAAGGGAAATTTTTATATTTTATTTATTTCGATTTAAACTTTTTATTACAACATATATTTTTATTTTTTTATTTTTATTTATTAAGCGACGCTTTTCGGATTTGCATCCATCTTCTTCCGAAACGCGTCGCTTAATAAATAAAAAGAAAAAAAGAAAAATATATGTTGTGATAAAAAGTTTAAATCGAAATAAATAAAATATAAAAATTTCCCTTTTAATTTTTGTTTATTTTAATTCTTTAAAATCAAAATTTATCGACAGTTATAATAACAAAATGGTACATTTTATAGGTCGCCATTTCAAACTACATAAGCTAGCAGATAGCTCACTTAGATATTCAGAAACAAACAAAAAATTCTTAAAAATAAAAATAAAACATCGATATTTTTGCATTGAATTGTGAATTCAAGTTATGTACTAGCTCATTTATATTTGCTTCGAAATTAAATAAAAGCTGACAAAAAATGTAAATCATTAATTAAAAACGTTCATGGTGCTTCCCTTGGCAAAGTATTACTTTCATTTAAAATCAAATCACTGGAATCTTGAGCCCTGTCAAAATTGCGATTTGTGTTGTTTTTGCTTGAATTACTTTCATCAAAATCTTTTATACCCTTCCCTTGAGCAACAGTTATACTGCCTTCAATTATCAAATCACCGACTTTATTCGATTCGCTAGACTCAGGTTTTACTATAACAAATCCTTGAAAACACTCCGAAACTTCCGGATCAATGCAAGTCCTGCTAACGGGATAGAAGTGTTTTTCTCCGCAGGACTTTTCATAGGCCTTATGTTCCATACAGTAAAAATATTTCGAGCAATTACCAGGAACGGAAAACTTTTCGCCATCAAACTTTCCTTTACAAACAATTTCGATTAATGCCGGTTTTTGAGTGGTTGTGACTTGAACTTTTGGTTTTATGACACAATTTGACAAATCTGAAGAAATACACTTCTGATAGAAGGAATCGAAATGTGACTCCATTCCACACGTTCTGAGAATAGGACTACTGCTGATACACGAATAATATTCACTACAATTAGTTCGAGATGGGACTAGAGATCCAATGGCCTTGCCAAGGCAAATATATCTTGGGATTTCTGGAGATTCTGTTGGCTTGACTACAGAATTTATCGAGATTGATTGTTCCTGAACGCAGTCCGATTTCGAAGCTTCGGTGCAGTTTTTAGTTTCCGGATCAAAGTATAAACCATCCATGCATTTTCTCAAAATAGCTTTGCCATTTTTACAGCCATAGAATTGACTGCACTCACCAAACACTGGCAGAAGCACATCATTTTGTTGGTCAATGCAGGGAGCAGTTTCTGGGATGATTGCTTTAGATGCCGCTTGTGTCGAGTATGTTAGACAAAAACTAACGAAAACTATTAATGCTAAAAATGGATTATAAGAATGGTTGACAATATATTTGGAAGTTTACTTAAAAACAATACCTTTCATTTCAAGAATTGATTAAAGGGAAAAAACTGTTCTCTAAATACTTAGATATTTTAGTTAAAAATTCCTTAATAATGACAATGAGTATCGCGACCGCTCTCTATGAGGCCTTGTACTTGTACATAATCTTTTGATCATGATTCTTCTATGAGTTGTTATAGTTTTTCAATGGAACACTTTTATAGAACGCAACTCTGAGAATAAATGGGAAATTAATATCTATGGCGACGCAATACCCACTAATGGTATTTTAGTTGAAATCTTAAGAAAATACTCAAGGGGGTAATGCCTTAACATTCAATGTGTTTTGGGATCATAGGCGCTAGAAATCAAGAGGGCGAAAATTAGTGAAAATTGAAATTTATTCAAACTTAAGGCAATGCACCTAATTTGGTGGGTAAACTCGGAAAGCTTTCGTGAACTTGCACTTGAGAGCTTCATCTTAGCCAAACAAATGAATGAACATAAAAGGACTATATTCCTAAATGTCAATGTTTACGGGTTTCAAAAAATGACATTTTGATGAGTGTTATATTAAAATAAAAGATCTGTTCCGTCTATACAGGCTTGGTTTTAAAATTGATAACACTGGTTCAAGTGATTGTAAATTTGACCGCTGAGATGCATTTGTGATCAGCTAATTATATTTAATAGTTTTCGAATATAGGCGCTGTTTACTTGCGGGGCCGTCCTTATTTGTTGATAGATACTCCTATCAAATTAAAAGTGAATGAATAGGTTTACTTACAGATAAGAGCAGAACTGATAAAACTTACAAGAAAAAAGGAAGCTACATCAATGTTCTTGATCAATGATAAGTTTCAAAACAAAGTTATTTTGGCCTTGAAAGGAGGAGACAACATTCCAAGAGAGTCTTAGAAGATTATTGTTAAAGATTAGGTAGCAATATTAATTGGCACGTTTTTTAATACAAAACTGTTAATTTACGAAGTTGTATCACCCTTCATCTAGCTCTACCGTTAAAGTTACTTACAACGCTTTCCGTAATACTTATAAAATGATACCTTGAAATTTATAAACAGATGTTATCATTGCTTATCCGAAGCTAATGAAATCATAAATACAATTTCCGATAATTTCAACTAACAATTAAACTTCAGAACTTAAAAAACCAATGAATGGTTGAAGTTAGTACAAGTACCTACTGCAAAAGAGTATAGTAAGGTAGTATAATTAATTAAACCTCTGAACTTTTTAATTTTTCATACATTTTATTTCTTGCTTGATATTTTGAAATCTCAATTTTCAAATATTTCAAGATTTAGAAACTTTTGTTTTCACACAGTTATGTATAAGTTGTTCCCATTGACTTGACATGGTCATTTATATTAATTTAAGTTTCACACAAATAAACTACATTAAAGTTGTGCTTCCAAATAAGAACTCATGACTTGGTGGTAGACTTGATTTCCCGACGTCAGATTGAAAATATTGTGATCATGTTTACAAATATTCAAAAGATTCGAGGCAAAAATCGACTAGGAAATCTACCTTGTTGAAATTAAGGTACGGCTGAGGATACCACAAACAAATTCAAAACAAGAAAAAAATGTGAAAAATATAAGGTTAGATATCTGCAATCACAAGAGATCACCAGGATCAAGTCAACGGAACAAATAATTTCTGCTAACTATATAATAATGGCGCTATTCAACCAGGCGCGGAAGTTCTACCAATCCGTCCGAAACATGACGCAGTACACACCACGCTGCCCATACTGCAAGGACGGAGAGGGAAATCTGATCACCGATCCTGAAAGCATACTGGAGCGATGGGAAGTGTACTTTAATGAATTGCTAAATGGTCAGCTCACTGCAGAAGTGGAGGCTCCACTACTTCAAGAAGAATACCCTATGTTGCCGCCACCAAGCATAGAAGAGGTTGAGAAGGCTATAGGCCGGCTTAAACAGAACAAAGCCCCGGGAGTCGATGGCATACCAGCCGAATTATTCCATCACGGCGGGCCAGCCTTACGTCAAGCAATTCATGATATTATAGTAAAGGTATGGGAGCAGGAAGAAATGCCAGAAGACTGGCGAAAAGGTTTAATATGCCCCATACATAAGAAGGGAGATGTCACAACGTGCAGCAATTATAGAGGTATCACGTTGTTGAGGACCGCCTATAAGATACTCTCCTCTATCCTAAAAGACCGGATAACCCCATACGCTAAAACCGTCATCGGGCAATATCAGTGTGGTTTCATTCCAGGCAAATCAACAACTGATCAGATCCTTACCCTTAGGCAGGCGATGGAAAAATGTCTAGAATTTAACATCCCAACATACCATCTGTTTATAGACTTTAAGGCCTCCTATGATAGCATAGCCAGGGTAGAACTTTACAAAGCCTTGAGAGAATTCGGCATCGCAAATAAATTGACACGACTATGTAGGTTGACCATGACCAACGTAACAAGCCAAGTAAAAATAGCCGGATTGCTATCCAGACCAATCAACATCTTTAATGGACTCCGACAAGGGGACGGTTTGGCCTGCCTCCTCTGCAACCTGGCGTTGGAGAAAGCAATCCGTGACTCTGGCACGGCAACAAGAGGGACCATCGTCAACAGGTCCAGCCAGTTACTGGCTTACGCAGACGCGTGGTAGACGCCCGAAGCCTTGGGGTGCGCAACTGGATGGCGTCGGCTAGAGACCGGGATAGGTGGAAAGACTTGTTGAAAGAGGCCAGGACCGGAACCCGGTTGTCGAGCCGATGATGATGATGATGATTCAACCTTTAGACGACGGACACAGATATAGACATACAATTTCTTACTGGACGAAATGAATGTTGCTATTTGCCTAGGTACAATCAAACTGTTAATTTGCTGGTGCAACCAGGTCCCAGTGAGTTACAAATCTTAACCATTCCTGTGTGCGTTTTACCAGGAATGCAGGGGAGTTATGAGATAACTTGGTTAGAAGTATTAACTAACTAATCTCTAAAATATGGCTCGAAGAAAATTTCCGATGAATAGAACCTAAGCATTTCGTATCCTATCTGAGTTAGAGAGGTACCAATATTCTTGACATCACCTATAAGATCTTTTCGGCCGCCTAATGCTAACTTCTGAGCCATTCGCAAAGGAAATATGTCCATATCAACGTGTCTTTAGTTCAGGAAAAGATCCTTAAACCTTAAATCAAATCTTTTCATTGATTTCTAAGTATAAAGACCAGATGGATGCATAAAAGCCTAGTTTTGGCAATACTGATTGCCCGTTTGTACAGGATGAAGAATCCACTTAGATCCATCAAGGTTGGTATAGGAGCATGTCCGACAATTAAGCATACCCTAACCTAAATAGAGCAATGGACTTAAATGAGTTGAACAGACTCAGGATAGGGAAAAACCTGACCGCGTTCCAAATCCATATCGTCTGAGAAAAATAAGAAATAATCTTTAACAAATATTCGTGCAGGAAGAACAAAATTCGGTTTAATTTCCCAATTATTTTTTGCAAAAAGACAATTTGGTATTATCTCGTTTTTAAAAACAATATAAGACCAAATTTGGCTTTAATGCATTTGGCATTATTATTTATATAAAATCCAAGGCATCAAGTTCCAAGATTGAAAATGAACTACGTCACCACATACATACATACAAAGAATAGTTTAAAATTTAAAACTGTACAGCAAGGAAATATCTTTTATTTTCAATCGTTTTCAATCGAATTAGGAACTTTTGATTGCACAAGCAATTTGGAAACGAAAATCCTTGGAAATATAAAACTTGGCACCGAATACATTGAGCAAACATAAAGCAAAAGCTACCGAACTTGATATCGCTTTGAATTTTATCAGCCAAATGTTATCGCTACCTCAGTGGTCTTTAACATGTTTTTTCTCCCAAAAAAAAAAACAAGACTTTTTTCCTTCTTAATTATACCGAGTTCTTTAGACTGTTCTATGTTTTTGCAAAGATGTTTTTCAATAGATGACAGATACGATTTAATAATGTACATAGATACTAGTTTGACAATTTTTTCATATAAATACTTCGATATCGTTTTGGAATAGTCAGAGTTACCCTTTGGATTCTAAGAAACAGTAACATTCAATAATGCAAGGTTTGTTTAAACGAAGACAAAGTTATATGGAAATAGCATTTAATATAACTTGAATATATTATTTCTTATAGGTTTTAAAATTCTGACAGCCTGTTGCGTCCTTGTAAGCCTTGCGGCAGCTAAGGATGGAAAGGTAATTTCCACTCAATTCGATATACTCCATATCGGTATTAATTTTGTTTTCTTAACTGTTTTCAGATTAAATTGCCAAACTTCCAGAATAAGAATATTTGTCTTAACAAAGAAGATGGTGTTTTCCTTCCGGTGACTGGAAGTTGCACAAAATACATCATCTGCTCGAATGGAGCTGCTCTGGAAAATGACTGTGGCAGATACCACTTCAATGCAAAAATATCTGCTTGTGATCTTCCTGAACGTGTGGGTTGTGGTTTAACGGAATTTAAACCCACCAAAGCTCCAACACAACTGGTTACTGAAAAAGAAATTGTTATTCCAAGTTCCACACTTCCACCCTGTTTCGCAGTAGCTAATGGTATCAGCCTGCCAGTCCCTGGAAGCCAACGACAATACTACTACTGCATGAACAACAAAGCGTTCCTCAAGGACTGCGGAAACATGTATTTCGTCGCTAAGTACTCTGCATGTGCTGTAAAGCCAGACAGCTCTGATTCATCCATAATCGTGACTCCACCAAAAGCCCCTTCAAGCTCACAGGAAAGTGAATCATCAGTGTGCTTTGGTAAACCAGATGGTGTTAGTTTTCCCGTAGCTGCAAACCCACGCCAATATCACTATTGCATGAATAACAAGGCTTTCCTTAAGGACTGTGGCAGCAAGATGATCTTTGTAGCGAAATACTCTGCTTGTGCTCTAGCATCCGAAGAAATAACCGATCCTGTTGAAGAACTAGAGCAAACTAACAATTTTAAAGAAGTTGCCAATAAAATCTGTAGAAATGTACCCTTTGGAACTAGATTGCGTTTTCCCGGACATTGCTCATTGTATATCATTTGCACTTTCAACACTGGATTCGTCAAAACATGTGGCTGGAGGGAATTCAACTCAATGACAGCATCCTGCGATTTATCCCAGAATGTTCAATGCCAGTCTTACAATCAGGGAACAACCGAAAAACTTCCAGAAATCAAATCAACTCCAATACCTTCCATTGACTCATTGGCTGATCGCATTTGTATCAATCAATATAATGGCGCTTTTATTGCAGCACCAGGCGTTTGCTCCGAATTCTTCTTTTGCTTGAACAAAAAAGGCTATCGCAAGAGTTGCGGTGCCAACCGTCATTTCAATCCAAAATCTATGATCTGTGTGGATTCCAAACATTCGAAATGTGTTGATATTGCATTTGAAAAATTTGAACGTTCTATAATTTCTAGATCCGAGCCAAGTTGCATTGACAAAAAGAGTGGAACATTATTGAGCAGTTCAAACAGTTGCGGAAAATTCAATATTTGCGACAATGGTGTTGCAAAGGAAATGGATTGCCCAGCTGGATTATATTTCAATCCTCAGGAAAATATTTGTGATTGGCCAACAAATGTACAGTGTGCTTAAGTTATAATAATTAAACAAAGAAACATTATTTAAACAAAAAATCTATTTATAATGTCAAAAAATTTAACTCTTGGTGTAAAATAATAACATCTAATAATTGTTTTTCATGTGGAGGAAACCAGTTTCCACAACTTTTACAAAATGTATACTCGAAAACTAAATTGAATAAAATCACTTAACACCTTAAGGGTATTGTTTTTACTCTTTGTCTTCATTAAGCAAATTTGTTCCCTTCATTTGAATAGACGCATGGGTATATTCAATTACATAGTTAATGACTTATTTGCAGGGCTGTCGAAGTACTGCAATTGCAGTATCTATTTGTACCACTTTTTGAAGCTCCGTACTGCCGTACTGCTTTTTTTTCTCGTCAACTTTTCCATACAAAATTTTTAAAGTATTAATTTTCACTATTACTGCATTGGTATCTAAATGCTCTCAAAAACTATTCTCTACGAACGTTCCCCAAATAATCAAATTCAAAGCGACAAGCCATTAGCCATACGGATCCATTTATTTTATTCTCTACTCACTACGTTTATTTTTGTTTCTGTCGTCATAATATTCACTTCGTGAATAAACTCTTTGAATGAAATTCATAAAATTTCAAAAATGTCCGTGATTTAATATGGTGAAAATAATAAAGTTGCACTAGGTTGTGTGTTTTGGTAAAATCTACTATACGTGCCACTCATGCATGCTTGCAACACTTTTTAGTATACTCCAATTAAAAATTCAAATTCTAAAATTCATTTTTTTTATGTTTTGATATGCACTTTTCTTAAACTTTTTGAAAAAAAAATCATTAAAATTCTTTATGATAATGTAAAATAAAATAAAATAAAATAAAATGAAAAAGTAAAACATCGAATAATTGGTTTTACAGTAGGTACGTGAGTATAATGACTTAATTTGAATTTTTACTTGCGACTTATAGGTACTATAAGGCAAGTTATGCATTCGTAAAAAAAAAAATCGAACTCGAGATTTTGATCAAAGTTGACATTACGATGATAGCGAAGACGAAAAAAGTGGGTCTGGCAATTCTGTCTGTCTGTCTGTCTGTCTGTCTGTTCGATTACAGCTAAACGGCTCGGCCGAGTTTCTTCAAACTTGGTAGATATGGGTTTTGATTTTTTAACCCCGGATGTTTTTTGATTTGATTTTGTATGACCAAAAATAACGTTACCTGCCATACGATATTTTCCGAAATTTTATAAATATTTTTTTTTCTCAAAAACTGTCCTTGCGATTTTCTTAAAAAAAAATCAAAAAATTTAATTAAGTTAAACCTAGGTAATGGTCGAAAAAAATTTTCAAAAAAATGAGTAGTTTTGGTACCCCCCTTGGGACCATTTTTTTTTGTTTTTGATTTTCTCAAAAACGGTACCACCGATTTTGATCATTTTTACTTGCGATATAGGTACTATAGGGCAAGTTCTGCATTTGGAAAAAAAATCGAACTCGAGATTTTGATCAAAGTTGACATTACGATGATAGCGAAGACGAAAAAAGTGGGTCTGACAATTCCGTCTGTCTGTCTGTATGTCTGTATGTCTGTATGTCTGTACCTCGAACTACAGCCTAAACTAATGGAGGTATTTTCTTCAAACTCGGTAGTTAAGGGTCTTCGGTGATTCCCTAGAGGAGAAATTGAAATTTTTTTTTAGCTCCAAAACTAAGGGTACCCCCCATACACCCGTAATGCAAAATCTTATTTATCTCGAAAACGGCTCTAACGATTTTGATAAAAAAAATTTGGTGTGATATTATGGACATGGACTATATTTTGGTGAAAAAAAAATTTGGGGGGAAATGTTATTAGGGGTACCTGTCATAGAACGGTTTTTTTGATTTTCGAATTTCTCACCAACGGCTCTAACGATTTTAACCAAAATTTGTATGCAGGAGCTGCTTTGCATTTGAAAAAACAAAAACTGAAATTTTTTTCGAAAAAATAGTTTTTGGATTTTTAAAAAAATAATCCAATTTTTTTTTTGAAAATTCAATATCTTGAAAACCGATACACGATTAAATTTTTAAATTACGTTTTAAAATGTATTTTATTAAATACTAACAATTTGCATATCAATTTTTTTTATAAAAATTTTAAGGAAAATTTAGTACACAAAAAACATGTTTCAGTGTGTCTGTATGTCTGTACCTCGAACTACAGCCTAAACCACTGGACCTATTTCTTTCAATCTCGGTAGTTAAGAGTCTTCGGTGATTCCCTAGAGGAAAAATTGAAATTTTTTTTTTAGCTCCAAAACTAAGGGTACCCCCCATACACCCGTAATGCAAAATCTTATTTATCTCGAAAACGGCTCTAACGATTTTGATAAAAAAAATTAAGTGTGATATTATGGACATGGACTATATTTTGGTGAAAAAAAAATTTGGGGGGAAATGTTATTAGGGGTACCTGTCATAGAACGGTTTTTTTGATTTTCGAATTTCTCACCAACGGCTCTAACGATTTTAACCAAAATTTTTATGCAGGAGCTGCTTTGCATTTGAAAAAATATAAACTAAAAGTTTTTTCGAAAAAATAGTTTTTGGATTTTTAAAAAAATAATACAATTTTTTTTTTGAAAATTCAATATCTTGAAAACCGATACACGATTAAATTTTTAAATTACGTTTTAAAATGTATTTTATTAAATACTAACAATTTGCATATCAATTTTTTTTATAAAAATTTTAAGGAAAATTTAGTACACAAAAAACATGTTTCAGTGTGTCTGTATGTCTGTACCTCGAACTACAGCCTAAACCACTGGACCTATTTCTTTCAATCTCGGTAGTTAAGAGTCTTCGGTGATTCCCTAGAGGAAAAATTGAAATTTTTTTTTTAGCTCCAAAACTAAGGGTACCCCCCATACACCCGTAATGCAAAATCTTATTTATCTCGAAAACGGCTCTAACGATTTTGATAAAAAAAATTAAGTATGATATTATGGACATGGACTACATTTTGGTCAAAAAAAATTTTGGGGCAAAATGTTTTTAGGGGTACCTGCCATAGACCCGTTTTTTTGATTTTCGACTTTCTCATTAACGGCTCTAAGGATTTTAACCCAACATTTTTAGCAGGAGTCCCCTTAAGTTTAAAATAATATTGTATATAAAAATATTCGAAAAAATATTTAGTGGGTTTTTCAAAAAAAAAAAAAAAATTTAAATCAATATCTTCAAAACCTATGAACGATTATTTTTTGAAATTATTTCCTAAAACCAATATTATTTAATACTTTAAATTCGCATCCCACATTTTTTTCTCGAAAAATTTTAGAAAAATTTCTTATATAAAAAATTTATTTAATAATAAAACGATTTTTTAAGGTTTATTTGTATAAATTCATACTTTTCCGGAAACCAGACGGCAATTTTATGCATTTGAACATTATTATTTCATTAAATCCATGTTTTATATTTATAAAATGTATCTTAAATTCCAAAGTACTTTTACATAAGAGCAAGTTCGTGCGATCCAGTCGTGCATTTTATTTTTTATGCTAAAGCTTTCCAGCAGTTTGAATATTATTGTGTATTAAAATTTTCCAAAACAAATTTTTTGGATTTTTAAAAAAACTTTCAAAATTTTATTTTGAAAACTCAATATTTCGAAAACCCCATGCTCGATTTTTTCAAAACTTGATTTATAAAAGTTTGGAAAAATAATCTAAAATATATGAGAAAAATAAATTCATTTTACTTAAAAATAACGGTACCTTCCATACAAATGTTAAAAAATGGTTTTCGAAAATCGTATTTTTCTCGAAAACGGTTCCGAGAATTTTGCTTAAATTTTTTTTCTTTCTATTATTTTTTAATATCTGTAATTTAATAAAAAAAATTTGAAAACAAGATATTACTGACTGAACCTACAATAGAACGATTTTTTAAAATTTTAAATTTCTCGTTATTAGCACAACGGATTTTAATGAAATTTCGTACAGGGAAGCTTCTAAAAAGTTTAAAAAACATTGCATTTCAAAACTTTAAGAAAAATATTTTTTTGAATTTTGAAAAAAAAAAAATCAATTTTTTGTTTTTTGAAAATTCAATGTCTCGAAAACGGCTCAATACTTTTTTTGTAAATTTAATTTTTATTCATACAATAATAAAAACTTCAAATTGGCGTACCAACATTTTTTTTTAAAAATGTTTTAAAACTTTCTTATATAAAACCTTATTTTTTAAGAAACCACTACAAGGACTTATAATTTTTAATCTTGCATAAATCTATATTTGCTTGAATCACATGGCATCCTATTCTTACCTTTAACTACTAAAGAAGTTTTTTGTAGCCATTTAGAAAATGAGTTTTATGCTTATGAACAGTTTCTCTAATAACATTCATTTTTGAAATTCTTAGTCTTTTACATAGGAGCAAGTTCGTGCGACCCAGTCGTGCATTTTATTTTTATTAAATTGTAGACCGTACAGATATTTTTTTTAATCAAAATTCTTAGAGCTGTTTTCGAGAAAAATACCATTTTAGAAAACCATTTTTTATTATTTCTATGGTGGGTGCCGTTTTTTTAAGATAAAATATTTTGTCTTCCTGTATTTAGTTTCACGAGTATGTGGTTTACGAAATATTGAGTTTTAACATAAATTTGAATGATGATCATGATCAAGACGTCTATATTGGGCCTAAAGCGGAACTTTTGGTAAAAGCATAGAATATGTCTATTACACAAATTGTTGAAATAAGATCGATTTGCCTAAACTATTATAAAACTCCTTGCCAGGCTATAAAAAAAGATCCGATTTTAACGATAAAAACGATAGAAATACTAAAAAAAAACCCAAGAAATTTAGGTGAAAGTTAAGTAGAACTCATCTCTTTATTTCCAAACCTTGTACATTGAGATTTGTCTAGAGAACTTGAACGTTTCTGGTGTGACGTATTTTTAGCCGGAAATGGTTTTGGAGAAGATCGTTTCCCTAATATAAATTTGTTTATTGGGTCGTTACTTGTTTTGCCACATAGAAGTGCTACTTATGAGCGAGTTTTTTCAAACGTAAATTTGATAAAAACAAAAACTAGAAATTCTTTTAATGTAAGCGGTACTGTAAGCGGTATCCTTTCAGCCAAATCGTTGTTGGACTAGACTCATGAATGGAAACCATCTTTAAATTTATTAAAACAATACAAGAAGACTTACGTTTTTAAAAGGTGATATGTACTAGTACATTAAGAATTTTGTACATTTTTTTAAGCTTTATGTTTGTAATCGCCGTACTAATAAATTCTTTTTAATTTTTTTAATTTTGCTTATTGTTTAAAGCGAAAAATGTTCTAATAGACCAAGAGCCAACAGCAATTTTTGGTTGTGATTGATAACAAAAAATAATTAGCATAATTATATAGGCCTTTTATAGTTATTTATAAATGTGAACATCTTGCATACTCTAGTGGGCGCAATAGTGTATTATAGTGCATCAAGTATGCAGTTCTTTCCGAAGTCTAAAAAATTGGGATACAAAATTTGCAATAACTTCAAAATGAAGAGCTAACTGTCCTGATTGCAAATATCGAGGTCCAAGACGTTTTGAAGGTGGCCTTCTTAGTGCAAGAAGTAGCCTATTCTTCTCCCACTAGAGTATGCAAGACTTTCACATTTGTAAATAACTATAAAAGGCCTATCTAATTATGCTAATTATTTTTTGTTATCAACCACACCCAAAAATTGCCTATAACGTATGTACATAAAAATATAAAACTCATGGAATGGGTAAGACCAATCGAATTAGTTTAAAACTATAGTGGGTGTTCCTTAGGGATGTATGTTGAATCCAATATTATTTGCTCTTTTTATTGACTATATTTACTACTAGTACAGCCTCTATCACATAAAAAGAACTTAAAATCGAATTATTTTGTTTATTAAAACTTTGAAGAACTTGGTCTTCTTGTGTTATGGCTCAACTTTCGTGCTTACAATTGTTCTTGCATCGATTTAAATTACCGACTCCTATCAAGTAATTATTTCAGAACAAGCTCCCCCTAAAACTACCTATATATCAGTACTATGTTGACCACGACTGGAAATTTTTAGATTAAACTTTAAGTACCAATCTTGTATGCATTTTGGAATAAGTATGAGTGTAATTACGTTTACCATTTCATAGCCGTTTGTTTAATCTTTTTGAGGAATTTCGAAAGATTTTACTTTCAATAAATTATCATCTCTAGACTTCTTTAAAAAAATGCTCACAGCTGAGTCGCTCGAAGAAGAAAATAATTTTCTGTTCAATATAAGAGACAATATAGACAAAAACTATTGCGTCAAACTTTTGCATAAATAAGTTTTTTTGCTCCATCAAAATAAACACTATCGAAAATTCGCCTAACCTCAGAAGAAATATTTCAATTTGTAAAAACACCTTCTGATTATATGTGCGAAACAGTAAATAAGTTAGATTTGCGCAGATACATTCTAGGTATCATAGCTAATTAATGAAAATAAAAAAAAAAAAAAAAAAATTTACTCTTAATTTGTCTATGACAACTGATCAAATATCCTTTGTGTTACGAAGCCTTAAAAAAAAACGAGTATATATTCGCGCACGGCGTCGAATTTTTGGTTAATTCAAGAATATTGAATTTTAGTACTATTCCATCTTTTGGATCATTTTGACGATTTGTTAAAGTTTTAAGAAAATTTTAGTATACATACTTGAGACCAGCGGGATTTATAAGATTTCAGAATGATAAATGTGATAAGAATTATTGTGTGTCTTACATTGATTGTTAGCCTTGTAGATTGTGCGGCGTTTAATCGAGATAAAAGATCTGTTTATGGTTAGTTTTAACGAACAAGTTGTTTTCATTTAAGAAAAATAATTTTTATGAATTCTTTAGATAACAAAGAACAAAACTTTCTTAATAATGAAGATGCGGAGGAAGAAGTCGAAGCAATTGAAAGCATAAATAATATGGTCCCGATTTGGATTTCTGAAATTTTAAATGGATTTTTACAATCTGGTAACTCCCTAGATGTTTTTACCTCACCACCTTTTGACAAAGCAACTCAAGCAGTTCTTAAGATCAATGAAGATGTAGATAAAACTCAAGAAAAAGATGAAACTGTAGCTACTAACCTTAATGAAGATGACTCAGATGAAGTGGTTACAATTTCTGAAAATATAAGTCTCGATGAAAATGGAAATGAGGTGATAACAATTTCTGAAAATGTGAGTGATATGTCCATTCCTGATAATTCATCAACTTCTGCACCTTCAGCAGTGATTAATGAATATACTCGTATTACTGAACAAAATTTTCCTAATAATGAAGATGAAGAGGAAAATGTTGAAGCAATTGAAAGCATAAATAATATGATCCCGAATTTCGTTTCTGAAATTTTGTCACAATATGGTAGCTCTCCAGATGTATTCACTTCTGCACTAAACTTATTTGAAGAAGAAGAAGAAGAAACTATTGTTAATAATATTACTGAAGATGACTCAGGGGTTATACCTCTCTCTGAAACAATTAATGATATGTCAGTTCCTGAAGAAGAAGACGGCGAAGAAACACTTACAATTTCTGAAACTGTTAACGCAGATCCAGACACAATCGCTTATTCTCCTTGTGAAGACTTAATTGAAGAAGATTTAGGTTGTAACAAGATCGAAGGTGGAAAAAACGATGAAGATGAAGTGGTAACAATTTCTGAAAATATAAGTCTCGATGAAAATGGAAATGAGTTGATAACAATATCTGAAAATGTGAGTGATGTGTCAGTTCCTGATAATTCATCAACTACAACATCTTCAGAAGTGATTAATGAAAATACTCGTATTACTGAACAAAACTTTCTTAATAATGAAGATTCGGAGGAAGAAGTCGAAGCAATTAAAAGCATAAATAATATGGTCCCGATTTTGATTTCTAAAATTTTAAATGGATTTTCACAATCTGGTAACTCCCCAGATGTTTTTACCTCACCACCTTTTGACAAAGCAACTCAAGCAGTTCTTAACTTCAATGAAGATGTAGATAAAACTCAAGAAGAAGATGAAACTGTAGCTACTAACCTTACTGAAAATGACTCAGATGAAGTGGTTACAATTTCTGAAAATATAAGTCTCGACGAAAATGGAAATGAGGTGATAACAATTTCTAAAAATGTGATTGATATGTCCATTCCTGATAATTCATCAACTACAGCACCTTCAGCAGTGATTAATGAAAATACTCGCATTACTGAACAAAACTTTCCTAATGATGAAGAGGAAAATGTTGAAGCAATTGAAAGCATAAATAATATGATCCCGAATTTCGTTTCTGAAATTTTGTCACAATATGGTAGCTCTCCAGATGTATTCACTTCTGCACTTAACTTGTTTGAAGAAGAAGAAGAAGAAACTGTTGTTAATAATATTACTGAAGATGACTCAGGGGTTTTACCTCCCACTGAAACAATTAATGATATGTCAGTTCCTGAAGAAGAAGACGGCGAAGAAACACTTACAATTTCTGAAACTGTTAACGCAGATCCAGACACAATCGCTTCATCTCCTTGTGAAGACTTAACTGAAGAAGGTTTAGGTTGTAACAAGATCAAAGATGGAAAAAAAGATGAAGATGAAGTGGTAACAATTTCTGAAAATATAAGTCTCGACGAAAATGGAAATGAGTTGATAACAATTTCTGAAAATGTGAGTGGTGAATCAGTTTCTGATAATTCATTAACTACAGCATCTTCAGCAGTGATTAATGAAAATACTCGTATTACTGAACAAAACTTTCTTAATAATGAAGATGCGGAGGAAGAAGTCGAAGCAATTGAAAGCGTAAATAATATGGTCCCGATTTGGATTTCTGAAATTTTATATGGATTTTCACAATCTGGTAACTCCCCAGATGTTTTTACCTCACCACCTTTTGACAAAGCAACTCAAGCAGTTCTTAACTTCAATGAAGATGTAGATAAAACTCAAGAAGAAGATGAAACTGTAGCTACTAACCTTACTGAAGTTGACTCAGATGAAGTGGTTACAATTTCTGAAAATATAAGTCTCGACAAAAATGGAAATGAGGTGATAACAATTTCTGAAAATGTGAGTGCTGTGTCAGTTCCTGATAATTCATCAACTACACCATCTTCAGAAGTGATTAATGAAAATACTCGTATTACTGAACAAAACTTTCTTAATAATGAAGATTCGGAGGAAGAAGTCGAAGCAATTAAAAGCATAAATAATATGGTCCCGATTTTGATTTCTAAAATTTTAAATGGATTTTCACAATCTGGTAACTCCCCAGATGTTTTTACCTCACCACCTTTTGACAAAGCAACTCAAGCAGTTCTTAACTTCAATGAAGATGTAGATAAAACTCAAGAAGAAGATGAAACTGTAGCTACTAACCTTACTGAAGTTGACTCAGATGAAGTGGTTACAATTTCTGAAAATATAAGTCTCGACAAAAATGGAAATGAGGTGATAACAATTTCTGAAAATGTGAGTGCTGTGTCAGTTCCTGATAATTCATCAACTACAGCATCTTCAGAATTTATTAATGAAAATACTCGTATTACTGAACAAAACTTTCTTAATAATGAAGATTCGGAGGAAGAAGTCGAAGCAATTAAAAGCATAAATAATATGGTCCCGATTTTGATTTCTAAAATTTTAAATGGATTTTCACAATCTGGTAACTCCCCAGATGTTTTTACCTCACCACCTTTTGACAAAGCAACTCAAGCAGTTCTTAACTTCAATGAAAATGTAGATAAAACTCAAGAAGAAGATGAAACTGTAGCTACTAACCTTACTGAAGATGACTCAGATGAAGTGGTTACAATTTCTGAAAATATAAGTCTCGACAAAAATGGAAATGAGGTGATAACAATTTCTGAAAATGTGAGTGCTGTGTCAGTTCCTGATAATTCATCAACTACACCATCTTCAGAAGTGATTAATGAAAATACTCGTATTACTGAACAAAACTTTCTTAATAATGAAGATTCGGAGGAAGAAGTCGAAGCAATTAAAAGCATAAATAATATGGTCCCGATTTTGATTTCTAAAATTTTAAATGGATTTTCACAATCTGGTAACTCCCCAGATGTTTTTACCTCACCACCTTTTGACAAAGCAACTCAAGCAGTTCTTAACTTCAATGAAGATGTAGATAAAACTCAAGAAGAAGATGAAACTGTAGCTACTAACCTTACTGAAGATGACTCAGATGAAGTGGTTACAATTTCTGAAAATATAAGTCTCGACAAAAATGGAAATGAGGTGATAACAATTTCTGAAAATGTGAGTGCTGTGTCAGTTCCTGATAATTCATCAACTACACCATCTTCAGAAGTGATTAATGAAAATACTCGTATTACTGAACAAAACTTTCTTAATAATGAAGATTCGGAGGAAGAAGTCGAAGCAATTAAAAGCATAAATAATATGGTCCCGATTTTGATTTCTAAAATTTTAAATGGATTTTCACAATCTGGTAACTCCCCAGATGTTTTTACCTCACCACCTTTTGACAAAGCAACTCAAGCAGTTCTTAACTTCAATGAAGATGTAGATAAAACTCAAGAAGAAGATGAAACTGTAGCTACTAACCTTACTGAAGTTGACTCAGATGAAGTGGTTACAATTTCTGAAAATATAAGTCTCGACAAAAATGGAAATGAGGTGATAACAATTTCTGAAAATGTGAGTGCTGTGTCAGTTCCTGATAATTCATCAACTACAGCATCTTCAGAATTTATTAATGAAAATACTCGTATTACTGAACAAAACTTTCTTAATAATGAAGATTCGGAGGAAGAAGTCGAAGCAATTAAAAGCATAAATAATATGGTCCCGATTTTGATTTCTAAAATTTTAAATGGATTTTCACAATCTGGTAACTCCCCAGATGTTTTTACCTCACCACCTTTTGACAAAGCAACTCAAGCAGTTCTTAACTTCAATGAAGATGTAGATAAAACTCAAGAAGAAGATGAAACTGTAGCTACTAACCTTACTGAAGATGACTCAGATGAAGTGGTTACAATTTCTGAAAATATAAGTCTCGACAAAAATGGAAATGAGGTGATAACAATTTCTGAAAATGTGAGTGCTGTGTCAGTTCCTGATAATTCATCAACTACACCATCTTCAGAAGTGATTAATGAAAATACTCGTATTACTGAACAAAACTTTCTTAATAATGAAGATTCGGAGGAAGAAGTCGAAGCAATTAAAAGCATAAATAATATGGTCCCGATTTTGATTTCTAAAATTTTAAATGGATTTTCACAATCTGGTAACTCCCCAGATGTTTTTACCTCACCACCTTTTGACAAAGCAACTCAAGCAGTTCTTAACTTCAATGAAGATGTAGATAAAACTCAAGAAGAAGATGAAACTGTAGCTACTAACCTTACTGAAGTTGACTCAGATGAAGTGGTTACAATTTCTGAAAATATAAGTCTCGACAAAAATGGAAATGAGGTGATAACAATTTCTGAAAATGTGAGTGCTGTGTCAGTTCCTGATAATTCATCAACTACAGCATCTTCAGAATTTATTAATGAAAATACTCGTATTACTGAACAAAACTTTCTTAATAATGAAGATTCGGAGGAAGAAGTCGAAGCAATTAAAAGCATAAATAATATGGTCCCGATTTTGATTTCTAAAATTTTAAATGGATTTTCACAATCTGGTAACTCCCCAGATGTTTTTACCTCACCACCTTTTGACAAAGCAACTCAAGCAGTTCTTAACTTCAATGAAGATGTAGATAAAACTCAAGAAGAAGATGAAACTGTAGCTACTAACCTTACTGAAGATGACTCAGATGAAGTGGTTACAATTTCTGAAAATATAAGTCTCGACAAAAATGGAAATGAGGTGATAACAATTTCTGAAAATGTGAGTGCTGTGTCAGTTCCTGATAATTCATCAACTACACCATCTTCAGAAGTGATTAATGAAAATACTCGTATTACTGAACAAAACTTTCTTAATAATGAAGATTCGGAGGAAGAAGTCGAAGCAATTAAAAGCATAAATAATATGGTCCCGATTTTGATTTCTAAAATTTTAAATGGATTTTCACAATCTGGTAACTCCCCAGATGTTTTTACCTCACCACCTTTTGACAAAGCAACTCAAGCAGTTCTTAACTTCAATGAAGATGTAGATAAAACTCAAGAAGAAGATGAAACTGTAGCTACTAACCTTACTGAAGATGACTCAGATGAAGTGGTTACAATTTCTGAAAATATAAGTCTCGACAAAAATGGAAATGAGGTGATAACAATTTCTGAAAATGTGAGTGCTGTGTCAGTTCCTGATAATTCATCAACTACAGCATCTTCAGAATTTATTAATGAAAATACTCGTATTACTGAACAAAACTTTCTTAATAATGAAGATTCGGAGGAAAAAGTCAAAGCAATTAAAAGCATTTTTATTCATGAAATTTTAAATGGATTTTCACAATCTGGTAACTCCCCAGATGTTTTTACCTCACCACCTTTTGACAAAGTAACCCAAGCAGTTCTTAACTTCAATGAAGATGTAGATAAAACTCAAGAAGAAGATGAAACTGTAGCTACTTACCTTACTGAAGTTGACTCAGATGAAGTGGTTACAATTTCTGAAAATATAAGTCTCGACAAAAATGGAAATGAGGTGATAACAATTTCTGAAAATGTGAGTGCTGTGTCAGTTCCTGATAATTCATCAACTACAGCATCTTCAGAATTTATTAATAAAAATACTCGTATTACTGAACAAAACTTTCTTAATAATGAAGATTCGGAGGAAAAAGTCAAAGCAATTAAAAGCATTTTTATTCATGAAATTTTAAATGGATTTTCACAATCTGGTAACTCCCCAGATGTTTTTACCTCACCACCTTTTGACAAAGTAACCCAAGCAGTTCTTAACTTCAATGAAGATGTAGATAAAACTCAAGAAGAAGATGAAACTGTAGCTACTAACCTTACTGAAAATGACTCAGATGAAGTGGTTACAATTTCTGAAAATATAAGTCTCGACGAAAATGGAAATGAGTTGATAACAATTTCTGAAAATGTGAGTGGTGAATCAGTTTCTGATAATTCATTAACTACAGCATCTTCAGCAGTGATTAATGAAAATACTCGTATTACTGAACAAAACTTTCTTAATAATGAAGATTCGGAGGAAAAAGTCAAAGCAATTAAAAGCATTTTTATTCCTGAAATTTTAAATGGATTTTCACAATCTGGTAACTCCCCAGATGTTTTTACCTCACCACCTTTTGACAAAGCAACCCAAGCAGTTCTTAACTTCAATGAAGATGTAGATAAAACTCAAGAAGAAGATGAAACTGTAGCTACTAACCTTACTGAAAATGACTCAGATGAATTGGTTACAATTTCTGAAAATATAAGTCTCGACAAAAATGTAAATGAGGTGATAACAATTTCTGAAAATGTGAGTGATATGTCCAATCCTGACAATTCATCAACTACAGCACCTTTAACAGTGATCAATGAAAATACTCGCATTACTGAACAAAACTTTCCTAATAATGAAGATGAAGAGGAAAATGTCGAAGCAATTGAAGACATAAATATTTTGGTCCCGAATCTAATTTCTAAAATTTTAAATGAATTATCGCAATATGATAACTCTCCAGATGCTTTTACGCCTTCCCGTTCTGAAAACATAACGCAAGAAGTTCTTAATTTCGATGAAGATGAAAATCAAGATGAAGAAGAACCTGTTACTACCGAAATTATAAAAGATAACTCAGGGCTTATATCCGCTTACGAAACAATTAGTGATGTCTCAGTTTCTCAAGAAAAAGAAGAAGACGAAGAGGAAGAAGGAACAATAACAATATCTGAAACAATTAACAAAATGCCATCTGAAGAATATCAAGACAATCTTGACCAATAAGTGATTGCATCACTCACTTTTCCAACTGAGAATAATCCCGGTGATTATCTTACCATTGAGTTGAAACGTTCACTGCCGCCGCAGCTAATAATTTTTCGGAAAATAATCCAAAGCATATTCCATTAACTTCTAGCATCATGTCCCCGATTTCTCCACAATCGTTGTTTCTCAGAAAAATAAATATGAATATAAAAACAAGTTAACGATTTTATTGACCAATTTAGGAGCCTTATCACGTTAACCAATCGCATGTTTCCAACTTTGCTATCTCTATCATAACTGTAGATACAAAAACAAACACAATAATGTATTTTAAAAAAGCTATTTTTCGATCTTTTTTAATTTTGCTTTGTGAAGTTCCAGATTTGTGATCGACCTACAAATGCTGATTAAGTTCATTGAAATTAAAGTGTGTCAAACACTGAATCAATAGTTTTGTTATTGAAATAAATAAATTATGAAATTTTTGTTGTTTCCTTAAACTAATCTTAATTTTTTAATAATTACTAATAAAAGTTTTTTAAATACTTACTGGTGAAGCGTTTAATTTTTTAATCGTTGTGATTACAGAATTTCCTAATGAGTGCAACAATTTTGTTTAGAAAATATTTGCATATTCCATAAGCACGACCAAAACCAAAAAGTATGAAGTTTAATCTATATCTTTAAAGTCGTTTTCGAGAACAAAAAAAAAACCTTTACAGAAACACGAATGTGTCAATCCTTGATTGCATATTCGCAGCACTTGTTGGAAGAAATTGAAGATTAGGAACAGAAAGAATTATTGTGGGTACATTAAATTGTGGAGATAGATCACAAAATGCATGTTTCGGTTCCTGAATTAATTTTTTTCAGCAATTACTAATTCAGACACATCTTGAAGTCGCGTATTTCGCGTTAAGCACCTTGCAACAGTGTCGCTCCTACAAATGGAACATCACTCTACATTTTTTACAAACCAGTTGATACATTTCTTGTGCATAACCCTAGGAGTTCTTCAAACAAATTTAAAATAGAAGAAAATAAGCTCGACGTGTAAATGTATTTCATCGTCACATTTTATCTTATCAAACCATAGAGCAATGCGAGGAACCTAATATTCTTAGACCTGATAAAATAATTTCTGACTAAAATTCAATAGGCTCATTCATTATTATAGATATCACATGACTAATAAACTGGATCGTATACTTTTCTTTTGCTCTAAGGCATGTTATAAAATGTACTCCTGATAAGGGATCGTAACAAAATTTACCCAATTCGTCATAATATTTGATGAAATGTTTTGACCAAAATAACGGATATGAATAGTTCCAATTAATTTGATTTAAAACACAAAAAACAAAGCTGTGATTAGTAAGCATAATCGTGATCGATTGAATTCAAAAGAGAATCCCGCATGAGGCTAAGATAACAATTTTTATTTATAATTCCAAATTAATTGAAGGATTTTAATCAAACCATAGAATAATAAAATTAATTGAACAAAATCTAATCAAATTCAGATAAAACCAAATTAATTTCAAATACTTTTGGCAAATGGAAATGAGAAATATATAATATCTTTAAAAAATTGAAGGCAGGTAGTTTCAGTCTTTTGCAAGAAACGAAACCGAGGAGCCATGAAAGGTAAGGAATTAAAAGCCCAAATTAGTATATTTTATCGTTGGCTGATTTAAATTTCGTACTAAAGGTCTCCTAGTTGTGATATGTATCATTGGAGTTGTGACAGGCTCAGGTGCTGCTAGATATGAATTAAAATTTAATCGTGCTTTGACGGGGAATGAGTGTAAAGGTCATGAACATGGTGATCTTATACCTTACCCAGGAGATTGTGAAAAGTATTTGGTTTGTGAATATTTTTCTGGAACTGTGATGCCATGCCCAAGTGGACTTCATTTTAACCCTGTTTTGAAAGTATGTGATTGGCCAACATCGGCTGGTTGCGACCAAGGGGGAAGCCCGATAGATCCACCAACGAGACCGCCAACACAACCACCAACACAACCGCCTACACAACCACCTACACAGCCACCAACAAAACCACCAACAGAGCCAGCTACACAACCTCCAACACAGCCACCAAGCAAGCCCCCAACACCACCACCTACAGAGCCTCCAACACAACCACCTACACAACCACCTTCACAACCACCTACACAACCACCTACTCAGCCACCAACAGGACCCCCAACACCACCACCTACAGAGCCACCAACACAACCACCTACACAACCACCTACACAACCACCTACACAACCACCTACACAACCACCTACACAACCACCTACACAACCACCTACACAACCACCTACACAACCACCTACACAACCACCTACACAACCACCTACACAACCACCTACACAACCACCTACACAACCACCTACAAAACCACCAACACAACCACCTACTCAGCCCTCAACTAAACCACCAACAGTTCCAACCTTGAAGCCTGATGAAAACGTTTGCGTTGGAAAAGAAAATGGAGACCTAGCCCCCTTTCCTTACGACTGCGACTGGTATATTCGTTGCGAGGAATGTACACCAATAATTCTTCGTTGTTCAGAAGGAAAACAATTTAACGCAGTCCTCCTAATCTGTGATTATCCAGAGAATGTGAATTGTGTTGCCACTCCTTATCCAACCACCGCAACTGAATCATCAACTGAAGCAATAACAGATCCTTCAACAGTTTCGACTTCACCCACAGTTGATCCAATTCCAACTCTAGGACCAGCTGATGACATTTGCAATGATCAGCCAAATAACACACTGTTAGAATATCCTTGGGACTGCACGTGGTACATCCGATGCGAAAATAACAATGCTCATATTGAACCTTGCAAAGATGGAAGAGTTTTCAATTCTCTTCTTCAAATTTGTGACTTCCCTGAAAATACAGAGTGCAAAGAAGGATCATACCCATCAATTTCAACTACTGATCCATCAGTTGAAAATGCAACCTCATCTTTAATGACAACACTAGGGCCTGCTCAAGGGTCAACAAATCCACCTTATGTAGGAACAGGTATATGTGCAAATTTAGAACGTGGTACTTTGCTTCCATATCCTGGAAGATGTGATCTCTATATTGAATGCATAGAACCTGCTCCAACTACTTTTTCTTGTCCATCAGGCTTCGAGTTTAATCCAGAAATAGGGCATTGCCAAAAAGCAGAAGAAGCCGGTTGTTCAGTTCCTAAAGTAACAACAGAGGCTACAACCACTACCCAGGCCACAAAACCGCTTCCGCCAATTTGCTCCGGAATCTGCTCGACCTTTCCTATTGGTGATTTAATCCCATATCCAGGAAATTGTTCGCAATTCATCATATGTAATAGACCGATTCCAGTAGCTGAAGAATGCCCAATGGGTCAGGAATTCAACGCAAAGCTTAAACTATGTGAGTCCATTCAAGACGCTGGATGTTCGTGTCCACCAAACACTCCCGAACCACCTGGTGAAGGCGCAGTAACTAAGCCCCCAGTGTCAACTAATTCAACAAATGGCGTGTGTCAAGGCCATAAGCCAGGTGATTTGCTACCATATCCCGGAAACTGCAGTAAATTTATTGAATGCGATATTCCTATTCCATATGCCAGGACTTGCGCAAATGGTTTTCATTTCAATGAGAAGCTTTCAATATGTGACGATCCCGGCACAGCAGAATGTGGAACAGTAATTCCAACACCTCAACCACCACCCTCCGGCTCCAATATTTGCTGTGGCGTCGATAATGGAACATTGGTTGCGTATCCTGAAGATTGTACAAAATACATTCAATGCATCTATCCAATTCCAATAGCCCTCGAGTGTGACGAAGGTCTTCACTACAATTCCATAAGCCAAACATGTGAGTCTGTCGGAAGTGCTGCTTGTCAATGGTACATACCAACAACAATTGCTCCAGTAACATGCGAAGATAAAGACGATGGGGATGTTTTTGCGTACATTGAAGATTGCAAAAAGTACTACTTCTGCAGCGATGGCTTACCAGTTCTGTTACCTTGTACGATAGGCTCTGTTTTCAATTCAACCGTTGGAAATTGTGTCTTAGGAGATAATTGCCTATGAGCTATAAAATATGTATAACATGTATTATTTTTCTTTGGGGAATAAATCTTGAGCAAAATTAATAGTATTTTGTTTATTGGGTATTTTTAAACTTCCAACACATTTATGTGTTCGAGCTTTTATTCAGCGCAGCGGAGTGAACCCATTGGTTCCCTTAGTAGTCATCATAAGTTGGTTAGAGCCCTAGGTGGATCTTCATTTGATTTTGAACACATTACCGAGGGTAGCTTTTTCGAAGTTGATGGTCAATCGTGTCTTATAATCAATAACCTAGATCAATGGTCGTAAAGACTATTGAAATCGTTATCAATCATATAGATTGTGTGGTCTTCAATCACAAAATATTATGGATATAAAAAATAAACAGATAGTTAGGGAGAAAGTAATTTAATATGGACAGATGACATATTGAAAATCAGGAACTCTTAAATCCAATCCTTCACAGAAATGGTTGACTATTTATATGGAGATATTTCAAGCAACTCATCTTTGTATTCAAAATGGATGCGGCAAAAATGATTCTATAGCAAAGTTAAGATTCACTGGAGGATCAGGAAAATCGGTGAAAGATATTTGAGCAACTTCTAGAGAATGGATAAAGATGACACTTTCTTTGTAAGTAGCAATAAATACTTTCTCTAACTATTTGCACCTTTTTGGCAGATCGCAGCCTTAACTACAACCCAGCACATCATGAAATACTGCTTCCTTCAAAGCTGGTGTGGAAAGTTTAAGTTCATTGTATTTAAACAAATTATTAAGTAATATATGGAGTACCTATGTGCTAACTTTAGTAAACCTTTCCTAAGAAAAGATAAGTTGATTTTAGATCAATAGCTTAAGCAAGCAAATTGTAAGAGTTTATGTCTCAAAATAAATGAGTGCTTAGATATGGGATATATTTGCGAGTATCTGCTGTAAAACTAGCTCAACACTTCAATGTCTTGTTGAATCCATGCCACTTGGAGGAGCACAGGTTCCAGTATGCTGAACTCTTTGTACATGATGACTTGCTTGATAGTGAAATAACTATAAATGAAATGCAAAAGATTTTGTATAGTTCTAAAAATAGAAAAACAGGAGGCAAAAACGGTTCCTTTGTGTTTTAACACGCATGATTGATTCATTCGATTTAATATTTAAAACAGCCAGGAATCAATAGATGCCATTGTGTACCCGATTTATAAAACAGTTATAACATTTATGAACTCAACAGTAAAAATTTTCTCCTCAATTCTTCTTAATCAAATAAATGAATGAATGGAAAGAAACCATATTTTGAGCGAGTATCAAGCAAGTTTTTGTTGGAGATATTCAACGATAGACAACATTTTCCATCGCTCAATACCTTTTAACGTATTTTTGGTTAACCTTGAGTATGCTTTTGATTCTATCACAAAAACAATTTTCCAAAAATATATTATGTACAACACCCGCACCCAGAAATTGCAGCTATACGACGAAACACCCACACATCACATCCTTCGGCTTCCAGATTCTTACAGGCTGCAGCCACCACGAAATTGATGAGCATTTAATTATACCTCCTACCTAGCAGTTCTAGAAAGCAAGTTTTTCCATCTCTACCCGTGCGTAACTTTCTATAGTTCTAGATAACCCCATACTTGTGGATTCATCTACCGCCTGGAAGAATACACACTCTTCCCCATCCAGACATAAAAGACTTTGTCGTCCCTACTGGAATGTCCTATTCGGTAGCCATAACAATGTACAGGAATACTCAGCAAACAGTGTGGGATGGCAAACACTCCTGAAAAGACAAGAGGAGTTCAGCCCTTTTTCATTGTTCATTGAGGATATTTCTTCTGCTCCTTTAATTTATTTATTTATTTCTTTATTTATTTCATCAAACAGATATACATTAAAAAAATATATAATCTTAAAGACTACTGAATACATTTTTAGCAACATGCGATACCTTACAAATTTGAATAAATATTTTAAATCACTTAAAAATAATATAGCACCTAATATAGCACCTAAAGATATCACGACTAATATTGCTATGAAAATCTATAATCTAGTTATTGGCTCATTAAGACCATAATTTACCCTATTAAAAGGTTCAAAAAATATATTATGCACTCGAAGATCTCTCGTTGGAGCATATATTCTTATAAGGGACAAAAGAAAAGGGCAATTTATTTGATTTTTAAGAATGTTTCTATAATAGAAATTATTTCAAAATACTTTCTCCGAGTTTCGAAAAGCTGAAGACCGATCAGATAACATCTAGTTAGATAAGAAGGCATTCGTATATTCCAATCACTATTCTGGAAAATCTTTTTTGGAAACTTTCGATTCGATTTAAGTGGATAGTAGGGGTTCCAAATTACACAACAGTACTCAAGGACCAGCCTTACATATGGAATAAAATAATGCTCTGAATGTATAAGGGTCAGAAAATTACTTAGAGTTACGTGAGATAAATCCAAGTAAGGAATTTGCTTTCGCAACAATAAAATCTATATGAAGGCAAAACGTTAGCTAAGGATCGAAGATGACACCTAGGTCTTTTTTTTCGGCAATTTTTTGCAACGGCATACCATTAATGTTATAAACATAGTTTAAAGGCGACAAATTTCAGCGAAAAGATAGAAAATCACATTTGGAAACATTGAAAAACAACTGACATCGGAATAAAAAGGAGCAAAAAAAGCAGTGGGCCTGAATGACTTCCTTGAGGTATACCAGAAGTCACAAATATGGGATCAGATATTTTGTTATTAATACGCACATATTGATTGCGCACTTTTAAATAAGACTCGAGCCATCTCAATATATTGAAGTGGAAACCAAGGGCAAAAAGCTTCTTAATTAAAACTGTATGATTTACCCTATCGAACGCCTTTGAAAAATCAGTATAAATCACGTCACTTTGATAACCATTTTCAAGATTTTATGTTAAATCATTGGATAAAATTGTTAAATTTGTGGTAGTTGACCTACCAGAGACAAAACCATGTTCAGCAGGCGAAATAAGTTCCCGAACAACAAAGGATAACTTTTCATAAACTTATTTTTCAAGTAATTTAGGGATCGTTGAAAGTTGAAAGTTAAGCATTTAAGCAGAAAAAAAAATAGATTTTCTGTTCAATAAATTCAAAAAATATTTTTTTTTTTCAAAGTTTTAAAATGCAATATATTTTAAACTTCTTAGAAGCTTCTTTATAAAAAAAATTCATTAAAATCCGTTATGTCGATAATGAGAAATTCTAAATTTGAAAAAATGATTCTATGGTAGGTACAGTCAGTAATATCTTGATTTCAATTTTTTTGTATAGATCGTAAAAAATGATCAAAAGAAAAAAAATTAGCAAAATTCTCGGAACCGTTTTCGAGAAAAATACGATTTAAGAAAACCATTTTTTAACATCTGTACGTAGGGTACCGTTATTTTTAGGTAAAATCATTTTTTTCTCACATGTAATTTATATTAACAAAGTTTTTATCAAGATTTAAAAAAATCGAGCATGGGGTTTTTGAAATATTGAGTTTTGAAAAAAAAAAATTTTTAATAATTTTTAAAAATCCAAAAAAAAAAGAAATTTTTAGAATTTTTTTTTTAATCTGTGGGACAGTTCTTGAGAAAAAAAAATATTTATAAAATTTCAAAAAAGGTCGTTATTTTTGGTCGTATTGTTCTCGAAAACGAAGTCTAGAATTTTGATGAAATTTTTTTCTTTCGATTAATTTTTACGATCTATAATTCAATAAAAAATGAAATAAAGATATTACTGTCCGTTCCTACCATAAGACCATTTTATGATATTTTTTACAGAGAAGCTTTTTGGTAAGAAAAAATCATTTTTTTTTTTTTGAAAATTTGGTATCTCAACAAAGGGCCAATATTTTTTTGTTTTATATTAAGTTGGCGTACCAAAATGTTTTCTTAACAATGACTTAGGAATTTTGTATATAAAAATTTGTTTTTAAAGAAACCGCTACAACGACTTATAACTTTTGTTCTTGCATAATACTAATATTTGGTTGAGAAACCACATATGGCATCCTGTTTTTAGCTCCAACTACTAAAGGAGTTGTTTTAGTCATTTAATAAATGAGTTTTATGGTTATGAACATTTTTTGTCGTGCATTTTATTTCTAATGGTGCACGAGGACAATTTTTGCGTGGTAAGGCAATTAAATTTCTTTCACCTATCATATTCGTTGTGAGGATTTTACTGGCTTCGTTCTTCCCTGTGAAAAAGGAAAGCAATTACTAATTTGTGTTATGCAAAGAAAAAAAAATGTATAACGACTCCTTATCGAATTCGACAGCAGAACTAACCACTGATTCAATTATGGAGACACCTGGATCATCGGAACCAACACCAACTGAGTCAACCATAGATTCTTCAACTATGTAAACTTCAAGAGCTGTGCTCACCACAATCGTCAAGAAGTAATCACCCTTTTATAAAAAAAAGGTATGTATACATATGTGCAAATTTCCATATCATATCCTGGAGGGTATGATATTCATATTGAATGCATAGAACCAGCTTCAACTACTTTTTCTTGTCCGTCAGGCTTTGAGTTTAATCCAGAAATAGACCATTACCAAAAAGCAGGAGAAGCCGGTTGTTCAGTTCCTAAAGTAACGACACACCATTCCATATGACCGGACTTCCTCAAACGGATTTCATTTCAATGAGAAGCTTTCAATATGTGGCGATCCCGACACAGCTGAATGTGAAACAGTATTTCCAACACCTCAACCACCACCCTCCGGCTCCAATATGTGCTGTGGAGTCGATAATATAACATTGGTTGCGTATCCTGAAGATTGTACAAACTACATTCAATGCATCTATCCAATTCCTATAGCCGTCGTCGAGTGTATCGAAAGTCTTCACTACAATTCCATAAGTCAAGCTACCTACTCACATGGTCAGTTGTTCGCCAAGTTTTTGACCATAGTAAAGATTGCAAGAAGTAATAGTACTGCAGCGATGGCTTACAAGTTCTGTTTTCTTCCACCTTCTGTTTTGTGTCCTAGAACAAGTGTGGTGAATAATTTAAACTATATTTGTTTTGTGAATTTTCACTATTTACATATGTACATATGTATGAATAAGGAAGTTTTGTTTGAATAAACAAAAAACAATTAGTTAAACAAATTGGCCAACGAAGAAGATAATATTAGACATTCTCCCACTTGAGCTTTCGTTTTTTTACTGAATGAACAAAATTACACAAGAGTTTTGGACTTTATATAAAAACGTGCCTTTTATATCTATCAGCAACGAGGCAATATGGTGAAAAGATAGAAGTCAATGTCAACATCATATGCCTACTTGACAATGTTTTTTTCTTCAAATAAAAAACCACTTAACTTTGACATGTTATAGAACAGACAAGACATAATTAAAAAACCAAACTACAAGACGGAAAGTATCTCTTATCAAATATTAGGAATAAATTGTAACTGGTTAAATGCTTTCTGTGCTGATAAAATGTTTGCTTTTTAGACTTAATGTGCAGTCTTGGAAAGAATTTTGTATAAAGTTTCGAAATTTATGAATTACGATTTTATTTCTGTACTTTGACAAAAAATCAAAGTTTTATCCGAAGTGTTTGGTCATACTTGGAATCAGAAGCAAAATTTCCTTAATGTGTTGTGGCCTTATACAACTCATATTAGGATGGAAAGTTGAGGGCCTTTATCTTAAGTAAATAGCCATTTTTTTTCCTCGAAATATTCGGCCATAGATATCTTAAAACCCGAAAATTGTCGATTGTTGATCATCTAAAGTTGACAGCCTGAAGATAGTTCTGGTGAATTCTACTTTTATCTTGCACCAATGGCATATGTTTAATTGATGTATCGGTATGACTATGAAGAAGAAATGAACCTTTTTTGGCCAGTTCATCTACCATTTCGTTCCCACATATATCACTTTGTCCCGTTAGCCATCAGAGTGTAACTTTGTTCGTTGCGCTAAGAAACCTCAGCTCATTCTGGCAACGATCTTTTAGTTTGTACTTTATAGTGATGAAGGAAATTTCTGCTTATGAAGATTTCAAAATTGGTCTTTACTATATTTTGAAGCTTTCTGTTAATAGAACGGTAATCTTAGTATAAACCTGACCTGACCCCTCATTTATGTCTTCGAATCGTCCGTACAGGTACAACTATCTGGACAAATGCTCCAAAAACCCACTTGAGTCTCTTGGACAAAATTCAAAAGAGAGCTCTAAAAATGATAGGCGGACCTTGAAAAATTTGAATCTCCCAAGCACCGCCGCAATTTTTCATGCCTATCATTATTTTACCAATATGTGAAATAGCCAGTTGCATTTGCATTCCTCAACTCAAATAATTCAACCGTAATACTCGTACTTCTAGAAATAATGCTCATCAGTTTACCCTTGAGCCCAATTTGAGACGCACTGGCAAGTACAGAGATTCTTTTTTAAGCCGCACTATATGAATGTGGAGTGCTTTACCCGGCTCAATATTTCCCACTCAATGTGCAGACATTCAAAACCAATATGCATCGGTATCTCCTTTCTCATTCTATCCTACTTTCCTAATTGCCCTCACTGTATTTAACATTATAAGGGTATTCATAACCCCTTGAGTGCGCGTATAATATAAAAAATCATTCTATTCGAAATATTGAAATATTGCATCAATACAAAATTTGACAGTAGTGTGCAAAAAAAAAAATTAAAAGGTCAAACGAAAACATTTAAACGTTCGGTGTGAATGCTTTACGAGTTTTTGAAGACTTTTCGCCGAAAACCACGTTTTGGAGTTTGGTGTGATGTGAAAAGCCTATGTAACCCATGCCATTTTCAGTTCTAAGACACTGAATCATTTATCAAAGTCTAACCCCCAGTTTCACAGTGAGAGTTTAAACTTAAGTTCTGCTGAACCTGAACTGGAGTTTAAATTTGAAGTTCAACTCGTCCGGTTTCACAGTCTTATCTGAACTTCAGTTCATTAAACGTAGTTTAAGTAAATTGTTTTCTCTTTCTATCTTAATCAAAGAAAAAACAATCAAGGAAAGTTTGTTGTGACCTGTGACAGGAAACAAAAATTAAAAAAAGAAAATAAATTATATTTTCAAATGTTTGAAGGGGTTGTCGAACTGAGATTTAAACGGCAGAATAGTGTCGTTTAACTTAAACTACAGAATGAACTCTGTTCAAGGACTGTGAAACCAAATTTGTTGTTGAACAGAAGTTTAAACCAAAAGTGGGGTTTAAACTTCCACTGTGAAACTGGGGGTAAAAGCTTCTTCCAAAACTAATAATTGCAGGTTGGGACACATTTCCTTGGTTTCTTTTATAATAATTAGGATTGAAAAGACTCCAACGCTATCTGCTAGGCTATAAGCTAAAACTCTATCTAATGACTTTTTAAGGTTTATCAATTTTAATTAACCGAAAACATATCAATAATCTTATCCTCCAAAAAATTATCTTCATTAGTACTCGTATATAACATAGCTAATACTTCGTTAGTGCTTCTTGTAACTTTTTGAGTTTTTGCTACTGATAAGAGCTCTTTAGCTTTATCTTATAAATACACAAATTATTTTGGCAAAACTTTTAGTTTAAAAAATCACGTTTGCACTGACGTTTTGAGGAGCATAATGAACGGTAGCTTTTTCTGTATTTGAAGATTAGTCAATCTATAGCTCATTTTATTTATTCTAGCTCTTCCAGTGATACTTTTGGCCATTTTAGGCTTGACAAGAGGTGAATTTACTTCGGTATGTCCAAATATGTGTAATTCTTAATTTACGTTTGCTTATTTTTTTTATATTTCCAGCTTTGTAAGAAGCCATCTGGTGAATATGAAGTTGCCAATCTAAACAATTGTTCGACATTCATCAAGTGTAACGGTCATAATGGTACGGAGCTATCGTGCCTGGACGGCAAACATTTTGATGCCAAACTCCTTATATGCCTTCCATCATCCGCTGCCCTTTGCGCAGCCTATGATGTTCCCGAATATGTCCGTGACTTATGCAAGACCTTAAGCAAAAATGAATTAGTTCCTGGAATTGAATGCAACCAGTATTATAAGTGCGATGGACGTAATACCACAGCATATACATGTCCAAACGGACAGCATTACTCAAGGGCTTACACAACTTGCATGAATCCACTGACAGCTGGATGTAAGGCTTTTAGCGCAATGTGTTCCGATGAATATATAGGCTTTGGATTCCAATCTTTAACATGTGATGAATACTTTGTTTGCAACAGAGAACTTAAGCCAGAACTGAAGTCATGCGAGAAGGGACTTTACTTTAGCCCCGATCAACAGCAATGTACTCAACCAGACTTGTCAGGTTGTTCGAATGACGAGGGTAGCGGTGAAGGAACTACAAATAATCCCGGTGGTAGTTGTGATAATCCTCCTGTACCAAAATGTGATTCAAGCAACTCAGGTGCTTTTTATCCACATTCAAAACCTGACTGGTTCTACATGTGTTTCAACTCTAAGCCTTTGGAGCTGCAATGCGAAACTGGATTGACTTATGATACTTTGCTGAAATATTGCGTTAAGGAGGGAGCCAATCGCATATGCTGAAATTTAATATTCAATTTAGAATTTTAATAAAAATACAGCAGGTTTGCTGGATATTGCTCTAGTGATTCAACATTCAAAAGACCGATTGAAAATGTAGGGTTTTGGTTTATTGATTTGATCTGCAAAGAGGTGACTTGGAAAACAAAAAACAGTCCTGTGGAAGATTGGAAACTCAATTCAATTGAGCTGTTTTCGACAAAAAGTTTGGTTGGTTTTTAAGACGGAGTCCGTCTTAAGAACGGACGGAATTCCTTGTCGCTTCGAACAAAGGGGCTAGGATTCGGGCTGGTTTGGAGCATTGTTATACTCTTCTAACGTATGTTTGGAACCCCTTTAATTCATTTGTGAAACAAATTATTTAGAAGGAGATTAACTTCTTAACTATTTCGAAGTTGGTGCAGTCAATAGTGACGTCGATGGCAGTCTCTCAATAAGGAGGTTGATCTGAATAATCACATCCCTTAGGTAATTGTGAGCCGAAGTGTAAGTTGGAAATTGAAAATATCGATTGATGTGAAATTTCAGTATAAGTACTGTTTAACATGTTGAAATATGTTGTGAATTAAGGAGCCCTTGTATAGGTCTAGGAGTCAAATACTAATGACGTTTTGTCACTGTGGGCAGATTGTCGGCAATTTGCTGGCCTGTGTTTTATTTGTTAAGGCTAGGTGGAAGCGGCTTAGAACATAGTGTTTTCCCTGTTAACAACTGTCATACGAACTATCTGCTCCACAACGATATTCAAGAAATCACTTGATAGCGCTTACTGATTTCCTGTGGGAGGCGGAAGTTTGTGGATGGTAAGAATATGAGGTACTATTCATTAGTGGCACATTGCTTTGCATATTGGATTATGCCATGTGACATCAGCTGAATAAGTCTACCTTTAGATTAGATTAGTTTTATTTAGAATTTGCTCTTGGTTGAAAATTTTGTTTATTTCCATCTGCTAGGCGGGGGTAGAATGGTTTAAGATGATCTAACATGATAGTTCTTTCAGATACCAGTATATCCTTTTTGTAAAACAAGGAAATATATAAAGCTGATAGTCCAATTATCGGATGTGCTTCCTACCATCCACACTACTTGTTAATGATTTCATGCTTGCGCCCTATCAACACAACATTTCCGTACTTGCCGAGGTGTTCTGGTAAGTCATCAGAACCTGTTTCCTGGTTGTTCTTAATCTTTTCCATAACTAATCCTACCTCTATTATACTGGGTAGTGGAACTAGATCTTTTCTTCTTGCACAATTACTCGATTTTAATGATTCCCATTTACCAGCTACTGGAACTGCTGGTTAAACACATTATTCTTCTTCTAGCAACCATTAACCAGTCGAGTCCTGATTTGTAACGCCCGAAATTTAACCTGCAGCTAAATACTTATCAGCGTATTACAACGATTATCAGGATTTATTATAAGCCCGAATTTTCTTTTAGCGTAAGCAAAACCCACTTCAAGCCACTGCAAAAAGGGTAACATTTTATTCAAACTTAACTGCAGTTAAAATTTTTGGATTTTTGGGAAGAACACTTGAAATAATACGGAAACAAATTTATTGAATTATATTTATTTAACTCCTCAAAGATTGCATAGAAAGGGTTATAACCAATTAGTTTAATTTTGATTTTATTTGATCTCCCTTAAGCACAAGTTCGACTGCAAACTCCTACTCTTGAATCGAAGAGCAAGTTCCCAGGACAAAACTGAATTCTACCCACGCCATTGGAACACCGAATGTATCGCATACAATTTCCAGGGTAAGACAACAAATCGGATGCAGTATTTTTGCATAAAAAGTTCAGCTCTTTAGTTGATAGACTTGATGTTGGAGTTGGTGTTTTAGTTGGTGATGTAGTTGGTAATGTAGTTGATGATGTAGTTGGCGCTGTAGTTGCTGCTAATTCTGAATTTGATTCTGCGGTTCGTGTAGTATTGTTCTTAGAACATTTAGCAACGTCTGGCCACTCACAACGATTTAAAGCTACACTCCAATGCAATCCCAATGGACAATTCAACGGATATGATTTCCCAATTATACATTTAAAAAATTTCGAACAATCGCCTGGATAAGGCAGATGCGTTGGTTGATTTGGATTCTCTTCAGCCGGACAATTAAGTACAATAATTCCATTACTATCGTCCTCGGAAGATGATTTTGTAGTTGTCAGCAACATTTCATTACCATCGCTCACAGCACAACCAGCTTCCGCTGGATATTCACAATAATTATGCTTCACACTCCAGTGAAGACCCTTTGGGCAGTTCATAGGAAAAGCATAACCTCCAGAGCATTTGTAAAATTTGGTACAATCATTCGGATAGGCGAGATGAGTTGGTTGAGATGCATCTTCATTTTCATTACATCCCGAATGCAAAATCGGCAAATCATTCTTAATTAAAAAAGAAAATGACTTAAATAAAATAAAGATAAAAACTTAAAAAAATACTAACAGCCTTTATCAACTGAACCGATATCGAGCCAGTTAATGTCAAAATAAGAAATTCCACCACTGAAATATGAGACATTATTTGTAACACCTTGCAGTGGTTATTGACGCCTATAAATTAGTTAAAAAGCTTACCACTCACAATTGAACAACTTCTCAAAATCAAATAGCTTCTGTCAAGAGGCTTCTATTTCTTTTATAATCGCAGAATGACTAAGAGTGATCCAATAAAAATAATTAGAATTTACGTCAAAGCTTAACTTCTTAAGTATTTTAGTAAACACACTTAAGAGAAATAGAAATTTAATTGCTCATGGTCAAGAGATTGAAATTTGTTTGAAGGTAAGACGTGAATGTATCATACATACATATAGGTGGTTTATTTAAAGCTAAAAGTCGTCATGCCGGTCTGCATTCGGGGATTTTATATATAAATTTATATTATATAATTTTTTGTTATGAATATAATAATTGAAATTTGCATAATTTGACAACAAATTGTGAATTAAGCAGCTTTAAGAGTCCATTAAAAATCTTAAGTTCTTAACTTCTATCATAAAAAGTTTAGTAATATGATAAGGATTTTCATTTATCCTTCTTCCTTAAAAAAATTTTTGACAAAATTGAACACAAAAAGAAACAGCTTTTCTAACTTTCGATCGTACAACATTTTTGTTTGTTCGAGGGTTTATAATGTTAAACACAGCAGAACGAGCGATGTGGAAATTATTGGAGGATAGAAAGGCGATGTCGATGAACATTGGTCTTGAATGTTTGTAAATTGAAATGGCAAGGGAAAACCGTGCCGGGTAAATTATTCCACATTCGTGTTGTGCGACTAAAAAACTAATTTCTATATTTGAAAGTACGTCCAAAATTAGGCTCACGGTTGACCTGATGAGCATTCCTAGCGAAACGGGTATCACGAGTGAACTGTTTAAGGGAAGGAACGCGACTGGCTATTTACACTGTTCTGAATTCTATCCAATAAATTAAGAGAAGTTTGGATGTGAGTTACGTATACTTGAGTCTTGGACGTAGAAACGCCATAATAATTGTAGCTAAATTAGTGGGGGTGAAAAATTTCCTACATCGATGTAGAAATCCTAAGTATTTAGCAGCGTTTTTGGCGGCCTCGAGAATGTTGTCATTCCAACAAAGATCGTCATTAACACACATACCGAGTACTGAGAGATTTTCGGTTTCTTCCATGTAAGTGCCATTCAAGGACGATGGCATAAGGGATACATTTTGCTTCAACGAGTTTTCAAAGCATTAAACCCCACACGATTTTTAATACCCCATTTAACAATGCCGTAAAGATCGGAGCTACACGAGTTAATCATACGATACCGCAATTTCACTTCCGAAGGAGATGGACTTGAATTTGAGAACGAGTGTGAGAAGCTGAGGATAGTGTTGTCGGCAAAACCATGAAGTGGATTACAAGTTTCAGACAAGAGATCATTTATAAAAGTGAAGAACAAAGTCAGTTGGCCCCATATGTGAGGAAGGACGATTCCGGAGACGGTACAATCATGAATTGTACGCAATCTACCTTGAAGCAGATATGGTGACAAAAATTAAGCTTGGTAGGCTCCGGTGGGCAGGGCACCTAGCTCGCTTGAGCGAAGAGGAACCTACTCGGAAAGTTCTTTGTGGTACATTCTATGGTAGACGACACCGTAGTAGATCATGCTTGCGCTGGAGAGATGGCGTAGACCAGGACGCCCGAAGCCTTGGGGTGCGCAACTGGATGGATGGCGTCAGCTAGAGACCGGGATAGGTGGAGAGACTTGTTGAAAGAGGCTCGACCCGGTTGTCGAGCCGATGAGTCAGATGAGTCAGAGATAAGACGGAACCCTGGGGAACACCAGCATTTTATTTTGTTAAGATCAGAATTGAAACCATACAATACAACATGTATTGAATTATCTAGAAGGTTATTTCTAATCCAAAGAAAAGGGATTTCGTTGATACCAAATGCACGCATTTTCAAAAAGAGAGCCTGGTGCCAAACTCTATCAAATGCTAACAATACAAATATCGAGAGCAATAAACTTACTTTCTGCAAAACAATGTGAAGATCTGTTCTACTCTTCAGTGAGATATATCTACTCCCAATAAACAATTTTTGGTAAAAAAGCGGTTTATTAACCGGATTATTACCGCCGGTTATTAACCGGTAAAGTTAAAAATTGGTTCGAAAGACGTCTTAGAAGCGTTACAGAAACGTTCCCATTACCGATTTTGGTCAGTAACTTTGTAACCTGAGTTGTGTCGTGGTTATTTAAAATCGGTTAAAAAGCAGCTACTTCAAAACTACTTTTTGGAGTTCAAAACTAACCGTTTAAATATGGTACTTATTTAACGCTTCTTAAACGTTTTTTACAAACGTTATATTAACGCTTTTTAAAAACCATTTTGTTTTGGTTACCAGAAAACCTATATTTAAGGTTTTTATAAAACCAAAAAGAAACCCACGTAGGCTTTTTACTGGGTTCGGAAAAAACCCAGTATTTTGTTCCAAAACCAGTTAAAAAATTACTCTTTTCCAACAGTAATAAAAATAAAGTCTTTATAAAAGAAACATGGTTTGAAAATTACTTTTTTTTTTTAAATTTTATTTAATGTTTTTTAAAATAACATTTGCATATATCTTACTTGCTAGACTTATACTAATACTTATATTCTAATGCTTATACTAATTGTAGTGTTTACTATTTATTATAAATCTACTATACTGTATCAAAAAATACTTATATCTTTTTTTTCAATTTTTTATCGAAAATATTGTTAAGAACGATTAAAAAAAAATACTGTAAGAGTTTGAGCTCTTAATTTTGATGTTTAGAGGTGTAGCATCGCAATTTTCGATTTCCCATGTAAAATACATGGGAAAGGACATGCTGTGTGGTCGAAAGAATTGTATTTAGCTAGAAAATGATTGGAACAGAATTAAATGTCTGTTAATCTTTGATGAAATTGGTAAGAATAGAATTTGTAAATTTGTTAGTACTTAAACGTCCCGGATATCTTCCCTTTACCATCAGAGTCCAGCAACAATATTAATATAGGTAGATACCTAATCATTTAGAAAGAAAATCTATTTTATCTAACAAAATAATAAACCTCATTTACTCACAAACATTAATACGAGTAGAAAATGAAGACAGTTTGCAGGCGGTTGTACCCAGGACCGGCCCGAGCTAAATTAGAGCCCTGCGCAAGCTTTATCAGTGGCGCCTCTCATTTGGATTGGATTGGCGGAAAAAGTCATTTCCTCATTACCCAAGGGGTACCCTTTGCAATGCGTTTTTTTAACGAGGGATCCCCAAGAGGCCTATTCCTAGATAATACTTATATTTAATTAAAATAAATATGATTTTTATTAAAAACTAAGAACTCAAAAATATATCACAAAAATAATAGTAAAAAAATATATCACAAAAATTTAGGAACTGAAAAAAGTATTTTTTGAAGTAAAAAATAAGTATTTAAAAACTAATTCAAAAACATAACAACATACAAATAAATAATGAACTCATTAATTGTTGCTCATGTAGGAAATAATAATAAGATTATTATTTTAATAAAAATAAATAGAACCGGCTATATTAACTTTTCTGGCTTCTGTTTTAGCAAACTCAGCTACCAGATCATCATAATATAATGACTTGACAAGCTCTTTCTCTATAGCCATGATTGACTAGTCAACTTATCTTTCCTGAGTCTTTGGGGTCCTGAAGTAGTTTTTTATTAATTTTAGTTTCAAAAAACTGTTATTTGAGAAAACTGTGATGGTATTTATAGATTTAGAGCTATGGCTTCAGCTGATTGCACGTTAGTGAATTGTTCTTCTGATCGCATTTCCACTAAAGAGTTTTTAGTAGCATATTTAGTAGATAAATTAGCAGACGGAGTTTGTAAATACTTACTAGTTATATTGGCGCAAAATTTTAAACAGCCTATTAACTTTATAGTAGTTTACTAACTCATTCTTAATTTTAAACATTTTCTAACTAGTATCGTACTAAAAGAATTTCTCTTATAAATTGCTCTGAACACACCTAAAACAACGACATTTCGTGTAAAAAAATAAGTACACGAACCTTTTTTGATGTCTGCAAATGTCAAAGTGTCATATGAAGCTAGCGCGATACTAAAAAAATAAAGTAGGTATTCGATGATTTTAACTTTAATAAAAGGGTAGAGAAGTATGATGCTATATTCGCTTAAAATTATTGTTTTAACCTAATGTCATACTAAAACAGCTTTAGCATCGTACTAATTCAATTAAAATTTTGCGCTATTATTATTTTCTTAAATATCAAACTAGATTAATATGCAACATATAAACTTTAAACTAAAATTTTACTTCCTAAGTACAGCATGTTTCTATTCTCAACGTTTCCAGCCTCAGATATTTCAATAAGAGCTTCATATTATAGCTTCTAAGATTTTGAATGGTTTTAAAGCATTTAGTCTACTCCCATCTGGTTTCAGAAAGAGGTTTTAAGGTCAAACCAGCGAAATTTTTTGTATATATGTATGTCCCAACGCATTGTTGAACCTGATACAAAGTTTTATATGCATTGAGCAATGTCAAAAAACTTAACAGCTTCCAATGAACAGCAAGCTGAATCATTAAAAACCAACAACAACCAAAAGGAATGCAAGCAGCCTGAACAAAATAAGCTCTTGGTTCAAAACACTTAATTTTGTTTTGAACACCAGCCTCTTTTCCTTTCATGTTTGAACCATTATCATACATAACCTTATACATACTCGTATACACTACTGGAATAGTAGCGTAGCAAGTTTTATTGTAAATATAGATTCCCTATCCTTTCTTTTGTTTTTAGTTTTTTTTTACCATAATACATAGACAAATAACTCCCTATGGGAAGTTAATAAAGTAATTAGACCAGTCAAAAAATCCGTTTTTAAATGTAAACAATAACTGGCAAGAACAAAAAAATAGAGAAAAGGAGAAATTGAATAAAACAGATTCACTCATTAACGACAAACCTCAACATTAATCATCGCATCATCATCACTCAAGTATTTCCATATTTCAACCCTTTGTCTCATTCTCGACACACGACAGTGATAAAATTTCACTCATAAACAGAGGCCAGTGCCAAACTAAAACATAGTACAAGAAACACTCAACCGGAAGAGTTTAAATTCCTAGACGCAACTTTTAATTCTGCGCACTGAGTATGAATTTTTTACCTCAGAATTTCTGTTTGAGTAACATTGCTGACTTCGATTTCATATAGAAGAATTGGCATCGTGCTCATGTTATCAACTTGCAAACTGTTAACTGTCTGTATTTGCTGTTGAAATTCTGTTTTATATTACACTGCATATAGGGGAGGGATAACAAAATAAAATAAATCCCTTCACTCATACACGCGATATTGAGTGTGAAGAATAACGTAACAGTAGATTGATAAAGAGAAAAATAGCAAATATGTAGGTATCTGTTGTTAAGCGAACAAAATTGTGCACTTTGTAAAGATTTTGTGATGTAGTTTTTTTTACTGTGGGAATGGGGGTGTCTATAGGAAATTAAACATCGACTTATTTTTGGAAAACTTGATATGTATCTATATATGTATATATGTATATCTGTCTTTAAATTCAGAATAAATACCAATATTGGAGTGAGCTATAAAAAGAAATGAAACTTAAAAAAGATGGTAGGTAGTGGTTATGAAGTAGTGGCTTTTTTAACGCTTGCCCAAGGCGCCTTTTGAGTTCAGCGCCCTGCGCATTTGCACAGCTTGCACGTATAGCTTGTCCGGCCCTGGTTGTACCATTATATATCTAAACCTATAAACATCAAAATTAAGAGCTCAAACTTTTTCAGTATTTTTTTTAATCGTGCTCAACAATATTTTCAATAAAAAAATTGAAAAAAAAAAGATAAAGCAGTTTTTGAAATAGTCTATAACTTATACTTACAACTAAAACTTGAAAAAAAAAACGACATTATTTGTATTTAATTTAATGTTGCTGCTGATGTCCCTCTGTTGCTGGTGGTGATGCTGTTGTTGTTGTTATTGTTGTTGTTGTTGTTAAATTATTTTTGTTTTCATCTCTGGAAAAGAAAAAAAAATCGTTTTAGAGAGTTTTACATATATATTATTAAAATATGTACATGTGGCTTTATAATAGGTTTATAGCAATGTCCATATGGACAAAAGTAAAAAAATAACCCAAGCAACAAAAAAAGTAACTCAAACAACACAGCTTCAGTTATTTTTTTACTTGTGTCCATATGGAAGAAGTAGAAAAATAACTCGAGCTGTGTTGTTTGAGTTACTTTTTTTGTTGCTTGGGTTATTTTTTTACTTGTGTCCATATGGACACAAGTAAAAAAGTAACTTAAACAACACAGCTCGAGTTATTTTTCTACTTCTTCCACATGGACACAAGTAAAAAAATAACTGAAGCTGTGTTATTAAGTTTATTTTTGTTGTTGTTTGGGTTGCTTTTTTAGTTATGTCCATATGGACACATATATAACAAAAAGAATTTTATTTTACTTACCTTTTTTTGATTATTATTTCTTAGACTTCTTTTAACTTTTTTACTACAAACTTCCGAGACGACGCGCACTACTTACTGAAATGAGATCAAATCCACAACTAAACTGGTTATGCAAAAATGAAGAGAAACAAAAGACACTCGCGGTCAGTGTTACCACTGCTACACAATAGAGTCAAAATTGACACGATTTTTTAGTTTTTCTTAAAGACTCATAATTTTTAGATTGGACTCGTTTTTTTAATCATAAAAATAACCTTGATTTTCTTTACATTGTCCAAAATGCATCTGTACTCATACTAAATATTTTCATATTAATAATTGTCTTCAATGCTTTCAAACAATATCTTGAATTTTATCTATTGGGACTCAATTATTTCCAAAATGCCTTAGTTTTTCATCATTTATTGAAACAATTTTAAATGAAACCAGTGGTAACACTTATTCGCGATGAAATAGAAATGGAAACCAATAAAGATTGAAGAAAAGAAGTTATTTTGAAACCAATATTAAGTTGGAAAAATAATAAGTTATTTTATAACCAGGAAACTGAGTTATTTTGAAACCAAAACTAAAACCGGTTATTTTGCAACTAAGAAAACAAGTTATTTTGAAACCAATATTTAGTTGGCAAAATAATTGCTTATATTGTAGCTTACAATTATAGGTATTTAACAACCAATTTCTAACTTGGTTTGCTTTTAACCACTTAAACAAGTTATTTCAGAACATATTTCAAACTTAAATAGTAAAATACGTTATTTTTTTACCGGAAAATTAATTAAAAGTTACTTTGCGGTAAAAAATAATCTAATTTTGAACCACGGTTTCAAAAAGTTTTTTTAGAGCCAAATTCTAACTGAAACTCAAAATTTACCACATTTTAAGGATATATTTTTACCTGAATTCAACTAAGGCTTAAATTTAGACTTTTTTATACTGGAAAATAGCTCCAGTTAAAATATTAACCAATTACAGACCACTTTATGACCGAGGTTATTTTAAGTAATATTATAACCGCGGTCATTTTGTAACTCAGGTTATAAATTGTTAATTGGGCTATCAGATCATCGGTGGAACGATTGCGGCAAAGGCCGTATTGCCGGTCTTTCGATCTTCGAGACATTTCTTGAGCTGATAATTTATCAGCGATTTCATGATCTTGAAAAGAAGGAACGTGAGTGCGATTGGCCGATAGGAGGAGGGGGAGGATGGATCGCTTTAAATTTTGTTTTCTTGAAAATGCGCAAAACATACCTACAGCTGAATAATTTTTTTCTAGATAACTTTATCACGCTCAGCATTTGCTTAACGATTCATATTTTAAAATAGAAAACCTTAAATTGAAGATATACGGTATCAGGTGACAGTTCTGTTTGACGTATGTGATTGAAACAGGGATGTAAGATCCGGAGCACGAATTGGATGAACCGTTAAGCGTTTTTCTTTCTAAGCAAAGAGTTATGAACTAAGATACCACAGAAAAAATATCAGAGCGCACAGATTGTTTTTTATTTTTTTTTTCAATCGTCAGAGGTAGGTTAAAGCGCTCTATGAGCTCAGAATAAAATGATAGTAGATAACTAGATACAGCGAAATGCTGAGCGCGGCCATCTTCACTCTTTTGTTCATATGATTGGAAAGAGAAAAAAGAACAACTTTTGGTTTGCCAGCTGGTGAGCAAATATCTAACCACATGACATTTCAGTGTTCAATTATTGTGTTTGATGAATTAAATCGGAGAGCTCAAATTTTGATTTGAGTTAATCTGAGATATATTTGTTACAGTCTTTTCTTTCAGACGAACAGCTTCTTAAAGAAATGCTTTGCCCTTTGGTTGTTCTAGAAAGACAACAAGGAGAATCGACAGTTGTCCCAGCAGGTACAAAAAGTTATCCTGTTTTAACAGAGCTCTTCATTATTATTTGATACAATGGCTGACTAAATCTTATGGTTTGATAGAAATTTTAAAATAAAAAAGACATTTATGGCAACAAACAATTTAAAACGTCGAATAGATTCAAACTATGAAACGTGCTTTAGAGCTGAGACAAAATGTATTTTTACTACTAAAACTCCAATAATCCAATTAATAAAAATGCTTTAAAACCATGAAAAAGGTTAAGTCCGACTTATAAAGGGTCATTTATTTCATGGTAACAAGTTGGCAGCACCGGTATTTGACACCTGTCAAACTCAGCAGTCATTTGAAGTGTCATAAATCAGTTGAACTTTTGCCATTTATGATAATGGATCGCTTAACAATCGAACAACGCGTTAAAATTATTAAAACTTACTTCAAAAGCGGTGAGTCAAACGTAGCCACTTTTCGCGCGTCATAATCGACCGACTACCCAAGCTTATGAAAAATCTACTACAATAAGTAAGAATTATTTTCTTTAGATAGTATTTTTACGTCTGGTTTTAACTTGTGTTTTTTTTTATAGTAAATATTAGAAAGTAATAAACAAAGTCTTACAAACCGATTGAAAACTGGAGCCTAAAATGACAAAGTGTGTTTTTTTAACAAGCAATAAAAAACAAGTTTGGCAATTTTATTTCTTATGCCTTTGCTAAACCATCTTCGTGTATAGTTTAGCTTAATAGCAGCTAGTAATCGTCATTTAGCAAACATTTTGTTTTATTAAAGAAATTTCGCATTTTAAATAGGGCTTACAGATAAACCACAATTAAAACGCCTTTATTAATTTGGATGGAAGTGAACACTTTTGAACGCAATTTCTCTTTATTTCGGTTCTAAAAATATCGTCGAAAATTGGCTTTTCAAGAAATATCGAAGATATGATATATTCTTTTTGCATATAATACAAAAAACTTTTAAGCCGTAAATACTTCGAAAGAACAGTTTATGCATTATTAAACTTGTACATCACTTTGTCCTTAAGTTTAAGAAATAAATTTGACAGTCGATAAAGCGTGTTTGGATTTTTTACGGATCTTTTTACACTTGTTTAAAATCTGGTTTTCAAAATCCTTAACATCAAAAGTTCAACCCAAGAGTTCTTTGCACATCTAAACAGATTTTATTAAAAGAATACCACAATACTCTTCCAGTATTGAACAAAAAATAAGGAAAACTTCTTAATCAAATTTAAGGTACAAAATACAAATAGTAGTTCAATATCGTAAAAATCAGCTATAGAAGATCCTCACAAGTTCTGTTGTAAAATTACGCCATACATATGTGTCGGTACTTTTGTTTGAATGTTACATTAATTTGAATCTGGAAAAATAATGTTCCAGCTCAAGAAACTTCCTCATGTTGTACACGTATTTTTTAATAAAAACAAATATTATCAAAGGGTTTCATTGGAAACAAATAATATTCATCATCTTGTTTTTAAACATTTGCCTTCAATAATAAATTGCCTCTTCAAATCATTAATAATAGCATTGTGATGAATTCATATTTATTATTTTTTTTTTTATTTTTTTTGTGTGATTAATTTCACAACTCATCATCACAGAAGTGGAGTTCTATTTACTCTAAAAAATCAATTTGACCGTTATCTATAGATCAATATCTAGAACCAATATTTGCATCTATGTTCACGTTAAAAATGTACTTGGAAAATATCGTGCCCATGGCATATAAATTGCTGTGGATCATAGTGGATTGTATCAGGGCTATTTTAGAAATCGTCAAAGAAACAATATGTTGAGTAAGTTATGCATTCTATTTTGTTTAATTTTTTTCAAATTTAATTGCGATCGAATCTTTTACTTTACTCCTTAGAAATAACTTTAAGCCTCGTTTTGGTGGTACTTTTGATCAATTGCACAAGTGGATTGGAAAGATGGTACAAAAACAAGGGTATCGCAAATATGGCATGTCCATTGGACGATGATCCCGATGATCCAACAGTTCTTCCATACCAAGGAGATTGTACGAAATTTATAAAGTGTTCTTATGGCTTGGGATATACCCTGTCATGCCCTAGAGGCTTACACTGGTCCACTGCATTATCACGATGTGAAGCACAATCAGTTGCCAATTGTAATCCCAATGAAACAACTGCCAAACCATCTATTGGAGGAAATGGCTGCACTTTCACGTATAAACCAAGTCCTAATGATTGTTCCAAGGCTATTCAATGTGTTAATGGAATTGAATCAGAACTCCAATGTGTCGAAGGTGCATTATGGGATAGATATGCTAACAAATGCTCTTTTGGTAACGTTGTTTGTTAAACATTTTTTTATTTTCTTCACAAAATTATACTCAGCATGAATTGTAAAATTTTACTTTATACTAAAAATATATTGTGAAATTTAAGTGTTTTTTTGTTTTCTCCCTCCTTCTCTCTCTCTCTGCTGAAAATATCTTTTTTAAATTATGAATCATAAGATTTTCTGCGTAATAGAAGTAAGTTATAATAGTTTTCTTATAAACAAGATATTTAAATTTAAATGTGAAATTAAACCAAAAAATATACCCATATAAAAGCTTTGGTAAACCTTGAAACCCGAAAGTAAGAAAAGTCTTATGGCTTGAGTGAGTTATAATATGTCAACACAAACACAGCTTTGGGAATAATTATTGTATTAACCCAAACCAAATTGATTTTCAATTTCTCTCTAGACTCTAGATATCACTCAACTGATCACCGATCAGAAGATCCAAGATAATTCGAAAGGGATTAACACTCTGTCAGAACTTCAAAAAAAGCCCAAATGGTTTTAAATATTTTTAGTGTGAAGAACATTTTAAATATTTCAAATAACCTTAACATTTAGTCCAAATGCGTTTCGTTCAGGTACGACACGGTTCACACTTATCAGTTCCCTTATAAGACGGAATAATGTACCTTATTTAAATATAACCGTAACCTTAAGCTTGTTGCTTAAGTCTTGTTGCGCCAGATGGTTTCAACGGATATTGGCACGTTCTAAGGAGGGAAAATAATTTTTTTCCCAAGAGGAACTTCGGCGGTGGAAACTGTATGGTTTGGGGATCGTTCTGTGACCGAGATAAGGTTGCACTTGCCTGCACTGCTACAAAAATGAACTGATACCTCAAGACAATTTGTTATACTACTCGACTTCAGCATTTCCTCCGGGACGATGATTCCCCAATAAATTTATAATAGTCGTTAAAGTTTGGAGTGGTTTCAAACAACAATCATCAATGGAGTGGCCGGCACGTTCCCCAGATTGTAAGCCAATCGAAAATCTATGCTGAATTCTGACACACAAAGTTTATGACCATAGTAAGCAATTTTCCAGTGTTGCCGAGCCTCGCGAGTGAATTGTGGATTCTTGGAACGCTTTAGACGTTATCGACAGCATGCCAAAAAGAATTTGTACTTTTATTAAAAAAAAAATATATAATAAAATATAATAATATGTATTCATAATTTATTTCAGTAGTATAAAGTTCGTATTATAAAAACCTTCATAAAGAAACACTGCCACACTGAACCAAATCGCGTAGGTGATATTGAAGAAAATATTTTGTTAATTTTTGAAGAATCAATTATTCAAATCAACAATTTTTCATAGTATTTTTCTTCATATTGAAGACTGAATATTTAAAATGAATAAGGTTTCTTCAAATGATGAATGATTTAGTATTTTATTCAAACTAATGAAATTTTGTCATATCTATGAAAACAATTTGTTAATTTTTGATTTAACGAAAACACGAGAGAGATATTTGAGTAGCACTTTGAGACAAGATATTTTATGTATTACAGTGGCACAATAGGTAGAGCACAAGCACGGCAAGCGAGAGGACTCGGGTTCGAATTTCAGTGGAAGCACAGAGGTAATTTAAAAAAAAAACTTTTAAAATTCTTTCGTTCCAGCAAAAAATCACATAAGGAATCGAATATAGGGAGACAAGGAAAAAATGGAGAGAACTCGAAAATAATCAACAATAATAAAAAAACCAAACAGTTAATAAAAAACTTTATTTTTATTTATATAATTTCAAGAAAGAAGGATGAAATTTAATCAATTTCACAAAATTTTGTGGATTTAACACCATAACGAAAAATTTTATGCATTTCTTCAAAATGACAATATTTCTTCAATATAACAAAATTTTCTTCAAAACAACGGATAGGTTTCATTGACCGTATATTGATCACCCTTTCTTCAATTCTACCTACTTTTTCTTCAATATGACTACCAAATTTGGTTCAGTGCAGGCCAAGGGCAAAATCTTCCAGCGTTAATGATTACAATTTTAATCTTGGTTGGATATAGTTCACATTCGATTTTTGTCAAAAATCGATGTAAGATGAACTAAATTTAACAAAAATTGCGTATTGACAAGGCACTCGCAGTCAATTGATGAGTACATGTGAGATCGCCGGGACGAAACGCCAATTTTTGTGGACTAAAGGCAAAAAAAAAGCTAGTTTTTGAATCAATGTATTGTAGCGTGAACCTCTTTTAACTACAGGTTTCGTGGGTTGAAGATCCTTAGTTTAAACTTTAGAAAGTTTGTAGATTGTCAATTTCAAATAAAATCACGTTTGTATTTTAATATACATAAATTAGTTTTGACAGTTTTATTTTAAAAAAATTTTAATGTAAAGAAAAAATTAATATTAAGGAACAAAAGAAAATAATTAAAATTTCAAAGTTAAGTAATTAAATAATCAAATAAGGTGGCTCGATTTAATGTGCGAGTTTCAAAGATGGAGGAGAACCCGTCCGTTAAATAAACTCTCAAATTAAACTTATCACCGATGTGCAAAACAAAAGCACTAAATTACTTAAGAAAGTATTATAAATCAGGGTTTATGTTATTAAAAGCGGAGGAGGAAACCTGTCCGTTGAATAATAATCATCAACACAAGAAATATTCTCAAACTTCAAGTATGATATTTTTCTATCTGGACAATGGATTACCCGACTGTCCTAAGTGAAATATCAGACGAGAATGAAATTAAATCGACTGAAACTCTCCTTTTATACTTTTTTGTTTACTCTATTGTCAACTTTGTTATTTTATTTTTTATTACTTAGAAGTGAGTTTCTTTGTTATTTTTAATTTTTAATATATAAAAGCTTTAATTTTTATTCTTGCCACCTTAATTTTACAAAAATAATAGGTATAAGAATAAAATAAAAGAATAATTAAATAATAGTTATATGAAGTGCTACAGTATTGAATAAATCAATGCGTTTCGCCTCGACCATAGACAAAGCCGTGTGTCTTCTGGCCGCAATTTCATTAAAATAAAAGATAATCTTCCAGTGATTAATTGCATGTTGAAATGAACGGGTAATTTTATTCAAATGTCGCTACTACTAGGCACGTACAAAAAAATTTAAAGGCGGAAATTCGTATAAAAACAGTCTAATTTAAACTGGTTATTTCATATAGTTGTTTAAATTTTTGATTGAAAGTGGCAGGAAATCATTTTGTGTGTCTTTAAAATTGTTTAAGCAGAATTTTTTACAGAATCTCATCATGCCGCATGGAAAAATTTTAAGTGCGGAGGAAAGGTCAAAAAACACTGCATACAAAGATTGTGGCCTTTCTGATCGTGAAACTGCTAGAAAAATAGGGAGATCCAATACAGTTATTCATAAATTTTTAAGGTTAGGTGAAAGATATGGAAAAATTTGCCAACCACGCGAAAAATAAAAAGCTCGAATGATATCGAGTGAATCCATTAGAAACAAGCTGTTTGCTTCACAAATTAAGGTGAAACTTGACTTGCCTGTTTCAACCCGACGCGTTAGACAAATTTTAAAAGCAAACTCCAACCTCGTTTACAAAAAAAGATCCAAGAAGCCACCTTTAGATGCAGCCCATAAGTCAGCAAGGGTGCATTTTGCTGAAAGTCACATAAGCTGGACCGAAGAGTGGAGCAAAGTTGTGTGTAGTGATGAAAAAAAATTCAATTTGGATGGTCCAGATGGATTTCAGTCATATTGTCATGACAAACGTCTTCAAACAGAAGTGAGAATGAGTCGAAACTTCGATGGCGGCAGCGTAATGATTTGGTCAGCTTTTTCTGCAAATGGAAAGACGAAAATTGCATTTTTGCCTGGAAGGATGAACTCAGAAAGTTATGCTGAGTTGTTAGAAGTTATGGTTGAGAGAGTTGAAGAGTTATGCGGAACTGACTTCATATTCCAGCCAGATAACGCTTCTATCCACTTCTCTCGAAGGATGAGACACTGGTTTGAGGAGAAACAAATAACATTGCTCGATTTGCCGTCTCGAAGTCCCGATTTAAATCCCATAGAAAATCTCTGGGGAATACTAGCCAGGCGTGTTTATGCCAACGGGCGCCAATTTAACAACGTTCAAGAGCTTCGAGTCGCAATAATTGAACAGTGCGATTACAACCGCGGAACTGGAAAAGCTTGTAGAATCAATGCCGAGGCGAATGATATCGGTCGTAAGAGCACCTGGTGGCTCTACAAAATATTGATGTAATTAATAACGAATTTCTGATCACTATTTCAGAGTTATTTTTAATAAAAACGTAGGTGTTTTTATGGGATTTTCCCCCTTTTTTCTTGTTAATTTTTGTTTTTTTGTTAATATATTTTATTTAATTTTGTTAAAAGTGAATAAATAATAAATAATTTTTCTTAACAACTTTGAGTACATTTTCTTATTTCATAAGAATGTATGGCTAAGTTGCATGCAGCAAACAAAAAATGCGTAAAAACCATGTGTTTTTATGGGAATTTGCTTCATATGGTCCATTTAGAAGGTTAACTTTTGGATTATCTTTTTAGCATTTTGACCGGTATCTGCTTAACTACGCGCGTAATGTTGACTTCCAAGTTTTGAAATGTAGCTGGCTTACAGGCGAAGACTTTTGACTTCACATAACCTCAAAAAAAAACCTTAAGGAGTGATATAGATTCCATTAAATATTGGTTCATTTCGCTCAAATATTAAAGTCGTCTCTTAATTTGATTGTTGGTAAGGCCCTATATAACGTGCGGGTTTTCCGAGCCTTAGATGCGAAAATTTTATTTGTTAAAGTAGCCGCCGAGATGAAAATGTGCCTCGTTGTCCAACTCAAGCTGGTCATACGCCTTCAATTGCTGAGTCAATTGGACTTTGTAAGCGAATAATCCGAGATCTTTGTGCAGAATTCTCCTCAGGCTAGTGCGTGAAATGTCGAGCTGTTGAGATCGATGGCCAGGCAGCACTCACTTTGGAAATAAGTTTTCAATATCTGAAAACGTTATTTAAGTGTAAATCGACTCGTTTCGTTCCGCAGAGGTATAATACTAACTTTTTGTCAATATTTGGAGCGGGAAAGAAACCACTATATTGTCCACCCTGTATATTTGCAGTTGCGTCCGAAGTTAGGTACAAGGGTAAGCTTATGGGCAGCTAGACGAGTGCATCGGGGAAATTCTTTGATGGACATAATGCAACTTGAGCACTTGTATAGAAAAAGCGATGTCAGGAGAAACATAAGTTCCCAAAATGATATGTCTCCCATAAGTTTTAAGGCTCTGTTTAATATTTATATATGTAAGAAAACACTAGAGTTTTTGACGAATTCAGGGGGAAGACATTTTACATTTACATCTTAAAAGAAAATCTTAAGATTCAACAATAAAATATCTTCGTTTTGCTTTTTTTGATCAAATGTCATTCATAGAAACCGGCATGGTGGGGGTATTGACCAAAAGAAGACAATTTTTTTTTACTTTCGAAGTTTTAAATTTCACCCGAATGCTATTGTATAATGCTGTAAGGATCGTATTCTAATGACAGAACAGGGTGTTAAGTTTGCTGTCGACTTCGAAACAGTGAACTGGATTAAAAGTTTTGAAGTTGAATATTAGGAAGAATATCAGAGATATAATGGAGCCTTGGGGGATACTACCATTTTTTTTTTTTTTTTGAATATTAGACTTAAAACCGTCCTGAAAAAAACTCGATCGATACCAAATGCACGCATTTTCAAATGCCTTAAAAAACTCTACTATGTGAGTAGTTTAGGCAGGTTTAAGCAAATGATCGAATTAAGTACTACATAATGTATTTTTTTTTATAATCTACTCACGCTCAAGGGATTATGATTACCCCTTCATATATTTTTTTAAAAAATCATTTGGATGCAAGACAAACTACTATGGATCCCAGTGGAACGAACAATAGTTTTACTATGTTTTGAATCACAAATATGTAAAAGATACAAAATCGTAAGTAATATTATGACAACTATTTATGATTCATATTGGATGCGACTAATTAGTTCATACTTAAAAGATATAAAACCCATTACAATACTTGAAGTTACTTGTATGCGGTTAAATAAAAAGCTTGTTAAGTGGACTTTTTCAAATACTAATACAATTGCTTTTTCTACAATCTGATGTTTTCTACATGTAATTGATTGCCTTTAACAGTCTTGACCCTAATTGCACACCAAAGTTGAAGTGCCTCTATAGAAGTAGCTTTCCTATAAATATCAGCCACTAGGTTCTTATGAACGAGTTTAATTCAAAAATATAATAAAATCGTGCTATTCCAAATGAAAGGTTCGTTGTGGATAAAAATAAAATATTCTCTGGAACAATACTTACTTACTTTTTTACAGATTTTGCTTGGATACTTATTGCGCTCTGCACAAGTGTGTCAATATCATTTGCTATTACACAATCAATTTGGATGCCAACTTGTTCTAAATCAACTGAAACTAATTTGATTCCACATCCGGCAGATTGTAGAAAATTCTTTGTATGCATACAAGGAATTCCATATCCCGTTTCTTGTCCGTATGGTCTAAGTTGGAATCCTGCTCTAAACAAATGCTCTACACTATCAAGCTGTGAAAATAAACAAAATAATAAATTACCAAGATACAATCCACTTTGTCCAATTGATGAAAACCCCGAAAATCCAACACATTTACCCGACAATAATGACTGTGAAAAATTTTACGAATGCCAGGGAGGATTTGCATTTCATATGGTATGCCCTGATGGAAAGCATTGGAGTGTGGAACATAAAACTTGTGAGGAAGCATCTATAGCAAATTGTAAAGATTCACGAAAACCTACTGACAATGGACAATTTAATCCTGCATGTCCATTAAACGATGACCCAAATAATCCGTCTCATCTTCCACATCCAGAAGATTGCACGAAATTCTTAAAGTGTGCATTTAGAAGGAGTTACATAGTATCTTGTCCATTTGGGTTGCATTGGGATGTTGATTCTAATCGTTGTGAAGGTCCTTTTGTTGCGCAGTGTGGAAAGGTAAAAGCAACAACAGTGTCATCGACAGTATCACCTACATCTAATTTCAAAACATCACCATCCCAACCCAGTTTCAACCCAAAACCAAGCCAAAATTATCCAAAATGTCCAGAGAACGGTGTCAAAAACTTTGGTATACCCGGTCAATGCGACAAGTATTTCTCTTGCAGCCAAGGTAAGCTCTACATCATGGCTTGTCGTGAAGGGCGTGAATGGAGTAATATAGTTAGTGGATGCGTCGATTCCGCACTCGCTGGATGTACAGGACTAAGCAACGGGCCCAGTATTACTAGTTCAATGGGAAGACCCTCTAACATACCCAGTTCTTCTATAAATACTCAGCGCCCACTAGTCACTCCAAAGCCAACATCATGTACTCCAGGTGTTGGATTCTTATCTCATCCGACAGATTGTCACAAGTATCTCGTATGTGATAATGGCAAGCCGGTTGAAATGTCATGTCCGGGGGGCTTATTCTTCAGTCATACAACTTCTAGCTGCCAGTGGACTAATAGTGATTGTTAGATTAAACATAAACATTGATGACAAATAAAAGCAAATTAAAAAAAAAAACAAAACTTTTGTATTTTATTCCATGTAACTTATCGCTGTAAAGTTTAACGCCACTAAAACCCTTCAGTTGTCAACTTGAATATATTGAGAAGTAATGCATCTTTGTAAAATCAATTTCTTGACTTTGACCTTGGACTTTTTGCTATCACAATGCAACACCGCAACAAACTGATAATGATCAAAATCTATGACTGTGAAATCTTTTTAATGTGATAACTAGCAACAAAATCAGATCAATCATCTCTTTATTGTAGAACATGCATGATAAGGCACACATTTAAGATCGACAAGGAAAACCCTAGTAGAACACTAATTTATCTATAAAAACTCATTTATAGTTTCCAATTAGCACTTTAGAAAAAAAAACATATTCCACCCAAAAGTGCCGCACTCCTTGTTTGACATGAAATTTTACCAAAAAATCTGTGATAACCTAATTGAGGTGTGGGTTTCTGGCATCTATCTGAATTTTATATAAAAGACCTCAATCACGCAATAATTGATGAGTTACCTCGAATTATACTCGTGAGCGTACAACTAAGGAATACAAATTAAATTGAATAGAATCCACACAAATTAATCAAAGGAATAATTTTGAATCTAAGACAATGAGAGGTAGGAAAGTGTTCGTTTGTGTTGTGTGAAACTTAGTGAAAAAGTCCGTTGAGTTCTATGAAGTCCTTACATTGATTTTTCTTTACAGTTGTCACTTTAGCAGCTGTTTTAGCTGTTGTACTCAGTGTTGACGCCAAGAAATCAGGAACTCAGGAAGTGAGTATGCTTTTAGGCTGCGGATAGTAATTCGAAGTTCGATTTTTTAATGGGTGTCAATATTTTTCCTTAGAATGTGTGTCGCAATCAAGAGGACGGAACATTTGTAGCTGACAGTGATTCGTGCTCAAGTTTTATCGTTTGTTATGGTGGAAAACCCGTAAGCCAAAATTGCGAGTCAGGTAGTTACTTTGACACTACGCAACTATACTGCATGCCAGATGCGAAAAATGTTTGTTCCCCATCTGAATGTAAGGAAAATGGAGCATACTCAGCCCATCCAACCAATTGCTCGCTTTTCCATATTTGCAACGCGGGAAAACTTGTGGAACAATCATGTGGACAGGGAAGTTATTTTGATAGTAGCAATTTGTTTTGCAAGCCAGATGTGGATCACATTTGCTGGCCTGCAACACCATCACCGGAGCCTTGCACCTGTGTTGGAAATTATACACAGGGTGATCTGGTGAAAGATCCTGACAGCTGCCATTCGTACTATGTATGCAATAATGGAGATTTGGTGCAAGAAACTTGTGGATTTGGGAATTATTTTGATAGTTCTACAAACAGATGTGAAAGAGACATCACTGAACAGTGCTGGCCTCAGGCTCATCCTCCTTGTACTGGGGGCTTAGCAGAGGGCGATAGAGTTTCCAGTTCTACGAACTGTTCAGTATATTTGGAATGTACCCACGGAGAGCTTGTAGAACAAAACTGTGCCTATCAATACCTTTTTGATAATGCAACAAAACAATGCGTTCGAGATGAAGATGGCAAATGTTGGGAAATATGCACTTGTCCTGGTGGCTATAACCAAGGCGATCTTGTTGGAAGTAGCGCAAATTGTAGCTCATATTTCCATTGTGATGGAGGTAAGTTAATACCTGGGGATTGTGGATTTGGAAACTACTTTGACAATAGTACTAACAATTGTGTTAGTGATAAAAATGGAGCGTGCTGGAAACCAGACGATTCTTGTACTTGTGCAGGAGGTTACAAAGAAGGCGAATTTGTTGAAAGTGAAGATAATTGCTATTCTTATTCTATTTGCTACCGAGGGGAATTGGTGCCTCAAAGTTGCGGTACCGGAAACTACTTTGACAAAAATAAGAAGACATGTGAACGTGATTATGAAGGCAAATGTTGGTCAAAGTGTAAAGAAGGAGATAAAGTGGCAGATAAGACCAGTTGTCATGGCTACTTTGTTTGTACAAAGGGAGAACTAGTAGCAAACAGCTGTGGAGTTGGAAATTACTTTGATAATGAAAGTAAAAACTGTGTGCATGACGATGAGAACATTTGCTGGCCTCGTTTGTGCCCAGGAGGTTTATTGGATGGCGATCGAATTCCCATTGCTGAAAACTGTTCCATGTACTATGAATGCTCTAAAGGTGATCTTTTACCACAGAACTGTTTGTATGGTTTCTATTTTGATGTTTCAACCAAACAATGCATGCGAGACGAAGACGGTAAGTGCTGGGAAATATGCAATTGTCCTGGAGGCTATAACCAAGGTGACCTAGTTGGAAACAGTGCAAATTGTAGCTCATATTTCATCTGTAATGGCGGTAAATTAATTCCCGGTGATTGTGGATTCGGAAATTATTTCGATAACGAAAGTAAAAACTGTGTGCATGACGATGAGAATGTTTGCTGGCCCCGTCTGTGCCCAGGAGGTTTATTAGATGGCGATCGAATTCCCATTGCTGAAAACTGTTCCATGTATTATGAATGCTCTAAAGGTGATCTTTTACCACAGAACTGTTTGTATGGTTTCTATTTTGATGTTTCAACCAAACAATGCATGCGAGACGAAGACGGTAAGTGCTGGGAAATATGCAATTGTCCTGGAGGCTATAACCAAGGTGACCTAGTTGGAAACAGTGCAAATTGTAGCTCATATTTCATCTGTAATGGCGGTAAATTAATTCCCGGTGATTGTGGATTCGGAAATTATTTCGATAACGAAAGTAAAAACTGTGTGCATGACGATGAGAATGTTTGCTGGCCCCGTCTGTGCCCAGGAGGTTTATTAGATGGCGATCGAATTCCCATTGCTGAAAACTGTTCCATGTATTATGAATGCTCTAAAGGTGATCTTTTACCACAGAACTGTTTGTATGGTTTCTATTTTGATGTTTCAACCAAACAATGCATGCGAGACGAAGACGGTAAGTGCTGGGAAATATGCAATTGTCCTGGAGGCTATAACCAAGGTGACCTAGTTGGAAACAGTGCAAATTGTAGCTCATATTTCATCTGTAATGGCGGTAAATTAATTCCCGGTGATTGTGGATTCGGAAATTATTTCGATAACGAAAGTAAAAACTGTGTGCATGACGATGAGAATGTTTGCTGGCCCCGTCTGTGCCCAGGAGGTTTATTAGATGGCGATCGAATTCCCATTGCTGAAAACTGTTCCATGTATTATGAATGCTCTAAAGGTGATCTTTTACCACAGAACTGTTTGTATGGTTTCTATTTTGATGTTTCAACCAAACAATGCATGCGAGACGAAGACGGTAAGTGCTGGGAAATATGCAATTGTCCTGGAGGCTATAACCAAGGTGACCTAGTTGGAAACAGTGCAAATTGTAGCTCATATTTCATCTGTAATGGCGGTAAATTAATTCCCGGTGATTGTGGATTCGGAAATTATTTCAATAACGAAAGTAAAAACTGTGTGCATGACGATGAGAATGTTTGCTGGCCCCGTCTGTGCCCAGGAGGTTTATTGGATGGCGATCGAATTCCCATTGCTGAAAACTGTTCCATGTACTATGAATGCTCTAAAGGTGAGCTTTTACCACAGAACTGTTTGCATGGTTTCTATTTTGATGTTTCCGCCAAACAATGCATGCGAGACGAAGACGGCAAGTGCTGGGAAATATGCGATTGTCCTGGAGGCTATAATCAAGGTGATCTGGTTGCAGATAGCGCAAATTGTAGCTCATACTTCTTCTGTGATGGAGGTAAATTAATTCCTCGTGACTGTGGATTTGGCAATTATTTTGACACAAAGACGAACTCATGTATTCGCGATATCAATGGAGTATGTTGGAAGAATGATAAGCCTTGTGAATGCCCTGGTGGATATGAAGATGGTCAGTTTGTTAAACATAATACAACTTGCTACATGTTCTATATTTGCTATGGTGGCAAGTTTATTGAAGAGTCTTGTGGTTATGGAAACTACTTTGATTCCATTATAGGAAGCTGTGCACTAGATGTCGATGGAATATGTTGGAAGAAGGACACATCATCTTCTTCTTCAACTAAGTCAACTTCAACTTCATCGTCTACAACAACAACATCGAAACCAACCAAACCTACTACAACTTCAACGACTTCCACCACAACTGAAGTACCATGTACTTGCGAGGGTGGCTATGAAGATGGTGACTTCATTCCACATAACAAATCTTGTTACATGTTCTATATTTGCAATAGTGGCAAGTTGATCGAAGAGTCTTGTGGTTATGGAAACTATTTTGATTCCATTATAGGAAGTTGTGCACTAGATGTCGATGGAATATGTTGGAAGAAGGACACATCATCTTCTTCTTCAACTAAGTCAACTTCAACTTCATCCTCTACTACAACAACAACAACATCGAAACCAACCAAAACTACTACAACTTCAACAACTTCCACCACACCTGAAGCACCATGTACCTGTGAGGGTGGCTATGTGGATGGTGACTTCATTCCACATAACAAATCTTGTTACATGTTCTATATTTGCAATGGGGGCAAGCTAATTGAAGAATCCTGTGGATATGGAAACTACTTTGATATTCTTACAGGAAGCTGCGCCCTAGATGTTGATGGAATATGTTGGAAGAAGGAAACATCATCTTCTTCTTCAACTAAGTCAACTTCAACTTCATCATCTACTACAACAACAACAACAACATCGAAACCAACCAAAACTACTACAACTTCAACAACTTCCACCACAACGGAAGCACCATGTACTTGTGAGGGTGGCTATGAAGATGGGCAATTTGTGCCACATCCGAGTAAATGCTATTTATTCTACATGTGCTATAATGGCAAACTAGTCGAACAATCTTGTGGATATGGGAACTATTTTGATGCTGTATCACAAAACTGTATTTTGGATACAAATGGAATATGCTGGTCAAAAACAACATCATCCTCAACCTCAACCACGACAACAACACCTTCAACAACTAAATCTACAACGACAACTTCAACCAAGAAACCTTCAACAACAACCAAATCCACAACAACAACTTCGACTACAACACCTTCTACAACAACAACAGAATCATGCGAATGTCCCGGTGGTTACAAAGATGGCGAGTTAGTTCCCCATCCTAGCAATTGTTTCAAGTTCTACATATGCTTCAATGGTAAGTTAGTGGAAGAATCTTGTGGAAAAGGAAACTATTTCGATGCTTTAAGTAAGAGCTGTGTTTTGGATACAGCTGGCATCTGTTGGCCATTAAAAACGACATCGTCGTCAACGTCAACCACTACAACGCCATCTACAACAACACCTTCAACAACTAAATCTACAACAACAACACAATCAACAACGACAACATCAACCAAGAAACCTTCAACAACAACCAAATCCACAACTACAACTTCGACTACAACACCTTCTACAACAACAACAGAATCATGCGAATGTCCCGGTGGTTACAAAGATGGCGAATTAGTTCCCCATCCTAGCAATTGTTTCAAGTTCTACATATGCTTCAATGGTAATTTAGTGGAAGAATCTTGTGGAAAAGGAAACTATTTCGATGCTTTAAGTAAGAGCTGTGTTTTGGATACAGCTGGCATCTGTTGGCCATCAAAAACAACATCTTCATCATCGTCAACCACTACAACGCCATCTACAACAACACCTTCAACAACTAAATCTACAACAACAACACCATCAACAACGACAACATCAACCAAGAAACCTTCAACAACAACCAAATCCACAACAACAACTTCGACTACAACACCTTCTACAACAACAACAGAATCATGCGAATGTCCCGGTGGTTACAAAGATGGCGAATTAGTTCCCCATCCTAGCAACTGTTTCAAGTTCTACATATGCTTCAATGGTAATTTAGTGGAAGAATCTTGTGGAAAAGGAAACTATTTCGATGCTTTAAGTAAGAGCTGTGTTTTGGATACAGCTGGCATCTGTTGGCCATTAAAAACGACATCGTCGTCAACATCAACCACTACAACGCCATCTACAACAACACCTTCAACAACTAAATCTACAACAACAACACAATCAACAACGACAACATCAACCAAGAAACCTTCAACAACAACCAAATCCACAACTACAACTTCGACTACAACACCTTCTACAACAACAACAGAATCATGCGAATGTCCCGGTGGTTACAAAGAAGGTGAGCTTGTTCCCCATCCTTCCAATTGTTTCAAGTTCTACATTTGCTTCAATGGTAAGCTGGTTGAAGAATCTTGTGGAAAAGGAAACTATTTTGAAGGTTCAAGTAAGAGCTGTGTTTTGGATACAGCTGGTATTTGTTGGCCATTGCAAACTACACCTTCAACATCATCGTCAACATCCACAACTACAACGTCATCCACCACAACCCCTTCAACGTCAACTTCGACCACAACACCTTCAACAACAACTTCCACAACCACTACAACTACTTCAACAACACCTTGTATATTATGTCCAGGTGGTCATGAAGAAGGTGATTTTGTTCCTAACCCTAAGAACTGCTCTAAGTTCTTTATTTGCCATCAGGGAAAATTATCAGAAATGTCATGTGGAAAAGGAAATTATTTCAATGAGCACACTAAAAGTTGCACTCTTGACATAAATGGAATTTGTTGGCCGAAGACAACTACTACCACTCAGAAACCTGAGCCATGTAAGTGTCCAAATGGTTTAGAAGAGGGTCAGTTTACGGCAGATCCAGATTCATGCTTTAAGTACTCGATATGCCACAACGGAGGGCTTGTTGGGGGCAATTGTGGAACAGGAAACTTCTTCAACAATGACACTAAAGTCTGTCAATCTGATACTACTGGAGTGTGCTGGCCCATAGTAACGACTCCATCAACTACAACACCTTGTGAATGTCCATATGGATTAAAGGAGGGGGAACGCATAGATAAGGCAGATTCTTGCTATATGTACTTCACCTGTAGTGAGGGCAATCTTATTGAAGGCAATTGTGGTACTGGAAACTATTTCAACAACGACACAAAAACCTGTGATCGCGATGCAAACAATTGCTGTTGGCCATGTACTAATGGTGAGATGATCGCTAATATTGAAGAATGCGATAAATTCTCCATCTGTAATGATGGTACATTTGTTGAGCAACAATGTGGAACTGGATATTATTTCGACGTCTATGAAAAGTACTGTGTACGTGACGTTAATGGAACATGTTGGAAGGTACAGGCTCCAAGCAATACTTGCCAAGGAGCTAAAGATGGAACTCTTCTACCTAATCCGGCAGCATGTGAGAAATACTTCGAATGCCAAAATAATAAACCAGTTGCTCAGGAATGTGGCATGGGAAATCTTTTCAACAGCACCACTTTATCGTGTGTCCATGATACATGCGGAGAATGTTGGACTAAAATACCAAATGTCTGTGCCAACAAGCCAACCGGCACATTTATGCCTAGCACAGAGCATTGTGATCAATTTATTGTATGCCACGAAAACCATGCCATACTTCAGCAATGTGGAAGTGGTAATTGGTTTAATCCTAAATCTCTTCTTTGTGAGCAGGATCTATACGCGAAATGCATTAATGTGTGCCAAAACACCGAAGGAACAACACAGCTGCCCCATCCAAATTGCAATGAGTTTTACCTTTGTGAAAATGGACTAACTAAAGCCGTTCGCACATGCCTTAAAGGTACAAATTACGATGCAATCCGCGGAATTTGTCTAGCTTCAGCAACATGTGAAGAAAATTTGTGTTCGACATCACCAAATGGAGTCAGTTATCCGGTTCGAAATGACCCTTCAAGCTTCTACTCATGCTACAATAAAAAACCTGTGAAATTAAGCTGTCCCAGTGGAACTTCATTCGACTCAGAGCGCTTAATATGCATGCCCGATATTGGTGTAAGTACATAGGCTTATCCTTAGTTTTGATACAATTATCAAAGACTTACTGTTTCTGATTTATTTCAGCTATGCATTGGACAAAAAAATGGCTTCACAATAGTCTCTAAGAAAAACGCAAATGCCTATTATGTGTGCAAGGACAATGTTGCCATTTTCGAACAATGTCCACCACATACCGTATTCGATGATAACAAGAGAATCTGTGTTCATGCTTTGCGTAAACGTGTTGTCAACAATGTATGTATTTCATCCAATCATTGCAAATATAAAATTAACCTGTTTGGTATTTAGATTTGCTCAACAGAAGCTGACGGTACTATGATATTGAGTAATTCTTGCAATAAGTTCCACCTTTGTTTGGACGGCGAAAGTATTGAGCAAAATTGTGGAGCATATGCTTCGTTTAATCCTAAGCTTGGTTCATGTGTTTTCAATGCAACTTGCTTCAACTCCAAAGAAGTTTGTGTTTTTACAGTCGAATATTTTTTGTTTTACTTAACAATTTTTTTTCTCTAGATTTGTGGTAAATCGAGTGATATTGAGAAGTTCTCTGATGCTAGAGATGAATCATCTTACGTGGCCTGTAAACGTGGTGTAGCAACTATAGAAAAATGTCCCAAAAATACAATATACAGCCATGACATCGGAAGTTGTGTAACAAGTCAGATGGCAATAAAAAATAAGGAACTCTCCAAGGTAAGATTTTGGGTTGAATACCGGTGGGATGTGTACTTACTCAACGCCCTTATCCGTTGTAGATGTGCAGTAAAGTTCCTGATAGGACAATTGCTCCCGCCTTGGACTGTCGCAAGTTTTACATTTGCAGCAACCGTGTTGCCACTCTACAACAATGTGCCATTGATCAATTGTTCAATATGACAACTGGAACTTGTCAAGCTGATACGGCCCGTCAATGTTGGATGCGAAGTGAGACACTGCGAAAGAGTGACTTCTTGAGAATGATTGATGATAACGATGATTACAAAATAGTAAGAAAAACATTTTAACGAAGAAATTATGGTGACAAAAAAAAATACTATGCAATAAATAAAAAAATTCCTTAAAGCGAAGTTCAGTATTTTTTTATTTGTTGATTTATTGATCCAAAAATTACTTGTTGCAAAAACTATCTTTCAGTTCGGCTTCTTGGAATATTCGATAAAAATATTGAATTTCGCCGGGAACCCGCAAATTTTACGCTGCACTTGTGAAAATTTTACTTTTTTCACAGATTTGTGAGGAGTGTAAAAAACGACTCAAGCGCCATGAACCGAAGAGCAAAAATTCGTTTAAAACCTTAAACATTGGCTTACTACGAAGACAACGAGCAACAGGATGTTCTCCCGAATATGTTTCTCTTGTTCGCCGCTCTGAAAAATCATGCATCGAATTCTATTACTGCGAAGACGATGAATGGAAACTGAAGAATTGTCCTTTGGGGAAATTTTTCAACAGTCAACTTGAAACCTGTACTTACGACAGCAGCTTTTGTAAAATACAATCTATAGAAAATAGTTCTTGCATATCGAATGCAGTCAAACCAAATGAGAAGAACTGTGAATCGTATTATGTCTGCTTCGAAGGAAAATGGCGGTATAGACACTGTGAAGAGGGCACATATTTCAACCGAACTCATGAGAAATGTGTAAATGCTGATGGACCTTGCCAATCGACTTCCAAACTTCAGAATCCTTGCAAGAATGGAACAATAGCGGAACTCAGTTTGAATTCATGTTCGGCATATTATCTTTGTGTTGATGGAAACTGGTTGATCAGAAATTGTCCAATTGAGCATTATTTTAATGAAACTTTAAAGGCTTGTATACAAGATGATAATGGATCTTGTTCAGATGAAACCGAACAGAAATATCTAAAAAGTGGCAGAAAATTCAACCCAAATAACTGCACTGCCTTTGAAATTTGTGTGAATAATGAATGGTTATCAGTGCACTGTCCCGCTGGTTTTTATTTTGACGTTTTTCTAAACAAATGTCTTGTTAACGGTGGTGAATGTTCAAACAACGGCATAATACGTCAAAATTGTATCGACCAAACATTGAAACCTAGTTTCAATAACTTTTCACATTTTTACCAATGTTCAAATAATCAGTGGCATCAAGAAAGTTGCATGCCCAACTTTAGATTTGATGCAACTATTCAAAAATGTGTAGTTTCCAACAACACAAATGATATAATGAATTTTTCACAATGCAATAATATCAAATATGCGAATCTAGCAAGTGCATTCTATTATTCACATGAAACTGACTGTAGCAAGTTTTATTTTTGTGAACACGGTATTCGTATAGAGGGTGTTTGCAATGAGGAAAGATATTTTGACAGTAAAACACAACGCTGTCAATATGATAATAAAGTCTGTCATAATAAGCAGGTGACACATAGCAGCATATGTCAAAATAAATCAAACGGTACTTTTCATCGAAATCTATCTAATTGCACAACATTCTACACATGCATTAATATGTCAGCACAATTGACACATTGTCCACAAGGAGAGTATTTTGATGCTGAATTAGGCATTTGTCAAACTGACATAAGAAAGTGTATGGTAAAACCCCATTGTAATAACTCCAATACAAGACAGTTTCCACATGAAATATATTGTAGTATTTACTACACATGTATAGGTGGGAAATTTATAGCTGTTGCTTGTGAAGAGCACTATTTTTTTGACCCTGTTTTAAATAAATGCGTACCTGACATTAACCACCTTTGTATCGACGGGCTTTTTAAGGATTCAAACTCTACCGACGATGTAACTGCTGTCACAAGTATCATTCCCGATTCGATTTCTTGCACCGGAAGGCAAGGAGATATTATGCCAGATCCAAAGAATTGCAACAAGTTTTATGTATGCATAAATGAGCAACTACGACATGACAAGTGTTCTGATGGTGAGTTTTTCGATATCACCAAAAACATCTGCACTCTAAAAACTTCCAACGGAACCTGTGAAAATAGCCCGGAAACCACAATGAAATGTTCAAATAGTGATCGTGAAATCAACTATGCAGATAATACTGATTGCCGAAAATACTATCAGTGCAACGATGCTGAAATAATTTCGAAAAAGTGTCGAAATGGAGAAAGTTTTGACAACTTGTTGGGATTTTGCAGACAAAATGATGGGACGTGTTTAATTGAAAATGGTCATAGGGTTGGAGCTTGTGCTGGGAAACATGGTAAACTAGTTGCAGATGCTGACAACTGCCTACAATACTACACATGCATTAATGGACAGAAAATTTCGAAAAGCTGCAAGCTTGGAGAGTATTTTGACATATCGGCAAGTATGTGTCAGAAAGATTTGAACAAAACGTGTTTGGTCTTAGAGACTGAAGTAAAAAACGAAACTGAACTGGTAAGTTAAATCCTATGTGCATTCTTAATTTCAAATCCATTAAATGCATAGTTTATACTATGAGAGCAAAGTCAAAATTAGCATTCAGATCAATTTTATGTAAATTCTGGGGTTCCAAAAAGTAGTGATTTTTGTAATTCTACGCGCAATCAAGGGTTTTTTTTTATTCTCACAGTGTTAAACACAGCGTTAGAAAGGCTTTTAGAGGAGATATGGAGTAACTGCCTAAATATGAGAATTACACTAAAATTTTGAACTAAGCATACGCTGTAGTTCCAACTCGAAAGAATAAGGTTCTGACTCAGGAAACGTTAAGATGCTGTTGTTAAGAACAAAAAATCATTTATGAAGATAAAAAGAAATCTGGGAGATAAAACGGAGCCTTTGGGCACACCAATATTTATTTTTTGAATATCAGTCTTAAAACTGTCCAGAAAAATTCGAACCGAACCGAATCTAACCAATGAGTGACTCGCCTTTACACAATTTTTGATAAGAGAGATTCGTGTCAAACTCTATGAAAGTTTTAGAAATATCTAATTATTTCTCCAAAAAGATGCAATTATTGGTTCCACTTTTTATGGCTATGGCTAAGCAAACTGTACTCCAATTAGACGATAATTAGAGGCCCAAGATTATTTTAAGATCCCCAAAGAGGCCTGGCAATAATTAAGCAATATATCATCTTAAAATAAGTTCCATAAGTTGTGACATTTTGATTGAAGAATAAATAAAGTTAAGTCTATTGAAAATGAAATCTATTTCCATTTGACCGTTTTGTTTTTGTATTTTAAAGCTGTAATTGCTTAAACGAATTAATTTTGTATCCAAATACCTTAGATAATTGTATGTCTTTATTTTAATGCAATACCAAAAGTGCACAAGTGTCTCAGTGATTTCCTTTACGATAAGAAAACAGGAGCTTATAATTGGAAGGAAAGCGTTAACTGTTATAGTAAGTCATCAACCAAAAATTATAGTATAGATTAAGACCTTATCTGTTCTTATTATTAAAACAAATCCCTTTAACTTTTACAGAACCAGTGACTTACAACAACTCTAAAGCATTCATGTATACATGTTGTAAGTCAGTAGGAATTTAGGTGAACTAAAATTTTCTCCAGAATCTGGACGGCTAAGGTTCCATTCCCAAAACTCCGATTTGTTAAACTATGGATTTAACGAACTACTACGACAAATGGAACTAATACGAACAGTTTCCGACGTTATAAACGAAGTTGAAGCACAACAGCTCTAAGAGACCCAGGACCTAGTGGCTTAAAATTATTAATCACTCCGATATGTGCAGGTTATTGCCAGAAATCAAAGCGGACCTACACTTTCCTGCCGATTAGAATTATAACAAGAGATGACATTTAGAGGATTTGTCAATTACTCGCAGGTTTTTGTATCCCATAAAAACTTTATGTTTTGGTTTTCTGAGCTTCAAAATATATGTATAAGAAGTTTTTTACAAGAAAGCGATCGTTACGGTTACACTTTCCGTCTAGCAACTTACCTTACAGAAGATTGCATTTACGACCCTGTTTACATTGGAAATATTGCTTACTTACTACATCGTGTTTACATTGGAAACTTTGAGTAGTGATCTCGATTTTAGGACTTTCCATTGCTAGCTAGAATTAAATATATTCACTTCCTCAACATTTCTTCACCTCTCGTCCAATATGTCAAAAAGACGAAAGACAAAACTACTGGTGTAAAATTTCATTGCGTTTTAAGCAAATCCACTTCACGTTAGGGATGGACAAATTCATATCCAGAGTTGACATTTAAAAATCCGAAAAATATTGTTCAGGGCAATCAGTTGACTTCTGCAACGAAATATTCTTGATACGTCAAAATTTAATTTGTCCATTATCTGTCTTATCATATAATTATCTTAATTATCGAATTAAATATACTATATGTTATTTCAAAACATAGATCGTTCTGCATCTGTCAAGCCATGAACTGGATGATGACTACGACTTTAAGGGATAAAAAAATCTAGTTTTTTCCTCATATATTTACTTTAACAATTTTCATTGCAAGGTGGGAATGATATCAATCGGTTTACAAATCTCTGACAGAGAGAGTAAGATAAAGTACAGAAACCCAAAAAAAAAAAATCGGAAGATTTAGCTCAGTGTCAACACCGTCTATAGGAGAAAAAAGACATCAACAGCCTGATTACAAGAAAATTAATCAAATTTCATTTTCCATAAAGTTATCGAGCTGTACACACCTTAAAAAATATATATTGAGCAATGAGTTTTATAAGAAAAAGCAGTAATTCAGGTGGAGTTATTAGGTTAATATAAGTTTTCTGCAGACTTAAAATATAAAAATAAAGTAAATTTCCTCATCTAAAATTTTATCTATGCTTTAAATTGATCCGCCATGGTCAAAATTGAGAAGTGATAGTGATAGTGACAGCATGTTTGATGTATGTGAATGCTAATGCTTTTCATCCATCAAATATTCATCGTGCCGTGGTTTTCAAACAAATTTGATAATGTGAACGCGCCCCTATTAATGCTTCGAGCAGAAAATATATTTCGTACCAGATAACATCTCTGTTTTAATATAGGTGGAAGAATTTAATGTTGTATTAATTAGATACAACATCCCTGTTTAGAACATAAGTCTATCAATCTTTACATTATGCGCGAAACAGATTAAACCAGCAACAGCACCAGCATCGTCAACAGCAAACAGCACGCTGGCCAGCAAACATTTCTCAAACACATTGCCACCAGCAACATCATTTCATCTGCTTGACATTTCATATTGGAAAAAAGTTTTTCATTGTGGTGCCACTGAATATTGCAGTGGGAAAGTTGACAACACTTCACCAGCAACAGCAAATTTAGGACTTTGGCCTAACGACGCTGTTGGCGTTGCTGTTGCTGTTCTTATGTGTGTTGAACAATTGAAATGCATTGGTTCTAAATTAATGGCGGCCGCTGTTGCTGTTGACGGTGCTGTTGCTGGTTCAATCTGTTCCGCGCTTTACGTATCCGAAATCCAGTGGTGCGTTCTTTTTCTAACAATAAAGCGCGAAACAGATTAGACCAGCAACAGCGGCCGCCATTAATTTAGAAGAACCAATGTATTTCAATTGTTCAACACACATAAGAACAGCAACAGCAACGCCAACAGCGTCGTTAGGCCAAAGTCCTAAATTTGCTATTGCTGGTGCGGTGTTGTCAACTTTCCCACTGCAATATTCAGTGACACCACAATGAAAAACTTTTTTCCTATATGAAATGTCAAGCAGATGAAATGACGTTGCTGGTGGCAATGTGTTTGAGAAATGTTTGCTGGTCAGCGTGCTGTTTGCTGTTGACGATGCTGGTGCTGGTTTAATCTCTTTCGCGCATAACTTTTGAAATATATATACGTTCGTTCCTTTACTTTGAAACTCTGTAATTTTCTGTGAATTTCAGTCCAAAGTTCTGTCAAAATTAATATAGCAAAATTAAATTGTACTAAAATGCACAGAAAATGTTTTTAATATTTAAGAAAACAAATTTGAAATTACGATTGCATTATAATGTATTGGATATGTTAGATAAAAAAAATACGGAATTCGGAGGAACGTTTATGCTTACACATCTTCACCATGAGTCCCGGCACTCACAATTTTTTTATTTTTTTTTTTAAATCGATCAAAATAAACAAAATCCATGATAGCGTCTACAAAATCCGCTGATATAGTTAACTATGCCTTTTGCTACATTAAATGTGTTTAATTTCAAGCCCTCAGAAAGCTTACGATGTTAATGTAAACTTTCATTTGCCGTTACAAAATAAATCCTTTTCATTATGTTCTAAACCTCCACCAAATCTGTAGAACGCATTCAATTGTTCAAATATTGCTAGAACCCGTTTTTACCGCCGTCATAAGAATAAAATCACTGTTTATTTAAGTGCCTATAAAGGTACTTATGTTGGTGGAATGAAGAAACCGTTCCGTATGACCAATTATTCTAAAAATAAAACAGTCTATTTTCGAAATACATGCAATTCCAATAATATTCTTCGATTCCTTAAATCTATTTATAAATTTATTTAAGAAAACCCATACTCAAAGTTCAATTACTCAATTTAATCGTGTCCTAATGCCGAACCAATATGTTTGGTAAGAAACTTTCCAATTCACCTTTAGTCACGGAAAATAAACCAAATCTACACACAAGAAAAACACGCAGTCGATTAAAAATACTCGTATACCTATGCGCGTTTTTCTTTGGGCTTTTTATATCGAAAATTGTATAATGGAGGTTCAAAAACGTCACTAGCACTGAATGAATTAATTGGCGGGAAGGCCTTCCTTATAGTAACTTTTTCAAAATAATGCTGAACTATATACGTAAATACGTTTACGAATGACAATAACTATAACATGTCGTCATTGTTCAAGAGTTTTTTCCGTTTTGTTTTCGTCTTTTATTTAACTGTTTTGACCAACATTTGGTTACCATGGATTACTCCTGGAAAGAGACACATGTGGAAGATAGTAAATTATGAGTGTAGGATGTTACTCGAATGTGCATTTTAAATGATCTCAGGTGGGGAAGAACTTCGATGTGGATTGCAATAAGAACGTCATAAAAATGTCTTTTCCTCATTTTTGAAAAAAAAAACACATTAGCTTAGCGACCTTATGCATATGAAGTGTCATTAGAGTCATTAACTTGGACAACATAAAAAGTACGTTGACTTTATTAAATTATTATTATGGTCCTTATGCATTTTCATCTTGTCATTGGAAAAGTCAAAATATGAAGTGAAAAAGCAAGGTGTATCCATACATCAAAAAAAAAACACATTCCACAGTCTTTTTTACTTTTTAAATACGTTCATAATATGAAGATGAACATTGTGAGTTTATTAACTTTAAATATATTAAAATTGAAATTAAATTGATAAATCTTTTTATATATACATGTGTGTAGGTATTATAGTGCAAGTTTTCCATTCGTAATAAAATCGAACTCGAGATTTTGATCAAAACTTAACATTACGATGACATAGAACGTCAAAAAACGTCGGTCCTGCAATTCAGTCTGCCTGTCTGTATGATTTTACCTCCACCTACAGGTTTAATTATGAAGCTTTTTTCTTCAAGATTGGTACTTAAAGATTTTAGATAATTCCCTATTAGAGATACTGAACTTTTTACAGGTCCAAAAACAACGGTACCTGCCATACAATCATTAAGAAGAAGCTTATATCGGTTTTTTTTAAATAACCATTTAGGATATTCAGAATTCGACGTCGTTCATGTGTCCACCGCGGCCATGTTTGCAGCGGTCGGTTCGTTGAATCCAATTTTCAATTACTCGTCCATACATTTCGACGGAAAAATCCGCTATATCTCGTTCAGAATTGGCTCAGAGCTTCTCAAACGACGCCAGCTTGTCTAAAGTCTAAAGATGTTAAATCACACACGACAACTTTTGTAGTGATCTCCATTGAGTGTAATATGAAGGTTATTTTCACGTCCAAGGTTCGAGTATAACTCACAGCTTTGGGCAGATGCAGCCCAAACATCTCTTCATTTATTAGATGGAATCCAGAACAGAGCTTTAAAACTGATAGGAAACACAACTATAATGGAATCATCTCTAGAACACCGTCTGAATTTTTAATGTCTTGCCTTGTTTTATAGCTTTTCTTTCACAAGCAATGTTCACTCGAAGTAGCCAGTTGCATCCCTTACCTCAATCAGTTAACCCGTTATACTCGTTACGCTAGAAAAATTGATCAATTCACCCTCGAGTCTAATTTTGGGCGTACCGTCAAATACAGAGATTAGTTTTTTAGTCGTACAACACGAATATGGAATAATTTACTCGGCACGGTTTTCCATTGCCATTTCAATCTGCAAACATCCAAGACTAATGTTCATCGACATCTCCTTTCTCTCCTCCCAAATTTCCTCATCGTTCGTGTTATACTTATGTTGAACATTATAAAGGTTTATTGTATCGCAGCGATGTCGCAAGTCTTGAGTAGCAACATTCTCGGCACTTCAATCATTCCGTTGTCTTACTGGCACGGGAACATCCAGCAGCGAAAAATTAGACTCAAAAGTGTTCACTATACTTGAATTGTTTGTCTACTGGGCCGAGAATTACGATCAAAAATTGTCATTGACTCAAAATTTTGGTAATAAATTTTAATTATTTGTAAGCATTATTCGTTCGTGAACTTCACCATGATGAAAATATTATTTTTAATAACTGTTTTGACATTGACAGTTTGGTCATTAAGGGTGAAAGTTCAAATTTGCTTAGTCCCAAGTCTTAAATGGAAAATCCTTTTTATTTCGAAAACGCCTCTTACGATTTTGATAAAAATAAAATTGTATTACTTACAATTAATAGTTATAGAACAATTCACAATAGTATGATTTACTTTTGGTAAGACAAAATTTAGACAAAAATTTTTCTAACAGTAAAGAAGTCCAAAAAGTTATCCATGTATCAAAATGTAGTTGATATCACTTTCAATTATTTTACTCCAATTCTTCCCTGTAGTCATACGATCAAAAAGTATATAAAGACATTCGTCAGATACTTCTTTCCTTTCACGAAAAGTGGATAGCAGACTTTGATAATTTGAGGTGTTCACATAAAATCATAAGAATCAAAGTATTAAAATTGTATTTTCTTATCCAAAAAAAAGGGACAGATATAACACGAAACATTTGTCACAGTTATAGCATATCATATCAATTAATGTTCGTGTCTTTTATGAACACAATTTCATTTCTCGGAGTATCGCAGGTCTCCGCCGGCCGCCATCAGTATCAAAATATTCATATTGTCTACTCACACACTTTCCAATACCAATTAGGGGGAATAAACTAGAAATCCAATACAATCTCGCATGTGGATTCTATGTTGATATGTTAGCCCTGGTGTCCTGGAAGAGTATTTCCTATTAATTTGGTAGTTATCGGAGAGTCTTTGATATTTTAGCTTACTCCGAATCGAACTGTTGAACTGATTGTAGTGTATTGAATATTATCGGGTCGTACTCTAGAACTATAACAGCAATTAAGTTCTAAGAATGTGAACAGTAAACTTAAGGCAAACATAAAATTAAGCCAAAGGAATGTTGGAAAAATATTGATTGAATTTATTTCTGAAGAGTGAAGTGTGTGAATTTTGAAAAGTGTTTTCAAAAATCGATGTTTCTAAAATAGCAGTTTATGAAAAAGTGTGTGAAGTACACAGTAATTGCAGAATAAGTGGATATGTAATAAAGCAGATTGGATATAAACTTATTTTGGATATGCTTGCATTTCGATAAAGCTTCTGGAATTGTCACGTCTGTAGAGTGTTTTGTAAGCTAATTCAAAATTCATTTAAAAAAAAATAACCTTCGCAAAATTCAGACGTTCCACATTTTTGTTCACATCATTTTTTTTTTTTTTAATCTCGTTATCTATGCAGAACACAATGAAAACATATTATAAGAATGTATGGCCTTATTAATTAAGTCTACAGCCTATATAGGTATATGAATTGATTTATTCGGTGGCTAATAGCAGTTTGAATTTAAAATTACAGCAGCAGATACACTTGGTTACATTTATCGCTGCCTTAACTGCAATTTTAAAAATGATAAACAGAAACAGGTGGTAAAATTCGATTTATAATTATTCTTATTTCTCAACCAAAAATCTGACGTGGAATATTTGATTTAAATTTAAGTTTTCAAGGAGAGCTATACGAGTATAAACAAATATGAATAATAAGGGAACGTTTTTCTATATTTGCTTAAAATCCGTTTTTGATATCTGTGACAATAATCCAGACATTTTTTTTGTGTCCTCATAAAAACATTGCATTTGTTTTATATATCGCCGCCTGAGTATTTAAATGCCCCATATCCAAGAAAATTGTTCCCCAGAAAACGAATTTTAAGGTTTAAAAAATAATTTCAAAAGTGAAATCAACAACAAAAACTGTGTTTCCTTATTATTATTTATTGATTCGGCTAGTTTTGAACTCGCAAGAAAAATTGATCTCGAAATTTCAATCTAACATTATTATAATCATTCATTATTATAATAGAGAACACGAACAAATCTGGCCTTGCAATTCTGCCTTGGTTGTCTTTGATTGCTGAAGGTATTTTCTAGTATTTCAAATTTTAATGTCGTTGCCTATAGGGGGAACTTTATTTTTGTAGCACCAAAAATAAAGGTATCTACCTGCTCTAAAATAGTTAAGAAAAACCTTACTTAAAACGTCTCTGACGATTTTGATAAAAAAAATACATTACATTACATTACATATTCCACTACTACGTAGATAAATCTACGAAGTAGAGACACTGAAAGCACTGGTAACTGAGACCATCGGCTTATACAATACTACAGACATACAGAAAGAAAGAACAAAGGAAGAAACACATGTCAACAGCACACAGTTTTGTATTTGAACGGTCCTCCATCCAAGTACTAACCGCGCGCAGCGATGCTTGATTTCGCTGATCGATGGGAAGCGATGCTTTCATCAGAGCCAAGACTAAAAGAAAAAAAAAAAAAAAAATATCTGTGCGATATTGCTTGAAATAAATATTACGTATTAGTCTTTACGTTACGTTAGTTTGTTCAATGATTTGTCTTGAAATAGACAGTAGAACCGTCAATGAAACGCAGCATCTGCCGAAAATATCTCCGCTGTCCGTGGGAGTTGCAGGAGAATCCAAGTCAGCCAATTCCGCAACTTGACGAACTTTCCATCATGAACTGGACGTACACTCGAACAAACTTCAACTGACACTGGGCTCTCGAGGAGTTGGAACGACGGGGCTTATTTCTGGCTGAATTGGCTCGTCAACAAACAAACTTTTCGAATTGAGACAATCACAATCCACAAGAGATGTACCAAATTGCAATGCATCTGAGAAAGTCACAGTTTGGATTGAATTTAGGATGATTTAGGTCGATTATAACCAAATTTCTTTGGCCCGAATCGGATGCCATGGCCACCGATAAACATGTGATTGCAATGGGATGGCGCTACGTGTCATTCAGCCCGTGCCACAATGCACATTTTGCACGGGCGATTTTCGAACATGGCTATCTCACGCGGAGGCGATGTGAATTTGTGATTTGTACTCATTAGACTTCTTCTTGTAGGATTTTCTTAAGTCACATTAGTATGCAAATAAACCACAAGCCACCACTTCCCTGAAAGCCAACATAATCAATGTCATTGGTCAAATTTTCGTCTGATAAAAATAAATCTGAAGGTGGTCTTAAATCGGTATATTATTTTTACTTTTTACTTTTGGAAACTAAAGTTAGATCACTTTAAACGCTCACTAAATCTATTTTTATGTTTTTTGTTTTAATTTGATTGACTGTAAATATAAAGGGTATTTAATTAAGTCGGAGAGCTTTAAATTTGAATTAAAACACAGAAAAATGTTTTTAATATCCATGAAATTAAATTTATTTGAAAGATAATTTTTCAATATGATTTCGGCAGTATGTAGGAAGCGTAATATAGAGGTCCAAAAAGTGGTGTCAGGCTGTGCTCCGTTCGGAGCAAATTTGCTCCACTTCAGAAAGAAAAAAAAATCTACTCCAACGCTCTGATTTTTCTTGATTTACTCCACTTTTTCCACATAGACAAATTGTATAATTTATATACAAATATGACATTGTTGAAATAAACCAATAAGCCTTTATTAAAAATTCTTTCGGAATTTGTGATTTGTTTATTTTCAGAAAACAATTTTTGAAAATAATACTAAGTTTTCGAAAGAAACCTGTGATTTATTTTTCTTTTTTGCTAATGCTATTTTTTTATGTTCATAATGTATGTTTTAATTTTTGTGAAAAGGAGGGATTTTCTTTTTGTTTCAAATCTACTCCGGAAACTTTGCATTTTCTTCTCTTTTTTTCAAATTTGCTCCGAAATTTTATTTGAGGTTCGAACCCTGGGTGAATGTGTTCAATTATTTCTAGTTTATCTCTCTACGCTGCAAATCAGCAATCACTTATTCTATGAGCACTGTACGACGACGTTTTACATGATGCGTATTATCGTTCAGAATAGTCGCTCTGATGGACGAGTTATGACCATAAAACACCCGTAACGCCGCATTTGTTTTTCGAATTGGACCATGTTTTTCAACATAAGTTTAAATAGGCGTGAGTATATCCATGACGAACTTGCATACCAAACTTACCTGAAATCAACCAAGAACTTTCAAATCCGCCATCACGGAAAACAGTGTTGCCAATTAAAAGTTATTTTCCTCCCTTTATTGAAGACAGTAAAATCAATATACATAAATAAAACGCTCTATTCGATATGTTATACTTGACTCCTTTCAATTAATGAAGTAAACTTAAACAGTTCCCTATTCGAACTACTATTCAGACGCATTGCGTTCCTTACAATTGGTTCACTGAATCATTTATGTAATTAGAAAAAACGAAATAGTAAGTCAAACATAGATAACAGACAATCGGGGTCATGTAAATCCTTTTAAGGAAGGTTTGCTTTGCTTGAGCAAATATTCAACGTAATTATAGATTTTAAATGTTAGCTTTTATGGCAGTGTATGTTTTATTCCCTTTTAATTTTTCCTAATTTATAACTTTCAATTAACAAGAAAATCTTATTTAAGAAATCAAAGGAGGAAAAAATTAAATTTGAATGTACACGAATTTTAATCGCACGAACTTCTAAATATAAATTGGCTAGGAATTGAATAAATAAAGAATAAGTTTATAAATACAATTACATTCTTAAAGGAAAAGTGTGAAATTAGTTTTAAAAGTATTAATTTCTTCATTGATATTTTTTTTTCTGATATTGAAATTCAATATTATTTTGTGTGCAAATGGGAACACAACTTGCCAAGACATGTCCACGATATATTAATGAGAATAACCCAAATAAGATACACTTATGAAAAATCATTACAACCCTATTTCCGATGAGTGAATTGAAAAAGTGCTGCTCATTATAGCAGTTCGGAATCGGCAAAAAATTGTAGGTCCCCTTCATTCTTGGTAATACGCACACAGGAATGGTTAAGAGTAGGTTAAGGACCTCTACAAGCCGTTAAAGCCTCCTACATATTTTATTTAAGAGCGATTTTTGAGAAAAAATGGAAGCCACACTTTATTAAGATAATACAAAAACTCGAATATCATTTGGACCCTCATATTAAGTTGTAGGAGATTATTACACATGTGTCTAAATTTGGATTCCGGAGATGTTTTCCTTTCCGAGACCATAAGGTCACGTTGTCACCTCTCATTTCGAAAGAAATATCGTTTAATAATGCGACAATTCCATAAACCGCACCAAGCAGTCAACCTTTATGTGATTTTCTTTTTAGTGCAGAATAGAGGTCTGAACAGAGCCCGAGCAAGTCGATCATGTTTTAAACATCCTCTAAACCAAGCGTGCTCTGAGTTGTTTTTGGATCACATCTGAGCATTTAGCTGTCACATTTTTTTTATTTCTACCTGTCAAATGCTTGTGTTAGGGATTTAACTCTGTCTGCACAGTTATTTTATTTTCTGAGCACGCTAAGAACGAAAAAAGAAACATAATATTCGAAGCTCTGAACACTCTGAACTAAAAAAAAACGCAATTTATTTTTTTGACAACTCAGGCTCTGTTCTGAACTTAAAAAAGAAAGATCCCTTTTGTGGATGCATTGATGCTTGATTAAAAATTTGTGGATTTTTTTCGCTGTAATAACGGAAATTTTGCTTGCTGGCATTGTCATTGATCCTTAAATTGGTCTCTTCGGGGAAGTAGATTCAAAATTTAACTTCGAAATTTTCCACGTCCAATTAGTGAACACACGGCATCGCCCATGGTTTTCCATATAAAATGACAATCCTTAATGAATATTTTGACAGTTGCACGTCGTTAGTAACTTTAACAGCTGCAGAAACATAACAATTGGATAAACAATCATTGGTATCTGCTTCCCCTTTATTAATTTAATAATAAGCGAGCGTCTTATTCCGCACGTCCATTTGTTCACGCATCTTTAGAAGCAAGAAAACCAATAGAAGTGTACAAACAAAAGCTTGTTGGTTTATTCCACGTGACCTATTTTTTGAACGCCCTTCTTTGTGAGGGTTATTGTTGTTAATTAGTATGAACAAATTTTTTGGACGTTCTAAAAACAACCGCTGCATTAGAGTTTACAGGTGATTTTTTCGGGTTGGTTTTATGAGTTTTATGACTATTAAGGGGTTGTAGCAGAAAGGTGAAATTTTCGATTATTGACAAATATTTCTAAATTGGAACTCGTTTGGACTTTTAAAATTCAATGTAATTTTTGAGGAAATATAGTGACCAGTTAAAGATTCAAAAAAAGTTAGTCAGACCGTCCCAGGTTGCTTTCTCGTATTGCCAAACGGTTGTGGTAGGATGTTTTATCAAACTCATTAAGAGTTGAATTGCTGTAAAGATTTGGACTCCTATAAATGAACAATAATGCATGATGTACTTGCAGACAGTACATTTGAGCCACATGCAGTTAAAGTTCGTATTAGAACAATGTCTTTTTTGAGGAAGGCTCTGACAAGCAAAATCCTATCTAACATAAATTATACGACCGTGATGGCGAAAGGATAATAGCAGTAAGTTATAGCTAGGCAGACGAAATTCTAAAAAATCAGTATTCGCACCAACCTGTGTTTCACCAAGTGCCAAAATCTACACTGAAAATAAATTCCTAGGTAATATTGACAAAAACGTTTTGTTGACCTTTAACAAAACAATTTTATCGTTCTGATAAAATTTTTGTCAATACGAAAGAATGATTTTGTTGATTTCACAAAATTTTTATAATTCAGCAAGATTTTTTGTCAGTTTAACAAAATATGCACTACAAATAATATTGTCAGTTTAACAAACCAAGTTTTGTTAATATAACAAAATAAAACAGAGATTTTTATCACATCAACACACTTTTTTGTGATGTTAACAAAATGTTTGTTGTATCTACAAAAAATCTGTTTTGTAAATGTTTGTCAATATCACAAAGTTTTTGTTAATTTGTTTTTGTCAATTTAACAAAAAATGAGAACATTTTTGTTAAAATGACAAATATTTTGTTTTGGGGTTGAATTATTTTGTAATATTGATAAAATAATATTATCAGATAGATAAAACTATTTTGTAAGGAAACCAAAAAATTTCTTTTGTGTATGGTATAGTTCACACTTGGTTTTTGTTAAAAAATCGATGTAAGATTAACTGAACTTAACAAAAATTGCGTATTGTCCATACGCCCTCACAGATGGTTGCATGTGAGATCGTAGGGATGAAACGCCAATTTTTGTGGACTTAAATCCCAAAAAAAAAAAATATTTTGAAAAAATTGATTTTGTTTTTTTGTGGATTCAACAAAAGAAATTTGTAAGATGGACAAAATATTTTGTTGAATTGACAAAATATTTTGTTAATTTAACAAAATATAACAAGAAATTTTTGTTAATTTAACAAAATATTTTGTTAATGTAACAAAACAATTTTGTTGATTCAACAAAACAATTTTGTTAATTTAACAAAACAATTTTGTTAATTTAACAAAACAATTTTGTTAATTTAACAAAAAAAATTTGTTAATCCGATAATAATAAAAAAACAATAACACTAACAAAAAAATTGTTAATACAACAAAAGAATTGTTAATATGACAAATTAATTTTGTAAATTCTACGAAATTTTGTCATATTGACAAAATATTTTTGTTATTTCAACAAATTTATTTGTTAGCATAACAAAATAATTTTGTGGATACAACAAAATATTTTTTGTTACCTCAACAAAATTCTATAATTTTTGTCAATTTGACAAAACTTTTTGTTGGACGTATATTGACAAAATTTTTGTTGAATCAACCTAGATTTTTATCATATATACCTAGATTTTATTTTCAGTGTATAATCTATATTTAACAGAATTGGCGTGTACGTCAAAGAAATGTTTTCTTAGCCCACAACACATTATTTGTTTTATTATATATATTGGTATTAAATGGTCTTAATAATCATGCTTCTTTTTAAATAACTCATAGTTCAGATTTCTCAGTGTACGTATACCTATGGACCTTCGTAGATAAGTTTCATAATAGTTCTATTCTCTTTTATCTACCAAAATTGGCTTATTATCAATCTGTCCGACCCAATTGCATTGTGAGTAGTATACCTTATAAGTGGATTGACATATGTATTGACATAGTACATAAAAATGTAGGTATACGAGTACAAGCTTAAAACTTTAACATGCAAATTGCTAAGATATTTTTAAAAGTCATTGAGGTTAACTAACATTTATCTCACATCTTTAATTTATAAAATAATATTTAAATATTTCATGACTCCAACAACTCACATAAGTATGTATGTCGTGCTATAAAAAAATCCGCGTGCTAAAAATAAAATAAAAAAAAATATACATGAAAATGCAATTTGGTTTAAATAAGAAATCTATTAAAATATTTGCTAACATGATTCAGATTTTAATATAGCATGCTATAATAAATGCATGCTATAATAACAAACAAACTAGTAGGAAAGTGTTGGTTACTCGATAGTTAATATGAATATCGATAAATTTTTACTATCGCTGGTGCCGGTGATATGTAAGTTGAAAGACTATCGAAACTATACTATAAAATACATTTATTACACTTTTTCTTTAAATAATAATATACATAGATTTAGTGATATCCTTGTTTAACATTTCCCTTTAAAAAGCAAATAAATTAAAAACAAATCTTGCAATTTTAATTTTATTAAACCAAAAATATTTGTGGATGCATATAATTTTTGAGACTTAAATCTTCTTAATGTGTGCTTAAGGTCAAAAATTGCATTGTTTTTTAATACAGTTGTGACGTTTCATGTGTGCTTACAGACTTTCCTATTATTTTAAATTAAAAAATATCCATATGCTTTACTTTTTTCATATTTAGTTTTTAAGACACTCACTGGAACACACACTCCTTGTTTTTACTTGCGAAATAGGTACTACAGGGCAAGTTTGGCATTCGGAAAAATATCAAACTCGAGATTTTGATCAAACATGACTTTACGATGATAGAAAACAAGAAAAAGGTGAGTCCCGCAGTTCCATTTGTCCATATATCCTCGACCTCGACCTACAGCCCAAACCGCTGCATCGATTTTCTTAAATTTTGAGGAACTTCGGTCATTACGTAGAGGAGAAATTGAAATTATTTTAGGTCTACGACTTACGGTACCAGCCATAGAGCCATTATGAAAAATCTTATTTATCTCAAAAACGGCTTTAAAGATTTTGATAAGAAAAAATTGGTGTGTTATATTTCGGTCAAAAATAGAACCGTGTTTTTGATTTTCGACTTTCTCATTTACGGCTCTAACGATTTTAATCAAAAATTTTATGCAGGAGCTCCTTTGAATTTAAAAAAATATGGTCTGTAAAAATTTTCGAAGAAATAGTTTTTTGGAATTTTTTAAAACGTAATAAAATTTTTATTTGTCAATTCAATATCTTGAAAACGAATGTACATATATCATTAAATAATAACAACTTGCATATCAATTTTTTCATAAGACTTCTTAAGGAAAATTTAGGACACAGAAATCATGTTTTAATATGTCTGTATGTCTGTAACTCGCTTTCTACAGCCTTAAACACTGGAGCTATTTTCTTCACACTCAGTACTTAAAATTCTTCGGTGATTCCCTAGGTTGGAAATTGAAATTTTTTTTTAGCTCCAAAACTAACGGTACCTCCATACATCCTTAATGCAAAATCTGATTTATCTCGAAAACGGGTCTAATGATTTTGATAAATTAAGTGTGCTTTTATAGGCATGTACAACATTTTGGTCGAACAAAATTTAAAGAAAAATTTTTACTAACGGTACCAATCACAGAACCAAGTTTCTTATATAAAAAATAATTTAATAATAAAACTATTTTTAAACTTTGTTTGCATAAATTCATAGGCGCATAATTTTAAACATTTAAAACCTACTTTAAATCAATTTTAGAATGGGAGTCGACTATTAATATTGAGTATAAAACGAGAATCGACTTTTCGTTAATTTTAATAGACATAAACTATACTTTAACATTAAAGAGCACGTCTTACTTTAAAAGCAGCAAATAGCTAGTTTATCTTTTTAAAGTATACTTTATCCATATTGACAATAGTCATTTCATACTAAAGCAAATCAAAGAAAAAATGTTTACTGATGTTTTATTCGATTTTTTAAAGATGTTCTTTGTAAATAGACTGAATCACTGAATATTATAAATTCCAAACAATCGTACGAAAGTGCTCTACGATTAACAAATCTGTACATACAAATGTACAAATCTTATGTATGCACGCCGTCGGCCGAGGCGAGTATAGCTAAATGAATCTGCACCTTGCAACAACAAATTGAGTTTTTATGCTCTGAATTTGCGATTTATACTTTATTTCCATCTAAAATATTGTAAATAACTTATAAAAAATCAACATCTGTTCGAGGTAGTATATTAAATCTAATTTTTTCGGCGAAAAATTATTTGGTTTGAAGTTGTCTGTTCTTTTTACTTTTTTTTTTTTTGCGTTTTTGTAGTTGTGTGAGTTATGCATCTGTCAAATTAAGGGTTGTTCAACGCAAATTCGCTTAGGTTCTGTTGTAAAACCCACATTAGTTAGAAGAGTTGTCTAACGTGATTAAAATTATGAAAAAGTTAGACAAAGTCTCCAAGCTAAACGACTTAAGTAGAGCCGGTTTTATTCCTTAAACGAGAACTCTTTAAAATTTTGCGCCATACTTTTCTATGCATTTGAACATTCTTATCTCATTAAATGCATGTTTTATATTTATTTATAAACCACTTTTAATTTCCAAAGTACTTTTACATAAGAGCAAGTACGTGCTGATCCAGTCGTGCATTTTATTTTGAACAGTCCAACTAAGTTACCTTAAAACAGTTTACTAATTTTTTTCAATTTTAAAAATTATCTAATTAGTATCGTACTAAATACTTCAGAACGCACGGAAAAGAATTACAGTTACTTCAAAAGAAGGCAAAATAAACAGATCTATTTTTGACATCTGGAAATGTCAAAAAGCCATATGAAGTTAGCACGATACCTATGTTGCTAAAAAGATAAGATACACATTCGATGATTTTAACTTTAATAAAATGTTAGAGATAGCATAATGCATAATCATCTTTTGAACTAGTATCGTACTAAAATAGATTTAACATTGAACTAACTATTTTATTGGCATACATTATATGGTAGAGTAGTCTCTCGATAATCTGAACTAATTCAAACAAGGCTATTTCGGATTTTAGAGGGATTCACATTACTGGAACTTTTTTTCAGTTCCTTGTAATCGATAAAAATCGATGTGCATTTTGTTTAGGTGTCATTACACAAACTGATACAAAAAAACATCATAACAAAAAGCATAACAATGTAAAGTATACCCACACAACTTGCAGAGGACACTCTCTTGACGACTGCAGCTGCATTCAAAACATTTAAATTTGTCTAGATAAAAACAGTAAATTAGTCCCTTATGTCGCTCGCAAAACTGACAAGAAACAAAAGGAAAATATTAAAACTTTTACAAAAAGAAATTCACATTTTAGAGTGCGAAAATTTCGCAAGTTCACTTTTTAGAGATGACAATGTAAAGTTTTGGCGGTTTACATTTTAGAGAAATTAACATTATCCGTAATTCACATTATCGAGGGACTACTGTACTAGTTTTGACAGAAATATATGATCAGACCTAAAACATAAATGTTTAAAAAAGAGCCAAGTTCTTATATACAAAAACCTTTGTGTAACAAGTCAGCCGTGAAAAGTACTGAGATCTAAAAGTACGCCAAGTTCTTACTTCATGAAGGTTTAATACCGAATATTTAAAGTAGACTAATATTGTAACAGCTACAATGTAATAGAGAAATTTTATTATTTAATGATTACTGACTAAAATTTGATGGGCTTACTTGGCAAGTTTTTTTTTTATGCCCAATTCGAAAGGTTTTAAAAACTTGATCAGTGAAGCCATTAAATTTTAGTCAGTAATCATTAAATAATAAAATTTCTCTATTAGATTGTAGCTGTTACAATATTAGTCTACTTTAAATATTCGGTATTAAACCTTCATGAAGTAAGAACTTGGCGTACTTTTAGATCTCAGTACTTTTCACGACTGACTTGTTACACAAAGGTTTTTGTATAGAAGAACTTGGCTCTTTTTAACATTTATGTTTTTGGTCTGATTAAACCTTCATGAAGTAAGAACTTGGCGTACTTTTAGATCTCAGTACTTTTCACGGCTGAATTGTTACACAAAGGTTTTTGTATAGAAGAACTTGGCTTTTTTTTAACATTTATGTTTTTGGTCTGATCTCACTCCTTTTTGCAAAGATTTTAATATTTTGCCATGTCAAAATCTCGAAAGATACGGAAAGATAGAAGGGTGGACTCTACCTAATAAAATCAACTTAGTTTATAGCTTCCTGTTTCTTTTGGTATATTTTCTTTTTGTTATTGGTTGTTTCGATTTGCGCTTCAATTGTTTCTTCTTCTCCTGGCAAGATACCTAACACTAACATAACTACCTTAATTATAAATACTAGTACCTACATCCGCTCAAAGTCATAAAAAAGCAATAATTGTTGAGGACCCGATGATGGTTTTGTTGCAATTTTAACTAATTTTCTTAAATGAAGGAAGCCCACCAATTAATAGCCTAATTAGTGGTTTGATTATAGTTCACATCACAGTTAAGAGTTTTTTTTTATGTGAACTCATAATTTTTTCAGGTAGGTATGCAAATGTTTTCTTTTTTCATTCATGTTAACATAACATAGAGTACCACCAATCAAGCACTCTAGTTCTAAGAAAAGTCATGAATTTTCATGATGCATGTATAGATGATTCAAAATGACAATAAAAAGACACTTCGAATGAAAAATCTTAGATTTTCTATTTTTCGCTTTGAATGTAACATTAAGCTATACCACTCTACCAAATTTCATCATTCTACAGCAATCGTAAGTGCTGCATATAAATTAAACATTTTCTCAGGATGTGGGCGGGTACCAAGCCCCCTGAATGGAAAACCTCAATTTTTATTTTTGGTCCTTTATATGCAATTTAAGCCCTACTGGTTCACCAAATTTCATTGCTTTACAGCAGTCGGAAGTGCTCTATTCATCCAACACCAATTCGGAGAAAGTGGACGGATACCACGCCTCTTTTTCTCTGCTTGCATGACAAGACCTACCGTTGTGCAAAATTCCAAGATTCTACGATGTCGGGAAGTGCTCCATAATTTTGATGATCTGTCAGTCAGGCCTTATATCTCAGGAACCGCTTATGCTAGAAAATTGAAATTTGGTGACGCGCCTGTGCCTGAACAGCTTAGCTAATATTCGAATATTTTAAGTTTCTGACTTCATTGGTACTGAAGATAGGGAGGGGTCAAAAATCGCCTGAGTTTATTCCTGTAAAAAGGGTGTTGTGCCAGAACTTGGCTGGGCCCTACCGTGCCCTTTGATTTAAACGCATTTTCAATTTAAGATCTTATGAGTTCGAATTCCTTATAGTTGTAGACATTTTTTGCAATGATGACAATTTTTTAGTAAAACATTCAAAATTCTACCGAAAATCATTTGAAAATAATGGTTTCTCAATGAAACTTGGAATAAATGATTCATTTGTAACGAAAAACAAACATAGATAGAGCTCACTAAAATATCTACGTTAAAAGGGTATTTTTTGTTTGACGGAGGAAAGTGTTACTTGACTATTAATTACCAGCTAAATTTGTTGGAATTCAAGTCAAATATTTTGCATCTTTCGAAGATTGATATTTCATCAAACATTCTCTCCCAAATACAGAGTTTAAGAAATACTCTCCGTAATTAAATAAAAATATAGAACTTTACATTTAATTATTTACATTTATCTATAATTCAAGTGATTTGCAGTGTAAACCATAAGAAAATACACACAAACATAATATGTAGCTATTCAACGAGGTCTACAAAGGCATTTACTATTAATAAGTTGAAAAAAAAAATCGAAAAAAATTACAATCCTTTTAAAAATAAACAAAAGAAATTGACTTGGTGTATAATGATACGAGGTGGTTGAAGTGCCCATACCAACTTGAAGTGAAAGTTATATTCTTACCTAACTATTACCTCAATGAATATGTCCTACATAGCCTTCAGTTTATGACTCCTTAGTTATTTGTTTTTTGTATTTTCATTTTAAGTGACAGTGCCGAGTCACTTTAAACGATAGATGGTTTGTTACGATGTAAATTCTATTGTCAACGCTGCAAGTAATGATAAATTTGAATGGCAATATATTTATATTTGTTGAGTATGAATATAAGATCGTTTGTTGAATAAAAATACCCCCAATTAGGTTATCGAATAAAGACTACTATCTACACAAATTAAGTCTAGGGATATGTTGGAAGGAAGATTGTACAAAATACATCAAGTTAAGCCAACATAATTATGTACATAAGTTGATCTAACTCAATTAGAGGCCAATGAATCGTAGGGAGCTTAAGCTCTCAACCATTCCTGTGTACGTAGATATTAGCAGGACTGCAGGTGACCTACTACAATTTTCTGTAGAGTCCGAACGAGAAGTTAAGTTTGACCTTAAAAAAATATTTTGAAATATTTTAATTCTAACTAAGCTAATTTCTGAAACTTGGAAGTTAATGTTTTTCGATGACTCATCCTTTAGAAACGTTAAATTTTCTCTACCGGGCGGAAATTGGTTTTGTGTGAAAAAAATAAAGTCGAGGTTTAAATAAAGCTTAATATGTTTTCCTAACGTCCGTCAGTCTTTAGATATGTTCGTCTGTACGTCTGTATTGGAACATGCTTAACAAGTAGATCAAACTGCTTTAAATTTGTTTTGAAAAAAAATATATATATATTTTGCAGCTTTAATAATTAATAATTCTGAGTTTTCGTTTTTTGGCCAAAAATGCACTTATTCGGAATATAGCTTGATTTTTGGACTATACCCGTATATTTAGTTAAAGCGTCTACAAATTTTGGAGTACAGATACTCTATCTTCAATGGTGTGATACTTTTTTCTACTGCAATAAATCCTCTTCAAACGCCGGGCCATATTAACTGACAAAATCTTTGTCCATCAAATAGTCACTGGTTCGATTCTCCGGAACTCCTTGATTTGATTTTCCTTAAAAACACGTAACCTAAGATCTGTTCCCTTCCCACCGCACAAACTATGACCATTTCAATCTAATAACTAGAATGCTTCGCTAAGCCAACAGCCAAACTGTCAAATTTGACAGTTCTCTTTTTTAATTTTCACTCATAACTGTGTCGTTAAAAAACTATTAATTTCATTAATATATACGTAGGTGTATGTACCATGATAATTCAGAACTCCTATAAGTATATATTTCAAAAATAATATAATACTATAATGCTCAACTATACAACTAAACTGTCAAACACTGTTTTTAGCTTTTCTTTAATGAATTTTGTGTCCATTTAAAATAATAATTGCATACTAACAGGCCATATGGAAGAATTATATATAAAACATGATTTTATTATAAGTTAAAGATTTATCATAATAATATTAAAATTGAAAAGTAAAAAACAGAGATAAAAACAATTAGAAATTTACTTCTGCAATTACTTCGAGCGATTTTGAACATAATTAAATCGACTAAAATCTGCACATAATGAGGGAGTCACTGCATCTTCCTCTCAATAAACAATTCAACCGTTATACTCGCACTACAGGAAATGCACATCAATTTACCCTTGAGCTGAGTTTAAACTCAGAGATTCTTTCTTTAGCCGCACTATATGAATGTCGAATGCTTTATACGGCAAAATATATCCTTCTCATTACAATCTTCAGATCAGAGATGTTCGCGCATGCGAAATTTAAAGGCTTACAAAATCCACATCCTCATCATTGGCTGTCAAAAAACACTGAACGTCCTGTTTCAGACATTCTAAACCAATGTGCATCGTTATCTCCTTTAAAATCCTCCTTTACTAAATTCTCGCACTATGCTGAAAAATTTTAAGGATACTGATAGCACAAATCTTAAAAAAAAGAACTGATGAATCCAATGTTGTACCTGAAAGCATGTAGAAGTTGAGGTACATAACTTGAACTTTCAATTGTATTTTAATGTATGTATGTACATAGGAAAATATCAATGTTTTAATTTGTTAAAAATAAATTTAACATAAAACATACAATTCAATAATTCTATCAACGAGAAGATATTAAAGACACAACTTTCATAAAATCCCGGTACATTTCTGCATGCAGTGACACATGCATTTTTCATGTTTCAGTAAATATATAATTTGATTACAATTACAAAATGTTCTTAAATAATAAATAATAATTTGTGGGACAACGGCCTATACTATATAAATTACTTTCATAAGAGAGAAAGTAGAATTTATAAAAATTAATTAGACCTCAGCACGTTATAATCAACAATCCTCTGTCTGTCTATTTTGACATGAACCAATACTAACTTAAATTTCTTGTTAGGTTTGAATAAATTAAATGTAATAAATCAAAAGGAGATAATGAAAGTATAACAATATAAGAGTATATTTTAAGGACGAATTATAATTCTACTGGGAGTACATTACCACATTTACAGTCAGTGGCTATATTATTAGACGCACTATGTATTTTTTTAGAAATTAGGGATTGTTACTAGGTTATATGCAGCTATTTTCAAAGAGAATGTTGAGCCAGGTCATAATTCCGAATCGTGAAACTTTTGTTTTTATGCATCTCTGCCATAGAGCCCGGTCTGTAAAAATGTATTTATAAGGAGCTAATATCTCCTTCTTGGCTTGGCCTGACATGAGCACTATTAAAAATGTGTGGTAACTGATAAAGAGGGAAGTTACTCAAGAGAATATCACAACCAACAAGCAGCTATTGGACAAAAAAACGATTCATGTGTAGAATCATAATCCGCAAATGAAACAGTTCAGGCTTGAATTGGCAGAATTCCGCACAGAATTGAAATTATCATAGCGACAGGAGGAGGCTTAACTAAATATTTGAATTTTGTTATTTTCATATTTGTCCAAATATGTATGGTCTAATTGTTGTAATATTTAAAAATTCACTAATTTATAACAGTTATTGTACAAAAATGGACACATTTACTGCAGTCAAATATTCAAAACAGTAATGATTTTTCATTTTGCTTAACATCTACACTGCGTCTAATATTATGACCAGGGACTGTACTCGTATATATGTATCCTTTTCAAACATAGGTGAGAAGGTGGGTTGAAATTAATTATTTAAGTGGATTTTATTTTAATCAGTTGATTGATAGAAACTCTTTTACGTTCATTACAGTTGAATTTAAAATGAGGAAGTACTGAATAAATAGAGTTTACAGACAAATAACTGTTTTTTGTACAGTCATTTGTCAAACGAGAAATAAATAGAATAGTATAGCTTTTTCGTTTGGTAATCCGAAGAATCTTCCGGAACTATCCGATCCGGAATGTCAAACTAAAAAGGTGCAAAACTTTTTTTGATTCTGAAGTTTTCCTTTTCCTTGTGAAACATCAAATGCAGGTGGAAAATTATAGTTGTTTTTATTTTTTATTATTCTTAAACATGGTGAAAACTTATTTGAAATATTTTATCTAATTTGCGAGGAATATTCCCCAATAACATCTAGGAATTTCTCCTGGGCTCTTTTACTTTAAGTAAACTTCTTTCGTAAGAATTCCACATGGTCTGATAAGAATGTAAGAATTCCTCATATCACTTGAAGATGCCGAAGATAAGATAGGTGAAAAGTTTGAGATACAGTCGCATGAGGCCTATAAGAATATCTCATAAGAAATACTCGCTTATAAGACACTTATTCTAAGTTCTAACCAGGGTTGCGAATTTTTGAATTAAAAAAACCATAAGTCATAAGTCTGTAGATGATTTAAAAAAAATCTAATTCATAAGTTAGTTGGTGACTTACATATGATTTAAAAAAATTTAATTCATAAGCTACTAAGTGACTTATGAATTAAAAAAAAAGTAATTCACAAGCTACTAAGTGACATATGAATTTAAAAAAAAATTAATTCACTACCTATAAGCGACTTATGAATTAAAAAAAAAAATTAAGTCATGAGCAAGTTAGTGACTTATGAATTAAAAAAAAATTAATTCACAAGCTACTAAGTGACTTATGAATTAAAAAAATTTAATTCATAAGCTAATTGGTAAATTAAGCTTGTTTTGACTACATAATTATTTAATTATTAACGAAACTAGATTTCAAGCTTTTGTGTGTCAAAAAATTATCATGCTAGCTTATAAATTTTCCAATTAATAATTTCTTAATCAGAATTTATCTATTAGTTTATGAATTAATTTTTTTTTTAATTCATAAGTCACTAGGTAACTTTTGAATTAATTTTTTTTTAATTCTTAAGTCACTTACTTGCTCATGACTTAAATTTTTTTAATTCATAAGTCACTTAGTAGATTTTGAATTAATTTTTTTTAATTCATAAGTCACTAAGAAGCTTATGATTTAAATTTTTTTAATTCACAAGTCACCAACTGACTTAAGAATTAAATTTTTTTAATTCATAAGTCAGTAACTAGCTGCTGAATTACATTTTACTTAATTCATAAGTCACCCACTAGCTTGTGAATTAAAGCCAAGCTTAAGCTAAAAAGTGACTTGAGTTTTTGCAACCCTGATTCTTACGCACTAAGCACATCTTAAGTATTAAAATATATTTTTGTTATTTATGTCTTTGGTTTTGCATTTATAAAATTAAGTATAAATTCTACCTACAAGGTGGCGCAAAATTAATCATTCAATTTTCCTTTTAAATTACTTCTTTACTAAATAAAAAAAAAATATTTTGAGTGTTCTAGACCGTACTAGTACCTTAAAGTACTAGAACTAGTACGGTCTAGAATGCCAAAAAAACGCACGATTTTTGGGAATTTTTTTCTCGGAAACCTTATTAGGTAATAACATATTTTTTTTTAAATAATGAATACATGCGTCAAGAGTACAAAATTTTTTTTTTAATTTTCGAATTTTGGCCGAATTATAGAGGGCACCAACGTCGACTCATCAAAAAATACATGGTCCCATGGCGGACAGTTAATCTCAGAATTGGCTGGACTGAAACAAAAAAAACAAAGTGGATTATTAAAAGGAAGGTTTCTTACGATACAATTTACCACAATTTGTTTAAAAAGTCAAAACAAAAAAAAATATCGAGCTTTGAAAAAAAAATTTTTTTTGGAAATTTTTTTGGCCATTTTTGGGTCGCCATTTTTTTTGTTCATAATTTTTTGGTCAAATTGTGATAAATTGTTTTAGAAAACATAAAAACAAACAAGTTGCAACAAGTTTTTTGAAAATCGGTTCAGTAGATCCGGAGATTAACTGTCAACCATGGGACCATGTATTTTTTTGATGAGTCGACGTTTGCGCCCTCTATAATTCGGCCAAAATTCGAAAATTAAAAAAAAATTGTTTTTGTACTCTTGACGCATGTATTCATTATTTAAAAAAAAAATCGTGCGTTTTTTTGGCATTCTAGACCGTACTAGTACCTTAAGGGCTGCAATTGTCTGAAGCTTATTGACGTTAGCCCGCGAATTCAAGTAGCCCCAAAGAAAGAAGTCCCTCTTTTTACAGAAACAGATTCATTAGATTTTTGAACCCCTTCTAACTTCAATACCTACCAATAAAATCAGGAAAACCAAACTCAAAGTATTCGTTCAGCTGATCAAACACAGACGCCTCACCAAACTTCAACTCTTGAGCATTTAGTGGTTCCTGAGGTACAGAACTTTAAAAATCGCTAAAACCGTAATTCATTGACAGACTCACTGATAGATCGTCAAAATTATTGAGCACTTCCCGAAATTGTAGAAACTTGTAATCTTGTAACCTTGTTATCTTTTATTACTTACATTTAAAAGGTTATGACCAGGGAACCATTCAAATTTTAGTAATTTGTCGTACTTTAAGATCTCATTACTTTTCACAGCTCACTTATTACACACAGGGTTTTGAACTTATGAGAATTTTGCTGTCTTTTTTTAAATTTATGTCTTTGTTGTGATTTTAACTACTGATTGAAATAATAAATAAATAATTTCTTTGGTAATCGGTTTGGATTAAACAAACTTTCTTTATTTATAAATCTGTAAAAACTATCTTAAACTTAAAATAAATTAGATATGTTTATAAAGCATTGAGAAACGAAATCGAAAACCACAACAAATCCAAATATAAATTCATATTTTCTAGGTAATTACCTGAATTACAGGTCATCAAATCTATGCCATCATATCAGAATAAAGTCATACATACTTATAGATAGTTATTTTTCGTGTATATGTACATATATTTATATGCCATTTTCTACAAAAAAAAACGTATAATTAATATATAAATTAACAATTCTTCGTTTTATATAGGTTAAATAATGAACTTTGAAGACTGCCTTGAATGCGGAGGAGACAGTTGTACACATGCACACAATCAGTTTCTCTTATGAAAAACTCTTTTTTGTTAATATTTTCTCAAGGACATCAAAAGAACCAATACTTATAAAATAATAATAAATACTAAACATACCGAGCATGCAGAGAAAGAGTGTCCTTTAAAAGTCAAATAACACCCCCACATATTCAGAATATGTACTATAACGACAGAAATAATAGCCAATATGATATTTATTCAACAACCTACGCACCGTCAAACATGGAAAACGCCATTGAGAATAATGACGTTGATGACAGAACTGCGATTGCCTTAAACTCCACTGAGGACCTAACAGAGGATATAGGCAACAAACGGAAATTCAAGCGCCACCGGAACTCCATAGATAGCAGTTATTTATCAGTACCGTCCTTACGTAAACCCCGGCCACGTTCAAATATAATCCGACGACAGATTTCGTCGAGTCCGGCTAAGACGGGCTTGCAAAGATTTGGTAATAAATTCCGTGCGAGACGTTCGAGTCAGGATTCAGGAATTGGAACTGCCGGACGGGGTTTTGTTGCTGGGGTGAGTAGTTTTTGAATAATGTATGTGTTTTGTTTCAAGGAGATTTTCTTTGCCCAGCAGACGGTATGGTGGGTGAAAGGAATAGTGGTTGATGATTGTTATAGTAGTTTACTTAAGGCAAAGAGGTATACAAGGTGAAGAATTGTCTTTCAAAGAATTCATCTATCAATATTGGTTTTGGGTGGATTTCATAAATAAAGTCAACATCTATAGTTTGCTAAGGTCATATACAGCGGTGATTTGAAAGTAGAACTGTTTGCTTTTTGAATGTCACATGTAATTACTGTATGATTTTTACACTAATAGGTGCGTTTTATTATTCACAAATCTATCTAGATCCGGATCTGGATTAAGTTTTAACATGTATTACAAAAACAATTTGGGATCCTGTTTTCTATCGGGATCTATTTCAAAGATCCAAAAATCAGTTATTACACTGGCGAGTAGATGGCTTTTTATGGTAAGGTAGTGTAAGCTATAGTGTAAAGAAAAAAGACAAGAAATATTTGAAAATTTACAAACCCAAGGATAAAAAGAGACGGACTTATAACACTGCTGTCACTAAGATCCGAATCGTTTTATTTTCAAGGGAAGATCCAGATCCGAATCCAGATAGATTTGTGAATAACAAAACGCTCCTAATATGTACGTATCGAGAAGGTTATTTTTTCCGTTCGAAACATATTGAAATTAAAGCTTATTTAAAGTGAAATTTAGGTAAGTTTTTTGTTATCAATGAGTTCAAGGTTATAAAATCAGTTTGTAAACTGAATTTCACTATTAATATTAGATGCATTATCGTATTTTTCAAACAGAACCCCATATGCTATTAAAAATTTGACAGGGGAGATTGAAATTGACACTGCAAAAACGTACGGAAACGTAAACTTACATAAATACAAAGTTAGTGATTATTTCGTTCTAAACAGTGGAAAAATTTACTTTTTTCAATTCTCAAAACATTTTCACAGAATTCTAACAATAAGTAGTACAGTAGAACGCCGATTATCCGAATTAATCGGGACCGGGGTAGATTCGGATAATCGAAAATTCGGATAATCGGACATAGAATAAATTTTATTAAGTTTAACAAATAGTTCTACATTATGTAAGTATGTAGTGCACTAAAGAAAGAGCGAGAGAGAGAGAGAGCATCAGCGTCGCGGCAGATAATATACGAAACCCCGTGCGCTCACTTAAACAACTCGATCAGAGTAAGTTGCCTCGACGTTGAAGCTCGTTTCCGTGCGGCAAGGTCACGCAGACGCCGGACGGCAAGAAGTTGTATACCGTCGCATTCGGGTTGCCTCCAGTTTTCAACCATAACAATTGAAATATATCGGGACTCCTGCGAGTTTCAACTTGTTACAACAAAACAAAACAAAAATTACATTACATGCATACATATGTACTTACTTACTACAGTATATTCGTATGTACATATACTTGGTTTTAATTTTTCATATTACGCTTAGGACCGATTCGGATAATTGGCGATTCGGTTAATAGGCGTTCGGATAATCGGCGTTCTACTGTATCTACATTTTACTAATTTCTATAAATTGATTTCAAGGAAGTTGTTTCCCAACACCAAGATGGTCCTTTATACATGACAAACCCATTAGAATCTATTGCCTTTTATAAAAATTCGAACACACCTAATAATTTTGCATTTACTTTTTTAACATTTGAATTGAGAACGTGTCAAGAATAACAGCACTAGTAAGGCAGTTTCGCAAAATGACAGAGTGGAATCACGGATCGATATGGCAGTTCATCTGGCGGTTTTTCTAATTGAATTTCATTCGGATGTGGATGTTTTGCGGAGTACGAGGATGTGTTCAATAAATTTAGTTTGTTTGATGTGAATCATGAAATTCAGTTAAAATCAACTTCCATATTAATATTATTTTCACAAACGAAACCATCCTCTCGAAAGATTAACGATATTAATGTGATTTTTTTATTCAAGAAATTTTTGTGGATAGAAATTCATAGTTCAGTAAGTTGTCAGTAGCCGCCTTTTACTATCCCCAATGATCCATAGATTAACCCTCGAAAATAAAACGATACGGATCATAGTGACAGTTGTGTTGTATGCTCATCTCCCTCTTGCTTATGATTGTTGATTTTCAAATGTGTCTTGTCTTTTTTCTTTACACTGTAGTTTACACTACCTTACCATAGAAAGCCATCTGCTCGCCGGAAAAGGAACTAATTTCTGGATCTTTAAAATAGATCCAGATAGAGAACAGGATCCCAAATTGTTCTTGTAATACATGTTAAAAATTAATCCAGATCCGGATCCACATAGATCCGCAGATAATAAAACGCACCTATTATGTCTGTCGATCCATGGTACGTTTTGGCAGTTTCAATATTTATAGAATAGCGTCCTATTTGTTCGTTTGTGTGAGCCACCACTTTATCCGAAATTTCGTCACTAAACAGTAAACTGCAAGCCTCAAGAGGAGTTGATATATTTCAAGTTGCACCCTTTGGACCTGGTGAATGACCATGCCTCATGCCTTCCACGTTTCTCGGGTATACCTGAGCTCCATTTGTAGCCTGATTTCCCTTTCAAAATCGCAAACCTCTGTTTATTGGGTATAGCAGGATCTGCTTCTTCATTTTCAATCTCTTCTGTACTCTGAGTATAAAAATGAATTTACATAGGCATGACATATGTGACCAAAAATTGTAACGGTTGCGGCACGGCTTACAATTTTCGTGGGGTATTTCATACCCCATTGTGATGGCGAAAGTTTAAAACTAAATGTTAACCTCTTTACATTACAGGAAATTCAATTTAGGGATGCCAATGCAATGCATCATAAAAGCAGTGACAACGTCTTCAATTTCATCAATGAAACTCCACCTACTGTTGGTGAAATGTACACAGCTTCAAACAATCATACCAATAGTTCCAACGAAATTCCTATTTTGAAGGAAAAATTCGAATCCATGCAAAAATCGAACACACATACGATCAGACTCCCGCCATTTGTGGAGGACGATAGTGAACGAAGGTTAGAACTTTTTTCCCAAAAAGTTCAAGATAGAATTTATTCGTTTTTTTTTACAGCCCCACCCTTGCATTTGGGCCAAAGATTGATGATGAAAATATTCCGGGTACTGCAATGCAGATTGGTCTTGAACTTGAGTTGGATACAATGTCTAGTGATTTATCACACGCTCGACCAATTGATTCGACGCAATCCAATATCATATCGGATAATCATCTATTTACATTCAAACAACAATCACCAAACGATAAGAACAAGAGTTCCTCATCCACACTTGATAGTAGTGGAAATAGCAACTTCAACAGCAGAAAAACCAGCAAAAGGAATAGTACCAATGATGAAAATGAGGAAAAACGAACCAGCAAACAGGATAAGGAGGTAAGCTTACTTAATTTTTTTTTCAGATTCGAGAAAAAAGAATCAAAAATGAAATTTTAAAATATTTTTAAGGGCCTCGATCCAGAGTCACTTATGTTCCGTGATGGACGCCGACGAATCGATATGGTACTGGCTTGGGAAGAAGAAGATGAAGGTGTTATGACAGAAGCTGAGGCTAAACGTCGTGATAATCGAAGAATATTCATGGAAAATCTAATAAAAGAAGGACTTGAGGTTGAATTGGAAGATAAGACACAATCGTTCAACGAAAAGACATTTTTTCTCAAGATTCATTTACCTTGGAGACTCGAAATACGATTAGCTGAGGTTATGAACTTGAAACTACCTGTCAAACGATTTATTACAATTAGCGTCAAAGCCTGGGTGAGTTTCGGATACAAGCGGGATTAATGTTAACAGCTCAAATTCAAATTCATGAAATTTCGTTAAGTTTTGGAAACATAAATACAATTTTTTTTAATGCCTTAACTTCATAATAAAAAAGGTGTTTTTAAAGTAGGAGAACTTTAAATTTAGTAATTACTACTAAATTTAATAACTGTGCTCCATATTACTCACATCGATCGGTTTTGACACGTACTGTATGCATTTTCGTTAAGTTTTCAATCTCTTTTGCTAAGTTGTAAATTTTAAGAAATAAATGCTATGCGACCAATTTGATTCTTGAATCTGAAGGTTGAGCAATAATAATAAATACAATACTAGATTCGTTCGTTCAACTTTACCCAAGGTTGACCCAGGTTTTTTTGACAACCCTCAGAGTTGTCAACAAAAAATGGGATTTTCGGTTTTCAAAAAACACCCAAGGGCTGTCAACTGTTTTGTTGACAACTTAAAGCAAGAAAAAATAATTCTTTGCTCTGATTAAACTTTAAATTCGTTTTAAATTAGTTTTAAAAATAAACGAAAACAATTTTGCGTTGTTGCTGAATGTTTCATCTGATGAATACAACAAACATTTAATTGCAAACACAAGTAATAACATGCAACATGCGAATCGCCAAATGACAATAAAAGAAATACACATGAAATCTCATATGATTTCTGACAGTTTGATCGTTACCTGAACTCGCCCCAGCAAAATACTTAGATCTATGTACTTTAGGGCGAGTTCAGGGTTATCACAGGTCTCAAAAAACACAGAATTTACTTCAGGTTTTTCAAAAAACGATTGAGGGCGACTCCAGGGTGACTTTAGGGCTCAACGAACAAACCTACTCTATGACAGACGAAGCCTAGTGAATAGATAAAAGGAATTAGTTTCCCATAATTACGTTGCTGTGATTTGTCCAGTTTTCGTTCACTTTTACTTTCATACATAGCAGTTAGTTTATAAAAAATTGACGGCTGAGTACAATTTGTGTAACGTGAACCAACGTGACAGTTCAGAGATGCCAGGTAGACATGTTTCCTAAACAAAAAATATCTCAATTTTGCTCTCAAATACTGAGAACACGAAATTCATTTGCTCAATTTTTGACGGAGATACGTGTGTGAGTACTCAGAAACGTGATCTATGTAATTAAAATAAACGGGTTATGCGCTTCATAAACTTATGTCGGAATCTCTCTCAGATCCGGGATCCCAACTGAACACTCTTTTTGATTCTGACGATTCTGAAGTTTATTGTGATTATACGAAATCAAAAATAATGTTTGCTAAAAGAAAATCACTTTGCAAAATTAGGATACAAAGATCACAACTGACGTTTAAGTGTATGAATGTGTGAGTGCTTCTGGTTTCGATTCTGATTTCAAATCCGGAAGCGAATTTATCTTCTTTTCAGAATCAGAACTGTCATTTTTTGATTTTTTCCCAAGTGAACACTTTCAGAAGATTGAAAGCATCCTTTATAATTATTTCCCTAATTTCTTAAAATAAATCATTCGTAAAATGTTGATATATGTACATATCTACAATAAATAATATGAACTTAATTCAAATTTAATCACTTTTAAGGATGAAGAAAATTTGATGGCTCGCAGAATTCAGACTTTGAAAAATATTTGGGCTCGTTTAACTAAGGTGATACAACTTGAAAGCTCTGTACTAGAAGGTGAAACAACATATAAAGCATCAACTGCCGGAGGCAATCCCGAAGAACAGTACCTAAGCTGCATTTCCAATTTACCTGAAAAATAAAGTTCTAATATTTTTTTTTTAAATTTTCAGATTTATTGTAAAAGACCGTTGTACAACATACACAAGTGCCCAGCGAAGCCTTATGGTAATGCAAGTCCTGATACGAACACGTTTTGATGACAGTGATCGATTAGGAATTAGAAGGCTTCTCAATGACAAAACCTACCTAGCATGCTTTCCCCTTCACGAAGGTCGTTACGATCGACCTCATTCAAGTGGCGTAATTTTTGATCGCCGCGTTCTCCATCAAACCTGGGCACATCCTTCACAGTGGTATAAGAAGCAGCCACTTTGCTTGGTTCGAAAGTATTTCGGTGATAAGATCGCTTTATACTTTTGTTGGCTTGGTTTCTATACGGAGATGTTAGTGTATCCAGCAGTAGTGGGAACCCTATGTTTTCTTTACGGACTCGCTTCAATCGATTCGAAAGACAACATACCAAGCAGAGAGATCTGTGATTTATCTGGGACAGGTAACTTAACCTTGTGCCCGTTATGTGATAAAGCATGCAGCTACCAAAGACTGTCCGATTCGTGCCTGTTTGCGAAGATAACATATCTTTTTGACAATCCTGCCACAGTATTTTTTGCGATATTCATGTCCTTTTGGGGTACGCTTTTTCAAAAAAAAAAAAAAAAAAACAGCTTTTTTACATTCAACACAATTAATATCTTCCATAGCTACAACTTTTCTAGAATTATGGAAACGGAAACAATCAGTAATCGTATGGGAATGGGATCTACATAATATTGAATCGGATGAGGAGAATCGGCCAGAATTCGAAACAAGTGCCACCACATTTCGAATGAACCCAGTAACGAGAGAGAAGGAGCCGTACATGTCGTTTTCGAGTAGAGCACTAAGGTTTACAATTACCGGAAGTGCTGTTGCTTTTATGGTAAGGTTTCATCATACATACATAGATTACAGATACTTCTTTTCTGAATCGAGTCTTACGTCGGAAGATAGATATTTAATTTTATCCGATTCCGATTGTCAACGCTAACGTCAACCAAGCACTGACCACACTATTGACAACTCATGAAAAATAATAGACCTCCAAAAAGTGACAAGCAATCACACTCTTCGGCTGTCAATATCTTTTAAAATTCTAAGTTTTCTTAGCCACCCAATTATGGTGGATTTATTTAGTTTCTAAAAAGTTTATTTTTATTGAACTTGCAGATGTATAATTATAGATACAGTTAATCTACCATTTTATAAGCCACACAATTTGTTAGTCCTGCAGCTGTGAAATTCAACTAACTTTGTGAATGCAAAATCAACTACAAAGCTAGTCAATCCTAAACTGTCATATTAATGACAGATGTAAACATATAAAATAAGAAAAATTGTTATTTGAGAACTTTAAATAAACTTTTTTTTACAGTTTAAATTAAATAATATCAAATATAAGATATAATATTAATTTGTTTCATAATTTCACTTCGATAATATCTTCCACCAAAAATTAAATTTGTACTTTCAACGAACAGAAGATTGTGAAATTTCAAAATCATTATTCACTAGCTTTGAAGCAAAATTTTTACACTACGTGCGTCGGAGGGGAAATTTCAACTCAATTTTCAGTTGTCTTTAGCCAATCACAACGAGTTGAATAGATTAGTGAATGCGCCCAATGTCAACTGAAAGTTGACTAAAGATTTTGACAGTTCATCTCATCAATAAAATATTTGTATAGTGAACTTGTTCTAAGCGCAATATTTTTTCTTTAGATATGCATTGTTTTGGGTGCTGTTTTGGGGACAATCATATACCGTATATCACTAGTGACTGTGATTTACGGTGGCGGGGGATTTTTTGTAAAAAAGCATGCCAAACTTTTTACCACCGTTACCGCTGCTCTTATCAATTTGGTTGTTATAATGATTTTAACGAAGGTATTTCATTATTTATAATCAAAACTATTTCCAATATTTGACAGTTTTCATTATTACACAGATATACCACCGGATGGCGCTTAGATTAACACATATGGAAAATCCACGTACTCACACCGAATTCGAAGACTCCTACACATTTAAGATTTTCTTTTTCGAATTTATGAACTTTTACAGTTCACTTATTTATATAGCATTTTTTAAGGGAAGATTTTTTGACTATCCCGGCGATGAAATTGCTCGACGAACTGAATTTTCTCGACTTAAAAATGATATTTGTGATCCGGTTGGTTGTTTATCAGAATTATGTATACAACTGGCTATTATAATGGTTGGCAAGCAGTGTTGGAATAATTTCATGGAATATTTATTTCCAAAATTTTATAATTGGTGGCGTCAGAGGAAGCATAAGCACGAAACTAAAGATGAATCTCATTTGCATATGTCATGGGAACAGGACTATCATATGCAGGATCCGGGTCGGTTGGCTTTGTTTGATGAATATTTGGAAATGGGTAAGTTTTTTTATAATATGTATAAGATTAACAAAGTGTTTATTTAAAGTCTTAAAACACTATCACATATTCTATAAGCACTTCTCGTAAATGTGTGATGATGAAGAAAATATTAACACCAATTTATCACACAAGATTTGACAACTCAACTCACACAAATAAACCAAGCTTTAATTGATTTGTGTTCATTCAAATATGAAAATTACCTGTCCATGAAAGCTATTTGACAGCTGGGTGGAATTTCATCAAACTTTCATTTTGACATTTGATAAATAATACCTTGTGATATATAGGTTTTTGGAAATTTTATCGTTAAAACCGTTTTTCTGTTTGAAAAAGCATCATTCCAAAATAGAATAATTTTCTGCTCATTACATTAAAACAGAGTTTACACTAGTTTTATCCTAAAGCTCTGACTTATCAACCATTTATGTTTATTTTTTCAGTTCTTCAGTACGGATTTGTAACATTATTCGTAGCTGCTTTTCCATTGGCACCACTGTTTGCTCTCCTAAACAATATTGCCGAAATCCGACTTGACGCATATAAAATGGTTACCCAAGCTCGAAGGCCGTTAGCTGAACGAATAGAAGACATCGGCGCTTGGTATGGAATCTTAAGAATCATTACTTATACGGCTGTAGTTTCGAATGCCTTTGTCATTGCCTATACAAGTGATTTCATACCGCGTATGGTTTATAAATTCGTCTATTCCGAAACGAGCACTCTCGCTGGATATATAGAGCACTCCTTGTCGATATTTAATACCTCAGATTATAAGGAGGAATGGGGAGCTACAAGTAGTGAACACGATCCTGATACTTGTCACTACAGAGGCTATAGGTAAAAAACTAATTCAAATTCAAACTTTTTAACGAAATAAATTCTTTTGAAACATTCTCTAGAAATGGTCCAAACGATCGAGATCCTTACGGTCTTAGTCCGCATTATTGGCATGTGTTTGCAGCTCGATTAGCATTTGTGGTAGTCTTCGAGGTGAGATGCTACTTTGCAAAACTTACGCTTTAATTGATTTTTATTTCTCATTTTCAGCACATAGTATTCGTTGTAACTGGCGTAATGCAATTTATGATCCCAGACGTCCCAGCTGAAGTTAAGACACAAATGCAACGCGAACAATTATTAGCGAAAGAAGCTAAATTCCAACATGGCTTGAAAAAAGCCCAACAAGGTGACAATCAGGATTTGCTTAATATGTTCCGCGAGGCCAGCAGTCGTGTATGTACATCATCGTTAGGTGGACGCGGAAGTTGGGCCAGACGTTTGAGTCGCATGAGTGATGGTCTAGATGCACATGTTGATGTAGCATCAAGACCACGAAGATCTATGGAATCAACTGTTTGGGAAGTTTCCTGACACGAGGAAGAAGAAGAAACACCAGAACAGAAAAATGGAGTTTAGGTTCCTTACGAGTATTACATTTTTTTATGTACTTATCTATTGTAATTGTGTTCTTGATTAAAATAACTCAGTTTGAATCGGTTTCTTTAATACATACATAGTTTCTAAATTAATTTGTTCAACATAAAAAATACATTAATAAAACACTCAAAGTACCTGCAAAGCAGACAAATTTCGTAAAACTTCTTTATTTTTTAAAAGCTTTGCTTATGTGTCTTAAAAGTTTCAAAAGACTTATCATACTCGTAGATGGCAAGATTGTATTTCAGCAGAGCGATTTCTTTTTTCTCCAACCGATAAAATTTAAATCAAAATTTAATGTTTTGCCTTCTGTGGTGGTTTCACAGTCTTTGGTTTTGCCCGAAAAATGTTTGTATCTATGACGTTACAGGGATGTTCAACTGCTGGCTGAATGGAACGTCCGCGACGAACTTCGTGATTTTCCAATAAATGCGGAGCCAACAAAAGAAACAGTTGCTAAAGTATAAATTAAAACAAAAATTGTTTTCATTGTCCAGTATAGTCCAATAACTTACTTCCGTCCACGAAGGCAAACCACAACTTGAAAAGCAGAGCTCCCAATAGGGAAGTCCCAAATGAGCGACTGCCATCCGCAAATATTCGCTAAAAGTGTCGGATAAAAATTGCCACTTCATTTTGTTCAATTCGAGCAAATAGATCTTAGGATTGCTCATTCCGCTTGTTTCGTAAACCAAACAAACCTTAAAATCGGAATACATATGTTTTTGAAATACGTTTTTTTTTTTGCACAAATTATAATATCCACACCTTTGCGATATCATTTATGCTATTGAGTTCGAATATTTTACTTTTTGACGTTAGCAATGGTCCCGAACCGGGCGCCATTGTAAAATCCTTGGAAAAGGCTTCAGCTTGTTGATTATTGTATAATGGTTCGATATTCTCACGCAATAGAGTTATTTGCATTAGATGTGGAAAGTTTATGCATCCAACGCGCCGAGTATCATTAGCTGGATGAATAATTTACCAAAAGCCATAAATTACGATTGTAGAAAAGAACTTACGAGCATATTGATAACTCCAGTATAAAATGAATCCATCAGTTGATAGATAGAACTTTTTCATGTCTTCAGGAAGATAAACACAATGCCTTTGTTCCCAGTTTAGAACCTGAGCTTTTTCGCATGGTTGACGTTTCTCGATGGATACATTGCAAATGCGAGGAACATTTGCTTTAAAATATAAGAACATTAGTTATTAAGAAATTTAATTTAAAAATTAACGTACATAGCGTCTTTATGAGACCTAAAGTAAGATTATCATAAAATGCATCTTCTGGCATTTGTTTTTGTGACATTTTTGGAAAAAGATTTTGATTTTGTTTAAAGATAACTCGTAGTTGACAAGAAAAAAGTTCTTTGCTTTATTTTTATTGAATTTCTATAAACATAGTTACATGGTAACCATTTATCACGAATATTGTGTTACATGCGCATGAGAAATATTATTTACAATAACGGTATGTCAAAAGCAATTGATTCTAGGCCCGTTTCCGTTGGTTCTTCTCATACGAAAAATAGAAAACACCAAAAGTTAGAAATGTTCTGAATAATTTTGACACTGTGTACCTAGTGTCATGTTTTATTGTCATAGGGCAATTTTGGCAATGTTTAAATTTGCCAAGAGTTTTATTTAGGTATAGTACCAAATTTTCATTTCTAACTGTAATTCGTTTTTATGTCAAAAGAATGTGCCGGGTGGTACATTCTTTATTTTAGTGAGGTTTCAATAAAAATTAGTACTAAAATAGCCTCATTCACATAACTCCGTCACTTTTCATAAATTCGTAATTTAGTCCATATACCATACTATGTTCCCACCAAAGCTTTCATTGAGATTTCTTTGAAATCCACAGTTTTCATTGAAAATTTGTCAAAATCGCCATGAAATCTTGTTCCATCAATTTGAAATATCAAAAGTTTTCAGCCAAAATTTTATATTACGTTGTGGTGAGAAAATTTATTATATCGAACATGTAAAGTGGGGAACAACTAACTTTCTTCTCTGTTTGAAAATACATATGTACACGACAAGGAAAACTTAATCATGCAAAATTACTGTGAAGTTTATACCATGTGAGTTTTGTTGTGATTCGATAACATTTTTATTTACTTGAACACCCTCACAGGAAACCACTCAAAAACATCACCACAACAAAGTTATCTTTTCCTTTCAATTCGGTCTGTTTTCAAAAGTTCTAAATTTCACCAGGGTCTCTGATCACCTAGGTATCATTAAAAGTTGAATTAGTTCTGAATTTTTATTATTAATTACGACAGAAAAAATGATTAAATATTTCGGCGCAAAATTTTTAACAGCCTATTATTATGGTATTAATATGGCACTACATAACAATTTGTTAACTTTTAAGTGGTTTATTAACTCATTCTTAATTTAAAAAAAATTCTAATTAGTATCGCAGTTAAGCAATTTTCTTAATAAATTGCTTCTGAACACACATAAAACAATGACAGTTCGTGCAAAAAACTAAGTAAACAGACTTTTTTTACGTTTGTAAATGTCAAAGTCATAGTGAGCACGATACTAAAAAGATATATATATTCAATGGTTTTAAATTTAATAAAAGGGTAGAGAAAGTATGATGCTTCGATTAAAATTTTCAAAATCGCCGTATTAACCTAGTTTCATACTAAAACAACTTTAACATCGTACTAATTCAACTAAAAATTTACGCATTTCTGTTCGAATAAAAGTTATAAGTTAAAATCTAAGAATTGGAGTTAATTTATTGTTTCGATCAGTTGTGATTTTGAGTTATTTGCCAAAGACATCGACACGGTATATACATCATATTCCTCTCCCAGATGAGGAATTAAGTTATTTGGGAACGTTTAACGTTTTCTTTTAATTCCTTCTAAAATCGTTTGTATCGTTAGTAAATGTAAGAAATCTCTTCTTCAAACCGTTGACAGAGGAAATTTTATCATTTCAATTATCTTATGTCCTTTTCATCTAGGAAGTAAAAGTTTTTAGGATGATAGATTCTTCTAAAAAATGACATTTTAACATTCAACAAATAAATGAATTTTTGGAGATCATAATGTCGATTTCCTTTACACATGAGAAATCAATTTGTGTGAAGAATTCGATCTCTCGACAGATTTTACGTTCCTTCATACAAAAACATCGTTTTTTTTTTACAGAGATCGAATTCTTCGAATTCGTATTTGAAGAGGTATTTACATGTATACAAAATACACACACTAAAAGAAAAAATTTGACAAGGGATCGAAATCCCTAGTGTGTAAAGAAAATCGACATGATTCCTAGTTTAAAGTGAGTAATTCCATTCGTTTGCTAAAAGTGCTCTTGGCATCACTGTTTGAAAATCATCACATCTCACATGACATCTGGGTGACAGTTCGCTTGTCTCTTTTTATTCATCTTCCATAGGAATTAGTCACGAATTTGTATATTTTATATTTTGTATATTTTTTTTATATTTAACCATTTTTTGTGGCAATATTGATATATTTACAACAAAATTATTTCAACATCTTATAGTTAAAGTTTCAATTTACCGAAAAGCTTAGAAATGCAGGTAAGAACTGGACAAAATGACTATTTCTTCGTTCCTCCCATTCAATCGTGACCATATATGGTCATCAAAATATTTTTATATCCAAATGTGTATTGAACATTCAAAAATTCAATTGCCAGGATCCAAATGAAGACACCGAATGGAATGATGTGCTTCGCGCCAAGGGAATTCTTCCGCCAAAACAAAAAGAAGCAGAGATCACAGAAGATCAGATCGTGTCATTGCTTGAGAATACCATCGTGAAGCGAGCGGGTGGCGAGAAGCAGAAAAATATCGAAGACATGAACATAGACGAATTAGACGAACTAGAAGACTCCGAAGACGAAAGTGTCCTTGAAGATTATCGGCGCAAGCGAATGGCCGAAATGAGGGCATTCGCCGAGAAAGCCTTGTTCGGTTCGGTTAGGGAAATATCCGGGCAAGATTACGTCAACGAAGTAACCAAGGCTGGGGAAGGTGTCTGGGTTGTGTTGCATTTGTACGCAAATGGGGTACCGCTCTGCGCACTCATACACCATCACATGCAACAGCTGGCAACAAAGTTCCCACAAACCAAATTCCTGCGTTCAATAGCTACTACCTGCATCCCCAACTTCCCTGAGAAAAACCTGCCAACTGTGTTTATATATCACGAGGGTCAAATGAAGAAGCAATTTATTGGTGCTTTGGAGCTGCGTGGTGACAAACTGACTACAGATGAATTGGAATTCATGTTGGGGCAGTGCGGGGCAATTCCAACTGATATAAAAGAAGATCCCAAACAACAAATTCGTGACAAAATGCTCAGCGACTTGGAATCGGTCGATTTTTACTGATTTCAATCATTCGATTGAGAAGTATCGTTCTTAAGTTTAAAATATTTATTTTTCTGTTGGAATGGACTTTTGTATTCAAATAAAACAAAATAATGGAACTGGTGGTTCCATGAACAAACGAAGTCGTTTGTTTTCCTTGAGTTGTTTTGGTACGTAATATCGACCATTATTTTGATACCAAAATAAAGCTAGAGGGGTCTTTTAGGAATCTCTAGGAAAATTTTGTTTTTTTTTTTTTTCTTAAAATATTCTTGATTTTTGAAATATCGAAATCATAAGCTTCAAAATAACCACTGATTTTACTTTCTAAAGGAAGTGGAACTGTAAAATTTTGGAGCATCATTCGCGATATCTATTTTTGGAATATGAAAAACATTTAAAATAATCACCGTGGCTTTGCTAGCATGTTCTGTATATTCGCAAAAAACAAGGTCCAAAGTTAAACACATGAAAGATTGGAACAAATCCTTTTCAAGAGTTTAAGAGGATGCGGTATATTTCTCGTTTATAATTGTTTAGCAATTCGACGTTTCAGTGATGTTAACTTATAACCTTTAACCAATCTAGTTTAGTCGATATAACTAAGAACAAGCAGTGTCTTTATGTACCACGCTGAGTCGATTCATTTACTTCAAAAATGGGATGAAAGGTGAGTAAGTGATTAATTAGAGATGAAATAGATGAGTTTGCTGCTTGTATCCTTTTAAGACAGAATCTAAATCTAGATTGCAGCTTTCACAATATCTCATCAAAACCAATAAGATTTATTATTCATTTCTGGCTCAAGTTTGATTGAAATTAATTGAGAAATTTGTATCTTCAACGGCAGAAGCCCAGTTTTAGATTTTTTTTTTCTGGAGACGGCCTCACTTTCATGAAACACAAAAAATTTACTTTTTACTCTTAATTGGGTTCCTCGTCCCTTAAGAGATTGAATCTAATCTAATCAAATCATAAAGTATGAATGTGAATTTTGGTATAAATTTGATGCGGCAACGCAAAAACGCCCAAAATAAACATCAGAAATTTAATAATTACTTCCTACTAATTCAACAACAAAGAGATCAACTCGTTCAACCAAGCCAACCGATACAACAACATCAACGACATTGGTGACAAATTCAACGACAAAAGGATCAACTCGTTGAACCAAGCCAACAGTTACGCCTACAAAACCACCACGTTCCACCACTAAGAGGCACAAAACAACTTCAACTACGTCAGGGATTACTATGAGCTCACAAGAACCTGTAACCGATGAGACAACCACATCTAAAGAGCCAATGACATCCGAAGAATCAACAACCACGGACGGTTGTGGTGGAAAACATTCGACTTAAACAGAACAGTCAACTTCAACAACCGATAATTTCACTTTAACTTCAGAAAATCCAAACACAGATGATACGTCAACTACAATGGACGACTGTTCATCAGGAGAGATAATAGGTACTCCAATAGACATAACAAGTACTACAACAGAAGTTCCGATTGTATATCCAACAACAACATCAAAAGAGCCAATTTTATTACTACTTGGATACCAGTTACAGTCACAACAACTCCAGAACCAATTATTACCACATGGATTCCAGTAATTGTAACTACGAATTCAACTGCGGAACCAGATACAACAATAACCGAAACAGATGAACCATCAACAATCTCAGCAGTAACCGCACCGAAACCACGTCTATGCATTTGGCCTTGGTGTTAATAAAAATAAATTGAACTGGAAGTCATGAGAAGATAGCCATTAATTGAACTTAAATCGTCTCAGTCTATTGAGAAATAGAATGCGATTTCAAACAATCGCTTGCTTTTATTTTTCCTGTGTCAACAGATGTTGTTAGTTTTGTATGGTATGCATGTAAATATTAATTTTTTAAATTTAAGCTTATATTATTTAAATAAATTATTTATCAAAGCAAATTTAATTAATTTTTTGTTGGTTAATTGATAGATTTGAATGATTAAGACCATACATATGTCAGTACGTTAAAAACAATTCAGTATATTCTTTTATCCTATTGACGTGAATATGGATGATTTTCAGAAATTGATTCTTTTATGTCGTTTGGCGATTTCAGCTTTTTACTTAGCATAAGCTTAGCATATTAGAACTGTATTAGCTGGTGGATCATATGTTCGTAATAGGACAAGTTCAACTCACAAATAATACATAGAGCATACAACGAACTAAATATTTTATTAGAGCTCGATTTTGAATTCTATTACTAAAGGGATTCTGACCACCCTTAAAATGTTTGAAAAGTTGAAGAGGATTTAAAAGAAATACTGATGCACATTTATTATGAATGTCTGAATAATTTTCAATGGGAGCAAAATATTTAAAATATATTTAAGGCATTCCACATTCGTGTAGTGTGGCTAAAGAAGGAATCTCTGAATGGACTGAAGGGTGAATGGACATTCTCTGAACCGCGAGTATTCGGTTGAATTATTTAAGGGGAGGAATGCAACTGGCTATTTCACTAGAACACTATTTATAAAAAAAAAAATAATGGAAAAAATAAAACGTTGCGACGAAGCTCGAGACATGGAAATGTTTCTGTTATAGTTCTATCACCTATTATTTTTAAAGCTCTTTTTTAGATTCTATCAAAGAGACTCAAGTGGGTCATTGCAGCACTTGCCCAAAAATGAGAATTGTACTCACCTTTATATTCCATATTAGCTATGTATGTCATTTACAAAATTTACAGTTTGAGTTCCAAAACTGTCCCCGAATTTTTAATTTTCTTATCGGCGCCAGCTGTGTTGTAGGTTTGATTGCAATATTCATGCATCGAATCTGATCAGCATACTTCGCCGCACGTAGCTGTATTGACTTGATGAACAAATTGGTCTGTTACTTATCGAGCAGCAAATCTACGAAAACAGTTTGATTCAAAAATAGCTGTCATCTCATTGGAAACATCAAAATCTAACTACAAATTAAATTTTAAAAAATATTTACGTACGTATGCTGTCACATGACCTAAGTTATTTTGTCTTCGAACTAATTTAACAACACGATGAGGAGTAGTCTGGCTAGAGCGTGATCATCTAATGGTGTTTTCCAACACTCATGGTCTCCCTCGTCGTACGGTGCGCACAGACGAGATTGTGGCTGCTTCAGCCAAGAGTGTCAGACTCAATTCAAGAACATTAACTTGCCATCGATCTCAACAGCTCAACATTTCACGCACTAGCCTAAGGAGTATCCTGCACAAAGTTCCGCTTCATTATCGCTTCAAAGACGTTGTGTTCCATAATTAATGGGAATTTTTGCTCTTACTAATGAAGCAATAATACATGGACTAAAATGAATTTTGTTCATTTTGTTACATTTTTAAAAAGAAACTTGTCTCCATCAACTCTTCCAAAAATCTTGTTAATTTTATTTGTAAATATGAAGTAACTTTATTTTAGTTGAATATCTTTAAAGGAAAAACATGCAAGAATTTAATTTAATAATTAATAAAACAAATTATAAACACTGAAGCCAACAACACAGCTTAGAAATGTTTAAAAAAATGTTTTCTTAGCTGGTTCTCACCACCAAGATGAGTGTTCATCTTTCCCAGCGTCACGTTTTTGTTTAGTTTCATTCAAAAGCTAGAAAATTATAAGATATGATTGACACAACTTAATATTGCATTCAATATTGAATAAATATCTCGAGACAAACCTTTGTGCGAAGATTTTTAATCTTTCGAAGTCGCTCAAGCCAGTTGGATGCGTAGGGATTTTTGGTCTTCATACTTTGATAAACATGTGAAGCAAGCTAAAAACAAAATCTTGTAAAATGTTATTTTATACACATATTCAAAAACAACTAACATTGGCATGCAAAGCTAGTTGACGAGCTAATAATGGTGCACTCCGGTCGGAAACAATTTTCGGTTCCGGATGGCAGACGAACTTGGCGATCTCATGACGGGCTTTAACAAACACACGATTCATTTTAAGCTCCAGCGGTTGAACAACAACGCAGGCATAGTTGAATTGACCCTGAACATAAAACAGACATTGCTTTTAGAAGGACTTAAAACCGATTTAGGATAACCTACCTTGATGGTATTTAAATTATATTCCTCTCCACTCTCATTGTAGACAATGCTCACATAATCATTTCCAATGTGTTTCTTTTTCTCATTGCAATTAGGATCGTTTTCATGATTTGGCATCAGAGTGGCGACATGGAATGTTATCTTAAAAAAACAAAACAAGAGTTAACGGCTTTTCTAACATGTCATTTCGTTAAAATTACTTGGACGACATCATCCTTCCAGATGTAGGTAAAATTTCCATCTGAGCCGTTTGTGTCCATGTTCACAAAAAGATTATTCTCTTTGGCATCTTTAAGGCTGACCAAGGTTCCGATACTCCTAAGGAACTCTACGTACCTTACACTGCCATAGCGATTTCTCAGAATTCCCACTTCGTTGTTACACTGACCTGGGCCAACGTAGAGTACGCCGAATTTGTGCGTTTCAAATGGAGGAATCAAATCCAACAGAGTTATGGTAGCCATATTGTCTGAGCCAACTTTGAGGGGAGGATCGGAGGACTGTAGTTGACCATTATGGAAAAGCTGTAGGAAAACAAAACTTGGACTGATTCCAAGTTTTGAATTCATTGAAGCTTTAGCAGCTGCACCGAACGAAGGAAGAGCCAAAGGAGTTCGACTTTTTCCATTGACTTCTCGAACAACAGAAATAGTCTTTGAACGTCCTCGAATCATATCCATATTGTTGTTGCCATAATCACCTAAGCCTCCTCCCCCTCCGACATTTGAAGAGAATGAAGCCACCTTGATGGCGGCATTCTTGGCCAGAAGTCTTGGAGATAGAGGTGCTGCCGACTGTTTTGCACTTGTGTTCAATTTTTGAAGATCAAGTGGAATCTTTAGATTAGTCGCTGAAGCTGAACCTGTTACTGGGTTCGTAGACATTTGATTGGTTACATCATCAGCAGAGTGTTGTTTCGGTGGAAGGCTGGGTTCTTTACCCAATGCACTGCTTTCCTGTTTTTTCTTTGCGGCATCGTCTTTCTCTTCATCTTTCAGGGAATCTGCTTGGCTTGGAGGAGTTGAACCAGCGATTTCTTCAGGAATTGCTTCACAGCTCACTCGTATATCTTTTGTGTAGCCAACTCCTACAACAACTTTCTTTTTCGCCGCATCTTCTTGATCCCCCTGATTAAAAGCGATTTGTCCGGGAAAATTTAACTCTTTTCCAGTTGGTTTTCTTAAGCTCGAGCTCATCTCAGGGCTAGAGTTTACTCTGCGAACTGGATTCCGAGCCCTGCTGCGGCCATCTTCAAAGGCAGCACCATCGTCGTCGGCTTCTCCATCGCTTACACTTCCCGACGGATCCTTTCCGCGTTTGGAAGATTTCGGGATGTCAATAGGACCGGTTGTGGAAATCGCTGATGTAACTTCTTCTTGTCGCTGCAAGGCACGAACTCTTGCCACAGCTAGCTTAGCAGCGTCCAAACGACGAGGACGTTCCTGGTCAAAAGGTTCTCGAGGAGAAAGTGCTGGCATCGGAGGTGCTGGTGACAGCAACTTAGCCTCCTCAACAAAATCTGGTCCAAAAACTCCACCGTGCATTGTTGGTAGAAAGAGTGAAGTCAAGTCGCTCAGAGGCAAATCGGTACCAAGGCAGTCATTAGCTATCGGATTTTGAATATGCATTATCCAGGATATATTTCCTGTCGGACGTCGAATGTAGATTTCCGCCCAACCAGTACATGACCTGGCGCATGTAGGCTGCTGAGAAGACATCGTTCCGCTGCTTGCATGGCTCAGCTGGTTCAAAGAATTTCCAAGAGCAGATGAAGATTCGATTCGATTTTCAGGCTCGGGATTAGATCCACGTCTGGATAGCGCCTCTAGAGACGCAGAAGAACTATTTGAAGTTTGTCTATGCGTCTGGTGTTGCGACGAAGAGGAAGTGGATGCAGAAGTTAAATCTGTAGACGTGCCCGACTCTGTACCGCTGCTGTATTGTAAGCTTGCCTTGGTGTAGCGACGATTCGGTGGCTGAACATCATTTGAGGTGTCCACTGTTGTCCCAGCTGTTGCAAGAATTTCCGGCGATATAGGCCCTCCCACAAAAGAGCTCGGAGTACCTGTTACTTCGCTCTTAGCATAGGGTGAATTACTTTTATTCATTAGTAATGAACAACGATCACACAATCCATTCGCTTTCGGTGCCGAAGGACAGCCGTTAGTTGTGATCGTTACGAGATTATGTCCCACCAGCCAAGTCTGGGACGGCCCATCCTTAAGCATGCATTCAATTGCTGGCAACCTAGGATTATCCACATAGCAAAAGGAGTTCTAATTTCAAGTTTCAACTTACCTCTTTGGAAGTGTGGAGCAAGGAGAAAATGTATGCCTCGCTAAGAAATCTATAACGGTCTCAGCCAGCTCAGCTTGAATGCTCTTCAAGTTGTCACTCATGTCAAAAGCACTATCGCGATTACGGCTAACACGTTCAGTCAAGCTGGTACTCCTTTGACGGCTGGAAGAGTCCTCATTACGGATAGTTTGGTCTTTGACTGGTACGTTCGCATCCGTTTGGAGACCCTAGCCAAATAATTTCGATGAAACGACCATAAATTAGACTAACTTTTTCTCACCGAGATAATGTACATGACGAAGTTTTTCCTCATATTCATCTTGCATTTGAGCAACCACCCAGTCATGACATGATGAGCCAGCGAAACTGTGTAGTGATCATAGGGATGAGGCTTGGTGTAACTGAGAGACACCGCAAACACGTACATATAGTGCCGTGGAACGAAATTTGCAAATAAGTCGTTTGGCAGACGACTAAGTACTATGGGTACAACACAATATTAATATTGAAAACAATAGAATCAGGATCTAGCTTAACTTGAAAGAAATTCCAGAACCGGAATGGCCACACTAGCTGTGCGGGACATCTTGCTTATCTCTAAAAGAACTTCAGCTAGTTGACGCGATAAGGTTTCAGGCATCTCGAGAATCATAATCGATAGAGTGTTGATGCATATGTGTGCATTTGCATTCGAACGAATTACAACTTTCACGGCTTCGATCATTCGAAGTTTTAAATCCGACGATAGAAACTGATGATAGATGACTAAGCTCGCAATAGCCGGAAGAATCAAAGCATTGCATTCGTCCAGAGAAGGTTTTGCCGTGTGAAAACTTCGCGGTGGAGATTTTGGATCGGGGAGGACATTACAAAGAGCCATACCTAGTGCTTCCATGTCATTGCCTACGATGAGGGCCTTGTTTTGTAGAATTTGTGGCAATTCTTTGACAACCAATTGGAAAATGTTATAATCTACGCGGAGAAGAGAATTTAGATTTGTTGCTTGTTCATTTCTTACCTTTGACTCACCTTTGTCTTCCACGATGCATTTCACAATGATCTTGCAAGCTCTACGGATCGAGATTGTTGTAAAATTTACAGGCAAATGTTCTTGTCCAGCTTGGATCGAGTGCCCGCTAACTCCATGCTGATGATTAGATTCAATCCCCAGGTATGGACTAAATCGAATTATTCCACTTTCATGATCAGGATAGCCAATGTGGTAAGACGCATTTGCTCGAGCCTTAAGCATCCAGGCGAAGATCTTAAACGGGTATCAAAGTTCAATGTTGTGCTCGAAAATTGATTACAATTTTTACCTTACTCCTAACCAAACTCACATGCTCAAAAACTTTAGGTTTTTGATAGTGTTGCTCGAGATGACTCATAAGAATTTTGAACACTTTTATGGCATGACTAGGTGGCGAATGATAGAGCTTAACGATGAAAATTCTTATCAACCCATCGACCACTGTTGAAACATCTTGAATTTCCCCCTCCGACTTGCAAACACTCTCATCCAGAGCATACTGTTCGAATGGTCGATTCAATACCTTCTCCATGATGTCAATGAGCTCACCACATCTCTTTGTTTCACAATCTGTAGCAAACTGAACCAGAGCCTTACAAACAACAACCCTTATCATAAGATCTGGTTCACTGGCAATATTTCCAAATTGCGGAATGACCACGCGTTGCAGAATTTCTTCTTCGTAACTTGCCCGACTGGCGTCCATAATTTGCATCAATGAGTGAATTGTTTTTACACGAATATTTGTATTCGGAATACGGTAGAATCGGCAAACAAAGTCATTGAGTAGAGTCAACCATTCAGGCTTCGTCGCAGAGATCTTTTTCGATCGGTAGTCAATTAAATTGAGCACAGAGCCTTCCGGTCGGCTTTCGGAGACACGTTCGATAAGATCGTAAATGAGATCTTTATTGGCTAGCAGTTTGTCAGCATGCATGAGTTCTTCAATTGCATCGATGGTTTCGTGGAAATTTTCTTGTAAAGTGAAGTCTTTGCGGAGACCTTCTTTTTCTAAAGAAAGATAAATAAAGTTCAAAAATATCCGTTAATATATACTATGTATGTATGTATGCATAAACTTACCATAGTAAATTATGTTATCTGCGATTGCTGATAAAATTTCACAGATTATATCCCAAATCCGTTCAGGCAGATCTTCACCATACTTTGTTACGACTTTTCTTATGCTTAAGATCACTTCGTAGGTAACGATTAGTTTTTTACTTTCAAGGGCCTGTTAATTTTGTGTAGTCATATTAGTTCATAGAGTATTTTTCAAAAATCTTCTAAAATAACTTGCATGTAAAAAGCTCATCAAGACCGATGATGTTGTCGAGAAGATCGGTGAAAAAACCAAAGGGTGAGTCGATCCAAAAATACCCATGTTGATGTGGAAGACTGCTCCACGTAGTAGATTAGGGTCGTTGTAATATGTTTTGTCATTCAGAATGTTAAACATAATCAGCAACGAGGAGTAGCCCAAGTTTGTACCCAGCAGTTTTTTCATATTCTAAAGAATAAAAGAAAGCATATTTATCGGGCATAGTTTTTGTTATAATGCTTGAAACACAGAGATCACACTTCCTGTTTCTTATAACTGGACCTTCGTGTCTGAGTTAAATTGTAGCAATCGTTTCGACGGACAAAACTCTAATTTCTTCGATAAAAATATCTGAGACAACCACCAACAGTCTCAGAACATCGTGCCACACATCTTTCCTATCTTTCGTTCTCTTCATTAACTTCACGCCCGCGCTGTGTTGAAACATTTAAAGGGTAATCATAATCCCTTGAGCGCGGGTAGATTATAAAAAAAAAAAAAAATATTGAACCTTTTTTCTGTCTCTGGAACTGGTCTATACTTTTTGATACCCTAAATTCGAATCCGAGCTCAGAATGACTCCATTGATAGCGAAACAAGCCTTTTTACTTGAGAAATATAAACATAACGTACCAATGACCAGTTACACATTCGTTAAAAAATCAAAAGAGATTTTGATAAAATTTGACATTATGATTATTGGGAGGACGAACAAAAGGGTTTATTTTGTCTATTGGGTATACATTTGTCAATAGATTTTACACTAACTTCTCGATGAACCAAAGCTATGGACTTGAAACTAGTTTTAATATATGAATATAAAGTCTCTGGCTTCGAAAGTAAGTATGAAATCAAATGAAAATCTTGTACAAAATAAATAGACAAGAAAGGTAGCTCAAAAAAAGTAAAGGAATTTATAGGTTACTTTAAATTTATTGTCAAACCAGTTTTCGGTAACACTTAAAAAAGAATTTCATACCGTTTCAAAAGTTCAAGGATAGAAAAGTTCCTCTGTTCATCCATCTATTGAGCCTGTATTCTTATCTTAAAAATACAAATACAAACAAAAAAAAAAGAAACAATATTAAAATGTTTGGTATAATTTATTTTCCACATTCATATCCCTATGTCAACATTTTTTCAGGGTCAATTTCCCTTATAGCATCATAACCACAATGTCCCAACTTAAAGCCGGCAACTCGATTACCTAACTCCACAGCCTTTTCCAATGTCAACTTCATTTGATCCAATCCGTAAATAACAGCTGCACAAAATGTATCTCCAGCTCCCAATGCATCAACAATCTCTGTCGGAGGATATGGTTCAATGTGATGCCTGTCACCTGTTTCAGTCAAACAATATGCTCCTTTCGAACCCCAAGTACAGATTATGCCCCTTTTCCGATCTGGACACATGCTCTGAACGGCATCCAATGCTTCTTGGCCAGTGTGCCAACCCATGAATAAAGCCAATTCTTTGCCCAGAAATACATAGTCACTTTGACTAGCTAGATCCAAGAGTTCTCCTTTTAGTTTTTCAAGCTCAACTGAGATTTTAATGTTGCCATCATGATGACGATTGAAGTCGTGAATCTTCTGGATCATTTGTAATGTCTCTTCAGGATTTCGTCCTTCAAAATGAATCCAACTGTATTTAGATAGATCCACTCTCTTGAAATGCTCGAAGGTTAGAATTGGAAAATTCGAATTGGAATGAATTATTGTTCGAGAGTCCGATTCTTGACTTAAGATCACCGACGAGAAGGGTGGATCTTGTGCTGCAATTGGACAATTATCAATTCGAATTCCACGCTTTCGGCAATCATCATGAAGAAACCCAAAAGCTTGAGACTCACTCAACATTCCAAGGAATTCACAATCAGTGTTGAGATTTCGAAGAACAGTACAGTTGTTAGAGGCATTTCCACCTCGCTGCCAATAACCTTTGAGACACCTGCGATCGGTGTCTTCTTCGGGGAATTTGCTACAAACATGAACAATGTCAAGTACGCACATTCCAACGCAAAGAATGCGACGTGAATTATCATTGTATTTATCATTCATTTTGGATTTTTGTTTTTTTTATTTGATAAGATTTCTAAACGGTCATCTATCAGAATTCGGATTAAAATGCGACAATCAAATTGAAAATAATTAAATCTATTCACACAAAACTATGTATCTCAAATCTTGATCTTTTAGCTAACTCGAGCCGAGCAAATGTTCAATTAAAGAACTGTCAATAGCAAAGTGGTTGTGCTTACTACATGGTGTTGAGCTTGGTACATTATACGGAGGTGTGTGATACTGGTGGGGAAGTAGTTGTTGAGTCGGTATTCGGTAATCTAATCAGTAGTTGTGTTTTTTTTTTTTGTTAAGCTAGTTCGTTGTTACTTTGGGCTTACACTTCGTTAATTGTTTATATTTACTTTGTTATTTTTGTACTGCTTTATAGGGTGATGGGGGTAGCTTTTAAAGAAGGTGATGCTTAATAGAGATTTACAACTGGTGATTCTTTTTGGATGAACAATAATTAAAATTTTTTTGCTGGACTAAATGCAAAAAAGAATTTTTTTCATTCATTCAAAGAATTCAAAAAAGTTCAATTAAATATTTCTATTAAGTCGCTTCCTAACCAGAGTTGCCAGTACGTTTTTTCCCCCATCTACTGGTTATTTTTAAATTTGGACGAAAAATTTGTTAAAAATTTGAAGATAATGAGATATCTTTTTTTAGTTTTTAACATGAAAGTTCAGTATTTAAATGAACATTCGTTTGTAGTCAGGCGAGCAATTCTCATTAAGGAAATTGATACCTTTTCTGTGGCTTTTATGAAAATTTTTGTTACCTTTTTAGTCGATTGAGTGATGAAGTATCTGAAGTATCGATTTTCTCTTCTTTACAGAAGAAGAACTGTTACTAAGTGCCAAATTAACGTTTTCAGAAACATTCGGAATGCTTGTGGAAGACCAAGCGAAAACGCTTCAAGAAGCGAAATTTCAAAACTTATAGGTACTAAAGCATCATATTTAAAAAATGTATCAAAGAATTTCAAAAAAATTTTCTATAAAAAATATGCGATACAAATAATAAAAGTAGTAGGTAGAATTTTCTTATAAATAAATTGATCAAAACTTGTTTAGACCTTCTCGAGAAAGTCGGACATAAAAGAAATTAAATTCACTACTCGGTCGCACGAACTTGTTCTCATTTTTATATATCAATGTTTTAAAACATTTAAAAAAATTTTGGAACGCCAATTCTAAGCAACTTAAAATTAAATTTAAAAAAAATCATCATTTGAGATGTCGGCTTTTTTTTTGTTAATTTTTTATATGCAAAATTTTTTAGACTTTTTAGAAGCAACTGTATAAAAATATCGATAATGAGAAAGTCAATAATCAAACAAAAAATTAAATGCACGACTGGGTCGCATGAACTTGCTCTTATGTAAAAGACTGAATTTCAAAAATTGATATTATTAGAGAAAAACTGTTCATAAGCATAAAATTAATTTTTTAAATGACTAAAACAACTCCTTTAGTAGTTGGAGCTAAAAACAGAATGCCATGTGATTCAAGCAAATATTAATGCAAGAACAAAAATTATAAGTCGTTGTAGTGGTTTCTTAAGAAAATAAGCTTTTATATACAAAGTTTTTAAAACATTTTTAAGAAAAACTGTTGGTACGCCAATTTAAAGTTTTTATTATTCTACGTATAAAAACTAAATCTCAAAAAAAACTTGAGTCGTTTTTGAGATATCAAATTTTATAAAAAAAAAATTGATTTTTTTTTTCAAAAATTCAAAAATTATTATTTTTACAGTCTTGAAATGCAATGTTTTTTAAACTTTTTAGAATCTTCTCTATGCAAAATTTCATTAAAATCCGTTATGCCGATAATGAGAAATTCAAAATTCGAAAAAATGGTTCTATGGTACGTACAGTAAGTAATAAATTAATTTAAATTTTTTTTATTGAATTATATGTCGTAAAAATTAACGAAAAAAAAAATGTTATCAAAATTCTTGGAACCGTTTTTGAGTAAAATACAATTTTCGAAAACTATTTTTTAACATTTGTATGGGGGGTACCGTTATTTTTGGTTTGCTTAACTTCACAGTGCGCCCGAAGTTAGGCTCAAGCATAAATTGATGAGCATACCTTAAAATCGCGAGTATAACAGGTGAATTGTTTAAGGGGAGGAATGCAGCTGGCTATTTCACTACAACATTGTTTATAAAAATAGCGATAAAAAAAGAGAAATATTATTTTTTATAGCCTATCATTTTTAAGTCTCTTGAATTCTGTCTAAAGAATTCAAATGGGTTATTGAAGCATCTGCTCGAATGTGAGAATTTTACTAGAGTTTCGGACGAGTAAAGGCCCTATAGAATAATTAGAAGAGTTATTAGCGACATCGAATATGTGGTAATTGGTAGGCGATGCACACACCAAAAACTGAAATATGTTGTTTACTCAATGGAAGTGCAACTCATAGTGGCATAAGGGGAAAAATGTAGATCTATTAGGTTTTGTTGTCTCTTATTGTCTGTTTGCTTTTGCACCATAATCCAGATCTCTCACTTAGCCGGACCAGAACACTCATCCGACACCATCTACTCTGTGACAGATTGTTGACTTGAGGTCAAACGTCAAACGTTTGTCCAGAAAAGAGATCAAGTCTTTGATCTTCATTTCCTAGTCAATCACCCTTATTCCGATAGTCGTTTTAATAAAACGCCTTTAAAACGAGAAGGCTCCAGAGACCACATTTTGGGTTTAAATAATACGAAAAGGGTAGCATTCTCTCTGTTCTTCACTTTTCTAAGCATTATACCGATAGTCGTTTCAATAAAATTCCAATTTTCGTTTCTAGAGCCTTGTCGTTTTACTAGCGTTTTAGTAAAACGACTATCGGAATAAGGGTGAATGTTCGTCAATGTCGTCAAAAAATGCCCTTCCTAATGATTGTGCTCTAAATTTGGACAGAGCAGTCCACCTGCAGAGGAAATGGAGGACTGTTTCCTTTCCCGCTGATCCCCACAGCTATGACAGTGAGTGTTGTGAGGAGTGCCTAGCTTTCCTACATGCTCTCCTATTCGCCACTATCCGCTACAAGTAGTTACAATCCTGGCTATGTCTTGCCTGGATTTGCATATCAGATCAAGTGTTCGGGATAAAGCAGTTAGTTACACTGCTCAACCTACGTTTGATTGGCTAAAGAAAAATTGAAAGAATTCTGCCCTTCATGGCTCCGAGCGGAATGTTGACTCTTTCCAAAGTGTTTACTATAGTCGTAAAAAGCTAAGCAAGCCTTAAACCTTTCTTCAATAATCAGTTTCCAGTTCATCTTACGGTCTAGAATAACACCTAGATATTTAGCAGTAGAAGAGAGCAAAATTGTTTGGTCGTTGAATCAGGGTAGAGCGAAGGGGTTTATCTAAGTTTTGGTAGTAAATACCATCAGTTCAGTTTTGATTTGGATAACACCTAGTTTACAGCTCGTGGCCCAGTTCCTTAAAGCCATTTCTGTGATTTCTCTTAACACAGAAATGAACTTTCCTGACACAAGTAATGCCAAGTCTACATCTTTCTAACTTAACGCGAATTTTATTCATGAATAGAAGCCATAGAAGAGGGGAGAGAACTTGGTCAAGTTTATGGTAGGTAGGTAGGTAGAGATGGTAGTCGCCAGCCCTGGGCCCGCGACTCAATTAGCGCTGGGGTGCGCCGTTTTGATACCATTTACTCGTGTCAACCTAATAAGGATTTAGTACGGAAGAGTATGGCTTTAATATACTTTAGCGGAGCATTGCTAAAGCCATTTTGTCGCATTCAGAAAGGTAATCAGATCTTTGATTTTCTTCTCCGAAAGTTCGCTGGGGTCATCGAGGAAGGCTTTCCCAAAGGAAGTCATCCTGTAATTTGCTAAGGCGGGGCAATCGCAAAGAAAATGAACCACAGTTTCTTTTTCTTGTGGATCTCCACAACTACGGCAGTGTGGGTTGTAGGGGATGCCTAGCTTTCATGCATGTTCACCTATGGGCCAGTGCCCGGTGCATATTGCTGTGATCCTGGCTATGTCGCGCCTGGGTCTGCATATAAGATCGTTAGAACGTGAGTTGTTGTAAGTAGGCCATATCTTTCTTGATATGACACAGTTTGTGAGACTGCTCCACCTAATGTTGGATTCATTGAGAAAAATCGAGAAGATTTTTCTCTTCATAGCACTAAGAGGAAGACAACTCTCCATCTTAGATCCATAAGTGAAGATTATCGAATCGAAATCCTTTGTCAAGTTTATATCACCTATTATAATATTTTTCGTTTAACTAAATAAAAAAAGTTCTTCTAGGAACTCATTTTTTTAATTCAATTTCAAAAGAAGATACCACAACGCTTATCTTAGTTGTATCATAAATCTTCATATAAATATTGTAGTGATTAAGAATAAATTGCTTCTTGCAAATTAAATTTATAAAAGATTATTATTTTCTCAATTAAATTGAACTCATCAGATTTTTTCGTACCGATAGCACTTCTGTTAACGCGAATAATGGAAAAAAAAAATAATAAACCAAAGCAATTTTTGATAAGGCAGATATTTTTGAGACCGGTTTGCAATAGGCAACTATCATTTCTCCAATAGCCTGCTAGTTAGAAGATCGACCATCGAACGAAGAGGACGTTATTTTTTTGGTCACGTTAATAATTTAGTATAAATTAAAATGAATTTGAGAAATATTTTTGTGTGCTTTTGCCTTGTTTCGGGGTTTACAGCAATTAATGGATTTAAAGTACATAGTGTGAAACAGATATGTGAAAGAGATTTATAACTAATCTTTTTTTTTTATTCATTTCATCATCTAGCTTTGGCTCCCAAATTGGTTTTCAAATCCAATAAAAATTGAAAGCAAATCTTGTTCGGATTCTCCAGGACTATATTTGCCAATCGATAATAGTTGCAATTCCTACAATTTATGCATCAATGGCGAACTTAATCGTTTTAACTGCCCCAAAGGAATGTACCTCGATGCAGAGGCAGGATATTGTAAGAAGGATATGCAAAATATATGCGATACATCAATAACGCCCAGTGCAATGTCTACAGGATCAGAAAATGCAAGTACAAAATCAGAAGAAACAACAACAGAATCAGCGATTTGCCCATCGGAATTGGATGGACAATTTCTTCCAGGAAAAGAATGTTACTCATTCTATTTTTGCACTCAAGGTGAAGCTGTTCCATTAAATTGTCCAAGTGGACAGATGTTCTCTGAAGAATTGAAATATTGCATTGCTGACACTACTGGGATATGTCGTGGTTCTACAACAACAATCACAGAAGAACCAGTCACAACGGAAAAAGTTACCGAAACTACAGTGACTAGTGAAATTACTGAAGCATCTACAATAGAAAACTTAACTTCCACTGAGGAATCATTTACAGAGAATTCTGAAAAACCAACAACTTCAGAAAATCCTTTAACTTCGGAGCAATCTTCGTCTTCAGATGAACCTTTAACTTCAGAAACATTATCAACTACAGAGGAATCACAAACTACAGAGACACCTTTAACTACAGAGGATCAATCAACTTCCGAGAATCCACAAAGTACAGAGGAACCTTCAACTTCAGAAGAACCTTTAACTTCAGAACAATCATCAACATCAGACGAACCTACATATTCAGAGGAACTATCGACTTCAGAGGAACCATTAACTTCAGAGGAACCAAAAACTTCCGAAAAACCTTCATACACAGATATACCATCATTCTCAGAAGAACCATCTACTTCAGAGGAACCCATTACGTCAGAAGAACCAGATACTTCAGAGCAACCATCAGCTTCAGACGAACCACAAAGTTCAGAGAAACCTGAAACCACAGAGGATCAATCGGAGAACACAGATGATTCTCTAGTAACAGATATTCCAGTAGCAAGCACCACAGAAGAGTCTTCCAATGCGGAAAATCCATCAGCTTCTACAGAAGAACCATCAGAAAAAGCATCAAAAGAACCAGAAACCCCTTCAGAAAAACCAAGGGATAATGTCTGTGATGGTGTTATTATCGGAGCAGTTCCACATGAAGACTGTAACAAGTACTATTTCTGCAATCAAGAAGTTCCAACAGCCCAAGTTTGTCCAGAGGGAGATTACTTTGACAAAAAAACCGACGAATGCACAGAAGACGTAAATGGTTCTTGCTTGAGTAGTAAACAATAAATATAAATTCATTCCATACCTTCCATGATGTTTGACAATAGGGAATATGATTAACTGTGCGACACAGAGTCATCACACATAGCGCCAATGTTTCATTGGGAAATATTGTATAACATAGAACTAGTTCGAGAATATTTAAACATTGTAGTCCAATAGCATCATCCGATACCGTACAGCTTAGCTGGCATGCGTTCCTTTAAGTAAATTGAAAATTTAATAAACGACAATCTTTTTTTTTAAATAAAATGTGTTTTTTTTTTACTTACTGCACAATTCCGACAACAATTTCATTATCCAGATGAGCTGCATTAAATTTAATTAGATTAACTAACATATCGAGATACTGACACAGTAAAAGACCATTGGCGATTTGTGGTAGCCATTGGAGCATGAATTTTCCTATCTGAAATAAAAAAGAAGAGAATTACATATAGAAATATTTCACCAATAATCTGTATATCATTCCACTAAATCCATTCCTATTTCATGCAAAATGGAAAAAGAAAGAGACTACAGAGTGTATGGGTAAAAAGTGTGAAGTTTTATAAATCTGCACGAGCTAAATCTAAACAAAAATAATCTATCTCCTTTGAGTGGGTTGATTGAATATAAAAAAAATATATATTTCCGGTTTGCACGTTTTCAAAAAAAATTTGAGACTGTCGAAAAAAAACCGTTATCATATTTTTTCAAGTCTCAAATACCTCCAATATATATCAAATGTATTTATCTTTCATCAGTAATTAACTCATTTCAAGGGTCTTTTTTTAATTTAATTATTTTGATAATGTGACGACATGGTCATAGTTAATTGAAGTCGAAAAAAGTTAAGGTACATCAGAGATTGGCCGATATTTGTACCAAGCCTTTTTGGAAATGTAACTAATTGGGTAAATGGTTTAATTAAATTTAAGAGATTAAAAAATTAAAAAAAAATATTTCTATTATTATCGAAATCAATCAACCAAGTTGAAGACTTTTTAATCAGACAGGCGAATACTAGAAAAAAAACAACGCATTTCAAGTAGAGAATCGTCATCTATTTATCGACTTCTAAGCCGCATATGATAGCATTCATCGGGATCCCAGGAAAACTGATTCAATTGTGACCGACTGACTGACATTGGAAAACACGTGCAATGTGTAACCTCTGAACTATTCCAAAAATGCACAGGGTTTCGGCAAGGAGATGCACTATCATGTGATTTCTTCAATCTCGTTCTAGAGCAGATTGTGCGAAGGGCAAGCGTTAACACGGAGGGCACTATGTTCAACAAATCTGTCCAACTGTCGATATCGACATCAGCGGACTTTTTCAACGTTCTGTAATAGAGTCCTTCAAGGCTGTTGAAGATCAGGCGAGACTTGTTGGAATTGAAGTAAATGAGAACAAGAGCAGGTATATGTTATCAACCAACTAAAAAACATCTGTCCACCGATTATTGTAAAACGTCAATATTGATAACGAAAAATTCCAAATAGTTAGGGAGTTAATCTACCTTGGAATTAATATTAACTCCACGAACGACTCCTTAGTGGAGATCCGAAGGAGAATTACTTTAGGAATCTGCTGCTACTTCGGTTTAGCAAAACAAATTGGTTCAAAACTTCTCAATCTTAAGACAAAGTGCAAGCTCTACCACCAGTCCCTGCTTTACGGCGCCGATTGTGCTGGACAATAAGCAGAAAGGGAGAGATGATACTGGACACTTTCAAAAGAAAAATTCTTCGACTTCGATTTAGTCCTGTGTGCGAGGAGGGCGAATGGAGGAGAAGATATAACCGCCAACTCTATCAGTTGTAGCAAAATGTGGATGTAGTTGAGAAAACCAAAACACGTCGACTAAATTGGCTCGGCTTCATTGAGCAAATTGACAACACTGCAACAGCTAAGAGAGTCTTCGAATTCCAGCCCCCAAGTTCGCGGCGACAAGTAAGACCGAACTTTTCGTTTAAAGTCCAAGCCTTCGCGGATGTCAGAGTGCTTGGCCTAGATGACTAGAAGCAGCGTGCTCGGGATCGAAGAGGATAAAAAGCTGGCGTATATCAGGCAGAGACTCTTAATGTATCGGGAGCCGGTTAAGTAAGTAGGTAGTAGGGCTTAAAGGGGTTGACTGATTTTCATCAAATTTTCATTAAAATTTAATTAAGTTCCAAATTAAAAACAAAAATTGGTTTACCTAAAAGGGTAGCTCTGCTAATTATGTTTATTATTTTATGGAGTAATCATGTGTGTACCAAAGACCACCACCAATAATAAACTACAGAAATAGAACTTAGCCTTAACATGACGTTAAATCTATGAAATTGTTTATCGAAATTTTGTTAACTAAGCGTCATGCGAAAGTAAATTGACATATCCTTCAATGCAAATCGAGGTCATCCCCAAGTTGCGCATCCTCTCCAACTATTTATTTATTTACTTTTCATCAAACAGAGACACAGCTCTTATAGATTACTTTAAAAAATAATTAACAACTATGAAAAATATAAAATATTAAATACTAACCACCGTAATTAAGACTAAATAACCTTTTTTTTAAATACTCTCTACTAAAGTATTAATTAAAATCGATAACATTACATAGAGAATTCGAATGTCTTATACAGCGAGTTCATTGGTTCCATAATTAACCCTATGAAAAGGTAAACAAAATAAACGATTACTTCGTAAGCCACGACTTGGAACATGAAAACCAACTAACGAAAGCAAATGAGGGCAAGTGATTTTATAATTATTTAATTAAATTTCTGACAAACATGACATCGAAATATGTACGGCGTAATTCCAAGGATTGAATGCCTAATAACAAACACCTTGTATTATATGATGGCATATCAACATTCAATCGTAAGATCCGAATCGCAGTTCTAGTGAAGCGTTTCTGTATTCTTTCAATTCTCATTAAATGAACAGCATACATAAGATTTCAGATGGAAGAACAGTATTCTAAAATTGATCGTACATAACAAAAATATAAAAATCTCAGCGTAAAAGAGTCTGAGAAGTCTTTAAGATTCCGAGAATTAAATCCAAGCATTGAACTGGCCTTAGAAATGACGTAGTAAATGTGGTCGGAAAACGTAAATTTTAAATCAAAGATCACACCAAATCCTTATTTTTTTCTGTAAACTTGGATAAAGAAAATCCATGTATATCGTAAGAAAATAACATTGGAGATGCACCACGGTAAAAATATCATACTATGACATTTAGAAACATTCAAATGCAGTTCGTTATTAGTACACCAAACAGATAAGTTATAAAGATCGATTTGAAGGTTTGTGCAATCTGGAATAGATTTAACTCGTAGGAATAATTCAAGGTCGTTAGCATACATAAAACAAAGACTATTACCCAAAACACTCGGAATATCATTGATAAATGAGAGAAAGAGAATGGGTCCTAAATGAGTTCCTTGTGGAACTCCGGAAGTTAGAATTAAAACCTAAGTTATGAACTTTAGAAATTTATATTGCATGATCAATCCATTCAAACGCTTTAGAGAAATCAAGATATGTATATAACATCGGATTGATACCCCTGTTCAAGAGCTGTAAAAGGGAGATAATTTCTTTCAGTGAGAAAACAAGCTTATTATAAACAATTTTTTCGAATAGTTTTCGAATTACAGATATTTTACAAATGGGGCGATAGTTTATAAGTAACCATCTCGAAGAGTGCGATTAAAGATGATTTCAAGGGGGATTGCTATGGAAAAAGCATTTTTTTTTTAAATATAGGGAACAATACCATTAAATCCAGTTTGCTTTTCATCTTTTAATTTTAATAGTTCATCAATTATATCACTTTTGTTCACGTATAAATGACTGACTAATTGCACTGACATCCCTTGTTTTCAAACTCATGAAAAACCTGATAACAATCAACTAAATAAAAAGAAATCTTGATGAATGAAAGGTCTTAAATTTTTTTTATCACCTACACGCGCTCAAGGGATTATGATTACCCTTTAAATGTTTCAACACAGCGCGGGCGTGAAGTTAAGGAAGAAAAAGAAGGATAGGAAAGATGTGTGGCACGATGTTCTGAGACTTAAGGTGGTTGTCTCCAGGGATGGCGGCTGAACTAATGCGGAGAAATGCCGTGTATTATTTTTATGTCCCTTATAATTCGCATTATTTTATTCGTATTCATATTTGTTGGGCATACTAGTTTTAACTCAATCACATGTTGTTAGTGTTATGCCTGAACAACATGTAATGAGTAAACCAGCAACCCTTTGATGACATTTTTTTTTAGAAGGTTTTAATGGAATTAAGACGACATAGACGTCAGCAGGGATCGAACCTGTGATCATGAGGTTGATAGGCGAGCACACAACCATCACACCACGGCCACTGAAAATACGACTTTTGTAGCAATAGGTTCACTTTTGAACTGATGGCATATCCCACAGTAAAGTCTAACGAACCTTTGTATCAATTAGGAGAATAAAGGTAACTGCCCCACTCCTGTCATTATCAATGAATGGCACTTACATCAAATAATATGAAAAGCTTTCTATTTTTGATATGTTTAGGTTTTCTAAAAATATGTAAATACTTGTTGTGCCCTGCTGATCTGACTACCATCTATAGCTTTTTCTTTCAACAGTGCTCAAATGAAATAATCAATCTCAGTTCTCACCTCAAAAAGTTCTAACGTAATACTAGTCTGACTATCAATGGTCAACAGCTTACTCTCGACTCTAACTAACTTCAGACATACCGTCCAAAATAAAGATGTTTCGTGTAGCTGCACTTGCCGAATGTGGAATACTGTACCTTTCTTGATTTTTAATGAACAAGAATTCAAGACCAATCTGCATCTACATCCACTTTTCTATTCTCTTCACTTTATCTTGAAGCTCATAAGGTGTTAGACCACAAATTAAAAAAATTAACTCTAGATTTATAAACATTTCGAGCTTTTTTCTCCATTTAGCTTGTTGTATCCTCTAATCTAATATCTTACTATATTTTAGATATATCTTTACTATGCTTCGATTTAAGGAGTGCGAGGAATTGATAAATCCTCTAAGATTATCTCTTGCCATGACAAGTACTGCTCATTAGCCGTTCGAAATTGGCAGTAAATTGTAGGAATTACACGAATGGTTGAGAGTTGCAAGCCACTAGATCCTGGTTCTCTTCGAGATGTTGGCCCACCAAATTTATTTTATTTTGAATGCTTCCATTTCATAAATAAACACGATTACTACACACGATTAGTCCCTAAAAAGTCAAACAAAGTGTTACCTTTTCCTCAAAATGAGTTATGTCCTTTCCATTTTCAGTCAATGCGATTAGCAATTCGAGACGATGTTTCAGATCCTCGGGAACTTCGTGATTCTGCAAAGAAATTAGAATTTGGTTTCTGATCTTTTGGTTCCTACTTTAATTCTCAAGCTCACTTGAATGACAAGAAAGAAGTGCTCTCGCATTAAAGTCAATTTCCGGTACTGAGTCTGAATAAGAATCTTGTAGAAAGTTAACGTTGTCTGACGATGCTCAGTCGATTTATTATCCACAATCAGATCCTTGGTCAGATCCCAAAGTTTAGTTACGGATGACTGAAATAAAGCAATAAATGAAAACCACTTGAGATCACTTCACTATCCTCCAAAAAAACAAGTAGACATTTTACCTCATCTAAATTCTCGGAACGCAAATCTTCGCCCAATTCTTTGAGTGTCTTGCATCTTTGAGCTACAGGTGTTTCTGGACGAAGCTCAGATTCTAGAGCCGGTCTTAAATCGCGTTCTTCTCTTGCATTTCCTTTGGAATACAAAATTCATTTAACACAAACCTTTGTTGTTGGATAGAAAAAAAAACAATAAATTACCACCGGTACTTCGGCCAACCGAACGAAAAAATTGACGGACTTTATTAAGACGATTGTCTTTGTCTTTTGAACTCATATTGATGTCTATTCTTCGGTAATTTTTTCTTAATTTTAAGAAATAAAATGGAAAAAAATTCAATAATTATTCTTATTTGAGAAAAACAAAATGTATTTCTCTCAAAGTTATTTGTCTTTACTGTAAAAAAAAATGTCAAAATTTCGTTTATGTGACAGCAGTGTTGGGAAATTTAACATATGTGTGAAATTTCCCTAAATGGAAAAGGTGAATTGTTTTATTCTTAAGACAGAATAAAATCGTGAGCGTGAAGCCGCAGCATTAGCGTCCTCCATTATTCTAAAAAGTTTATTTATTTCATTTTATATTAAAATATAGTTTTTAAACAAAATATCTTAAATTTAATAAAAATCAATTGCGTTTCCCATACGTTTTCAGATTTAGGCTAGGCGCTCAAATTTAATTTTTTGTTGCACAAACTGTTTGGTTGCTTATAGAAAACAAATGAACTAACTGTTATTTGGTTGAATGACCGCGTTTGAATGTCGTTTAGTTTGTGTCAAAACACAAACGTGTAGTTGCTCGAACCAAGCAGTTGTGAAACTAAAAATTGAATGTGCGCGCCTAGCCTTAATAATGACAGATTAGATTATGACAGAAAATTTTGTCAAGACAGAAGATTTTGTCGAGACCTCTTTGAAACAAACATAATTACTCATTTTTGCTTGAGTATAAAGCCTAGTACGCAGATAGGGAAAAATTTTGTCTCCCATACATTTTTTTTTTTCCTGGGTCAAATTTTGTCTCGGATATTTTTCCGAGCAGTACGCAGTTCGCGCGCAAAATTCATACTAAGCGTGTTTTGCAAGTCCATATAGAATTGTAAAAAAAAACGACATCGGGACTAAGCGCTTTACATGCAATAAATGCAACAACTATACTTAAATCTGTACAGATATACAGAGTTAGCTAAGACCACATAATTTTCGAGAGTTAAGACCCGATAAAAATGGTGATGCCAAAATAGTATTATCTGTATGTTATCGATAATTTGCTCAGAGACGTCAAAAGTGACGTTTTTGGATGCTGTTGATGCTAGTCGTCAATACAGCTCTGACAAATGTCATAGCGTACACAGAGTGCTTCCATCAGCCTTGTGGAAAAAAGCTCCTAAATCCCGATGTCGTTTTTTTTTACAATTTTATAATATGGACTTGCAAAAAAACACACCTACTAATGAAAGTTTTGAGACCAAATAAGCCGAATAAGAGGAATCTTAACAAAAATTTGTTTCAAATGATAACGAATTGGTCAAGCCGAAAGAAATATCTTATTGTTCTTTTCATTTTATTAAATAAAATGGACCTAAAAGAAAATAGAAGCACCGCCGCTAGTTGGAGCTCAATTGAAAATTGCTCACACGAATGAGGTTTTTGAAACTCTTCATCTTCATATTATATCGAGGAAAGCAAATTTGAAAATTGACTTCTTTTCATTCTGAGCATTTGTCGAAAGCGATTATTGTTCTCTAATGAAGCTAAAATATTTTGACGCCAAGCAATGGATTTAGGTACTTTGCTCATCCAACCACGACGAGAGGCTAGGACGAATAGGAGGTCCTCGGCGTTCAATTCGTTAAGGATTTTATCCACAGCATCTTCTTCTTCACTTTCTGAAAATAAAATATACATGCATCTATAGTTGTGTTTTATTCACTGGCTGCATAGCTAGCGCAGCAAAATTTCCCTCGACAATCAACAACAATTTGATTGCTGGCGAAAAAGAAGCCAGTAAAAAAATGACAGTTTTGCTGGTGATAGAACTTTAAATTATTGAAATGAAAATGGCGCTATGCATTAAATTTTAGAATTAAACATATGTACATACATGTTTTGACATCAGATTTTAATATTTTTTATAATAATGGCCAACATTGAAATATAAATTGAAATTGACATATGGAGTAAGTTTGATCGTTTTATTCGCACTTGAATGCTGCGCTGGCTATGCAGCAATGAATAAAACACACCTTATGTATGTAGTTTTTTTATGATTTTCGGCCTGAATTTTATTTGATACCTTCGATCCACATAATTTTATCTGCAGCATCTTCTATTAAAAATTCTGTGATATTTTCTTTTTCTGTTTTTTTTTTGCCATCTTTAACAAATTTAAACAAACTTCAATTCTTATAAAAATTAAATTTTCCAAACAAAAAACAAATGCCAAACTCATCTTGAAATTTACTTCAGTGTTGCAAACAGGTGAGAAAAAGTGCGTTCGTATTTTTACTAGGTTCGTTGCACCAAATCGGGAATACCCCTATAATCATGTGCACCTGCGCGCACATTTAACTAAATAGTTGAGTTGTTTTCTATAAGTCTAAGGCTAGCCGCGCACTAGCAACTTTTAGTTGCCAAACTGTTTGGTTACTTATAGAAAACAGATGAACTGTTTGGTTGAATGTCCGTGAATTTGCAGATAATTATATGTTCAATAAAATGGCGAACTTATTTTAGGCAATCGTTTAGTTTGTGTCAAAACACAAACTTTTTAGTTGCTCGAACCAAGCAGTTTCGCAACTAAAAGTTGCTAGTGCGCGGCTAGCCTAAGGCCTAAGGCATAAACTGTCCTGTGGTCTTATAGTATTTCTATAGTATAATTAAAGGAAAATTGAGTCTTTACGCCTATAGAGGTGATAGAAAGTGCTCCAGAGAATGTCTAGGCGATGAATTATATCAAAGTTTACTCCTATAGCTATTTGACTTCCAGCAAGAATGGTTATATGATCACTATAGCAACGAATGATTCTTAATTTCAGAAATAGGAAGCAAAATTGTTAGTTGGGTTGTTTGTTTTCAGGCCAAAATTAACATTAAAAGAATTAAACATTGAAGATAAGAGTATTTTGATTAATTTTTTTTAAATTAGTTAGGGCATTCAGAGACTTTTCAATGCTTGTGGGACTACTCAATTATGTTTTGGAGCAAATGTTCTTCAAGGTCCTTTTGTGACTTACCTGGTGAGATTATAGCGAGGAATGAATAATCACGACATAATTTGCCCACAGAGTTAAAGAAATATAAACTTCAGATATAGTGTCTGATATAGTGTCAGAAATAAATATTGCTAATGGAGGTGCGGCGTAAGAGAGAAAAGTGTAAGTGGGACTGAATTGTTGCATGTGTGCGCTCTGCTCTATCAACTTGTGATAATCATGTTAAAAATAAACCAATATCCTTATAATCCGAATGCAATTAAGCGCACCTTTAGATTCGGAGTGAAAAATGACTCGAATAATTTTTATGACTCCTGGCATCACTCACATCCATCATTCAAAAAAAACTGTTTATTTTTCTCTCATGCTGCCAGCGCTACTTGGAAAATTTGTTTTGCCAAAAGCGCAGCAGCTGAGCAGATTGCGTCCGCCATCATCTATCAAATCGAAACCGTTGAAAGAAAAACGAAAAGAAGAATTATAATTTGTAATTTATTTTGTATTAATTAAAACAAAATTAACTTCTTTAATTCGAATCACAGACACTTGCGGTAAATTTTCGTTAAAAAATTCCAACAAGAAAGTGAGCAAAACTGAAACGTTTGAAGACCGGACAAAATCCATTCGCCATCCGACTTTTTTTCTTTTAAGTTCTGTGTAATCGGCAAAATGTCATTGAAATAATCCCGTTGCTGCAACAAAAGCGGATTTTTATTTTTCAACTAAAAAAAATAGCATATTTTTCCATAGAAAGGTCGTGGCAATCGCAAGTCTGAGTTTATTTTGTCTAAAAGAAAAGAAGAATACAGACAACCCGTGATATATTTATAGACATAAGTTGCACCTTTACTCACCGTCTTGGCAGTTTTTCGGCCAAAAAAGCATTTTGTGTGGGTTTGGTGTGGTTTCGTCTTAATGATTTTCAATTATTTGTTCTTTTGGCAGTTTCAGATTTTTGTATATCGAAAATATAGCCATTTTTGGTGGTTTGGTGCAAAAAGAGCATCTCGTTGTTGCACCACAACAGGCTGTCCTTGTATCACTTTCTTGTCGAATTACCATCTATGGACAATCAGTTTAAAACTGTGTGCAATGCCCACGAATTCACTGCTTCGGCTTTTTGTTGCAATATTTTGCTGCTTCCTCTTGATGGGGCTGTGAAGGCAACAAAAAAACTGTGCGGCAACGATTCGAGACCAATTAGCATCGATTGCGCTTGGTCAAACAAGCGTGACTCGAAGCTTTCTTCATTGTTTACTTGGATTTCAATTTATTTCTAAAGAATCATCAACCATTTTGTCGAAAAATTGTTTCTCAATGATAACAAAAACTTTACACGCTACTTGCTCTGTTCTCTTTACATTCAATCACTTTTATTTTTAATATATTTCCAGAGTGTTGGTTATCTTATTTGTAAATTTATTGTTTTATTCATCGCCAAAAGAAATAAAGCAAAAATAAGAACGCAATGAGTTCAACTGAGGAAGCACCAGCAGCCCAGGAGCCACAGGTGAGTTGTTTTCGCTTTCTTAAATCGATTGATTTTATTTGTTTACCAAAAATATGTATCTGTGCTTGTTCGACGAGTGAGTGCTTTGATGAGACAACGTTAACGAAATTTTATTTAAATAGATTTGCTAATTGAGTTTCTAGTTTATTTATATAGAAATTAGACGAAAGTTGCATTAAACGATGCGTAGTTTCAGTAATACGCAGCACAACAAAAATGTCCTATGTATGTAGGTCGTTTATTCTTTTAAATATAAATCAATTTTGTTTAAGATACATGATGTACAACATATTCATTCCAGCTAAAACCAATTGTAGCATGCCTGTACCAACAAAAACCTGAAGAACTGTCTTTAACCATCTTGTGGTCATCCGCTGTTAGCGAATGATAGTCTCACTTTCATAATATGTTCCAGTTAGACAAGTAGATTTTATATGCGTAAACAGGGGGTAATGGTAGATGCTGTAAAAAATCCACCGACGAATCACTTTAAAAAGTATAGGGTGTGCCAAATACAAGTATCTTTTTAAAAATCCAATAAATTTAACAAAATTAAATTTTTTCCATGTAGGTATTAGGACTTGGGAGACTTCTACTATAACGAACCTAGTGATCTAAGAAATTCCGACATTTACTGTCTCAAACGCTTCATTGTTAGCTCCAAATGGTTTAACGAGTAAGGGTGATTTTTGAAATCCTGTGGTATCACAACGGACCAAATATTAGTCTAAGTGTGTTGGATTTTCCGGTCAGCAGCCACCTTAACCTAACCTAACCTAGCCATGGCTTTATTAGTAAGAGCAAACATTCCCATTAATTATGGAACACAACGTCGTTCAAGCGATAACGAAGCCGTCAATTGCTGAGTCAATTGGACCTTTCTTCCTCAGGCTAGTGCGTGAAATGTTGAGATCGATGGCGAGTTGATGTTCGTGAATTGAGTCTCACAATCTCGGCTATAGCAGCCACATTCTCGTCTGGAAGCACCGTACGACGACGGAGACCATGAGTGTTGTCCACTAGCATACAAGTCTCACGAACTTTTCGAAAAACTTACGTACAGCAGGCACGGTGGGTGCCTCATTTCTGCCAAAACTTCTTTTCAAAAAAAAAAACACATTGCTTAAGCTACATAGTACTCCCTTTGGAAATAAGTTTTCAATATCTCCCAACGTTATTCAAGCGTAAAGCGACTCATTTCGTTCTGCAGAATGATACTGATTTTATGTTAAAATTTCAAGCGGGAAACAGCTGTAAAAATAGCCTATGATTTAAAAAGAGACCACTGATTGATTTTCTTTAGCAGCTCAGTAGTATATACATATTTGTAGAATTTGAATTCAAGCTGAAAAATGGTGTTCAATTTTTTATTTGAAAAGCCAGTAACATCCATACTTTTAAAGAAATGGTTTGAGAACTTTTGTACAACTTAAGAGTTTTTATATCTTGCCACTCCAACTCCGTATACATAAACCGTATATGATGGTTTCAAGCTTTCTGGAATTAATCAGTCATCTCTTTTTATCTGAACCTTCTATTCCATTAAATTGTTTTGCAGTCTCATTTCCCAAGGCGAAATCAAAAACGTAGTAGAATTTAATGCTTCAAAAACTTAAGAATCCTATGCCGCTAACCTTAATGCACACTTGTATCGAAGAAACTGAAAGTATTTCAGTTCGTGCTATGTGCTGTATCAAAAATGAGCACATACTCGACCTTCTCAAACATGTGAAATGCTTAAATTTTCATCAAAACTGCAAGAAATTTTTCACCAGATCTTATTTGGATGTAATCTGTGTAGTGCAAGGTATGAGTACAATTCCTATTATGTGGGCAGGTATTCCCTCCTATAACACTTAGTTTCTTGAATAGAAATCTAGATAGAAATATGAAAGTCATAAAACTATAACGGAAACATTTACATCTCTTGAGCATCAACGTTCCGTTTATTGTCAATCATTATTTTTACAAACAGTGCTCAAGTAAAATAGCATTCCTCCTAGACAAATTTTCCACTCGCACTCAGGCTATGAGAATCTGCTTTACCGCAGCTATAGAGATTGTCCTCCATTTATCCCCTCTCAGAAGTGCGGCAATGGGAGTTATGAGGAGGTTCTCAAAGGAAGGATCGAGGACAGGAAAAATTATTGGTCTCAGGGAAAGAGACTGAGTCAGCAGGTTCACAGTAACAAACCTTCTTGACATCGCAAGAGATGGTATGATCAAAAAATATAATTTCGAGAAAAACTTTTTTACATACCTAAGCAATAAAAAAAATGGGATAGGAGAAGAAACAAACTACACCCTCGAAACAAATACCATCAAGTGGTACACTCATGGATCGAGTATAAGCGAAGTGACTGCTGCTTTGGAATCTTTACGCCTAGAACCAAACTTTACATACCGATGGGGCAATCCCCCAGCATTTTCCAAGAGGAAGAACATGCCAAAGCGAAATGCGTAGAAGGAAATCTCGAAAGAAGCTATCATAACAAGAACATTGCCATCATGTCAGATACTAAGCTCATATACCATCAGCTAAATTGGTGTGGGAGTACATAAGTAAGCTAAATGAAGGGTGAGTTCATAATCGTCAGCCTAACTAAGAACTGCATTATCTGCGTTCATAAAGTCAGATTTTCGATTGAACTAACCTAGCCCAACTGCAGTACATACCGTTCATAAACGTCAAACTGTCGTTAGCGTCGGGCAGATTGTGCAGCTGAATTTTTTTGGCTGCAGTAAAGCGGAAATTTATAAAATTAAATTTACAGTCACAAAGAAGGACGAAGAGGCACTGTATAATAATCAGAAAGAAGCTTACATTGAATGTGGATACTTTGAAACCACCTTCATTAAGAAGGCATTTTTTGGCAGTAAAGTCAGGCCTTTTTGTTTACTGCAGACATTCTGCATTGTGAGTGCGTTCACAAATGCATTAGAAAAGAACGGCGATTGTACCTACTAGCGCAGATTTTCTGCGTTTATGAATATCACAGTTCACTGGGTACCTGGTCACGCGTGTTAAGGAGGCAGACTCTCAGCCCCTTTAACAGGGCCTGATCTATATTGCGGAATAAAAAAAAAACAAAATTAAACAAGAAGAGAAGGCAAGCCGACCGAAGAATTGGAAAGAACTCCCAAAGCTGAGGCAGGCGAAAATACTTCTGGGCAAATACGGCCAACAATGTTTCGAAAACTGCATTAATTTAAGTAGAAATAACCCAATAATAATAACAGGTATCCTAACTGAAAACTGCAAGAAGACACCTAAGCCTACTTGGTATGGTACTAGGACGATGTTGTCCATTCATGCGCCAAAGGAAAATCCATCTGGGACAATACCAGATGAAAGAGAGCGACCTATCCTCTCTGAAGGTGCCCCAAATACCAAGATTCCTAAGAGTAATATATTTGGAGGAAAAACTGTAAGATGAGCAAGCTTATCCATTTGTTAAGTAGGGGAACATTAGATCTCCCAGTCGTAGTGCAATACCTCCAATACATAATTCATTCACTAATAGGAATGCTCATCAATTTACTCTTGAACCCAGCTTCGGATGTACTGTCAAGTACAAAGATTCAATCTATGTCATGTCTTGCCTTGTTTGTCTCTTATTTTCTGATTAAATATTCAGAATTTCAAAACCAAGGTGCATTGATACATCCTATTAAATCATTTCTTTTTTTTGAAGCTCGCACTGTGTTCATCTTCTTAGGGGTAGTCTGAATCCTTTAAGTGCGCGCCCAATATCAAAAAAAAAAAAAACAAATCTGACGAACATTCTTATTTTGTTTATTTCTTATTATTTCTTTTTTTTTCTTTAAAAAAATTTTTAATGCAACGAAGTATATTTTTTTCTTTCAGTCAAGTCCACGGGATTTGGAAAAAATCGAAGAGGAGAAGTTAAAATCAAAGTACCCAGCAGCTGGCATGCGAGGACCTGGTGGACATTCAGCGTTCCTACAAAAAAGACTTCAAAAGGGGGTAAGGGCTTACATATAATTTTGTATTTATAAGTAGTGCTAATGATAAGACTAGAGAGCTGTTATTCATGAAATACCTTCAGCCACGGTTATTAGAAAAAGTTAAGCAAAATTTGATCAAATGGCTCAACTTTTGTAAGAAGAGTCGAGACGTTCTTCGTCAGATATTCTATTCAATTTTTTGTACTTTAAACATTACCACTTTTTTTTTGGCACAGTGGAGATAATAAGTTTTCACAACGACACTTGAGAACTGTTTATGGGTGACATCGGCGAAGGGAAAAGAGCTCCTCACCTATTTCTCCCCATTATCATTATCAAACGGATAATATTTATTTCATATTTGTTCATGTACATATTTTATTTTATCTTTCAGCAAAAATTCTTTGACTCTGGAGACTATCAGATGGCCAAGCAAAAAGGTGGCGGTGTTAAACAGGTTTTCGCGAATAAAGTTTCCACTGGTGAGGCTATCCCAACACCAGAAACAGTGCCTGCTCGTAAGACATCAATCATACAACCATGCAACAAATTCCAAACAACGAGTTAATTTCCATTACTCCTCTAACATCCTAAATTTCCCAACCAAAACTATAGTCTCCACCATATTAAAATAAACTAACAGTGAACCGAGGGTTATTATCCCTAAAACCTAAAAAAAAATACTAATACTATATTATAATACTACACATACAATTTTTAATTATTGTTTACTCTCGCTAGAAGATTAATTCTTTCAAATATTATCTTTTCTTTGTGCTCTAATTTCCTTTTTGATCAATTGTATTTATTTTGTATTAAATCAATTTTCTAAGTATATCTATATTTTTTTGGCTCGCTTGTTTGCATTTTTTCAAGAGGATTTAAATTGTTAAACAATAAACCACACAACAGCGTCAGAAGATACATATTTTTAATAAAATTGTTGCTCTCAGAGCTTAAAATTAAAATAAAACGTTTTTTTTTTTTCTTTTGTCCGTCTGAAAATGGTGTTGACTTGTATCCAATGGTTATCTTTGAAGAGTGGTTATTTCTTATTCAATTTTATTGAGAAAATATGGTTTTAAACATACAACTAAGGAAATACGTATGTACTATGTTCCGAATTTTATTATGCTTTGTAATTCATTAATCACCCCCATTGAATTGATGTTTTTTTAATATGTTTATTTTGAAATAAACGAATCCTCCCTGAATTCTTCTCTCACAGCATGTATGTAATTGTATTTGTGAAGTATAAACAAATTATTGAAATCAAAAAGAAAAAAAAGAGATACATTTGTAATAAAATTAAACAGAACAAAATGAAAAAAACAGCTTGAAAAATAATTTATTGTTGAAATCGTTTAAAGCAGTTTAAAAAAATACTCAACAACGAGGTTAGATTTTGAAAGTGTCTAGGAAAACTAAAACATGCTTACACATTTGCCTTATTTAACAGAGATTGATGAAAATGCTGAATTAATAAAAAAGAATAACAAAACAAAAAAATAACCATTTGTAGAAAAACCGTTTAAAATAAATAATTGAAAAAATTGAATGTATATGTGAAAAACAAAGCCAAAACATAATTCATTTGGAAATCAATAAAAACAAAATCAAAACTGTTTAAACAAATTAATAAACGGAATTTGTGTTTCTTTTTTCTGCAAAAATGAAATACTGCTGAGTAATATTATACTGGAGTTGTAGCTCCCATATTACAAAGTACGATCACCATTCGACATCCCTCGTTATAGTTTATGTTGTTTTTCAAAGGATACTAATTTTTTTATAATTTTGTGCGCGAGAAAGGTATTATGACAACTCCTAAAAGGAGATACCGATGTGCATTGGTTTTGAATGTGAATATCGTAATGGGAGAGAAATATTGAGCCGGGAAGAGCGATCCATATTCGTGTAGTGCTGCAGTACTTCCGAAGTTGGTCTCAAGGTTAAACTGATGGTTGAATTGCTTAAGGGGAGGAATGACTGGCTACTTAAATATAATAATGTTTATTAAAATAATGAAACACAAGAAACATTGCGGCGGTGCTCAAGAGATTCAAATGTTTCTGTTACAGTTGTATAACGTATCATTTTTAAATCCCTCTTTTGGCTTATATCCAAGAGACTTAAGTGGAAGCACCTGTCCAAATATGTAAATTGAACTCGAGATTTCTTGCGTCTTCGAAGGAAACCTAAACACTTAGTAGCGTTTTTGGCGACGTTGGATATGTACATATTCACATACCGAGAACTGAGAGCGGTTCAGTTTTAATTAAAAAATATTTTCGGATTAGCCGCTTTATTTGAATTTTAAGAGTTTTCTCAATTGATGAATTATGTCAAATCGGGTCGGAGACGAAACGGAGCTCTTGGGCACACCAGCACGTATTTTAGGATAACATACTTGAAACCATCCAATACAGCTTGTATAGAGCAATTGGACTATAATTAAATGGAGAAGAAGATTTACATTTTTTTAGGGATAGGCTGGAACAAATGCTGTTTCCATAAACTCGGATGTCTTGTCTTGTCAACGTTTAAGAACATCTTTTCAGAATAATGGGATGGATAATATACGGGCCTTTTTCTGGGACAAATTTTGTCTTGGATATTTTTTCGAGCGGTACGCAGTTTGCGCGCAAAATTGATACTTTTGTGTATTGCTGTACAAAATATCTCCACTAAATTTTGTCAGGAAAAAGAATGATACAAGCATTATTTTGCGGGACAAATTTTAACAGCCACCGTATTTCCGAAAGTGATTTTTGTGAAAACCGGTTTTATGTAAAAAGTGCTGATGCTTCTCTTGAAAGCATCAAGAGGAGATTCCAAAAAGGTATGAACGACCTTTGTAAGACAACCCGTTCCAGAGATACACTACAAAACACATTAAATTAGATTTTGTCTCTCCAAATTCAAACTTTTGCGCGAAACTTGGAAACGTTTTGTAGAGATTAAAATTTTAGAGATAAGATTTGTCTTGTCTCGATCTGCGTACTAGGCTTAAATCTTCATTTCTTATACGCTTCCACAGTATAAGAAAAATTGAATGAATGAATATTTTATTGAGTCTTTAGGTATCATTTACAAAGTCGTTTCATCTTATTCTATCTTTAACAATAGTACAAAAGTGGCTGTAGCGTGTGGCCTTCTTTAACAATCTTACTTTATTTAGGGTTAAGCCTCGTGGCATGTCAATTTTTATATAAAGGGTATTCATGTAACGAGATAATTTTCCGCTTTGTAGAAAGATATAACTTTCCGCAGTATGTTTTCATGAACACCCCCTAAGAAATGCTTGCGTAAATGTGGGAAATATTTTGTGGAATAATATAGTTTTGTTCTGCTCGTGCTCAAGAGCGTAAAGCTAAGTGTACACGATTGGAAGATCTGTCAGTGAAAAACATGCTTACAATGTCTTACAACCGTGTAGTCTTATACTACGTTTTCACCAAAGGTAAATCCGGGATTTAAGTGGATTTACCATAAATCTCCTTTAAATCTCGTAGATTTACCATACAAATATAAATCACCTCAAATGAAGATTTAAAATAAATCTCCTTGAAATCTTCTCGCAATCAGAAGATTTGCAAAACAAACAAACCTTATTTTGCAGAACGCACCTATGGACTGCTTTTACACGAAAGCGATTTTTAATCTTTGATTCTCTTTTGACTTCCCTTCGATTGCATGAATGCTTTTAAACACAGCGATTTTTAATGAAAGTTAACTTTTCTTCATTGAAAAGGAGTCATCTCTCCGCACTATTTACTCTAGTGAGTAGATCGAAGTTCACTGAGCGAACGCCAAATAGAAATGAAACATACCTGACAAGTAAAGAAAACCACAAAGAAGAAAGAACGATAACCTTCAATTTTTCCAACCCTAGCAATTTTGTGTACCCCCGCCACCACACACGTCTCTCTCCAACGGGCTTAAAAATCGCAAGGTAATATTGACTGCTTTTAAACGAAGCAATATTACCTTTCGATTTTTAAGCCCGTGGGAGAGAGACGTGTGTGGTGGCGGGGGTACACAAAATTGCTGGGGTTGGAAAAATTGCAGAGTTATCGTTCTTTCTTCTTTGTGGTTTTCTTTACTTGTCAGGTATGTTTCATTTCTATTTGGCGTTCGCTCAGTGAACTTCGATCTACTCACTAGAGTAAAGAGTGCGGAGAGATGATTCCTTTTCAATAGAAGAAAAGTTAACTTTCATTAAAAATCGCTGTGTTTAAAAGCATTCATGCAATCGAAGGGAAGTCAAAAGAGAATCAAAGATTAAAAATCGCTTTCGTGTAAAAGCAGTCATTGCTTCGCAGTCATGAACACCCACTTTCTTCATTAGGGGGGTTCAGATGGAAGAACATGGTTGTACAACATTGTTCCATGGGAAAATAACTGTACACACTACTTTGCGTTCACATAGGATACTGATGTTGTCGAACATCATTATTTTTATATCTTAGAAGTGAACGGAAGCAGTATGACGATACAAATTTTGGCAGCCGTAATTATGAACGATATTCTTGAAGAGGAAGAAAACACGAAACTTGCATTTTCTTCCACTTCTTTATATTTTGTTAGGAGTTTTATTCTTATAAAATTTATTCTTTATAAATTTCACTTTTTATTTTCCACAATTCTGGTAAATTTCTTATTATAAATTTCAAAAAATCTTTTTAAAACTCATTATTTGGTATAGATGCCATTTTTCCGTTGAATGTTTTATGGCCGAGATAATTTACAGAATGAAAAAAAATATCAAAGTTGTCAACATCTGTTCACACAGGTTGGTTGGTTGCACGAACCACCCAGGTTTTCAAAATATTTTGAAAACCATACAACATTGTTCGGTTTTGCGTTCATATGATAGAACATTGATGGTTATCGAACTATGTTGTATAAGATGTTCTTCCATGTGAACACCCCTATTGACAATCAACACAAAATAGAAATATCTGTTTTTTTTTCCTGTTTACTACCCAATGCAATTTTTGTTTCGCTTGTCCAAATTGACAATTGAATGACAAGACAGAGTGAAAACGTCAAATAAATCTCAGTTTCTTTGGTGAAAACACTTCAAGATTTATTTTAAATCTCTAGCGGATTTACTCTTGGTGAAAACGTAGTATTACAATTAATTGTCAGAAAATTTGTCTGACAATTAATTGTTAGATCATTGTCTGACAATTAATTGTAAGAAATCTGACAATCATGTGTACGCTAGCTGACAATCGTGTAATCTTCCGATTAATTGTCAGAAAATGTATCTGACAATTAATTGTAAGACGGTAAATTGTAAGGTATTTGATAATCGTGTACACACAATTTATTGTCAGGCCTGCCAATTTTTATCGTTGTCTGACGTTTCTGACAATGAAGAAATTGTAAGATGTTCGTTTTTTAGCATCATACAATTTTTTCATTGTCAGACAATTTGCAGCCAAGGTTCAATTGAAGCAGTTTCCATAACCAACAAAAACTGACAATTAATTGTGTGTGTACACGGTTGGTAGAAAATCTCTTGCAATTAATTGGTTGGTATTAAGCCGGCTATCTGAAAATAAATTGTCAGCCAACTTCTGACAATAAATTGTAAGAGATTGGTAGATTTTCTACCAACCGTGTACACACACAACTTAATTGTCAGCTCATTGGTAGATAATTGTCAGACATTGTCAGGTCTTACAATATTGTAAGATCTACCAATCGTGTACACTTATTAGCTTTATACATTTGCGTGAAACGGAAGTTTCGTTAAGAAAAATTGAAACACCATTAGCATTTTGATAGAAAGTTAATCTTCGGTGAAAACACCACATAAATGTCTTGCCTTAAATCTCGGAATATCTTTTGGTGAAAAGGTAGTTTAAGCAAATACACCTTTCTTGAATTTTGAAAATGTCAACACTGTCATATAAAGTTAGTTCGATACTAAAAATAAAATAAAATACGTGTTCGATGATTTTAACTTGAATAAAATGTTTTAAACACGTTATACTACGTTTTCACCAAGAGTAAATCCGGGATTTAAGTGGATTTACCATAAATCTTCTTTAAATCTCGAAGATTTACCATACAAATTTATTTCGTAAATCTAGTAGATTAGAAATAAATCTCTACTAAATCTTCATAGGATCGATCGGTCGAAATTCGAACTGACCTAACATCCATACCGTGCTAAGCTATCTCGATGATTTTTCATCGTTTGGCACAAATGAAACTTTCTTTCTCTCGCTTCTACTTTATAAGAAAAATTGAAACAACATTAGCATTTTGATAGATGCTGTCAAAGTTAATCTTCTTATTAATCTTTCAGTGCGGTGAAAACACCACATAAATCTCTTGCCTTAAATCTCAGATTATCTTTTGGTGAAAACGTAGTATCACAGATTATCTTTTGCTGAAAACGTAGTATAATACTACGTTTTCACCAAAGATAAATCCAGGATTTAAGTGGATTTACCATAAATCTCCTTTAAATCTCGTAGATTTACCATACAAATATAAATCACCTCAAATGAAGATTTAAAATAAATCTCCTTGAAATCTTCTCGCAATCAGAAGATTTGCAAAACAAACAAACCTTATTTTGCAGAACGCACCTATGAACACCCACTTTCTTCATTGACAATCAACACAAAATAGAAATATCTGTTTTTTTTCCTGTTTACTACCCAATGCAATTTTTTTTTCGCTTGTCCAAATTGACAATTGAATGACAAGACAGAGTGAAAACGTCAAATAAATCTCAGTTTCTTTGGTGAAAACACTTCAAGATTTATTTTAAATCTCTAGCGGATTTACTCTTGGTGAAAACGTAGTATTGACAACTCTTCTTATTAAAATGTGGGTTTCACAACAGAACCTAAGCGAAATTACGTTGAACACCCCTAAATTTAACAGAAATAAAGAACTCAAAGAAGGTGCAAATTCATTGGACTGTGCTCGTAAATGCATACACATGCATATTTATAGGTACAATTTTTTTTTGTTAATCGCCCGTCGAAATATTGCAAAATTAAAGATCGTAGAGTACTTTTGTACGATTGTTTCGCATTTCTAATATTCAGTCTATTTTCAAAGCACATCTTTAAAAAACCAAATAAATCATCATTAAAAATTTTAACTTCGATTTGCTTTGGTATGAAATGACCACTTTAATGTTAAAGTATAGTTTATGTCATTTAAAATTAACAAAAAGTCGGTTCTAGTTTTATAAATTTAATGTTAGCCCTCAAAACTACCCTTAGAACTCAATAATCCTGCGAAGTACAGGGCTAATTTAGCGAAACATTTTAACTGATTACAAGGTAAAGATGGGACAAGATACCATTAATGCGGCCTACGATAATGCAGGGCTATTGTTTCTCATTTAACATGCTTTTCTTTCATATAGGCAGGTCACTGGAAAAAGCAGACATAGATAAGGTTGCTCTAGGCTACATCTTCATTTTTTTATCAAAGCACAAGTATTTAAAACGACACAGTATTTTCTTCAATAAAATTATATTTTCTTTTATTTAATATAATATATATTTTCATATTTTATTTTGTTTATTTTTGTGAACAAGTTTCGTTTAAAACGGTTTTTGTATTTAATTATTTTTAATTTTATGTACAAAAAATCAATTTTTCCCTTTTCTCAGACACCAAGCATCAAACAATCTCCAGAGGGAATTATAATAAATTTATCTCTCAAAAAATTCAATTTATTTACACAAAAGTTTCTCAAATATTAAATATGAATGCATACCTACATTTTTTTTTAATATAAATAAATTATTTTTTTTTTTATTATTTTTTGTTTAGTAGAAATAAATATTATGACACAATGTTTGTATTTTTAGGCTTTTTCCCTCTCAAATAAATTTATATTTCATTTAATGTAATGAAACAACGATTTGTTTATTGATTCTATTATCATACACCAAAAAGATGGTGGTTAGAAAATTTTATATTTTATTGATAATTTTTATTTTCACATTTTTTTAAGTTCAATTTTGTTTAATACTCGTATAGATTTTTGTTGCTTTTGTTGTTCGTTTTTTATTTTACTACTTTGAAGCGTATGTTTTTTTCTTGTTTCTGTTTTTTAGTTTTTTTGTTTATATTAAATATTTATTTTCCTACTTCATAAAACTTCTACGCAAATGCAAATATTTGTTTTTAGTGTGTGTGAATGTAAAATTCCCAATAAAATAATGATTGAGTTGTTTTTATTTGTTAATTCATTTTAAATACATTTCCCTAATTATATTATTAATTTCGTCAAATTTAAATACTTTACTTTTGATTATTTTTATAATGCTTTGCTACATCAATTCCTATTGTTTTCCTTCTGGTCAAAAAGTTGATATATATAATATGTTTGTTTATTTGCTTTTAATGTTAGTTATGAATCTTTTTTTTAAGTTTTACTGTAAGGACCACAACTATACTATAATTTTCATAGATAATAAATTAAATTATATTAATATTTTTTTCATAATAATCATTTGCTCACTATGCATATATGCATACATAAACATAAATATGTCTAATTTATGCTTTTTAATTGGTCCTTCCAATAAGATTTTTTTTTTAATTTATACCTTATCTATTTTTGTTTTTAGTTTTTTAAAATTTGATTTAAGCTTATACATTTTCCTATTGTTTTGCTTTATTTTAATACAAATTTAAATGCTAATATTGCTTTGTGTCCATATTTTCTGGGGGGTTTATATTGTTTTATTTGTTCTATGAATCTGAAATTAATATTTTCTTGCGATACAAAATTGATAATTGTTTATATAGGTATTTAGCATTATGCTATTGGAATTGCTATTTTAAACTTGTTTTTATTTTGTGAACGATATTTAAATTAATAGAAATAGAGCAGATAGATTTAAATGAAGCTGGTTTATTATTTTTTATTTTTACTTTGACTTGTTAGTTTCCAGAAGGTAGGTTTTGTTAATTTTGCATTCAATTGCTCTAATTTTGAAATAAATTAGCAAGAACCAAACTTCTTTACGATGTTGTGATCGCACAGGGCGATAATAATGGAATTTATCATTGGTCGTCCAGATGCAAAAGTGGTAGTATTCCTTCTGAAAATAAGGAAGATCTTTCTTGATTTCATTTCGAGATCGAAATATAAATCAAAAGTCATTACAAATAGGCCTGTTATTACTCGGAGATTTATGTTTACATTTTAAATAAATATAGGTAGGTAAATTTAAAAAATCAAATTCCTAAGCGAAAGATCATGCCAAACACTCATATAAAATCACAGAATATTCGAACGCAAGTGAATTGCGCCAAATAGGGCAAATTCCCGAACGCAAATTTTCGCAAAGTACGAGTATGCCAGTTCCAAAATGCAAACATAAAAATCTCTGCTAATCAGAGTGATTCAAAATGCAGGTAAAGCACTTTTCATGTGCAAATGCAGAAGCATTTGTGCAAATATTAAAACTATATTGCGAATTTCATTTGAATTTGCGCATGCTGTTTTTTTATATCTGTCTCATTGCATATGTTTTGCTTTGCAAATCTTGCGTTTAGGAATTTGGCTTGTGCATTTACACAAAAGAAATGGCATCGACTGGATTTAAGGGCACAGGAACTTTTTTGTTTGCGTTTTGGAAATAATTTGCGTTCGGAAATTTGAATCGGGTATTCTGTATTCTGTGATTTTATATCTGCTTTGCATAATATTGTCATAATTTGCACATCCTAAGCCTAGCGCTATGGGAAACATGCCCAAATACTTGGAATTTTTGCTTCGTGCGATAACACGAGGGAAAAAGGTGTATTTACAGGGTGGGCGATCTAATGGTTTCTTTTTAAATCATAGTTTATTTTGACACTGACAGCTGTTTTCCGCTCGAAATTTTGATAGAAAGTCAGTATAATACCTCCGCAGAAATATTGAAAACTTATTTCCAAAGTGAGTACTGTGGAGCCCAAACAGTGTGTTTTTTGAAAAAATTACCTAAATGAATCACCTATTGCGCCTTCTGTGCGCAAGTTTTTGCAAATTCGTGAGACTGGACTGGTCGTACGGTACCCACAGACTACAATGTGGCTGCTGTATCCCAGAGTGTCAGACTCAATTCACGAACATTAACTCGCCATCGATCTTAACAGCACAACATTTCACGCACTACCCTGAGGAGAATTCTGCACAAAGATCTCGGATTATTCGCCTACAAGGTCCAATTGACTCAGAAATTGGGGAAGCCAAGGCATCCACTTGAACGACCTTGTATTCCATAATTCATGGGAATGTTTGCCCTTACTAATAAAGGCATAATACAAGGAAAGAATTTAATTTTGTCCATTTTATTGCATTTAAAAAAAAAACTTGTGTTTGGCCCGTTATGTACAATCGCGAATTTTGTTACTTAGGTATTATTTTGCACGAAAAAAGGTAAGATAACAAACGTCAAAGATGTATATGCATCGATTTGTCAACGCTTATTTTTTGCGATTCTTATGCGTATACACAGTACCGTTATTGGCAATTGTGACAAGTTATTTGTTCGACGTTAATAAACTGTATTACTATTAAATATGGACTTGGAAGATAAAAAACTAAAATAAATAAATAATTTTTAAATGTGTATTCATGTAAGTTTTATCAAACTTAGCAAAAGTGAACAGTTGACTTTAAACGTCAAACGTGATGCCAAATTTTTTTCTATAGCCAATAAATCTGGATATATTTTTTTTGTACGAGTATTGCAAAAAAGCATGATCTTTGTAAATAACACATATTTTGTTTTGGCTAATTTTTGGTTAAAACTAAACAAAAACAAAAACTTTAAACACAATTTTTGTTGTCTTTATATTTTTTGTTTCCCATCTAAACGAACTTCATCGTATTTAATTTCGATTTTGACATTTACCCCTCACACACGCCACATCGATCAACCTAATCGACAAAGTACTTCGCCTTTGTATGGGCGTTTACACGCCAATACGCCGACGTAGAAGTAGGTACATGCCAAAATTAGCTGTTAAATGGTAGTGTTGTGAAATTTTAAATGAAAAGTGAAAATGACCGAAAAATATTTGAATTTTAATGCTTCAGAACCACTTTTTTGTGTTGATCAGAGCTTTATTGAATTATTGCTTAAAGAGATTGAATTGTATTCTTGCTTTTTCAGGCGATTTGTAAATTTTAACAAATAAAACCGAAAAACATCATAAAAAACTATGTCGACGAACTAGTTCGGTCCTTTTTACACGCCATGTCGGCATACTACTTCGATTCCCAGAGTTCGCACTGCTATGTCGACACATATTCATTTCACACGACCCAAAAACCTTATCGACAATATGCTTCGACGAAGTAGTTCGTGGTGTGTGTTAGGGGTAATTGCTATCTGACATCTCCGTACTGAACTGGACGGAATATAGAAAAAACATAGAAAAATTAAAATGGAATATGAAAATGAGCCTCTATTCACGAAATACAATGATGTTGTTGTTGTTGAAATGTCAAAATCACAAAGTGAAAATGTAGAACTTATGATATCGAAAAGTTGTTGTATTCGGGTCTAAACGGATGAACCATTTTCTTACTCGAACTTTATATGCCAAAATATAAATAAAAAAACATATTCATGGAATTAAACTAAAAATAAAAAATTGTCTCTTTCAGAAGAAATATTCAAGCCAGATTTTGAATTTGGATCTTTTTCGAAACTTTAGATTAAAAATATGCCCAACTGACGTGTTGGAATATGGCGGTTTTAAATTTTCTCGATTCAAGTGGCATTTTAAAAACTGTGTTTTAGCCGATTTCCCGAAAGCAGTACATACTTGTATATCCTTAAAAGACATTTTAAATAATTTATATCTACAGCGTCTTTTAGCTGTTCTTTCGTTTGAGAAGCTAACAATGAGGCAGGTTGAAGAACACTAGACAAAATGTTTTAGCTCTCTAACTCTTAAACTAATCGCAATAACGCTATATCCAAATAAAAAATGATTAAACTTACTTTAAAACAGATTTTAACATACTTTTCATACGATTAGACTTTATTGAGATTTTGGTTAAATCTCGTTTTCCAAAATAGTGTATACCAAAGGAAGACCCACCTAATCAGTTATGCTCGGAACAAAACAGTGCTGCCAACTTCTCTTTTATATGGAATGTCGCTCCAGCTATAACAAGCTAAAGTCAAAGTGAAATATATGTATTAGGTGTTTTTTTTGCAAGTCCATATAGAATTGTAAAAAAAAACGACATCGGGATTTAGGAGCTTTTTTTCCACATAGCTGGAAGCACTGTGTACGCTATGACATTTGTCAGCTTATTGACGACTAGCATCAACCAATCCAAAAACTTCACTTTTGACGTCTCTGAGCAAATTATCGATAACATATAGATAATACTATTTTGGCATCACCATTTTTATCGGGTCTTAGATTAACTCTCGATAATTATCTGGTCTTAGCTAACTCTGTATAGATTTAAGTAGTTGTTGCATTTGCATGTAAAGCGCTTAGTCCCGATGTCGTTTTTTTTTACAATTCTATATGGATTTGCAAAAAAAAACACACCTATTATGTCAAAGAAATTGAGTCTGATTTGTTTTTGAATAGTGATGTTTCATGTTTTTATAGTAGCATATTGCATACACCTACATTTATTTGATATATTATAACTTTGTATCGGTTGTCGTTTCCTGAAAACATATTTAAAATAGGGTTACTTTGAAAATTTGAGTAAAAGTTATTTTACTTTGGACTTAATTTTTATATTTTTGTTTGATATTTCTTTTTTATAATTACCAATATTATGAGTTATTTATACAAATCTTAAATATTTTTTAACACATTTCCCTTTGATAACAATTTATAACTAATTATAGAATTTCATTATATAATAAAGTATATCTACAATATCACTAAAAATATTTGTCTATAGTGATGTTTATATAACATTTAAATATTATATGGTAAATAGTATTTTAAAATTTATGTAGATATATAATGTTTTTTAGTTTTTATTTAAATTTTAGAAAGCACTTGAATTTGCGTTTCTTTGCTGTACAATTAATTTAGAAATTATGTTACGCTTTTTTTCATTTTGAATAAAAAATATTCCTTTGATTGGAAGTTTTGATATATTTACAATAAAAAACATATAGTTTTCGTTTTAAATGAAATAAAATATATATTATTTTTTTTTTGTAATACTTAAATGATTATTTACCTAGATGTACATACGTTTTAAAGTTTATATTTTAATATAAGAATAGGAATGTTTTTTTTTTCTTTTTTATTTTCAAAGACTTAGTAATAGGTATGAATGAGTAAGGCTTTGTAAGATGAGATGGAGTTTCGATTTAAGTTAAATAGGCCTCATACACTACACAAACATGTTTATCATAAGCGTTTTTTTTTTAAACCAAGCGTGCTCTGAGCATCTGAAAACTTAGCTGTCAACATTTTTTTTTTTAATTTCCATCTGTCAAATGCTTGCGATAAGCATTAAAGTCTGTCTGCTCAGTCATTTTATTCTGGGATCATACAGCGCACTCCAAACACGTTCAGAACATGCTCAGATCGAAAAAAAGAAACACGTTTTCGAAGAAACACAATTTATTTTTTGACAACTCAGGCACGGCTCTGAACTAAAAAAGAAAAACGCATATTGCGGGTCTGAGCTAAAAAACAAAATAAGAAACTTAAAAATGTTGTTTTGAATTCACATATACATACTATGTTGTTACAGACGTTCTTGGGTAGTGTATTAGAGACCTATGCATAATAAAAAAATGTATTTGAATTTTGATCAAGCTTGGTAACTCTTAAAATTGTTGGACGTTTTATATTGAATGAAATAATGAAAGTCAAAAAATATTAATAAAAGTAGTTAAAAAATGTTTTATCTATTCAAATGACCTGGAGTGTATGCAAAAAAAAATCTGCACTGCAAAGCTTTTAATAACCTATGCTCGGTAATTTTTTATATAAAAACATGTCAAAATTGTTCTTTTTGTAAATTTCAAGCCTATCATAATCTAAACGATATATATTATTTCAATAGGTTAAATTTTGCCAAATATTTTTATCTGTGCAGAAATTTTGAAATTATGCTTTATTACATAAAATCCAGAGATTGCGGATGCTTCTGTTAGTGTAGATTATGATAGGTTAAAACAAATGGATACTAAGATCGTAAACCTATTTTGGCACTTTCCATGATAGTCATCTTATAGCCGTCAAAATTTACATGTATTTTAGGTTTTTTGTTTTAACTACACATTTTTCAATTTGGCAGAATTTAGCAAGAAACCCTAAAGCTAACAGATATTCAAGTTTTCTGAACATACATCTAATATACACTTGGAGCGTTTTGGACCCGGGATCTTATCGCCTTATTTGTGCAATTAAAAAAAAAACAGTTATACCGTCTTAAATGTCAGAGAATGATCATTAAAGGGCAACAAGTTTCATTAATTGGTTTTTATTGATTTGACATTTTTTTATGAATTATGAATGGTTTTTATGGAGGTTATTAGAGAACGTTAGCACTTCTGGGTTTAACTTGAACAATTTATTTATATATATTCTTTAGATATTACTCATCTTTAAATTTAAGAAAATATTTATGTAACTCTTATATTCCTATTCTACTACAATATGGCATCAAGTCACTTATTTTCTTGTGTGAAACAAAGTACCCACATTTCCAAACTTTTTGTTTTCAATGGCGCAAAGTTTTATTTGAATGTTAAAACTGTTTTAGTATAATACTTGGTTAAAACGACATTTGATTAAAGTTAAAATCATGAAATACTTACTTCATTTTTTTAGTATCGTGCTATCTTCATACGAATCTTTGACATTTATAAACGTCAAAAAAGTTCTGTTTACTTTGTTTTTTTTTTTCACGAACTGACATTATTTGAGGTGTATATTCACAACTACTTTATTAAAAAAAAAAAGAGAATTAGTACGATACTAGTTACAAAATATTTAAAAGAAGAAAGAAGTAAATTTTTAAGTAGTATAATAGTAATACCTTAACAATAAGCAGTTTAAAATTTTGCGCCAATGACTTTAAGAAAGTGATTGTTGAAGTTGTTCAGGGTCGCTGTAAATAAATCTTGTGGTGAAAATATCTAGTTCTAATGTTGACATTAATTTGAAATGTAACACGGCCAAAAAACATTCGTATTTTTCAGGCCTAAAAAAATAAGGACTTAAAGTTGTTCTTATACAAGTTAACAATTTTTAAAAATAAATCTTTCACCAAAGTGAGAGTATTCCATGAAAGACTAAAATAGACTTTTTTTCTGTGCCAATTTCTGCCATTTTACACCTTTACTGTCAACGTTAACGTTCTGATGTAACTCAAAAGTGAAGTGAAGAACTGTTCACTACACATTGATTAAATAACTCATAATTTAAAGTACTAAACTTATTTTCAAAATCGATAAACGTGCGTCGTTCGCTCATATACAAGAACATTAATATTTTTCGTTTTTGAGTTTCAATTTTGGTGGTTTTATGAAACATTTGGAAGATTTTCATGCCTTTCCAAGACTGAGAATGTGGAAATCTTAAGGAAAATATAATGTTTTACAATATCAATTCGGTGAATTCCAAGTTACTCCCAGCGAAGTCCAACGTTGAAAAACTTTTTGCCCAATGTTTAGATTTTTACATTCAACAAAAAAAATAGAAATAATAGAAATAAATTACTTCACTTTATTTCATCAAATTTAATTGGCGCCCAACAATTAAAAAAGCACAACAAACATTTGGAATGAACAAGGAAGATCTGTAGAGAGTTATGTTTATATGAATCTACCCGAAAGCTTTAAAGGCAAACTAGAATACGCTTTACACTCATAGTGTGGAACTCATCTTCAAAAACTATTGTTTTTTAAGTTCACAATATGTTCTATTTTAGTGCTAATTTGTTTAAACCGTAATGCAAGTATTACTTAAAGTAGGTACATGTCAATTAAGGTTAATGCCTATGAAATTAATCTTTTTACTACTTTCAATAGTACCACAACGTTTCTTTTTTATTTAAAAAATTAATTTTTATATATAATATATGTATATAGTATTTTTTCATATTTATTAATTGGTAAATAAGTACATTTAAAAGTGTGATTTTTTTGTTTTCTCGTCTAATACTTTATTTATACTATATAATCTATAAATAATATACTTATCTTAACATCACGTCAAGTTTGTGATGAGTCAATGTTTAAAAAATACAATTTTTGTTAAAAAAGCTAAGTACCACAATGCTTTCGTTTATCATTTTTTTAGGTCAAGAAAAATAAGTATATATAAGTTTATATTTATAGAAGAAAAAACAGGAAGAGAAAGACGATAATTATAAAAATAAATTAGAAGACTACGAACAAACAACAATATTTGGTAAGGACCGACTAAATCAAACATCAGTTTCCGTACTACTGATATGCAATGAACTAACGTCACTTCCGGTATGATTTGTCAGTTGAGCAGCACTGCCAGATGTCGGTGTTAATGGCGTTTGATCTGTCAGTGGTGTTGAAGGAGGAGCTGCAATCGCCGATGTTGATGATGATGATGTTTGGTTAAGCTGTGACTGCGACTGTGATTGAGGACTGGTAGGCGTTGGTGTGGCTGGTATTTGATGCCAATTTATGCTATTTTGTGAGGTTATATTACGCGATTTGACTAGTGGTGGGTTTTTGATTGACGCCGAAAATGCCATACCTCGTCGAAGGGTAGCTCTATATTTTTATTTATTTATGTTTTTTTTTTGTAGAAAAGAAATTGAATAAATAATAATTTTTTTAAGATTCAGGGAGTGCACTTTCTTTATTCATTTCGTTCGATAGGATGTAAATGTATTAAATAGTAAATCATTACATTCTAACATTAAAATTGAAAGTGAAAGTGAATTCGATAATTTAAAAAAAGTGCTGAATATAAAATTATCAAATTTGAAATTAATATGTACATATATACAAATATAACCAATTTTTCGAAATGAATAAAGACAATTATCATGCATAAAGTATTTAAAAATGTTGTCTTTTTTATAACCTTTACTTCTGATAAAAAAACTTACCTCGTTGGACTTGGTGGTGGATATGATATACCACGATGACTAGGCGATAATAAATTGCCCGAATGACTACTTGTTGGCCCAGGTACAAGCAACGTATTGTTACTATAAGTATGGTAAAGGTTACTACAATAAGAAGAACAATAACAACAAAAAAGAACAGCAATTAAAACACTACATTGACTTTGAGCGGTGGTTTGTGTGTGTAAAATATTGCAAAATAAATCTTATTAAATAAATGTATTGTAATTAAAATAGAAATAAATCAGTGCTGAGTCTTAAATGTTTGATTTGTAAGCATTAAAATTTGTTTGTAGATTATCAATGAATTGCACTATATAATAATTGACAGATTCTAATATCTACTCGTACTATCGATTGTTTGAACGTTTCTAAAGTAGTCGAGGTCGAAAAATTATATCCACTTTTAAAAGTTAATTCTTTGATTGGGAGTTCTTCAGAAAGAAATGTTAAAGTTAAAGTTTTCATTAGGTTTGAAATAAAATTCTACTATACCAGATATAATCAAATAAAACCGGTGGTTACTCAGTTTCCTAGTATGAAAGGCGAATATGTGAATATAGTTCCTCAAGCTTAAGTTAATGTCATATGCCAATGAGATGTAGATTTCCGAATCGTGAAAAAGCCAAGTCACACATTGTATTTCTATTTTACCAAATGTCATTTTCACTTTCAGTTTTCGTTCACTTTTGTTTCCGTAAGCTGTCATCTGACTTCAATTGGTTCGATCAAAAAATAGGCCGCAGTCTTTCACTCACATATAAGTGTATTATGAATGACTTGTCCGTGTGAAAAATCGAAAATCAACTTTTTGTTCATTTCTCATATTATATTCTGTTCTTCTATTCTTCTATTTTAGTTCTATCATTAGATTCGTTAAGTTTCCGTTGTTTTTACCATGACTTTAGAAATTGTTGAAGAATTTATGTTAATGTCTTAAACCATCAAAAAGTAGCTTCGAAGAAGCTCAGAATCATCGAGCATGTTCTGAACATCTTCTTAACCAAGCGTGCTCCGAGCGCTCTGAGTGGTTATTGAATCACACCTGAAAACTAAGCTGTCACCATGTATTTTAAATTTCCATCTATCAAATACTTGTGTTAAGCATTTAACTCTGTCTGCACAGTTATCTTATTATGAGCTCATAGAGCGCACTCCGAACACGTTCAGAACATGCTCAGAACGAAAAAAGAAACACATATTCGAGGCTCTGAGCTTAAAAGGAAACACAATTTATTTTTTGACAACTAAAAAAGAACTGAACTAAAAAAGAAAAACTCACACGGTGTTCTCTGCTTTTCGCTTATTTGCGCCGACCATTTATGTACATATGTTTTATGTTTTTTGTGATTACTGAAAAAAAGATCTGTGGCAACATTTTAGCAAATGTCAAAATTTGACGTTTGCTTTTTCATTTCCATGTCAAGTGACATATTTTAAGAAATTACACCTGAAAAATCGCTTTCAACTGTCAATTTAAAGTCCGTTTATAGCTGACTAATCAAAAAAAAAATTCAACCCTTAATTTCGTAGATGGAATTTAAAAATAATCCTAAATATAATGAATGACTGTAAGCTAGTGCTATTTTAATTCTATGAAGCAAAACACATTTATAAACTGAAGAAGCACTTGTAAATACATGAATTCAGCTAAAATAGATTATTTTTCTTCAAATTTTGGATCAAGCTCGCAGGCAACTCAAAATTATGTTAATACTTTTATTCGTAACTACATAAAAACACACTCAAAATTATTTACAGCATCCTTAGATAACAATAATATTTATACATAAATTTGAAATAGTTTCCTTTTGAAAAGAACAACAACTCACGATTGACTATGATGTAAATTTAAGTTGGGCAAACTCTGCCCCAAATGGTTGATTGGTTGGACTGATAGTGTATTGGACGATGTTATTATTTTCTGCTTGTGTGGACTAGTAGCTATAATTTTGGATTTTGCACCAAAACCTTGATTTGTACCTAGAGAGTAAAAACTTGTTAAATCATATTTTATTTTCAAATATTCAACTCCTCAAACCTTCGTCACTTGAGAGTGAATTTGTTTTTTCGAACTCAACAGATATATTCCTCGAATCATTCCACTCGACTGACCCACTATGACTATTGTTCGCGCTTGAAACATGACTACAAATCGAACTGTTAATGGGACTCTTTTTTTGAACTCCTAAAGAATCCGCAGTTCCACCACTAGCACCACTGCCTCCATATCGGAAACTATCCAAATTATTTGCACTGCCTTGTTTCAGTCTTGCGTAGATATGTTTTGCCCGTTTTAATGACTCGTACCAATTTTTCGCCTCGGAACATTGCAGTGTGAAAGCCGATGTCGCAACCTGGAACTCATTTAGATAGACGCAGTTCAAAGTGTTGTTATTATGCTGCACAACTAGTCGATCGGTAAGGTAGGGTTGTCTGATGACTTTCAAAGCTCCGAGACCTCTTTTCGCTATTGTCTTACAAACCAGTAGAATGTCAGTCAATAGGAAACAATGAACATCTGCTTTTCCCAAATTGTCTTTATATTTATGATCACCTTCCATGAAAAGATGACGCACCTGATGGGCGGGGCAGCCTTTCATAGGAGCACATAAGTCAAACATGACACTGTGTTGTTTAATAAGCTTTTCCAAGTGCTCGTTGTTGGTGTCCTAAGAGAAGATTAGGAGATGAATTTAAAGATGTCAAAGAAACGCACTTAACTCACCACAACATCGTACGATTCTATTCTTGCCATAACACCCTTCAGACGCTCATTTTCTTGCCTCGTTGTTAAATGGTTATTTACACTACACACGAAATTTTCCACAGAATGGATCTAAAATAACATTTAAAAGTTATTTACCACACTTTTTGACATATTCAACACATGCAATAATAATATTATTTGCTATTTTTGCGTCTAAAAAAATGTTTATTACCATTTCATCTATTGCATCTGCATCGTCTTCATCTAAAACATGCCTTCGTATCGCAGTAAGTAGCAAATTATATTTAGTCAGTCTTTGCATAGGCCGCACCAATATGTCAGCCAATCGCAAACGATTGCACATCTTTTGTGATTCACACCACGCCAGATAAGCCGTAAAAAGTGCATTATTCCGATTCAGTTCTTTGCAATAAAACTGACAAGTGCTTTGTTCGGCACAATACTTTTTGTATGGTGCAAATATCGTTGCAAAAGTGACGAAACCTTGACGAAAATAATCAATGCAAAGTGGTGCATGACTGGCAACACTACTGGCCACCATTGGATACAAATATAAAGTCCAAAATTTTAAATTAGCCTCACAAATGTCACGGACATTGGAGAACAATTTGTGCTGGTCAACGTCTGTAAGGAGTTTATCTTCTTGTATCGCCTCAAGACAGGCAAGAAAAAGCTGAAATATTATAGAATTTCAATTAGATTTTGACAATACCATCTGTCAAAATTGAGCGACTTACATCAGTAACTGTTTGCAACGCATGAATGTAATACACTTCCGTTGTAACTAATTCCCAAATGGCCGTTTGTATTTTTATCTGTACATCCGACATATTATCACAGTGAACGAAATCCTTCCAAGATGAGTGCATATTATCCAAATATTCTTGTGCTGCATCGAAATCCTGATGATCGAAACTTAACGAAGTTGTTTTTTGTGGGACGCCATTTTTTGCATAACTATTTAGTAATTCACAAAGTTGACTTTGGTGTGGATTTTTGATGCCAAATAAACCGGACCAACGTTGTTTTAATTGTTTACCAGGTATACTTCGTTGTTCGGATTCGGTGGTTTCTTCAGTTGAAGCCGATGACAACAGTCTTGGTGGGCGGGTGCGGGAACCCTAGAATAAAATTTGTCAAATATGTGTACTTTTGTTAATTTTGTCGAATCAAACTATGTGACTTACAAATGAGGCAGCCTTTTGGAGGGTTTTCTTGCCATCTCTTTCGGTGATAACCAAATGTCGACCAACTAAATTCTCAACATCGGTATTTTCTTCAAAAGAGCTCGTATAAGGCGGGGATCCTACAAAAAGTTAAAACAAAACGATATTTAAATCCATCGATATAATATTATACTCATCATTCGATGAAATTTGACAAGTATTTTTGACAGATAATGATCCAACTGTAGATGGCATTGAGAGACCTATCGAGAATATTTTATCCGAACTGTCACCGGAAATCACTTATGGCGCTTTCAATTGCTCATGGTATCAGTATCACAGGAAAAGACAATCGCGTAGAATTTTAAAGAGCCTATTATTGGGGTATTCGTATGATACTACTTAACAATTTGCTAACTTTAAAGTAGTTTACCAGCTCATTCTTAATTTTCTAACTAGTACCGTACTGATGCAATTTTCTTAGTAAATTGCTTCACACCTAAAACAATGACAGTTCGTTCAAAAAACTAAGTAAACATACCTTTTTTGACGTTTGTAAATGTCAAAGATACATATGAAGTTAGCACGATACTAAAAAAAAAAATAAAATATGTATATACATACATAGGTGTTCGATGATTTTAACTTTAATATAAGGGTAGAGAAAGTATGATGCTATATTCGATTAAGATTTGCAAGATAGTTGTTTTAACTTAGTTTCATACTAAAATAGCTTTAACATCGTACTAATTCAACTAAAATTTTGCGCAAATAACTTCTGGATCTGATTTCTGAATCTCAAAGGGGTTCGGAACGAAAATCAATTGCTAATATTGACGGATTTTTATTTGCGAAAAAACGATTAATTTTGCTCTTGCCAGCGTGTAGATTCTTCTGAAAGTGTAAATTCTTCTGAAAGTGTTCTAGTCTTACTCATAATGACAATTCCTCTCCTGATAAGATGAGATAAAGGTTCTGAATTCAATTGAAGAATAAAACCAGAATTAATCAAATAAAAAGTTGTCAAAAGTGTGGAACGCCATTTTAGGCAAACACAATTTCAAATTAAAGAAAAAAAAAGCTTAAGTGAAATGATAGTCAAACGAAAAAATCCCGCGAGTGGATTTCTATCATTCTCTTTATCAATTTAGAATTTTTGTTTAAATGATTTGGAAAAGTTTCACCACAGACACAGCTACACGTAAACTTCATATTTGAATTGGGTCTGTTTGTTTGCTTTGTTGGTGTCCTGGTTCAAAAAAATTTTCAAAATTGCTAAACGAAAAGGTCATACATTGGGAATACAACGCTTTGACATGTATAGCACATCAATGAATTTTAGTCGTTTTATGACACACATGATAAGCTGATTTTTAGCAATTTTGTTCAGTGCCACGGAAAGAACAAATAGATTTTCTTCTTCAATTTTTGACGGAGTAAAATTTCTCAAAATCATTTCCATAATCTGTCAAGCATGTTTGCTATTTTTTTGGGACGAAAACCAACAAAATTAAAATTAAAGGCAAAAATAAAAAAGGTTTTACAAAATTTACCTGATTCCAAGAAACTGGGCAAATTATTGTCTGTTATAATAATCTGTGAAAAACTTAGATTCCTTCGTCTTAATGAACTGTTCAGAGCTTCCCTGAAATAATATAAATGTAAAATATTTCATCATCAATGAAAAATTTTAAAAATAAATAAATATTTCTCTTTTAAAACTTACGATAGCGTCACACCCTTAATAGCTGGTATAAATTCTTCTTCTTGACATCCATTTTCCATACAAAAACTCACCGAGAAGAATTCTGAACTTGAGATCTAAATAAAAAAATAAAAAGATACAAAATAATGATTATAACTTTAAATAAAAAGTTTTCCAATGCAAATCTATAATTAAAAATCTTTATGAAGATTAAATTCTTTCACAGATTTGTCAAAATAAACGCGTTTAAGCAATTGTCAAAAATCGGTTATAGTTTTAAAATGAGGTAGAAGTAGAAGCTATTATTGAAGACGCTTAGATGAAACTTAATTTCTATTCTAATTTTTGCGATAAATGAACTTTTATTTTCAGAAAAGTTGGGCCTGTTCTATAACATTATTTCAAACAAACTTCACCTACAGTGATGTCGACTAACAAAGTTTGCAGGGTGACATTTTTGAATAAAAACAAAAAAAGCTGCCAAGGAAACAGAAGTTTCGAATACATAATTTTGATCAACTTTACCAGTTTCATAATTTTTAAAGAAGAAATTATATTAGCTTTGTTAAGGATTAAGGTACAGGGTAAAGTCAATATTCATTCACTTCTCTGTTATCGCTACGATAAGCTCCATTCGAGCTTAAAGGATAATCCTTGTAATATTGCTTTAAAAATTGACATTTATTGTGTCTCCCTCAAGGAACAAGAATAATGTCGTTGTGCACTTCCTAAACTCCTGTTTGTGATCGTAGTAAATAACATGCCATTGCCTTTATGCAAGGTTCTGACATTTCTGTAGAAGTTAAGTTAGTCACTTATAAACATAATAAATGTAAATATTTAGTTTTTGGTATCTGTGTATGGTTAGTGAGGACAATTTCCTTTCAAAGATGTGACATTGTTAAACCTTGAAAGAAAAAAACTGAGTACAAAAAATAAAGCAAATGCGTGCAAAATGTGCATTAAGGATTTGCATCACGTTTTTAACGTTTATCCTTAAGTGCTTTGAATGGACGACGACGACGACGACAACAACAACAATCCACTGGACTGAGTCTTTTATATTTTTACTATTTTTTTTAGCAATGACTATCCTAAGAAGGATAAAGAAATTCTCTTGAAGTTAATCGCAGAGCAGAAAAGTTTTCTTTTCTGTATTTTGCTTGAACTCATATAACTGCAGAGAAAAAAAGTTAAGTAAGTGTCCATCGTCACGATTGGTGTCCTCCAGTGAGGTCCTTGAATTTAATTTTCCGCCCTTACGGATGAGTATTAGAAAAAGATTGTCAAACACCTGGGATTTTATTTTTCTTTTCTTTTTTCTTGCAGGAGCAATAAACTTTAAACTACAAGCGAAAGTCAGAAAAGTACATGAGTACAGCAGCAGCAGTATAATGTATAAGGGATATATCCAAAGTTGACATTTGTTTTGTTCGACAAAATGTTCTTGTATGTCCTCCTTGTCCATAGAGTGTAAAAGTTTCTACACAAAAGTTTTCTTTTTTACTTCGAAAACTGTCAGAATTTCTGTAAAAAGTTTAAAGTTTTTTGTAAGGTTGACTTTTAATATTATAATGTATATCTAACATACTGAAATGAAATTGCAAAATCATATTCCCCTGACTTGTCCATTTATACGGATTCCATTTTGAGAATGAAAAATTTTATATACTCGTAATATGCAAGTACCTCGCATTAGATGTATATTTTACAACCACTCACATCTTTAAATCAATAACTTTGTATCTGCACAATTTAAGAATAAGATTTTTTCGGGAATACATACATATGTATATGTAAAGAAAATATAATATCAGAATAAGTTCGTTCTTATTATTTTTATATTTCCTGAAATATATAATATTGTATTTTCAAGGAAAATACAGGTGGGGACTCAGAAATCAAAATTTTAACAACATCGTTCAAGCCATTAAAAAAATATAAGGAAATAACCTTAACTCAGAAATAATCCAACTTTCTCAAAATCCTATTCCTGTTAGGTAAATATTATTTGTATATTGAGACGCAAGCATTTGATAGTATATTGTGTACAACTAACTATTAATACAAATTTTGAGTTATTATAGAGAAAAGCTTCAAAGTCTAGCGAAATTTCATCCAATTTAACTCAGGAGCAGCTTTTCAGTGGAGAATTATTAGCCGTGTTTTTTGAAAAAGTGAAAAGCCAGGTCAGTAAATTTTAATCAGCAAACAACATCAAGGACAACATGAACATAAAGTGAATTTAAATCGCGTCGTTTCGTATTCGTATTCGAAATTTCGTATCGGCTGCGTTCGTTCCTAACTGTGTTCACAATAGTCGAAACTTACTGCCAAGGGCGTTCATTTTCGAGTGTGTTCACAATTACCAAGTTGGGTGCGTTCGTTTTTGATCCCGACTGTGTTCACAATCACCAAACAAAAAAAATGTGACATACTCGTATAACTCGCTGATTTTGACATCAAATGTCATTATATTTATCATGAGCACCAACTTTGAAATAAAAAAAAAGTAAGAATTAAAAAGTGGGCATGATTATTTTATTCTCTTTTAAAATCTGCAGTGGTTGTCTGCTTTACCAAAATACGCCCTTTCTTTTTAAATTTCAGTTGTCAAAAGTCTATTTGATTCGAAGTGGCCTTTCACTATGTAGATGGCGCTACTATTCAAAAAGCCCTTTGAATAGATTCCATAGTGTCGCACTTCGATTTCGATCAATTTTTGACACCAGCATGTCAGAAATATCTGTTCAGTTCGTCTCATATTTCAAATTTGTTGAGTTAGATTGAAATGTCAAATGATGAAATTTTCCAGGAATTAACTCGGATTTAACCTCGAAACTATAGGTTGATCTCAGATTGAAAAACTGTACCTACGAATATTTACCTCGATTGGTCATATATCATGCTTTCTAATTAAGGATCTTTATGACCCCGAATTCTTATAGACAATACCTGGTCTGATAGTGAACAGGTTTTCTTCAATATCCGGAATAAATTCAAGCTTGAGGACGTTTTTTTTAGATTCGATAACCTAGAGTTTTTTAAGTACTAAGAGGTTGAAAGTTCAAATATGTTGAACATTTATTAAATTAATATAAAATGTTCAAAGCATGAAAAACCAACCATCGTCTTTCCTTCTACGTAGTCATTGCTGTGCCAAGTGGAAGAAGGAAAACAGCATCTCAACTTTGAATTGGCCATCACTATCACTGGATGCCGATTCCATGGGGTCCAAACTTAGAAACCAGTGCAATTTGATGTAAGCAGCCATTCGTGAAACAAAGATAATAAATGCAATTTCATGTTATAAAGTCGAAAAGAAGAAGCAGTTCGTATCTTATTTATTATAAAACAAAAATACCTATTTTTAACGGAAATTAATATTGAAAATAGCATCTCTTTGACAGACCGAATAACAAAACAAATAATTGGGTTAGGAGATTCATAGAAATAAGAATGCTCGATAATTATCGTCGAAACGTTTAAACTGTTCTTAAAGAACCCTCATACCGAAGAATTTCAAATCCATCAGGCTTCACGATAACAACCATTAAGTTTACGAAAAAGAATTTAAAATTGCCTTTAGCTATGCATTTTTATCACCAATTAAGCTATATTTCTTTGTTTTAATTTTCACATTTACTTCACCCAAAAAGCAATAATTATTTCATGAATTTAATTTCCATCATCTTTAAAATTACACTTACAAAAACGATTATAAAACGGCATTTGCTAAGCCACAAGATAAACGAAACAAAGCCAAACGACCATACGAAGATAGATGCCTTCAAAAGTATAAAGCTTAAGTGATCCCATAAGAACTAAGGTCCTTGATGTCTTTTATTTAAAATTTTTCTCATCCTGCAATATTTTACTTTGCAGATTTACAATTTGATCCGAATGATCTCATAAAATAAATTTTTATAGCCCACAAACATAAAGTGAGAACAAAAGCATACACATTAAAATCTCTCATCCAGTGCGTTTTTATTTTTTTGTTGTCCACTCTAGGACACGCAGTGCAGACAGACATTATTTGTCTCAATTTTCTAAAGCTACGAGTATCCATTTTTTTTTTTCGTCAATGCTCCATTTCGATTATCTGAAGAACCAACAACAACCAAAACATTGAACCGAAGACACATTGAACTTCTTCTACTGTAAAAAATTAAGTGCGAGTATGTATATATATCTATGTATACATACAGACGAACAGAACATCCTTTTCATTTTGACGCAAATTCTATTTGACACATCAAAAAGTCCATTTAACAATTCGTGATATATGTTGTTATACTTGAAATTCATCCCTAGAAAAGGAGCTTAGGAGCATTGACAAAACATTTTTAGTCCTTTTTTCGTGTTATGAAACACTTTTGTAAAACATTTCATTTTATCAATGAGTGAGTTTATTAGTGATTTTTTTTTTGTTGAAAAAGTGAATAGCTAGGGCAGAAAATTTTAACACGCAAACAAAACGAAAAGTGAACACAATTCAGTTCAACAATCAGAGTGAGCAGGTGTGTTTTTTTCGCAAGTCCATATAGAATTGTAAAAAAAACGACATCGGGATTTAGGAGCTTTTTTCGAAATAGCTGGAAGCACTGTGTACGCTATGACATTTGTGAGCCGTATTGTATGGAGTCACTTTTGACGTCTCTGAGCAAATTATCGATAACATAAATAGATAATACTATTTTGGCATCACCATTTTTATCGGGTCTTAGATTAACTCTCGAAAATTATCTGGGCCTTCATCACGTAAGACGACGATAGTTTGAAGACGTCATTTGAACGGTTGAATTGCTTCGTGTAACACATAAAAACTTGAATCGTCTGGACGATGTCGTTAAGACGATTCAACTTTAGCTTCATGTAACTTGTTGAACTTTCAAATATGGTCGACTGAACGATTGCGATTGAACGATTGCTATTTTACAATCGTCTCATACATTTTGTGGATTTTTTGAGTTTTTGATTTTTTTTTAAAATTTTAAATTATTTAAAAAAATGTTACGACATTACAATTTGTTATTTTTCGATGATAATGAAAGCGAATTAAATGAAAGCGAAACTATCGAATTAATGCAAATGCGAAGGACACTAATTTCGATTTCCTTTATTTACACACTGGTGATTTCGATCCCGGATAATTTTTTTTCTTTTGTTGTACGAATTTCGTATACATGTAGATCCATCTTCAAATAAGGATTCGAAGATTTTGATCTCTGCATCGTATCCTCTCTCACTTCCAACAAAAACTTTAGTTTGATTACAGCCAGACAGCCCAAATGACATTTGTTGCTTCTTGATGTTCTCAAACTGTGGACGATGGACGTCACGACAGAACGATGCGATTGAAATTTTACACGAAGCAAACTTTTGACGAAGTCGTGTTCGACAATCGTTTGGACGACGATCGTCTTAAAAATTACGCGATGAGGGCCCTGGTCTTAGCTAACTCTGTATAGATTTAAGTAGTTGTTGCATTTGCATGTAAAGCGCTTAGTCCCGATGTTGTTTTTTTTTTACAATTCTATATGGACTTGCAAAAAAAACACGCCTAACATAAAGTTAATTTAAATTGTTGAAATTTTGAGAGTTTAGATGACGCTTAATTCAATTGTAGAAAAATGTATAATGTGACATATAAGACATCATGTGATTAACATTGAATGTATTTAAATTTATCATGATCACCAAATTTGAAATTAAAAAGAAAATGTCAATAGAAAAATGAGCATAAGCGTTTTATTCACTTTTAATTGCTGCGCTGGTTATATGTTTCACCGAAACACGCCTTTTTTGTATTTGTATTTATTACGAAACTTATGGAAATTGGGAGCACAATTTTGATGATAACTGGAGGAACAAAATATTGTGAATATTTTATTCTTTCTTTATGCGGATAATCTGTGCTTTAGGGATACGAAATCGGTTTACTGGAGGCCCTCGAAATACGATTTTTCTGTTTCGGAACGCAGTTGTTTGTTTTAAACAAACAATCGATATGAATCTGAATAAGAATTTGTTTTGACAGTTGACTTCTTGGATATACAATACACACATACCATACAAAGGTATTTAATGAAAAGTTTCGCTGCGCTGGTAGAAAAAATGGCAACCCGCAATCTCGTCTGTCTGTCAGTCTGTCTATACCTCCACCTACAGCCTAAGCCACTGAAGCGATTTTCTTGGTACTTATAGGTCTTCGGCAATAGAACAATACGGCACCTGCCATATAGCAGTTACGAAAAAACAAACGGCTCTAACGATTTTGATAAAATGAATTATTTATGTACAAGGCATAGTCTACATTTTGGTGAACAAATTTTAAGAAAAAATGTTAGTACCTAGTACCGGTACTAGTGCTGTCTAGTATACAGTTTTTTGATTTTCGATTTTCTCATTAACGGTTCTACCGATTTAAACCAAAATTTTTATACAGAAGTTCCTTCAAATTTGAGGCAATATTGTTTAAGATACAAATTTTCCAACAAATGTATTTTTTTTTAAACTCAATATATTGAACGATTGTTTTTTAATTATATCGCGTAGATGTTGAAATGAAATAAAAGAAGCTATGTGCGAGGTATTAACAACATTTTTGAAAGGTCCATGTATGCCATTATGTATGGATTATGACATTGTTCAAATGCCTCCCTCGGCTTCTTACGGTGGCACGGATCTGAGTGGTCTAATTTTCAACGCATAGGTCCGGCTGAATCTGAGCTGTGTAATGTTCAGCTTGAGGCCAGCGGTAGATTGTAGACCTGCGACTTCAGGAAACCCGATGAGAAAAAGTCTAACGGAGTTAAATCGCAAATTTACGTCACCTCTTCGAGAGATAACCTTAACCTTAAATTATTCGTGCAGAATATCAATCGTGGCGTTCGCAGTATGGCGCGCCGTCCTTCTAGACCCATATGGTTCCATTAAAACCATCAAAAATTCGTTAACATCGTTCGGTATCGCTCGTCATTGACGGTGACTGCATAACCAACGTCGTTTTCAAAAAAGTACGGATACCAAAGGCCAAAAATCTACATTAAACGCTATCTTTTTAAGGATTAATTGTCAGCTGGTGAACCTCGTCTAGGTGTCGTTCCATATACGGCAATTTGCTAGTTTACACAGTCATTCATCCAAAAATACGCCTCGTCGCTCAAGATGATTTTTCGACCAAATGTGGGTTTCCCTTCCAAACAAATGGCGTTCCCTTTGATTTCTAACCTTGAGATCCTGGTTCAGTTGGATCTTTTACAGGTGTAGGCCTACGTCCAGAAGCAAGGTTCGCCAAGTTGAAGTCTGTGAAAGCCCGAGTACTTGTGCAAGGCGAGGAATTGAATGTCTTTGGTTAATGGTTAGCCTGCACATTCACATAAGGTGGCAATATTCTCGGCCGATCTTGCGTTCCTTTGACTAACGAACGTTGGCTAATTGATTAATGAACCGGATGTCTCACATTTAGCCAACTAATGTTAAAGAGTCGACTGGGAAGGTCTAAAACGCGCTAAGTTTGCACTAACGAACACTCATGTTGGTAATAAAGTTTTATCATTTGGACGTGCTGTTCAATCGTGTAACTTACCGCAGTGATTTGGTATATATGTATAACTATATATAGTAACTGAATAATAAACAACAGGTTTGACAGATGTCACAAAAACCAATATGGCCGCCACATTATAAAATCTACCCACTCCAATTGGAAAATACTTTATATACAATTTTTAAATTCCAAAGAACTTGTGCGTATGAGAAAGTACGTGCGATCCAGTCATGCATTTTATATTGTCTCATAAATAATTGTTGAAGGTTTAACTTGCTAGAAATTCACCAGAATAAGTGATATGTGGCTTTACAAATACAAACTTCGAAGTTAATTAAATTTAATTTTTGCGCTAATTACAAAGAAAAACAAAATTTAACACAACAATAGGGAACAAATCTTTTTAAAGAAAAAATAAAGAAGAAAAACATGTAAATTTATTTGAAACGACTTATTCAATGTCGAAAGGAAAAAAGTTCAAATTCTCTTTGTATTAAGAAACTCGTTAGCTGTTGATGGAATTTTCTAAAACAAAGCATGAAACACTTGACTAAATTCCACTTTAATGTCGACTTTTTTTCTAGAAGTTATTTAAAATAGGAAAATTTCCACGTAATTCGCATGAAATTTGGTTGGAAATTATGTAAGAAATATTTCAAACATATCTAATTTGACGGTTATTATTATTTAAATTTGTTTATTTTTTCCAAATTAGTTTTTTTTTAATAATTTTAAATTCTTGAGAATACGGACGTTTGCCGGATATGATATTACATTAAGAAATTTATTATGATCATGAAAAGTATATTAAAGCAGTAACTGACGTAAGAAAACATCAAAAGCTTTTACGGTGTGCTAAAGAATGTTTGTAGAATTTATGCAACGCAAGAGCGCCGAGAGTTCCATTTAATATTTCATAAAGACTATCTAGACACTAAGAACTTTCTTGGAAATACAAAAATCGTTTTTTTTTTTAAACAGTGTAAACTGCAATAAAATGGTACATTTCTTATTTTTGTATTCTATTACAATTTTGTTGAAGATCTGGTCTATGAAAAACGAAATCAAGGATTTCCATCCTCGCTCTACATATTGTGCTTATAACCTCTGAGGAGTACTTAATATTAAAATAACTTTCTTCAGAAACAATTCGATGATGGAAAACCTTTGATCACCTTCTTCGAAAAGTTTAACTCCGAATGCGCATACGCTATATCACATTCAGGTGTGGATTGTTGCATTGAAGACTATGTATTTGGAAAAATGGCTAATATTTTGATTCACAGACAATTTTGGCAACATCACATTGAGTGCCAGTTTAGCTTTAGTACTTTTGAATTAGCTCACGTATTGATTCGTTCATTACTGAGCTTCTTCTAATTGTATTCTACTTGCTCCGCTCTCGAAAATCATTGACTTCGTTTTTTGTACCTTGTATAAAGATTTCAAGTTTCACAGTTTTATTGTAGTTTATTGATTAAGAGTTGAAGTGAAAACTTATAATGCAAACAACAAGGGTCTAACAATGCATCCCTGTGGGACTCCCCAAAAATATTTGAGAACCCAGACTTGAAAAGCTTTTGATCTAAAATTTGATGTATGTATGTTAAAGAGAAATAAGTTATTAAAGTAAGCAATAAATTGCCAAGGGAAATTTGAAAATGAAGAGCGTTTTAAAATAAAATTTATATAAAAAACACTTTTTTGCCGAATTTCAAAACCAACTTATTTTGTCGCAAAAGAAAAGTTATAAGTTAGGGCTGTCCGAGTAACTGAGAGATTTGTATGATATCTTGATCTTGGATAGAAAATAAGGAACATTTCCAGATAACGATGTAAAAGTTGTGCCCGAGGTTCTTAACTAAAGACAGATAAGAGTGGAAAAATTCTGCGCACAAATACGAGTAAGAAAACTTACGAAGCCCGTCAGCTCAAGAAAATCGGATAGTCTTGGTATCGAAATATCGGGTTTTTCAATAATAGCGCTACAAAAGTTTTTTTAAATAAAGCAAAAACGGTTTTGGATATCAATGAAATTTTTTATTTTTGACGGTTTTCATTTTTCATTCAATTCGCCACAACGACGTCACAGAGATGCCCAACGCTTGAGAACGACGTTTGAGAGACACAGTTAGGCTTTCTGCAACTGAAGCCTCAGCGGCAGCAATATTCTCGACACTACGGGCACTTCTTTGTCTCACTGGCACGGCAACATTTTGTACTGTGCCTGTGGATTCAAATTTTTCTACTAGACGATCAATTGTTGATCTGCTAGAACGATTATGACGACCATAAACTGGACGTAGCGTTCTTAACGTTGAGGCCACTGACTCCGAATTTCGGTAGTAAATTTTAATAATTTCGACTCGTTGTTGGCTCGTATATCTTTCCATCATAAAATGGCAAACCTTATTGAAGAGAAATGTCAAAAGAGCGTCAAGAAATATGGCGTCGTTTGCTGTCCCTGTCGCTCTACTTTTATAGCGTCCCTATTGAAAAACCCTTTATCGCCCTGAAGGAAGAAGGAAAAGCAACTTGCCATTGGAATGGTGAAGACACAGAAGTTATATCTGCGTGTAGAAGAAGAAGAAAACTCAAGCACATCAATGCCGGTTGCGATGGCTTACCAGTGGATCTCTTTAAATACGAATGTGGTGATGAGGTACATGCATCAAATCATCAAGTATGAGTAGAAGAATGTCCGTCCAATGACTCTTTCTAAACTTCATATATGTATAAGCTCCTCCAACATACTGGTGAGATAATTAAGTTAAGGCCACACAATTTATGTCCTGAATTTTATATCGGAGTTCAGATTTGTGTAATTAGTTCAAGTTTTCGAGGTATCCTAACCTAAAACTTCACCATTTGATGGTTACATCACTCGTCGTCAAAAGTATGCCATGGTATTAGAAAGAACTAGTTTTCCTCTTAAAAATTATGGTTTAATCTTCGTTTCCCATTCGATAAATCTTTAGTTAGAAGATTTGATAGCTTTTGCCTGACCCAACTTTATTTCAGAATATCCCGCCACTTATATACAAAGCCAATACATTTCAAGTGATAAGTTCTGCTGGAGAAATACAAATATTTGACAGATTTGAATGAGGTTTTGAAGAGGAAAAGTAGTGCTTTTGGATGCCGTAAATCGTGAAGAAAATTTTGGAAACAAACTACTATTACGTCAGTTACACAATCTTAAATATATCGAAAACCGTTTTTTTCGGTTTCGAATTAAAAACCTCAAGAACCCATTTTTCTTGAAAATACTTAATTATGCACAATAAACTACGAGTATTACAAGGAACCTTCGGTTTTTTTAGAAGAATTTTCTTGTAGTCAATTATTTATTTATTTATTTATTTATTTATTTATTCATCAATGGATATTTATCTTTGATTACATTTAACAATTATTTATTGATTATTATTAAAAATTCTAGAAACAATATTCTTAAAAATACTTCTATCCATTAGAAGGTCGACTTCAAGATTAATAGAATTAAAAAGAGATAATGAACGTGATATAGGTTCATTTAAACCATAGTTTGTCCTGTGACTGGGAACAAGAAAAAGAGCGTCTCTGTTTCTAAGGTTTCTCTCTGGAAAATAAAAGGGCATAAGATTTAATAACTCAGGTGAGTTAATTCTACCAACTACTATATCCTTTATAAAAAGTGTACACAAAGTTTCTCGGCGGCTTTTTAAAGATTTCAAATCAATCAATGCGCACCTAGATTCATATGATGGAAAACCTTCTGACCAACACAAATTCCTCAACGCAAAGCGCGTAAATCTTTTTTGAATATTCTCAATCCTATCGGAAGAGTTTTGATAATAGGGAGACCATATAACACAGCAGTACTCTAAAGAAGGTAAAACTAATGAAATATAAAGGGCTTTTAAAGTATAACTATCCTTAAAAACGACAGAATTACGCTTTAAAAAACCAAGAAGCGAATTTGCTTTCGATATGATGAAATCAATATGTGATGAAAAAGAAAACTTCGTATCAAAAATAACGCCAAGATCCTTTATTTCAGTAACAGTCGATAAAGTTTCACTGCCAAGACTGTACTCGTAACTATATAGATTTCTAGGGTTTGAACGAAAAGCTCTAAACGTTTTACATTTGGAAATATTTAAATCAAGATGATTATATTTACACCATTGATAAAGTTTATCTATGTCTTTTTGAAATTTTAAGCAATCTTCAATCTTTGATATGGGATAGAATAGTTTTAAATCGTCGGCAAACATTAGACAATCTCCATACTCTAACAGGTCAGGAATGTCATTTACAAAAAGATTGAAAAGAAGGGGTCCCAGATGACTACCTTGAGGGAGACCTGACAATACTTCAATACAGAAGGATTTATCATTTCCAATTCTTACAACCTGTTTCCGATTCGTCAAGTAAGATTCCAACCATCTAAGAAAACTAAACTTGAGCCCTATTTTCTCTAATTTTTTAATAAGAAGCTTGTGATGAACTCTATCAAATGCTTTTACGAAGTCAGTGTATAAGACATCAACTTGTATTTTGTTTTCCAAATAGTAGAGGCAAAAATTTGTAAAAATACACAAATTAGTTGTAGTGGACCGACCACTGCAAAATCCATGCTGCTTCGAAGAAATGATTCCTTTTACTGCAAAATTTAGCCTATCGTATACTAATTTTTCAAATAATTTCGGAATAGCCGAGAGTTTGGATACTGGTCTGTAATTGTTTATTAAATGTTTAAGACCACTTTTGTAGATAGGGATAATAGATGACAATTTCCATTCTTGAAGAAAAACACCAGTTTGAAGTGATTTATTAAAAATAATTTTAAAAATTTTAAAAAGCGAAACAGCACATTTAGATAAAAGAATAGGAGGAATCAAATCCATTCCAGCATTTTTGTTTAAATCAAGATTGGCTAAACCGTCTAATACTTCCTGATCTGTCAATGAAAAGCAATCAAAATCAACCTGACAATCGATCTCATTAAATATACTTCCAGTACTTTCTATTGAGTCCAAATTATAATTTGATTTAAAAAAATGTGCAAAAAGATCGCACGTTGTTTTGGTATCATAAGAACATTCATCATTAAGTTCCATGGAATTTGGAAATCCAGAAACTTTACGTTTCGAATTCAAAAAAACCCAAAAAGATTTCGAATTGTATTTTATATTTCTTTCAACAGAACTTATATATTGAGAATAAAGAAATCTACTTAAAAAATCGAACTCTTTTCTCAATTGAATAAAACTAAGTCTATCTTCATTTTTTCCAGACACCTTATACTTTTTGAAAGCTTTGTTTTTAACATTCTCTAAATTCTTAAGCCTTCTATTGAACCAAGGAGATTTAAAAGACGCTCTCTTCCGAACTATAGGGACACATTTTTGAACACCATCAAATAAAACTGTTTTAAAAATTGAATAAATTTGTTCTAAAGATTGATTAGCCGTAACATTTTCCCAACTAATGGAATTATAAAAATTATTCAACGAAATGAAGTCGGCCTTCTTGTAATTAAAAAAATTAACATCAACAGCATTAGCAGGTTGAAAATTATAAAATTCGAAAATTGCACAAATTGCTTTATGATGAACTTGATTTTTTACCAAAGGAAAATCTGATTCAAAAACTTTAAATTTAATATCCTTTAAAATAAAAACAAGATCAAGAAATCTATTTAAACTGTTTTTCACATGGTTAATTTGAATTAATCCCAACGAACAAAAATTGTCAACCAATTCAATTTCTACATCCTTTGAAACGTTAAATGGAATAAGCAATTGCTCATCTTCTTGATAACACCAATCAATGTCACCAAGATTAAAATCACCGAAGATGCAAGGATATTGATTGGAAGACAAAGAATTCATTAAATTATTTACATTTGAAATTAGTTCAACATACATATCTAAGCTGCTCCTAGGTCTAATATAATTAACAATGAAACAATATTCAAACTTATTTTGATTATTTAAAAAATTATCTGAATAAACAAGAACGCATAATTGTTCAAAATAAACTGACATCGTTTGAAAATTTAATTGTTTACTATAAAGCGAACTACGTACTGCAATTAATACGCCTCCCCCTCGAACAAATCCGGACTCCAGAGAGCGATCCGATCGGTATACTGCATATGACGAATCAAACAACTCAGATGAATATATCTCTGGATGTAACCAGGTTTCTGTCAATATTATTACGTCATAGTCATAAGCCATCGAGGTGATAAAAACATCATTTGTTTTTGTACGTAAGCCGCCAGCATTTTGGTAATAAACCTTCAATTGGGAAGGAAGGGGAGATGATGTAGCACATGTCAATTTTCTGAAGTTTCGGTTACACCATTCTCGTTTTTTGGTTTTTCGCGATGAGTAAAGGATTTTATTTGTACTCCCAACGGCCAAAAAGAAGCATCAAACGTTTCGTCAATTAAATTTGCAGGAACTCCAAGCTTAAAATTAATGAAATGAAGAGTCGAAACATCAGCATCTTTTTTAATTAATTTCTTACAGACCAGCACATTTTCTGAAAGTTTGAGCCGATGTGCTACGTATGAGATAATGTTCTCTTCTGTTACATCTTTGTTTAAACGAGAAAGGTGTAGGAATTTCATTTTTGGAACAGATGACAATGATAAAGCATTTGAACTATCTAGCGGAGTCCAGTTACCAGTTAATTTGAGTGTTCGTTGACCTGATCGTTTTTTATTCTGTTGCACTTCATTTGCTTGCAAATTAGCCGGATTATGAAACGCAGCAGCAGGCGATGGTAGTGTAACATTTGATATAGATGTAGGCGTAGGTATTGTGAGAGATGAAAGAACAGTTGAAACTATGGGCTGAGAAAGTGTTGAAGTTGTTGTTATTGCAGTTTGAGAAAAAGACGATGAAGAAGGTGATAGTAAAGATGTAGTTGTAGGAACTCCGAGAGATGGAAGAATAGATGAGACACTGGGGTGAGAAATTGATGAAGTTGTTGTTTTTGCTGCTTGTGATGTAGATGATGTTGATGATGTAGATGTTGAAGATAGTAAAGATGGTAATGAGGGTGGTGATGATGTATGGGTGGTCATTATGTTTGTTGTTGTTAAAGACCCACTTGTAACAATCTCCGGAAGATTTTGCAAATCAAGAATATTTATGGAATTATTTTGATTCACATTATTATTATTAGTAATATTAGACTTCCGATTATCATTAATTATTATATCCTCGCATAATTTAGATTTTATAATCGCAACATCGTTTTTAAGTTGGACAATCAGTGATAAAAGAGAGCCACTAACACATTTGCAGGTATTACAACGCCAGCTTAGATTTTTGTTCGAATTAAGAAATTTGATAGTTTCTTCATTGATTTTTATACATTTTTTATGATAAATAGATCCACAAAAACCGTCACATTCAATGAATTTGTCACCCAGAACTCTAATACCACATATGGCACAATTATTTGACATTTTTAAAGTCCAAATAATAAACTTTTACCAGAATTTATAAAAAAAATTAAGAGCTAAACAAAAGCACGTCTGTCACGAATTGGGAGAAAACCAAAATTAAAGAAACAAATTTGTTCTTTAAGAATCAATTAATGTTTTCAAAAAACTTGCACAGGTACTTTGTACTTGTATTTTTCTACCACGGAGATTTCTTTGAATTTCTATTTCCCTGGAAAGTTAAGCACAAATAAATTAAATAAGAAAAAAATTATAACAATAAATTTAAAAATCAATTAAAGTAGGTGTAACCAATGGGAATTACATCAGGCTTCAGGGTAGAGAAAGAATCTTCGGACCGAACCAAACTAACAACTCGTAGATACTTTATGTGATTGGACCTCTGAGTTCATGGAAGTTAATTAGTTATCCACCCCTTGAGCCACACGTACACAACCCCTCTGAATAAGACAAACACAAAGTACACCAAGTCCAAGGAATTGCCAAAGAGATTTTTGTTATACTTGTCCCCACAGTCAAGAAATAACCTCAAGGAATGTTTTCAATTGCTGGAGCTCTGCAATTATTTATTTCAACTACTTACCTCACTCCTTGTCAGGAGAGGTTTCTTTCGTTGCATGAACGATGATTTCTTCTTGTGTACCGTTGTTGCCGTTGATACCATTGCTGGGGTAGCTCCCGCTCCTTGAGATGTGACCGCTACGCTAGAACTTGCCAGGACCCCACTGGAAGAAATTGCAATACTGTTTCCAGAAGCATTGCATGCGATTGCCCCAGTCACCCCAGTTGCAACAGGACTTAATGCACTGGAGCTGGTGATGGTTGTTGCTCCACCGCCAAGACAACACATTTTGTTGCATGTTGTGGAAGTAGTGGATGAAGCTATCGATGGATGATGATACACCTGTGTCCCTGCTGAGGAAGATGGATAATGATGCTGTGAGGAGGGTGAAGGTGGCGTTTGATGTGTATGATGATGGTGCAAAGTGGCAGCAGCAGCGCCTGTTGGCGGGTGGCTGTAGGCTGCAGCTACAGCAGGCTTCGATGGTGTTTGCGGCAATATTGTATCCAATTGCTCAGACTTGTTGGGATGAGAAAATTTTCAATTTTGCAATAAGACCAAGCCATAAAAAAAACAGGGGACAAAACCAAAACAACTAGGGTAGGGAAGAAACCTCTCAACAAAAATGCCTACTCACTAAGGATTCAATTTTGAACGCAAAGAAAAGACTACAAAATAAGTAAATCGTTTTTTTTTTCAATTTCACACGTTAATACTTACAGCACGGGATTTTTGCTGTTGCCCAACCGCTGAGCCATGCGGACATGCTATCATTGAGTCCAAGCCATCCAAATGAGTGAGGCTTTTTGACTTCAACTGTGAATGAAAAAAAACGTGAGGAAAACAATTTAGTATAAATGGAGAAGCTGTGACAGGTCGTAAAGTTCTTAGTGATTTATAGTTGTTCGAAAAATTGTTGATAGATATATGTACAAGAATGAATAGGCTAAAAGGATAGCCTTTGTGTTTTAAGGATAAATTTAATTGGTATGTCCATCATCCGGATATGTTAAATGAGTGAAGGTTCGAATGAAAGGCCAACTGATGACATGTCGAGTCCTCATTTAAGTCAAACAAAAAACACAAACCTACACATCTAAAAGCTTGAGAACAATAATAGGTAGTTAAGATAAGTACATAATATGTACCACAGGTCTGGGGTTTTTCAAGAGATAGACCATAGCCTATGAGAGTGTAAATGGACTTTTAATCGAATCTTGCTAAGCACTTTGACGTAGGTATTTATATTCTCACATTAAATTTCTCAGTGCTTGAAAATGCATTTAAAGTTCCACTTTCACACACACACTTTCCTTTGCAGTAGGAAATAGAAAATTAAAGGTTTAAATGCAAACAGAATAAAAGTTAACTTGTGATCACAATTAGTGGGACCTTGTCGAAACATCGGAAAAAATATTTAAATTTGTTTTGAAAAGAACTAAAAATCCATTAAAAAATTTTAAAATCTTTATTTTATAATTTTGATCGTGAATATAAAAGCTTAAAATCTACATATTATATAAAAAAATCCAAGTACAAGAATAAGGTCGGATTCAAGTTCAGGGTATCAAAGATAGTTTCTGCCTTTTCCGCCGCAGAAATTTGTTTAAATTTTTTCCTCCTGATGGATTCAAAATAGCTTAGAAAATTGAGAGAAACAGCTTGAAAGGAACCTAAAAGAATTACCAATATAGATTTAAGAGTTTTGACAGCTGATTGCAACCATATTGTTGTAGCTTCATCTGTCAAATTTGCTGTCAATTATGAAATCTGTCCTGCTAAATCAACATTGAGTTATATCCTTCAACAACATGGTGCAAATGACTAAATTGCTTTATGAAAGTGGGTCTTCTTTCCGGGCAACATTTCAAGATCTTTGGCCATTTTACGGTCTTCATAATTATCCTTACAAGAAGACTATTTGCAACGGTGTAGATAAATTTGACTTTACAGGTCCAATTAACAATCCAATCGGCCAATACAGACAGCGACATGTGTTCGCTAATTGGGCTCTTGAGCAGTTGGAAGTTGACCCCGTTTTCTGTCGAAAAATCATATTCAGCGAAGAGGTCTATTTCTGTATCAATGGGTTCATCAACAAGCAAAATTTCAAATTTGGAACGATCACAATCCACACGAAATCCACCAAATTGCAATGCATCCTGGTTTGGTGTGGATTTTGAGCTAGGCGGCATTATCGGTCCATATTTATTTGAGAACAACGTTGGCCAGTTCATCACCGTCCAACGGTAAACACTATCGGTCGATTGCTCGAATTGAATGATATGGACACCGAAGACATGAGTTTTCAACAGAATGGCGGCGGCGATTAGTACCACAATTGACATTTTGCTTGATCAATTTCCGGCCATGATTATATAAGGCGAAAACGGCGTAAGTTGGCCAACGAGGTCGTTCTTCTTGTTGGGTGTTTTTAAGTCACAGATCTTTGTTAATAAACCACAAACCACCACTTCCATGTAAGCCAACATAATGAATGCCACTGGTAAAATTATTCAGTCTGATTTATGCGCGAGAGTTATGAAAAACTAGACTTTCGTATGCAAGCAATCCAGCAAAACCGCCATAGACCATTGAAAGATGGTTTTTCCATATATATTGGCATACCTTGGTCTTTTCTGAAAAACTCTTTAGTACATATTTTTTGATACAGATTATACCAGTAGCGCATAGTGGTATCGGATTGAAGTAAGATTGGGATTACATATTAACCCGGTTAAGAGCCCTGGTAAGGCAGGGGTAGCATTGTTGGATAAGCTGGTGAAGTGCCGTGGAAACACTGTTTGATAAATCGGTTAAGAACCGTCTCAATAGCAAGTGGATAAAGTTTAATGGGCCGTATAAAGGTTGAAGTTAAACTGCGAACTAATTGGTGAACAGAAGGGCTGTCCACCTCCAGCTCCCAAAGCGAGGACGCTGAAGAGCCGGACATAAGATGTACCCGCACGGACTGACTCGAATTCATTAACCCAGAATTATAATAGTTATAACTTTAAGGATTTATGAATTAACTAATCAATAGTTTTTCAATAAGGAAAAACTTTCAAACTTAAGTTTTAGTGTATCTTCATTAAATAGACCCTAGATTCCGTGAGCTTACTTCAGCCCATGAACCCAAGGTACATCATTAATTAATACAACAACCAGTTTTGGATGTGCTTTGTTGGCGGCAGGAATGTAGAAGACCTTAAAGCCGAGTGAGAATAGCTAAGATGAGAATCAATTTTCATGGCGAGATATAGTTTTTGAGGATTTGTCACTTCCTCTCAAAAAGCAATACTTTTGAACAACGACATCCCGAGCCGAGGTACCTCAGTGTGATGGAAACTCTGGATGACAACGTAACCATGCACAACGAGCAAGTAGTCTCGTTCTACTCTGACATTGGGTCAGCCTACCACCGCGGCTAAAACGCCATCCCTGCCCACAACCCACAAAAATCACCAATGACAACCAGGAATGAACACCCTGAGGACAATACCATACAACCGACATTTTAAATTTAATTTTTTTTTCGTCATGTAAATTTTATATAAAAATTATTAAACTTAAGTCACTGTACATATATAGTTAGGCCCCCTATGAGCCAACAAATGTAAACTTTCATACATATGTAGTATCTTATTAGTTGTAAACTAAATTGTAAATAGTATGTTCAATAAAACAAAATTGAATTGAATTGCAATACCTTTGAAAAAAAACTAATGCTTAGCCATATTATAGTCTTGAATCACAAGAAGAAAAATTGGAATTTTTGTTTCAGCTTATCTAGAACAGTTCTAAACATTTGGATCCAGTCATGTATTTTGTTTGTTTAAAAAATTAAAAAGTTTTTGCAGAAGAAGTTCTCAACCCAAAATTAATTTATTCCAAAATTTTCTTAAAGTCTATAAGAATGGTCTCATTGGCTTTAAATCAAATAGATTTGAACTATGTTTAGGAATTATATCGTTCATTATGAAAGCGTTAAGGAAGCTTCTATCTACCTACACATAACCTATTGTCAATATCCGAATGGCAATGGTTAAACAATACGCCTATCAGAAGAAACATTCACCATCAGTATTGTCTTCACACAATTAAATATTTGTTTTGGGAATTAATTTTATAATCCCCTGACAGGCTTAAACAATGAACTACTTAAGCTATAACGAAACACCTCTGTCTGAGCGTCATAAATTCGAGAAGATATCCTTCGGCCAATGTGTTTATCCTGAAAGGCTTATGTCCATCAATTAAAAATGTAAATTCGTGTCAATACATTAAGTTTAACAGCATTTCACCCCTTTAAGAGACCACTGCCCACTGCCCACTGCCCACACACCATCATATTCTCTCCTGAGAGAAAACAAACCATCAGTAAGCAAACAGCAATTTATGGAAAAGATGGACTGTGAAATGCAATAGTATTGAGAGATGATGGGGATTTTCTAGGAAAAGACGTGGCAGGAAAATACAAACATTTATGAGTCCGACCAAACTGAAATATGAGGGCCTCGGTCATGCTGTTTACTTTCCAGTCGACAAGCCCAATGATGTCATATTTTTACCCCTTCGACCTCTTTGAGTGAAGGTTACAACCTGGCAAACAGATATTATTCCTGGAAATGGAAGAAGGATGATTTTTCGTAAGAGTAGATTGTATTCATACAGCATATCTAAAACAGGATAGGGACTATCAATGTCATGATGTAGGTTTGATGTACGACGACAGTAGTATCTAATATTTTCTTAGAAATAATTTTGGTTTTTTGAATATGAAAAATCCATCGTTGTAGACATTTCATAGGAAAATCATTTTGAGTGTTCTCCAATAAAAATATTACTGATTGGCGTAGATTACATAAAATTTAAAAACAGACGATAGCTTACCTAAGAATAAGTCATAAGTTTAGTGAACGAAAAAAAAAAGCAATCCGCAATCATATGGGCGCACCACATAAGCCTAGTTCGTACACCAACAAACTCAGGAGAAATAAAATGCACGACTAGATGACATTAACTTACTCTTTCGGGCTAAAATATAGCCAATCATTAATAGCTTAGAATGTATTTGGGAATTAGTAGACACTAGTACATTGTTATGGGAAAGTTTGAATATAATTAAAATTATTAAAAATTAATTAATTAATTTTTTTAATTTTAATGTTTAGGTATATTTTATATAAATTTATAGAAGTACACGCATTTGTGAATTTGTATTAGATTAAAATTGGTCAAGTCATTAATAATTTTCTTATTTAACTTTGGCAATATTTAGTTCCAATTTTGAGGTAGGTACCAGGTAGAGAAGCTGTCCAGATCAAATTGAAGAAGAGTAGAAACTTGTGTCCAAAAAAATATCTTGAAAAACTTGGTATCGTCGATTGGATACGGGAATATTCAATAACCATTGAAATATCGTTAGTAGTAAGAAAAAAAGGAGAGGACCTAAAAGGCTGCCTTGCGGTACCCAGGAGGTGGCTAAGAAATGATTACCAGAAGGAAGATCTGAAATTAAATTTTAAGTAGCGGTTTTTCAGGAAGGAAGAAATCCGTCGCAAGAAGATAGGTTCGAACCAAGGAGGGTGGATAGTTTGTTAAAGGCTTTACTAAAACCATTTGAGACTTCCTCTCCGTTCTCTAAGATTGAAAGAATATGAGTTGAACAAGGTTATTTGCTGTTACTTTTGAGAAAGTCGTGTTGTCTAGAGATTTTTAACAAAAACTTAACACTTCATCGAAAACGCTTTTAAAGAATCTGCTATTGCATTATTGAACTTTCATATCTGAGTGAATTTTCTTTCAGATAAGGATAAACTGAAAATTTTTAAAGAGAGGAAGATTATATTTTGATAAATATGGTGATATTTAGTTTATTGTCGATGAGAAGTGGGTCAACAGTATGTGGAAAAATTTGGCTGAGGGAAAAATTCGGTAAATAAGTGAAATAATTAGTATTAAGTACAAAGGAGTCTACGATAAGAAATTTTTAAAAAAATGGACAATTGCTGGTGCTTCGCTTGAAGAGACAAACAAAAATCATAATTTTTTTAAAGTTCACCAGACCCATCGAAATATACATCTACATGCAAGCCAAAAATTTGTAGGTGGTCTGATTATCGAAATCTGCCAATTCAAAGTGATTTTATCGATTTTCGACTGCCGACAATTTCTTTCGTGATGATATTTCCAAAACTAAGGCTTGTAAAAGGTTGTGGATTTCACAATCCCTGGGTAACTCTTCAAGAGCTATTCGCGGGTCAGAACAAGAATTAATTAACGAACGAATTATGTATTGGGGGTATTGCACTGCGACCTGTGGATCTATTGTGCCCCAATGAATGAGCTCATTCATCCTACAGTTCCTCCTTTAAATCTATTGCTCATAGAAATCTTAGTATTTGGGGCACCTTCGGAGAGGAAGTGATTTTACTGAAAATTGACCCAAATCTGAAAATTTTTGTAAATCTCGAAATAAAAAAGTACATTTTCTTTTTTTTTTTTTTGACAAAAAGCATGGACTTACTTATTATCTACAGAATTCAATAACACCATTGAGATATACATATGTATGTATGTACATCAAACGGGAGGAAGAATGTTTTTAATAAGATTGCTTTGGGTTTGAATTAAATAGCGTTGATAGAAGATTAGATTTTCGTAGAGTGAAGGTAAGTAGCAAGATAATAAGAATAGTCGGTAAGAGATCGAAAACGAAGAAAAAATGCAAAACGGATGGCAAATCAAACGCCTTGAATAACAAACACTTTGTCATGCTCATGACAAGGGATGCTCTTGGTTGATTTGTCACTTTCTCGCAAAAGACAGTAATCATGAAAAAACATTTATTTTGTAGCGTGTGGATGGAAAATTGAAACAAGAACTTCGGTGTGACCGTCTACACATATAATATAGGAACCATTATCATAAGAGTACTTTAATTTGTCAAACTTTTAAGGAGCTTTTGAGTACAAATTTCGATCGAAATCAGTTCAGCCTTTAACGAGAAAGACGAGAATCGAAAAAAAACGTTACATGATAAGTACCATCCCTAATATCCGGGGTTAAACAAAACGTGATTTATTCTTTTGATCACCTAAAAGCTTTAAGTACCAAATTTCAAGAAAAGTTGCTTCTGCGAAAGGTACAGATAGACATAGAAACATAAGTATATTAGTTCGTTTTTCTTAACGAATCAAAAACTCGTCTGTATCGTAAGTTAAAACAAAGCTAAGACAAAAATTTTAATTTCTCTTTAAAAATGCTCTGAATTTGAAGAAAATACTAGAAGTTGTACAACGGGTATACACAGACACAAGTATCGTTAAGTTTGATTAAAAACTAGATTTAATTTTTTACCCGAACCCAAAATAAAAAGCACATATTATGTAGGTAATGGCTATATAGTGCAAGTAAAAGTATGATTTTTTTTCTGTTCAATTTCCCAAAAGTAATATTTTTGCCTATCACCATTATTGATATTTACTATGAAAAGTCCATCCATACAAATGTATATTTCAATTTACTCATGTAAATCACAAAAATCACTACTCTATGAATGTATAAACAAGATCAAACAACTTTACATAATATGAATGTTCCAAAAAAAAAAAAAATAAATAAATAAATAAAACCATAACCAGCAAAAGCCCCATTCAAAATAATGACAGATTTTCTCCTGTACATGCAATTTTTCTATTTGTATTTAAATTTACCTCCAGCAGAAAGGAAGGAAACTAGGAACGGAAACAAACAAAAAATTTCACCCGCATACACATATCTCCGTTGCACACCTGAATTTAAATTTATAGAACATCCTTGAGTCTGTGAACACAGCCTCCGTATTTCTAACAAAAAATACTCTACACCGTTATGTGAATGTAAATTTTCTATACACACATATACAATTTGAAACTCCTGCCGTTTGACTGGTTGCATTATCCATAGAACAGCAGCGTTGCCAGCAGACATATAATAATCATATTGAATAACAAAATGAACGCAGTTATTATAATGAGAAATATGTGAATATATGAAAATATCGCAATTTTGGAAAAGAATATCAATATGCGTTTTTTGAAAAAAAGTTATACTGAGCGCACCAAATAAAAAGTGAATAAAATGCTTAGATTCATTTTTATGAACACAACTTTTTTTATTTTAAAGTTGGTGATCAAAAATGACATTCGATGTCAAAATCAGTGCATATGTCACAAAAATAATATTTTTCTACAATTGAATTAATATTCCAACAATTTGAATTCTCTTTATGTTCACTCTGATTTCTGACCTAAATTGTATTATTTTTTTTTTCTAAAAACCTAATATATTTGGGAGAGTTTTTAACAATAATTAAAATTTTGAAATACTTCGTAGGGTTAATTAATAAACGCAAAATTCGTTAATAAATTTGTTGACAAAAGTTAAAATGCGTTATTTATTAAAAACCTTCATTAAAATGTGAACCGACTATTTATCGGTACAACGAAGTTCATCATCGAATGAATTTTTATAGACGTATGTATTTTGTTCAGTGTAGTCAGTAGTAGTAATAGTCAGGATGAACAAATGGAAATTCTAAGATACCTTTTGTTGAACTTTGACGTTTCTCATTTGACAGTTTAAATATTTTGTCTTGTTCAAATGAATTTACTGTCAAGTGTCACCAAGTTTGGCAAAAGTAATATACATACAACGGCAACACTTCTCTATTTCATATCCACATAACTGCTCTTTTGTGGTAGCTACGTGGGTTGTAATGCTGTACATTTAAGGATCATAAATCATTTACTTGGTGAGAATCATACCAACAATGTGGAAGAGTATGTATGTATGTAGGTACAGAAAAGAGTAGAAGAAATAAAATAAAATTCAATCTATTATAAAAAGTAGCGCGAAAAAAAAAAAAAACAAAAAGGAAACAGATTCTCTATGTCAACATTGTCACAAACATGCGTCATCTTTTGTATTCAAGCACACACCGAGGACGACACACTTTTCATGTAACTCTCTCCTGGCATCTGACTCATGTATTAATCATGTTTTACTTCAGATTATTGCTCCTGCACGATGTGAATGTGATGTGACATTGTAAGGATATTCGTTGTTCGCTGATATATTTGCTCCTTCAAATTCGTCAATCCAATGATGAGGATAATGAAAAATTTGTTTTTTTTTCTCATATCATTTCTTTTTAGTTTTTTCATTTTTTTTTTGTGAAAATAAATTGTCTTCTTCACTTGAAGACACTTAAATGAATACGTTGAAGGGCAACCTATAAATAAATATGTCAAGTACATGAGCTGAGAGATTACAATATAGTGACAGATTGGTAGTTACACCGAACTAACAGCCACAAATAATAACGATTTTGATGGTTATACAACAACCAATTGAAAAGAAAATTTAGGTTAAGAGCAAGAAAATGTGTATACAGGGTGTCCCAAGTCTCAATAGCTATAATAGCTAATGTTCGCTATGCGAAGAAAATACGAGAGGCGAGGTGCCATTGAAATTCATATTATAGTTGGATAGCCTACTCTCTCCGCAATATCAGAAATCTACACTAAATTACGTACTTAATTTCATCTCCAAATATTGAGTCAAATAATTCTGGTTTCTGTTGTTCAATTTCAAATGGAAACAAATTTCACTGCACTATCGTAATTTGGCTAATTATTTTTAGAGTCTTATACTACGTTTTCAGCAAGAGTAAATCCGCTAGAGATTTAAAATAAATCTTGAAGTGTTTTCACCAAAGAAACTGAGATTTATTTGACGTTTTCACTCTGTCTTGTCATTCAATTGTCAATTTGGACAAGAGAAAAAAATTGCAATTGGATAGTAAACAGGAAAAAAAAAAACAGATATTTCTATTTTGTGTTGATTGTCAATGAAGAAAGTGGGTTTAAATAGGTCCGTTCTACAAAATAAGGTTTGTTTGTTTTGCAAACCTTCTGATTGCGAGAAGATTTCAAGGAGATTTATTTTAAATCTTCATTTGAGGTGATTTATATTTGTATGGTAAATCTACGTGATTTAAAGGAGATTTATGGTAAATCCACTTAAATCCCGGATTTAACTTTGGTGAAAACGTAGTATTAATGTGTTCCAATAAAACTTGGAATTTGTAACTTACCACAAAGTGGTAAGATTTGCTCAAAGCGAAATCTGAGTAGATAGAAAGAACGAATCTTCGTCTAAACATGCCCCAACTATTCGCTGACAGAGTACCTTTATAGGCTAGTCGCGCACTGGCAACTGTGATCGAAATCAAATAGTTTAATCACCAGTTGAAAGAGAACCGCGCACTGGCAACTCTTTACTTACGCTCACACTCTTTTCTCTCTTGCGCTTATAAAAAACAGCTCAACTGTTGCGAAGGCAATCGTTTAGTTTGTGTCAAAACACAAACTTTTTAGTTGCTCGAATCGAGTTTCTCTAAGTGCGCGGTGTCCCATATAAGCCGATATGTTTCATTTTAGCAACTAAACAGTTGCGAAACTAAAAATTGAATGTGCGCGCCTGGCCTTAATCTTGCAATCGCCAATGAATTAGTGAATCTGAGTGAACTTTTGGGTACGTTCAATTAATATGATTTCCATATCATTAACTTCAAGGTATGTAACTAGTGAACTAGAAGATAACAACGACTCACCTTATTCATTGAACTTAAACGTTCTAAGAAATTAGGTTCGGTGTTAAAGTTAAACAGACTTTCGAACTGATGGAAAATTTTTAAATATACCCAAGGTATTAACGTTGAACGATATTCATAAGTTAGAAATGTTTTACAATTGGCCTTATAATTTCGAATTACTGAGTATAGCCTCAGCAAGAGAATATTTGAGAAATATGATAAACATAAATCGAAAAAGCATTTAAAAGCCCTTTCACAATATCTCACATACGAGTATGTAGTTTTAATACAAATGAAGGAGAAAAATGTATAAATCATGTATAGAAATGTGCAAACAGAATATGACTTTTCACCTCAAACATTTCTCACTGTTAATTATTATACATGAACATTTTTAGGATTGATTCTAAGACCAATATACATTTTATTCTGAGGACATGGTGAAACTAATTTCTTTCGATGCAAGTGTGAACGCAAAATATGAAAATCATTTTTATCACAGAAATTTCGCAGCCGCAAGTTCTTTTTGACTTGACATGTGTTAACACATTGTGAAATAGTGTGATAGGTGCTAAAATGAATTTCTTCTTATACTACTCGTACATTTCCATCGGCCATTAAACTGAGATTTAGTGTGATCTACCCTTATACTACATTTCCACCAGGAGATAATCCTGAATTTAAGTGGATTTACCATAAATCTTCTTTAAAACTGAAATATGTACCATTCAAATTTGTTTTGTAAATCTAGTAGATGAGAAATTAATCTTGTTAAATCTTCATTTGATCAATTATTCTATAGTTCGAACTGATCTAATACCAATATCGTGCTAAATTATCTTGATGATTTTTCATCGTTTGGCACAAATTAAACTTTCTTTTTATCGCTTCCACTTTATAAGAAAAAATGAAACAGCATTAGCATTTTGACAGTTGCTGTCAAAGTTAATCTTCTTTTTAATCTTTTTGTGCGATGGAAAGACAACAACCTAGGGAATTCTATCGGAATACTATTCATACATATGAAGACGGTTGGCTTTATACAAAAATGTTGTAAAAATGGAGGATGGAGCATGGAGATCAACTTGTTCAAAAACATCTAAGTGTCAATAAAAAAGTGACAGCTGTTATCAAAACGGGTTGCCTTTTAAGAAATGGACAATTATTGTGTATTCGAAATATCATTTCATTTCAATAGAATGTTGATTCTGGGAATGAAATTTAAACAAGTTTGCAATGAAATTTTGTGGTACCAACGCTATCCTGGTAGTGGCGCTTCTCATCTAGTAAAATTTAATAAAGTGAATTAAGGGCTTTAGTAGTAAAAATGAAATATAGTACTCTTAAAACTTAAAAGTTAAAAAAGAAAATAAACTGAAAAAAGTATAATTTTCATAAAAATGAGTATAATGAGTCCTATACATTTTTTCTAAAAAATTTTAGTAATTTATTCAAAGTTTTAATAGAACACCCTTTGCCCAGTTAAATTATTTAACCAATATATTGAGGGGTTTATTTTTCGTTTGTTTCATTTGTAATGGAAATTTCCAAGGATTCTCAAGTACCTCGTAGAGAATCCAGGTAGTTAAATTGCAGTTCCTTGTTTTATAAGATGTCGCAATTAGAATCTAATGATTTATCAAGATTTTGTGTGTGTTTTAAGTCCTGGTCCCGCTAATATGAATTGGAAAAGAGGACTGAAAATCTTAAGTATTGTACATACATGTTTCAATAGTGACTTTTGAAATTAATTTCTCAGTTTCAGTTTCTTGTATTTTTATTATAGGTATGTGTGTACTGTCTATCTATATATTACTTAATTTTTTGGGTTAAACCGTATTAAATAATAGTTTGTTCCAAAGAAAAGAGAGAAAGTTTAAGATTTTCCTTATAAATTAATTTATTTTGGAAAATTTAAATTAAAAAGCTTGCAACATTATCAGTGCAGCACTTTGAAAATAAGTTTGGCCACTTTGCTTTGTTAATTTTTTTAGAGCAGCAAAATTTTCATGTTTTATTTGAACATTAATAAAAATTTAAATTTATTGGAAAAATAAATTAGAATCACAACAGCCTAATGGAAAAATGAAGCAAGGGGTCAAGTCTCTATCTGTGAAACTGTGAAGTGATAAGTTTTTTTCACAACTTCACACACTATCCGATTCGCAATTTATGAAAAAAAATTAATTAAATGTCAAAATAATTTCAAATATTAAATTTGTTTTCACACTCAAACGATTTTGTGAAGAGTCCTGATAAAATATGAAAATTACAAAAACAAAATTATACTCAAAAATGAGTATCGTCTTTCGTGTATCAAAAATGAGAGCATTTATCATTTTAGTACTGTTTAGTACATGGTTTGACAAACATTTATCAGAATGAGTTCCAAAATCGCATTATGTGAATTCATGAAATGTAAAAATGAAAAATGGCTGTGAAAACTGAAATGATATCTTTTTCATCACTTCACAAATTCACAAATAGAGAATTGACCCCCAGGTGACTTACAACTCTAAGGTATTCCTGTGTGCGTGATGTCAGAAGAAATGGTGTAGACCTAACGAGATCCGAACGGCTAAGATGAGAAGCAATTTTCATGGAGATACATTAGACGATTTTTCACATCCTCGTAAAAGGCAGTACCCTTGGACAAAAATATAAATCCGCAGTGGATCTATCCCCTACCTACGGTGTGAGAACTCGCTATCCATTCCAAAATATCGAACGTTTGAAAAATACAAAATATTATTCAGTAAATCCGAGGAGAACATTATGTACGAATAAAGGATTTTTCAAATGGGTAGATTTTGGCAGCTGATGGCAGCCATGTTGTTGTGGTGACTGCTATCAAATATGTTGCTTACTATTAAGAACATGGCAAGTTACATGATTAAACAACACGTCCAAATGATAAAAATTTAATATCAATATGAGTGTTCGTTAGTGTATACGTTGCTCGTGTCGCGACAATTTTACCGTAGAGCACAGTTCTTCACAGTCAACTCTATATAACGTTTGATGGACAAATTTTAGACGACCGCTTCGTTAATCGCGCAGCCGACATTCGAACGTAAAAAAAACATCACCGCGGTCCGCGAAAGTGTACAGCAGAACCAGAGACAGTTGATTCTTCAGCTTGTACACAAACTCAACAGCTTAGCAAATTTCGGGCCTACACACGTACAAGATCCAACTGACCCAAGAGCTCAAGGTTCATGATCATAGAAGACGCCGCCGTTTGTTCGCTGACTAAGCTTCGGAGCGTTTGGAAGAATTTTGGCCAAAAAATCATCTTTGATGACGAGGGGCGCAGTTTTGGATTAATGCCTATATGTTAACAAGCGAAATTGCCGTAAATAGGACCACACCAACCCACACGATCAGGTTCGCCTGGTGACAATGCATCTTCAAAAAGTCACCGTTTGGTGTAGATTTCTTGGACCTGCTGCGTCCGTACTTTTTCCAAAACGAGCGCTACAGAACCATGATAACAAATTTATTGTGGCCCATATTGAACTCATATGGACCTAGACAACATGTGGTTCCAAAAGTATGGGGCTACGTGCCATACAGTGACGCCACGATTGACATTCTGCATGAAAGATTTGAGTAAAAGGTTATCTCTCGCAGATCTGACGTGATTTGACCACGCTAGAGTTTTCTTGTTGGGATTTCTGGATCCGAGTGGGCCAATTTTCATTGACTCTTTCGTATAAATCCGGCTCAATTTGAGCGATGGACTCTATGAAAGGTGAACAAAATACATGCCATCGCCGGGTGTATGCAGAAAAGTCATGTCATTGAAAATTATGACTCGGATCCGATAGCCACCGTAAGAAGCCAGAGCAAGAATTTGAACAAGGCCATAATAGAAACATGGGCCTTTGAAATAAAAATGTAAATGTAAATCATTTTATGGGCATGTAATAGCTAGTGAGTATATTTCTACGTTTGAGACCGTGACGTTAAAGTGACATAAAATATTGATGACAAAAATTATCAAGTTCTCGTTTTTCCCGCAAAAATTGAACTAGAAAATTCGAAATTTTTTTCTTTAGTATTTTCTGTCAAAATTAATAAATTTTGCTAAATAACTCTTTTCTACGAGTAACTCTGAGTTTGAAGAGATCACTCTGATTTCGGAAATGTTAAGTTGTCAAATTTTATTGACGCATTAAAATTTTTTCCGCTAACAGTAACAAACTTGGGTTTCTTGTCACTATCTAGTGCAATTTGACTGCTCTAGTTACGCATATCACAATAAAACATGTACAGAATAACCGCTTTCTCGTTTAGGAACACAGGACATTATTTCGAATCTCGAGTTGAAGAAGGCATCCAATCGAGATTTAGTAAGTATATCTGACTTTATGTACTGCTACTATTATTTGACAGAACTACCACAACATATCACCAACTGCAAGAAATTTCAATTTGACAATAATTTGTACGGTTCATAAAAATTCTCATATAGTATGTATTAGAAGACAATCGGCTTTATCAGTTTTTTCCAGTTCGAATTCTAGTCCCTATAGACTCTTAATACTGGTACTCAGAAAATTTTAAGCTTTTGTATCATGTTGAAAAATAATTAACAATTGTTATCCCTTGAGTTTTTCATCGAGAAAACAAATATTCTTCCTTTCTTTTCAAATGAATGTGCACCACACAGTAAATTCGGTGCATTTTCCACACGACAAAACTATTTCAGAAGAATCCAACAGTTACACTAGAATTCTCCACTAAATCCCAACTATCTAGCTTAACTATCTTTGAATCAATATTTCATTGTCAGCTTAACAATCAATAAATTTGTATCGTTGTCATTGAAATAAAAAAAAACCACAGGAGAAAATAAAAGAAGATCCAAAGCAAAAACCTTTCACTCAGATTACATCGTAAAAAAATCTTGCAAATAATATTTTTTTATTTTTTTTTTGTATCACTGATTTTGTGACAATATTGTGAAAATCAGTTTTGTGCAGCAACAGCGATATGTCGTGGAAAGTTTACTATTTTTTTTTATAGATTTCTTTCTCTTTTTTTTTATGTCAGTATGGGTGCATTTTATAAATTGATGGATGACAGTAAAATGTTCATCATTGAGTTTTATGGGTTAAGCCACCCTTTGGTATTTTATAGTTCGAAAGTTACTTGGAAGTGTGTTAGAGCTTTCAAATAAATCGAAGTGGAAGGATTCAGAGGTTTGAGGTTTCCTACAGTGAATTTATTACGAATAGATAAGTATCCTTATGAAGATATAACTCAGTGACTCATAATAAATCTTTTCTTTGGATTGAGAAAAATATTGAATCTACTCGTATTTCGATAGGTTTTCTGAGACATATCACATTTCTGAGAACGTCGTAATTCTATCACAAACCCTTCTTACAAGCCTTAAAAAGTAATGGTTTTTCAACTTTATGAACATTTTGTATACATTGTGAGAATTGGTATTTCGCTCAGTTGAAAGCGTACTCAAGGATCTCAACATAAACAATTCCGTTGTTCTTCCACACCAGCTAAGCCTTTACGTATGTTTTTGTATCTTTCCTATTCTTCTGGACTCTTTCCAAGTAGATGAAAAACTGTATTTGTTCAGCCCGTACCTGAACCAGGTGTATCATCCTCTCCTTTAAAGAGGCAACAGAAATAAGTTTCCCGTAGTTTTAACCAACTAGTAGTTTTAGCCAACCCTACTTAGCAAAACCAGAATAAGTAAAAACAAGCTAGAAAAACCTGCAACGGTCATATCCGACGAACTAAATTTTAACATGATCAAAAATTACGGCAAAATATACTATTACGTGTATGTCCTAAAGATAGTACACATTTTTGGGCATTTGTAAAAAACGTACGAAACACTACAAAATCCTTCTTTCCAACACTCGTCTTCAATGACACTCGTGTTGTAAGCTCAATAGATACACCGAATTTTTTTGCATCATAGTTTGCTGTTAATTGACGCTATCAGAGAGTGAAATAACTCCTCCTATACTTGATCTATCAGTTGCTAGAGTACTAAAAGATCTTGACATTCACAAATTCGCTGGCCCGGATAGCATACCTGTTATTGTTCTGAAAAGGTGTTCTTCAATGCTGGCAAAACCACTGCGTAAGCTTTTCCATCTGTCCTACTTTACAGGTCTCTTTTCAAGCATTTGCCCAGCCTTTCCTTAAAAAAGCGAATCCTCCTTCCCCTCTGACTATCGGCCAACTGCACTTATGTCGCTTCTTCCCAAGGTCATGGAAACGCTGATCAATTTTCAGCTTAAGAAATGTTTTGAGGAATGAAAGCTTCGTAATGACCGGCAGTAAGCCTTTCATAGCAAGCGGTACACTGGTATTCTGTTGGTTTATCTGACGGTACAGTGCAACAAATCTTTAGGTCGCGTCATTTTGGAAAAAGTAAGATTATAAGTGAGCTTGATATTTAAAAGTCATTTGATGAGTTTGCCATCAAGCTCCCTCATCGAAAATGCTTGCATTTGGTACCTATGAATCTCTTCTTTGTTGGATTAGTTATTACCTTTTGGACCTTCACTTCAGGTAGTATTGAACGGTTTCAAATCTGATATCCTCAAAATAAATGCTGGTGTGCCCCAAGCTCCGTTTTGTCTCCGACTCTCTTTCTGATATTCATCAATGATCTTTTGTCTGAAACTTCTAATTCACTAAATTTTTTCGCTGACGGCAGTACTCTCAGTTATTCATATTCGTTCTTAGATTCACATCTTTGTCCTTCGGATCTTAACTTCCAACGGCAGCGTATGATAAGCTCATTAAATTCTGATCTCGATAGCATTGTCCAATGGGGAATCAAAAACCATGTAGAATTTAATGCTTCGAAGACTCAATGGTGTTTACTGTCGCTTAAACATAACCCTCCCTCAATGCCAATATCCATGGATGGCACTTGCATCGAGAAGACTGAATAGCTTTCAGTTCTAGGTATGTGCATCACAGACCATCTTTTGTGGAGTGATCACAGCTAAGAGTTTAGGTTTTCTCCGCTGATGCAAGAAATTTGTTACCCGTTCTGATTTGGCTGCAATATATAAAGCTTTTATTCTTCCGAAACACGAGTACAATTCCCATATCTGGGCAGGTGCTCCAAAAACCTACTTGAGTCTCTTGAGCGGCATTAAAAAGAGAACTCTAAAAATAATAGGTGACCGTTGTCTAACTGAAACATTTGTATCTCTCGAGTACCGCCGCAATGTTTCATAAACACGGTTCTAGTGGAATAGCCAGTTGCATTCCTTCCCTCAAACAATTCAACCGTAATCCTCTTACTTCTAGGAATGCTCATTAGTTTACCCTTGAGTCCAATTCCGGACGTATTGTCAAGTGCAGAGATTCTTTTTTTAGCAGCACTACACGAATGTGGAATACTTTACTCAGCTCAATATTTCCCACTCATTGCAATGCTCAAATATTCAAAGTGCATCGGTATCTCCTTTCTTATCCTATCCTACTTTCCTAATGGCTCGCACTGTGCTTAACATTTTAAGGGTATTCATAACCACTTGAGTGCACGTATAATGTAAAAAAAACTATTGTTCTTGACATTTCCAAAGAATTTGATGGAGTTTGGCACGATCAATTTGAAATTATCTTTTGAACCGTTTAATACAAGTAGTATTGGATGGATTGAAGTCTGACATCCAGAAAATAAATGTTGGTGTGCCACAGGGCTCTGTATTATTTACGACTGTATTCATTATTTTCATGAATGATCTTTTAGCTAAAACTGCTAACCAAATTCATTGTTTGAGTGATGACAGCATTCTAAGTGTGATTTAAATTGCACAACATTTTAAATTAAAGATCGGTTAACATCGAAAGAATTTAAAAAAAGTTTTCAGTTTGTCTCAAAAACACAGTCGATGGGTCTTTAATTTCCAATAAATATAAAGGGTTCTTAACTGAATTGAAGACCGCCAATTTATCCGCTTTGTTTTTATAACAATTCAACAATTGCCCATCAAAATAATAATCCCGTATTATTTAAGTAAAAATAAACGTTTTTTTTTCATCAATTAATATATTAAACACAATTTTAAATTGAGCCCACATGTACGGAGTATAGCAAGTGCTTCTGTGTACGTTACGATTTATCAGACTTATGTAAACGACTAATTAAATTTCCCAGAGTAATACGCAAAAAAAATACCACAAATCCTTTCATTTCCACTTATTTAAATATTCACAATTTTTCAACCAAAAATAGACATTGATTTACTTAACCAAAAATAATATTATTTCTCTTTCATTAAATTGCAGTTGATTGATTGCGTATTATTAAGAATTCGTATATATGTACAATTGTACATACCTACTGTCGAAAAGTTCAATAATTGCAGGACTCGCTGTCTCTCTGTGATATCGTTTAAAATAGATTTAACGATAAATTGTATGTTCATGCTGAGAATGACCAATAAAATATGTGATGCAGGAAACAAAACTATGCAAATGAAATAAATTTATTTAAATTTACTTTTTACACTTAGGGCCTGGCTTTGAAAACTTAAATTTTGTGTAATATTAAAGAACGATTTTGGGAGTGTATATTCAAGGGGAGTGCATACCTGTATCAAATGAAATATTCAGTTGGCTGCATAAACACAAAATACAGCCCAAACACCGTAATTACTGTCGTACTTACTCGTAATGCATCAACGCTTCAACCCTCGGCAGTTTATTGAATTGTATTCAACGCATTTCCACAATCAGTGGCTTTAGAAAAGAGTGCATCGTTTGGTATACAACTCAAACAAAAAACTTTTTAATAATCTCTACGCATCTGCCCTTACTACAGCAGACATCATTGGTTGTGAAGAGTGAAATAGCAATAGTAGTTTTTCTGTGAAAAACAAGTTACGCCATACTTGAAAAAGTATCAAAAGCAGAGTCGCTACTTTACTTGTTGTCCCTAGAAGTGGAAACTCAAACTTAAATTAATCAACCTCGAAAAGACTATTTGGGAGGGAATTTACACTGCGACTGCAACCTAAAGATCTTTTGTGACGTTTGCTACATACATATATTGCAGACTGATATTGAGAAGACCCTACTATCTCAGCAACTTAATTTGAATAAAATAAAATTTAAAACTTCGAATCTAAAAGAAATGTAAAAAGAGAGAAACTATATAGAAAAAAGGCACGACTGGGTTGCTTGAAGTTGCTCTCATATTTTAAAGACTTAAAATATTCAATATGTTCTACATACTAATGTGGATGTTTTTATAGAAAAACGTTTTAAATAAAATGCACGACTGGGTCGCAAGAACTTGCTCTTATGTAAGACTTAGAATTTCAAAAAAAATTAATGTTATGAGAGAAAAATTGTTTATAAGCTTAAAATTCATTTTTTAATAGACTAAAACAACTCCTTTAGTAGTTGGAGCTAAACACAGGATGCCATGTATTTTGAGCAAATAGTAGTTTATGTAAGAACAAAATTATAATTCGTTGTAGTGGTTTCATAAAAAAATAAGCTTTTATATACAAAATTTTTAAAACATTTTTAAGAAAAAATTTTGGTACGCCAATTTGAAGTTCTTATTATTGTTATATTAATATTTTTCTTAAAGTTTTGAAATGCAATGTTTTTTAAACTTTTTAGAAGCTCCTCTATAAAAGAAAAATTTCATTAAAATCCGTTGTGCCGATAATCAATCAGAAATATATTGTTTTCAAAATTTTTCTTATTAAATTATAGATCGTAACAATTAATCGAAAGAAAAAAATTTAAGCAAAATTTTCGGAACCGTTTTCGAGAAAAATACTTTCATACTCTTATTAATTAATGTCTTAATGTAATTTTTTTTTATTAAATTATAGATCGTAAAAATTTAGCGAAACAGACAAAAATCGTCATATTTCTAATTGCAATTTTCGAGAAAAATACAATTTTCGAAAACCAGTTTTTAATATTTGTTCTAAATAAAAGAACATTTTTTTCCTGCAGAAAGTTTAAAAAATCGTCAATTATCGTGTTTAAAAACAATCGGTCTCGTGGTTTTCTAAATTTCTTTAAAAAAAATCAAAGAAAATTTGCTTAAAAATTTGGAAGTAAAATATTTAACCATGTTAGGATATTTAACATAAACATATTTATCAAATTCATTAGAACCGTTTTTGAAAAAATCGAAAACACTATAAAATAGTTAACTATAAGTAAAACGATGTTTTTGGAATATTTTTCAATTATTTTTTACCAAATGAAATTTTTTTGAAGAAAAAAATTCTTGATACAAGAAAATGTTTTCTAAAATTTCCAAAAATATTTGAACAGAGGTAAAGTTATTAAAAAATAGAACACAAATGTGTCGGGGGGAAAAAATTAAAAAGGCTTTGTACAACTTAAAAGAAATTAAATTTGTTTAATTCACAAGTCATCTATGCCCGCAGGTTTCAGCTCTTTGTTCAAATTTTATGGTGTTTTTTTACAATTTTCGCAGAAGAACTAATGACCCTGAACTTTGCCGTCCAGAATAAGTTGACGTCTTCTGATGCAGGGTTTAGTAGGACCCACTTTAAAGGAACAAATTAAACGGTTTCAAACTAATTCGGTGGAAATATAAAATAGAAGCATAGGACTTACTTTTTATTATATCAAAATCAAAATAAAAAAAAACAACACAATTACTAAACAGAACCTGACAATCGTGGCTGTTATTTTTCTGGCCCAAAGCACTGAAAGGCACCAGACAAAGTGACATTTAATAAGAGAAGACATAATATACCGTTAAATTATCACTTCCAGGGGTTTAACCTAATTGCTATGAACAAACACGACTCTACAGTAGAAGTTAGTAAAAGTGCCAATACTTTAAAGATTCGAAAAGTTTTAATTTGCTATTATTTTGATGGATCTACAAAATCTACCCGCGCCAGTTGAAAAACACTATATAAGATAGGTGGAGATTGCTAATTTCCAGGAGCAATGAAATGTTAAAACTTGATCATATAAATAGTTGCTAATCGATTCTTAAAATCAATTTGAATTTCTTCATAAGTTTCAAAGTGCTCTAGGTAAATGCCCCTCATCTCGGAGTAAAATCCAAAATCAAGTGTATTATGGTTTCATCAACTAGAGCATATAAAATCATCTAACCATCCTGGTTAACCAATCTAAATATATGTACAAGGCTATCTTTTGCTTACACACTCATAAATCTTGCATTTAATGCCATTTATACCATCATATACATCCATCACAACATTTAATCCCTTTTCAGTGTTTGGCTTTGAATAGATTATTCAATTCAAAGGATATAAATGCATTAAGGATATATGAACGAGACGACGTTAAGTTTTATTTATCATACAAAAACACATACTACCTTGAAACAAAGATGGTAGTTAGTAAGACCTTCCTGAGCCATGTAATTGCTTTTTAGATTACGGTTGTGGGTGTGGGGCCCAGGGCTAGTTGACTCATCGCACACATTTTTGTGTCCATTTTTTTTTTATAGAAAATTCTTAAGAGGGTAGAACAGAAATTTTATATCCTAACGTACATTATTTGATCCTTTCATGTGACCCACATTATCATATCGAAGAAGAAAAGTTGATGATGATTGTAACCTTTTTTGTGGATGGAATTTTCCAAGTTCTATGTCTGGGTCATGGAGTCCTTTTCATCGTTTTAGTTTTGTTGTTGTTTTAGAATACCATTTGATGTGCTTTTTCAATTATAAACCCATATTTATATTTTTTCCTGATTTTAATTATAAAAATGAAATCCTTTGGGGTTGGCTAATTGCAAAAAAAAAATATAAATAAAATCAGGGAAAATATAAAAATGGATTTCATATGGGTTTTGCATTATGAATGCAATATCAGAGAGAATTAACGTTATAAATATATTTGAAAACTTTTGTCTCAAATTCCATTGTTCTTTGAAATTTAAATTGTCTGTCTGTAGCTTGGAGGCTTACTTTTAAAAAAAGGAAGATTTGAAAAAAAAATCGCTGTACATAACTTTCCATTTTGAAATACCTTTAGTTAGAGCTTCTTATGCTTTTATTTTGAATTACCAATGTTTAAACTTCTACAGGAATAAGAAGCAAGCGAATACCTCAAATGTTTTTCTTCGAGTTACCTCTTAATATTTGTAGATAACTTATGCCGAAATATCCTGCAAATCTAGTCTGAACCAGTTAGTTACTTTATAAATTAAATTTTGTAATAAAACACGCGTCAGAACCACAATCTAAAATGCTCGCAGCACTAAATAAAGGGAAGCAACATAATATTTTTCTTATACGGTGGGGAAATTTGACAGAAATCCTTGTTAAAAAATCCTGTTTGGCTTTGAATTATATTTAATCAATTCAAGTTGTAAAATTCTTGGTTACTTGGGATATGAATACTATATTCTTTTTATGAAATCTTTAAACATAACGAGGCATGGAGCAATTACCTCAAAAATTGTTATGGCAATTCTTTGACTTGGGTCGTCTTTACCGAAAAGTATTTAAATATGTATGGAAGTAACTTCAGCCTAAATACCTGCGGAGGTGTTTTTTTTCAATTTTTCTCAGAAAAGCTTTAACATTATTTACGTATTACTTTTTATGTACGTACATAATGTACACTTACTGGTTTAGATATGACACCCTTTTTTCTGTCACAAGAACAAAATATCTGCCTTCGCTCCAGCACTCTTGGTCTTTTGAGTGACTTGTGAGTTGTTAAAAAGGACTTAATATAAATTATTAATATGGGAAAGGGTAATGAAATCTCTTGTGTTTCCAGCTGGAAAAAAACAACGAGAAAACAGAGAAATGAACTTTTAACACAACAGTGTTTCAGAAGATGACGAACTTTTAACCATCGAAGAACCTTTTAGAAAAGTGGGCATGGTGGTAAGAGAATCATGAACTTGAATGCAAAATGCTAGCGTTTATTAAAGTTGGAGAGGATTTAAAAATAGATAGGAATACGAATATCGCAATACTGTGCTTAGAAAAGCGTTCCACATTCGTGTAGTGCATCTAAAGAAAGAATCTCTCAACTAAACAGTACGTTCGTAGTTGCGCTCAGGTAAAACTGATCTGATGAGCTTATCTTAAGGGGAAGAATGTCAATAGGATATTTACTAGCGATACTGAAATACATGAAACATTGCTACGGTGCTCAAGAGATGGTAATGTTTCCGTCATAGTTCTACCATTTATCATTTTTACTTGCGATATATGTACTATAGGTAGTACCCCTTGGCATAATGGTTAGTGCGTTGAACTGTCATGCGGAAGGTCTCGAGTTCGATTCTCAGCCGCTGCAAGAAAGTTTTTTTCAGGGGTGTACTGCCTCTTGCGAGGAATTGACAAATTCTCCAAGAGTATCTCTTGTCATGGAAAATGCTGCTCAATAGCCTTTCGGAATCGGCAGAAAATTGTAGGTCCCCTCCGTTCCTGGTAACACGCACCCAGGAATGGTTGAGAGTTGTAAGTCACTAGGTCCTGGTTCACTCCGAGCTGTTGCACCACCAAATTTATTTATTTTTAGTTGCAATATTTTTCATATTTGCAATGGGCAAGGTACTGGCGAACAACGAAATTGTCTTGCTGGATACTATTTTGACTTGGAAAAAGGATATTGCTGCTATAATCAGGGTAATAAGTATCCACGTAAGCCCAATTTTCCATGGGGAAACATCAATTTATGCAAACTTCATGATGGCGAACAATATTTTTCGCTTTTCGATTGTTCAAAATTCATTCAATGTGACAATGGAAAACCTGTTGTACAGAAATGTCCAGATGGTTTGTATTACAATGCAAAATTAAGAGTTTGTGATTGGCCAAAGAATGTTAATTGCAAATGGTGGAAGTAAATTTAGTGGTTTTATTAAAATTTGGAAAAATTTAAAACAAAAGAAGAAATCTGCGGCAAAATAATGTTGAGCAGTTTATATAATTTCTGTCAAGTAGATTTGTAGTGATAAATAAATAGTGATAAATAAAAATAATTTTTTCTTATTATTTAACAATGGTCTTTTTTTAATCTGATGAAATCTCCTTTTTGTTTCAATTTCAAAACCATTGGTTTATTCCAACAACTCTATAATAATTTTAGAAAAATCAATTCATTTTCTTGTTGACGAACCCTTTCATTCAATGAGCCGTTCGTTGAATATGAATTTCCGGGAGAAGCGAGCGAAATATTGCTCGAAGATAAGATCCATCAAAAAAAAAACAATTAATTCATTAACGAATATTGTTTAATGATTTTATTCCATACGTTGATTCGGCAAGATAGTCTTACGAGTATAAAACGACAGCGAATTTGACAGACAAAGCTTCAGAAATATGGCCGAAACCATCTGTCAAAACTGGATTCTAGTTGGAAAACTCTTTATTATATAACATATGACGTGGCATATGTATGTATACTTAGTACATGAATGAATACTATATTCTCAATACCACGAGAGATGACACATAACGTAGTATAATTTTGTAATTTGTCATATTCTTTCAAACAAACAATTTTCTTGCTTGTCATTGAGATCATCAAATAAACAGAACATAATTTTATTAAAAAGAAAGCCCTTCCTTTGGCAGCTGTGTACACATTCTATTATAAAATTGAGATTTTTTTGTATTCTCTCTCAAATAATAATCGAAGTGTTCCCTTTAAATTCTTATAATTTTGGAGATTTGCTCAAGATCAAAAACTTTGCGTTTTTTTTTTTTTTTTTTAACTGGTTGCCATTTTAAATTTACTGATAAATATTCAATATTTGCTAATCATTAGAAATAAATTTCAAAATGGAAAACCACGATTTGTTAGAGTAAAACTATTATCTACTTAAGGGGAATGACGCTGTTTTCGCTATAGAGTATTTCACCAAAAATCCTTTGTATTTATTAGGCGTTTTTTCTTTTTTTTTAGTTTAGAATAGAGCTGTGAACAGAGTCCGAGCATATCGAGCATGTTCCGTACATCCTCTGACCCAAGCGTGCTCAAAGCGCCCTGAGTTGTTTTTAAAACACAACTGAACACTTATGTAGCTGTCACAATTTTTTTTTTAAATTTCCATCTGTCAAATGCTTTGTGTTACTCATTTAACTCTGTTTGCTCAGTTATTTTATTCTTAGAGCATACTCTGAACATGCTCAGAACATCTCCAGAACGAAAAACTAAACACTCGAAGCTCTGAACATTTTGAGCTAAAAAATAAACACATTTAATTTTATGACAACTCAGTCTCTGTTCTGAACTAAAAACGAAAAACTCCTATAATAAACTTCAAAACTTAATAACTACTAGTAGATAGACAGCCCAATTCTTTCCTAAGTCAGTGATGTCTCACAAGTCACAAGAAGAGGTGAAATTGATTTTGTGACTTTTTCGAATTCTGCCGCTCAGTCACAATTTGTGAGAGTCACAAAAACAATCGAAACTGTGATCTCCTTCAGAGCAGGTCACAACTCATAAATTTTTAAAGTTTCTTGGATTGACATTCAGTATATTTTGTAAGAAAATTTTCTAGATTTGTGAATAATTGTGAGTACACAAAAATGGAAGTGGACTTTGTTCTAGTGAATATAATTGCGGATCTTTCCGATGAAAATGAAAAGTAACATTTTTACATAAACATTTTTTTTAAGAAACTAATCGTAGAAGAAGTTTGCAGCGCCGCCGGCGGCTTTTTAAAATTTTGAGAGATACAAATGATCAATTCGCTTTCCAAAACAATACATTTATAAAATAATTTCTTCGTTTTGAATAATCAGCTGTTCAAATAATGACACTTAAAAATCTCACCATGCTGTGGTAAGTTTCGTTGTGAGTTTTCTTGTGACGATTAGGGGGAGAATACCAAAATGTTATCGAATCACAACAATCCTCACAAGGAATAGTCACAAGAGCTTGTGACTTGTGACTCCTCACAAGGGGGAGAATCGGGCTGAGTGTATGAGTATTGTTTACTTTAGTGGAACAGCGCTGTTTTCGCTAGAGAGATGAAATATTAAAATCCTTGAATTAATACCACGCTCATACTACTCGTATCTTGATTTAACTGGTTTTACCGTAATATACTCTGACAGTCATCTGGATCATTCTTAATTATGATGTGTGTCACAGGCATAAATGTCATTATTTTTATTTTAAATAAAGCTTGAACCACACTTTTCTCGTGTGGTGGGTTGTGGAGTGGTGTGTTGTTATCACTTCAATATAATTCATAAGCGTAGAATCATATTTGTGTGATGTGTTGTGAAGTGGTGTGTTGTGTCGCAGAGAGGTAAAGTGACGAAGCTCTCAGAATTAAATTTGTCCAGTCACAACCGTAAGGAAAAAGATGAAGGTTGTAATATGACAAGATTGTATAGTATGCAAAGTCGACGGAAAAACACACCACTCCACAACTAATGTAAATTTTTTTTGAGTAAATAAGCTCTTAAAAAATTGTACTTAAAATCTTAGTAAGGTATAAAAGAGAGCTTCTAACATTAAAACTAGGTATATAGTACTCAAACTTATTCTTCGCATGGTATAAAATCAGTTCTCAAATTATTTAAACTTAGTTTCTTAGTGACTTCAGAAAATAAACCTAGTTGCGTTATAGATCGTGAACAATTGGGACATATTGATTTACACTTTCAAAAGTTCATGTTAACGTGTCGATATAGTTGGCAGGAGTTTTCTGCCGAATCCAGATGTGTATGATGTTATAGTTAAGCTTATCTACTTTAAGTTTGTATAAAAGCTAGTACCTGAGATTCAGCGAAACTCTTTAGACTTTTAGACACTTGTTAATCCAAACTACCTGCCAAGGTTATGCTGTCGATCCATTTCAAAGTTCATTAAATCTGCAATACATTCATCATCAACCGGTACAAATAATGAAAATATGAAAACGTTTAAATTCGTACTTTCTTGTTTTTAAGGACTTTACCGGCAAATATTAAATCAGATAGATAAATGTTAAATGTTGACGCTTTTGACGAGTTCAAATGAACTTTAAATTGCATTTCAGATTTAACTTAAACATTTCACAAATACAGAAGAATGGTTCAACCATAGAATTTTAGAACTCTGAAAGCTATCTTAATCTTCAAACGATGAATAAATCATCCTTAATGCCATGCATATATTTTCCTCTTTAAAAAAGGATTTAACACAAAAAGCCTTTCACTACAATCAAGTTTAACTCAAAAAGAAAAATTCTCTTTCTAAAAGCCTTTAAAATGCCATCTTCATGATCTCCCTTAATACATTAATCATATCATTTAAATTTATTAATTTTTAAAGAATTTCAACACCTGCTGCATTCACCTTGTGAATTTCACATCAAGGATATCAGAAAGCAAGATTTTCTTTTATTCGCATTATGCAGTTGAACACCTGTGTGGAACAAGAACAATGCAATAGTGGAAAACTAAAATAAATAATAGAAGACTAAAAAAACATGTTGAAAACGCCTTTCTTGAACAAAGCACAAAGAGTTCATATCTGGCGAAATCCAATACAACCAGCAGTCGAGTCGTCCTATTGCATTATGCAAATTATTCCCCTCATACATATTCCATAAGAACAAAAAACATCTGTGAATTGTTCCATGGAGTTGAGAGAGTCGTTGTCGGTCGTTTTCACAGAAAATTTCATTTTCAATAAGACCAGGAAAAACTACTCCTTGAAGAGGAAAAGGAAGAGAGAGTGTCTGTGGTGAAACATAAAAGATATCTGGGAAACAAAAGCTTTAGGTTGTAACTATTAGTCCCTGTGTTTCCGTTTTCCGATTCCGAGGCGAAAACAAAAGCCAAACTTGTCTCGTTTGTGATAGTTTTGCTTTAGCTCATTATAAATATGAGGTCTTGTGACTTCCTTTCTTTGTTGTATACATATACACCAACTAGCTTAGCAGAGGAGGGTCAATCAACTTAAAGGATACCCCTAGGATGCACTCAGGTTAAATGCATTAACTATATCTATGAGCGGCAGGATAGGGGAGTGTTTTTATTCAATGGAGACGAATAAAAACTGGTGGTTTAGCGATTGCAGTTGTTCAAGACCGATACTACCAACAACGACGACTACGACGATGGTGCACAGAAGCAGTCCATAAATAGTTTGAAATCTTGTTTCCAACCAAACGAGGTTTGGCCTCATTAAAATGTCGCAATAAATATGATTTATAATGGATTTCTGGTCTTCTATCTAAGTGGGATAGAGTAGTTCGTTTGGAATTCTATTTGGGTTAAAGTTCGTATTTATCTCCCAAAATTGGATTGTGAAGTGAAAAATGAATGCAAGATGATTTGGGAGAGGGTAACAATATTAAAAAAGATTATTCGATTTCAGATTGCAAATAATGAGACAAGGAAGATGCGTTAATATTTTTCAGATTTGTCTTTATTCATATTTTATATGACACCAAAATTACACTATCAGAATTGGTCGAAGAAAGCTTATAGCAAGCTCCGTCTTTCGACCAATGGTTTGCCAACACAGAGAACTGTGTTATACCACCGGCTCATCATTTAGTGCAGTGTTAGTTGTTAGTAGGCAAACTCTATTACAATTAACACTGACACAAGAAAACATGAAAAATAAACAAATAATATTACGTAAGAACAAAACAATAACATAACATGAAACAAAGAACATTTAGGAGCGTGGACCACTGGTTTTGAGAAGGTTTTTTAATTTACATTTATTTATATTAAAATCAAAAATATTTGAATTCCAATTTACAAGTCTACCCATACGTGTCAAGGGCTCATGAATGCCATAGTTGGTCCTATGTGTTGGGACCTTAATCATATCGAGGCCTCGAAGATTATAACCTCCTCCCCGATAATTAAAATAAACCGAACATAAAAGATCTGGTGCATCTGTGACGCCTGTTATTAATTGGTGGAAAAATACCAAATCATTGTTTGTTCTTCTTTGCTCCAAAGTTTGCATCTGAAGAATAGATAATCGTTGGTCATAAGAGAGAACATACGAAGGATCACTCCATTGAAGTCCTTTCAAGGCAAAACGAGTAAAGTTTCTTTGCACAGATTCTAATCTCTCAATATGAATATCATAAAGAGGAGTCCAAACCTGTGATGCATACTCAAGATGGGGACGCACCAAGGAGTTGTATAAAGCCCGGGTGACATTGGGATCAACAAATTCTTTAGACCAGCGCTTAATAAACCCTAACATTGAATTGGCCTTATTCACGATTTTATTAATATGAGCAGAAAAATCTAAATTGGGTGTAAAAAGAACTCCAAGGTCCCTTACAGTCATAACACGAGTTAAAATGTGCCGTGAGATAACATATTCATGAGAGTAAGGAGAACGTTTTTTAGAAAAAGTCATAGTTTGACATTTTGTCGGGTTGAGGTTCAGACTGTTCTTTTCACACCACAAGGCAAAATGGTTAATATCATCTTGCAGTAAAGCTCGATCATTTGAAGATACTATATTTTTATAAATCTTCATATCATCTGCAAAGATTAGAATTTCGCTATTGCGAACACACAGAGGAGCATCATTAATAGAGAATATAAAGAGTAGTGGTCCCAAATGGCTTCCCTGCGGAACACCTGATTTGGCAATAAACTCTCTTGAGTATGAATTTCTGAATTTGACTTGATATAACCTATCTTCAAGATATGACGATATCCACTTGATGAAAGGTGGTGGAAATCCGTATGAGTGAAGTTTAAACTTGATAATCTCATGAGACAGTTGATCAAAAGCTTTCGAGAAGTCAGTGTATACACAATCAACTTCTTGACAACTTTCTAGAGAGTTTAAACATTTATTCAAAAAGACAACAAGATTAGTAACAGTAGAACGTTTTTGCATAAAACCATGTTGTTGGTTGCAGATAATAGATTTACATATAAATGTCAAACTGTCACATACAACTTGTTCGAACAACTTCGGAATGCAAGAAAGTTTGGAAATTGGTCTATAGTTGGTAATATTGGCTTTATCTCCCTTTTTAAATACTGGCGTTAAAAATGCTTTCTTCCAAACTGCAGGGAATTTACCTAATTTCAAGGATAGAACAAAAATATTACGCAGAGGAAGAGCTAAAACAGACTTACATTTCTTCAATAAAGCGGGTGGTATTCCATCGGGTCCAATAGAATAGTCGTCTTTTAAATGAGACAGAAAGTCCAAAATTTTGTCATGATCTATTGTAATATTATTAAAAGATACCTGAGGACAATTTCGTAAGAATTGAAAATAGTTATCGTCAACAACAACAGGGGAATCAATGAAGGATTGGCTAAAATTATTTGCAAATCCCTCACAGATTTCTGTAGTAGTACTCAAGATTACGTCATTATAAACGAGATTAACAGGATAACCGTCGCTTTTCTTTTTGGAATTTATAAATTTCCAGAAGTTTTTCGGGTCTAATTTCAGGGAAAGCCCCATGGTTTGAAGATAATCATTATAACATTCATAAGAGAGTTTTTTGAATTCTTCTAAAAGGGAAATGTAAACTACTTGATTCTCTACTGTCATGAACCTTATATTTTTTCCAAGCCTTATTTCTTTTATTTCGAAGGCATTTGAGTTCTTTTGTGAACCAAGGATGACAAGAATTTTAAAAACAAATGTTATTAGAGAAAACTGTTCATATGGATAAAATTAATTTTTTAAATTCGTTTAGTAGTAAGACATAAAAACAGAATGCTTTGCAACAAAAATTATAAGTCGTTGTAGTAGTTTTTTTTTTAAAGCTTTTATATACAAAATTTTTAAAACATTTGTGAGAAAAAAAATTGGTACGCCAACTTTTAGTATTTATTACTGTACGAATGAGAATTAAATTTCCAAAAAAAAATATTGAGCCGTTTTGTAAAAAAAGGCTTTTTTAAAAAAATTACAAAAATATGATTTTTTTTTAAAGTTTTGAATTGCAATGTTTTTTGAACTTCTTAGAAGCATCTCTACAAAAAATTTCATTAAGATCCGAGAAATTCAAAATTAGACAAAATGGTTTTATGGTAGGTAGAAGCTGTAATATCTTGATTTCAATTTTTTTTTATTAAATTAAAGATCATAAAAATTTATTGAAAGGAAAAGAATTTTATTAAAATTTTTTGAAAACCATTTTTTAACATTTTTAACATTTGTATGGGGGGTTCCTTTATTATTAGGTAAAATAATTTTTTTTCTCCCATCTTGTATATTATATTGAGAAACTTTTATTTATCAAGTTTAAAGAAAATTGAGGTTGGGGTTTTCGAAAAATTGAGTTTTTAACAAAAAAATTTGAAAATTTTCTTAAAAACCAAAAAAAATAATAATAATAGTTCAATGGTAGGTACTGTCAGTTATGTTTTCATTTAAATTTGTTTATTGTATTAAAAAGTTCAAAAAAGAAAAAAAAATATTCAAAATTCTACGATCCGTTTTCGAGAAAAACAAGATGTGGAGTTATTAAATTTAATTCCATTGAAAGCTCAAGTGACTTCAAATCCAAAGTGTGTTTTGCCCAGGTACGAAGATGGGTTCATCAGTTAGATGCTGTCGTACAAATATTTGTGTCGCAGAAAGAGTACGACAGCATCTAACTGGTGAACACAATGTCGTACCTGGGCGAAACGCACTTTGAATTTGAGGTCACTTGTGATTTCAATTGAACTTTATAAAAAGTGTTAAAAAACTGTTAATTGTCAAGTTTAACAAAAATCGGGCCTATGATTATCGAAATATTCAAATTTCAAAGGACCTTTAGAAAAACAAAATTTATCAAAATCTGTTGAATGTTTTTGAGAAATCGAAGACAAAAAAAAAATGGTCCTTTGGGAGGTTTAATAAAAAAAAAACATTTTAAAATCAATTACCTATAGATTTAAATAAATGAAACTTTTTAAGTTTTAAGAGGTTTCGAGAAAAAAAAATATTTTCTAAAATTTTGACAAAAAAATTGACTGGCAAAAAGGTATCTACTGATATTTTTGTTATTAAAATAAAAAAAACATGACGGGGAAAAATTTAAAATTCGACGAATGCAATCGGTTGAATCTTTTTTCATGACAAGAGATTACAATTCCCCTAAAAAAAAAACATTTTTTTTAAATTTTTAGATTGAAGCGACTGGGAAGCGAACCCAGTTCTCCGGCTTGACAGCTCAACGCACTAGGCATTATCCCAATGTGTTCTATTCCCACTAACTTAAGCTTTTAATCAATCCAGAGCTAACATTTTCCAGTTAAAATATCAATACCATTCATCAAAAACCTTGTATTTTGGCTTCTCAAACCTTTAGTTCAGTTACTCTGCAGCGGATAATATTTTCAATTAAAATAATCACATAAGACCAAACACCGCTGAAAAAGGTTTCATAATCGAACTCAACACCCTAAAAAAGGTATAATTTCACTCTAAGCTTGGTTTTTAACAATTATTTTGATCCAATTTTTAATTTAGTAGTATATTGTAGAGATGACCAGTGCGGGTTTGTCGGTGGTAAGTCAACCACGGATGCAGTCCAAAGTATAAGAATAATTATGGAAAAGCATCGGGATTCTTTGGAGGATTTGCATGTCGTATTGGTTGATTTTGAAAAAGCATTCGATCGGCAACCACGAGATCTAATATGGGTGGCCCTCAGGCAACGAGGAGTTCCAGAAACCTATGTGCGAATAATGATGGACATGTATGATGGAGCAGTTACTAAAGTAAGTTGCGCAGCTGGAGTCACCGAAGAATTCGAAATCACAGTAGGTGTACACCAGGGAAGTGTCTTGAGTCCCCTGCTCTTTATTACAGTTCTTGATTACCTGCTTGAAGGCAAAGTGACGGATCCAGAAGTACATCAGTTATTCTTTGCTGACGATGGAGCCATCATAAGTGAAGACCCGATATCCCTACAACGAGCACTGGACGTATGGGTGGATGTTCTAGAAGGCCTATTCCAGACATTTATTTGAATGGAGTAGTGTTTCCCAAGTGTGAAAAGTTTAAATATCTGGGGTCTATGATAAATAACGAAGCTATTTGTGATGACGATATCAATCATCGCTTAAGCGTAGGGTGGATGAAGTGGCGGGAAAATTCTGCTATCTTCTGTGACCGAAAAATGCCCCCTAAGATGAAAGGAAAGCTCTACACTTCAGTTATGCGTCCAGCACTCACATACGGTTCACAATGTTGGACAATGTACAAAAAGTATGAGAGTAAGCTAACGGCAGCTGAGATGAAGATGCTTCGTATGACAGCAGGAGTTACAAAGCTTGATCGAATTAGAAGTACGAAGATCCGAGGAAGCCTTCATGTTAAGAATACCATTTCCCAAAAAATTGAACACGACCGACTCAGTTGGTATTGCCATGTTCAAAGGAGAGATCCTGAGAACCCCGTCAAAAAGGCTATATCATACAACGTTCCAATTTGGAATAAAAAGAAAGGTAGGCCTAAACACTCCTGGTACAAACAAATGCAAAAACACCAGCATTCAGTTGGCCTCAGAAATGGAACAATACAAAACCGGGAGGCTTGCCGCCGATTTCTGAGGAGGCGGATCACTAGTGTGAAGCAGATACGTGGGAGAGTTATGATCCCCTCGACATCGAGATCATAACAGCGCCGAGATGTCTCCCAATTTGTAAAAAAAAAAACATACATTTTCCGAGGGCTATTTTGTGTTTCTGGTTAGGCTGGGGCACTCACAAAAGAAGTAAGATAAGCCTTCTTACAAAAAATCTGACGATCCCATTCTGCTCATGTGTATTGTGGCACAATAGGACTCCAATTGATATGGAAGCTTGTTTAGCTTTAGTAAATTTTGTATTTTTTTTTCTCGAAATGTTTGGCAATATTTTCCTTGAAACCCGACAAGTTTCGATTGTTGACCATCTGAAGGAAATTCTGTTGAATTTGGATTTTCTATTGTTCGAGTGGCATAAGTACCGAGATATTAATTTGGCTTAGATCAAGATGACATGTTTTTGGCCAGTTCATCTGTCATTTGATTCAATTATACTATACATATATCATGATGTCTCGGAACCCATCTGAGTTTAACATTGTTCGTTGGACCCGGCTGGCTGTCTACGAAGATATCTACATATATTTCTCGTTACTACTGAATGTGAGGCAAGATGTTTTGTGGCTTCGAAAATAGCAAGAGCTTCCGCTTGGAATACACTTCAAAAATTTGGAAGCTTCATTATCTGAGTAGATGCCTCACCATACCCCCTTATGTGTCCGTACAGACCCAGCATTAATGACCCGGTTTTAATTCCAGAGATTTCTTGGTTGGATATCTGTAAGGACCACTTGCTAAAAATCTATTTGGGTTGTAACTTAGTCTTTTTGAATGTCTAAGTTCTATGGACGTATTGCCCATTCTTGCAGTTATTACATTGTATAAGTCTTAAGGAACTCTGAATTCATAAACAGATCTAGAGGGGCTAGTAACATAAAAGTTTCTTAAGGCTGCCGTTGGAGTAGTTCTAATAGCACTGATTGTGCCAATAAATGGTAGTCTTTGAGTTTTTATCATGATTTTTCGATTGGTTTTCTTATCTAAGGCTTGGCACTAGACCTTGCAAGCATGCATACGTTAGAATCGATGTTATTAAATCTATTTACATCCAACGAAAGATTCTGGAACTGATAGGCTATTTTTATCAAAAATTCTATTGCAAGTTTTTTTTTCTCTCCATGTTCTTTCCGGTTTAGTTTACGATGACGTACAACATTAAGATAGTTGGTAGTGACCGAAACCTCAGGCATAACTCCGTTAATAGTTGACTGATACATATTTGGGATATTTGAAATGCTCTACGGATTTGTTTCAATATTTGTTAGTACTAAATATTTAAAAAAAAAAAACTTGATATAGTCTTTAACATAGTCGTACATTTCTGTTTTTAAAACTTTAAAATTTATAGATCAATGAAAAGATTCAAAATGCCTCACAAGTAACTAAAACAGATATCCTCCATCTTACTTATTCAGCATTTCCTGAACCTTTACGATATAGGACTGGCTAATGGCTATAATTTTTATTTTCCAACAACTTGAATGCACCACGATAGCGAGGAAAATGCATCACTTTTAATGTAAGCCATTAAGTTTGTCTCCAAGACTTTTCACCATGACCATTATTTATAGAATGAAATATATTTTACTTTCCCCCCACATCCATAAATTAAGGTTACAAGTGCAACAATGAAGGCGCAGAACACAAGTACCTCTTAAAACTTTACCCCTAACTAAATTCGTCTGCATGAATAAACCCACGTTTCGCGACGAATCTTCTAACAGGTAATTTATTGATTCTGCGATACTTATGCCCTTGTTTCCCATTTGTCCGTGACATTGTTGTTTAATTGGATTCTGTAGTTATTAAAACACTGATTTGTTACAAAAGCACTGCTGTTGAGGGCGCTGCTGCCGCCTGTTAACAAGGACACAAACAAACAAAATATACTTGTTCACTAAAATTTCGTTGATTTATTTGATCGTTTTGTATATTTCATTTTACCGCCCATAAACGTCGTCGTCGGTGTTGACTTCTTCGACATCGAATAAGGGACCAGAATCAAGTTCAATTCGGTCGAGAGGTGTTCGATGCATACGAGAATGCTTAGAGGGTACAAATTATGACCTGTAATAAAATTCGTCCGTAAATCCAATAAAGCACTTCCTTCGAATACTTTTTCATCATTAATTGATTTTTGTTTGGGAATATTAAGGACATTTATAGGACAGTGGGCTTCAGTTTATGTGAACACACTTTGAAGTCAATGAATTGCATCTTCCTCCCAAATCAGTTTACAATACTCAATAGATAAAACATTTTCAGATTTAAATTCGTGACACTTGTTTGTAAGCTAATGTTTGATTTTATTAAAACAAACAACTTATGGTATTTTTATATTCAATAACTTATCTCCTTTCAAAAAATACTGTCAATACATTTCGTGTATTTTCAAAATGTATCGATCTCAAGTTCTGGTTTCGTTTAACTGTTCAAATCATCCAGAGTCCACTGTGATATTTCGTCCTCGAACATTTTATTTTATGATTTTTATTTCCTTTTGGGTGATTGAAATTTTCGAAAGGACTCCACCGCCCACACCTGATGTCGTTTTCTTCCAAACGAACAAATGAAAAAGGATACAAATTGAAAATTCATAAGGCAAGTCAGTTGATGCACAGGAACAGGAAGTGAAGAAAATGAAAGCAATATTGAGCTTTATGACGTTTATTGTTATAGATGATTTAGAAAGAGAGAGAGAGGGAGGGAGAAATGCAGAGAAAGAGAAGCTTGTTGTTCAAAAATAAAAATAAAAACAAAATAATATTTCATGACAAGGACACACGGTGTAGTTGGGACTTAAGAAGTGGGATTTATTTGAAGAATGATTTTCCTACTTTTGGTATTTTCAAGGTAGGTAATTTTTATTGTTGGTTAATTTATGATGGTGGATAACTACAAAAAGGTACTTTGTGAATAATAAATAGTCGTTGTTACAAAAAAAAAAAAAAAAAACGTTGATACAAATTGTTACAAATTTTGTGGACGAAATATAATTTTGACTAATGGAAATTACCTGTCGTTATTTTGAATATGAATAAACGACTAAGTAAGAAAGAGTATTTTGCAGCATCTTGAAGCTTTGGGATTTTTTCTATAATTAAATGGATTTTTATTTGAATTTGTTATAACACTTAAAATAACTTTATTCTAAATCTTTATTAAGTTTTTAAGCTTAACATATCAGTGTTTCATAAATTATTCACGGGTTGTATTTTTTACAGACAATTTTCTAAAAATAAAAAAAAATATTCACTCTTCAACAATTCTCAGTATTTTTGTGAAATAAAAATAACGAATTTAACGTTCATGCCATTCAAATAAGCAGAATTAAGTGAAAAATGTTGTATTACAAAATTCAATGGAAAATCCTTTCACAAGAATTCACTAATAAAAATAGCGGTATTACTAGAAAAAAAGAACTTAAATGCTTTAGTATATAGTAAACAAACAAACCTACATAACATCCTGAATGGCAGAAAAAAAATTAAGTACTCATCCACTCCATTCAAAGTAATAGCCCTAGCAATGCATAGAAAGGCAAATTCAAATGAAACCATTTGTCGGAACTAACTTCCACGCTATCCGGGACTTGTCCTTGCAACAAATGACCCATCAACTCAGAGAGTGCACGAAATCCCTTTCGTGTGACCATTCACATGTGTATATGTATGTGTCGTTGACCATTTTATTAGTCCAACAACCTTTCATAAGGGAATTGTGTACATTTCAATGGAAGATAGATACAAAAAAAAAAAGTGAGATAGGCAAAACAACTTCATTGTCACATACTTTGTTTGTCGTGTAAATACGGGTATACCAGCTATTCCTAGACACATACGTTATGCTATTGTATTTTCAGCTGCCAGGACATGAACCAGACACACAGAAACAGTAAAAACCATGTGAGATAACTATTTTGCAGTGGACATCAACGAATGTAATAATCACCTGAAGGTGTGAGAGTTGATTGTTTATAAAAAAAAATAAACAAAAAATACTTTAATTCAAATTGCATGTCCTGATTGTTGAATTCCGTAAGCTTCTTCTTTTTCAAGTAGACATATAAACCAAATAAAAGGAAGAAGAGCTCATTGGGGAAATAAAGCTTGTTCTTGTTGTTGATATAGTAAGTAAGTTGGACAAATAGAACTTAGGGAATAGAAAATTCACAAGAAAAATGCTTAAGTATAGATATGTAAATGATTTAAATTTGGAGTAATTTTTGATGCAGGAAAAAAAGGTTATGTATACGCCACAGTGACCATATTTTCTTTTTGCTAAAGTTCTTCAAAACTAGTTATTAAAAAAAAATTTGTTGGAAAATTCTTCATTCGAAACATTAACTCATCCTGTTTGAAGTTCGAAATTGTTTTATAAAAAATCTTTAATATGATTTCAGAGTGATAAACATTTGTTTCGATATTATTCCAAACTGTGCTTCTTCTCTTTTAACAGTTGTAGCATTTTTTAATAAGAATTTTTAGTTAAAGTTTCTTTAAAAACTTTTAAGTGGTATAAAACGAAGTGATATCATTATTTTAATGTCAACATACTCCCCGCCATTTCAGGAGTACGTGCAAAAGAATGTATTCACAACCTTTAAATTAGTAGCTTTAAATTGAGTATTATCGTTGTTTTGAAATAAAATAAATTCAATCAAACTTTGGTTATTTATTATTTAATTTCTGGTCTTCTGAATTAAAAGTTGTTGGTTAAAGGTTCCGTTTCGTATTATTGGTCCCAGTATGCACGGTATTTCGGTTCGTTTATCCAGTCCTGTAACTCTAGCAGGTCCATTAAGACTTATAGATTTATATATCTAATACATCATAAGCCTTAAATGTCCGGTAGACCACTTGTTTAATTGCACTTGTCGATCACGGTATAAAATATTCTGATAAATAGCTGAATTTCAGTATACTGTTAGATCTTAGTATTTAACGTTACTGGGGTTTCTGGTAAATTGCAGAATTATTCGTGGTAATTGTGTACCTTCTTTACGTAATCTTTCATCAAAAAAATTAATTTACTCGCTCTGACTATTCCTGTTCTCAGACTCTGAAAGAGTGTTACTACTGTTGCTCATATGTGTTAAATGGAACTCAATTTTTAGGTGTACTCAGGGACTCATTTTATTGAGAATAAAAAAAAAAAAAAAAACAATTTATATAACATTTGTAAGTTCAAGCACTTTCATTGCATTTTGAAGAAATAAAAATGATATTCTAAAGTTTACATTAAGAACTGAACTTCTATTTCCTATGCTGAACAATTTTATTAAGAACGTTCAAGAAGATAAAACTGTTTCCCTGATTCACGTATAGTGGCTCTGTTTGTGCATGAAAGAAGTATGATAAAGATCTGACATTTCCTTACCTACATCACTTACTATAATTATATATTATATTCAAAAAGTCTAGATTAGGTTAGGTTAATGGACTGAAAGTTGATCCTGTTATTGTCACAATTAGATCAACGTAGATCCATTGTGATATCTAGGGCTAGGATTTTCATGCTAAAAATACTACAATGTCCCAAATGTAGTAAAAATTTTTGGTCATTTGTAAAAAATATTAGAAATACCCCCTGTTCGTCGGTTCCATTACTTGTTCACAATAATACTCCTGTGACTAGCTCACAAGGAAAGGCAAATTTGCTTGCAGCCCTGTTTTCTGCAAATTCGACGCTGCTACATAGTGTTATGACTCCTCCTGTTCTTGAGAGCGTAAATGGTTTTATGGGACGAATCTTCTTTCGCACTCATGCAGTTGCAAAAGTCTTAAAAGATGGAAAACAGCATTTGTCGAGCCAGTCCCTAAAAAAGGCGAATCCTCCTCACCCACAAATTACCGACCAATTGCACTTACGTCCCTTCTTTCCAAGGTCATGGAAACGCTGATTAATAATCAGCTTAAGAAATATCTTGAAGAACGAAAGCTTCTTAATGACCGGCAGTACGGCTTTCGTAGCAACAGGTCTACTGGTGATCTGATGGCATATCTCACCGAAAAGTGGAACAAATCCTTGCACCATTTTGGTAAAACCAAGGTTATTGCACTTGATGTTTCTAAAGCATTTGATAGAGTTTGGCATGAAGCTCTCTTATCGAAAATGCGTGCATTTGGCATCGATGAATGTCTACTTCGTTGGATTAGAAATTACCTTCCAGGCCGGTCAATACGTCTTGTTTTGGACGGTTTTAAGTCTGATATTCACAAAATAAATGCTGGTGTGCCCCAAGGCTCTGTTTTGTCTCCGACTCTCTTCCTTATCTTCTTGTCTGTATCATCTAATCCAGTACATTGTTTTACTGACGACAGTACCCTCAGCTTTTCATATTCGTTTCCAGATCCACATCCTTCATCTTCGGAAGTGGCTCTGCAGCGGCAGCATATGATAAGTTTATTAAATTCCGACCTAGACAGCATTGTAGAATGGGGTATTAGAAACCGCGGGGAATTTAATGCTTCGAAAACCCAAAGCTGTCTCCTGTCTGTCAAGCGAAATATTCCACCCCTGCCATTTATCCATGGATGGTACTCGCATCGAGGAAACCGAAAAGCTTTCCGTTCTTGGTATGTCTATTACAGACCATCTTTTGTGGCATGATCACATATTTCATGTTGCGAAAAATGCAGGGAAATGCTTAGGTTTCCTCAGAAGATGTAAGCAGTTTATTTCCCCTTCTCATCTGGCTACAATTTATAAGGCATACATTCGGCCTAAGCTTGAGTATAACTCCCATATCTAGGCAGGTGCTCCTAAAACTCACTTGCACCTCTTAGACAGAATCCAAAACAGAGCCCTTAGACTGGTTGGAGACAGGTCTATTACGGAAACTTTTGTTTCTCTCGAACACCGTCGTAGTGTCTCTTGTCTAACTTTGTTTTATCGCTTCTTCTATAAACAGTGCTCAAATGAAATAGACAGTTGCATTCCTCCCTTGAAACAATTTCGCCGTAACACTCGTCTTGCTAAGAATGCCCATCAGTTTACCCATGACCCTAATTTCGGGCGTACTGTAAAATACAGAGATTCATTCTTAAGCCGTACTACTAGAATGTGGAATACTATACCCCACTTGATTTTCCCCCCTCATTGCGATGTACAAGCATTTAAAACCAATGTGCATCGGCATCTCCTTTTAAATCCCCTCCTCATTTCCTAACTGCTCGCGCTGTGTTATTATAACATTATAAGGGTATTCATAACCCCTCGAGTGTGTGCTAGTTACAAAAAAAAAAAAAAAAAAAAATGCAAATGCATATTTTTTTTTGACAAACTTTAGAAACAGAAATAAAATACAAACACGAATCAATCAATTTGCTTTAAAATGGCAGTTAATCATTAGTGCATATTTTTGCATATTTTATTATAAATGCATATTTAACTTTAAATTGCATATTTTCAATAATAAATGCATATTTGCACATAATTTCGAAAAACAAAATAATCCTGAAGTAAAACCTACACATACATACATACATGGTAAAGGCCGCTTGAGGAATTAAAAATTTTATATCCGAAATTTTATATCTCAAATGGAAAACAAAATATTTTTAAAAGCAACATCTCGCGTTGAGCATTTCAAAGCAAAGTATCTTTTGACCCCCTTCCACTCTAGCCAATTGTTACCCGGTTGTGAACTTGGTTAGAAGCTGTTGCTTACTACGCCAAAAACTATGAACATTTTGAAGATGTTGTGAATGATCTTGATGACTCGAATGCCATTGCCATTAAAAATATAAAAGAATTGAATCAGCCTGTAGTAAGGAGTCAAATAATATTCATCAGTTCCAACTACAGTTTCCTGTGCGATACAATTGTATTGATAGAAGGAAAAAATATGTACAATAAAAAAAAACAAATCGATTTAATTGAAATAGTTTTTCAAAAATTAGTGCAGTTGAAGGAAATTTTGGTGCCAATTACAAAAAATAGCTGGACAATTTTTTGGGAAAAAAGTTAAGGTTTTGCAAAAATAAAAAATATGTAGAAGGCATTTGCACTGAGTTGTGTCAATGAAAATTACATTGAGCACTTAATACCTAAAGAAATATGTTCTTTAAAGAATGCTCCATTAACTTCAGTTGACGTTGAGCGATCATTCTCTATGTATAAACAAGTTCGTAGACCGAATCGTCAAAGTTTCACGTTTGAAAATTTGAGAAAAAATTTTATGATTTATGCGAATAAAGCATACGAAAATTTTGAAGATTAGATTTAATACAATAATGGATGTAATTCAAACTCTGTGCTATTTTGAATATTTTTTAATAATAGATGTTATTCATATTCTGTGCTATTTTGAATATTATTTTTTTTCTATTTTTATTGAAATGAAGACTTTTATTTTTCTGTTTTTATTAATATAATTTTGTGTTCCTCGATAAAAAAGACTGAATTTGTTATATGTATAAACCTAAATACTATGTTTTTCCCGATAAAGATGGTTCGCAAGGGATATGGTTTTAAATGCATATTTTAGGTACATATTTTACATTTTTACGAGCATATTCTAAGCGCATATTTTGCATTTTTTAGTGCATGAAAATCCTAGCCCAAGTGGCATCATAGGAATTGTGATTCCCATGTAATGAAACCTATGATAATGCTATGACATTCAAGCCCGCTAAGGGTGTTGAGGAGTTTTAACAAGCTATAGCCTGAAATGTCGTAGGGTACTTCGAAGTCATTGAATAAATGTCTGTCGTCACATACTCACCTGGTTGAGGATAGGTAAAATCCTTTCAAGAGCGTGATCTTTTCTTTGTCGAAGGGGCTGTTCCTTTCCTCAACAGGATTTTACCAATCTTAGGGAGAGCTGGTCCCATCAACTTACTTAGGCTTGTGTTCACCGCAGCAATCGCTGGTTTATAGGCGAAGTGGCTATTCTTCGTTCGTTGCTGCTCCTGCAAGAAACACGCACATCGTTCAGTCGTTTTCGTTCGTTCTATCATTGTCGTCCATAACCTTTTATGTGTCTTTTGACTGTGGTTGGAGGCGATTTCTAGTCTCGTGGTCAACTGGTACATAGATCTTAAAGATATAGCTCAAAAGGACTCATTCTTTTAACATATAAGACTTATCAAAATGTGAACCTGCTGTAACACTGCTTTGGAACTCGAATAAATAATGTGTTACCTCTGAGAATTTGTCCTATTAAGCCGTGTTGTAGAGAGAACACGTTGTCGATTATATGAGATTAAAATCAAGTAATTATAAATGCAACATCGAACTCGAGAAACAGGGCAAACCATCTAATTATTGATCATTGGAATCCACCACATCAATTTTGTTGTGTATGGTAAGTTTCAACAATTTGTTTTTCATTTTTTCTTCGCGTTCGTAAAAAAATCGAACTCGAGATTTATAGGGTATTTCAAAAAGGGCGGATTGATGTTAAAATGGAGTCAGACATATTTGAAAAGCCCATGTATGCCATTATATAATATGACATCATTCAAATACCCGCCTCGGTTTCTTACGGTGGCACGGATCCGAGTGATCCAATTTTAAATTTTCGCTGTGTTACGAAGCTCCGTCCTGCTGATACCATAGTTACCATCGTTTTTTAGCACTCGCCGTTGACAGTACCCGTCTCATCAAAGTGGTTTTCTAAAAAGTACGGACCAATGACATCGCCCGCCGCCGGTTCAGAATCCACACCAAACGGTAACTTTTTGAGTATGCATTGTCACCTGGTGAATCTCGTGTCGGTTGGTGTCTTTCCATTCACGGCAATTTTGCTCGTTAACACAGATAGTCATCCAAAAATGCGCCTCGTTGCTAAATAAGATTTTTCAGGAAAAAGTAGGGTCCTCTACCAAACGCTTCGAAGCCCAGTCAGCGAACAAATGGATCTTGCAAATTTGGTCACCAAACCTTAAAGAGTCGACTGTAAAGGACCATTATACGTCTACCGTAAAATGGCAGTAACGCACACACAGTTTGCACTAAAAAAACTCATTTTGATAATATCGTTTTACGATTTGAACGTGTTTATCGTGTAGCTTAGTAGGTCTAAATGATAAGCAACAGATCTGACAGATGTCACCTGAGCAACATGGCCGCAACAGCCGTCAAAAGCTAACCACGTCAATTAAAAACCCTTTGCTATTGAGGGAAGACGAAGTAAGTGGATTTCGCATTTATGTTCGTTTGTCTGTCTCTGTGAGTATATCATAAACGGTTAGACCAACTTTTTTATTTCTAAAGACCAAAGATAAGGTTAAAAGATTGAAATAAAGAAACCATTTTTTTTTGAAATTTTAGACAATATTTCTTTCTCAAAAACTCTTACACGTAGAATACTGAAAATAAAATACTTAAAACACAAATTTCATTTAGTAAAAAAAAGGAAATGGTTAAAACAAATTTATCAAAAAATAGTTATTAACTTCAATAGATTTTTCGATTTTCTCAAAAAACTCAAAAATATTTTGATCCATGTTTGTATGGCAATTTGAAGATTCTTAAAATTTGAGTAGAATAACGAGTATGTATTCAAATTTTCAAACAATTTAAAAAAAAAAAACTAATTTTTTGTTTTGTTTTGAAAACTCAATATTTCGAAAACCATGAAGTCAAAATTTTTAAACTTGACAATCAAAAGTTAATAACTACCTACAAGGTAGATGAACAAAATTTTATTTTATCTAAAATTAATGGAACCCATTATACAAATCTTAAGAAATAGTTTTCGAAATTGAATTTCCCCCAAAAACGGCAACAATAATTGTAAAAAAATTGTATTCGGTTTTGGTTAATTTTACGATCTATCAATATGAAAATTTTTACTCAATATAAAAAAGTTAAATTTATATATTACTGACAGATTTTATTTTTTTTAGATTTATGACTTTTTTACTATCGATATTAAAGATTTTTTATACAGAAGCTTCTAAAAAGTTTGATTTTAGTAAAAAAAATTCAAACGTTTTTATTTTAATTTCGTTATCTCACGAACGGGTCAATGAATTTTTTGGAAAATTACAACTGGCTTGCGCACCAAAATTTATTATTAAATATGTTTTACAAATTTTATATACCATATGTACAAAAACTTATTTTTTTCACTTTTTTTTTGTCGTTGCATCAATTTATATTTGGTATTCTGCTTGTAGCTGTAACAACTAAAGCAGTTGTTTTAGCCATCTTAAAAATATTGTTTGTTTATTTTGTATATTTTTGTCCAATAACATAAATTTTAAAAAACTCTTAAGCATAAGAGCAACTCAATGTAGCATTTTTTGTACTCATTTGTTCTGCCTGAGGGCAAGTTGTGATATTAGATGGTCACATTCTGGGTCAATTCACAAAATGTGTTAATTTTGGTTGAATATGGAAATTACCAGTGGCGTCCATCAGGGGTTTTGATTCCTTGGAATAATTATTTTAGGGTTTACTTTACGAATTGTAATGCTTCATTGCAACATATTCCTTCTATTTGGCAGCTTTAAATTAAACAGCCATGTTACTGCAAGATCTGATTGTGATAGTTAGGATCTTCCGTAAAGAAATATTATTTGTTTTAAAAATTTTTTTAACCAGCTAAAGGAAATCTGAAAATCTTTGTATACAATTATTTAAGTGGCATCAACTTATTCATTTTTAATTTCGTTATTATATTTGGAACATTTAAAGAAATTTAAAATCTGAAAGAATAAAAAAAGAAAACAAGAAGGAATATAACACTTTAACTTTTGTAAATACATATAAGAAACCAACGAAACTCTACAACTTTTTTTCAAATTTGAGTGGAAAAACCTTTTAAAGAAATCATAACCATTATGATTTTTTTTTCTTAAATAAACATATTCGATTACTTCAAAATCATTTTAAGTCCATTCACACCGGGTGCCTTGTCATAAAATTCAACCATCATTTTTATAACAAGAAACATTAAAAAAAGTCAGACTCTCTTAGGCGACATCTTTCAATCGACAGAATAACCCAGCTTTTATTTATTTTTTTTTTGGTTGGTCCCAAAGGTGCATTATCCTTTTCTCCTAAAAATCATATCTTTGTGTCCGCCGTTCTGACACCAGTATAACAAAAAAAAAACATAAAATCCATACAAAAGATGGTCGCTTTTAATGCCAAGGATAATGGGACTAATTGAAAAGGAGTAGAGATCAGGTTCGCTTTTCACCGAAAGGACAACAAAAGGATATTCACAACAAGGTTTATTGCCTCCTCTCCCGTCTCATACAATTTCGCTATTTGAATGAATATGTAACAAAGAGGAAAGAAAAACCATTGGTATTTAACAAAAAATTGCCTTCATTCATTGCAGCATTCGATTTCCATTAAGAGTCCTTATTTTTTTTCTATCGTATTACACCTAAAAGGAGTCAACCTTTATATTGAGAGTGCAAGAAAAGGATAAATGGATTTAAACACTTTTGTTTCTTTTGCTGTTTTGTACGGTCGTTGGTTACATTTTGTGGTGTTTTATCTTCTTGTGTTTTTTTTATGGTTAAGAAAGTGGTTGTTTTAAGTGCTTGCAATTTGTCCCCTTCAAAACAGGATACGGTACTCGTCTGTTCGCCGCTGAACAAGTACGAAAACCAAATAACATACAAAAAAAGCTCAAATGATTCATAGAAGCGAATGAATTTGAACAATTGGCTACCGGTGAGGCGCGGGGGCAGCGACAATGACAGTATCGTCGGTGTCGACGGCATCAATTTTCAATGGCTTGTGTCGGCTTGTGTAGGTGAATGTGGATGAAGAAGGAATTCGTCCTTTTGAAAAATTTAAAATGATACAATACGTATACAGGTGATTTTTCTTTGGTTCTTATTGTACTTTTTTTGCTTAGTTCTATTTTTAGACTTTGCTTGTATCCTTTTTGCTGTTCATGTGATGCTATACATCTGTTTTGTTGTTGGGTTTGGTTATATGCCTCCATGTTGAATACATATATACATATATACAGTTCATGTATAATTTGATGTAAGGTTATTTTTGAAATGTATTCAAGTCTTGGGGGAATAAGCAATTGAGTGACTAAAAAAAAACAACAAAAGTGTAATCTAATATCTTTAAATATTTGTAATTTGAAAATGTTCAAGGATTTTTTCTTATTGAATTCATCAGATTCTCGGGGGTATATGGAACCAATTTTACTTGGGCATAACTTGATTTCTTATTCAAGGTAACACAAAAATCCATAGAGAATCAATTGTGTTGTTCTTTTAAATATTTGTTTTGTTCATTCAACATTGGATTGTTTAATATCAGCTTAGGTCTCTGGAGATTTTACCTTAGCTTAAGGGAAATGATAATTGTTTGATATAACCTTTTAATTTTTTTGACGCAATTTTCGATTCAAAGGTAGTTAAATATTTTTCATAAATAGCTAGTTTTTAATAAATTTTATTCTCCATATGCTTAACTATCAAATCAAATAACACGAGGTTTTTGTATTTGCAAGTTGGCTCAGTGTACTTGATTAGTGAAAGAGAGGGTTTCTGTTCAAATCGGAGTAAGCATGACGTGCTTACAAATTGACATTGCTGACTGCGAAATCTGGCTTCAGAGCGAAACACAACTGCGCTTCTCAAAATTGGTATCAACATTGGTTTTACTGAAATTCTCCAAAGTCTTCGATACTCTTTCGCATGGAATACTTCTAAACATGTTTTATTCTTTGAAACTCAGCTCTGTCCCTTGTTGAACAATAAATTAGTCACAGAACTCAGGCAGTTTTCGCTAATTCCAAGCTATTTGATTTTATTTCTACTCGTACTGGTGTGCCTCAGTGAACAATTTTAGATCCACTTTTATTCACGGTGTTCAACAATGACTTACCGTCCATACTTAAACATTGCAAAATTCAGCACGCCAGAGGCTGATACCTTCGGCTACTCAGCAAAGGTTCAATGATACAACAAGGATTGAAATTAGATAACCTTTTTTGTATTAATCGGTTGATTAATTGAATATCTTCTTTTCCGATCTAAAAAAGTAAAATGGGCGATAAGTATTTTTTTTAATGGGAACCTGGAAATTTTGATTAGAACGCCCGTCATCCATTTTGATCAAGTGTTCCGTTGTTGACATCGGACGATCTGACTTTATGTCAGATCATTTGTTTTCGTTTATTTTATTTCTTCAAGCTAATGGGACAGTTTTTCTACAGTAGATCGAACAGAAAACTTGTAAAAAAAGCATGGAAACCAAAGGTAATGGAACGGGAAAGTACAAGGGAAGGAAAGACAAGATTAATTTTTGTCGCGGTAGATTTTACCGTGACAAGTGGTCTCAAGAAAATTATCTAAAACAAATTCAAACAAATGCCAGGCAATTGTGATTGGTAACATTACCCTCGATATGTCATATTTGCCAAGTATCAAGGCACAACGTTAAACTACGTTAAAACATTTTCAACTAAACCTTATCGTAGTACAACCACTTGACATGTGCTGTTGGTCGAGTTTATGCGGCTTTGCGGGTTTTACACCTTTCTGGGAACTGTCTTCCAGTTTTTACGATTTTGACAATTGCTTACTCTTACTCTGCAAACCCTTTTATATGAAAGCCCGATTTTTTGCTGCTTGGATAGTGTAAGTAAGCGCAAACTTCAAGCAGCTTTTAACAATATTGGTCGTTTTATCTAGCAGGTAGTATATGTAATATGCCTTTTAACAAATATAGGGTTTTGCTAACACGAACATTTATTTTTGAGATTATTCATACGAAAGATTCTAAGTATCTATTCGAAAATCTTATTTTTCTAGTATCACAAAGAAGTAATATTCTCATTCTGACCACATTTATACAGAATTGGCCATATAGTGGTTTCTTTTTAAATCATAGGTTATTTTGATACTGACAGATGTTTCTCGCTCGAAATCTTGACCAAAAGTATGTATGTATCATACTTCCGTTTGAACAACTTTGGGAAATGTTGAATACTTACTTCCAAAGTGAGTGCCGTGGAACCCAAACAGTGCGTTTTCTTAAAAAGAAGTTTTGGTCGAAATAAAGCACTCACTGCGTCTGCTGTACGCAAGTTTGTGCCAAATGTTCGTGAGACTGGTATGCTAGTGGATAACACTCATTGTCCCCGTCGTCGTACGGTGCGAACAAACTAGAACGTGGCTATAGCCGAGAGCGTGATACTCAATTCACGAACATCAACTCGCCATCGAGCCTGAGGAGAATTCTGCTCAAAGACCTCGGATTATTCGCTCACAAGGTCCAATTAACTTTAGCCGAGGCAGCCACTTTAACGACGTTGTGTTTCATAATTAATGGGAAAGCTGTAATACATGGACAAAATTTAATTTTGTAAGTTTTATTACATTTCTAAAAAGAAACTTGTATTTGACCCTTTATATAAAAACCTTTAACATCAGTTCTTTGTGCATGCTATTGGTCTTTGGAACTGCTTGCCCAGCCACATGAGATGATGAAATAAGTAAAAAAAGTTGTAGAATATTTTGTAACTAAATATTTATTTCTTACTAAAATTATATTTGCCTACCTAAACAGTAGTTATTTCTTTTTTAAATATTTCTTAAAAATTGCTTAAATAACTCAAACTGTACATTTATATTCTGACTATTACAAAAAAGATACTCTGTCTTATATTTAAATAAATAGAAATTAACAACTAAATTAAATTAACTTGAATTATATTGAATTGTATGCAATAATAAAATGAAGTTAAAATTGAAAATATATATAAAAAAAATATTTATATAATCAAATCGTTATTTTCTTCTTTTTGTATTTTTACATAGAATTTTTAGGCAAATATTTCCACAGACTGATTGTAGTTTAATAATTTTGTGTTCGTTCAAAATAGATATTATTTAAAATTCCCAATGTGTACCAGCCTTTTCGAGAAAACAGTAGCCTTTGGTTCATCTTCTCTACTGAACACCAGCCTACCTGTAGCCTGGATTCACATAATTTTCAAACCTAAACTTGTGCGCTCGTTATACATAAGTTCTTTAAGATTTCATTAAATTCTTATATAACCCATTACTATTTTATTTTTCCTGTTGGACTATATACAGTTTGAAAAAAAAAACAACTAAATAAACCACAGCATGCCCTAAAGAAACGACTTGCAAGCTGATGTAACTCACCAGTCCTCACCTCTTACTTTTGTAATGGTGTCAGAAACTATGTATATTTTCCATGCATTCGGAAAAGGGAAGAAAATGTGTTGTCGTGGGTTTTTTTTAATGATGTAAGATTCTTGTGGAAAATTTAATATGGTTTGTTTCTTGTTTATGTTGTATTCACACCTAACACTTTGTAGTTTGACTTTGATGAATTTTTTTGTGGTCAACGTGACACGTGTGGTACTTAGTCGCAAATGACAAACCACGATTCTTAATACTTTTTAATTTTGGTTTAATATTTCTATGTATTTCAGTTGAATTTTCATATTAAAAATACTTACATGTGTACATTTAATTGGGTGATCTAGAGAGAATATTAATATCGGATTTTAGCAAAAAACCGGATATTCATTCTTTGTAGTGGCCCTTATGTGGGATGGCCCTTATTGGGCACATGCAAATTTTATTTTTAATTTATTGGTTTTTATTTAGTATTTTTAATGTGTTTCAGACAAAATGCCAACTTTTCCCAAAAAAAAAAGAGCTTCTAAGTGGACTGGATAATTTATGTTGGACATGAAAAAAGTTTGACAGTTCATAAAAATCAGATTGCAATTCGCGACAAACATGTATTTTCTGAAATGTTTCCTATTTTCGCACTTAAAACGTTCGTTTTAGTATCTACCATTTTGTCTAGTTTTTGTGAAGAATTCAGGATTATAAATGTTTTAAATCTAATTAGTTCTTTTATTTGTCGGTCGTTAGTCGGCCTTATGTGAATAATCCTTTACCCTTGAGCCTAATTCCGGACGTACTGTCAAGTACAGAGATTCTTTGCTTAGTCGCACTACACGTATGTGGAATGCTTTACCCGGCTCAATGTTTCTCGCACTCATTGCAATGTGCAGATATTCAAAACCAATGTGCATTGGTATATCCTTTCAAATAATATCCTAATTTCCTAATTGCTCGCACTGTGTACATTATAAAGGTAACCCCTTGATTGGTCATACAATATAAAAAAATGTGTGTTTTAAATAGATTTACAATCGGAACTATCAACTGGATGACCAATACACTTTTTCCATATTTTTTCAGCTTTTTCTCTTGTTTCCCTAAAAAAACACTAGTTGAAAAATTTACCATTGAAAGATTGTGGAGTAAGTAAATGATAGATACCATCTACGACTGGGAGTAATTATCACTCCCTATTGTACATCTCTGTATTATTTGGAGTGATAGGTGATACATCGCACTTAATTGCACGGCAATGGCGTCGGTGTGGACTTTAATTACCTTGGTGGATATGCCGGCCGTATTATATTATTAATCATCCACTCGTGGGGTTGGCAGCTTTTCTGCGTAATTTGTAATTGAAAACTTTAAAATAATATTCAAGGCATTTCTTCTGCACAAAAAGTACCTCAATAATGAATAATAATTATATCAGTTGAAAGCTTTTTGTGACCTGTAGGTCAAATGAGTTTCACCCAGACACGACAGTTGGACATCAGTTAAATGCTATCGTACCCTTCTAAGACGCAATATATAAATCGATATATTATATCTGTATATTTTAAGCTTACCATAAATTATAGAAACAAAAACTAAATCTTAAAACTAAAGACGCATACCTACATGCAGACAGCTTCAGTGAGTCTTTTTAAATTTATGAAAATATTAGAACAAATTTCCCGGTGATGGGAAGGAGATTCATTTTTAGCTCGGCGTATCAGGGAGGCATAACCAGACAACTAATTCCACGATATCGCCTTGAAGTTGGGTGTGATTGAGTTTGTATGATTTAAACTATTACAGAGATGGACAAGAGGGAGTTATACATTCTTTCGCCGTAAATTGGAATAAAAACTATTGTACTCATTTTTATTATTCGGAATAAAAATTAAAAAAAAAAAATAAATTTTGCTAATGAAATTTTGTTTCGAAACTATTAACATGTGAATTGCGTGATCCGACAATCTCATGATTTTTAATTGTCAAAATTTTCGGAACAAGAAAATATACATCAAAAAGATTGAATTGTTATATTTTTATTTCATGAAAAGTGAGTAATAGGCTTAATCTTGACGTGTACAAAATTGTAGGTCGTGCTCATTTTTATGTTCCACAGATTGTGAATACGAAGTAAAATTTATCTTAACAGATAATTTAGCTTTTTTCTTGGGACACAAATTAAATATGTAATTAAGGGTTTTTATGACTGGTGTAGCTAGATTTTGGCATCTTTTAACATCTGTCAAATCTTTTGTTTATTATTTAGTTACTGACGTCAAATCACCATGGCAAGTTACACGATTGAACAGCATCTTCAAATGATAAAACTTTATTATTAAAACGAGTTTTCGTAAGCGCAACCATTGCGTTCATTTTACAGTAGACGTGGTGGCGCTTCGCAGTCGACTTTTCAACGTTCGGTGTCCAAATTAGAGACAACCGGTTCGGTAGTCAATGAGCCAACATTCGTACCTCAAAAGAGTGCAAGATCTTCCAAGAACATTGCCGCGGTCGGTAAAAGTGTACATCAGAACCCGGGGCAGTCGATTTATGGCCTTTCGCAGACTACAATCTTACAAATTTCGCATCGGGAATTGGGTCTACGCCCATACAAGATATCCAACTGAATCAAAAGCTCAAAGTTAATTACCATAGACGACGCCGAAAAATCATCCTTAGTGAGCCCATTTTTGAATAAATGGCTGTATTGTCGTGTAAGGACACCAACCCACACAAGGTTCACCAGGTGACAATGCATCCTCGTAAAGTTATCGTTTGGTATTGATTTTGGGCCCTGCGGTGTTCTTGTTCGAAAAAGATGTTGGTGAAGCTAAATTGAATTAATCAGACGACATGTGGTTCCAGCAGAAAGGCACGGTTCTAAGTGCCACACGCCGGACGCTAGAATTCACATTCTATATGATTGATTTGAGGGTAAGGTTCTCTCTGGTTACGTGAATTGGCTACCAAGGTTATGCGATATGAAGTCTCAGGTCTTTGCGAACAAGCTAAAAATTCATCTAGATCCATGCAGAAAAGTCGCTGAAAATTGGTCCACTCGGATTCGTACCACCGTAAGAAGCCAAGGCGGCCATTTGAATGATTTCACGTTTTTTATATAATAAGCCTTTCAAATAAAGAAAAATGTTTGTTAAAACCTTACACACAGCTTGTTTTATTCCATTGAAATAGCTTTCCGCAATTACGGAAAAACCCTTCATAAGTACATTCCTTTAAGCCCTGTATAGATTGTTAGATAATTAAGAACTACTGAATTTGTATACCGAAAACTAAAAATAAATCATTACAACAGCAAAAATATGTAAGCCAACACAAACCATTTGTTGAACTTAGAACTTGTCTGAGATAATTCATTTTTAATTGTACCTACTCGTAAGTTCACACTTACAACCGCACCTACAAGATACTTCCATATCTTAACCACATTATCCTTGCATTTAAATCTAAAGTTTTCGTGTAGAACTTGAATATTTCATACTCGAATTATAATGCTTTATTGTTCTATTTTTATTCTAAGCGTGTTTAAGTTGTGTTGCGTATTCCAACGAATGCTTAAGCATTCCGCTTTTTTTTTTTATATAAACGCTATTTAGAGGGAAATTAATCTGTGGCACACTTATAAATAGTATGTACGAGTATATACTAAACCACATACATTAATTCACTTTAAGTACTTTACATAGAAATGCGGTTGTGAAAGGAGATTTTGTTTTGGGTGCTAAATGACTAACGACTAATTAACGTGTGTTGCAGAAACGGAAACTTTACTATAAATAGCCATTTTAATTGTTAAGGTTGCCTGAGCTTAATTGTTTTCTTAAGATTAATTACTTTTAAAATAATTAGCCATGAATTGGTAATGAAAGGGGTAAAATGAAAAGGCTTACCTTGTTTAAGGGAGGTTTCAAATATATTATTAATTCGTTGGTGTTGTTAAATTACCTGTAAAGAATATGAAAGGTTAATTTTAGAGTAAATTTAAAATGAATTTAAATGTTGTTGAATTTATAGTAAGTGGTATATATGTTTCAAGAAAAAAACAAACAAGAAATTCAAGATACAAAATTAAACTTATACAAAACCGTCGCAATTTAAATAAAAGTAACAATACAAGCATTGAAATATCAGAGAAGTTATTTCATCACAGTAATAAGCATATTTTTCAGCTCTCTTATTATACAAAATTCATGACTATACTTTTTCCACCTTATCTTCAAAGCAAAATATTAAAATTTGCCAATAAATACATTTACATATGTATGTATGTATGTGTGTCTAGATATAAACTGAAAATGTAAATACATATAAGGAGACTTGACTTTGCTGTGTTTCCATAATTTTCACTTCTTTTTCCAACTACTTACTCTTAAGTTCATTTCGTTTTTGATTCAACTCGCGAAATCATCGAACACAAACTCATCAAAATGTATTCAATTCCTTTTGATCCATTCGTTTCCAATCATTCCATCATTTATTTTGCGAATACAAAATTTGCCCAAGATATTGGAAGTCGGGTAATAATGTCACAACGGGATACATATCAATGTTTACAGCTCTTATTATATAAATCTAGGATTGGAGTGAATTCAAAGGAAGATTAGATTTCAGGCAGGGAGAACCGAGGTTTAAGTGGAAAAAGTTAAGGTTACAAATATTCCTGCGAGGCATGCGAGTAAAAGGTACGTTGGAGCCATAAGAGACGCGGTGTGTGTGAGCTAGAAGAGATGAGAATTTCCTAGATTACGGATTATTAGTGTTGAAAGAGATGGAATTGTAGAGAGTTGTGCAGTCAACAGACCCTGGAAGTAGTTGATGAATGAAGAAATTGTCACTGTTATTGCTCTTCGTTCTTCCAGCGTATTCAAGTTATTAAATAGAAGTCGGGCTCAATACGGAGATAGAATCAAAGGTTTATCTCAAGACAGACCACAAAGGGCGAAACATAGGAAACGACGTTGAATGCTCTCGATTGTGGATATACACTCAAAAAATTTATTAGTAAAATGGCTACGAATGATATTCGTAAAGAAAATATTCGTGCATTGTACGAATATTCGTAAGATGTACGAAGTATTTGTACAGTGGTATATCTACGAATGCATTCGTAAAATTTTACTAATAACTTTCGTACTATCTACGAATCTATTCGTTTAATACACTAATTTCATTCGTAAACAAGAAGTAAACAATTTGTTTGAGTACATTGTACGAATTATTGTGTACATATAACTAATAACTCAATACATAGAGGAATGAAAATTATTTCTGTTTAAGTGGAGTGATTGAATTAAATTCAATTAAATTCAATTAAAAGGTCACTTGAACTTTTTAATTGAATTTAATTCAATCACTCCACTTAAACAGAAATAATTTTCATTCCTCTATGTATTGATTTAATAGTCTGACCACGGACAATATTGTTCTAGGTGTCTGAATTTAATCAAATTCCCATAGAACGATAAAATTCACAGTCTATTAAAGCTGTAAATTTTATTAGAGTCGGTAAACATCGACCAATATTTGCGTCATAGAAGGGTACGACAGCATCTAACTGATGAGCCCACTGTCGTTCCTGGGCGAAACGTACCTTGGAGTTGAGGTCACTTGAACTTTTTAATTGAATATAACTATTAACATTCGTTAATTTCTCGTACGAATGACTTCGTACTTTAATCTTTTGCATTCGTAGTATTTACTAATAAATTCGTACTATTTACTAAGTAAAACTAATATTAGTAGACAGAATTCATTCGTAGGTTAACCGTACGCATTATGCGTAGAATGTACTATTTACTTCGTATTTTCATGAAGTGCATTAGTATTATTTACTAATCATGAGTAAGAAAAATAATATGTGTTCAGTTCTAAAAATTAAATTCCATTATTCAACACGTTCAAACGTGATATTATTTATAAAGTGCTGCAGTGGTGGATCAGACTAACATCTGCTTTTTTTCGAAAAGATGAGGTAAGTACCTAGACATATGTAAATACATATTCTTTAAAGCTTATTTTATATTTAATATACAGCATCCAGAACAGCAGAGCATACATACATGTGGGAATTTTATTCCTAAAAGAATTTCAATGTAAGTACAATTTTTTTCCGAAGTTTTCAATATTTTAAATGTTTAATTTATTTTCAGTGGCCCTTAGTACATAAAATGAGGAGTTTTTTAATATTTAATTGATTTTTAATTTTATTTATATTGAATTAATTAATTTTTAACTTTATTCATATATATATGGCAATAAAATGAATTAAAAAAAACTATTTTTAACTTACAACATAAATATCTTTTGTTATTATTTTTTACAATAGGTATTTAAGGAAATTTCAGAGAACATATTTAATGGTAGTAAGTTCTACAATAATATTCGTACAATATACGAATGGAGCTGTATAATTTACGAATGAAATACAAGGGCATTAGTAAATATTACAATGATATTCGTACAATATACGAATGGCATTGGTAAGAATTCGTACATTGTACCAATAGTATTCGTACAATATACGTTTGATTTTCTACGAATACTAATAAAATATTAGTAATATGTACTAATAAACCTCCATTCTACGAATACTATTCGTGGCTGAAAACCACAAATAAAATTCGTAGAATGTACGCAAGAGTTAGTAATATTTACACACGAAATTTTTTGAGTGTATGAATTTGTTGATAAGAGGACTAGTGTATTCAAAAATGGAAAAATGGGGTGAACAAGGGTTATGTATAAATATCGGGTTACGTATAGGGGTCAGATAATTCTTTGGACCATCGTTTCACAAAGTCTAGAGCAGAGTTTGCTTTAAGAATAATATGTGTAAGAAAGTTGAACTCTCCATCACATAAAACACCAAGGTCAGAAATTGACTCACAGCTTGATATGGGTTTATTATGGAGAAGTTAGACGGGAAGAAGGTTGTTTTCGTGAAAAAATAATTGAATAATAATTGGAAATATTTAGGGCGAAGCAATTTTTCAAGCACTAGATTAGTAAATCTGTCGGAATCATGTTCTAATAGAGTGGAATCGTGTGTGGAAGAAATGGTATTGAAAAACTTGGTATCGTCATCGAAGAGTGAGATATGGGAATATTTGTTGTTCATTTCACTATCGTTAATAGTAAGAATTAAAAAAAGAGAGGTCCTAAGTGTCTGCCTTGTGGGACTCCGGAGATAGCTAAGAAATCATCAGAGAAGGTAGATCTGAATTGAACTTTGTAGTTACGGTTTTTCAGGTAAGAATAAATTCACCAAAAGAACAAAGTTTCCAGCCTGAAGGTGGACAGTTTGAATAGAATAAAATTCTAAGCTACAGTAAAAAAAAATTGTATTTTTGAAGAATTTTTTTAAGATTGGGCGTACGAGCTGGTTTGAGTTATACCTATGTTAAAGTAGTGGTAATGTCGAAATGAAGATATGGCACCTTGAAAGCTTAGTACATATGGTGCCATTTCATCTACTATTATTTTTTGTTAATTTTCATTTAAATTCTAGAAACCATTTTTATTCAAGTTTTATGTGGAAGTCAATATCATCTGCCAACAATTATAAATATGTAGGTGTCATGTCAATGGATTTTACCAGAGCTGAAAGTATTTCTAAAACAGTTTAATTTTGGGCAGTAATACGAGTATAACCAAATTCATCATATCAACTTACTCTTGCGGTTCAAGGCTATTATGTCAATAAAGGCATACAAAGAATTAGGATAAAAGAACTATTGAATTATTAACGAAAAGTATCAGTAGTACGTACTTAAAAATAAAATCGACGACTGAATTGCTCGTAATTGCTCATACATATATACCTACAAGTAAATTAGATTTTTTTTAATTTAGAGAAATAAAATGCATTGTTAAAATTACTGAAACAACTCCAAAGATAGTTTGAGCTCAAAAAATAAAATATCATCGGATTTCTAGAAATGTAAATTTTCAAAATAATGAAATTAAAAAAAAAATATTTCAGCTGTTCTATTATTAAAATGTATGTATGTCAATTTTAAGTACTTCAGCTATTCTTCTTCCAGATATTGATTATTTTCAAAAATATTTCGATTTTTTTTAATCAAAAAAAAAAATATTTCTAAAATTGTTATATACAACATTATTTCAAAGTCAAAGATGCTTCTGTATGCAAATTCGACAGTCGAAAAAACCCTTTTATGTCAAAATTCGTTTTGAGTAAAATGGAGACCATATCTGCAATATTACACAGATTTTTTAAAATCAAAATCGTAGCGACATTTTATGAGATATTTACCGTTATTAATGGGGCAAACAAAATTGTCAATTTCTCCTCTAAAGATTTCACTGAGACCCTTAGGAACCAAGGTTGAAGAAAATCAATACAGCCACACGGCGTTGTGGGACGCACTTTATGGATTTCTCTATTATTGTTTTATGTTTCAACAAAATCTCGAGTTCGATATTTTTTTTTCCAAATTTAAGACTTCTTTTTTTTTTTTTTTTATAATTTACACGCGCTCAAGGGATTATGATTACCCTTTAAATGTTTTGAACACAGCGCGGGCGTGAAGTTAAGGAAGAGAAAGAAGGATAGGAAAGATGTGTGGCACGATGTTCTGAGACTGAAGGTTGTTGTCTCAGCTATTTTATCTCCAGTGATGGCGGCTGAACTAAAGCGGAGAATGCCGTGTCTTATTTCCGTGTCGCTTATGATTCACATTATTTTATTCGTGTTCATCCTTGTTGGGTATACTAGTTTAACTCAATTACATGTTGTTAGTGTTATGCCTGAACAACATGTAATGAGTAAACCAGCAACCCATTGATGATAATTTTTTTAGAAGGTTTTTAATGGAATTAAAACGACATAGACGACGGCAGGGATCTAACCTGTGATCATGAGGTTCACAGGCGAGCACACATCCATCGCACCACGGCCACCCCCCTATCTTCTATCGTATTGTACCTGTATTGGAAGTAATAATTCAAATTATTGTTTTTTAAATGTTGAAATGCAATATTATTTGTATCATTTGGAAGTACTTTTTAGCAAAATTAGACAAATATTGATTCAGGCCGTGTACGAAATATATACAATATATTTTCAGAATTTAAAAAGTATATATTTTTTTTTTAATAAAGATTAACAAAAGTATGGCTTTGAAAGCCATCTGCCGGCTAAAATTATAACTTTAAGTTAATGAGAAAAGATAAAGTATATGATATCATTGAGAAAGTAATCTCCACATAGTCGACTCGAGCAAAAAGTCGTCAAGGAAGTTATACTTGCAAAAAAAATTCTTCGATTGATTTTCGGCCCAGTATGCATCAATCGAGTACGGAGAAGAATATTCAATAACTAGCTTTACGGACTTAACAGTGACATCGACCTGCTCAAAAAGCTGAAAATATAGCGTCTGAAATGGCTGCAAAACATAGAGCGTATGGACACCTACACACAAGTTCGACGAGTCTTCGATCTATTCCTGATGGTCAGTGCAGCAGAGGAAAATCCCACCTTAGGTTGCGCACACAAGTGGAGGACAACCTCAACCAACTTGGAGTGCGTAACTGGAGGTAGCTATAGAGAGATTTTGAAAGTTCAATTTGTTCTTTTTACGGATATATGAATATTGTAACCTTAAATATCACATGTGAACAAAATACTAAAATACCTGTGCTGTTTAAATTGTTTTAAAATCAATGGATTTCCTTAACTCAAAAACTCGGCAGCCAAATGGTGCTGCCCTGTGGCAAATTCAATCATAAAAATTCTAAAATTCTATGCATTTCAAATCTATCCACACACACACATAATCATTAAAATATGTCTTCTCTTTCAATGGAATCCTTGTTATCCTTTTCATCATCTGCTATCCAACGTTCTTATAATACATTCCTCTCACGAATCGAATGAATATGAACCAGCTATACGGCTAGGTAAGGAGAATAACATAACCTCGAACCATCATAATAATTTATAAACTTTAGTGCTTCAGCACTGCTATCCTAAGTATCCTTCGACGTCAGTTTACTATTGCTGCTCCTTGTGCGTACTTCTCTTATTTTTTTTTATTATTGTGTTGAAAATTCAGGCTAAAATGAACATCGAACACACTCCCAGGATCACTTATAAACGAACCTAACGAGATATACTCGTACACAACCAATTCACTTCCACTTGACCGCAGTGAACAATTTGAAATACTTATCCGTCCTTCCAGGCAAATGAACTTCAATACGGCAACATGGGTGCGAAATTCCAAACCACAACGCACGGATGCATTTATATTTCCGATATCGCCTATCAGGACACCATTATTACTTCATCCAACTAAAGGATATGTCTCTGTCCCTTGCTCTCTATCTATATTCCAATATAAATGTGGAAGTGAGGAGCAATAGCAGCACAATCCTGCCATTCAATATAAATCGATAGAAGCCATTGGAATTATTATTAATAGTAGTTGTGGATGTGTTTTTCGAATTAATTCACTTAAACGGGGCCAACAGTGCGTATGTGGAACTTTTTATTCTTTTAATATCATCTACTACATTTTTCCGCGATTTATGTATGTCGATCGAATTTTAGTATGAGAATAATTTTTCGTGTCGGAATGCAGAGGAGAAAGTTTATGCATTCTCATCATTTTGCCATCAACTAAGATAAAAGGCCGGAAAGCCAGAGGAGGCTGGAGGCTGACAGGCTGGTTCAGGGAATGCCGTTAATTGAAAGTGTATTTGGTGGTATGAAATACAGTATAGGTATTTTCAGGAAACTAGTTGTGGTATTTCCCTGAATGAAACTATGATTCACTTCTCTAATTGGAGAATAGCAATTGGACAGAGTATGATTGCCTGAGATAACTTTTTGCAAAACTATTCATTTGGTCTGACTGAATTAGCTTTTAGTTTTTGTTTCGATAGAGCTCAGCAGAAATAGCTTTGTTCCAGAAATCTTTCTTAATGCAGTGGTGTATAAAATTATAATTAATTGTGTTAAAAATACTTTTGGAACATCATTTGATGCAAAACTTCCACGTTTCAGAGGTATAATTATGTGATAGGTGAATATAATTTAAATATTTTAGAGAATGCTCAAGGCTAGTGAATCGAATTTGTTAAATTCTGATAAATTATTTGAAGAGTTAAGTTTTGAATATGAGTAGTGCTGATTATGAAAACTAACAATCAATGATGGAGGGCTGTTTTTAAAATTATTTGGTAGTTAGATTGGGAGTTTTAATTGAATCCTTTGTAGACCAAGAAAAACCTTAATAACTTTTAAAGAACTAACATTAAATCATTCTAAATGCATATTATTTTGTGAGAGATCCGAGAAGCCTTTAAAATTAGCAACCTTTTACTTTTTTAATATTTACTTTATGATTGAAGAAGTTATGCATTGAAAGGAATAGAAGAAAACGCATTGAGAATAACTAAGCATTTAATTACTTCATTCACTTTACTCTCCCTTAAAGAGCAATCAATTTCAAGACAGCAAACATTTAATAGAAGACATATTTATTGAAAACTTAATTAAATAGTGTGACTAGATATTAACAGGTGTTACTACAAAGTAGAAATGTAGGTCCTGTTTTCAATTGGAACAAAAGGTTTTTGCAACTTATGTCTCTCATTAAATGTTTTTTTCCGGCGCAGGGATAATAACTCCTTCAATTTTTATTTTAGAGACTTATGTCCCAATCTAGGGGGAACTGAAAGCGAAATAGAAATTGGCACTTATGCATATCTCACCTAAACATAGATCAGCTCAAGAAATATCTTGAAGAAAGAAAGTCTGGCTTTCGTAGCAATAGGTCAACCGGTGATATTATTATATATCTCACCAAATAGTAGCACAAATGATTACATCGTTTTAGAAAAAGTAAGATTATTGCGCTTGATATTTCAAAGGGGCATTTAATAGACCTTCGCATCGAGTTCTATTATCGAAAATGTGTGCATTTGGTATTGATGAATCTCTTCTTCGTTAGATTAGAACGTATCTTTCGAACCACTCTTTTCAGTCTGAAATTCATAAAATAAATGCTGATGTGCCACAGGGCTCCGTTTTATCTCCAACTCTCTTTTTGATATTCAATTTTTTTTTCTGAATTTTCTAATCAATTAAATTGTTTTGCTGACTACAGTACTATCAGCTTCTCATATTCGTTTCCAGATGCATGTCCTTCTTCTTCGGTTGGGAATTTAGAATGCTCATTAAATTCTGAGCTTTAAAAATTAAAATCATAAGTGATAATACTAGAAGGGAAACATTTGAATCTCTCGAGCACCGCCGCAATGCTTCTTGTCTTTCATCATTTTACCGTTTTTTTTTTTTTTTACAAAGAGTGTGCTAGTCAAATAGCCAGTTTCATTTCTCCCCTTGAACAATTAAACATAATAATCCCGGTTCAGGCAATGCCCAACTTCGGACGTACTGTTAAGCTTAGAGATTATATCTTTAGCCTCACTTAACGAATGTGCAATGTTTTATCCAAAGCTATATTTCCATCGCATAATTATATTCAGACATTCAAAACTAATATGCATCGGTCTTTAAAATCCTCTTCATAGCTAGCTTTATGCTCAAACATTTTAAGGGTATTCATAATCTCTTTGGTACGAGCAAGATTATAAAAAAGGCTCTTAACTGCAATTCATCTGTTATGGAGATTGCGAAGCAGGTCAATATTCCTCTATTTTAGGTGCCAGGGTATAGGGACGTTCTAGGGAACTTTAAGGCTAGAAAACTCACCAAAATTTAAACAAGATTACCTGTATTATTTGATAAGGCTAATATAAGTATACTAATCGCTAGATGTAAGCTTATGCTTAAACATGAAGCTAAAGGAAGGACAAACTTAAAAAGGAATAATTTAACCATTTGGTCAATGCTTCATCTAAAAAGTTCTAAGTGTTTGTTATCCTAAGGTAGAAAGCACATCAGATCCGTAATTGGTAGCAAGCATAAACGGAAACTGCCTTATAGGGAAGCACGCAACGGGGCTTGGCGTTTATTAAAACGATTTTTGCAGAAGCTTTATAGACGAGGAAGAAGTAGAATCAGTTTTTCATCTTTTACGTACAAGCCCTGTTCTATCCTATAGACGTAGGTTTCATCTTGGAGAGTGATGAAGTCTATCTCTGTTCATAAGTTGCTCCAAATGGTCTTACGAGTAGGGAGAAAGTCTCTAGATTTATGTGGTATCACAACGGACCAACTCTGGTCTAAGTGTGTTGGATGTGATGCTGTTAGCTACTTTGACCTAACCTAACTTAGTAAAAATCTTTCCTGGTTCAAAGGAATAAGTTTCCTCTTTGTGTCCTCCGTCCAGGTCACGAATCTCTGTTGCTCCGTTAAACTGTTCAATGATCAACAGTGCCTTCCTGGTTCGTGACGCGGGTTTTAAAAATTTAAATTTTTATTTTGAGTCCTGTGTCGCCGGGCTGACGCATGGATCAACTTCCTCCTAGTGTTCTCTGTACCGCTCATGCAACCCAGATCAATGGCATAGTGTATTTTGAGTCGTGAGTCCCCAGGCAGGCAACAGTCTTCTAAGCAGAAGTACGTTGGGTGGTAACTTCGGCAGTACTGTTACTAAAGAAAACTGTTGAAACTGGCACCGGTTTGACGACCCAACAAACCCTAAGCGGATTTGAGAATCCGCGCAACTAAGCACAAGCTACTACTGTCCAGCTATGGAGATTATTTTTCATCTGTTTCCATTACATGTAGTAGATGGAAGTGCTGCTAAGAGATCCATTATGAGATTCACCAGCCAATGCCATTAAGTGGTACACGGATGGTTCGAGCACGTCAGAAATGAATGGTACTAGAATTTGTGGGCATAGAACAAAATTTTCGGTACCAATGGGACAATCCACTAGCATTTTCCAGGTGGAAGTCAATCCATAGCGGAATGTGCAGGTTGAAATCTCGGTTCAACTGAATGAATTACCGAAAAAAACATTGCCATTATGTCGGATAGCCAAGCCGCACTCAAAGCACTAAGCTCATTTGCCATCACGTTTAAGTTTATGTGGGATTGTGTAGGCTGGCTAAGCGAACTTGGCAAGAACAATAACGTCTCATTTCATTGGGTATCTGGACATGCAGATGTCCAGAGAAATGGGGAAACAGATTCCCTAGCAAAAATTAGCGTAAGGTCTCCTTTAATTGGGTCAGAGCCCTACTGCGGAATAGGAGAAAACAGGTTTAAAACGAAATTAAAATAGAGGAAGAGGCCAAAAGATCTAAAATCTGGATAGAGCTACAAAAACTTAGGCAGGCCAAACTATTTCTTGGGAATTATAACCAAGTTCGTTTCATGAACAGTCATGTACATGCAGATTCTCCAATACCTATGAAGAAACGCCGGAACTAATACAAAACGGATGCGAAGCACTAATGCATCAAAGAAACAAGTTTTTGGAACGCTACCAGGTAGCGTCAAAGGGATAGGAAGAGCTGTAATATAACTTTAGCTGTAGTATAACTTTAGATCGTAGTGCGAACATTGGCGCTTGTCTGACGATTGAACATAAACTTTTTGAGCTCAAAGCGGGACATAACCTACAGTTCTGACTAATGGCACTTATGATTTACTTTAGTCTAAAATTCGTTTTGGGTTTTATGTTCCATTTAATTTGGACAGAAATTCTAAAAATAAATATTGGGTGTTAGGACTCTACGCCCATTCTCTTCGATACAGGTTTCGGCAAGTAAGAAAAACAGTCAATACCGATAAAATTTGGATTATTACCCACCAAATTTCGACAAAATTCTCTTTAAAAGGAGCCTGAGGACTTATGCTCCCGCACCCATATATGTATAGTAAAGCCTCAGATGTCTCGAGTTTGATATAAATTTCTTGTTTACAAAAAAGTGAAGGTTGATACCTCAAATAATCCATCTAAAACAGAAAGCACAATCGATAAAGATTCTGTAGATTTGAAAAAGAATGCTGAGTGGGTTGAAGAGTTTCATCCGAATCCAAAAGGTGGGGCATAAAAGAATAGAAAAATTAGGGACCCAAAGACATGAAAAAGTGAAAATATTATAAAGTTGTACCTTCTCATATCTTTCCTTACCTTATAATATTTTGACAACTTTCCTAAGATAAATATCAGGATCTCTCATTCAATACTCAAAAGTTAACCCTTTAAGGCAACGAAAGTCTCTTTTGTATAAATAATTTTTTGTGTGCTCCACACACGTATCTTCGCAGGAAGTAAATTAAACCAGAAAATAAAACAAAAGAATAAGCAATGAATAAAACAAAATACATAAATATATTTCAGAAAAAAAAAAACAAACAAACAAAGGATAATCCAACGAAAATCAAACATCAACCATCTTTTCCCACCCGTACTACGCACTCACCTGTAACTTGCTCGTCGGAGGTGAGACGACCAAACAAATTTTCATTGTCGCCCGCAAAAATTCCTCTCGTTTGGAATTCAAGTCGCTGGGTGCCATTTCCTGTTTGCCACTAGACATCGTCGTTGCCGTCGTCGACAAAAAAGGATTCAAACTCCTTACCACACTGCTGCCAATCGAAGATTGAGGTGAGATTTTATCCTTATGCTGCTGGTGTTGTTGATGTTCCTTGGGGTGATGGTGTTTCGGTTCTCTTGTCGGTGAATTCAACGAGAAAAGTTTCCTTTTATGTTTTCCCGGACTTGTGGGTTCGAAGGCACTTGAAGATTTTTTGTCATATAACTGTGCTCCGCCACCACCACCTCCTCCTCCTTCGAATCCCAGACCGGAAATGACATCCGCATGATCTCTTTCACTATCGGATTTCTCGGCACTACTACTGCGGCTGAAGGCAAACAAAGACTGCGTCGGGGATAGCTTTGCTCTGTCATGGATTTCGCCATTGCCACAGACAGATGTTCCTGCTTCACTATCGGCACTTTCCGAACGGTAAGCTCGTGCTATGATCTCCGGGAGGAAGGGATTATTTGGAGAGGTGAGTGTGTACTGGTAGTAGTCAAGTTCTGGCTCCTTGTCTGTCGATGCAGAAGAAGTTGCTGCGCGTGGTGTGCTCGTCGGGCATTTTTCTGGTGCAGTCTTGCCATCATCCGATGATGAGGTCTTAAAAAGGAAGCTCTGCAAACGGTTTAATTTATCACCCTCTTGTGATGGATTTCGATTACCAGGTCCGGTACTTAACTCACCGCCCATCGATAGTAAAGCGGTGTCCTTAAAACTAAAACAGGACCTCGTTGGATCGGAAACTATGTCTCCACTGCCTTCCTGACTATTTCCACTATCCGCACTGAAGGTGTGGTATTCAAAATCTGACGGGTCGTCGGGACTTTCAAGCAAAAGCGTTCCCAAACTTCCTAGTCCCGGAAGAGAGCTTGTGTACAATGTTGGACTGATGCTACTACTTAAGCCACCACCACAAATGGTGGTGTCTAAAAGTATCGGTGAAAGATTCGATGTTTTATCCGATTTTCGATGTTTTTCCTCGAATGTATTGTATAAGGTTCTCGTCGGTTCCGTTGGCGGTTTACTATCAAAAAATTGTAACGTCGTTGGTGGTGTTGTAAAACCGCCGCCCATTACGTCGGTTACGGTTGCAGCAATTGACGCAACAACCGATGCTGGTATATCACAGACAGAGACCTCTGGTGAACGTACTAGTTTGCGATGTTTCTTAAGTGTTGCCGTTGGGCTACTACTGCTAGATTTACCTACTACAACTGATGATGAAGTGCTTCGATTGGGAAATGTTTTCTGACTTGATGCTGATACTTGATGGTCAGTTGTTCGAGTTTCGTCCATAATAGGCTATATGAGCATTTATAATAAGTTTGATTTTTGTTTTTAAGTTCTTAAATGTTGGTTTGCTTAAATTTTGCTTTATAAACTATTCATTTAAGTTTTAGTATCTAAATTAAGAAGCGTTTAATGTTTTCCCCCCAAAGAGAGTTTACTTTTGATAAAACTTTGTTGGTTTTTCTTTCGATTTTGTCGTTTTCTACAGTTAAAAATATTTTTGTAAGTTTTGATTTAGTGGTTCGCTTAAGAAAATTGTGTATTTTTGTTTTGATCTTGGTGGTTCCTGAAAGAAAAAAATATAAAAGTTAATATGAATTTCTTGTTTAAGTTTTTGTTTTTTATATAAATTGCAACGACTCTACAGTGTAACATAGGACATTTTAACAGACATCTCCAGTCTTACCTACTACTTTTGAGTCCTTTGGGGTTTTAAGGTTGTTGTTTGTTCTGAAGATTTATTTTTTCCAACTTTGAAGAAAAATAAACTGAAATGATTGTGAATCATTGCCTTTTTCAAATCCCATGACAAAGGAATATACAGGGTGTCCCACAGTCACCGCCCCAAAAGAAAACCATGGATTCCTGAGGTCATTTTAAGTCGAAAAACTTAAGAGGCAATTTTCTCGTTTTCGTCCCGTTTTCGAGTTATAACGGTTTTTATGATTTTTCCCTTAACTGGCTTTATCTTTGCCAAACTGCGTCCGATTTCTAAGATTTTTTTTATAACCAATCAAGAATTTATTACAGTTTTAGTTTGTCTCAGAACTTTTTTTTCTGCGGGCAACCGTTTCTCCGCAATTTTGCATCAAACCCAATTTTTTCGTTTTTTAAGTTGTTTTTTTCACTTTGATATCATTTTTTTTCAAAAAAACACGATAATGAGTATTAATTTTTTTCGTTAATTATTAAAGCCCAGTTTATTTTCTGAAAAAAAAAATATTTTTTTTCCTTAAAAAAAATACTAAATGTATAATTAACAAAAAATAAACAAACTGAGTGAATTTAAAAAAAAATAATTTTTAAATACAAAAGTAACTTTTTCTGAGTTATTGTGGTTAAAAAAAGGACAAATAGATAAAGTTGTCCCATTTCAGCGTATATTAATAATATTTCCAGAAATTCTTGATAAGTGTAATCCATTGTTCGCAAATAATTGAAAAAAAAATACAATTTGAATAACAAATCCAAAATGGTGTATCAAGTGAAAGAACACGACGCGGACAATAGATCACGCGAGAAAGACATTTACAACCTTCAAATCATAATGCAAATCTTTATTGTTTACATTAGTTAACGGTCTTACTAATTAATTTTATCTATTTGTCCTTTTCTTAACCACAATAGCTCAGAAAAAGTTAATTTTGTATTTAAAAATTATTTTTTTTTTTAATTCACTGTTTGTTTATTTTTTGTTAATTACATTTAGTATTCTTTTTTAAGGAAAAAAAATATTTTTTTTTTCAGAAAATAAACTGGGCTTTAATAATTAACGAAAAAAATTAATACTCATTATCGTGTTTTTTTGAAAAAAAATGATATCAAAGTGAAAAAAACAACTTAAAAAACGAAAAAATTGGGTTTGATGCAAAATTGCGGAGAAACGGTTGCCCGCAGAAAAAAAAGTTCTGAGACAAACTAAAACTGTAATAAATTCTTGATTGGTTATAAAAAAAATCTTACGAATCGGACGTTGTTTAGCAAAGATAATGCCAGTTAAGGGAAAAGAGAGAAAAAATCATAAAAACCGTTATTACTCGAAAACGGGACGAAAACGAGAAAATTACCTCATAAGTTTTTCGACTTAAAATGACCTCAGGAATCCATGGTTTTCATTTGGGGCGGTGACTGTGGGACACCCTGTATAGTGATAACTTTACAATGTTTTTCTCAATATACCAACTTTTCTAACGACGAAGGTGATGCTGATAGGAAATAAACTTTTCATTTTCACCATCAACCACGTATGTGTTGTACATAAAAGTGAACTTTTCATACTCAAACTTTTAAGTTAGGTACAATATTTTGATATGAACGAATACACACCCGAATCACGTTTTGGTTTTTTTTTTTTTTTTTTTAAATGACCATTAAGTTTTTCCATTAAAAAACTCTGAAACTCGGGGCGATAAAAATAACATAAAATAGAATCCCTTTTCTATACTTAAAATGTATGAGTTCCAGAAAAGTATAGTGGAAAAATGGAGAAATTATTGTTATTATCAAACTGGCCGTAATTCATCAATTATTTCGGTCTCTTTTTGTATGTGGAGATGTGGGTTTTTAAACTTGAAGGGTTGAGAAAATTGATTATGACTTTAAAATTAGAAAGACAGAAGAAGGTATGTAGAGAAGGAAGTATTGAAAATATTCAGATATTGATGATCTGATAGTTGATTTTGGCAAAAATTTTCTCATTGTGCCAATTACTGGAAAATGTGCAAGACTTTGGATCCGTGCTTAATACCTAAGTCACATTATGGGCATTATATTTTGAAAACCCACACGATATCTTGAATTATCTGATGACTTCAACGTACTGGGAAAAATCAAGCTACCAATTGCTATCAAAGAACTTGATAATTGATTGGTAAAATTTCGAAGTAGTCTATGAATTTGACTACCTGAATACTACATTATGGTCATCAAAAGAGATCCGATCTGATATCAAGTCTCGAATAACTTTAGTTATCTGGGGTTTTTGTGGACACTGCACAAAAGACTTGGTCACCTGGTCCTGCTTAATAGGACCCTCCCCCCGGAGTATGAATGTACCATTCTCTTGTCCAACTTTCTATTTAGTGTCCGATTTGTGTAAATAGGCAAGGTGCGAATAGCATGTGCCGAAGAGGATACATTGAAAATATATACGTGCTGTACAACGATGTCCCCCGGGTTATCAGTTGAAATGGGTGGGGTGTGTAGAGCAAATGAACATCAAAACTTCATCCAAGCTAGACTTACAAGACAAGTTTGATCTGGTTGAGAGAGATTTCCTACGACTTGATAATCCATTAAAAAAGACTTTAGAATACCCTTAATAGATCTCAATCCTGGTGTTCCTCAGGGCTGCGTTTTGTTTCCGATACTCTTCTTCATTTTTATAAATGATCTCTTGTCTAAAACTTTTAATCTATTTTATTATTTTGCTGACAAATCTACCCTTAGGTTCTCAACCTTTTTTTCAAATTTTTGTCCATATCCTTCAGAAGTGGAATTGCAACGGTAACGTATGATAATCTCATAAAACTCCGATCTTTGCAGCATTGTTGAATTGGGTATACAAAATCATGTGGAGTTAAATGCTTTGAAAACTCAATGCTGCTAACTGCCGTTGAAGCAAAATGTACCCCTGGCACTTGCAACAAAGATTCCGAAAAGCTTTCAGTACTCGGTATTTGTGTCAACGACAATCTTCGTTGGATTGACCAAATTCTCAAGAGTGCCAAAAATGCTGCTAAATGCTTAGGATTTCTAGATCGATGTAAGAGCTGGTTACAATTTATATTAAGTTCATACATACGTCCAAAACTTGAGTATAAATAACATCTTTGAACAGGTGCAGCCCAAACATCTCGTCAGTTATTGGATAAAATCCAGAACAGAGCTTTAAATCTGATAGGAAACAGAGCTGTCAGGGAATCATTCCTATCCCTTGAACACCATCAGAATGTTTCTTGTATTTCCTTATTTTATCGTTGCTTTCACAAGCAATGCTCATTCAAAGTAGCCAGTTGCATTCTCCCCTCAATTAGTTCACCGGTGATACCTGTTTCCCTAGGAGCCTAGTTTTGGTCATATTGTCAAATACAGAGATTTCCACATCGTTCGTGCTGTGTTTAACATTATACGGGTCTCTCAATAAACCCTTGAGGGCATGTGGATTATACAGATTACAATGGAATTATCCAACCAAAACCGAATTCTGAAAGCAAATTGTGATTTGTATTTACCGAGAGTTTAAAACGGGAAGTAGGGTCAGAGATTTGTTCCGATAATTGAATTGATCAATAAAGCTCCTGAATTTCATTAGTAGCTTTCAAGTAGATAAATGCTCGAAGTATGTGAGACCACAAAGACTATTATCACAAGTAAATAAGTCAATAGAAGTATTGACATCTTCAATATTCACAGATAAAGTCATTAGCCTTCCGGTAGGTAGTGGTATATGCGGTAGTGAAATATTAGATAACCTGGTCAAAAACGGATCATCAGTTTTTACCGAATTTTCAGTATTTATGCCACTGGAGCAAGAAAACAAAAGGATTCACAAGAGTTTCCTCATCAAGACCCCAAAGAACAGAATGTCAATAATTGGCACTTGCCAGGTTTCGGTGAGTGCTAATGGCAAGATATATATACATATTTAAGAAAAAAGTAGTATAAAATTAATCCCTATAAAACAGGCTTCAACTGTCTGTCTTGGTTGATATCCCAGTGGGTCTCCACTCAATAGGAATACACATCAGTAGAATGGTCATCAGAATAACTGAGGAGGGGGGTTTATTTCACTTCCTTTCCGAATTCTCTAGCGTAGCCAGAATCAGAAAAGAAGTAGAACTGGGTAACGACGTTACGTCTTCTTTTTATCACAGAAGACTATTTTGATATTCATTCCGACTGAAGGATGATTCAAGGAAGTCTGATGACCAAACTTAAATTTACTACTCCCCTTACTTCTCATCATACCAATTTTGCCTAAACTCTGGGGATACAAATGATAAATTCAGATCCAAGTGAGGTAAAGAAGCCCACTGAATCATAAGCCATTCTAGTCAAGAACTGGAATTTTTAGCACATAAATATTTAAGGAAGTGAATTATTGTCTCAAGAATTCTGTTGAATATAATTTCATTAATAATTAGAAACACATCTCTTCAGTCGTTGCTTACATTCTCTATTATCAAACGAAAACCCTACAACAATGATTGATTACTTTTTGAAGAGTTCCGGAAAAACTTTAATGTTAACAAAGTGTCAGGTTTCAAATATTTTAATAGAAAACAAAAAAAATTCTGATGAATATTAATGGCTACTTCTTAAAAAAATTTAAGGACTAATTTTATAATTTTGAATGTTAAATTGATCGATGATTTGTATAAAAGAATAAACAATGTATGTATGTACATAAATATGCCTTTGTTAAAATTTCCTTAATCCTTGAATATGGCTAAACTATGATTAAACCAATCAAGTAAACAATACTTGGGGGGAGTTATATTAAAGGATTATTTAAATAGTTAACTGCCCTTAAGATTCCACTCGTTAATAACCAAGGCCGTGAAAAATATTAATAGACAATACCAATTGATTTTTTTGATTTATTTTATTTATCAATGAATAATAGATATTTATCTGTTAATTACAATTGACAAAAATTCTTTAAACAATATGCTATACATTTGAAGGTCGACTTAATTTACACCATAGTTCGTCCTGTAACTAGGGGCAAGAAAGAGGAAGTCTATGTTTCTAAGATTCCTCTAAGGAACATAAAAGGCACGGATTAAGTAATTCGGGTTAATTAATTTTTCCAACAACTAGGTAATATAAATAAACTATACAAAGGGTTTCTCTACGGCTTTTTAAAGATTTTAGATCCATCAACACCTTGATTTATATGACGGTAAGCCTTCTCACCTTCTGCTTTAAATATTTTCGACTCTATCAGGGGAGTTTTAATGAAAAGGATACTATATAACCCAATAGTATTCCAATGAAAGCCTTATTTAAGAAGTATAAATAGCCTTTAAAGTATAACTATACGTAAAAACTGCAACGTTTCGTTTGAAAAAAAAACTTAGAAAGAAGGGAATTTGTCTTCGAGATGATGAAATTAAAATGCGATGAAAAAGACAGCTTAGTATTCAAAATAATACCAATTTCCTTGATTTCATTAACATTCAATAATTTTTTTTTTCCAGAATGTAACTATATACCGTCTTAGGTGTTGAACCAAAATCTCTAAAATTCTTCTATTTTGAGATATTTAAATCAAGATGATTATATTTGCACCACTAATTAAGATTATCAATGTCTTCAATTATGGATATTGAAAAGTGTAGTCTTAAATTGTTTGCAAACATTAGAAAATGTGAATACTTTAAAAGCTTAGGAATGTCATATACGAAAAGATTAAAAGAAGGGGTCCAAAATGACTACCCTAAAGGAGGCCCGAAAATACATCTACAAAAGAGGATTGATCATTTTCAATATTTTACAATCTGCTTTCGATTCGACAAATAAGATGCCAGTCATTTCTGTTCTGTTACATCGAAAGGTTTTGTAAAATAATCGAAAAATTTCGTCAATACATTATTCGATCCAGGTTGATTATGTTTGCCCAGAAGATTTAATCCCAAGAAAAACATACCCAAAAGCCGAAATCTTCAAAAGAAAATGGGGCACAGACAAAATCCTGAAGCGAAAATCTAAAAAAAAAAATAAATCTTCATAAAAAAAAACACAAAATATGCACTGATCTTTGTATGAACCAACCACTATAATCACGTGTCCGATTTGTTGGGGTTTTTTATATATTTTTGCAAAAATGCAAAGGAAAAAAAAAATGTCCTTATGCCTTCTATATTTGCTCACAAGGATTTCGCCATGTTGGATTCCAATTTTTTTTTAAAGTTCGTCCATTGAAGATACTTTTTTGGAGATTACCGGTGTTTCCCCATCAATCCATTTCTAGCCAAATCTAAAGAAGGGTATAGAGATGCGATAATCAATAGAAAGAAACTTCAATAAAATTTTAACGAAAGGTTTGCTTAAAATTAAAAATACTTCTTTTTATATAAAACGAATGCTGGCCCTTAGAGAGGATGTAAACAACTTGTGTATTGAGATACCCTATCAAAATTTAAATATGTATATAGAAAGAAGTATTGTTTAAGCATTGTTGACATAAGTTGTTTCTGTATTTGTATAATGTGTATTGTCTCTTAGAAAGCTATAATAAGGTAGAAAGTGCTTCCATTTGAATTTTATAAGAAATAATTGGGTCTTCAAAATTCAATAATATAAAGATTGGAATTGGAATTCCAAGGAGGAATTCCAAATTTCAAACTTATAGACAAATATCAATGATCAAATGGATTTGAATTTTAACAAGTACATTGAGTTCATCGCATTTAAATTAATGCTTTACAAATAAATAATACTTTCCAAAATTGAAAAATGTATGTATGCTGCAATCTATACAGTTCTCACATTCCTATATTTTGCTTACACACAAACATATTAAGTGGACTTATTTAAGGAAATATTTGGGACAAAGTTCCTTTGAGAAAATTTATGACCTCTTTATGATTTATGAACTCTTTTTAAAGTAAAGAAAATATTTTTTTTAAACTGTTAAAAAAAATATAAATTGCTTTTATTTGTTCAACTTAACATTAGCCTGGTTAAAAAAATACAAAAAAAAGAGCCTTTAAGAAACCACTCATCACAGTTTTATATTCGGTTTTCTGAAAAAGATTACAACTGATTTTCATAAATTTATAAAAGTTTCAATAGTCTTGTGCTCAAAACATTTTAAAATTTTTTTTTTTGAAAATTCAATATTTTGAAAAAAAAATGTATGATTTTTTTAAAATTATCTAACAGTCAATATTTTTTTAGTATTACCTTCAAGATTAAAAATTTTTTTTTTATCCTAAGGCGACAGATGTTTTGGTTTTCGAAAATCGTATTTTTCTCGGAAACGCCATGAATGAAATTTCCATAATATATTTTTTGAGACAAAAAAAAGTTAAATTAAGACATAACTAACAATATTTACGGTAGATCCATTTTTGTGAAGCTTCTTAAAATCTTAAAAAAAATTGCATAAATTATTGTTCAAGAAATAACTCGAAGAACGAAAGGCCCTCAATGACAGGCAGTATGGCGTTCGTAGCAATGGATCCACTGGTGATATAATCGCTTACATCACCGCGCAGTGAAATCAGTCTTTTTATAGTTCTGGAGATTGTAAGATGATTGCCCTTGATAATTCAAAATCATGCGACTGAGTTTGGTATCAAGCTCTCTTATCGAAAATACGTGCATTGGGTTTTGGTGAATATTTTTTTCGTTGGATTAGAACCTACCTTTCGATTCGCTCAATCCAAAGAACAAATGCTGGTGTGCCACATGGTTCAGTCCTTTCTCCGACTCTCTTTATTATATTTACCAATGATTTTTTGTCTGCAATTTCTAATCCATTCAATCGTCCTTATTCTTCGGATGTGAATTTCTGGTCCCACAAGAATTTTTGTGGAAGAACGGATCTTAACACTATATTTGCAAAGTATAGAAATTTAAATCACAAATATGTTTTATTTGCATTAACTTTCAAAACCACAAAATGGATGGTTCTTTATTTTATTTTTTATTTCTGTTTAAATTCCAATTTTGAGATGTTCAAAAAAATTACTTTAGGTGACAACATTGACAAATCCATAAGTATTACTCAGCAAATCCTTGAATTTACAAGAACGTCAGAAGAAAATTAATTTTTTTTTGTAAAAGCTTACCTACTCAACAAAATCCTCTTTGCACAACAAACGATAAATGTTTATCTGTCAAAATGTTTGGTATTGTATTGAGGTATTTTTCTCTTGATTGACTTTTCAAAGGTTTCTATAAAAATTCTATGGTAGGGATAATCTTGGCAATTTTCTTAAACAAAAAAAAACTCAATGCATATTATGATCGATGACAAAGAAAAAGGACGAATACCTTGTCTAACTTATTATGTACGATTGAGAATATCTTTGTATTGACAGCTTAACTACATATGTACATACATACATACCAATGTATAAATAAATTGAATTCAATTTGAAAATGTGAAACACATATTGTATTTTGATCAAAACATAAGACTTTTCTTTTATAGTCCTTTTCTGCAGGAGGAATCGATATGCCATTCATGAACAAATTGCCATCAATGGTGTGTCAGATGTTCCATGTGTGTATTTTTTTCTCGACGAAACTAAAAGCTAATGAAGTGTTGTTTCTGCTCTGTCGGATATACGAGTATGGCCTACAATCGCAACTAATAGTATTCTGAGGCTTAGGTCTATTGGATTTTGGATTATATGGAATAGCCATATAGCCTTAAGATGATTGGACTTTTCATGATGGATATTCTGGAAAGTTTCATTTTTATTCAAAAGAGATTTTGAATAAATCTTACAGATAATCCGACACAAAATGTATATCCTGTATATTTAAGAAAGAATATTTGTTTTTTAGTTTAAGATGTCGCGTCACGTCTTAAATATTAATTATGGAAAAATTTCAAGAAAATTTATTTCTAATGAAGAAAAACGTCCCATGATAAAAATTGTATACACAAGAACTTTTTTTAACGATTTAAAACTGTTATTCTTACATAACGCCATATACAATTAAAAGCTCAAGTGACCTCAACTCCAAGGTGCGTTTCGCCCAGGTACGACAGTGGGCTCATCAGTTAGATGATGAGTGGTATCTTAAAGGTTCTTTTTTTGTATTTTTTAACCAGGCTAATGTTAAGTTGAACAAATAAAAGCAATTTATATTTTTTTAACAGTTTAAAAAAAAATAATTAATTGAATTTCATTCAATCACTCCACTTAAACAGAAATAATTTTCTATCTTAATTAACGCCATATATATTTTTTCACCATCAATTTTGCGATGGAATTTACAAAATCAGGGGCAGATATTTGCGAACTTAAAAATGGGCAAAAATATGTACATATATACACTTTCCAGGCTTCTTACAGATCATTTATAAATAGTGAACGAAATATGGGCCCCAAGATCGATCCTTGTGGAACACCTTCTTTAATAGACAAGGTATCTGAACTTTCAGTGCCAATTGGGCTCTTTGCGTTCTCTATGATAAATAACTAATTATAAATATGGTTGAAAGATGACTTAAACCATACAAATTCGTTAGCTTATATTTTGCAGGTTTCTTATAGTTGTCGTTAAGGAGCTTTGTCTAGATCTAAATATCAATAAGTTTTTTTTTTTAAAGCTATAAAATGCACAAAATTAATTTTTTTTCATGTATTATGGCTTTATTAGAAAGAGTCCCATTAATTATGGAACACAACATTGTTCAAGCAGATGGTCTTGCGCGTTCAATTGTTGAGTCAAATTATGCCTTGTAAGCGAATAATCTGAGATCTTTGTGCGTGTGCTAGTGCGTGAAATGTTGCGCTGTTGAGATCGATGGCGAGTGGATGTTCGTGAATTGAGTGTCAGTTATTCACATGATTGACTTTTTATTCTTTAATTTCAAGACAGTGTTCACATTAGAATTAAGCTTACTCCTTAGACTTATTTTGACGTGGTAGGGTTTCAAAGTAAACGAACAAACCTATCTATTTCATAATTTAAATATTGTAAGAAAAAGAACGCACCATAAAAAACGTAACGTAAAGTTTGTTTGACTCATGTTTAAACAGTGTTGTTGTTTGAGACAGCATTATATTTTTACACTTATATTCAAAGAGAGATGTTATCTGATAGAAAATAGACTATTTTTACACGAATCCGATTTCAATCTCTGTTTCTCTTTTGGATTTCTTTCGAGTGCTCGGGTGCTTTTAAACATAGCGATTTTTAATATAAGTTAACTTTGTTCATGCGAAAAGGAGTCATCTCTTCGCACTCCTTACTCTACTCAGTTAAACGAATTTTACTGAACGCCAAATATAAATAAGGAAAACCACAAAGAAGAATGAACGATAACTGCACATTTTTTCCAACCTCAGAAATTGTGTTAGGTCAAATATACATTGTTCAAGTGCATGACAAGCACGCGTAAGTGTATTAATGAAAAAGTCACATGTAGGCTTGAAGAAAAATCAAAATATTTTGATTTTCCGTCAATCTAGAGTACTGTATAGAAATATTGTATAATGCAAGATTGATGATTGATCATGCATTTATTGGTTCATTTGCGTAGTATATTACGTTGAAGAGATAAGAACACAGCACAGCATAAGCACTGATTAAAACAGCAAAAGAAAATTGTATGATGAAATGGACAAACAAAATAAAACAAATTACTCGGATAAAATTACAAAACTCTCAAAGAAATTCGAAAAAAAAACACAATTTTGTAGAAAAAAACACACAAAGAGCAACGCCCTCTCGCCAGTCGCCACTCTCCCGATGTAAAAATAAAAGATTTAGGACTCAAGCTTGATGTGTGTATAGGCAACTTCAACCAGAATTTACTAATAGTCATGCATTTGAACAATGTATACCTGGCTTAACCCCCCCACCACATATGTACGTCTCTCTCAAACATGCTTACAAATTGCAAAGTGATATCGCATCGTTTGAAAGCAATCATACTACAAATATTTCCTTGGAGCATTAATAGCGTGTTCACATTCTCAAAATTGTTTGACAAGCACGACATGATGAAGATTTGATGGATAAAAAAGGAAGCGTTCACATTTCGTCAAACATCACTTCTCATTTTTACCATGGAGGACCAACATGCTTGACGAACATTCGATCAAGTTCTCAAATATGCTTATCATGCAGCGAAAATGTCAAAACATTTTTTGGTTGGCAAGCCACTAAATGGAGCGTTCACTTTATCAAAATCAAGCCAATCCCTTAACTTTTTTGTTTAGGTTTCTGTACTTTATCTTACTCCCTCTGTCAGAGATTTATAAACCGATTGACAACATTCCCAGCTTGTCATCGAAATTATTAAAGTAAATACAAATGGCAAAAAATAAATTTTTTAATCCATTGAAGTCGTAGTCATCATCCATTTCCATTTCATGGCTTGACATTTGAAGAAGGATCTATATTTTGATATGCCGAATGCTAAAAGTATATTTTGATATACATAATATAGAATATTTAATTTAATAAGAGAATATTTCGTTGCAAATGTCAACTGATTGCCCTGAACAACATTTTTCAGATTTTTAAATGTCAACTCTGAAAATGCATTTTTTGAGAGCAAAAATAAAATGTAATCGTGTAACACTAACGTGAAGTGGATTTTTTAAGACATTAAATGAATCCGCTATGAAAATATATACCAGTTGTTTTGCTTTTCGTCTTTTTGACATAGAATCAAAGTTTCCAATGTAAACTCGATGTCGTAAGTATGCAATAATTTCCAATGTAAACAGAGTGTTAAATGCAATCGTTGGCAAGATAGGTTGCTACACGGAACGTCTAAACGTAACGTGTGACCGTAATGTGTAACCGTAAGGGGCTGCACGGAACGTATACCTAAGTTTTACCCACGTTTTCGATACACTTCACCGCCGGCAAAAATGCTTACAAATCAAAAACGCACTGTTTGTGCTACACAGCACTTACTTTGGAAATAAGTTTTCAATATTTCCCAACGCTGTTCAAACGGAGGTATGACTTCTTGTCAAGATTTCGAGCGGGAAATAACTGTCAATGTGAAAATAACCTATGATTTAAAAAGAAACCCTTAGATGGCCCACCCTGAATTGAGCTGTTCGTTCTCAGAGAGGTTAGGATAGGTTAGGTTAGATGGGTGATGATGTGGCAAGCGGTATAACCTCTCGCGGAGGTTTTAAGATATATGTAATATATATTTGGATTCAAATGACGATTTCCAAAATTTCGGACAGGCAAGGAAAAATACTGATATGCTTGTTACGTTCAGCGTGAATTGTAAGGTATATGAGTAACCCTTGCCCTTTTCAGGTCGTTTCTTTTAAGTCCTACCAATCGAAACAAAAACACTTTTAATTAGCTACCAACTGGAATTGCTTTTTTTATATAAGGTCATACATATATAGTAAATCACTAACCTTCACGACAGATAAATCATAATTATTCTTCCATTCTAGAAACGTAAGCAAAACTTCTTCAAGCTTTAACTTTATCAGGCCATACATTTGTCCCTACTTCAGAAAAGTCTTATTTTCCTTCCTACCTAACATTAAGAAAATTGCTCCTCTCGACAGAAAACTACACTTGAAGTGTTACATGAAAAATTATCTTTTTATACCTATGCTAGTCCTAGGAAAAAAAAACATACCAAACAAAACATTTATCTCTCTTATCGTTATACCACATATGCGTTCTTAAAATTTTCAAAAGTCCCGTTGCATATAAACTCCTCTTAGCCCTTTTACATTAATTGCATATGTGATATGCTTGAATTTCTACCTACACTATGGTGTCTATAGGTATATGTACCTACTCTACAAGGCATATTTTTCAAGGACGCACATACTATTTTTAAAAAGAAAATATTTTAATTGATTAAAAAAATATCCTTTTTAGTGAATCCAAAGGACATTCCGAAAACCATCTCAAAGTGGATTTTTGTTCATATATGTACGAGTACATAGTTATAAACTCTCGAAAACAACTGTAAAGCTGAATGCAAGAGTGAAGAGCAGTAAAAGTTGTATCTTCACATAGTTAACTTGGCAATAAACCAAACCAGGAAAAAGGGAATTATATTCGTGTAAAGGATATTTTTTATTTATTTTTTTTTTTGTGTAAAAAATCTGTTTTACATTATTATTTTCTGCTGAAACGACAGACGAAGGACGAAGAGAAATAAAAGTCGGGGGAAGTCAACAGTTGGAAAGGATATACTTACATGGAGTGAGGGTGAGCAGATGATATAATAATTGAATTCACGCCAAAACGAAAATAAAGGCAAAAAACTCAACAGCAAGGATAATAATTTCCACACTAACACCATTGGGATTTCACAGGGATCATAAGAGGCGAGGCATGCATCTGATTTGTTATTTTTGAAAGTAAAAATATTGAAGATTCTTTTTTTTTTCTCAAATAAAAAAAAATTGTGGAAGGATATGATACTCGTATTAGAATCCTTGCAACTTTATAAAAATTGTTTTCTTTTTCCCGTACGGACCCTCTTTAAGTTTGAATTTATTTATAAAAGTACTATACTCAGCATGCAGAGGGATATTGAATAGAAATGTGCTGAATGTGTATATATAACGTTTATATGAAGGATTTTCTATTATGAAATGACTCTCAGGATGAAAATAAATTTTATCTGAGGAACCAACAAGCCGATGTGTGGTACCTTGAACAACAATAATAACAACAACGACAAAAAGAACACAAACTTTCCCTAATTTCATTTTTCGCTCATACAAGGACGACTGACGACGACCGACGATGCCACGAAGGTTAAATACCTATGTATGTGTGCCGAAGAAGAGGGAGAGGAGTGAAAGTTGAGGGAAGGATTTCACTTTTTACCACCAGAGGTATAGGTATAGCTTTAAAAAGGTAACTTTAAATTGACAACATGTGTGAGTTTCATTTTTGGGTAGCTTAAGTTGATTTTCTAGTCGCCAGTTGAGAGTCCTTTTTTACCTTCTTTCAAGCACATATCCATATATACATGGATCAATTTATAAGCCAACATAGAACCGAAAGGATTGCTCCCGATTGTGAACCGAAGAAGAGTGATAGAAGTTTTAAAGCGAAGCAGGATACCCGAAAGAGAACAATTATAAATTGTTGTGGTTTTTGTGAGTTAAATTGAAACGGACAGTTCAACTAAGGATACTAAACGACAGTTTGACTGTCTTGCCATGAGAATTAGTGGCGAAAGTTTGTATACACATAGGCATCAACATTTATTTACTCTAGACTGAAACTGTAAAGAATAAACGGTGGCAGTTATAGGAAATGTGAGTTTGAAAACGAAATTGTAGATGAAAACTTGTGATATAATTTTAAACAATTTTGTTTGGTTTTTAACAATTTTTTTCTAATTTAATCGAAAAAAATACGTAACTGAAAATAATTGTTCACTGAACAGAAAGAAGAAAAACAAATATAAGTCGTCTTTCAAGGTCAATGTGAAAAGTTTTTGAAAGTCGCAAATATTTGCGAGTCTGGTGTCAATTTTATGTCAAAGTTTCGCTACTGTTGTTCTTCTGCCTATTCATTTTAGAGATCCCAGAAACATGAACTGGATTTCTCAGTGAAATTTATCAGTTTTGGTTCAAATACTGACGAAATACCGTTAATTGCCTTCGCCCTGGTTCTATTAAAACTTCAATTTCATATTTCGAATAAAAGTCTTTTTCGGCCGGGGCATGATTTAAAGCTTACGTGTCGTAAGCCTTGGATGAATTCCTTAATGCGAAAAAAACTCTTTTGGCTGTCTTAAAAAATTATTTAAAAAACTCTGTGTCGAGGCTAAACACGAAACAATAGTGGGAAATAGTAAATGGCATTTCAAACACTGGGTGAATTTCTTTATAGAAACTAATAACTTAACTGAAACTAATCGTTAAAAAATTTGAAAATCTGTTGAGTGATTTTTTTTTTTAAACATTAGCGTTAATTTATCTAATTTTAGATTGAATAAAAGTACGTAGTTTATTGTTATAACACTATATAGTTGATGATAGTTTTTAAACAACAAACTTTTTATTTGTAAATTTTAGCTTGGAAGAAATACATAAAATCATAATGTCATAAATAAAACGAACTCTTCTTCCAATGATATGATATCAAGAATAGCTCTAAAAAACAAATGCATTTTACAGTTCCGATCATTTTACCTGAATTGCTATAAAAGAGCCTTAGCGATACTTCTACATAAAAAGTGTTGCAACCTCAAGTCTTAATAATTACGGTCTCATGTCTCCTATCAGTTTTTTCCAAAGTTATTGGAAAAGGTATTATGTGAAGAATGCTTTGTAGGTGCTATACTCGTAGAATATGTTAAGTATGCGGAGGATGCTAAATTAAATATTTTTTGTATTTATTTATTTTATGTTAAAAAATAAAACTTTTTTCAAAACTCAACAAAATCTGTCTTTTTTTTTGTTGAAAAAAAAACGCACGGGGTCCAGCTTAATGAGATGTGCCGTATACTAACTACATATAATATTAAAATTTAATAATGATCAAATATAACAAAACTTTTTCAATATTGTAACATATTTAATTTATTAATTAGTTTTATTATTATTAATTAGTTTCTAGGTCCTAATTATCTACGAGTTGTCGCACCACTAAATTTAATGTCTTTAATTCTTTACTTCGCATTCTCTTGAAAAATTGAGATTATTATTCCTAAGATTGTTATTTTTAGAAATCGAAAACATTTCAGAAGGTCAATAATACCTAAAAGTTCTTATATTTATGTATGTAAATAGATATGGGTTATATATAAAAAAATGATTCTTTATTTCTTTATTAATCACTATTCTATTTGACTTTATTACATATTTATTATTTTATCCCAAATGTCAACCTTCATTTCTTGACCTTTTTTCCCATAAAATACAAAAAAGAAAACCTAGTGAAAACTTGTTTGAATAGAAAGGAAAATCATGTTGGTCGTATTTATTTCTCAAAGGCATTTTTATTTGTCATTTTGTCATTCCTAATCCATCAAGTTCACATCGATTCACTCCCAAACAAAAACTTTTATAAATATCCTTTTGCCAGGACTTCCTTTTCTATGGTAGGTATACAAAAAAAAACGAACAAGAAGAAAAAAAAAAAAACATTCAAACAGATTAACCAGAGCCATAAATTCTCAATATAAAAATGCAATTCACTGTGCTTTTTTTTGTCATAGACGCTATCACACATCACATGAGTACTTATGTTATTGCAGAAGCACACGAGAGGACATGACTTCTGCCATAAATTATATCCACTCTCTCACTTGAGAAAAAAGGAAATCCTAACTCTCCATAATGCCCAACAACCACCCATATCCTTATATTCATCGTCTACACGCGCACACCGGAAATAGTTAATTAATTTTCCCTTTACCAAAGCACATTTCACATTTTCCTCGTTCTTTTAGTTCATTCGCTTGCAGGCTATAAGTTACTCAGTTCTTTTTTTTTATTGTTCATTCTTGGGCAGATATGACATAGTGGAAATACTGGTTGACAGTGTTTAGTGTGTCAGGAATATAAAAGGACTATTATTTGTGGTGAAAGAAAAGTCTGTTATTTAATACGTTTAAATCCTAAAACTATGGGAAACTAAAAACAGAAACTGATTTCGGAGAATTTTGTACGAAATTTCAAGGACTGACTATGAAATGAGTTCAGATGAGGTTAAATTTCCTTGAGTTTGAAAAATTTCAGTACCGTCTGACTAGTTTTTGAAATAAAGGTCTCTAAATTATTATAAGTAGTATTGATTGTATTTTCTATAAACGGGAAAAGAGTTTAGTCTCCAAGCAAGACCAAACCTTTTTTTTTTTTAATTTTGCGTGCACTAAAAGCATTATAGCTACTCTTAAAATGTTTGAGAGCAGTGTGAGCTTTTTAGGAAAGTTGGAGAAGATTCATGAGAAGATAGCGATGCAGACTGGTCTTGAATAACTTAATATTGAAATAGGGAAGGGATTACCACGCCAGGTAAGGCGTAGTGTGGCTAAGGATTATGAACACATAACATTTATCAGCATACAGCACATTGATAGTTCAAAAGAATTTTGGTCAAGCGTTTGGGAACTAGATCCCGTTGGATGGTCTCGAGGTATGAAAACTTCTCTCGAAGCTGATACTCTAGCTGCAAATTTTAAAACACTATTGTCGGCCGAGGAGAATCTTCATACCTTTAGCTATGCATTTAAGGACTTGCTCATCTCTGATTTGGAAGCTCCATTAACTTTTAGAGAGATGTAAACAACTCTTTTACAGATGAAGAACAACTAAGCTCTAGGAATTGACAGAATCCCTATTTAGTTTTTCTAAAATGCCAATGACCAACATAAAACCTACATCTTGAATGTTTCAATATCATTTACAATAACTCGTCTGTATTTAATGGTCTTAGAAAAGCACTTATCTTCCCAATTTTTAAATGCGAGGCACCCAGAAAACTATAGGGAAATATCTATTCTCAACTTATTGAGAAAGATTTTTGCTAGGATTATGAATGGAAGACTATCCGGCTGCATTGAAAACACAGATTGTCTCAGGATATTTCAAGCTGGTTTTCGCCATAGATTCTCTACTTTAGATCACATTATTGCTTTGACTTATATTACCAGAAGATATATAAAAAACAATAAGAGATTGTTCGCGTGCTTAATTGATTTTACAGTCCACAGGCAGGCTCTGATTTAGAAACTGGATATGCTTCGAGTGCCTCGGAAGTTTCTTATGCTGTATTTCAAATTCATCGCTTGATCAAGTGCAGCAGGCTGGGATAGCTCGTAGTTTTCAAAGTTGTTTGAAATGTCTGCAGGTGTACCACAGAGATATATTCTGGGGCCTTTGCTTTTTGCACTGTTCATCGATAGTACATCTGACATGCTCCTTAGTGCGTCATCATTGCGGGAAGTCTCATTAAGGTACTATTATACACTGATGACTTGCTGTTGATAGTTGACAATCTCTTCAGTTTTCAACTCCAAATCAATAAGCTAGAAGATAAAAAACATGGGACCGTCACATTAATGTTTAGAAAACGAAGATCAAGAGTTTTGAGTGCCGACAGGAAACAAGACTACCTGAAAACCTTGGTAACCAAGTAATGAGTGTATTGATAAAGTTCGTGAATTTCAGTAACTTTTAAAAGCATGCTAAGGATAAAAGCAGTGATACTAAAATATCGCTTTACATTATGTGGCCTAAGTTCTGCTCTAATACCAAGGTTAACCTTAATATAAAGTGTTTAATGCTTCAGTCAGCATGTATATATGCAAAGGAGTGCAAGCTATTGGAGTCACATTCTACGAAAAATTTGAACTTGTACATAGATACTTCTAAAATATATTTTTCGATTGTCCAATACAGCACCAACTTATGCCACAGGCTTGGAATCTGGTCTTGCACCGATCTTCACTCGAAACCTAAGATATCATTCAGATTATTTAGTGAGACTTATGACGAAAAGTGAAAGAAGTCTCCATGAATTAATTTTAGTGATTTTACATCAATCGAATCCAAATAGTAGGAACAGACAAAGGAGTCCATTTTTTTACTGTCTATTAAGTTAAATTTATATATCACGAAAATGAGGACAATTTATTTTAACAGTCTTAGAACACTACTCGAGATCCACAATATAAAAGAAAGATTTTCTTTGATACATTACGTATGGCACAGTGCTCCGCAACACCGGCCGTCGCGCCGTTTGTTAAAAAAACACATCGTCAACTGCAAGAGTTGTGTGTCCGCTTTCAAAAGTCATTCGTTATACTCGAGAACGAACACTGATGAAGCAGCCATCAACATGGCCACGACTTCCGTTTTGCTCGCCAACTTTTATATGTTTTTTTGTCACTCGTTCCTTAACTCAGGTAAAATGTAGAAACTGTATTGCGATTTGCAATCATGAAAAATGTATATGTTAAAGAACGTCGCACATTGTAGGATTTTGATTTTCAATCATTCTTGACAAGACGTTGACAGAAAAATTAAAAACAAGGCAAAAACTCTTGGTCATTTATTTTGTGTGTTAAAATTTATGACTTTGCTTTTAAATTTAATTCACCATTGGCTTTTGAAACAATGTTTTGATTTAAGGAAAATTGATTGGAGAGAAATAAAGAATAATAAATCAAAATGAAGTCAAAAATTAAAATGTCACATTGCTGTAGATTTGTAAAAGAATAAATCACCACTGATTGACAGGGATTTTATGTTTTTTTTTTGGTCCCATTAACATTTTAATGAAAGGAAAATCACCTGTCAAAAACGCAAGTTTTTCAATAAATGTTTTGTAAGCCACAGGTATTAAATAAAACTTTTCGAAAACCAATTCAAATTCAGAGATGAACGAAAAAACACACATTTTCAACAACTTAGCGCCTAATCAAACGTCAGAAAGAAAAAACTGGATGCGTTCAAAAGAAATAAAAAGTAGCTAACGACATGCTGTCAAAAGGAATTTCAACTTTGAATTTGTATTAGTTGAGATTTAGTTCATTTGTTGGAATTCTTAGCAATCGAAACCATGTTTGTTTGTGGTAAGCTATATTGATCTTCATGAAATAAGTAATTAAAATATAAACGAGAAGAAGAAGAGCAATTAAAGAAAATTGCGGGCGCCCGAAATATTGAAATGTTTCAACAATACAAAATTTGAAATGTCAAACGAAAACGTCTAATAGTACCAGGGTTGCGAATTATTGAATTACAAAAAATCATAAGTCATAAGTCTGTAGATGATTTGTGAATTAAAAAAAATTAATTCATAAGTTAGTTAGTGACTTATGATTTAAAAAAAATTGAATTCATATGCTACTAAGTGACTTATGAATAAAAAAAAAATTAATTCACTACCTATAAGTGACTTATGATTTAAAAAAAATTAATTCACTACCTATAAGTGACTTATGAATTAAAAAAAATTTAAGTCATGAGCAAGTTAGTGACTTATGTTAAAAAAAAAATTAATTCACAAGCTACTAAGTGACTTGTGAATTAAAAAAAAATTAATTCATAAGCTAGTTGGTAAATTGTAAATGTTTAAGCTTGTTTTGACTACATAATTACTTAATTATTAACGAAGGTAGATTTTAAGCTGTTGTGTGTCATAAAATTATCATGCAAGCTTACAAATTTTCCAAATAATAATGTTTTAATCCATTAGCTTATGAATTAAATTTTTTTTAATTCATAAGTCACTTACTTGCTCATGAATAAAATTATTTTAATTCATAAGTCAATTGGTAGATTGTGAATTATTTTTTTTTAATTCATAAGTCACTTACTGGCTCATGGCTTTTTTTAATTCATAAGTCACTTAGTAGGTTCTGAATTAATTTTTTTTAATTCATAAGTCACTAAGAAGCTTATGATTTAAATTTTTTTAATTCACAAGTCACCAACTGACTTATGAATTAAATTTTTTTAATTCATAGGTCAGTAACTAGATGCTGAATTACATTTTTCTTAATTCAAAGTCACCCACTAGCTTGTGAATTAAAGCCAAGCTTAAGCTAAAAAGCGACTTAAGCTTTTGCAACCCTGAATAGTACCGATGTGAATGCTTTACGAACTTTTGAAAACTTTTCGCTGAAAACCGAATTTTGAATTTGGTGTTGGAAGACTTAATAGCCTCATCAAAAACAAGTTCACGTGAAAGATTAATTTGGTAAACTTATTTGTTATTATCGAGAAACAATGTGTAAAAATACAAGTGAGACATTAAGCAATACAGATTTTAATTGTTTAAAGTCCTAGAAAGTCACCTTTTTTATTTTTGCATAATCGCAAAACACACAAAAACATTGCATGTTCGACCTAAGGAAAGGGTAGGTCTAATGACTACGACTTGTTTCTATAAATGAGGTCGAAAGTAATAAAGACGTATTACGAAACGAAATCAGTTAACAAAAAAAAGAAGAACTAACAAAAAACTATAGTTCTTCGCGTGCCTTATGCTAACTCTATTTGTTCTATTTTTAATTTTCCACCTGGTCTGGGGTTGTAAATATAAGGCTTTTACTGCGTGTAGCGTGTTAGTTCATCAGATTTACTATAAGATTGAGATGTACATTCATATCCTTCGAATATATGTGTATTGACGGTGTGCCATAGGTAACGCCTGACCCCTGTTTTGTTTTTTTTGTTCGAAAAAAAAAACGACATCATCTATTACAACAACTAATTCGACTGCGTAGTGTTGCAATCAAACTAATGGCATTCCCATTAGCTGATAGCTTAATAGAAACTTTCGGGACAATCATAATATGAGTATGAGTACAAAAATACAAATGTATTATGTAAGATTTATACTATATTGTTATCCTGGAGCACTACAGCTATAAAAATCCTATTTAATGAGTTCCAAAAAAAAAAAAAAAATTATGATAGAAAACAATTCTTCATAGGTCTTAAGAAAAATCCATCCATTCAGAAGACCTCTTAGGCCTCCTGTTGGTGGTTAATAAGATTAATGACAGGTCGTAAATGTACTTAAGCTGGATTTTCAACGATTTTATCATGGTTGACTGTAGAAAGGATAGAAAAGCAGCATGATAAGAGAGTTTATGTTTATGAAATGTGGATTATCTTGATATTTATTTCAAGTAGTGTTAATGATTAAAATGATAATATTATTTTCTTAAAGAAACAACCTCAAAGCAAGAAGTAGAAGATTGTTATAATTTTACTTAAGGTTTATAGGTTAGTTTGGATACAGTTATTAGTTGATCTTGGGAGCTATTTTTATGTTGGAGAATTTTTTTACAAATTGTTTTCCTAAAATAGACTTAGAGTTTTTGTTAAATATTTAATAAAATGATTTTATTCTTAAACTTAATTGGAGAATAATTTGAAGATTTAAGATAAAAGACAAATATTTAAAGAAATATCATTGTCAATGAAAATTCGTTCCTAAAATAGTGTTTAATTAGATTTGTTTGACATGGTTTGGATTAAAAAAGTGGTTAAAGTTGAAAAATAAAAATAATTTGTACACGCAGAAAAATGATCTGTTAAAAACAACCTTAAGCTCATTTAAAACCTAAGAAGTTCGAATACTAATACACAACCAGAACACTTACACGGTCATCTAATTTGAATAAATAAATAAATTTGGTCGTGCAACAGCTCGGAGTGAACCAGGACCTAGGGACTTACAACTCTCAACCATTCCTGTATGCGTGTTACCAGGAACGGAGGGGACCTACATTTTCTGCCGATTCCGAATGGCTTATGAGCAGCACTTTCCACGACAAGAGATACTCTTAAGGAATTTTTTAGTTCCTCGCAAGAGACAGTATACCCCTGAAAAAACTTTCTTGCAGCGGCTGAGAATCTAAGAAACTAAGTTGAATCAAATAAAAATATTGGCGCAAAATTTTAAACATCCTATTATTAAGTTATTAGTATGATAATACTTAACAATTTACTAACTTTATAGTAGTTTACTAACTCATTCTTAATTTTAAACATTTTCTAACTAGTATCGTACTAAAAGAATTTTCTTAATAAATTGCTTCTGAACACACCTAAAACAATGACATTTCGTGTAAAAGTAAGTACACGAACCTTTTTCGATGTTTGCAAATGTCAAAGAGTCATATGAAGCTAGCACGATACTAAAAAAATAAAGTAGGTATTCGTTAAAATTTGCAAATTCGTTGTCTTAACCTAGTATCATACTAAAACAGCTTTAGCATAGTAATAATTGAATTAGAATTTTGCGCCATTTAGTTTTAGAAATTTTAACCTATTAACTAAGTAAGACTTAATAAATCTCATTAATTGCTTTAACCCAGATAATCGTTTAATTTAAACAAAATAGCCTTTAGTTTTATTTATTCAAGAATATTGTATTATATTAAATAAAAAATGTTTTAAATAAGTTAAGTATAGTTATTTATTTTAAACACGTTACAATCTTGGAATATATCTAAGTTTTTCTATTAAGCTAACATTTTTAGTTATTAGTTATTAAGCTTATTTTAAGCAATTTCCTTTTCGAGTTAACTACGTTATTTTTAACAGAATTCACTATGTAGTTGTTACGTCACACATCGTTGTTTTAAACACATTTTTTTTTCAAAGATTTAATCAGATGGTGATTTAACACAAACGCAAATAAATTTAAACTATTATCAATTAAATTGGTTTGTTAATAGATTGGGTAAAAACTTAATGTATTTAAGTCAAATCTATTTAGCGTTAGGTTAAATTTTCTATTTGGTTAAATACATTTTCGTAGGGCAAGATAGTTTGATGTCAAATTGCAAATAATCTTGAAGAATAGCTACTTTTTATTTTAAAATTATGTTAAGTCCGTCACAGTTTTACCAAGGTTCTTCTGTTGAAGTACCCAACTTATGTTAAAGATCTTTTCCTTCGTTTATTTAGACAAAAACCTAAATTAATGTAAAATTAATTACTGATTCTTAGGATATAGTTTCAGAGTATCAAGCTCTTGGTAGTGATGTGTTCTTATGTTTGATAATCGTTGAGCTTCTGAGTGTTGATTATGTATTTGGTGAATCTAAAATTTAACGAACGTCAGACAAATTTGGAAAAACAGACGAAGCTATGGCAAATCAACGGATAAATCTGGCATATTAATAAAAAAAAATTTGGTACGTTCACAGACAAACTTGGGAAATAATTTATATTTGTTTAATTTGAGACCCATTATTCAAGGAATTACTTCAATCCATTATTCAAGGAATTACTTCAACTGAAAATGAAAACACAAAATTGGTATTATGTTTAAGAAGTGTTATGTTTAGAAGTTTTCTTAGAACATTTCTAAGATTTTGGAGCACGAATTTTTAGTTGTTCTTATTCTGCCATTGAAACCTAACTTCCAAAAAACATATTAATCCGTTTTTGAGATATATAATTTAATAAACCAAATTGGAATTTTTTTTAAGAACCCAAAAAAATATTATTTATCTTTTATCTTTAGATTAGATATATGAAATATTTTTTAAATTTTTTAGAAGCTTCTGTTTTTTTTTTATTTCAATTCGTTATGCTGATAATTTTAGGCTTTGTAGACTGTATTAAAAACATGCATGTGGTTTTGAAATGTTGAGTTTAAAAAAAAAAAAACAAAATTAATTTTTGGTTTAAATCAAAAAACAACCAAATTTTAAATTTTAGTATACAATAATACTCGTACTCAAACTTCCTTAAAACCTTAGCATAACAAAACCTATCAAAATCAGTTGTACAATTTTCGAGAAATCAAAAGAAAAAAAAGTGGTAGGTACCATAAAATTACCATTTTTTGAAATTTTTATTTTTCAACAATGGCATAGTCTCATTTTACTTGCGACTTATAGGTACTTAAAGATTAGATATTTGGATCAATTCTGTCTGGCTGTTCGACTGCATCCTAATTGGCTAGGCCGATTTTCTTTAACGATTTTTTTCTTTTTTTTTTAAACACCAAAAATAACGGTGCCTGCCATACTTTTTTTTCGAAATTTTATAAATAATTTATTTTCTTAAAAATTCTTGCACAGATTTTCTTAAACAAAATTTCAAAAATTTCATTTAGTTAAAGCTAGGTGTTTGAATTTTTCAAAACCGGTACAACCGATTTTGATCATTTTTTTATGTTTAAGCTCCCCAAAAGCTTAAATATTATTATCTATTCAAAATTAAAAAAAAAATCGGATTAAAAAAAAATCAAAACTCAATATATCAAAAACATATTGCTCGATTTTTTCAAACTTGACAAATAAATGTTTCCTAATACAATTTACAAGATGTGAGTAAAAAAAAATTATTTTACATAAAAAAAATGGTATACTCACCATACAAATGTATGCATATAAATAAATTGGATTTTTTTAGAAAACGGCACCTAAAATTTTTATAAACTTTATTTTCTTTCGATTAATTTTTACAATCTATATGTAAAAAAGAAAAATTTTGAAATTAAGATATTACTGACTTTACCTACCATAATGAAAAATTCAAAATTTGAAAAAATAACGGATTTTAATGAAATTTTTTATCAAGAAGCTTGAAACTTAAAAAAACATTGTATTTCAAAACTTAAAAAAAAATATTTTTGAACAAAAAAATCATTTTTTTCTTGGAAAAATCTATATTTCGAAAACGGCTCAATTTTTTTTTTGGAAATTAAATTGCTTATTTGTACAATAATAAAAACTTTAAGTTTTGAATATAAAAGCAAATTTTTTTAAGAAACCACTACAACGACTTATAGTTTTTTTTTCTGCATAAATTAATATTTTCTTGAACCACATGTCATCCTGTTTTCAGCTCCAACTATTAAAAAAGTTGTTTTAGTCATTTAAAAAATTAACAGTTTTTCTCTAATAATATTCATTTTTGAAATTCTTAGTCTTGTACATAAGACCAAGTCCGTGTGATCCAGCAGCACATTTTATTTTATCTGTGAAAAAGTTTTTTTCAGAATAAAAATAGTTTTTAAGATTTTGATACCAGAGCTACACCGTGAATAGGGTTTTATATTTGGTATTAGATTAATTACAGAAAATGTTCATTATAATAATGCTTATTTCCATGTAAACTGACCTCTTTTTCCTCTAAACAGTCCAAAATGTCTATACACAGTGTCTGGTATGGCGCAAGCAGACCAAGATCAATAACAACGAACCTAGTAGAATTTGTTTTTAATGTTATATGCAGAATGGTTGGTGGTGATGAAGTCGATATTATTGCCACCGACTTTAGCAAGGCCTTCGACAAAATGTTACATAATTTTATTATTTTTCAATTGAATTCCATGGGTTTCCCTACTCCCTTTATGTTATGACTGAGTTTATATGACTGATAGAAAATTATGTTGTCCATTTTATATCATCCTGAAGGTGCATTAAAAGGAAGGCAAAGCCTTTTAATGCACCTTCAGAAGTACCTAAAGGCAGGCATTTTAGTCCAATGCTGTTCATCTTAGCTATCAAAGATATTTCTCAAGTTCTCTGCTGTGGTTTATCAATATATTATGTGGATGACATGGAAATGTTTAAGCTTGTTTCAACTGCTGCCGACATTTGTTCTTAACAATCGAATCTTGTAAAATTTTCAATGTAAATGTCATCAAATGCCATAGGTTGACGTTTTCACGTAAATGGCTCCCTTCTTCTCCCAGCCAAAAGCTTCAGATAGCACTGGCAGGAGGAGATTGTGATCATGATCCACCACAAGAATGAATTATGAAAACGAAAATCACGATGATTAAATTGAAATTATCATGTGTAACATATCACAACCATTTGTAAGAATAAATCACCTTAAATATTTACGAAAAAAAAGTCCCATCTGTTCTGTGCTCCAATTTAACAAATCTTTAACCTTTAGCAATTACTTTCGTGCCATCATCGGTCTTATTCACATTCCTTCCCCGAAAGTCTCATTTCAAAAGAGAAAATGAAAGAAAAGAAATAAATCTCGTACTCATCTATCATTCTGGGCAATGTCCTTTTGAACTAAAGGTACCTCCATAGTCCATACCACATCCTTTCGACCATCATCACCGTAAATCAATACAAAAACCCCAACCACTTATATCTATTAGTCGGCCATATCAATTCTACCTGTCATCAAATGCCATCTACTTCATGTTGATATTTATATCCTGGGAGCAAATATTGTGTGGATGTTTTATCTCCTTGGCTCTGGTTGTTATTCTCAACAATAAATACATTTAACACTGAATAAAGTTGTACCTTTCACCTAATCATTTAGTATGCTTAAAGTGTGTGTGTGAATGTTCTAATAAATAACCCAAAAAGTTGGATAGACTCCTTCAAATCACCGCAGGGATTATATCCTGCTTCAACATATCAAAACCAAAATCACTTTCATCACATCAGTCTTTTCTGCTTTTCCTTTTGGAGAATTCTATATTTATTGATGTAAGGATGAGCTGTGAGCTTAATGCAATATTGTGCTGTGCTTATTCTATATGTGTGTGTGTTTGTGTTGAAATGTGAAGGTTACTCGATTTGATTAATTGATTCACTCCAACCAAAGTCCATGTTTAGAATTTATCTCCTTACATCTCTCAGCTCTCACTCTAGGTCTTCATCATCGTGTTTCAAAAGTCGTTTGCATTTAAGGTCCTTTATATAGGAGATGTGTGTTTCTTGTCGTTGTCTATGGGAAAGCATTTAGATTCAGATAATTTTATTTGTCTGTTTGAACAGTTTGGTACACAAAAAGCTCGAGAGAGAGCTCAGTATGGGATGTGATGATGACACATCTGCTATTGCAAGGATATTATGAGCATAAAACAATATGTGTGTGATTAACAATATACGATTTGCCTTTTATGGAGAGTGTCTTGATTTGTGAGGATAATGTCAAGCATTTAAAAGATTTAATTTTTGTGAAAAGTTAAACCAAATATTGAAGATTAAATCTATAACACTTCCAAGATATAATTCTAGGTAACTTATTTATTAAGATACATCAAAATTAAACCGAGACATTGTTTTTCATTTTTTTGCTGGATGAACAAAAATGATCCCTTTAAATAAATGAAGGAAACGAAGAAGATTGAGACGAGACAAAAACATAGGCGAACCTTTTTGGTGTTCGAGTTAAAAAGAGAAGATTAACTTCTTAATTCAATTAAATGCGGATTTTTAATTAAGTCAGCTTGTTAGAAGCGACAGACGTGAAAATGAGATTGAATACTATGACAGTGAATTAATTTTTCACTAAGAGGATAAGCATGCCAAGCTGGTACAAGAAACAGAAAGTTTTTAATGTTGTAAACATATTTAAAACAATGAAGACACATTTAAGTAGGTAATTTATTTTGATGAATTTAAGTAAGCAAAATTATGGAAGTATGCGTTTAAATCTAACGTGATGAAATGATGATTTGGAATTTGGAGAAAATTTGTCTCAAATCCAACTGAACATCAACAGACTTATATGAGCTTGTATGCATGCTTTATTTCCATTGATAAACAAAGAGAATGCATTAAGTTGAAGCTTATCACGTGGCTTTGACACCACGACTTGTTAAGAATTGAATGTCTTCATTAAATCATCATCTTCCAACCAAACACGATTTCTTGGTTAACGAGGATTTCAGATGGCTCTTACAGGTTTCACAAATAAATAGAGATGTCAAAGTATATAACATCGATAAACTAAATAAAATGTAAGACTGGATCGCACGAACTTGCTCTTATGTAAAAGTACTTTGGAATTTTAAATACATTGTATATGTATAAAACATGGATTTAATGAGATAAAAATGTTCAAACGCATGGAATCGCCATGTCTAATTTCCGCAAAAGCATACATTTATGCAAACAAAGTTTAAAACTCGTTTTAAAGTAATTTTTTATGTAAGAAATTTCTTTAACATTTTTCAAGAACAAAGTTTGGGATGCAAATTTTGAGTATTTAGCAGCATAGATTTTAGTAAATAATTTCAAAAAAAAATCGTTCACACGTTTTAAAGATATTTTTGGTTTAAATCGTTAGAGCCGTTAATGAGAAAGTCGAAAATTAACTACCGGGATTGAGGAACATAATGTAGGTCTAGTGGTTTAGGTTGTAGGGAGAGGTACACACATACAGACACACTGAAACATAATTTCTGATGTGTACTAAATTTTCCTTAAAATTTTTATAAAAAAAATTGATATGCAAATTGTTAGTATTCAATAAAATACATTTTATAACGTAATTTAAAAATTTATTTGTGCATCCGTTTTTAAAATATTGCATTTTCAAAAAAAAAATTTTATTATTTTTTTAAAAATCCAAAAACTATTATTTCGAAAAAAAAAAAGATTATGTTTTTTCAAATGCATTAGAAGCTTCTGCATAAAAGTTTTGATAAAAATCGTTAGAGCGGTTGATGAGAAATTCGAAATCAAAAGAACCTATGACAGGTACCGTTAATATCATTTTGCCCCAAATTTTTTTTTCACTAAAATGTAGACCATGTTCAAAATACGAGTATTAGACCTAATTTTCTTATCAAAATCGTTAGAGCCGTTTTTGAGATAAACAAGATTATGTATTACGGGTGTATGGGGGTACCGTTATTTCAATTTCCCCTCTAGGGAATCACCGAAGACTCTTAAGTACCGAGTTTGAAGAAAATAGGTCCAGTGGCTTAGGCTCTAGATCGAGGTACAGACAAACAGGCATACAGACAGACAGACGGAATTGCCGGACCCACTTTATTCGTCTTCGCTATCATCGTAATGTCAACTTTGATCAAAATCTCAAGTTCGATTTTTTTCCAAATGCAGAACTAGGACTCTAAGATCTTGTCCAACTGAGTCTTAAACGTTTTTCTGTACCTTTTACCACTTGATTTACACATTAAGTAGTATCCTGAAGTTAATTAAAGAATCGAACTCTTGGATGACTAGTGGGAAAAGAAACAGTTCTCCACTTTCTCTGAAAATGGCCTGCTCTGGCCAAATTAAGTTCACAATCAGTAGGAAGTGCATTTTTTGACGACATTGACGAACTTTCGGAAATAAAGATCAAAGACTTGATCTCTTTTCTCAACACGACGAAATGGCTCTAGGACGAACTTCGATTACTTCTCTGCTGTGCCCTTCGTTTGACTTCTTAGATCCCGAGCAAGCGGACTGAATGCTTGACGAAGGCCTACGGTGCGGGGGGCTGGATAATTACTCAATTGGATTGGCTACTTTTTTAGTACCAGTGTACCAGCTGCCTAGCTTGGCACAGTGTAGATGGTGTCGAATGAGTTTTGCGTTCCGGAATATGCAGAAGCAAATGCACAATAAGAGGCATCGAAACTAGATCCCGGATCCTTTTATTTTTTAACTAAATCCTAACCGAATGACTCCGTGAGAACGTCCACAACTTCTCATATTAATTCCATCCACAGGTTTATACGAGCTATGGTATCAAAGTGGCGCACTTCAGCGCTTATTTGGCCACAGGGCTAGACTGCCGGTGGTCACCACCTACCTATCTACCATGAGTCAAGGGTATCTTGTTCTCTACGATTATTTTTTTTTACATTAACGTTTCTTCTGCACCCGAAACCATTACATAATTTATTTAACTGAATTTCTTATTTAATTCCTTCTCTCATCCATCCCATCATCGATAGTATATAAGTTTCGTAAGCAAAATTGGAAAGTGCTTCTCCTGGCAAATAGTTTCAAGTCTTAGAAGTCTTCCCACTCTGAGCTCCAAAGAGCTCAATGAATAAAAAAAAACTTTAATCAACTCAAGTGCTCTCCAATGAACTGCACTTTGTATCAACTATCTATTGGATTGCATCCTTTATGTGATTTCGTTCACTTCAACAACAACAAAAAAAATACAACATATTTTTATCAAACTTTTTTATAAAAAAAACGACTACCACAAGTTACATATATTCTTCTAGTAGCCTACGAGTATTGCAGGGAAATTCACTCCACTCAGAATCATAGTCCTTAAAAATGTTGTTTTGAAACAGTTCGAAGTATGCACGTCCAATGAGAACGGGTTAACTGAGGTCAAAGGATATTCCCGGCTGAATAGTGTTTGCGTGTGTGCATACAAAAAGGAGTTTAAGTAAACACTTTTGGTTAGACTATAAGTACATCACGTCGAGGCACCATATAACAGCACAACAAACGAAAGAAGACGGTGAAGGCTGATGGGAATACGGGTTGCATATGCAATGAAATGAAATTGCGACCATCACTCTGGAGGAATACCCGCCCAGCCTTGAATTCACATTCTTCATATGAGCTCAAGTGGATCATAATATAGAAGCAGGAGCAAGAACACGCAAGCAAATATGTTTTCATTGGTTAAAGCCAAAAGCATTTATGACTGCGGTGGTGTGCTGGTTGTGCTGTTATTTTGTTAGAAGATATGTTCTGCTTCCGGCAGCAATGGCGGCGGTGGCGGCAGCAACTTCTAACAGTGTGCACGTGGTATTGTGTTGTTTTGTGCCCGGTGGGAGCAGAGTTTTGCTTAATTTCAAAAATTTCACGCAGAATTGTGTTTGAAAACCAAAAGACTCATACTTGCTGTGGTGTTAGCCTGATTATAAGAATGTGGTGTGGGATGCTTAAGAAAATTGCATCGAAATGAGGTTATTTGATAGTGAAATGCGAGACTCAAGAACCTTGTTCTGGGTGTTTTCCTTGGTACATAAAGTTTGTTCTGGTTTTTAGTACTCTAAAGAGGTTGTAAAGAGATTTTTTAAAAATAGTAGGTTGGCCTAGTATTACAAGTAAGACTTTCAATAATTTACTGAGCTTTTGTTAAGAAGGAACTTAAATTAGGTATAAAAGGAAATTGAATTATTTTTTTATTTACAGGGCATACATATATACAGGAACGTGAATCATAAAGCAATAAAATATAACGAGCTGTGTGTGAGGTATTAACAAATATCCTTTTTTTTATTAAAAGACCATTATGTAATGTGGCATAGTTGAAATGTCTCCCTAGGCTTCTAACGTTGGCATTGATGCAATGCGGTTTATTTGCACCTTGGTGACCAATTCACGTCACCTCTGCTTGAGATAACCTTACCCTCAAGTCGTTCATTCAGAATGTAGTGATGGCGTACTTAGCGCGGCACTTAGCGCAGTCCTGCTAGAACAACATATCATTTAGGTCCATATGGTTAAATTTGGGCTTTCAGAAATTGGTTAGGATCGTTCTGTAACGCTCGCCATTGGCGGTGACCGACTCACCAATGACGAATTAAAAACGCCGCCGGCCGGTTCAAAATCCACACCAAATGGTAAATTTTTGAGGATGCATTGTTACATGGTGAACCTCGTGTGAGTTGGTGTCATCCCATGAATGGCAATTTTGATTGTTGATACAGATTTCTTGGCCAAAATTGAGGTCTTCTTCTAAGCGCTCTAAAGCCCAGTCAGTGATTAAACCATGTTTTCTATGATCATGAACTTTAAGCTCCTGGATAGTTGGATTTTGTATGGTTTGCTGCCCCGAGTCACGATGCAGAATTCTGCGAAAGATCGAGTTCTTGTGCATGAAGTGGAATCAACTTCCTCGGGTTCTGCTGTATACATTCCCGGACCGCGGCGATGTTCTCGACCGAGCTTGCATTTCAGGCTGTAGATAGTTTCTCTTCAACATAAACTGACTAGAAGAAGTTCAGTCAGATTGTTAATTCTAAGCTACTAATTATAATGAATCTGAGTATAGCTTCGATTATAGACCAAGAGTCAAAGGTAAGTTTTGTAACTTATAGACGTCAATAAACTAAACTATTTTGGTAAAACGTTTTGGTGAAAATTGGGATCTTCAATCTAAGATGGTCTTGTGGTAGCACACATCCGTGGTACAATCGATCCTCACGTATGGTTTGATTGGGTGTTGGCCCGTGCTTACAACGATAAACTATAAAAGGTACAAAGAGTTGCTAGCATTGGCACTACAGAGCTCTAATATTTTGCCAAAATATTAGTAAAGATTTTAAGGTTATGTTCCGATCCAGAAAAGCCTGAGATGATGTCGTCGGTTGTGATGAAAGAATTCAACATAATGTTACAATAATTACTGATGGCTTAAAGATGGATTGTGGTGTTAGTTTAGAAATATTTTCTGAGATTTTAAATGTATCTTTTAGTGTCTTTCAACCTAAATTACTGCCTTTCAAGAAAGCATGCAATGTACTTAAACAAGACCCAAACCATAACCGGACTACAGCTATTATCACACCCAGTCAAGCAGATGTTAAAGCTATTAATTCCAGTACATCATCTTCCAAATTGGTATATCAATTCCGAAATGAACGTACTGCTAGTCTGCTTATTAACATCGGTGTCTTTCTTACTTGTGTTCCGGGTTGTAGTTAACGAGCGTACGCGCTGGCCAGGCCAGGCAAGGATAAATCAGCCCTTCATAACTTCTTGCGGAAAGGGTCAACATATTAGAAGTTATATAGCTGTAGTATAGTGACCAGCAGAAAAAGGAAACAGGCATTAATTTCCTCTACAAATGCCCTGATCTGACCAAATTTAGAGCACAATGAGTAGGAGGGCCATTTTTGTCCACAATTACTCAAATTAATTCCATCCACAGGTTCAATGGAGTTACATTAACAAAATGGCGCACTTCACCGTTAATAGGGCCATATATAGCCAGACTTTCAGTGGTCGCCATTTTTACCTCTTTACGTAAATGAAAGTTTTAAACAATAAAATCAAATATGCACGCGTAGATTGGCGTGAGTGAGATAGGTCACTCTGGCAAAGTCTTTAATTTTTTGGTGGCTTACCTAAGTAAAAAAAAAGTCCTATAACTGTAGAATGAAGCCCCCTTTAAAAAAGAATTTAAATACAGAAATGTTGCGTGATATAAACACGTACAATTTAGTAGTATAAGCAGTTAAACTTTTGCTTAATATAAAACTAAAACAATATTCAATATTCAACAATCTCCTCCCCGTCTCTACCTGCTCCATAATCAACCCATACCCACAGTTGATAATATTCGTGACCTTGGCATTTTATGTGACCCAGAGCTTAATTTTCTCACTCACATAGACGATATCATTCTCAAAGCAAACTCAGTGCTCGGTTTCGTCAAAAGATGGTCCAAAGAATTCTCCAACCCCTACGTAACCCGGTCCTTATACATATCGTTTGTTCGTCCACTGCTAGAATACGCCTCTCAAGTTTGGAGCCCTTACCAAATTACTCATATTTCCAGAATCGAAAGCATCCAACGTCGATTCCTACGCTTTGCTCTTCGAGGTCTATCATGGAACAATCCTCTGATTCTGCCTCCCTATCTAGATCGACTTAAACTAATCAATCTGAATTCGTTGGAAGAACGAAGAGAGATATCAGACATTCTTTTCATTCATCGACTACTCTCCGGTTCCGTTGACTGCATGTCGCTCTACAACTCCATCTCTCTCAATACTAATCCCCGTAATACACGAAACCCTCGTCTCTTTTATATACCCACCCACCGAACCTCTTACGGCTCCAACGAACCTGTCTCTCGCATGCTACGGGCTGTTAATTTAAACATATGCTTCTTCGACTTTAACCTGAGCACTCCTTCCTTAAAACTCCTGCTTCTGAACCGTCCTCCCCCTCACTAACCTTAGCTTAAGTTCTTAGTTTTTAAGTTAGATTAAGAATTAGCTTGTATTAAGCCGAATAAATGGGGGTTTTGCCCCCACCAAAATTAAAATTAAAATTAAACAAATAAAAGGTCTTTCCTCTTTAACGGATCCACAACAACTGATCGATCATATCTTTATTCTCTCAGTATATTCTTCTACCTAACCGGGACCGGGAGTCTCTTTCTATTAAATACAATCATTATATCTTTCTTTCATTATTATCTTCTTTCTGAACATTCATTTATTCATTTGTTTTTCTTTATTGTTTCTTCTGGAAGTGTTGCCACAGTAGTAAACTAAATTTCAATAATATTGCACTCACGGCCAGAGTTTACTGTCAACTCTGACAGACTGGACCAGGTGAGGTACGAATTTAAGCAATCCAATTATTTTTTTTTTTCAATAACAGGCAGTTACAAATATTTTCTTAATGTTCCCACTCATACGTTAGTCTTGAAAGCAAACAAATTTAAAAGTTCCTCAATAAATCATTTCAACATTGAAACAAAAAAAAGCGTATTGAATTCTCTCACAAGAACCGATGCCAAAAGCATCGAATTTCCATCATTTGTTAAAAATAATAAAATAAAATATTTCCAATGATATTTTTTTTAAAGCAACAAGAAAAAAACATTATTTGTACATCAGTCATCGGGTTACCTTTGATTTCCGTTGATGTTGAATCTACCCGATACAGAGCTATTAATCATTTTTGATATTTTTTTTTACTCTTGTAGAAAAGTCCCCGATCTGTCAACCTGATGGCTGCCAAATTAATGGGTCAATAAGTTCAGCTTTCAAAAGCAAAAAAATATTAAACCTACACCCGCAATCAAATGTCCTTATTCAAAAATTTTTCAATCCTGAGCAAAAACAAAAAACAACAAATTAATCAACCTGATTGTACGTAATAGATCCTTGTGCTGCCTGTTAACGAGTCTTTAGAGGATTATAGAACTTTTTTATTTTGTCGGATTTTTGTTTTGTTCTTATATCTCACCACGCCTTCGCAATCTTTCGGAAGCTTTTTATAACACAATTAGTGATTGTCCATTGCAGATCCTTTGATACAAACAAACATTAGCAAACACAACAACAACATTCTCCACAAAAACTCCCCAAGTTGAAGAAAGACGAATGGCTGGCCTGGCCTGGCTTGGCAAAAGATATACCTTTTAGCAAATTAGTATGCAAATGAATATATCCCATCAGGTGTAGGTATATTGCAATTCGATGTTTGATCGATAGTTGAGTAAAAGTTAGTGGCAGTGGCGTTGGCGAAGGCTGTGGGCTTTGTGGCAAGGAACTGCCATCACTTTGAAGGCTCTCTATTGTCGTCATCATAGACATCATCATGGGGCTTAAGGACTACACCCATAAAACCAAAAGAACCTCCAACTCTAAGTCGTGTTCGTCAGAAAGACGGAAATATAACAACAAAGTGAAGATGTTTGAAATTAATGGCGAGCGCGTGCTTAATTTATCGCTTGCAAGGCACTTTGACAGGTGATTGTGGGTGGACCCCGCACCACAATTGAGAAAGAAAAAAAAAAGAAAATGCGTTGGTGGTGTTAGAAAGGCCGACTTTTAGTTAATTACAAGTTTTAAAATAGCGTTTCTATTCCTCGTTATTTGGTCGATTTTTTGTTTTAATTTTATTTTATAAAGTATATTTCTGGGGGCATATATTTCAATATGCATGGGCGTTATGTAATTAAGAACACGGGAAATCCTGAGTAATTTTTAATAGATGAATGAATCAAATTTTCCAACGCAGAAGATTATTAAGTTGACGATACAAACAAAAGAAATCGCCTAATGGGTTTATTGGCCTAGTTACAAGGATATCAGAACGAAATATGGGCCAGCTTAATTATTAAGAGGTTAGTTTTTGAGTACCTACCTTCTTACCTATTGTTGTTTTTCGTATATCGTTTGATGGATAATCTTAATCGGTTTTGAAAATTACTTGTGCGCTAATTAATAACTTCGACGTGGTGAATTAGTGAAATAGCAATTAAGAACGAAATTCATAGCAAACGGTCAATGATAATTGTGAATTAATTTGATATAAATATGTAAACATACTCGTAGTTCTATAACTTAGCATATCTAGCAGACATTGTCTGGATTATTCAGACTAAATATTTGAATATTTTTTCTAATTAAAATAAGAAAAAACTATATTTTTGTTCTATTCGTGGTGACTACGACAGCTGTTTTTTCCTCGAAATCTTGACAGTATAAGTCAGTATCATATCTCTGCAGAAAAAAAGGCGCTTTACGCTTGAACAACGTTGGGAAATATTGAAAACTTATTTCCCAAGTGCTGTGCTGTGTAGCCCAAAGGGTGCGTTTAAAAAAAAAAAAAGTTTTGGCCCAAATGAAGCACCCGTCCCCGCCTGCTGTACGCAAGTTTGTGAAAAAGTTCCTGGTATGCTAATGGACAACACTCATGGTCTTCATCGTCATGCGGTGCGCACAGATGAGAATGTGGCCATTATATGGAGTAAATTCCATACAAAAAATATTTTCGCCTTAGGAAAGTGTTCACGTAAGGGAGATGTCCGAAGAGGGAGATTTGACTGTAGGGAGATATCGATCGAACTTGATATTTTGATCGGGAATGATATTGCAATGATAGAGAAGAAGAAAAAAGTGGGTCTCGCAGTTCTGTCTGTCTGTTCGACTACAGCCTTAACTTTTTGCACAATTTTCCTCAAACTCGGTAAAAAGCATAAAATTTTCACAAGAAAATTAAATAAAATGCACGACTCGATCGCACGAACTTGCTCTTATGTAAAAGAACTTTGGAATTTAAGATACATTTTATAAATAATATAAAACATGAATTTAAAATGAAATTGCCGTCTGATTTCTAGAAAAGTATGAATTTATGCAAACAAACTTTAAAAAATCGTTTTATTATTAAATAAATAAATTTTTTATATAAGAAATGTCTTTAAAATTTTTCAAGAAAAAAATGTGGGATGCGAATTTTAAGTATTTAATAATATTGATTTTAGGAAATAATTTCAAAAAATAATCGTTCATAGGTTTTGAAGATATTGATTTTTAAAAAAAAATTTTTTTGAAAAAAACCCAACAAATAATTTTTCGAATATTTTTATATACAATATTATTTTAAACTTAAAATAGCGGTTGAAATCGTTAGAGCCGTTAATAAGAAAGTCGAAAATCAAAAAAACCGTTCTATGACAGGTACCGTTAATAACATTTTGCCCCAAATTTTTTTTACCAAAACGTAGTCCATGTCCATAATATCACACCTAATTTTTTTTTATCAAAATCGTTAGAGCCGTTTTCGAGATAAATAAGATTTTGCATTACGGGTGTATGGGGGGTACCGTTAGTTTTAGAGCTAAAAAATAAAATTCAATTTCCCCTCTAGGGAATCACCGAAGACCCATAACTACCGAGTTTGAAGAAAATAGTTCCAGTGGCTTAGGCTCTAGATCGAGGTACAGACATACAGACAGACAGACGGAATTGCCGGTACCACTTTATTCGTCTTCGCTATCATCGTAATGTCAACTTTGATCAAAATCTCGAGTTCGATTTTTTTTCCAAATGCAGAACTTGCCCTATAGTACCTATGTATATCGCAAGTAAAAAATCGAAATAGTTTAGGGAGTTAATCTACATCGGAGTTAATATTAACTCAATGAATGACACCTTAGTGAAGATCCAACGAAGAACTACCGTAGGAAACCGCTGCTACTTCGGTTTAGCAAAACAAATGGGTTCAGAACTTCTTAATCTTAAGACGAAGTTCACGCTCTACCACCAGTTCTACTTTAAGACGTCGAGTGTATTGGACTATAAACAGAAAGGGAGAGTTGATACTGTGCTTTTTCGAGGAAGGCGAATAGAGGACAAGATATAACTGACAACTCTGTCAGCTGTACCAAATGTTGAAGTAGTCCAGAGAGCCAAAATACGTCGACCACATAAGCTCGACCACATTAAGAGGATGGACAACATTGCTCCAGCTAAAAGATTCTTTGAATCCAAGTCCTCAGATTCGTGCGACAAGGAATGTCAAACATCTGTTTTAAAGACCAAGCAATCGCGGATACTAGGGTCCTTGTTCTAGATGACTCAGTCAGAGACTCTTTATGGATCGGGAGCCGAATCAGTTAGTAAGTACTAGAAATAGTTTAACTTAGGAATATAAATAGTCAGAGCTTTAAGATGGAAACACTTGCTTTCGTTGAATTATTGGTGACAAGGAAAAAGCTTTGTCCAAATACAAGAAAGGTACACTCAAGCAAAGATGTACATTGCGATTATTTCCTGAACAAAGCTGCATAACCTTTGCCTTTGGTCAAGTGCTTGTTTGTTGTAGATAGGTGAACAAAGTGTTGAGAGTAATCTTGGTATGTGAATGGTTAACTATTTAACTATTAAGAATTATACTTAGACAATGTATACCAACTCACCAAAAAGGAGTATCATTTCTGTACACAAATATTATTTTCCAGTCTTAAAATTTCTTTAAAAATTAAAAAAAAATATATAAGCAATAAGAAATTAAATTCCTCAACATATTTCCCTTTTTGCTACAAGTGTTTCCTGCAAACAAGCTCAATCGTGTGACAAATTTAGTTTCCGAAATAATTTGCACACAAAAAAAATTAATTAATAAAACTTTTTAACTACCTATTCCCTCACTTGTCCATGAGTATTCTATTTGACCAAAAACTTTTTTTTAATAATAAAATGATTGAAAAATTTGCAACTATTTTACAAAAGTTTTGCATACAATTAAACTTTGTGCATAATCCTAGATCCTCTGTTTCACTATTTCCCTTATTTTCTGGTGTTTTCCCATAAATCGATTTCAATTAAATTTAATCCTCTTTTGTAGACCAAACTACCTACAACTGTCCATCGCTGGCAGAGTATAGGACAAAGTTGAATTGAAAATTTTGCTTAAGCTAACCTACAACCTCAACTGGAAAAAATCCTTTTGCCTGCATACACATGTACTCCTAAAATATACCTATCATAATGGGACTGCTATTTCAGCAAAATTTCAAACAAATAAAATATAATCGTATTAAAACCTTCTTCCTTTCATTCGACCTCAAACAAAAATTTAAGGACTCAACAAAATTTTGCAAATTTAAGATGGGAAATTCAATTACACAAACAAAATGTCTTTAATAAACCCCTCTATATGGAAAATATTAGCCCTCCTCTTGCCGAAGAACATCCTTCCAGGACAAACAAAAAATACCCGTAAATCTCTGACCCGCAGACAGGTGAAACAATGATGAAAAAATCCTCAAATTTTTCTTCTCCTTCAAGGATAAAAATAAGACTTACGCACAGTGACATCTTATGGATACCATGCCGATGAAAGATATTAAATTAAGAAAAAAAAATATATCCTTTTTCATAAGTCCTTCTGACAAAACATAAATGCAAAAAGAAACTCCAAAAAAGGAATGTCGCACGAAGGATGCGAAACAAATGCTTGTGTTCCCTCCACTCCCATTACACTTGAATGTGATTAAGGATTCCAGTACGGTTGTCCTTTAAATTCCTGGGGTGAGATGTATTTATAAAAGTTGTCGCAAGGCGGAGATTGTTGAGCAGCTACATTACCCTCAGACAAATGACGCGAAAGAGACACGCAGAGAGAGAGGGCGATGACTCCAATAACGATGATGGTGCCGGCGAAACGCGCTTGTAATAACGACGACATTTTGATATATGACCCGTGTTTTGCTTGTAAATGCAAAAATTTCTTTCAATAACAAAGAGCACAGGGATGTTCCATGTTCCACTTGTTTATTCGTCCTTAAAGAAGAGCTTTTTTGACATTAATTGTACTCTTTATTGCCATTACCCTTGGTCGCCCTTTGTCATACGGTGGCTAAGGGTGGGCATTAATATAATTGGGGTTTACATTCGTGGGTGTGTGTGGCAAAAAATAATGTCAGCAAAGACATATTGTATTTTATTGTGACGGTATTTTTTTTCATTGTTAATGATTGTTATTCAGAAGCCTTTTTGGCTCGGTATACGAGTATGTGCAGGGTTCTGGGAGGTTCGTAGAGGCGATGAATACGAAATTATGCTAAATTTACAATTTTAAATAAAATAAAAAGCCAAATAAATCGCGCGTTTTTAATCTTTTTTTTTCCTTCAATGTATTCTGTCGGAAGTCATAATGTACACAATCACGATGACACATTGCTGTAGGGTATAAGTGACCATTTTCATAAGGATATTCAATGTAATTTATGTCCATGGCCATTATAAGGATTCAATTTCATTTTTCATAAGGCTATGGATCTCGTAAAAAAGCCTTAATTACAGAATAGAAGGAAAACAAAAGCTTTTTCGTATAAAGCCTATAATATTAGGGTGAACAAGAAAAAGTCAAAATATGTTGCTCCTTGTAAGGAGCTAGTCTTGCAATAATGTAGGTATTAGTAACATTCTTTTCCATAATTATTTTTGACTTGATCTGCCGACTAAAAGACAAGTAATATTTTCTGGAAAAAAAGCAGAAGGCACGTTTAATTTTTTGAAATAATCTCAAGAGATTAACTTATTGTGGTGTTTTATTTAATCTGACTTTATTTAGGATTTCTGGAAGTTTTGCAACAGTATTGTGTTCAGCTGCGATAAAATATTTAAAAATAGAAGAGAGTAAGTCGTGGTTGATTGGGTATAGAAGAAAGTTTATAAGTGAACATTGGAAAGATTCACGACTGGTTGGTGGTTTTAAGACCGAAACGCAGGTTTTTCGAAATCCTGAAATTGATTTCAGCCCACTAAGCCCACGAAAAACTCGAAGAACTCGAACTAGTAGCTTCAGTCAAATAGGCAACATATAGAAAGAATTGTTGGGTAACAAAAGGTCCTGGGGGTCAATTCTCTATCTGTGAAACTGTGAAGTGATAAGTTTTTTCACAACTTCACACACTATCCGATTCGCAATTTATGAAAAAAAATTAATAAAATGTCAAAATATTTTCAAATATTAAATTTGTTTTCACACTCAAATGATTTTGTGAAAAGCCCTGATAAAATATAAAAATTACAAAAACAAAATTATGCTCAAAAATGAGTATCGTGTATCAAAAATGAGAGAGTTTCTCATTTTAGTACTGGGGCCTGTTTCTCAGATCATACACATCATACATATCATACAACATACAACATTTTCATACATCATACAATTTTCTGTTTCTCAGATTTCATTGGAAGTGTTGTATGATATTTGTTTTGTTGTATGATGTGTATGATTCTGACATTTCATTATTATTTGAGTGTGAAGTTATTATAAATCTCAATTTTGCTTTCTTGTGAAATAAAAAATTTAATTGTTGGATAAAAAACTTAAGTTTTACTAATTTAAAAGTAATAATAGTGATAATTTATATATAAAAACAATATAATTACTATACGATGGTGAAGACGTGTTAGAATTAGTTGAAATTAATATATGTACGTGTCAAAAGACGCCCTAAAATAATAAAACCACGTGTTAATTTCAATCTAGACGATCCATATTTTGTAGAAAAATTTAAATATCGAATTTGGATATTCAATCGCTTGATCATCACCATTGCAGATCCAAAAGTTGCAGAAGTTCTTCTTAGCAGCCAGACACACATTAAAAAGCATCATTTGTACAATTTACTCAGACCATGGCTTGGAATTGGTCTACTGATGAGCAATGGACGTAAATGGTTCTCAAGAAGAAAAGTCATCACACCAACTTTTCACATTAAAATTGTCGAGCGTTTTGTAGAGGTCTTCGACCAGCAAAGCGATATTTTGTGCAAACAATTGGAGCAGCACAGCCAAACTGGTAAGCAATTAATATAAATTAAATTACCAACACACCACGATTTCGATGTGTGCTGCTATGTGTCCTTCATTCCGTGTAAATAAGTTAAACCAAATATATAAATGTTTGAATATCCAAAAGATTTTATTTTTGCATTTTATAATATACATATGTACAAACTTTATTGCATTATATTGATTGGTACTAATTGAACTTTCTTTAGTTTTCAATTGAATTAATGTTATTTTTAAGCCATGATCGCAATGTATCAAACATTATTTTTTGTCTTCTGTATTTCACAGAATTAAAAGGAGATACCGATGCACATTGATTTTGATTGTCTGGATATCATAATAAGTGGGAAATATTGAGTCAGAGTTAGCGATTAAAGCATTCCACATTCGTGGCGGAGGAGATGCTAAAATTTCATCGGGTCGCTCCTCCAGCGACGATGACGAATGCCTGTTGTTCTAATCTCTCAATTTCTGCTCATGCTGCCAGAAGAAAACTACCGACTTTGGTACATTCATGGCCCAGCCAGCACAAAAGGTTCCAGGAAGACGAAGACAAAGTGGTGACATGTAAAACTGTATAAATACAAATTAAAATTAAATTTATTTTGTTTAATGTAAGAACCAAATCCCGTAAACTTTCCAAATAAAATATCTTTTTTTCCCAGGATTGACTGCAACACCAGAATTTTATGTTCTTTGGATGACTAAAGAAAAGAAAACAAATGAAAATTTATCATAATTCAAAATTGGTATAGTTTTATTAATTCAAAAAATACTTACTTTTGAATATTTTCTTTTCATGTTGTACATATACATATGTATATGCAGTAGCGACTTACAGCAGAATTGTGTGTTGTATTAAATGTATGAACATTTATAGGTTAATTTGCTGTATGATGTAAATGATACATTTCTGAGAAATAGAATCATACACCATTCCAATATTTCCAGTGTAGTATTCGGTCATACATTGTTGTATGACAGCAGATCATACAACAAATTTGAGAAACAGAAATCATACAGCAAAACTGTCAATATCATACATTGTATGATGTGTATATGATTTGAGAAACAGGCCCCTGTTTAGTACATGTTTTGACAAACATTTATCAGAATGAGTTCCAGAATCGCATTATGTGAGTTCATGAAATGTAAAAATGAAAAATGGCTGTGAAAACTGAAATGATAACTTTTTTATCACTTCAGAGTTTCACAGATAGAGAATTGACTCCCTGCTCTCAGATGATAAAGAATTCCATCACACAGTATAGAAGTTGTACACTAATTTAAAAAAAAATATTTAGAGCAATAATGCTACTGGATCTGGCGACTTACCAACTGAGTTCCTCTAATACAGAGGGAATATGAATTTATGCAAGAACAAAAATCATAAGTCGTTGTAGTGGTTTCTTAAAACAAACAAGATTTTACAAAATTTTTAAAACATTTTTAAGAAAAAAATTTGGTACGCCAACTTAAAGTTTTTATTATTGTACGAATAAGACTTATACTATCAAAAAAATAAAACTAATTGAGCCGTTTTTGAGCTATCGAATTTTCCAAAAAAAAGAATACATTTTTTTTTTCAAAAAATATTTTTTTTTTAAGTTTTGAAGTTCAATATTTTCCAAACATTTTAGAAGCTTCTCTATAAAAAATTTCATTAAAATCCGTTATATCGATAATAAAAAATTCAAAATTTTAAAAGTAGGTTTTTGGTAGGTGCATTAATAACCACTTTTAGGAATTTTTTTCAACCATTATCTAGCTTTAACTAAGTGAACTTTTTTTGTCTTTTTTTTAATCGGTCGAATAGTTTTTGAGAAAAAAAAATATTTATAAGATTTCGAAAAAAAATCGTATGGTAGTTAACGTTATTTTAAAAAAATACTATCTACATGATGATCAGCTTGGCACTCGTGAAATAGCTATAACTCCAGCCAAATAAAAACACACTTGGTGGTAGTTCATTCAAGTTGTTGTTGTAATATTCAAAAACCATAAAACTATATACAAGGTTTAAATAAAATCGGACGGACCGTTTAGGCTGTAGTCAAAAATACAGACAGACAGACAGAATTACGAGACCCACTTTTTTGGTCTTCGCTATCATCGTAATGTCAACTTTCATCAAAATCTCGAGTACGTTTTGTTTTACGAATGCATAACGTGCTTTATAGTACCTATAAGTCGCAAGTAAAAAAAAAATATATTTGATCATGCAACAGTTCGAAAAGAACCTCGACCCAGTAACTTACAACTCTTGAAAATTCCTATGTGCGTGTTAACAGAAACTACCATAAGCCTTCGTTCGGTAGCTCGCGGTGTAAAAATCAAACAGATGGTACGTTACAGAGGTAACCGAAGTTCATTCTACAGTCATTACGTTGGGTTGAGAAAAAAGATCAAGTCTTTGATCTTCATTCCCGAAAGATCGTCAATGTCGTCAAAAATGCCCTTACTAATAACTGTGCTCTAAATTTTTTCACAGCAGGACATAGGCTCTTGGTTTATTAGTAAACCAAAGCATCTACATATTGATCCATTTACTTTGCCGCAACATATTACTTCGTAAGCTGGAAGTATTCGGCATTGAAAGAAGCTTACTTCAGTTTTAATCTTTAATCCTTCTTAACTGCTAGGATTAAAAAAGTAAAACAATTCAGTGTACTTCAGGTGTACCTCATGGCAGCCATCTTGGTCCGTTGATTTTTATTAAATTTATTGAAGAAATCGTGAGCTTTATTAATTTCAGCCAATGTCTCATCTAGCAATGCTGATGGTCTGAAGATATTTCTGAAAGTTGCGAGCAGTGATGACTGCTTCAAGCTTTAAATGGACCTTGATAATTTATCTCTCTGGTGTCGGCTAACCGACTCGAATCTAAATATTAAGAAAAGCTTCGTGATTATATCTTGTGTAGTACCCCTTGGCATAATGGTTAGTGCGTTGGACTGTCATGCGGAAGGTCTCGAGTTCGATTCTCAGCCTCTGCAAGAAAGTTTTTTTCAAGGGTGTACTGCCTCTTGCGATAAATTCACAAATTCTCCAAGAGTATCTCTTGTCATTGAAAATGCTGTTTATTAGCCGTTCGGAATCGGCAGAAAATTGTAGGTCCCCTCCGTTCCTGGTAACACGCATACAGGAATGGTTGAGAGTTGTAAGTCACTAGGTCCTGGTTCACTCCGAGCTGTTGCACTACCAAATTATTATTTTTTTTTTTTAAACATCTTGTGCACAAGTTTCCATACTCTTTAAATCCAGATCTCAGTCATCTTTAGCGAACTGTAAAAGTCAAGAACTTGGGGGTTATTTTTAACTCCAAATTTTCATCTGCTCCACATGTCGATACTATTACCACCAAAGTAAACTCAATATAAGAACTTCAACAGATTTATCCAATCATTATGCTCTTGTTTCCTTAAATATCTCCTTAGTAAGATCGATCCTCGAGTATGAAGATGTCATCTGGAGGCCCTACCAAAAATCGATTTCAGATAGGACCTAGAAGGCTCAGAATCGTTTTATGAGGAATGTATTTTTTTTATTCAAATGTGCTGAAATTTTTATCCAAATTCTTTAGTCACTAAAGTCCCGTAGATCTACTCATTATCTAGTTTTTGTACGTGATTTTATGTGTTATCAAATTAAGTGTTTGCTCTCCTTAATTTCCATACACTCTCCAACGATCCCAATGTCACCCGGGCTTTATACAATTCCTGGGTGCGTCCCCATCTTGAGTATGCATCCCAGGTTTGGACTCCTCTTTATGATATTCATATTGAGAGATTCGAATCTGTGCAAAGAAACTTTACTCGTTTTGCCTTCAAAGGACTTCAATGGAGTGATCATTCGTATGTCCTCTCTTATGACCAACGATTATCTATTCTTCAGATGCAAACTTTGGAACAAAGAAGAACAAACAATGACTTGGTATTTTTCCACCAATTAATAACAGGCGTCACAGATGCACCAGATGTTTTATGTTCGGTTTATTTTAATTATCGGGGAGGAGGTTAAAATCTTCGAGGCCTCGATATGATTAAGGTCCCAACACATAGGACCAACTATGGCATGCATGAGCCCTTGACACGTATGGGTAGACTTGTAAATTGGAGTTCAAATATTTTGAATTTTAATATAAATAAAAGTAAATTAAAAAACAACCTCAAAACCAGTGGTCCACGCTCCTAAATGTTCTTTGTTTCATGTTATGTTATTGTTTTGTTCTTACGTAATATTATTTGTTTATTTTTCATGTTTTCTTGTGTCAGTGTTAATTGTAATAGAGTTTGCCTACTAACAACTAACACTGCACTAAATGATGAGCCGGTGGTATAACACAGTTCTCTGTGTTGGCAAACCATTGGACGGAGCTTGTTATAAGCTTTCTTCGACCAATTCTGATAGTGTAAAAAAAACGAGACCATTGAGAGGAAAACGCCTTCTTTTTCAGCCACAGAACCAATTATGCTAAGAAAAAACAATTTTAAGGTTAGTTAGGGAGTTTATTGAAATAAATGATCATAATATTGGTCTGGCATGCTCCATAGATACATTTAAAATCCGATTTGGGGTCGAAATTCGGTATGGGTCATTATTCTGCTTTCAAAATTCTGCATGCCAAAATTCTGTTTTGCATAATTCTGTTTGTACTAAATTCTGGATGTCCAAAATTCTGTATTACAAAATTCTGCATTTCAAAATTCTGTACGTTCAAAAAAGTGCGCACTTTTTTACATTATCAAAACGATATTTCTTTTACAACATATTTACAGAATTTTTAAAAACAGAATATTTGTTATGGAAAATACATAATTTAAACATAATAATTAGTACCTACTGACAGGATTATAAAAAAATACTACACAGTCTTAATATTGCAAAAGAGGGATGCATATTCATCACGCTTAGATTGAAATCATAAATCATATTATATTATCATATTGTTATACATATTTTTTGACGTGAATGGTTATTTTTCTTAGACAGAATTTCACTGCTCAGGAAACAGAATTTTGCACATACAGAATTTTGAAATACAGAATTTTGCATTGACAGAATTTAGTAATACAGAATTTTGGACAAACAGAATTTTGACCATACAGATTTTTTATAAAAATACAGAATTTTGACCAAACAGAATTTTGAAAACCAGAATTATGACCCGCTCCCTTAAAATCCATTTGAATAACTTATTTTTATGATTTATTATACTCGTATCTTTTATATCTATTAATTTATTGAATTTTTGTTAAGCTTGAAACTCGTAAATGACTATATAAATCAATACAAAAATCGCTAAAACTTCCGCGAGATGTTTGGGTGCCCTTAAGTATTTTCAAGAAGTTTTTTACCCCATTCGATATGGCCGCCTCCGGACTGGTCGTTCGGTATAGGATATCGCCGCTTTGGATACCGATTACACTGAGAAAGAAGAAAAATCATACAGACGACGGAACATGCAATTGGAAATCACCAGATCGTACAGCGAGTTTTAGTGAAAGACGTACACATGTTCCCGTATAAAGTGCTAACGATTTTCTACTGCCGTAATTGGACTATCTGTGCTTGGTGAGCGCGGGTTTTAACACCACGAGCCACAATGAAAATTGCGTAATATCCCATTTTCGCCATTTGGTATGGCCAGCAAGATTGCCCAATTTAACCATCCCTGACTTCCTTCTTTGGGGACTCTTAAAGTTGCGGGCTTATGCCAAAAAGCATCAGATAATCGCAGCCCTTTAGGAGAATATTGGATAGGAATGTACGAGTAAATAGTTGTAACTGGAAATCTTGCGAAAAGTTCGACCAAATAAACAAAAATGTGTATCAACACTGGTAGCAGCCACTTGACAGATAACATCTTTTCCACTTATCAGACAGAATTGTAAAGGTCCAAATAAATATTTCCATCAATCAAAACCGTTTTTCTTATTTAGTAAAAAAAGTAGGTCAAACACAAGATTGGATGGTTAATTTTGCTTTACCTTAGATGAGCTTTGATTAATTGACTTACTTGTACCAATTAGTGGCAAATAAAACAAAACCCTTTTTCATACTAAATATACCGTACCATTGAAGAAAATAAGCATTATTTTCCTATTTATTTACTTAAACATTGGTCGTATGCAAATTCAATCAAATTTGCGTTAAAAAAAAGGAAACTAAAAAAAAAAACTTATAATGCTCTTTTTTTTGCTCATCGGTGTTAATACCCAGCACAAGCGCGGATACAGGGGGAGGGCAATGGGTGCAATTGCCCCCCCCTGGGCAGTTCTTCGTTTCACAATTATAAAAACCATAACACTTTTTTCTTTTTACTTGCGACTTATAGGTACTATAAGGCAGGTTATGCATTCGGAAAAAAAATTGAACTCGAGTTTTTGATCAAAGTTGACATTACGATAATAGCGAAGTCCAAAAAAGTGGGTATCGCAATTCTGTCTGTCTGTCGGTTCGACTACAGCCCAAACGGCTAGGCCGATTTTCTTTAAACTTGGTAGATATGGGTTTTATTTTTTTTCCCCCGGGTGTTTTTTGATTTGATTTTTTAAGACCAAAAATAACGGTACCTGCCATCCGATTTTTTTTCGAAATTTTATAAATATTTTTTTTATCAAAAACTGTCCTACAGATTTAGTTAAACCTATGTAATGAATGAAAAAAAAATTCCAAAAAATCATTATTTTTGGTACCCCCCTTGGAACCATTTTTTTGTTTTTGATTTTCTCAAAAACGGTACAACCGATTTTGATAATTTTTTTAATGTTAAGGCTCCCCAACAGTTTCAATATTATTGTGTATTCAAATTTTCAAAAAAAAATTTCAAAATTATTTTTTGAAAACTCAATATTTCGAAAACCCCATGCTCGATTTTCTTAAAACTTAATAAATAAAAGTTTCTCAAAATAATCTACAAGATATGAGAAAAAAAAAATTAATTTTACTTAAAAATAACGGTACCCTCCATACAAATGTTAAAAAATGGTTTTCGAAAATCGTATTTTTCTCGAAAACGGTTCCGAGAATTTTGCTTAAATTTTTAGTCTTTCGATTAATTTTTAAGGTCTATAATTTAATACAAAATATTTTGAAAACAAGACATTAGTCACTGTACCTACCATAGAACGATTTTTGAATTTCTCATTATGGACATAATGGATTTTAATGAAATTTTTTATAGAGATGCTTCTAAAAGCTTTAAGAAACATTGCATTTCAAAACTTTAAAAAAAAATATTTTTTGAATTTTGAAAAAAAAAAATCATTTTTTTTTTGGAAAATTCTCAAAAATGGGTAAATATTTTTTTTTCGAAATTTAATTTTCATTCGTACAGTAATAAAAACCTAATGTTGACGTACTAATATTTTTTTTTTTTAATATTTTAAAAATTTTATAGGTATATAAAACCATATTTTTACTTGCGATATAGGTACTATAGGGCAAGTTCTGCATTTGGAAAAAAAATCGAACTCGAGATTTTGATCAAAGTTGACATTACGATGATAGCGAAGACGAATAAAGTGGGTCCGGCAATTCCGTCTGTCTGTCTGTCTGTCTGTCTGTCTGTATGTCTGTACCTCGATCTAGAGCCTAAGCCACTGGACCTATTTTCTTCAAACTCGGTAGTTATGGGTCTTCGGTGATTCCCTAGAGGGGAAATTGAAATTTTTTTTTTAGCCCCCATACACCCGTAATGAAAAATCTTATTTATCTCGAAAACGGCTCTAACGATTTTGATAAAAAAAATTAGGTGTGATATAATGGACATGGACTACGTTTTGGTAAAAAAAAATTTGGGGCAAAATGTTATTAACGGTACCTGTCATAGAACCGTTTTTTTGATTTTCGATTTTCTCATTAACGGCTCTAACGATTTTAACCAAAAATTTTCAGCAGGAGTCCCCCTAAGTTTAAAATAATATTGTATATAAAAATATTCGAAAAATTATTTGTTGTGTTTTTTTGAAAATTTTTTTTTTTTTTGAAAAATCAATATCTTCAAAACCTATGAACGATTATTTTTTGAAATTATTTCCAAAAATCAATATTATTAAGTACTTAAAATTCGCATCCCACATTTTTTTCTTGAAAAATTTTAAAGAAATTTCTTATATAAAAAATTTATTTATTTAATAATAAAGCGATTTTTTAAGGTTTGTTTGCATTAATTCATACTTTTCTAGAAATCAGACGGCAATTTCATTTTAAATTCATGTTTTATATTTATAAAATGTATTTTAAATTCCAAAGTACTTTTACATAAGAGCAAGTTCGTGCGATCCAGTCGTGCATTTTATTTTAAGAAACCACTACAACGACTTATGTATAATTTTTGTCCTAGCATACATTCATATTTGCATAGCATTCTGTTTTTGTCTCTTACTACTAAGAGAATTTAAAAAATTATGATAATTTTATCCTTATGAACAGTTTTTTTTAATAACATTCGTTTTTAAAATTCCTAGTCTATTACATAGGAGCAAGTTCGTGCGGCAAGTTATGCATTCGTAAAAAAAATCGAACTCGAGATTTTGATCAAAGTTAACATTACGATGATAGCGAAGACTAAAAAAGTGGGTCTCGCAATTCTGTCTGTCTGTCGGTTCGACATTTATCATTTCTAATTTTTCCCCCCCACACGTTTTTTTCTTCTTTTTTTTTTAAGACCAAAAATAACAGTACCTGCCATACGAATTTTTTTCGAAATTTTGTAAATTTTTTTTTCTCAAAAACTGTTCTACGGATTTAAAAAAAAAGATACAAAAAAAATTCATTTAGTTAAAGCTAGGTACTAGTTGAAAAAAATTTTCCGAAAAATGCTTATAGAGGGTACCCCCCAAAGAACCATTTTTTTGTTTTTGATTTTCTCAAAAACGGTATGACCGATTTTGATCATTTTTTGTTTGCGTAAGCTCCCTAAAAATTTAAATAGAATTGTGTACTCAAATTTTCAAAAAAAAAAATTTGGATTTTTAAAAAAATTTCAATTTTTTTTTTCAAAACTTTTAAAAAACCGTTTTCAAAAACCAGCCACACAAAAATATTAGAATTAAGTATTTAAGTACATACTATGTATATCATGTACAACACTATAATTCCTTCATTTAAATTTATTAATTCGTTTTTTTTAATACGTACGAGTTCCTATTTAATACTTTAAGGCATGCATACAGAGCATTATTGAAAGAGGCTAAAGTAATGTAAACGAAGATGTTTGATTTACTATTTAATAGTTATTTACATACGACCTATATATGTACCTGCACATGCTTTCCTTAATTCAATTTAATAATTTGTTATTTTTATATTCGATTATGTTTATACCTTTTTAATATTTTAAGACAGAAATGCAAAGAAATGGACCTTTTTTTTAAGTTAAGCAATATCACGAAAATTGCCCCCCCCCCCCCCTGAACGAAATCCTGGATCCGCGCCTGACCCAGCAAGTCAGAGGCTTTCAGAGCATAAACTAATAAATATAAAATTCCCATCATAAGGAATCCCGTCACAAAAACCCGCCTTATCTACATGGAATATTATTCCGAAAAGATTGCCTTAAAAACGATTTCAGTTTTAATATGTCAATAATTCGCAGATCTAACAGCATCAATGAAAAAAAAAGTGTGTTTGTCTGTATGTTTTGCACGCAAGCTGAAGGAAAATCCATTTTTAAAATTAATTCAAGCGAAAACGTTACAACCCTGTAGAATATATGTATGTGTATATAACAAGCCTCCTGGTATCCAGCATCGACATCTTTGAGTGACTTTTTTTTTTGTTCCTCTCAGTCTCAATCCCTCTCAGTTTTTTTTATAAACGAATGTCATTACATTTTTCATTTTATTACATCCATTTAATGGCCGTCGCTCGTTGTCCTTTAATACATCAGCTACTTGTGGCACTTCATTAATTTTGAAAAAAAAAATTGAGACGTGATCGTTGGTGATATTGGAAGGAATGGCCATTAAAACCGATCCAAGAGAATATGTTTGTGCGATAAAAATGTCTTTTGAATAAATCATTTCGGGACACACATAATTCACCATAGGTCTCAGGACATTTAATTTAATTCACTTAAACATTAACTTGGCCAGTGAACTCCTTTTAACCAACCAACCAGACACAGCAGCAAGTGTCAAGACAGATGGAGAAATGTTAATTATTGAATGTGTGTACTGATGGAAGCACCCATTCCAGCAGTTACGATCTATTTCCGCTTCCCCATTTCCATTGCTGCGTGTTCCATGTCATTTAGTACACCAAAGTGGAACTCTTTTCAACCTTCTTCTCACACGACGTGTAGGATTTAACTTTAGAAATTCACAAAAGAAGAATACAAGAAAAGAAATAAATGTTATGGATAAGAAAAGCATTTGTAATGCACCGGATGTTCAAAGTGTGTCTGTAATGGCGTCTGTATAAATTGCCAAAAGGACTAAACGAACAATTCGCTATTCGGTAAGTGTGCGTAAAAGGACTTTTATTGCTCACTGCTGTTGAAGAAATGTTTGTTAAGTTTTATTGACTTTTCTTGTTGCTCCTGGGTATTATTGTGAATGAACTACCTCGAGCAAGGACTATGACAACGAGACGACAATGGAGACGCCGACTGTCTGCTGTGTGGTTAATTTGAATTAATTTTATTTATTTTCAGCTACAAAGGGGGACTTTATTAAAAATAAAAATTATAACAAACAAACGAAATGAACTGGGTTTGAAAACTGAAAGATTTCAAAGTTAAGCATTCTCTGCCATTTTACTGTTGTAACTTTTTGTGGTGTCTGTGATAAGTTGAATGAAATCAAGTTAAAGGATGCGAAGAAGCACAGACATATATAGCTCAGGCAGTTAAGTGGAAAATTTTCTTTGAAGTCATTGACCGTAACGTAAGAAATACAAAAATATACATTATTTAAGGCTAAAAGTCATTGGGGTCGGTTGGTTTTGTTTGGATTTTTGTTAACATAAATTTAAGGGAAAACATGGAATTGACATTGAAAAAAGGGTTATATACGAATATGTATAGCTCTCAAGATTTTATCTTCAAAAAAAAAAAAAACAGAAATTGCCGTGGAGTTTTTTAAGGATTCAAGTTGGTTGTTCTTTTGTGTTCACTGTCTTGAAACAAAAAACCGCAAATATATAATGAAATCGTAGACCTGTGCTGACTGTATTTGTGCTAATTTACTTTTTGAATCCCTCAAAGGCACTCGTTTCGCAAACAACAACAGAGGGAGTTAAACAAAAATGCATACGAAAAAAGTACGTATACGCCCGAGTGGACGAGTGGGAAGTTTAAAATATATACATATATTACCTACTGATTTTTGTACGTTTCAGTTTGAGTTTGAATTTAATTTAATAATTTAAAAGTACTTACTTGTAATGAATAAATTATATTTTTATTATTTATATTAAATTCCAACGACTAACTATTCTATGCTCTACAGATCAAATAATATTATTTTAATCTGAAGAAATATTTAAGACTTTAATCTTTGGTTCTCTTTATAACACATGTTTCTGATCATCCATATGTAAGTCAAGATTTATTTTGAAAAATTTTTCTTTATTTTTTTTTACAAAAGATCGAAATTATTAAAATTCAGAATCGTTTTGGAGGGGCTTAAAACTGTTTGTATTTTCGAAATATCAATAAAGAACTGTATGGGTTTTGGAAGCCTGTTGCGGCCATGTTGTTTTGGTGACATTTGTCAAATATGTTGTTTATTATTCAGTAACTAATACTTAATATCTATGGCAAGATACACGATGGTAGAGTAGTACAAGTGATAAAATTTTATTAATAACCATTTTACAATAGACGTGGTGGGCATTCACAGTCGACTCTTTAGAGTTGGGGAACCTAAGTTGAGATGACCGGTTCGACCGAGATCATTTCCTCGATTCGTAGAAGTGTATAGCAGAATCCTAAGCAGTTAACGTGTATAATAACTCGGCCTTTCACAGACTTTATCTTGGCGAATTTTGCGTCTGCACTAAGGGCATAGACCCTCATAGTTCATTACCATAGAAAACGCGGTATGGTCGTTGATTGACCTTCCTCCAGAATCTGATAAGAAGCACTTTTCAGGACTTGTAACAGCCTTGCAAGAGACAATTCCACAAAAAACCTCTTTATTTTTAGGTGACTGCAAGTAGGAATCATTCCCACACTTTTTGTGTGGAAGTCCAACGCTCAAACTATTTAGCCACGAGGTAGAATGGCTGTTGTTCCTTAGTATTTTTTGTAAAGATTTTTTGTTCTAGATATTTACAATAAATTGGACAAAAGACGTATTTAACAGGGGACTCACGTATGAAAGGAAAGAAACTTATATGCAATTCTGATGTAAATTTTTTTGTACTCCAATTTTAAGTTATTAATTTGTAACGAAGCGTTCCATGCTACTCCACTTCATGTTATTTTGGTATTACAAGTAAAATTGTACTTCACCAAATTCAATTCACATGCACCATGAACATATGACGTCACAGGAAATTCAGCTACATTAATATTTTTCATTCACCACTTACATAGTTCACATTCGGTATTTACAGGAAAAGCATCATAAGAAACTACTTTGGTGAACGAAAAGTACCCTTTCGATCATACACACAGTCAGGCGACATAGTAAATTGGTTGTATCAATCATTTGAAATCCAGTCGTACACAAGTGCAGACGCACAAGTAGCACAGAATTACTTAACGAAGTCTTTAAGAATTCTAAATCGGTATCTGACATCTTCTATAAGACGGATTTAAGTTCCTATTAAGTAGAGAAAAGGCGCAAGTGGGCGGTCCGATAGAAGGAAATAAGAAGATAAATTGAGTCTTAAAATGATCTTAAATCGGGATATCATTCTTCTTAAATACTTCATTACTCCTTCTTAAATAGTTCCTTACATCTTCTTAAATACTTCTTAACTCCTTCTTAAAGAGTCTTAAAAAAATTATTAGAAACAATAAAAATAATTTTTTTTTATTATCTGTTTGTTTTTTTTTATTATTGTTTATTATATTCTAGTCTTTATGTGAATTTTTGCTGGAATGAAAGAATTTTAAAAGTTAGTTTTTTTAATTTACCTCTGTGCTTCCACTGAGATTCGGACCCGAGTCCTCTCGCTTGCCGTGCTGGTGCTCTACCTATTGTGCCACTGTGACACTTAAAATATCTTGTCTCAAAGTGCTACTCAAATAACTCTCTCGTGTTTTTAATATTATACTCTTTAAGAAGACTTAAATACGTATTAAAGAATCGGAAAAATAAAGGAATGTTTTTAGAAGGATTAAAGAAGGAATTAAGTAACAAAAACAACTGATTTAAGAAATGCCAATTTAAGAAGTATTTAAGAATGCTTTAAGTAGAAGTAAACACACCATGTTAAGTTCTGTAAAGCAATACCTAAAAAAGACGAAATTAAGACGGAATTAAGTAGCCATAAATCGGCACACCTACCCAATAAAGAAGGAATAAAGTATGAATTAAGTATGGACATTTTGTCAGTTACATAAACGGATGTCATCAAAAAAGTCACATTTTACATAAATACTATTTTAATTGTTGTTTGTCTGCAATAATGAAACAATCTCTTTTTTTTTAAAGATTTAATAAATTCGGTTAACACATTTTGCTTTCCACCTAAAACTAAAAGTACGAAAACGGCGTTATAAATCATACTATTTCAGAAGACTTAAATACGTATTAAAGAATCTAAAAAATACCGATCTAGGACCAAAACAAAAAAGTTATGTTTTTAGAAGGATTAAAGAAGGAATTAAGAAATGTGATACCGAAATTATACCATTTTGTGCTACTTGTGCGAATTGGTAATTTTAGCTTTCCTTGCTTTTGCGGAGCTTCCGCTACCAGTGGTAAGGGGTTTCGTGGAAAGATAAGTTAGGTATGTGAAATTGTCCAGCTATTTCTTATTAAGGCTTCCTCCCACCAGTGGTAAGGGGTCTTAGTTCGAAGTTCAATTGCCACCAAAAGCTTTGGTACCTGAAGATCTACCAGAGCGTTTAGCTTGCTGTTTAGTGCCACTAAGAGCGTTTTGTACCTGCTGATTAGTGCCACCAGGGCCGTTGTATCGTCAGATCCCGTCATAAGCCCGACATCCGAATAATAGGACCAGTTTGGAGTCAAATTACCAGAAACCAGAATACCCGGAACGAAGTATCAGATTATAAGACCGAAATCATCAGTAACCAGTATACAACCGATACGAGACAGCAAGACCAGAATCCTGAACAGTTGATACCCGTGAATTATTCGATTATTCGAATAAAATGAAATACTAGTAACAGAATATTGTATGTTATAGATTTAAGAGTTATTTTCAATTAAGATTTTGTAATAATGTTTGGAGACCTTTTACTCTGAAGTTTCGTGTTTTCTTCAGGACAACTCTTGTGAGACCGGCGAGCAGAACCACGGCTGGAAAGCAAAAAGCACATCACAAATTGTAAATTCAAAAAAAAAAGAAAAAAGACTTGAGATATTGAATTTACAATAATAAAATCTTGAAATTTCTTTAAACTATTTTTTAAATTAAAAAGGATTACATGAAGGTTTTTGTAATACAAATTCTATTTACTCGTACTACTGAAATAAATGAGCCAAGTAGAAGTTTTAGCACTATTGTTTTATAGTTCACATTGGATTTTTGTCAAAAAATCGATGTAACATGAACTGCATATTTAACAATAATTGCGTATTGACAATTTTAATCTTTTAAGGAGCTTCTATATAAAAAATTTCATTTAAATCCGTTATGCCGATAATGAGATATACGTTTTCGAAAATTGTATCTTAAGTATTGTTTTGTTTTTTTCTATGTAAAATAATTTTTTTTTTCCAAAATCTAGTTTAAGGTAAAATAAAATACTATTCGACCTTCTTATGATCTTTGCAATAAAAAAAAAAATAGATAAAAAATCCATTCTATCGCCCTTGAGAAATTCGAAAACCAAAAAACGGTTGTATATGGGAGGTACCATGAATAGTTTGTTGGATTATTTTTTTGAGCCATGATATAGATTTTTGTAACTGAAATTTTTGGTATGTTTTTTTTTTCAGTGGAAAAGTTTAAAATAAAAAATATTTTCTTAAATTCTGATTTTGAATGTTGTGACTGGAACCGTTATTTTTCTCCTTCTTCAAACAAAATTTAAAAATGATATTAAAAAAATTTACACCACCACATTGGTGTAGTGCTGCTAAGAAATAATCTCTGTATTTGACAGTACGCCCTAGACATCGACATGAAACATTACGGCGGCGGTGCTCGAGAAATACAAATTTTTCAGTTAGACAACGGCCGCTCTTTTTCGAATTCTGTCCAAAAGACTCAAGTCGGTTATTGGAGCACCTGCCCATTATGGGAATTGTACTCGAGTTTCGGAAGAATAAAGGCTTTATATATTACAGCCTGATCAGAAGGTGTAAAAAACTTCTTGCTTCGGCGGAGATAACCTAACACTTAGCGGGGTTTTTTGTGACGTCAAATGTGTAAGCTCTCCTCGATTCAAGTGCCATTCATGGAAAGTGCCATTGTGAATCTAAAAACGAATATGAAAAGCTGAGGGTATTGTCGTCAGCGAAACAATTTAGTGGACTAGAAGTTTCAAACAGAAGATCACTTATGAACATAAGTAAGAGTTTCGGAGACAAAACTGAGCCTTGGGGTACACCAGCGTTTATTTTGTCGATATCCGATTTGAAACCGTTCAATACTACCTGAAATGAATTATCCGCAAGGTAATTTATAATCCAACGAAGAAGAGTTTCACTGATGCAAAATGCACACATTTTCGATAAGAGGTCTTGATGCTAAACTCTAACAAAATACCTTTGAAATATCAAGTGCAATAGTCTTACTTTCTCCAAAAAGATTTAAATATTTGTTCCAATCTTCTGTGCGATATACCATCAGATCGCCTGTGAACCTATAACTACGAAAGCCATACTTATTAAGAAGCTTTCGTTCATCGAGATGTTTCTTAAGCTGTAAATTGATCAGCGTTTCCATTTCCTTGTAAAAAGGGTCTTAAAAGGGAGAGGATTCGTGTTTTTTAGGAACCGGCTGGACAAATACTCGGAAAGAAACATGATAGAGTAGAACAGATGGAAAGGCTTACGCAGTGGTTTTGCCGGCGTTGAAGAACACATTTTCAGAACAATAGCAGGTATACTATCCGCTCCAGCCGATTTGTGAATGTCGAGATCTTTTAGTACTCTAGAAACTGCATGATTGCGAAAGAAGATTCGTTTCATCAAATCGTTTACGATCTCAAGTACAGGAAGAGTAATGTCACTCCTTGGTAGCGAATTAACAGCAAACTGTGTTGCAAGCTAATTCGCTTTATATATCGAGCATACAACAGGAGTGTCACTGAAGAAGAGCATTAGAACTGAGAATGTCGTAGTATTTCGTACGTTTTTTACAAATGATACAAAATTTTTACTACTTTTGGGACATACAAGTATATTTTCTAGCTTGCTTGTAATTATTCCGATTTTTCTCAGTAGGGCTGACTTTATAACTAAGGAAACTTACTTCTCTAACCCTGATAGCCTTGTTACAGCTCGAATCGATATTAAATTACGAATTTGTCCTAATGTCCTTATTTTTTTTCCTTTTGATCTGAGTAGGAAAATCAATAAGTAAAAAAAAAAACTTTAACGAGGATAAAACCCAGTAAAATTGATTTCAGTCCTAAATTGGGCGTAAGGTTTCTGGATTCTGTTCTTTGTTTTTTTTTTAGTTATGACGTTTCGGGTGTGATCACACCCTTCTGCCGACCTATTTTTCAATAAAAAAAATTGCTTCAATTGGGTGATTGCAGTGTTTCTTTTAGTTTTTCAAGTCGATTCGAACACATTTTTCATTCAAAAACTTCAATATTTTCCATCTAAATGTAATTTAGTCATACTTTTGAAAATTAAAAAAATCTCAAAAATACTTCTATGTAAATGGATTTGTTTTTAAAAAAAAAAAAACAAATAGGAACACAGTACCGTTTTAATCATCTTAATAGTGTACGAAGTTTTTGATTGATACCATGGTACATGAATCCATTTTAAAGATTAGTTTTGAGATTTTATAATTTTTGAAATCTGTGTGTTTATGAAAAATACAAACATTGCTTTTGAAATTTTGCAGAATTCTTGAACTTTTTTCGCAAACAAACGCCGAGCATTAGTTTTTTTTTTATCAATTTTGCACTTTTTGCAAAAAGTAGCTAATTAAGTTTGGATTCTTGTTGAACTATTGTATGAGGTTTCATATTTCGAAAACCCCATGCTCGCTTTTTTTTCAAAATCTGATAAATAAAAGTTTCTTAAAATAATCTACAGGATATGACAAAAAAAAATGTATTTTACCTAAAAATAACGGTACCCTCCATAAAAATGTTAAAAAAAGATTTTCGAAAATCGTATTTTTCTCGGAAACGGTTTCGAGAATTTTGCTTAAATTTTTTTTCTTTCCATTAATTTTTAAGATCTATAATTTAATAAAAAAAATTGAAAACAAAATATTACTCATTATCTGCATAACGGATTTTAATGAAATTTTTTAGATAAAAGCTTCTAAGAAGTTTAAAAACATTGCATTTCAAAACTCTCTGTGATAATTTTTAAGTTGTTTTTTAACTTGTTTTCGGTAATGACCTTAAACACTTCAAGAACTTGTCACGCTTCTTGGTTTACGTAAGATCATGAAGAACATGTTTATTAAGGTTTTGGTATTATTCCCTAATCAATAAAGACATTTCGAATTTCTAAGAAAACCACATCATCAAACGCCTAATACAATTCCATTGCAAATCAAACAACCCACAAATATAATTAATTAAATGTATGTAGTCCAATTCTTCACCACCCGCACCACCACAAATTATTCCGCAATTATTTAATTGAAAACAATATTCATTGAAGACCCAACTAAACACACATTCCTTGGAAGTTTCCCAAAATTTATTAGACGTTGTTAATAAATCTGAAGGTTTTCTCCACTGCGACAAGATTTTCATTACTCGGCAACATACTCTTCTCCAGAGTAATGCACTACATGCGCGAGTATAGGCAGATTCTTATATCAGTGTGACGGCACCATCACCGCAACAACTAAACCTAAAAGTATCTTCGTAGGGAAAAGCAATTATCCTTAAATCGATCGAAGGAACAGGGATGACAGTGACGGTTGAAGGGGTGTAAAGAACCGAAACCACCATAAAACTGTTTTCGTTCCGACACTTTGTGGTTACCCTCCAAACACTCACCTAGTTATTTTAATTTTGTTTCACTTCTTCTATATATACTGGGTGTGTACAGCTAAGGGATCCTCCAAGCTATTTTATTAGGTATCCCGTTGAATGCTGAAACTTTTGCAATTTACGATAAACTTGAGCCCGCCATTGATGGTTTATGGGTGATAACAGAATTAAGAATAAATTGTTGGATCCGCTTACAACTAGATTGGACTGCGCTAAGGAAAAGGCCTTGATCAATAATGTTATAAGGGTTATTTATATTCGATTGTAAGGTTTATTATAGCCATATTTCTCTCTGAAAGTATAAGAAAACCGTTAAAAACCTCAGAACACTGGTTTATAAATTGCTAACAAAAAATGTTATTTTTAAACTTAATTTTAACTTGGGAAACTGATTTTTCTTAACTCTAGGGAAGGGCCCCTGAAGAGACCTTACAACTTAATGCCCTTATAAATACTAATCAGTGCGGTACTGAAAATTCTTGCAAGCTCCCTGTGATACAAAGAAAATAGCTCGGGCATGAAAAAAAAATTCCGTTCCGGTTTCCTATGAAGTTTTCTATTAGGTTATCATATGGACGGAAAGTTTATGCAGTTTTCAAGAGTAACTGTTTCTGCAATATTGGAAAAGAGATTATATTATTTTCAGGACCCCCGCATAGTACCGTTCATGTTAAGTGTATCGTTATTCTCATCATAACTCAATTTTTCTTCGATACGAGAACCACAAGGATGCAAGAAAATATATTATTTATAATTTTCTCAAAGATTTATTATCAAGAGAATTTTTGTTGGTCTACGAGACACAGGGTGGTTCGGAAAGATATATGTATATACTTTTAAAACTCGCTGGCTTTATTATTTGAATGGATTTTATATGCTAATGCAAGATAACAAATACACAGTGGATGTGGGTGTGAGAATAAATTGTTGAAGCTGACCATGCTATTTGGCAGTACCTAAATTATAAGGCGATTAAAGACTTTTATAATGGGATTTATATAAGAAGATTGTGTAGGTGTATCCTTGAATAATATTCTTAATATCGTAATGAAGCTTTAAAATATCGAACCCACTGCTGCAGCTTATGAAATTGAAATCAAGCAATTCAGAATGACCATTTCCGTCTTCTCTTCAAAAGGGCACATAGTTTGATATAAAAAAAAACAATATTTTACACTCCGAACATTACTGTCACCTTTCAGAAGAAATCACTGGTGATGTGCAAAGTGAAATTTTACGACAATTTTTTTTTTCTAGAATTATAGCTCACGCTCTGATCAAACTTAAAATGTATAAAAGAAATCGCTTCCGAGCGAAAAATAAAACGAACTATGCTCAGCTTACCGAAGGCGAGAAGTCCGTGGCGCTGGCCATCTTCTTATTCTAAATATGCAACTGAAGAAGCCCCGCATACTGACGTACAATGTCAATTCATTGTACAGCCTTCAGAAGAGGACGATATTCAATTTGTGGATGACACAAAATAACCCGGACATCGCTCTCATCAGTGAGACCAACGTCACCAGATGCAACAACATCGACAAACCTTCCGAAAGGTTTAGATTGGGGGCCGTAGAAGGATGGCAATATACTTAAAAAATAAGAATTCCCCCAACACCTCCGAAACCATCATCACAGGTCTCACAACCAGCGAAGCCACTGCCATCACCATTGAACTTCGAAGGGATGAAACCCTTACCACCATCAATGTCTATTTCAAGTGCCAATACAGCATGAGAAATATTTATAATGACCTCCAAATTCTCAAAGGTGTCCTCGAGAGAAGCACATATGGACACATATGAAGACAAACGACTGCAAAGATCTACCAGCGTGAACTGAACACAACGAACAGCAACTACCAGATAGTATGGAGCGAACTCAAATGTATCAACATTGTGTTGATACATATTCAACAAGATACCAATTCAACAAGAGACTGCAATCAATCAAACCTGGACCAAACGCCTTCAAAAACATCAAAAACCTGATTGGGAAAACATCACCGATGCTGGAAACCTTTATCACCAACAATGGAGAAGTTACAACGACACAGGACAAAGCAGAGGAAATTGCCGAATATTTTGAAGGAAATTTCATGCCCAACCCATCTGCAGATCCAGTCTTTTATGATGATGTGAAGGATTCCATTCAAAAAACCCTGGTACCCAACACATACAGAGCGATATTCAGCGACATCAGTCCAGCGACTGACCCAGTTGACAGCCCAAACCTGAGCACAACAGGAAAAATTGCTGATATAATCAGTAGGCCTAAGAAGTCAACCGGACCAGATGGAATTTTCAACTTTATCATTAAGAGGTTGCCAGAGACAGTACTGATCCTTTGAACTATCATCTTGAACAACTGCGTTAACAACAACTACTTCCAAAAAAAAAAAAAATGAAAAACTGCAAAGATCGTGAAAATTCCAAAGAAAGGTGTCAGGAACATGATCTCTAACTATAGGCCAATATCACTCCTCAGCAACCTAAGCAAGATTTTGGAGAAGCTGATACTAAGGAAACTTAAGAAGTTTTGCAGAGTGAAAAACTTAATACCTGACATGGAATTTGGCTTTAGGGAGAATCAATTTATACTACACCCTCTCCTGAAGTTCCAGCACGACATCATCATATCCCTCAACAGTCATCGTGTAACTGTCGGATGCTTTCTGAATGTCGAGAAAGCATTCGATAGCGCTTGGTTAGACGCTCTTCTACACAAACCTCTACATCTACCCCCGCCACTAATAAAAAATATTTTTTTCTTTTCTTCCTTCCAGGAACTTCTTTGTGCAGTTAGGAAACTGCTCATCAACTATGAAGTACGTCAAAGTCGGAGTCAAACAAGGTTCAAAACTTGGCACCTTTCTCTTTAGTCTGATGATATCATACCAACCCATTCCAACCGCCCAGTAGGCGAAGTTTAACAATGGCGACAACACATTCCATCCTTCTGTATGGTAGCGAAATCTAGGCGGATGCACTTAAGCAGGAGAAGTACCGTAGACAGATAGCGGCAGTGCAAAGATGCGGAGCTCTACGTGTGGTCACCTCTTACCGAACGGTGTCGGAACCAGCCGCCCTTTTAATCGCTTGAGTGACCTATTAGCGACGGAACTTAAGTACGTCTATGACAAAAAGGCGGAAATGGGAGTGGAAGCGGCGTTCGAGGAGGCTAAACAGCTGACGAAACAGAATTGCCAAGAGCGTTGCAGCTCGGAAAGCAGAGGACCATGTACGGCGATGCTGATCAGGAACGTGGCTGAGTGGAAGGACCGGTTAACTATTACGTCACCCAGTTACTCACCGGACACGGATACTTCAACGCCTTTCTCCACAGGATCGGCAAAACGAGCAGCCCAGCCTGCCAGTACGGGGACTCTCAATAAGATGACGTGCAACAGACCTTCTTTGCCAGCAGCAGATGGGAATTCGAAAGAGAAGAACTGGAGGGAAACATCGGCATCGTCACTCCAGACAACATTGTCGAAAAGATGCTGGCCAGCGAACAGATCTGGAACAAGATCTGTGCCTACGCCAACCACCAAACACTCAGAAGGCAGAAAAGAGAGGAAGAACAGTTAAGCGAGACAGCGTGAGCCCACAATGGTTACTAAAACAGGACTCCCCCTTGAAGTAATACGAAAGTGGTTCCGAGGGGGTAATCGTCGAGACACTTTTAGAGGGTTAACAGGAAGGCGGTAATAAGGTTGAATCCCTTGGAGAGTCTAGCACACGGAGAGGTATGGATGCCTCCTTATGGTGTGTCAAAAAAAAAAGAAAAAGAAAAACCGGTTGTGGAAACCTGCTGTATGCTCATGAATCGCTTACGTATGCTTCCTGAATGTCACCACTAATCGTTGTTCATGTCAATAGACAGTTCCATTTGACAAAAAAAAATGGGGCATCAAAATCAATACAGCCAAATCGGAGCTTGTCTGCTTCAGGAGACCTTGTGAGGGCAGTTCTCGCTCAGCAACCTTAGTTTTTAAACTTTCACATGGATCCACCACTGCAGCCAAAAGTAACGTCAAGTACCTGTGTATCAATATCAACTTCAACGAGTTGCTAAGATTCAACCCGCGCTCAAGAAGTACACTCAGAAAAGCAAACTAAGCATTCCACCGACTACACCTTTTGAAGAGGAGAATATCAGGACTGTTTCACAATCTCAAAGACAGCGATGAAGGAACTCCGTTCTGTTGTCAGTATCCCTACTGTCCAATTCGGGAAACAAAATTGCGTATCATCAACCGATGGCGCTCACTGTTGACAGTGATGAAAGAAGTATGTACCGATAATGCCGCCAGCACAAAATCCCCTCCAAACAGTGACTTTCATAGAAGATATGTTGGATCGTTGATTGTGATCTTCCCAAATTCAACAATTTTGTTTGTTGACAAACTTATTCACACAGAAATATGTCTCTTATGATAGACTTCCCACTGTTTCTCGAACAGAAGTCCCATTTATATAAAACAGTTGTTTAACGCTATTACGCTTAATGTTGATTTGGGAAGACAGACTAAATATATGGCCGCCGTCACTTGTCAAAATTCCTGTGTCAGCAGGAACTTTTTCATTAAGTTTCTGACTTATACTGATCTCTGGTTTCCATGGTTTTAGTCTGCTGCAGTGACTAAAAGCCATCCAGTATATCAATTCTTTTCCACTAAGAACCCTAAAACTTTCCATAGTTGTCTTGCCATCACCACTTAATCAAAAAATTAAGAGGATCATCATTATTTTTCTTTCGAAGCTCACCCATACATCTTGTCACCCTGTATTGCACTATTTAACTCTTCAACCACTTAACCAATTTTGGATGAAAAGTGAAAAACGTTACAGTATTTTAGGGAAAGGCTACTGTGCCAACAAAACAAAAAGCAAACCGCTTGCGGGCAAAATTCTTCAAGGTGATTACCCGAAAAACTTTCCAAATCGATTTGTCTTGCAAAATCACCCAACAAACCCTTCACCAACCCTCTCCTATTTAAAATGTACACCCAAAACACAATAACAAAAACAATAAAAAAAAAGTCCTTTTCACATCTGTTGGAACTATGACTATGACTCGTTTCAGCTATGATGTTGCATAGCGGTGGTTACTCGCTCTTGCAGATAACCTGGCACAAAGATTGAGGTCATCGTAGTCTCTGTCGTTTTATATTTTTATGCTTGTAGATAGTTTTGTTGTAGTTCGTTGGATAACTAAGGGGCAGGGTTTTCTTCCTATTTTTTTTGTGCTGCCGTAATGGCAATAGTTTTACATTTTATTACATAATGCTTTGCGCCTGAAGTTTATAGTTTTTTTTTTTTTTTTTTGGGTGAAGAAAACAACTTTCAGCAATCACCACCAACCAAAAACCCAACCAACCACATAGACTAGCACTAGGTATTTCCTGGCCACCTCTTGGTGGTAATTTATTTTGCTTTTCTGAAGATGAATGGGGTTTTTGTTTTTTTTTTTTTTAATATTTTTCTGCAGGTGATAGTGAAATGATTTTGAAAATGGTAAACACTCTTGCTCGTCAAGGCATGTTTATCTTCTATTTTTAGCTTGATTCGTAGAAGAATAATTTATGAATCTGGAGTTCTCTCAAATGAAAATATTTTAATTTAAATTTTCTGAAAAATCGGAGTCAAGTTTAAGAATTCTTTAGTTCGGAATTTATGTGCATTTTATTTGGTTGATTTATTTTTTTATTAAAAATAAATATTTGCATTATGTGAAGCAAATAAGATAGAAAATATAAAATTAAAGATATATAGTCAAAGAACACTTCATACCATTCAGCCAACAGAAAAACTAGGTAGATGCACTTCATTCCACATTCGTGTAGTATGGCTATGACTTATTCAAAAATGCGAGTGTCTCTCTGCTAGTTTTTAAGTGAAGGATTGGATATTTGACTGAAACTTACTTAACCGGCTCCCGATCCATGAAGGGTCTCTGCCTGAGACAGGGCAGCTTTCTATCCTCTACGAATCCAAAATCCAAGCACGCGGCTTCCAGTCATATAACCCAAGTACTTGGACATCCACCAGGGCTTGGTCTTTAAACCGGAGGGCTTAGTCTTCCTTGTCGCTGCGCACCTGGGTGCTGGAATTCGAAGATTCTTTTAGCAGGAGCTTTGTTGTCCATTCCCTCAAAATAGCTGAGCAATTGAAGTCGACGTGTTTTGGCTTTCTGAACTACACCCGTATCTTGGTATACAGCTAATTGATTTAGAGTTTATATCTTCTCCTCCATTCGCTCTACTCGCACACAGCACCAAATATACATCAAATAATTTTTCTTCCAAAATAACCGAGTATCATTTCTCCCTTTCTGCTTTTAGTCCCGCACTCGGCGCTGTAAAGCAGAGCTGGTAGCATAAGGGCTTTGTAGAGCATCCAGTTCGGCTTCTGAGTGATGAGTTTTGTACCCATTAGTTTTGTTTAACCAAAGTAGCAGCGATTTTATATGGTAATTCTTCGTCGGATCTCCACTAAAGTGTTCATCGTGGAATTAATATTAACTCCGAGGTAGATGAAATCCTGAACTACCTCGAAATTTTTGCTATCAATAGTGACGTTTTGCCCTAATCGGTGAACAGATGTTTGTTTGTTGGTTGATATCATATAAGTGATCTTGTCCTTATTTACTTCAATACCAACCAAAAAGTCTCGCCTGATCTTCAACAGCCGTGAAGAACTCTGTTGCAGAAGGTTCGGTCGATAGAGTCCGCATACCCCAACCGTTGGACAGATTTGCTGAATATTGTGCCCAATATTTTAACGCCTGCCCTGCGTACAATTCGCTCTAGAACGAGATTGATGAAATGACATAATAGCGCATCTCCTTGCTGAAATCTTGTGCATGTTTGGAATAGTTCAGAAGAGTAGCTCCTTAGTTGCACATTACACGGCGTATTTCCAATTACACAAGACACAGTTCGATCAGTTCTCAGAAGATCTCGAGATGAATGCTATTTTCCAATTATTCAAGACACCGTTCGATCAGTTTTCAGAAGATCTCAAGATGAATGATATCAAATGCGGCTTTGAAGTCGATGAAAAGATGGTGAGACTCGACTTGATATCTTTTGGACTTTGCCAGGATTTGTCTCAATGTGAATATTTGGTCTATGGTCAATCTTCCGGGCCGGAAGCCACACTGGTTACTGCCGACTAAATTATTCCAAAAATTGACGGAAACATTGTTTAAAACAAAATAAAAGTCAAGACACATTACATCAGTGCTAAAATTATTAAATTTTTTCCAAAGAAATTGAAAGGAATTTTAGTCCTAAATATAAAAATTTGTTCTCAAGCTCTTGAAACACAAAGACTATAGGTCAGATAGCGTGGAAGGCAAATTTTATGAGAAATTTAGATATCTCGCAGCTTTCTTGGCATAATCAAATATGTTGCCCACATTCCTAAGATGATAGGTCATAATCATAATACAATAATTGCAGAGATTCAGTTTCGGTCAATGAATATGCTACTCACGGATAACGGTAATTGAAGTCTCTTCTGATTTTACGACAGAAGATTTTGAAGCAATACATTCTAGTTGACGGGTATATAATGAGCTTGAAAAGCTAAAGGTTAATTCTTGGTAGAAAACAGTCTTCGACATTGTTAGTTATTTTAATCTTTACCTTCTTTTGGTTGCTTAACCAGTTCTCATGAAAAACTACTTACCTCTCAACTACTCCTACATCTTGATAGTCCACAGGAAAACGGGGAACCTTAGATTTTTGCTGAATTCGAAAGGTTCCTTATAAGAGATTTCCAATTACGACTTGACAAATTTGAACTTCCACTGTGAACACACCCTTAAGCCAATGACCAAGATGTCAATATCAAAACATTAAGTAAAAACATTAAAGTGAGTCAAAAGATTATTTATGAAGATAAGGAAGAGTGTCAAAACGGAGCCTTGGGGAACGTAAGCATTTATTTGGTGAATATCAGACTTGAAACCTGTATTGAGCGGAACAAAAGATAATTTCTAATCCAACGAAGAAGAGACTCTTCGATACGTTCGATACGGAATGCAAGTATTTTCGATAAAATGTAATGTATGCCATCAGATCACTAGTGGATCTATTGATACGAAAGGTGTATTGCCGTTCATTTAAGACCTTTCGTTCTTAAAGATGTTTCATCAGCTGATTGTTGATCAACGTTTCCATGACCTTGGAAAGAAGATTTAAGAAACATTAGTCCAATTGGTCGGTAAATGAAAGGGAGAAAAAGATTCGCCTTTTTTAGTGACCGGCTGGACAAATGCTGTTTTCCATCTACCTACTTAGAAGATACCCAAAGAGTATCACAGATAGAAAAGCTTACGCAATGGTTTTGTCAACGTAGAAGATTTATATATTTTAATATCTTTGAGGAGTTTTGCGACTGTACGCGTGTGAAAGAAGATTTGTCCAATAGAACCATTTAGAACCATAGAAATACAGGAGGAGTTATAATACTGTGCGGCAAAATCGAATTATCAGCAAACTGCGTTGCAAGCTAGGTTTTTTTTTTTTGAGAGCTGACAAAAGGCGTGTTATTGTGAACGAGTGTTGCAACCGATGACTTAGAAGAATTTTTAACATTTTTTACAAAACACCAAAAGTTTTTACTACTTTTGGGACATTGAAGTATTTTTTGACGTATGTTTTGGTCATGTAAGAACTTTGTTCTTCGAATATGAGAATAGCAGGTATTCCACGGTTGTCTATAGTTTTTCCAGCTTTCATCAGTGGGGTTTGTTTTGTAGCATCGAAACTTAACCTGATAACCTCTTTTCACCCATAGTCGTACTAAGAATTATCTTTGGATCTATCCAAATCTCCTTCTGTCCTGTTAGAGATAAAATTTTTCATTTCATTGAGAATACTACCTATAATCATATCAGCACTGCAATCTATGTCACTATCGAGGAAGCATAGTGAAAAGTTAAAGGTCCGAAAAAGTTATTTAGACCGTCCCAATTTGCTTTGTCATATTGCCAAAAGGTTAACTTTGGAGTTTTTTCTAACAGTGTTGGTGGAGCGTGAGAAATTTTCTGATCTGATACAGGCTTATCGACGACATTACGATAATAGCGAAGACGAAAAAAGTGAGTCTCGCAATTCTGTCTGGTTGCCTTTTCGACCATTGAGTAAACGGCTCGGCCGCCTTTCGTTAAACTTGCGAGATATTGGCGCAAAATTTTAAACAGCCTATTATTAAGGTATTAGTATGATACTACTTAACAATTTGCTAACTTTATAGCAGTTTACTAACTCACTCTTAATTTTAAACATTTTCTAATTAGTATCGTACTAAAAGAATTTTCTTAATAAATTGCTTCTGAACACACCTAAAATAATGACATTTCGTGTAAAAAAGTAAGTACATGAACCTTTTTTGATGTTTGCAAATGTCAAAGAGTCATATGAAGCTAGCACGATACTAAAAAAATAAAGTAGGTATTCGATGATTTTAATTTTAATAAAAGGGTAGAGAAAGTGTGATGCTATATTCGATTAAAATTGGCAAATTTGTTGTTTTAACCTAGTATCATACTTAAACAGCTTTAGCATCGTACTAATTCAATTAAAATGTTGCGCCATTGTTTTGAATTTTTTCCCCCACACGTTTTTTTCTTTTTTTTTTCAGACCAAACATAACTGTACCTCCCATACGAATTTTTTTTTCGAAATTTTATAAATATTTTTTTTTAAACTGTCCCACAGATTAAAAAAAAAAAATCAAAAATTTCTTTTAGTTAAAACTAAATAATGTTTAAAAAAAATTACAAGAAATTGTTATTTTTGGTACCCCCTTGGCACCAATTTTTTCGGTTTTGATTTTCTCGAAAACGGTACAACCGATTTTAATCATTTTTTTTTATGCTGAAGCTCCTCCAAAGTTTGAATATAATTCCGTATTCAAATTAATTTTTAATTTCAAATTTTTTTTTGGAAATACAATATATCGAAAATCCTATGGTAGATTTATTTTAACTTTATAAATAAAAGTTTCTGAATACAATCTACAAGGTTTCAGAAAAAAAATAGTTTTACCTAAAAATAATACTTACATACATACACATGTTAAAAAATGGTTTTCGAAAATTATTTTTTTTACCAAAAACGGGTTCGAGAATTTTGATAAAAGTTTTTTCCTTTCAATTAATTTTTAAGATCTATAATTTAATACAAAAAATTTAATTAAGAAATAACTCAATGTACCTACCATAGAACACTTTTTTCGAATTTTGAATTTCTCATTATCCACATACCGGATTTTAATAAAATTTTTTATAGAGATGCTTCTAAAAAGTTAAAAAAACATTGCATTTCAAAACTTTAAGAAAAATATTTTTTTGAATTTTGAAAAAAAATCAATATCTCAAAAAAGGCTCAATATTTTTTTTGAAAATTTAATTTTCGTTCGTACAATAATAAAAACTTAAGGTTTCAGTTTCAGTTTCATTTATTTCATTTCATCTTTTACAGTAGACTTAAGTCTATAGGAGCAAAAGTTACATTTATTATATAATATAGTTACACTATAACAAGCTAATCCAAATTTAGATATATTCAATGTTACAATTTAGAGCATTAGTTAAGTTACATTTGAAAATTTCTTTAAATTTATTTTAACATTAACAAAAAATTCAAGATTTAAGAAAAAATAAATAAAAATTAAATTAAGAATTAAGAATTAAATTTTTCAAGAAACCACTACAGCGATTAGTATTTTTTGTTCTTGCATACATTCATATTTGCATACAATTCTGTTTTTATCTCTTACTACTAAAAGAATTTAAAAAAAAATAATTTTATCCTTATGAACAGTTTTCTCTAATGACACTCGTTTTTAAAATTCTTAGTCTATTAGATAGGAGCAAGTTCGTGCGACCCAGTCGTGCATTTTATTTTGTCAGTAAAGCGAACTCATATATTTTCTAGTCGACGAAGTTTATCATTCTCAAAATGGATGGCATTAAGATATAAAATGAACTGGCATAAAAAGAAAAACTGAAATGAACTTCAAATATTGGACTCACAGTAAAATAAACTCTTTTCAATTTAAAGTTTAAAACAAAATGAAGGTTTTATGTTCTATTTTGGGACACTTAATTTCTTAATTTTACCCCATAAAGAACTTACTTTCGTTAGAGACAGCACTTCCATCAAATTCAGACACATATTTTGTGATAGGTACCTACTTGTGAACGTGTATATATCAGAACCGGTAATTGAATACCAGGAACTAACTTTTAAAGACCAACTTTAATGGTATGCAAACAGCTGTCACAAGATAAATAAAATATCGAACGATATCACAAGATCCAGCCAAACTCTATTTCTTTACTTTGTTTCCATTTAATTTGAATATCGAAAGAAAAGGTGCCAGAGAAAATAGATTGAATGGAAGGTGTCAACACTTTATCCTGCGCCAAAATGTCCTATCCCAAGACGAAAGGCATCAACGTCACGCCAAAAATTACATCACTTTATTCTTGTCGCTCGTGTGGAAGTCAATATCAGCGATTAAGAAACACGATACTCAACTCATACACGAAAGGCAAACAACAAAAACAACCCAGCAACGGAACTCACCTAGATTCAATGTTTTGTGTTTAAGGATATATTCGTGCGGGTGGTATCCTTTTTCCAGACCATTTCATCCAACCACGTACAACTTTTGGGGTAGGTATGGATTGTGCATGTTATATTTGTTGTATCGTTTCGTGATGGTCTCTTTGCATTCATTGGCCACGCAAATCACGTATTTTGGTAATAGGCTGTGCAAAGTTGGTAAAGAAGGATATGCCGACAACAAGGACACACAAACAAAAGGACAATTCGCGCGCGCTATAGCCTAGCCCGACTCTGTGCCTTTTCGAAATATGCCCCAAAGAGTAGAAGGGGAACTGTCACCGGACCTTGTGATTTTGCTGTTACATAACCAAAAGCGTATTGCAGGCTTTGGTTTTGGTTGAGTTCGTTTATTGCTGTTTCTTCTCTTTTTGGTTGAATTTGATTTTTATTCCTGATTTTATTTTTGTTTTTTTTTTCTGAGCAGACGACAAAATAGTTGATTGCTCATGAAAATAGAATTGATATGTATTTGGGCAATTGGGTTGACAGGAATCCTTTATTGTTGTCAGTTTTATCTGTGGTCCTTTGGCTACGAGTATATTTCAAGACTTTAGCCAAAAGTGAGTGAAATGTGTGCGTCCACTTGATTGGTCTCAGGAGTAGAATATAAAATATATCTCTCTGGTCTGCTTTGTTGACTGAAAAACAACCTTGATTTTTTGATGAAGTCGATAAAAGTACATAAAATTGTGAAGCAATTTTGTTGAGAGATTTATATTGCTAGTTTTTCATTTTGTTGGTTCATAGGAAATGAAAGAGTTATTTCCTTTGAAAACCCATCGAAAGGGCAATAAGTTCGTTACGTAAAAAAAGATGTTAACATTCGGATCAAAAATCATTAATAACAGTGCTGAAGGAAATTTGTCACTAAAAGTTTAAGTGATGTACAGAGGTGAATTTTTTAGTTTTTATGAGCTGAGAGTGAAGACAAAAAATACCCCATTCTTAAAAGACAAACCACTTTTTTGAAATTACGAATTAACAACGCATTGCCGTGCTTTCAATTAAAATAAATCCCGAGATGAGAATAAGAATTTTAACTGAGGATTAAATTAAATCTCCACCTACAAAACATTATCCCTTCCAAAATTATCAGACTGAATCTCCCGTGTAAAAATTTCTAGTAGGTGAGAAGTAAACTCTCCAATGAAAAACAAAAAACAAATAATTTAATTAGATGATTTCATCCAAATTCCAATTTCAAATATGTTTCTTTAACATTTTTTTTTTGTTTTGAATAAAATTCTAACTTGAAGGGCAAATACTTTAACAACAATACCAACAAACAATATGGTTTTATAAAAGAAATTCAAAATGAAAATATTAATAAAAAAAGGAACATCCTTTGACCTTTGCCTTGTTGGTTGTTCCATCTTTTTGTCGGCTTGCGCTGTCTGGGTAGCAACATCAAATTTAGCTTTTAGTTAATGGACAAAAGTATCCTTATTTGATTTTATTTATCTCGTCCTGTGCAACAGATGTTTTGTTAAAATTAATTTTAAGGAATACCCTTTATTTTTCTTTTTTAAATAAAAAAAGGGGATGTAAGCATAGACATAAATTATGACTGGGAAAATGGAAGGAAATAATTAGAAGTCATTTTTTCAATTTAATTTTGTAAGGATTATGAATTTCATTTATTTATATTTACAATTACTAATGATGGACCCTTTTTATTTGTAAGAAGATTAACTTAATTCATGGATTTCGGAAACATTAGTTATTTTTTGCAAGCTTGTAGGTATTTCAGTGTTAAATGCAGGGTCTTCTAAGGGTTAAAACGTTTTATATTTTCGTAAATCCTCATTAATAACCGTGCCTTTAAATAGGACTTGTTCGAAAAATATTTTTTGTCTCAACGAATCAAATTGTTTGCTAAGTAATTTTTTTAACTCTGAATATAGTCTTTATTTTCAAGTTCTTAAAGAAAAATATTGGTTGTATAAGATGTTTCATTTAAATATTTAAAAATCAAAGTCTCAAAACACACACTTTTGTTTTCATAAAACTCTCCAAAGCAAGTTTATTACTTTTAAGCTCTTGTGACTTGATGAAATAATATCATATTTATTTTCTTTAGTTCTTAAAAGGTAGCAAATATATTTCCTCAAATAAAAAAAAAATAAATGTTCTTAAAATTTGAATTTGAAATTTGAAAATGAAATTCAACTTAAAATACATAAATTGTTAGATTTTTATAAAATTTTCAAAAATTTAAATATTTTTTTCTTTCAAATTAAGCTTTTAAAAAATTTAAAAAATAAATGTTCTTTGTAGTTAATAGGATAACAATAAAAGGCATTATTGCCAAAAAAGTAAGCCAAGTAATAAGTCAACTGTAAAAATAAGTGAGATCAAATTTCTTTATAAGAGCAATATCAAAACAACTTCAAAATATCAGAGAAAAATTTTGTTATTATTATTACAGACTAAAATTTGCAGGGTTCGTTGGTCAAGTTTTCACAATCTTTTTTAATCTTCCACGCCCCCTGAATGGAAAAATCAAATAATTTATAAGAATTTCTGAAACAGTGGGTGGATTCCACGCCCCTGGATTAATAATATCAAATTTTCGATTCGAACACAAGATATAACGTTGTGAAAAACTACAAGGTTTTACGGTGTCGGGTAGTGCTCCATAATTTTGATGATCTGTCAGTGAGTCAGTCACTTAAGGTTTTAGCAATTTTTGAAGTCCTATATCTGAGAAACTACTAATACTAAAGAAAGTTAAATTTATTGAGGCATCTGTGTTTGGTTAGTTCAGCAAAAACTGTGTGATTTTTTAATATTTTGGCTCTATTGTAACTGAAGTTAGAAGGGGGTCGAAAATCGCAGTTTGTTCCGTTAAAAGGTTGTAGTAAAATATTTAGTATGTAGTTTATAACTCCAGCCTTGCATTTTTTTTAATTTGTTCAAAAGTTTTACATTTAAAAAAAAAATCAAAATTTATGCAGTGGAAATTTTTTTGGTTTATAACAAAATCACAAATTTAAGGCGATAAAAGTTATTACAAAAGTTGCTACGAATAAAGAATTTTCTATGGATAGTTTAAAATGTTATTTTATTTTTTAAGCATTTTTAGAACGACTACAGAGTGTTCCGAAAATAAGCTTAATTTACTCTCGATTTGTAAACCTTTCTCTATGATATGGAAATAATTGATATTAGAATTTGGAGGATGAGGATCTTCGAACAGAAACGTTTCGCAAGCAATGGAGTCTTTCTAAAAGTAGAACATAGTGAAACTTATTAACGTTATGAAAAAGCTTGAAATTTCCTAAGCTTTATCAACCAGCCGACCATAAACAAAAGACATAAAAAGGGTAACGACAATGATAGAATAAATGAAATCGACTTATCGATGGACGTATTTCTTGCAATAGCAGCAACAAACGGAGAATGGACACTTTGCCTTTACACCAGTGATTGCCACTCTTACGGTGAATACGACCGTCAAAAATTTGATGGGGCCATCTTTTCCTAAGATTGGTAAAATCCTCTTGAGGAAAGGGATAGCTCAGCCAACTTGTTCAGCAATCCTGACCAAAGAAACAGGCATGTACACCAACGACTGACCTATCAAACTTATTTACCAGACTTTGCAAGGATCCACATGCTCTTACGGGTCTGGCAGATAAATGATTTCTCCAGTGGCGGTAAAGGAAAGGATCACGCCCTAAAAAAGGTCTACCTCTTCTCAACCGGGTGATAATTAAGTACCTTGCGGCATATCAGGCTATAGCTTTCTGAATCACATCAAGAGCCTTTACGGGCTTAAATGTCATATAGGATTATCATAGATTTCAATACATGGGAGTCACAATCCCTGAGTTATCCTTAGCATTAGTGTTGAACTTTGGAAAAATGATTGATCACGCTGGATTTGAATTTCCAAGATGGCCATGTGATTGTTCAACTCTTCTGAAAGCTAAAAATCGTATTGCATCTATTTTGTCCGCAGTCATTGTAATTATAAAATATTCCAAGAGTCTAAAGAAGCCGTTTCTCTAAATGACAGCTTCAACTACTAATCTTAATTTTTCAAGAAATTGTAGTCGGTCTCCAAGTCATCCAATTCAGGCCAAAAGAAATTGGCTATCATCGACTGATAGGGCTCGCCGTTGAAGGTGATAGCCTACAACCTACAGTGATTTTGTCTGGGTCTATTGCAATTTGGTGGATTTCGTGTCGATATAATTTTTTGACTTCCAACTGCTCAACTGATCCAAGTTAGCGAACACATGTCGTTGTCCCCTTCTCATTTGGGGTTGATACTGAAAGCTGTATATCCATAATGATTCGGCAAGATAAACTTAGTAAATGATAGCTAATAAGATATAAGACAGAAGAAGTTTCAATAATATGGCTGCAACCACTTTGAAGAGTACAGATATCCTTTTTGGAAAACTATTTAGACAGAATTTTCTCATAAAATTGCCCAACTTTACCAAATTGTCAGCCACCTTGAGTGAACGGCCTTACTGGGATTCGTTTTCGTTAAACCTGCACTACAAATCCCTGAACTTATAGCTTGACATATTTTAAACCAAAAAAGATCCAAAGATGAGTTGTAAAAGGCCTCAAATATGAGAAAGGATTGGATTAATTGATATGACACTACCGGGGAATTCTGACAGTCTTTCAACTTATTTCACAAAGAACCTGTAAGACTGATTGGTACGTTTGGTAGTTCCATTAATATATGTCGTTAGTATCAGTTCAAAATATTATATCGTAGCGAGAGCGTATCTAGTTCGGGACAACAGTGACAGTCTAGCCTAAGAGTCTTAACTTTTCATCCGTCAAAATAAAATCCAAACTAAAGCTCTTGAAACTACGTCGACAACAACAAAGATGATAAGGATGGTCACAACTTACATATGTATCTCAGGTACGTCTGAGCAGCTGAGAAAATTGCAGCTGATGCCGTCTCTGAAATCCTAGATCTATAGGGAGTTTTTGCAAATGTAGATAAGTTTTCATAACCAGGTACCCAACGAGGGCAGGACTCCTCCAGCTCCAGTAGTAAAAGCTAAATTATTCATTGGCTGCCCCCCACCAGAGGTAAGGAGCCCTTGAAAAAAATAGAGTCGTGAATAGCCAGCGAAAGCTGTTGATAGCCGGGTAATACCGTTGAAAGCCGGCAAGAGCCGTTCATAGCCAGCAAAAGCTGCTCATAGCCGGGCAATACCGTTGGAAGCCGGAGAAAGCTGTTGAGAGCCGGTTCAAATCGTTGATAGTCGGCGAAAGCCGTTGATAGCCAGCGAAAGCTGTTGATAGCCTGATAATACCGTTGATAGCCTTCGAAAGCCTTTGATAGCCAGCGAAAGCTGTTGATAGCCGGGTAACACTGTTGATAGCCGGCGAAAGCCGTTGATAGCCAGCGAAAGCAATGAATGAAAGCCGCTGAAAGACAGCGTAGACCGTGAAAATCGTGACCAGCCTGAACTCTTGTAGAAGCAAGTTGCAGATCTACTAATGAAGACCGTACCCAGTACCTGTTCCAAATAGTAAACCAACTACGGAGCTCAAGCCATCGATAACGTCAAGATTGAATACCAGGATTTTAGAAACATAACATATTGTAACCCTCTGTATGTAATAAAAGTAAACTATTTTAAAAATTTGGATTTGTAAATAAAGAAAACCCTTAAACTAAAGTTTCTGTACTTACTTTACTTAGTACCCTGGACACCGACGAGCGAAATCTCAGCCTTTGATAACAAAGTACATCACAAATTGGCCTGCCTCTTAAGGAAGGAAGTGACAAATCCCCCAAAAATATCTGTTGCCATGAAAAATCGGCAGAAAAATTTAGGTCCTCTCTCCATTCTTGCTAAGCACTCTCACAGGAATGATTGAGAGATGTAAGTCAATAGTCTTAGGCTCTCTACGAGCAGCAATGTTCTCTAATTTATTTATTCATTTAGATAAGTTTTCAATTTTCCGTGTGGTTTTACATCTATTTTCCACAAATTTGATTTTCAAATATCTCAAAACAGCATTCTTCTGATAAAGAAGAAATTCAAGTTTGCTGAGGAGGTGTCAGCATTTCATCGTTTACAAATTTAAATTTTGAAACCCTGCTAATTGAATTCATATATTCTTAAAACATTCACGAAGCTGAAGAGTTATTAACTTTGCCGTCGTTTCCTTTTTCGAAAATCGATTTATTTAGCTCTTATAAGCTACCTCCTTTTGATAAGCAAATAATCCCTTAGGCAAATAGCTTTCGTTAACCTCAAACAAAATCTGTTTGTATCTGAAAGATCTATGTATCTGATTTATTTACAATCCCACATTCACACAAATCGTATAATAGATTTTCGGATTTTCCTTAAATCAATTAAAATCCTGCAGGACAACACACTTTGGTTTCCCCATTCTCATTGAAAACTTCAAAAAGTTATCGCAAAGCAATTTTCATTAAAGTCATTTCCACTTGACTTGTCTGCTCCTCGAGACTAATGATAATAATTTTGGTATTTACTTTGACGGGGGAAGCACACACAAGTTCATTCCATACTTTTTGCTAGTGAAACTTTTAGTCTGTTTAGAATTCTATATCTAAGTTTAAATAAACTTCCACATGATTACAGACAGAGTTTCAATATACAAGATGACAATCCCACACTTACTAGCTAGACCACTTCTATTGCCAATCAAGGGCAATATAAATACATCCGCAAGATGTGATGCTGAAAACTTGAAACTTAAGAAACCCGAAGTTTTGTTACTTGGAATAAGTTTTAGCTGGTACTCCTTGAAAAGAAAAATCAAAGAAATTTTATGTCAGGGACATAATGTTATTATTTTTCTTTCCTCCGGAGGTTTAATTTTTTAGAGGGAGTGTTCTAAGGGTTTGGCTAATTTTCTGCTGGAGTTGTGAACATTTTATGTCGAAAGGATGTTTGTTTTTTTTTTTTTTTTAATGTCAGAAAATTGATTTGCAATCAAAGTTGCACCCAGAAATTGCAGGATATCCTCATGGGTGTGTTGAGGTAATAAAGGAACTTTTCCGGAAGAGGATGAATTTGTAATTAATTTTAATTGGTCCATGCAAAACCAATGACTGTGGGCAAGTTTTGTCATAGCTAGCTGGATGTTATGTCAGTTTCATTGAAAACTTTATTTATCGAACACATGTTCACTGCAGGAAGCTATTTCAGAATAATATATCCTCTGGAATGAGGGTTTGTGGTTTTCTTTTTTTTTAAGGGTTAGTATAGGTAAATTGAAATTTATTTGGAATTGCCTGTTACCTGAATAACCTTTTGTTTAATTTACTTCTTCTACGATTATTCACCTGATTTTTAAGCTACTGTGTTGTGTGTGGTTAAAAGTTGGAAAAAGTTTGTTTTTTGTTCTGCACACCATTGATCCGTGTCTGTTTAAATTGATGTGGTTTGAAAGTTTTAACATTATTCCAGGAAACCGCATGTGTGAATCGGATCTTTGAGCATCTAATCTGTTTTTAAGTAATAAAACTTTATTCATTGGTCAGGAAGAATTAATATATATTCTTAGGATAGAATGATTATATTGTATAGGGATTTGCTTGCCGTCAGGTAAAGCGTGTGATATAAATTATTTCATAATTTTAACAAGTTTAAATGATGAACTTCATAAGCACTGGAGGCCATTTAATATAGATCAAATAATTGTTTATGTTTTTGACTTTTCAGCCTCACGAATAGCTGAAATAGTGTTCAATTAATTGTCTTGTTTCCAAGACAGTTAACAAGGCTTAATTTAAAATTGATTTGGTTAAACCTTAAATACTTTTTTACAAAACACAGTTTCACTTTTGCTTGTAATATTGTTAACGTACAACTATTATGTCAAAACCAATTGTATATAAAATTTTCCGTAGACGAAAATATAGAAGGACAACTTCTCAATTTATCGCTTAAGTTAAAACATACAGAAGTGATTTAGGACATCATAGCAAAAATAAATTTTAAGACCTTCTTAAAGTTTATTTAAGGCATATACAAAATTAAATAAATTCAGACTTGACGAGAATTCGAAGGCGCAATTAACTTGATTTTGGTTCGTATGAGTTAAATAGTTTCTTCAAACTTTCATGAGGTTTTTTGATACTTTCCTTTACTTGAATTTAAACAAAATAAATCGAATTTGATTTATAATAAAATTCACGGCTGGATCACACGAATTTGCTCTTATGTTGAAGATATTTAGAACTTAAAAAATTAATGTTATTAGAACAAAAATTCATTAGCATTAAATTAATTTTTTATATGGCTAAAACAATTTCTTTAGTAGTTGGAACTTAGAACAAAATGTTTAGCAAATATAAATTATAAATTATTTTTTTTTAATTTTAAAACATTTTGGGTCTTTTTTGTTTTCTAAACAAAAAATTCAAAACTCATTCAAAATTTTTTGAGATATCTAATTTAAATTTAAGAATAAAATAATCGTCAAAATCAAAAAAAAATTGGGTTTTAAGTTTTGCCCTTGAATGTTTTGTATAAAAAATTTCATTAAAATCCGTTACGCCGATAATGAGAATGCCGGAAATCGACACACTAGATACTATTAGTAATATTTTGAATTCAAATTAATTTTTTTGTTTTGATTTATAGATTGTAAGAATTAATCCATATGAACATTTTTCTATCAAAATTCAGGGTGCCGTTTTCGAAAACCATGTTTTAACATTTATATGGTGGGTACCGTGATTTTAAGATATAATCACTTTTTTTTTACATCTTGTAGAAAGTATTAAAAAACTATAAATTGTCAAGTTTAAAAAAAAAACGAAACATGCAAGTTTTTGAAATATTTAATTTTCTGAAAAAAAAAATAAAAAAAGTTATACTTTTAAAATCCAAAACCATTTTCTGTTTTTAAATTGGAAAACACAATACTTTTAAATCTTTTTATGAGATTAAGCATAAACACATTTATCGAAATCAGTTGTACCGATTTTGAAACAAAATGTACGACTGAACCGCACGAACGTGCTTTTATGTAAAAGACTAAAAATTTCAAATATTAATTTTACTAACGAAAAATGTTCATAACCATACAATTTATTTTTTAAATCACTATTACAACTCTTTTAGTAGTTGGAACTTAAAACATAATGCCATGTGATTGCTCAATCAAATTTTAGCTTATTCAAGAACAAAAATCAAAAATCACTGTAGCGGTTTTTTAAAAACAATAAGCTCTTACAAACAAAATTTGCAAAACATTTTCAAGAACAAATTTGGGAACGCCAACCTTAAATAATTAAAAATGTACACAAACTTAAATTTAGAAAATAAACTATGACCCGTTTTTGAGATATCGAAAATTAAAAAAAAAAAAACAATTCAATTCAAAAAATATTTTTTTAAGTTTTAAAATGCAATGCCTTTCCAACTTTTTAGAATCTTTTCGAAAAAAAAAATTGCATTCAAATCAGTTAAAAAAAAATTGGTTCTATGATAAATACTGTCACTTGTGTCTTAATTTCGAATTTTTTACTGTATTAAGGACTGTTAAAATTAATCGAAAGAAAATAAAATTTTTTAATTCTAGATGCCGTTTTCGTGTAAAGTACGATTTTCGAAAACTATTTTTGAACATTTGTATGGTGGTAACTGTTATTTTTAGATAATATAATTTTTTTCTCACATCTTGTCGATTGTAGATACTAAGAAACTTTAAATTGTCAAGTTTTAAACATAACGAGCTTGTGGTTTTCGAAAAATTGAGCCTTTAAAATCCAAAAAAAAAAATGTTTTTGAAAATTTGAATACACAATACTATCTTAACTTTTGGGAGCCTTAGCGTACAAAATTTATCAAAATTGGTTGTATCGTTTTGAGAAAATCAAAAACAAAGAAAAATGGTTCTAAGGGAGATACCATTAATAACGGTTTTTCGAAATTTTTTTTTCCTAGCTTTAACATAACTAAATGAAATTTTGTGATTATTACTTTAAATTTGTGGAACAGTTTTTGAGAAAAAAAAATATTTTATAAAATTTCGAAAAAAAAATTTTATAACAGGTACCGTAATTTTTGGTTAAAAAAAAAGAGAAAAACGTGTGGGGGGAAAATTTAAAAATGCCTTCTACCATGTTTAAGAAAAATCGACCGAGCCGTTTAGGCTGTAGTCGACAGAATTGCAAATTCCACTTTTTTCGTCTTCTCTATCATCGCGGGGAACTTTTTTTTGGGAGTGAACGCAATCGTATACGGTTCTAGAATCTAGAGATTTATCCCACCATTTCCTTCGGTCAGCCGACTTGTCTGCATGTGTGTGAGAGCAAGTTTTTCGCAATGTAATCGTTAGCTTTTCCAAGCCAGTGGCAAATCTATGGCTACTTACATCTTCGTATAAAAGCCTCAATAGATACTTTAGCCGTTCTCATATTATTTTCATCATTCGAAATACGTTTTGAACGGATAATATTCAAACTGTCTCGTGGACATCTTTTTACGAACTCAAGCAGTCACAACATGGTCTTTAAGCTAATGGAGTTGTGTCTTAATATTTTGGACAGCATTTCGAACACAGCCTTTGCTTTCGCGATACTACTCCTAATATCTAGCTGGGTTTCACTATGAATAAAGATAATACTCCCAACATATTGAAAATTCTCTACCGGTGTGGTGTTGTTTTGTTTTTGCCGTAATGATCTTTATTCCCACGATTTCAGCTTTTGTCTCCATCCATGAAATCATTTGATAGAGATCCATGATTTTGTGAGAGCATAAATATACGTCGATCACATAGTATAAATGTTTGCAGTGTGCTTCCAAAGTCCACTGAATTCCTCCATTTCCTGTCGACAAAGCTGCATTCAGTAAATTTCTTATCACCAACAGGAACAGTATTGGTGACAGTATACAAGCTTGCCTGTACCCATTTTGCATTTCAAACTCGTCTGATAACTTTATTTTATGGAGAACGTGACATTTGAATCAGTCATTATCAAGCTTTCATAATAGTCATTGATTTATCTGGGATGACTTTCCTGCTAACAGCAAGATAAATATATTCTATTGATTCTCTCGATGAACAGTAGGTGAAGTGATGATCCATATTAAACGCACTGTGCAATGATCCGGAAGGTGTTGATGTTGTCCAAACAGGAAGATCCGTTCGGAATTCTGCTTATTCGACTTCGGGGTATTTTGTTTACTCAAGATCGATTCTAGCAATTAACTTAGCACCCGCTGACTGTACGAAAATTACTCTTCAGTTTTGACATTGAGTAAAGCCTTTATCCCTTGGGAGCTTAATCATTCATCCTTTTTCCCACTTTTCTGGAAAAGTGTCTGTTTCCGAAGCTCTAACAATAAGTAACGGCAATAGCTCAAATAGTTCGATTAGAGTGAAACGAAGCTCGTAAAATTTCTGCGGGAATACTTTCAAGTCCAACCACTTTATTCTGCGGTGTATATTCAGAAATTTTGTTACTTCTAAATATTTTTGAATTTTAGTTTCTGACTACTTTTTAATATTATAGCCTTAATATTATACCCAATTATGACTAGTGAGTCGCAAAAAAATACTCGAATAAGACCTTTTTCCATTACCGATTGCTACTAACCTAATTAACGTTCGCCTTAAAAGTCAAAACTTGGGCGAATTTCAATGTCATTCTTTTACAACTAGCGAATGATCGCCTTTATCTGTCAGAAACTGTCGAACACTGATTTCTGGTGACTTTAAATAAAATCGCAGTTTTTGTTTTTGAGATTTGATAATATTGGTGTTTTTGGTTTCTTCTAAGACTGTGAAAGAGTTTGCTATAAAACGAGTGAAAATATTTATATCACAGAAACAATTATTTGTTACTTAGCAAAAAACAATATAAGATATTTTTCTCGTGAATAAATGACATTACATTATGTGTTCAGTTTTGAACGTTGGTAGAATTGTTTTTAAACGCGAACGTCATAGTTTGCTATTCATAAAACAACGACAAAAGTGATTAGCCACATCCTTTGACTTGTAAGTCGTAATAGGGTCTTTTATAATAAATATTTTAAATGCACTTCAAAAATGTATTTTGCTGTAATTCCGATATGAATAATTTGCAAAACTTTTAAAATCCTCTAAGTAATGTTCGAAAGTTATTAAGTTTAGAAAAAGAAGTGAGATTTAATCTTAACCTTATCCTGAATCCTCGAGAGTTAAGGAAATGAATAAAGGAAGCCAAGTATGTGTTTGGTTGCAGATGAAAAGAAATAATGTTTATTATCAAAATGAATAAAAACATCCTTTGGCTCTCCATGGAAAACTTAATAACCTTTCAAGAGCTAATCACTTTTCTTCTCGATAAAATACAGAACATCAATAATTTTGTTTTCAAGAATAATCCATAAAAATTTCTTTGGTTTTACTATTGCACATCTTGTTCCTCAGTTTGACATAATAACTCCCTTTTTTTTTAATAGAAGTTAAGTTAAGTTACACTTTAAATAAAATTAAAACAAAGACTTTATGGAATATCATTTCGTTCAAAGAGAAAAGAGAGCGATGTTACCCATTTGTCATGTATAAGAGTTCAAACACAAAGTGTCAGAAATCAATTTCTTTAATAGGAAATTTTCTTTCTACACATCAAGTTATTCATATGTGCTACATATGTTTATGTGGCACAATTATAGCACATTTAAAAAGTGAATTTAATGTTTCCACATAATATTTTATTTCCTATATATTTATAGCACATTAATTTTAATGTTCCTCCGAATCCCATTCTCGGTGGAATACATAGACTTTCAAAAATAGAACATATTGTAATTGTGTCAAAGTCTGCTAAGAACCTACCTACACCTTAAATGATAATCGCTCATTTTGGAGTGAATATATTTGTTGAAGATTAAATCGAGGTACATTAAATCCCCACTGTATTCTCTAAGTCACTTTTAACTGTCGTTTTATTCACTTATCCTTACCACCTTACCCCGAGGAGACAATTCCGAGACACACTCAGTAGGTGATGAGGTGCTTCTTCCTGCTTAACAACTACAACGAGGTTAATATTTGCAAAAAGTATGTAAATATAAGATGTTACGACACCACCTTTCTTTTAACTGCTTTAGTGACAATTTAAAATGACTTTATGTTGATCAAACACAAAAACACTGTACACAAGTACAACAAGAGAAAATCCTTTGTAGTCGATTTAATTTCATGGAAATTATTATTAAGGTATTAGGGCAGAAGATAAAAATGGAATAAATGGAACTCCAGAGGCAGATTAGGAAGTAAGTTAAAATGTACTGAGCTCATTTGTAATGGAGCGTGTAGGATGCTTTCGTGATTTTCTCTTTTCTCCAAGGAAATGTGATAAAAGTTATCTTAATAGGAAGGAGTAGAGGAGGGTTGACTCATTAATACAATGTAGAAGTAGGTTGTCAATCTAAAAAAGTCGAAGATCATGATATTTTAAGGAAATGTAGAAAGAGATTAAATTCAGGGGTGAAGCTTGCTGGAATAGACTTTGTCGATAGATTTAGCGGAATTCCCACTCAGTCAGCGACAAAAAAAATATTTAAATACATATGTATGGCTGGAATATTTCTAGCAACTTTTCCAGCAGATAGGTACGTAGAAATAACGTACAGTCTAGACCAGTGCACAGTGGGTACCCGCCCATACAAAGTGCGGCCAAAAATATTTGCTTGTTTTTTTTCTTAAGAAACGCTGATGTTATTCTTTTAGTTTGTTTATTTGTGCATAATTATAGAAAAAAAAAACATAAAATATTAATAAAATTAAATTTTTATTAGCTCTAATGCAGATTTAGATAATAATGATTTTTTTTTATTAGGTAATTTTCTTAAATTTGATATTAATGGATCGGAAGTTAATAGAAGTCTTTTGAAAAGGTCGTTATTTGTGACAATGCGAGACATTTTTCTCGTGTGATGGAGTCTGTAATTTTTTATATCCTTGTTTCGGGACTCTGCGGCTTCCTCACTCAAATCGCCTATAGAAATAAGGCCATGATGTTCAATGACCGATGCACCATGTAACAACACCTTGTGAACCGAAGCGGGTAAATAATACCATGGATAGGTTTTTATTATCTGCTCAGCTGTCTCCAAAGCAAAAACTTTGAATTTATCGGCTTCGATGTTAAACCCAGAGTTTAACACTTGTAAAATTGTGGCACATCTGTCTATTAACGTTTGGTCGATTCCGGTTATTTCAGCCGCAATTTTAGGATTTTTAAAAAATATTCTAGCTGTATTGCCATCATTTGAGGAACCACTTCCGCCTGGTTTCGGTCTGTCCTCAATTAATCCTAGTTTTTCTCTGAACTGAGCTTGAACACTTTTCTTTTCATTTTCGAATTCAAATTTATCGTCACCTCTTACCTGCCATTTCTTAAATGTAAGTCTGTACGAAATGTGTACAAAAAACTCGAAAAACCTTATACATGCGTGAAGTGGAGACAAGCCAAAAGAAAAACTATTTGTATTGACCACCTTTTGAAGGCACAGATCAATGTTATTCATTTCCTTGGGTGTAGCTCCACATATGTAACATTTCAATGATGTGGAGTCGTTCAGCGCGTTACAAACTTTACCGTCCACCATAGTTAAATGTAAACTGTAGTTGACTGACCATTCAACATCAGCGATCATTACAGTTAAGGGTTGCAACGAATTAATTTTTTCTAAAAAGTACTGTTCTTCAGACACAGATACAGCAGCAGTTTCTTTTTTAAACTGAAACCTCATTGGACGACAGTATCGTGTTGAAGCCGATCGAGGATTTTTCCAAATAATTATCTCTTCCATATCCTTTTTTAACTGAAGCTGCAATGGCACGTAAGATGTGACAAATAAGTCACAGTCTTTCGCGTCAGATTCACGAAAATTCTGCTTGTACTCGCTTTGCCCAGTACTTCCATCAAATCCCTATTTACCTTCTAAATGAAGACTTTTAGAGGATTCTTTGCTGAGTGTTTTTAGAACATCTTTCTCAGAAATTAATAATCTAGTTGCTGTGTGGTCAAGTAAAGCTTGTAAATCTACTTCAGCACTTGTTTCCGTTACTGTTAGTTTGTCGGCTTCTGGATAACAGCTCTCCTTTTCCTACTGAATAGCTTTGTAGCTGGGCAACCCATTTTTTTAAATTTTTGTGTTGACAAAGTTTTGAATAAGTATCTAAGTATTGATTTTTTGTTAACTTCGCTTCAACGAAAAGAGATAATACTTCAGAACAAGTTACAGGCAAAGATTTTTCATCTTCTATATCCGAATTTGTTGATGTTTCACGTAAAGCTGTGGCTATAGAATCATCAGTCATTGATAATTCTGCCAAACGTCTTCGCTTAGTACGAGCTGAACATTCCTAAAAAGTTTTCTTCAGCAACGCTTAGTGAAACGATCTCAGATTTATCGAGCCATGCGGAATGAGATTTTATCAAACAATTTTTTCTGGCTTTACTTTTTTTCCAAAATTTCGTTAACTTATTGCAAACCATAAGAATTCGGCAATAGAGAGGTTCAAATTTCACGTCTTCTTCGCCTTCATCAAACCAACTGCATTTGATGCCTTCAAGTATTTGGTTGGCTTGGGTTACACACGTAGAGTTATTTTCACGGATTTCTAGCCATTTGCCAAATAAGAAACGCCGTGAGAAACAGCATTCATAATCATTACCTACCAAAGATAAAATAGTTCATATGTACATACAAAATATTTTGTTATTTTTTGTTTCAGTAATTTTATCGTAATGATGTCTACTAAAACTGTTATAACTTCTAAAGGGGAAAAAAGGGGAAAAAATCACAAAATTATTTCGAAAGGTAGGACAATATTCTACACTTGAATACCAAATTCATAGAAGGAGCTCGAAGGGAAACCTACTAAATCTCTAATTTACCGTAAATAAATCTATAAAAAATACTATAAAAAATGCTCTGCTTCAGAGACCCATACAATTGGACTTGAAGGTATTTAACAATAAAATGTATGGTTTTTAGAAAGTACTTACCTTGTCGTTTAATATCCATTACAATAAAATATTGTTCAAACTCTTTTAATACAAGTTATCACTTTTAAAAGTTCACTATCAAAAAACTGCACCGATAAGCAAATTGTATGTTTTTATATATGTTAACTTTGAATGTCTATAAAAGAATGAAGAAAGAGTAACGCGTGAAATTTTTTTTAGTTTTGGTTTAACGGGAGTTTGAAGAACGTTATTGACTCTTTGAATTCTGGATTGCTCACATTCATTTTTTTTATTTTTGGCCTATGGAGGTACCCACTGTGCAGTGGCTCAATTAGCGCTGAAGTGCGCCATTTTAGTGCCTTAACTCTTTTGAACCTGTGGATGGAATTGATATGTGCAATTGTGGACATTCTCACGTAGTCACCCAATCGGGGTTGAATTAAAAAAAAAAAGAAAGGATGTACTAGGTAATGATGTTTCTTATTGAATGTACTTGGTAATGATTGTTTCTTACCTTTTTATATTCTTCCGGAATTCGGATAAGAAACTCAACCGGACCAACACACGTATCTTAAATCATCTACACTGTGCAAAACTATCCGATTGAATGATCATACAGCCCCTGCATCGCAAACATCCGTCAAATGCCTCATTCTATTAGTTCACTGTCTACTAAACTAAATGGAAGGCCTGGCGCAGAAGTGATCGAAGTTCGTCCAAGTGCTATTTCTTTATGTTGAAAAAGGAGATCAAGTTTTTGATCTTCATTTCCGAAAGTTCGGCAATGTCCCAAAAAAATATTTTCATTGTGCTCTAAATTTGGCCAGAGACAGTGAGTGTTGTCAGGAATGCATAGCTTAATTGCATACTCTCCTATTGCCCAGTGTGAAGATCAGATCAAGTTAAACTGCTCCACCTATGATTTTATTCGTTAAGAACAATTGAGTCAATTTTGCCCTTCATAACTCCAAGCGGAGTTTTGGCTCTTTCCGCAAGTGAGTTATGAATGGCTGATCTTTGCCTGGCCAGCTTGTCCGCCCGTTCATTCAAATCATTTTCATAACTACCCTGAACCTAGATAAGAGTGATATTGTGGTTAATAATTAATAATGAGGCGAGCAAGTTCATCCCGACATTGCTGGACAAATTTACAACAACTACCCTGAACCTAGATAAGAGTGATATTCTGGTTAATAATTAATAATGAGGCGAGCAAGTTCATCCCGACATTGCTGGACAAATTTAGAGTAAGTTATACTAGAAATAATGGCTTGAACAGCCGGTTTTGGCTTAGATATTTTAGATATTGTTTGAGTACCTTGCTGTTTTCCTGATATCCAGTAATTCAGCTTGAAAAACACTAGCTAAGTCGAGTAGCCTAATTGACCTAGATATAGGTATCCAAAGTCACAGAGAAGATTCCTGAGCCAACACCACACTCCAGCTTTGCGCCATCAGTAAAGATATTTGTGTCGAAGTCTTTCGTCTCGACGAACCCATTTTGAAGATGAATATTTCTCTTCAGAAACGAAAATTCTCTCACATGAGAGAAAGACTTTATACTATGGTAAATTATAAAACTATTTTGAAACTAAGAGACAATAAATTATCTAAACTTATTTTATCAGTAATTGACATCTCGATTTTTGTAAGGCTATTCCTTTCCTCTGATTTACATACATTTTTGTCATATTTAATTTTCCTGAAATATTGATCTATTTCGGCTCAGTCCCCGATTAAAACATTATTATTTTCTGCTATTTTCATCTTAACCATCATCATCATCAGTTTCCTTCTTACCAACGACCTTGTCTCTGTTATAATTATTAATTCTCAAAGCAAATCTCACCACTCATAATCCACTTCAGCTACTCTTGGAAAATTTGTAAAACCACCATAGAATATTTTATAAGACCACAATAGTATCGACCAGGACCATCATCGTCCTGAAATTTATTATAATTTCTTCTTCAGACAGAAGGCCAAAAGGATAATAATAATAATAAGCATTTTTCTACAACGAAATCAGTTCTCCATCAAAAACTCAATTTATTTATGGGGCAGGGCTACGATTTCAAAAAGTCGTCTTGTTTACCTTAAAAAATATCTCTCTCTCTTTTGTTATGAAATTATATATACATACGTATAGTAGATAATAATGAAGATTTCTATAAGGCACTTGGTTGGTTAATTTATTCACAAGACCGAGCAAAAAAGTTTTCCTCCCTGAAGATACTTTTTCTTTTTAAAAACAAAGACGTATCATAGAGTAGAACCTTAAGTCAAGAAGCAAAAAAGTCTACTGAAAATGAAAAGTCTCTTTCTAAGAATTTGATTAAAATCTTAGAGATGACTTTGAATTGAATTGGAATTGATAAAGACCAAACCTGTTAATTAGAATGAAAGTAAGGAATCTCTTGCACGTTGTGTTTTTAGTACAGAACTTCTCACTTTATTTTTTTTTTCTTTTGGTTTACATAGTGAAAGAAATATCTCTACTTAATCTATTTTATTTAATCTACACCATGAAAGAATATCTTAAGGTTTTTTCCTTTTTTGTCTCTGTTCTTTAAGGTCTGAAGGTTTTTTTTTTAATTTTGTTGAGGAACACATGAAGCTGAAGAGCTGCTTTTCAACTAAGATTGGAAAAAAAAATTAATCAAAAGGTCTTGTTTTTTTGACAGAGAAAATGTGAAAAGGGTCGTTTTAAAAAAAAAATATGCTGTTCGCAAAATTATTTAATTAATAAAAAGAGAGAAGCATGCAATAGCATATGTAAGTATATAAATTTTTTTTGTTACCAAAAAATTAAGTAAAGTTAAAAAAAGTGTTAGTGTCGGGAATCACGGCTAAGATGTGTAAAGAGCAACGTTCGTCCGAGTGCCGAATTCTCGTTAACTATAGGTAACCTACAATTTAATCGTACCAACAACATTGTTTTTTTAATATTGAAAATATTTTTGTTAAGAAATGATATGGGATTTTTATAAAATAATATATCTAATAATTAAATTTAATGAAAATCATAAATTAATGGCAACTTTATTTTCTCTATTAGATTGTGACTTTGGATATATTCAAATTAAGCCACTATTTTTCCCACAATTTGTTCCTTTCACTTATACTTAAATGTAAAAAAGTATTAAAATATCTCTATATACTTAGCTGTACATAAGGGTTTACCCTAAAAGACTTATGTATTTTTGAACCATGTCCTCTATAACTATCGTATGTATGTCGAAACCCGAAAGTGGAAAAGAATACACAGATGGTAACTCTTTTTGACTTCCTATAAACTGCTATAACTTGTTGACTTGTTAGTTAATCATATGTTTTCCTTCAAAGTTAATTTGTATTTTGTGTGTTATACGAACCAATGCAATGAAAATATTTCATAATTTAAATATTGTAAGAAAAAGAACGCACCATTTGAGTCCACTACGTAACGTAAAGTTTGTTAGACTTAAGCGGCAAATACACACGACACTTGTGTGCACACCGGTGTCGGTGTACGGAAATGTGTCCCGTCTGTGGGCTGGTGCGCACACCGATTTTCGGTGTGCGACACCGTGTGGGTAAAATCAAAAGTTTTTGATTTTTGGTGTTGGTGTCTCGATCGGTGTGATGTGTATGGCGATGTGCGCGCACATTTGCTATTCAGTATTTACTATTCAGTTGCAGCCGAATCGTTGTGCAGTAAAGCACGTCGAAAAATTTACTTGCGACTTATAGGTTCTATAAGATAAGTTATACATTCGGAAAAAAAAATTGGACTCGAAATTTTGACATTACGATGATAGCGAAGACTAAAAAAGTGGGTCTCGCAATTCTGTCTATATGTTTGTTCGACTAGAGTCTAAACGGCTGGGTCCATCCATGAACTATGGTAGATATAATTTTTAATTTCCCCCCCCCCCCAGGTTTTTTTCTTTTTTTTTTAAGACCAAAAATAACGGTACCTTTTATACGATTTTTTTTCGAAATTTTATAAATATTTGTTCTTTTCAAAAAATGTTTAACAGATTTAAAAACATTTTCCGAAAAATGGTTATTGAGAGTACCCGCCATGAAACAATTTTTTTTTATTTTTGATTTTATCAAAAACGGTACCACCGATTTTGATAATTTTTTTTTTTTTTGCTAAGGCTTGAAAAGTATTGTGTATTCAAATTTTCAATATGATCTACAAGATGTGAGAAAAAAATGTATTTTACCTAAAAAAAAGGTACCCAACATAGAAATTTTAAAAAATGTTTTGAAAAATCGTATTTTTCTCGAAAACGGCGCCTAGAATTTTGATAACATTTTTTTCTTTCAATAAATTTTTATGATCTTTAATTAAATAAAAAACATTTAAATTAAGATATAACAGCTTGTACCTACCATATAACCATTTTTGAGTTACTCATAATTATCGACATCATCAAGGCGCCAACCTCATCGTCTAATGGACGACGTCCATATCACGTATGGTTAGATCTCTCCAGTATGAGATCTCTTGCACAACTAAAGTCAAAGTGTGCACGATTCGGTGTGCCGTGTGTAGTGGAATGCTACACCGGTGTAGGCACACCGGTGGTGGTGTGCACACAAGTGTCGTGTGTATTTGCCGCTTTATGAATTTGACCGAAAAACAATGAATGCCTAACAAGCAAAATTGCCGGATATGGGACGATAGCAACTCACATGAGTTACCAATTACTGGAATAGGGATGTTGTTTGAGACAACATTACATTTTTACACTTCTATTCAAACAGAGATGTTATCTGACACGAAACCGATTTTTAATCTTTGTTTCTCTTTTGGCTTCCTTTCAAGCGAAAAGAAGTTATTTCTTCGCACTCTACTCAGTGAAGCGAATTGCACTGAGCGAACGCCAAATAGAAAATGAAACATACTCGAGAAATAAAGGAAACCAGAAAGAAGAAAGTACGATAACTCCGTATTTTTCTCAACCTCAGCAATTGCGTCAACCCCGCCACCACATACGTCTCTCGCAAGCATGCTCAAACATTGCAAAGTGATATCGCATCGTTTAAAAACAGTCAAACATTCTCAAATTTGTTTGACAAGCACGAATGAATGAATGAATGAAAATTTTTATTGAGTCTTTAGGTGTCTTTTACAAAGTTGTTTCATCTTATTCTATCTTTAACAAAAGTACAAAAGTGGCTGTAACGTATGGCCTTCTTTAATAATTTTACTTATTTATGGTTAAGCCTCGTGGCATGTCAATTTTTATATAATAATATGGTTTTGTTCTGCTCGTGCTCATGGGCGAGCGTTATACATTTGCGTGAAACGGAAGTTTCGTTGAATATATACATATTTACAATTTTATAAACTAATACTAACTTAAAACTAAAGAACTAAAAAGCTAAAAAAAAAACAGCGTAGGACGCTATTATATCTTTTCTATTTTTACATAAAATGATATTTCTTGTCTTTTTGAAAATGAGAGCGAGAACGCTGTTTATGTTTGAATATGCAATTAGTTCACTAGAGGAGTGAGAGTAAAAAAAGATAGTCGGATATGAGCGATAGCTTTATACTGCTTACATTTATACATTTAGAATGAGTGAGAAGATTATACGGTTACACTAATATCACATGACAGAGATAATAAGTTGAGAGCGATGGCTCTATACTTATACATATATAATATAAATATACGATTATCAGGAGTTGTTTCAACACTGGAACCAAATCCGTTACTTGTTGCATTTGGTGGTAATTTTGTAAGCCCCAGTTGTTGGCTATCGCCGTGAGATCCTCAGTTCCAGACCCAAGATTGAGATTTAGTTGTTGTTCGGCGGACTGTTGCCCGCAGAATTGCAGTTGCGGATTTTTTTTAATGTGCAGGTTCGCTTCCTGCTGGGAATTAGCCACATGTCGGCGTCATCGATTGTTGTTTGGCGGACTGTTGCCCGCAGAACTGCAGTTGCGGATTTTTATTAATGTGCAGGTTCGCTTCCTGCTGGGAGTGAGCCATGTATCGGCATCGTCGATTTTTGTGTAGTGTATTACACTGTTGCTTAATCCACTTGTTAGGTTAATGCCTCATTTTGAGGTTCTACTTTTTGTTATCTCGCTGGGGAGAACTAATGGGCACTTTGTGTTAAAAAAGTGATCCAGTTTTTTCGTTGTAATCACAGCACCATCCGGCGTTGAGTTTATTTATTTATTTATTTATTTATTTATCAATGGATTATTACATCTGCTGATTACATTAATATTCTTAAGAAATACATATATACAAAATTGAACTACATCAAATTAATTTACTTTTTATAATATAAATATACAAATTATTTTACCCTAATAACTGTAAAATATTTTTTTTAAATTGATCTCTATTATTTATAATGTCGATTTCATTGCATACCGAGTTAAACAATGATAATGAACGCGAAATGGGCTCATTAAGTCCATAGTTAGTTCTGTGGGTTGAAACATAAAAAAGGACACTTCTGTCCCGTAATATTCTTTCTGGGACATAGAATTTTATAAGATTCAGTAGTTCTATACAATTAATTCGGTATGATATTATATCTCTTACGAAAATTATGCATTGAGCATTTCTTCTGGCTTCGAGCGTTTTCATATCAATCAGGGCGCATCTTGAACGATAATTTGGCATACCATCTAACCAATTCAATTTCCGGAGTGCAAATCGCGTGAATCTCTTTTGAATTTGCTCAATTCTTAGTATTCCATTCGCATAGAATGGGCACCAAATTAAAGAACAATATTCAAGATAGGGAAGTATTAATGAGTTATATAATGTTTTAAGTGTATAGACATCTTTAAATTCTGATGAGTTACGTTTTAAAAATCCAAGCAATGAATTTCCTTTGGAAACTATGAAATCGATATGAGCATGAAAGTTCAATTTAGAATCAACGAGGACACCGAGATCTTTTACCAACTCGACTCTTAAAAGTTCATCATTGTCAAATTTATAAATAAATTTTATGACGTTATGTGATCTAGTAGCACTGAATATCTTACATTTGGAAAAATTTAATTCAAGGTGATTGTATTTGCACCATTCAAGAAATAAGTCTATATCCATTTCAAGTCGAGAACAGTCGAAAATCGATTTAATAGTATAGAAGATTTTAACGTCATCGGCAAACATTAGACAATGGGCGTTTTTGAAAACTAATGGCAAATCATTTATAAATAAAAGGAAGAGCAATGGGCCCAAGTGACTACCTTGAGGTAGACCTGAGTCCACAACAATAGGACTTGAATAATGTCCATTTATCACAACAATTTGCTTTCTGTTACAAAGATACGATTTTAACCAACTGATAAAAGAACTAGTAAAACCCATCTTAAATAACTTTTGTGCAAGCAAACCATGATGAACTCGGTCGAAGGCTTTTACAAAGTCTGTGTAGAGAACATCGACTTGGTAACCTTTTTCCATTTGGTTCAAGCAATAATTTGTAAAAAGGCAGAGATTTGTAGCTGTTGAGCGACCCTTAACAAATCCATGTTGACTTGGCGATATTGACTCTCTTACAGAAAAATACAAATTTTTTGTTATAATCTTTTCAAAAAGCTTTGGTATAGCCGATAGCTTTGAAATGGGCCTATAGTTTTTAATTAAATTCTTGGAACCACTTTTATAAATTGGATTAATGTATGATGTTTTCCATTCCTCAACAAACTGACCGGATGAGATAGATTTATTAAAAAGGAAAGTTAGGGCATGGCAAATTGTGGAAGAGCATTTTGATAAAAGAAGAGGGGGAATTTTGTCATAGCCTTCTTTTTTGGAAATGTCAATTTCGCATAAGGCAACAAAAACTTCCTCCACGGTTAACTGCGGGGCCACAAAACTGATGGGCGAATCGATATTCGAATACATATTACTAACATCATGAATAAAATCGATATTATAAGATGATTTAAAAAATTTTGCAAAAAGTTCACAAGATGACTGGATGTCATTAGAATGTTCATTATCATATTCCATTGACTGAGGTAAAGAGGAAGTACTGTTACGCTTCGAATTAATAAAAATCCAGAATGATTTACTATTTTTTTTTATGTTTAACTCCGTTGTATGAATATATTGATTGTATAAGAAACGATTTAGAAAATCAAACTCTCTTCTGAATTGAAGAAACCGATTACGATCTTCATTACACCCTGTTAATTTAAAGCGCTTGAAAGCTTTATTTTTGACATTTTCTAAGTTTTTTAATCTTTTATTTTGCCATGGAAGTTTGTGTGGTTTTTTCTTTCGAAAAATCGGTACAAAAAGTTCTATGCCTTCAAAAAGAATATTTTTGAAACACGTATACATTTCAGAAAGGGATTTATTACGAAATATTTTTTCCCATTCAAATGTCATATAAAAATTATTCAAAGCAATGAAATCCGCATTTACAAAATTAAAGTTACTTTCCTCAATGGGAACATTACTTGCATATTCATAATAATCTAAATTTACTTGTAAAGCAATATGGTGAAAAGAGTTATTTAATAGTGGAAAGTCAATAGCATCTACATTATATTTCAATTCATTATTTATGAAAACAAGATCAAGAATTCTTCCTAAGCTATTTTTAATATAATTTATTTGAATAAGATCAAGAGAAGATAGTGAATCGACAACTAAGCTTTCGATTTCTCTATTTGCGTTAAATGGAACTAAAATTTGTTCGTCTTCCATAAAGCACCAGTCAATTTCACCGAGGTTGAAATCACCTAGTACACAAGAATACTGATTAATTGTCAATCCACTAACTATATTATTAATATTGGATATATGCATAGAATATAATTCGTAACTACTACGTGGTCTAACATAGCTAACAATAAGAAACAGATCTTTTAAAAAACAAGAATTTAAACTAATACAAACACAAAGCTGTTCGACGTCATCATTGAGCAAGTTGCATTGTTTACTAATGAAATTAGTTCTTACTGCAATCAACACACCTCCTCCGCGCTCCATATCAGTTGTTGGTGGCCTGTCACGTCGATATACTTGAAAAGAATTATCGAAGAGCTCGGCTGAGTGAAAGTTGGTATTTAACCAAGTCTCAACGATGACGATGACATCATACTCATGAAGCGAAGATGACATAAAAAGCTGGTTAGTTTTAGTGCGTATCCCACCAGCGTTTTGGAAGTACACTCGAAGTTGTGATGAAGATAACGATGATGGCATATTTCTATTTACGTTGGGGGACTTTGTTGTGAGTGCAATCCGTTTTTTGAACGACTTACAAATTGCTTAATTTGTACCCCAATAGGCCAGATAGATGTCCTAAGAGCGGCATTAAATGATTCAGTAGGGACACCCAGTTTAAAATTTATAAAACGGAGAGATGAAATATCTGTTTCCTTTTTAATTAATTTTGAGCACACCAAGCTTGTTATTGGCAAATTAAGTTTGCGTGCAGTAAATTTTTTAACATCATCTTCCGTGACTGTATTACTTAGTCTAGAAATGTGAATAAATCGTAGCCGTGGTACAGACGGAAGAGCAGTGGCAGCATCAGCATCAGCATCAATGCCAAACAGTTGTTTTTGTTTTGCTTTTTTGTTGTGAACACCAGGCCGAGAAAATTTATTATTGTTGATACCATTATCCAAAGCATCATATTGGGTTCCGACTGTTGACAGATCATGACCAAGAGTGGAGGTAAAACAACCAACATTACGTGAACGGTTTTCATCAATAGCAACAGAAGTTTCGGCAACATTACCAACAACAACAGCAGCAAAGGAGTCGGCAACATCATCAGTGGTAATGACAGCAGCACTACCGGTATCACCCATTCCTACATCATTATCACTAATGTGCTGAGAAACAGAAGCGACAGCTCCAGCAACAACACCAGCATCATGAGTTGTAACCACAACAACAGCATTTGAACTAAGATCATTTTTGACGTTAGCCACATTGTTCCCATCTTTGTTAATTCTCTTTCTTTTATCAGAGAGGGCATTAATGGAAAGATTAAGGCATGATGATGACGATGGGAGATCTTTGTTTTCCTTATTAATTTTACTTCCACCAACACCCGCGGGATGAGTAAGAGAAGAAACATTGGGGGGGCAAGCGACTTTAAGATGAGAACTTGCAGGTGAACTGTTTTTATTTTTCACACAGAGACGATCCAAATTTGGAGACGAGGTAGCAAGTTTTTTAGTATTTGATTGTTTAACAAGTTCAATAGCCTTAGGAACTCTTTGCTCGCGCGTGCTTTCGCGAATAGAACGACTTTTGTTTAATGCATTTGACGGCACTTTTGTCGAGATTGAACCCCCCTCACTGGTTAAAGAGGCGGTATTATTCAAAAGAGTACTCATATTCTCTTGCATAAAAGCAAAGAGATCAGATATTTTATTTGCAAAAATAGACATGGAATTGAAATTACATTTGTCACACTTGTAAAAAATGTTAGCATTGTTATTAATTAAATTAATAACATTGTTTTTAAATTTTGAACATTCACCATGCAGTTTCAAACCACAGATGGCACACGATAAAAAATCGGAATTTGATATCGCGTTTAAACATATTGAACACGATGAATTCATTACTGCGAGAAGACCAACAATTGTGCGTGTGTCAGAGATAAAGAACTGAACTGAACTTAATTTAGGATGTTTAGGAAGTTCGCTTTTAGTTAAAGCGAATAAAATTTAGTCAGAAAAGACATCAAAAACGAAAAAAAAATTTATTTAAACCGTAACACGTTTTTACAAGAATTATGTTAATTTTATTTTTTGGAGAGTGCAGACGCAGAAAAACGTCTGCACTCTCGGACACTCCAATCCAACCGTTTGACAAGCACGGCATGATGAATATTTGATGGATGAAAACCAGGAGCGTTCACATTCGTCAAACATGCTGTCAAACATCACTTCTCATTAAAATTATGACGATGGCGGACCAACCAAGAGCTTAGATGAAATTTTAGACGAGGAAATTTACTTGAATTTTATATTCAAAATCTGCAAAGTCTACCACTATTGATTATAAAACTCTTTTTGATACATTTTGTTACGATTTTCACAGGTCGAGAAGTTCATGTAAAATTAAATTAACTAAATTTGCCGAACATGGGTTCTCTTTCTCAAATATGCTTGTCATGTGGCCAATATATCAGGACATTTTGAAATCCATGCAGCATATTTGACAAACCGCTTAATAAAGCGTTCACATTATCAAAATCCAGCCAATCATGTTGTTCTTGTCAAACATATTTAAGAATGTGATCGCCCCTTAATAGTGCTCGAAAATATGATACTTCAGTTTGACTTTTGGATCCTGATTACGATTATTTTTTTCGTTTCGTTCGTCTTTTTGAAAATTTGGATGAGAGATATAGAGACTTATCTTCATTCCGCAATATTTCTTCACCTTACACCATACATATATGTCAACACCTACTCGTAAAATTTGTAATCCATTGGCATCGACGTCATCTACCAGATCATGGCTTGACAGATGGAGAAAGATCTATATTTTGTTATAATATAGAATATTTAATCAAAAATTTTGCATTATATGGTATGACAGATAAGGGGTAATCTAAATTTTGATGTATCAAAAATATTTCGTTGCAGATGTCAACTGTTGCCCTGAATTTTTCAATGTCAACTTTGAAAATGCATTTTTCGGGAGCATAACAAAAATCGTCCATCACTAACGTGAAGTGGATTTGTTTAAAACATTGAATGAACCCGCAATGAAATTTTACATCAGTTGTTTTGTCTTTCGCCTTTTCGACATATTGGTCGAGAGGTGAAAAAAATTTTGGGGGAGTGAATATATTTAGTTCTATCTAGCAATGGAAAGTACTGATATCGAGATTTCTCAATGTTTTCAATGTGAACACAGTGTAGTAAGTACGCAATATTCCCAATGTCAACAGGGTCTTAAACTCAATCGTCCGTAAGGTAGGTAAGTTGCTACACGGAACGTCTAACCGTAACGGGCTACATGAAACGTGTAACCATAACGTAAGGGGCTACTATTGGGTTGTTTAGCTATGGTGGAAGGCTGATTCTGTGTCAGATGAGTTTTTTTTGCCTAAAACACAAAAATCTGGACCTAGGGCTTGATTGTGGCTTTTAGTAGACTCCCTTTTTGCTGTAATGCTGACTCCGCCTTTGTCGACTGAAGATAAATTCGGTCTGCTTAGGCGTCTTCGAGATAGTGTATTAAATAGGAAAACTATAGCTGATGAATGTACTTTTTTTTTTAAATAAGGTGTGCCACCGATGAAATGCAAAGTTGACCTTCTTAAGCACCGGCCTAGAATGCGAGCTAAATTTAAGCATTTTATTACAGACTCTTATAAAAAATTCACATTTTTTATAGAAATTGGATTAAACTTAGACACCTTAAATATTACTCTTTATAGTCAGACTTTTAAACCAACGGAGATGAAGAAAATAAGAGTTTGAGTGGAGTGATTGAATTAAACTGATGAGTGCTTTGTCGTCGTTCCAGGGCGAAATGCACTTTGGAGTTGAGGTTACTTTATATTTCTATACGAAATTTCTTCAAAGTTTTGAATAGCTATGCCAGTTTTAAATATTCAATAATACAAATACAAGTTTCTTTTTAAAAATGCAATAAAATGAACAAAATTCAATTTGTCCATGTAATATGGCTTTATTAGGAAGAGCAAGCATTCCCATGAATTTTATGGAACAACGTCCATAATCTGTTGGTCGGGCGCCTTCAATTGCTGAGTCAATGGGATCTTTTATGCGAATAATCCGTGATTTTTGAGCAGAATTCTCCTCAGTTATGTTTGGGTTAAGAATTTCGAGGGGGTCCAAACTGGAAAACCCTCGACCCCCGTGGATCCGCCAGTAGTGTTTTAAGGTATTCTAGCTCGAAAAATATATACACATGTCTCCAATTGTAACTCAATTCTTTAACTAAACTGACTTAAATATAGTTATTTCAACTCAAAGTTCATTTTGTAAATTAAGCCCATACAATCCCACAACAAGATGTGCATATTAAGCACAGCCGGGGGTATATTCCCTTGATTTTGTTACTTAGTAGTTATAAATTACATTTTCCCATCTGAATAATCATAACGAAAATGTAACCTATATTTAAACACATAATTCCTCCATGAAGCGCACAATTCCTCCCTCAATTCATATTTATTAACCTTCATTAACGCAATTTATTCAGTAAACACGATTTCAACCATATAAACATGCACTACCGTATATAGCGTATAAAACAAGCCCTTTGTGTTTTAATTATTATTGAACCAATTTGGAGCACGTAATAGCGCTATTTTCCAAAGCGAGTACCTTCTCATATTTCATGCAATAATGATCGATATAGGAATTAAAAACAAAGTACAAAATTACACTGGCGCTGCTTTCGGCAAAGCACCCACAGAGTCTTAATCACAAACTATGGGTTTAGAGGTTTAACGAGTATATATTCGAGTAAGAGTATAGGTATAACCCATGTTTTTTCGCCATTTAATTGTATATACATACATTTGTATACTTTTTTCCTTAATATATTGCTTCAAACAATTTAAGGTAATTATTAGCTTAAGTGGAAGCTATAAGCGTTTTATGTTGTAAAATACATCAAAAGTTTTCTAATACACGTACGGATTTAGGGTACGTACCTCATTTTTTTAAAAATAAAGGAGGCAATTAAAGAATAAGAAACAACCTTTTTAGGGTCCTTTATGGAGTTTGAGTCACTTAATTTTGGGTGTAGACTTAAGCATAGTGATTAATAGGCAAATTAATTTGTATTAACTCACATAATTGGACGAATTTTAATTAACAAAAGGATATCCCGCATATCTGTGTGAAATTAATGTTTTCCTTGTTATTTGTCTGTTGAAATTTGTAAAATTACATTTTTGGAATAGAACTCGAAAAGTATAACAAAAACCTAGGGGGGAAAATAAAGCCTTTTTTTTGGTTTAAATCAATATTTGTTTTCAAAAGAATAGAAAGTTTTTAAAGATTGAGGTGAACGTGCAAAAACTCACTTATAATAGTCAGGTTCAGACTTTAATATAAACACAAATAAAAATATTGGAGAAATAGTGAACTCCATTAAGTTCAATAGACCATTTCACACCAATCAACAAATAAAGGAAAAAAAAAATATTTAGTAATTTATGTCTGCTGTTTTCATACAATTATTTACACTATGGGAATAGTTTATACATTAATTATTTATTTTAGTTATTTTGTTAGTGAAATTAATTTTCGAGAACAGAAATTGAAAAGTCCCAAAAAAATTATTTCGTTATTGGGATCGTTGTCTTGCTGAAATTTCTATATGCTTTGCATATTCTCATCAGCCCAATGCACTAGTAGTTCTTTTAAAATGTCGATGGTTTTAACACCCATCTATCAGCGTTCCATTAATTCAATACATTTCGCAAAAGTAACAACCTCGAAAGTTAATCGAGCCCTTTCCATGCTTAACTACTACGTCCTTTTAAAGACTTTTCAAGAAACAAAAAAAACACTGATACCAAAACAAATAAACAAATAAGACATATTTTCATTTTTGTCTTCTTCTTCTTCTCATAACACCAATAGGTACATAAAAAGGGCCAAAAGTGTGAAAAGTGTGTTAGAAATATTGCACAACGACTGACCTCGTTGAATTCGTATCCTTTAGCCTCTCAGCAAAAAAATTACCAAACTTCGAAAAAATTCTGATAAAGCCGAATTTACTAAGGAAAGAGGTGGAATAAGTGGATTTTGGCGTATTATAATTTAATTTTATTCTCTAAAAGTTTCCTTTGTTGTAAAATAAAATTCGAATGATTTATCAAATGTAAACCAAAACACACACTCACTCAAAATGGTGGACTTATTCTAACCCCCCTCACTCAAAAAAATATATCAAAGGGCACCATTTTTACAGGAACATACTCAGGCGATTTTTGACCCCTCCTTATCTTCAGTACCAATGAAGTCAGAAACTTAAAATATTTGCTAAGCTCATCAGGCACAAACGCCTCAAGAAATTTCAATTTTCTAGCATAAGCGGTTTCTGAGATATAAGGCCGCAAAAATCACAAAAACCGTAACTGACTGACTCAATGACTGACTGACAGATCATCAAAATTATGGAGCATTTTCCGACATCGTAGAGTCTTGTAATTTTGCACAACGGTAGGTCCTGTCATGCAACCAGAGGAAAAATTCGAAAATTTGAAGTTTTCCATTCCGGGGGCGTGGTATCCGCCTACTTTATCCGAATATTGGTGTTGGTTGAATGGACTGCTGTAAAACGATAAATTGCATATAAAGGACCAAAAATAAACACCAAGGTTTTCCTTTCAGATGGCGTGGTATCCGCCTACTTTCTCCGAATTGGTGTTGGTTGAATGGAGCACTTTCGACTGCTGTAAAACGATGAAATTTGATAAAGTGGCAGGGCTTAAATTGCATAGAAAGAAAAAAATATAAAATTTGAGGATTTCCATTCAGGGGCGTTGTATCCGCCTACTTCCTTAGAACTGATGTAAATTATATGACACACTTACGATTGCAGTAGAACAATGAAATTTGGTAGAACGGTAGGGCTCAAATTGCATATAAAGGACCAACAATAAAAATTTAGGTTTTCTATTCAGGGGGCGTGGTATCCGCCCACTTTCTGATAAAATGTTTAACTTATATGGAGCACTTCCGATTGCCGTAGAATGATGAAATTTGGTAGAGTGGTAAAGCTTAATGTACATTCAAAGCAAAAAATAGAAAATCTAAGATTTTTCATTCGAAGTATCTTTTTATTTTCATTTTGAAACTATACATGCATTTTGAAAATTTATTACTTTTCTTAGAACTAGAGTGCTCGAGTTGGTACTCTATGTTACTTTAACATGAATGAAAAAAGAAAACATTTGCATACCTGAAAAAATTATGAGCTTACATAAAAAAAACTTAACTGTGATGTGAACTATAATCAAACCACTAATTAGGCTATTAATTGGTGGGCCACCTTCATTACAAAAATGGAGTTAAAATTGCAACAAAAACAACATCGCATCCTCAACAATTATTGCTTTTTTATCAGCGGATGTATTTATAATTAAAGTAGGTATGGTTGTGTCAGGTAGGTATCTTGCCAGGACAAGCAGAAACAATTGAAGCGCAAATCAAAACAACCAATAACAAAAAGAAAATATACCAACAGATATAAGAAGCTATAAAGTTTATTCTAGTAGGACGAGGCTACCCTTCTATCTTTCCGTATCTTTTGAGATTTTGACATGGCAAAATATTGAAATCTTTGCAAAAAGGAGTGAGATCAGACCAAAAACATAAATGTTAAATGTTATTTTTTAACATTTATGTTTTTGGTCTGATTGTATAATTAAGAGATGTATCTAAGCACATACCATGATATTTGAGCATGGTTTTCTTAAAATCTATTAAATCTACTACAAAAAAAAAATTTTAAAAAAATGGAATTTAAAAAAAAACTTTAGCCCTATTCCAAAATTTAGTCGTTTTTAAGAAATGTTTAGGAAATACAAGTAAAGCTCCTTACCAATTCAGCTTTGTTGGAGTTTTATTCGAAATGAAAGTCTGATTTTCTTAGACTAGTAGCTAGTATGAATTCTAGTAAGTTTCCTCTCCATAGAAATAATAACCATTCTTGGTATTAAGCTAGCTATGATGATAGAGAAGTCCAAATAAGTGGGTTCCGTCGTACCTTTTTTCTTTCTGTTGAGTCACCTAATTTTATTCCAATTTTATACAAATTTTCTTTTAGAAAACAAATAAATATTTATATTTTATATATAATATATAAATAAAAACGAAATCAAAAATATTATATATTTAAGTATATACTTTTGATTTTTAACCACTTCTCCGCAACATCACTTTATAATTGTAAGCCTTCAATTTATTTGTTACATTGTAGTTTTAACCACAAGCGCAAGTCTGTGCAGCAGAATAAATAAAATTTTAAAAATAAATAACAATGTTTCCAAAACAAAAACTGCTTATCTTGGGACTTGTTTCTAAAATTAAACAGGAACATCCAATTTTCCTGAATCGAAATCCATAAAATCCCCACGACAAAAAAAAAACAACTTAGCATATAAATGGGTTTCGTTGATCTTTTACTTCTGATTAACTTTATTTCAATACACCATTCTAAATATCGCGAAAAGGACTCTCATACATACCAAGCAAAAAATCGATTTATGTGAAACTCCCAGATCTTGTGCTTACAATGAAGCTCAAAAGATAAAATACTCAAAAGCAAAAAATTCTTTGAAGAGCATCGGTTTGAGAATATTTAACAACCTGTGTCGTTATCATCTAAATAACTACCAACTACCGCCAACTAACCACGTAAAATGTTCAACAAAAAAAAGTCCTTTAAGATTATTTTCATTTGTTGTTCCTTTTTTTTGCCGAAATCCCTGAAACTGCTTACTAAAACAAACAAGGACGTTTCATTCGAAATCTACAAACGCAAAAATAAATGGTGAAAGAGCCTATGAGGTTCTATTCACCGCTCTTTTTTTCTCTGAGCTTGAGCTTACGCTTCCCCGCAAAAGGTTTGAAAAGGTTTTTGTGTATTTTTTTTTGTTTGACAATTTTCGTTGTCCTTTCTCTATAGTTTTTTTTTTAATGTTTGTGTATTGTTAGATATGGCCATTAATTACGTTTCTTTGATAAAACCTGCCATTGGTAGAGTTTTACAAAAGAACAAAAAAATAAGGACTCAATAGAATTAAATTAAAGAAGAAAACAAAACTCAAAATCGCGTGTTGGTTTGCAATTTGGTTTTTTTTTTTTTTTTTCTCCTTCGGTTAACATTATGTCCTTTGAAAGGAATTTATTTTTGTTAAGCAAAATTAAATTAAAAACTAAACACGATTAGAAATAGAAATCAAACCATGATATGGCAACAAAAATATAATTTTTCATAGAATTGGAAATGGAAAATATTAACGACTTTAACTTTCTTGTTAATTTGAAGGTTAATAAACCTTTACAAGAATTGGTTTTATCATGATAACCTTCTCGTGTCCCGACAGTGAAATGATATTAGTTGAGTTTGCATGATTTTTTCTTTTAGTTTAAAGAGAACACACATTAAAAATTAATATAAGGAGTTTTTCAATTGACGTGAGTAGATTTCGGCGGTCATTTTGCTTTGATGACATCTGTCAAAACTGCTGTGTATTATGCCAAATTGCCATGGAAAATAACACGATGATAAAACTTTAATCCTAAAATGAATATTTCTTAGCGCAAGCGTTGCTCTCGTTGCGCTCATTTTATGGTAGACGTGGTTGCCCCTCCACCCCCTTTCGACTTTTCCACGTTTGGCAGTGAAACTTTAAACGTCTGGTTCGAAAATCAATCAGCCAACATGTACGTCAAAGGAACACAAGGTCTGTGAAAATATACAGTAGAACCCGATTCCTCGCCGTGCAAAGAACTCGGCCTTTCGCAAAATTCAACTTAGTTGATTTTGCCTCAGGACTTGGGCATACACCCCAATTTCGGCCGAAATATCATCTTTACCGATGAGGCGCATTTTTGGATGAATGGCTGTGTTACCAAGCAAAATTGCAATATACATATGGGACGACACCAATCCAGACTAGGTTCACCAGGTGACAATGCATCTTCGAAAAGTTACCTATTGGTGTGAATTTTGGAGCGGCGAAGTCATTGGTCAATACAAAGCGACGTTGGTAAGGCGGTCACCGAAAATGGTGTGCGCTACAGAATGATGCTAACCAAATTTTTGTGGTCCAAATTGAACCTGTATATCTAGACGAAATTGGTTGCAGCAGGATGGCACTACGTGTCACACAGCAGACGCAACAATTGACATTCTGCTGTAACAAATGTGAGGGTAAGGTTTTCTCCCGCAGAAGTAACTTGAATTGGCCACCAGGGTCATGCGATTCGACCCCTCTAGACGTTTTCTTGGGGTTTCCTGAAGTCGCAGGTCTATGCGAATAAACCACAATCGACCGATGTCCTTAAGGTGAATATGACACAGGCTATCCTTCAACCTCAACCGCATCTATTCTGACCAGCGCCACCGTAAAAAAAACCGAAGTGAGTATTTGAACAATGTCATGTTCCAAACATACATTTAAAGAGTATTCCAGTTCAATTAATTTTTTGTATAACTAATTTTTATTTTTTTTTTCGTACAAATTTTAATTCGTCAAATTGCATTACAAAAATTAAATTGCAATTATCCAAAAAATAAAGCACAGAAAAAATCAATTTTAAATTGTTATTCAAAATCAAATAAAATAGATCAATTATTTACAATTCGATTGATTGATTTCAAGAATTAAAGTTTTTCTCAGTAAAACAGATGCATCCACACATAAAATAATTCACACCTCATAATTTGAATATATGTTAAATATTATTGGTGTCATATTTAAACACAAACAACATTATGTACATCTGCTCATTATAAACATGAAAATTGCTAACAATGCATTAATATTAATTGTGTCAATAGATTACCACATAGGGAATGGTGTACTCGTATTATGTCTAAGGTGACCAACAGTTCTTAGTTTACAGGAACAATCATTTCTTAATTTTTTTTCTTAAAAGATAAAAAACAAATAATTAATAAAAACATAGTATAGTATATCATGTTCTAGAACGTTAAATTATTTCTCCTAGTTACCTACATTTAGAACTGCTTGTAAGTCTTTTGTGCGTGGAATTTTTAAATTAAAAATATCTTTACATAAGCATGTAGCAAATTTTAAATGTAAATCTATTTGGTATACATTTTTTTGCTTCTCTCTATGTTAGCTTCTTGGAACTTTAGACAGATGTGTTAATTTTTTAAACATAAGCTCTTGTTCGTTACGACATAATAACTGAATAGTGGTGGATAGGCTAATGTGATATTTGATGGTTTTATAAATAATTTCTCTGGAATTATTATTCGATTCAAATTGTATCAAGTAATTTTGCGATATATTCAAATGCTTCAAAGGAGATATGGAAATCAAAGAACAAAAGTGATTTCCTCGAAATTGTTATTTTGTCATCTTTTAATACAAAATAGTACACTTTTTTATTTATTTATTATTTTTAATTTAAATTAATACAAAACAGAATACACAGGAAAAGTTAAAGTACTACATTTTGTGGCTTTTGGTAAAATGAAGTACAATTTCTGTCACGCAGAATTGATCTGTTGATTGAAAATATCACTTGTCACAATGCGCAACATGGCATACTCAAAGACTTATTTAAAAATATCCCTTACTTTAAGATAAACCAAAATTTATAATGAACTAAAGGCCCCGGGCAGACTTTCCCGCATCATACCTTTGACAGCCTTCTTTGTAAATGGTGGGCTAAATGAAAGTTTCTTTTTAAAAATACAATATAGTGAACAAAATTAAAGTTGTTTCATGTATTATGGCATTATAAGTAAGAGCAAGCATTCCCATCAATAATTATGGAAAACAATGTCGGTCAAGTGGCTAGTTATACACCTTCAATTGCTGAATTACTTGGACCTTGTAAGCGAATAATCCGAGATATTTCTAAAGAATTCTCCTCAGGCCAGTGCGTGAATTGTTCATCTGTTGTGATCGTTGGAGAATTGATGTACATGTATTGAGTCTCACAGTCTCGGCAGCAGAACCACATTCTCGTCCGTGCGCACCGTATGACGACGACGGGGACAGTGAGTATTGTTCACTAACATATCAGTCTCACGAACTTTTTGCACAAATTTGCATACAGCATGGTGCTTTATTTCAGCCAAGACTTCTTTTAAAAAAACGTACTGTTTGTGCTATACTTTTGCTCTAAGTTTTCAATATTTCACCGTTGTTCAAGCGTAAAGCGATCAATTTCGTTCCGCGGAGGTGTGATACTGAACCTCTGTCAAGATTTAGAGTGGAAAACAGCTGTTAGTGTCAAAATAACCTATGATTTAAAAAGAAACCACTAGACGGCCCACCCTGTATGTAGTTTATATTTTATATAGATCGTATTTAAACAATAATAAGTGCTGTTCTTGGATTTTGTGAGTATTTGGCGTGATTATAATACAAGCCTATGTCAAATGCCCCATTGATATTGTTTTGACGTTTCATTTCATATCAATCATTTCAGGAGATTCAGATTTCAGTACTAAAAAGGGTGTCCCTTTATTCGTGCATAATATTTTAGGGTGCAATTCGTGGGTATATTCTAAGAAAAAAAATTGTTGTAAATGTCCAATTTTTATATAATATATCGGGGATTTAAGAAAGGGCTTACTTTGGTGTAGTTTGACCCATGTTAAAGGTAACTGCGCTGTTAGTACTAATGATAGAAAATTCTTTTAGGCTTTAATTTTTAGAAGAAATAGCAGCCTTTGTAACTGTGTTTAAGCATATATGATATCTAATATTGAGATATCCAATTTCTATCATATTACATTTTTCCTGCCCATGCTAGTTTTTTTACTTTGGGCTCAATTTTTTTTAGGGTAAGCCTGCAGCAGGTAAAACAGAGTTTTCTTATTTTGGACATGTTTCTAACATTAGTGGGCAGTAAGAGTGTTTTTCCAAAAGCTTGAAATGTTTTTTTTTTTAAACATTTTCGTTTATTTAAGTAACTGTCAAAACCCTGATTTCCATTTTCCTAAAAATTTGGGGTATAAAGGCCTATTTAGAAAATTTTAAGAACTAGAATGGTAGGTATAAAAGATAAGAAAATAAAATTAATTCATCAAATACACAAATACCCGACCTAAGTGGGAGCTCCACAAGTAAGAAGAACTTCGACTGATCAAAGAATACTGGAAGCTATCATACCAGCATAACAGCTTCCCGATTATTTAGAAAAGAGTCTAGAGTTATGTTACTAGTTATCGGAGCGTCCTTAAAATGTATACATATTATGCATCTGTCGTTTATAATGTTCCACTTAAATTGAGGATAGTTTTTTGGAAATATATTTCCAGAGTACGCCAGTGTAAACCATAAAACTGTCACCCCTATTATGATTGTCAACTATCAATTTGATAGTTGATAAATTTTTAATTCAATGTTTAAAAACCCAACTGATTAAAGTTTTGATCATTGAGAATGATTCAGACCATTGCGAAACACAAGCAAATTGAAAAATTTAAAAGAAAAATTGATTAGCTTTTTAATAAATTGAGTTTTGTAACCCAATTTTCAAGGTTTATCAACTATCAATTTGATAATTGACAATCGTAATAGGGGTGTGTATTTCAATGATGCTATATCACCCTGAGATTTTTAAGGCAGTTGGTGAGAGAAGTATGCAGTGGCGGGGGTGAAAGAAATTGCGTAGGCTAAGTATGTTTTATTTTCTAATTTGTTAAGTGAAGAAAGATGAATAAAGTTAATTTTTATTAATAAATGCTGTGTTAAGAGACAGGCATCCAATTTAAACAAATTAACAAAAAGAAAATTTAATTACAAACCGGTTTCGTGTTAAAGTAGTCTTAGCAAGTCTGAAATTAGGCATGTTCAATATCTGGTGTGCCCTGAAAAACACAGAAGTGTTCTTTAAATTGTTTTCCACTTTTTTTTAATTTATGAAATTGTTAATTTTTCTTCTTTCAAGAATTTCAATTGGATGTTCTTATTTGTTTAAAAGGAATTTGTAAAAAAGATCCATTTTTGTATGTCATTGTTTGTAGGCCATTTGACAGGAATTTTGACACAAAAATTATCGCACTGACATATTCGTAACAAATATTCAAATACATATAGAATTTGCGAGGAGTATTGCTCAATAACTTTTTTTAATTTCAGAAAGATTCGGATTGCTTTTGAATGACCAAGCGAAAGCATTATTATGCTTAATTAAAATTCTGAAATTAAAAATTTTAAAAAATATTGATTTAAAAGGGAAAAAACAGATCAAAACCAAATGTCACAATAGCAAATGTCAAAATATATCGTGTGACTTTTAAAACTTAGTAGGTTTGGGCAGTATTTTTTTAAATCTAAAAATATATTCACACGAAGATGCCTTGTAATTGTAAACTAAACATCACGTGCAACTGTCACTTCTTTAATACTATGGGGACATTTTTAACAATTTGCACTATTAAATGTTCGTTAAACTATTATAGCTCAGTAAAGGCTATGTCCTAATTTCAATGAGTAAAAGAAGAAACCTATGACAAACTTCAAAAATAATTCTACTTTGTCATTAATGCCAGAAATATAGAACAATGTTGGCAATTTATCACCAGGGCTGTCGTTTTATTCTTTGAGAACGCAGTACTTTAAGAAAAATAAATGGAGTACACAGCAAAACGGCAATAAAATGAAACTTTTTTAGTAAAATAATTTTTTATATTTAAAACGAAAATATAATTTTTAAACAAAATAAGAATGGTCAAATTTATATTTATCTCGACAACGAATTGGCTGAAAGGATACCGCTGTCAGTAGTCACATTCAAAGAATTTCTAGTTTTTGTTTTTATCAAATTTACGTTTCAAAAAAAACTGTCTCAGAAGCAAGTAAGTCAAAATGTATTAGGGAAACGATCTTCTCCCAAACCATTTTCGGCAGAAAACAGGTCACACCAGAAACGTTCGAGTTCACGTGCTCTAAACGAATCTGTTAAATTAAGTAGTGCTCTCCACTCAGATTCCAGATCCTCAATGCTAATGTTTAGCACAAGGTTTGGAAATAAAGAGATGGGTTCTACTAAACTTTCACCTACATTTCTTGGATTTAGTTTTTGTATTTCTATGGTTTTATCATTAAAATCGAATCTTTTTTTATAGACTGGCAAAGAGTTTTATATTAGTTAGATAATAGACGTCTTTAATACTTAACAGAAGATGATCATCATTCAAATTTATGTTAAAAGGGTCCGTTAAAAATGTCCGTGTTCGATAAAATTTGATAAAATGCTTTTGAAAATCCCTTAACTGTGTCCATCAACGTATGGATTCTGGGGTTTCAGCTTGAAACTGTGTATTTACTTCGTTAGTTAGTTTTAAAATAAGGGATAAGAAAGTTAAATATATATTATTTGTAGTATTTAGTTCAATACTTATAGAATCCGCTTCAAACCCAATAAGAAAAAATTGTTTAAGAAAAACCCATTACTCTAAAACTCTATTGACAACACCTTCACTAGACAACCATCTTGTGAAAGACAGTTTAAAAATTTTATGATTTTTATGGAAATACTCAACAACTTTAAAGATCGGTTTGCCTTTTTGCACTATGAGAGAAGAAATAAAGATGGGAAGGGAAACCTCTCTCAATCCGGTCTGCTAAAAAACAATGGCCCTTAGTGGGTTTTACCAAAACACGCAATTTACTGCATTTTTTTTATTTTCACGCACATTTATGAGTTTTATGAGTTTTATTCAAAGAGTTTATTCAAGAAATGTTAAAACGGTTTATATGACGACAGAAACAGAAACAAAAACAAACGGAGTGAGAAGAGAATAGAATAAGTGGGTACGTATGGCTAATGGCTTGTCGTTTTTAATTTCAATTTTGGGTATGTTCGTAGAGAATAGTTTTGTAGTAATGAAAATTAATGCTTTGAAGATTTTGTATGGAAAAGTTGACGAGAAAAAAAGCAGTACTTTGACTATGTTTGCAGTACCGCAGTACGGAGCTTCAAAAAGCAGTACAAATACTGCAATTGCAGAACTTCGACAGCCCTGTTTATCACTCGTGTCAATGTGAGTCAAGATGGCGGGTGTTTCATTTTGAAGTAAGTTGTGTTCGTTTTGAATGCACATATATTCCCAACAGACCTGGGGTCGAATTACCGCTTCAGTGACGAGTGAGTGAGTCCCATCAGTGATCGAATGAAAATGTCAAATTGGAGTATTTTATTGCTCGATAACGTAAGCGGTAATGCCAAACTCACATAATTCAGTCACGTATTACTCGATAACTGATGCGGTAATTTGGCCCCTGATGTTACAACACATTAATACTATGCTTCAATCAAAGGATTTTCTTAGTTTAGATTAAATAAACGTATGTAGTGTTTTTTATTTCGTATAAAAAGATGAACAATTAGATTTACCTAGACACTAGCCTTAAAATTGCAAATGGTGTTTCACATTTTTGAATTTGAAGTGAGACAGAAAGTATAACCTAGAACAAACGAAGCAAAAAAAGTCGATTGTGCAGTGAATGCGTTCAGCTCGGTATATGTGTAGGTTCGTTTGTTTCCTAAATCTAATCGCCCTATGAACATTTATCATTTATCAAGATTTAATTTTAATTTTCTAGATCAATGAATTAAAACTGTATGGTCAATTCTTAAGATTTGTAAAATATTAAGAGTTAATCTTATTAAATCTGTTTTTAGTGGTTGGTTCATATTCATCGGAATGTTGTTTCAGAAACAAATGAAGTTTTTGAAAGAATTGTTAATAATTGTATTCTTTAAAACTATCCTATCTTTTAAGATCATTTCAGCCATACACATGCACAAAATTTCATTGGAATCGGTTGCGCTGTTTTACAATATAGTGAAGACAAACACAGGCACACGAGATTTTTGCATATGAAGAATATGTATGCAAAAATATAATATAAGACCACCGAGAGAAAAATCATGAATGGTTATGCCATTTTGTAAAACTTTTAGTACTAAAAACTTGTTATTGAAATATCTCAGACATGAGTTGTACGTACACATATTAGCTTTTGTCAGTCAAGGTATTCATTGAAGATACCTTTACAAATTAATATCAAAAAGAAGCCTAAAATATAACAGATGTTTACTCTGCAAAAATAAATATTGTTTTTTTTTTTTTTTTTGACAAATAGGTAGGTATGGTCACCACAATTATACACACTCAAGCCACTAAAGCGACATAACTAATATCACTGCCCTTGTATATGTGCATAGTCATTATCTTTGTTATTTGAAACAACAGGATAATGAAATTAATAATTGGTTTGGAAAATCAAGCGGTGGATAATAATTTTCCAAAAATAATCATCAATCAGTCCCAAAAATTAATGTTAATGAACTGGATACCTATAATCATTTTTGTTCGTTATTCTGCCTGCCCTCTGTGTATGCTTTGAGGTTTCGAAAGTATTGATTTATATAGACATTTGCATTATGAATAGGGGGGACAGTCTGACGGCTGCTCGACATAATTCTCCACAATTTGAGTCCTTGAAAAAGGACCTAAGCCTCCACAACTCCGATTTGCGTGTCTGAAATTCAATATACGGTTGGTTCTTTCAGCTACTTAAATGTTTATCTAACCCAGATCTTGATAGAAATCTGACGGGAATTATGTACATTTTTACGAGTAGGTAGGTATATTCCTTGAGCTCCTGTCCTGTTATTATATTTGCTGTTTTTTTTTTTTTGCAAGAGAAATTCTGCGACATGTTTCAGAATTTATGACGACAGTTTCAAGCACCCGGCTGGGCTTGGCATCACTGTCACTCATCAAGGCAATGCAAAACGGCGGTGGGTGGTTTTATGGATTGCGTCGTCGCCGACCCACCACCACCGTCACGATGAATATACGGGCCTTATATTTATGTGGAAGCTCTTGAGTGCTGGCCTTTCACCGAATTGAAATCTTATTTTTTTTTGTTTCGTGCGCCTGCAGCAGCTGTTTTTTTTTTCTTTTAAAAGATATATACGCGTAATGTAGTTGCTTAGACTTTATTTAAGATAAAATTTGCATTTTTAAGACAGGGTTTGTTGAATAATTTAGTCTATTTTTTGGGGGTTTCCTGTCCACTTCTTGTTGACCAGAAACCATTTTCGCTTCAACTGATTTTCTATTGTTTTCACGAAAAAAGAGTATATGGGTAGATAACAGGAAAAGGGTGTATGTACACATATGTGCATGTGTGTCATTAACTCATAGCTCATGCAAATACGATTTCAAAAATGTACACAATCCTGCGGAAGGACATTTTAACGGTGATGTATATCGAAGGCATGGATAGGTTTAAATGGGAGGATTTTCTCAATTCCCAGTTGTGCGCTATTAGGAGCCATTTTTCGTTTGTCAGTTATGTGGGTGACATAAAATAAGAGCCGAGATTAGTGAGAATGAATATTTGCTTCAGCGTATATGGTGGAATTGATTTAAGCCCCTGCAGATGAGACGGGTATTACACATTTCAAATTGATTTTCAAGGCTTAATTTTAGTTTTTTTTTTCTAGGAATTCATCTATGCATGTATGTGGTATATGAAATGACCGCATGTGATTATCAATAAATAAAAACCTTAGATTGGTAGAGTTTATTAGTGAGTTTAATCATAAGGTCTTATTCTTTATAAATTAAAGGCCTAGCGTTCATCTACACCCCCTCATCAACTGATAACTCGAAGGCTTGTCGAGCTATTTGAAACAATGATATCCGTTTTTGATTCCTAAGTTCATCGAGAAAAGGAAACAAACAAAAAAAAAAACAAATGATATCACAATATCATTTTCATTTTTAATTAAAAAAAATACACCCAATGCAAATAATATTTTGAGTGAGTTCTGGATTTCAATTCAAAGTTTTTTTTTAGATACATGCATATATTTGTATGTTCTAAAAATCATAACCATTTTTTTTAATGAAATTACTTTCATCATTAAAATTTAGCATCAGTTGTTAGACATGAATTTTATAGGCAGATAATGGAAAATCATAAAACTTTTAGGTACTCAAATTTATTTTAATCAGAATTTACATTTGATATTTGGAGAAAGGAAACAGAGATAAAATCGCAATAAAGCAAGAAAACATTATTAAGTCGAAAAATGTTGCCAAATAAGGTCAAATGAATGATAATCGAAAACTGTTTTTACACACCACCTGGCCATGATGTATTGACACTAGTCAACACAAGTTTAGGCATTTAACTTATTCTTGCGATATAAATGTAAATAGGTAATTTATATGGCATGTTTTTTATTCGTAAAACAATCAGACTCGAGATTTCGATCAGACCTTACATTATGTTGAAAGAAAACACCAAAAAACTGGAGCCCGCATTTATTTATTTCTGTCGCTCGATTACAGCCTTAACGGCACCGATTTTCTTAAAACTTGGTAGATGGTATTTTAAGTTTTTCCCCGATATATGCGTTTTCCTTCTTTTAAGGCCAAACTTGAAGTACTGTTTTTTTTTAATTTGAGAAACTTATTACACAGATTTTTGTTTTAATTTGTTTCAAAAAGTTCTAACTTTTTTTTTGAAAAATCAATATTTTTGAAAATCTTACGCTTTTTTTTTAAAAAAAAACTTGGCAATCAAGAGTTTAACACTATGTACGTAAAAATTGTGGAAAAACAAATGTTTTTTATCTCAAAAAAACCAAACCCTCAGTACAAATGTTTAAAACTGGTTTTCAAAAATCTTATTCTTTTGTTGAAATATCTTAAGGAATCTATGATCAAATTGCTTAGCAACGAATGCTTCAGCTCAGACCTCTGGCAAAACTGCACTCGAGGTTTTGACCAGAATCAAAGTATTTTCTCCCTTTTTACTTATAGCTCGAAAGCTCTTGTGAAGGGATCGCACTAGCGACCACTTAACTAATTGTTTCATATAGAACCATACTTCGATATTTGACACTCGATTCCCACAATATGCAATGCATTGCCTTAAGCAATGGATACATAACGATCAAAAATAATACATTGCATATGGCCCTGGGTATATTGGGTCTAACTTCTTTCTACTTTCATTCTTTAGCAAAACTAGACTACCTGTATTAAAATTCGAAGCTTTTGCCTTTACATCTGTATCGTACCTTGTTTTCCTAATAATTTTCTTATCTACGAGTATCAGAGTATCCCTAGCAGTTTGTGTTTTAAGTCTATCACGTAATCTTCGTAGTTGTACACTGGATCTACTTTGTTGGTAAGGTGGGAAGGTAGATTACATTGTCTTCCAAATACTAATTCGAAAGGTGTGTACCCAGTTTCAGAGTGTACTGAAGTGTTATAGCAGAAAACATAATAGGGCAGCCAGCTGCTCCAATCTGTATGTTTTTCTGATACATAACTACGAAGATAAGCTCCTAAAACTTTATGGGAATTCTCTAATGCTCCAATGATGGTAAGCTGTCGACTGTAGTTGTTCTATCTTTAACAAGCTACACATATCTTTAAATACTTTATTTATAAACTCTGTACCTTGATCAGATGCTATAGTTCCAGGGACTCCATATCTTAGAATGAAATTTTCTACGAGTCCTTTAGCTACAGTGTTAGCTTCCTTATTTGGTAGTGGTAAAGCTTCTATAAACTTTGTTAGTTCGTCTTGAAGAGTAAGAATATATTTTGATTTAACCCATTTTCTTATTCGTCAAGAGTTCCTACTAAATCAAGAAAAATTTTATCAAAGCATGTTTCTGCTGTTGTAGTTATTGTCATGGGTTGTTTTTTAGGTTGTATGTATTTGTTACGTTGACATACTGGGCAGTGCTTAACGTATGTCGTCACATCGTTCTGCATGCCTGTCCAAAAATATTTTTTTCGAATGTTACGTAACATGCGATTTATACCAGCATGTCCACTCGTTGGTAACATAATGATAAAATCGTTGAGTATAAGTTTTATTTTGCAAGGGTCAGTTATTTTAATTGTATCATCTACAAATGTGCACTTTTATTTTACTTTCCTTAAATATTTCTTCTATCTGTTTCTTTAATATATTTATTTTTTCTTTATGACGGCCGTCTGATACTTTTCTTAATTCTTCTTTAGTTATATAAATATTTTTTATTGATAGAGCTCCGCAAATTTTATGCACGTCCCTCAACAAAATTTTGTCAAATGATGCCGATCGGGCATTAGTGCTTATTTTGGACCGGTTTAAAAGTCCAAAGTCAGCAATATAGCAATTACAGAGCAGCAATTACAGAGCCTAATATAAGAAACCAGGAAAAGTCGCAGCCGGTAAAACTATTCTTTGGAAGAAGGATTATCTGTGATCTACCAGTAACCTAAAATAATACTAAAAATAAGCCCAAGAACTAGACTACTAGACTTGGAGGACCAGGTTTATGAACCAAAATACCGTGGAAACTAGAATGTAGTATCCCGTAATTCAGCAGGTCGATAGTACTTTTTTTGCACGAACTCTGGAAATTCCGACGAGAATTTTACCATTGAAATTATATTTTTTTGGTTAACCAGTTTATGTTTTTTTTTAAATGTAATTTATAAATATTTACCATATAAGAAATTATATTTTTCAACACGGCCAAAAATAAATGAAAAGCAAGAAAGCAAGAACAACAAAAGGGGTTAAACATTTTGGTATACCTTATGATATAGAAATAAAGAAGTGAAAACACGTCCTTTTTGGTTTGAGTGATGTTAAGAACTAACTTTATTTTTCATAAAAACTTATTCTCTAAGTATGCGCTATTGGGCGTTTACAGCTTCATATTTCGTATTATGCGCTTAATTGACAATTTATAGATTCGTATTTATATTTCAAAAAGTGTTTAATTAACAATTTGTCGTATTTATATTTCAAAAAGTGTTTAATTAACAATTTGTTTCTTCGTAATATGAACATCTTCGTACAACTAGGAATGCTTAAAAAATAGCAATTATTTATAAAGTAATATGAATAGTATAAAATGAGAATGAAATGGGAGTGTGGGAATGTGAATACGAGTATAACTATATGAACAACGCAATCTAAAAGATAATTCTCTAATTTGTGACTCCTTGACATGCACATTCGCGGTTCTATCACAGTTCAGATTCTGCTTCTCTCAATGTGGTGACTAGTGGGTGATTGGTTTTGTATATTTAGATTTTTGAATACAAACTGATATAAACTAGGTGTATAGTTAAAGTTTTCGCGAAATCTATGGTACAATCAAACAAAAGTCACACCGATTGGAAAAGGATTGCGAAGTCACTTTATGTGAAATTAAAAACAGCTGTCATCTATCACTTTTCAGTTGGCAAAAACAAAACTATTTTGCTTGTGAAGTTTTTTGACTGCTATTAAAATTTTGTGTGTAAATTTTGGAAACAATTATTTCTATAAAATAGTGTAATGACTGCTTAATTGCTTGCAGTGGTATTACAACATACAAAGCGTGAATATGCTGACGGAAACTAAATACAAAATCCCATTAGAAATTGATGATGCTGAGTATGTGGGTAAAAGATTTGTTTCATAATACTGTTGACTTGATAAACGTGCCTTTTCATCAGCGCTTCCAAATCAGTAACACTTCCATTCCTGCATCATTGGCCGCGGTCTACCGTTTTCTATGTACTATGTCAAATATTTTCATTTGAAGAATTAAATTTGTCCAAGTTGAACTCAACTCATAAAGACCAATAAAGACTCATGGAAATCTAAAGTTAACTTCTTGGAAAAATTTAATATTCCTGGAGACATATAGGATGCAACGATGGGACGAAAATCAAGTTTCAAATTTCTTCTATAATTGAAAAGTATATTTTTGGTATTTTTCTTTAATTTCACAATAAATAATAAGTTCATGCAACTAGATCTGATCCAATTTAAATCACCTACAAATTGAGAAAATTGAAATCTGGAACGCCAAAATTCGCATTAATTTCACTTCAAAAAAAAGAAATGAAATCTATGCCGATAAAAGTGAATTGTAAAACACCAATTTCTATTTTATATCGATTTCAATTCCATTTCGATTGAAAGTGAAATGTAGAACCTGATTGTATATTTTCAATACCGATATTTTGTCATCTAACCCGATTAAATTAAATGGAAAAGATTGCAAAGCAAAAAGGTTCATTTCGAAACTTTAACTTTGACCACACTGTTTGCTAATATGTATCTGTCATTTGTTATTTTGTAAAATAAACCTATTGCAAACTAGCTAATTGCAAGAAAGTCAAAATAAAAATATTTTTTTCAATAAATGAATTCAGAAATTTTGAAGAAAAAAAAAATTGGTTAGATCTTTATTCTAAATTATCAATGTTGGGTATTAAATGAAAGAAAATATTTTCGGGAACAGGCTGAAGTATAAATTTTCATTATTCACATGAGAGCAACCAGCGACCGACAAAGAGAACAAATTGTATTTAAAGCATTTATAAGCCTAAAACTAGAAAAAATCGTAAAAACCTAACATACATTAATTGCTTAAATAAGATAAATTTGATACAATAAATTGTACGTCGCGAATTATCTGATTGTTACGAGCTGTAAAACTCAATTCACGTTCCACATACCATCCACACTACAATGAATGAATTGTTCGTGTGTGACTAATCTTTAAATCATTCTCGGTTTTGTTTGTTTTAAACGTCATTCGCGACAAATAAATTATGCTATGTTAACGAAAAGTCAAATTTAAAGAATGGCACCGTTCATTCGTCGGTCGTTGGTCGATCTCATGTCAATAGTCCTTAAGTATGAGGAAACTTTAAATTTTTTACAAAAAGTAGGAAAAGAAAAAAAATCTTATACGAAACTTTTAATTGTAAAAATTGAAAGAGGAAAATCGACTAGAAATCTTCTGAAATTTTTATTCTTCAAGTATTTTTGTGAATTCCCAAATTTTTAATTTCGATATTCACCGTTTCACTTACAAATTAAACGATTACCATTGGCTTTCTAAAGTTTATGATTATTTATAAGTAAGACTTCTGTTTCAATATTAGTAGAATAATATGTTCTTCCAAATATTTTGCTACCTTCAAAGCAGTTTACTAACTTTTACTTAATTTAAAAAGAACTTTCTAACTCGTATATAGATCTCAGGGTATTTTTGAAAAAGTTTGAATAAATAGTTCGTACAAGCAACTAAACAAACAGATCTTTATTTTGACATTTAGAAAAGACAAAGTGTCATTTGAAGTTAATATGATATTTAAAAGATAAAATAAGTATTCGAAGATTTTAACTCGAATAAAATGATCAAAAAAGTGTGATCAATCGAAATTTGAAAAATCGTGATTTAAAAGTAGTATCATATACAAAGTGTATATAAGTACTTAGCCTCACCGCCCGATGGTGCCGGTATCGCAAGGGAGATTTACAATCGTCTAGTACATTTTCTTAGACGGCTACTGTCAAAATTTTAGTTTCGAATTCGGACACGTAGTTTTGTTTTGACCACGCGTGGAATTTGTCCGCGAATTTTAGAAAAATGGAAAAAGAGCAATATCGATCTGTGAATCGATACTTGTTTTTGGAAATGAAATCACGCAGCGAAATCAAAGAGCGCTTGAATGCTCTGTACGGTGATTCTTTCCCTCAATGGTGACGGTCAAAAATTGGTATACCGAGTTTCAACTTGATCGCATATCGGTTTTTAATAAGCCCCACCCAGGTGCCCCGAAAATGGTTACCACAGAGGATAACGTGTTGAAAATCCAAGATCTCGTATTGGCAGACCGCCGATTGAAGTTGCGCGAGATGGCTGAAACAGTAGGCATCTCAAAAGACCGTGTGGGTCATGTCCTCCATGAAATCTTGGGCCTATCCGAATATCTTGTACATATAAACCCAAACGTTATATTTCTGAAAACTGGCAGAACAAACCTTTGTATATACCCACACATCGGTCTCTTTTTATCATGAACCTAATTTGTGCATTATTAAGATTTATTTTCTTTTTTATATGCTACCTTTTTCGAATTCTTCATTCAAGACGATAATTCTTTTACCCTTTACAAGTAAAAAGAATTTCAACCCAAACCATTTTTAAATAACAATTTGGCAACATTGCTGAAGCCATCATCATTAAAACCTGACTGTATTTTTTAAGGTACGAGCGAATGGGGTTAAAATTAATTTCACTCTAATTTCCATTAGCAGTAATGCTTTATCGTACATCCGTGGCGGGCGGGAGTTGTTTATTTTTCCTTGCTTAAGTTTAGTTTGCTATTAAGTGAGATGACTGACGTCAATTTTTTGATTTATCTTTTTTTTTAAACCCTTTTTTCCTCTCAGCGCATCTACAGATACCTTAATTGAGTATGGTTGATGTGTGTGTTCTTTGTGTATAGGTACTAAACATATCTTTTTCCCTTAATACAAAAAAAGTTAATTTGAAACATCAACCGTTCTACCTCGCAACCATATCATATCAGAAGAAAAAATAAAAAAAAAAAAAAACTAAATAAACGATCCAATTTTCGTAGAAGCTTATGGCTTAGCCACCCTTTTTGTATTAGAGAATCTCTGGATGTGAAAATGTGATGAAAAACTTGGGCGAAAAAAATTGATGTTTTCTTAATACCTTAATCGAATTAGGTTAACGTGAGTGATTTTATTGCGGTTTATTGGTTTTTCGTGTTTAATCGTTTAGGGTGTAATATTTGGAGGAAGGATTTATACAAGTATCTTTTATTATTATATTTTGTTGTATCTGTTATTTTAATGGAACCCGAAAAAGTTAGTTTATTGACAACCTACACAATACTATTAGTTTAACTTTTTTCTGGGAAAATTAAGTTTTTAATCCGTTTAGGTGATTGATGAATAATATTCCCTTATTTTTCCGAAAAAGTAGTTTTTCAACACTGGCAAAACCATTTCGTAAGTGATTTGATGATACTCGTATATCTCACTTAACAGTGGTACAAATGCTTACATCGTTTTCAGAAAGTAAGATTATTTCTTGATATTTCGTGTTTAACGGTTTTAAGTTTGACATTCATAAAATAAATGCTGATGTGCCACAGGGCTCCGCTTTGTCTCAGAATCTCTTTCTGATATTCATCAATGATCTTTTGTCTGAAACTTCTTATTCGTTAAATTTTTGTGTTATAGACAGTACCCTCAGCTTCTCATATTTAATTCTAAATGCATGTTTTTGTTCTTCGGTGGGTTTAGAATGGCTCGTTAAATTCTGATCTCGATAGCATTGTTAAATGGGGAACCATAAAAAGCGTAGAATTAAATGCTTCAAAAACTCAATGTTGCCTTCTGCCACCTTCCATGCCGAAATCCATGAGCGGTACTGGTATTGAGAAAACCGTATAGTCCGAATGTGGACTGATTTGCCGGACTGGATATTATTTCAATTCTATTATTATGTTCAGAGATTCAAAACTAATGTGCATTCGTATCTCTTTAAATCCTCTCCAATTTTCAAAACTCTCGAACTGTGCTCAAATATTTTAAGTGCGCGCAAAATTGTGAAAAAAAAATTTTTGTAAGAAGCATGTTGAAATAAACTAAGTACTTTACCTGATCGGTAGCGTGAAAAAAGTACCTCCCGCTCGTCGTTCTCAAAACCTTTTGATATTTTTCGAAGTATTTACAAAAATATTGATTTTCAAGCTCCCTAAAGCCTTAACCAAATATAGTATTTCATGAAGTAGTACCTACCGCATTATGGATAACATATAAATTTAGGAGTTACTGCACTTTTTCCTTCAAATAAATTCAAACTAAGAGTTGTTGCACTTTATTTTGTAAGGAGATATTTCATACAAATTTTGAGTTATTTATTTTGAATGTCTTGATCTTAAGGAATCTTTTTCAGCTTGTACTATTTGGAGGTATTTCATCCTGCATTTGTGGTCAAATGTTTGGAGATATTTTCTTTTTATATCAGAAGGTATTTCATTTTTACTTAGCGTAGATTTAATTCTTTAAGTTGAAAATTATTGCATTTGTTTTTCAGTCGGAATTATTTCTCTAGGAGTTAGTTCGAATATGTAAGGGAGTAGTCCGTGGAATCCAAATTAAGTATTCAGGAAATGTTAATACGTCAAAAAAGCTAAGCTAAATTAAGCTTGGTGGGAATTTCATTTTTCTAAATTTTGGTTGCGCCCACCGAACAAAAACAATTTTGAAGTGAAACAAGTTACTGGGAAATTCTAGAATAATTTTCTATCCTATAACTTCGTAAAGATAAAAGGAGTTTTATGAGCTCTGCGAAAGAACCTTTAGAAAATTAACACACTTGCATTTAATTATGAAATCTAGCAGTAGTCTTGCAAACTTAAGCAGAATTCACAATCGACATACATTGTGTCAAGGAACCTATGAAAAATTTATGTTTAGTGCAAATTATCTCGGGCAGTTATAACACTTTTTTCACATAAAGTAGAGTAATAAAAATGTCCTCGGATATCTCTAAATTTATTTATCTTTATTTGTCATGTCCTTATATCCTTCAACACGCACGAAACAATTCGTAAGTTAAAAATATATCCTATAAGCGGCAAGATTCAAAATATCCATAAAAAAGCACACACTCACATATTTTTGTTAACACAGTCTTCTTTTTGAACGTGAAATTTCTCGAAAAAAAAACTCAAAAAAGAAAAAAATGGAAATAAATTATTATCCCCAAAATTGGGATAGTAATTTTTCTAAGCGGATTTTCCTCCACTTGAAGTATCATAAGTTCAAGGATAAAACCAATCTCAAACGTTTTTAACATTCACAAAAGTTCTAATTTATAATATGACTCTATCTACTACTATCCACATTCGCCTAAAAAAATACGTAAGAATGGATAACGCAAGAGGTAGGTAGGACTTTGACTTTAGCTTCACAGTATAAATCTCTTTTTTTTTTCTTTTTTTAAACGAATGTTTTTTGTACCTACGATAAAACTTGTTGAGTTTTTTTTTTCTGCGTATATACTCTGACACTCTATAAATTTATTTTTATAATAGCTACTCAAAGACGATAAAAAGATACAAAATGAATATTCGTACATTCATAGAAAAATGATTACGGAAATCCAATGCATATTATTTAGAATTGTGTCATCTGAATCAGGGTATTTTGTGTGTATGAAATGTTTTCTTCTTTTTTTTTTGAAAAGGATATTTTGCATCACGATAAAATAGCCGGATGCAAATTCATATAAATACTGCAACACGTTTGCCCTTTTTCTATCGGCGAAGGTGTTACAGGATCATTGGATTTTTGGTTTAAAAGATTGACAGTCAGGTAAAAGTAATATAAAAAACAATTGATTTATTAAATAGTACTAAAGGAAAAAAAGACTTTTTTCTGGACCGAAAGACAGACAAAATTGTGCAAAAGTTGTTCTTCTGAATGTCCTTATTCAAGTTTCAATCCATCCAATCATAGAAGCGTTATTTTGGTTTGTTTGAATTTCTTGTATATTTTTTCCATTTGCGTAGAAAACGGTGGTATTACCAGGTCATTGAAAAATCAAAAACGAAGCTAAGAACTTTTAGAAATTGATAAAAAATAAATAACATTTTAGTAGAAAAAAGATCCCCTTAAGAACGGGCGTGACAAAAATTTACAAATAAATGCATATCTTTTAATATAAATCAACTGCTGCATGTGTGAAAGATCTTCAATTGAGAAAGTGTCGACTGATTTGTCTGTTTTTTACTTACAAACAGTAGTTATACTATAAGGCCAGTTATGCATTCGAAAAAAAGAAAATAGAAGTCGAAATTTTGATCAGACTTAACATTACGATGATAGAGAAGACGAAAAAAGTGTTTCCCGCAATTCTTCACCGAAAAAAAAACCTTGGTAAAATCAAGCACGAACCTTGTTTGTTTTTGCGTCAAACACGAATATACTTAATTTGAACAAGCTGGCATTTTCAATTTTTTTGTTTAAATGATACAATTTTCATTGTTCAAATCAACAATGCCATTGTCAATTTCGTGCTTAAACTATCACTAAAATAATAGTAACATGAGCATAAACATTGTTAGCCAAAAACGTTTGTGATGCTAAGAACATGAAAATCGTGTTTCCTTCAATATGCAAATGTTGGTGTGACAATATTGTTGTGCTCGAATTAATACGAAATTGAGCAGGATCGTTGTTGATCAACAACGTTTCTGATGTCAGAAACATGAAAATCGTGTTTCCTTAAATATGCAAATGTTGGTGTGACAACATTACATAATTAATTTAAGCATTATAATTTCAAAAAAAAAACGTTTTTAAGTTTCTTATAGTTTGTATGTACCTATTACTTTCAATTTTTAAATTTTCAGAACATTATTGTTGTCCTTTCTTCACATGCAGAATTCACCATATGAAGATTAAAAAAAATCCTTTTTCATACGAGAATACTTACCACTTTTGATTTTCCACCTGAGAGTTCCGGGAAAAGGAGACACAAGACACTGTTATAATCAATTTTTTTTCAATTTTTATTAAAAACAACAGAATTACATTTTTTTTAATTACAAATACATTTTTTTTAGTATTTAAATATAAGCTATTTTCTTAGTAATCTAAGCAAAACAAAATATTTTAAGTATACATACAATCATAGACTGTTGGGAGTCTTTTATAGTTGGCTTGAAATATTTCCGTTTTCGGGATAATCCTTCAACTTTTAAATGCCTTGTTGATGGTGGGAGTGTTGCATGAAGCAAATTAACAATAAGTACATCTTCTGGTGCTAATACATATAGGGAAATGTTAGTTTAAACCAATAAATAACTTAGAAAAAGCAAGGTACCTACATTTTGAAAAGTTTTGTTAATTTAAGTCCCTTAAAAGTCCTAGATAGAATGTATCTTTAACTTTTTCATTAAAAACTGGACCAATAAGTGATTTAAAATCTTCTCAACGCTCTATCAAAGAATTCGAGTTGGTTGGATATTTGCTTGCGAAGGCGGAACTGATCTGAAAGTAATACAAAAATAAAGTAAAGTACGGCTATACAAAAACGTTCAATTCATAACTAAAAATTTAAACATAATAAATGTAAATGAAATGTAAACCCTTATTAATACGTTAAGAATTAAAAATTTACCGATGTTATTCCAGCTGAGTGTTTTAATAGCGGCCAATCATTTATAAAAGAAGGAAATTTTAAAGTATGAGCATCTTTTCGTCTTAGTGCATACGTGTTTTTCCATTTCCATTTCACTTCGTCCCACGGTTCATTGTGTAGCTGGAGCCATCTCTTGTCAGCAGAGCAGTTTTCTTAAGCATATAAATAATTTTAATAGCCAAAGATTACAACTAAAAATAAAGAATCTCCAAGCCGATTAGCAAAAAAAAAACATAACACGCTTGTATAAGAAACTGCCTACCTATAGGATCTTCAAGCTCTTCTTCTGAATTTAAATTGGAACAGCTTTCTTCTTCCGTGGATCGATTATTAAAGATGTAGAAGCCAATTTTTCTTTATCTTCGTTATAAAATACCCTTTTTAAATGTCCTGGGTTTTTGCTTAGTTGTGTTTTTTTTCACCAACTTATTAGTTTTTGTTTCTATTTATTTTTGACACTATTCTTTTGTTAACTTTTAGATTTACATATATTATTTATTTATTTTCACTCTTCACTTTAATCGCGTGCACACTCATCAAAAAAAGCTGAACTAATAAACAAGAACAAGGAAACACATCAGAATAAGCACAGGAGTTGAAACTCAGTTCTGCAAGGATTGTTTGTTGTTGGCTAAACAAGAAAAATATTCAGTTCGAACATGATCTTGATACTTTAAAGAAGAAAATTTTTCAATTGAACATTTGCGTGATACTTTTAATTCGAAAAGTATTCAAATCCAACATGTTTGTGATACTTTAACAACGTTTATGTTTCCCTTACAATTCTGTTGATTGGTTAAAGATAAACATTTTCAACCAAGCAAATTGGTTATAATTCAACAGCGTTCTTATTCATTCAACAGTTGTTAGTCAAATTTCTGCTGTAAATACCTGAATTGAAATTCCGTTATGGGGCACAGCGTTTGTTGTGGGCTAAATATTAAAAGTATTAAAATTCAACATGTTTGTGATACTTTAACAACGTTTCTATTTCTTCAACATTTCTATTGATTGTATTTTCTGTATTCTGTATTTTCCTAGTATTTCAAGAAAAACAAATTTTTTCTAGATATATAATTAAACATATTTATGATATTTTCTCCCGAAAAAAAAATCAACTAAGACCGATTTGAGATTTGAATATGATACATTGTTTGTTTTAATCACAAACATGTTGTTTTAATCACAAACGTTTTAGTTTTCGTAATATTCAGTTGAAATGTAAATTAAACACGTTTGTTGTTGATTAAGTATAAAATCAACAATGACATTGTTGCTTGAAAATAAGAAAATATTCAAATCAACTTCAAACATGCTTAATTCAAAAAAGTTTATGATACTTACCCAAAAAAAAATTAATCACGGCTGCATCGTTGATTTGAAAATGCGATCTTGTTTGTTTTTATCACGAAACTTGTTTAAATTCACAACTATTGTTGAATTATTAATTAACAATGAAACATGTTTAAATCAACCAAGGTTTTTTTTTTCGGTGTTTATGTCTGTCTGTTCGACTACAGCCTAAACGACTCCTCCGATTTTCTTAAAACTGGAAGATAGCATTCTAAAATTTGTACCCCCACAGGTTTTTTTATTTTTTTTTTTTAAGACCTAACATTATGGTATCTACCTATTTTATTTATCAAGAACTTAAAAAAAATCAAAAAAATTCGCCTAGTTGTAAGTAATACAGTCAAACTTCTCTATAACGAACCTTCAAGGGAACACAAAATTGCAGATTTATACAAAATTCCTTTTATAGAACATTGAATTTTTATAACACAGCAAGTGCTCTTTTTTATCAAAAAAAAAAAAACCATTGTAACATTGCTTTTCTTCGTTTCTTTTTTTAGATTCTATTTAAACTTATTTCGGCAAACTTTTTTATTTAATTTTTCAAAATTGCCGACAATGTACTGAAGGATACTCCAAATCTTCAGAAACTGCTTTCTTCTTTTCTCCCCTTTAACTTTTTCGATTCTCTAGCGACAATTTTCCCAATAGTGCAATAGTCTAGCGCTTGGAAATTTTTGAATAAACGATTGAAAATGCAAAATCTACTACATACATATGTACACTTATCATACATCCAAACATACATGCTTTCATTTTAAGAATATCCTTGTCAAAATGGGGAGTTCCCTTTTAAAATTAGGAACAAAAATCTTAGTAGGCTTTGATTTCAAATTTGAAAATTGGCATTTCGTTATTGGCACCTGGTAAGTTGCTTTGCACTCCACCTGGAAGTCAGTGTGTGTATTGACAAATGGAGATAGAATTTTGTACGCTTTGTCGTTCAATGTATTTCCCATAAGAAATAAAATGCACGACTGGGTCGCACGAGCTTGCTCCTATGTAATAGACTAGGAATTTTAAAAACGTATGTTATTAAAGAAAACTGTTCATAAGGATAAAATGAATTTTTTAAATTCTTCTAGTAGTAAGACATAAAAACAGAATGCTATGCAAATATGAATTTATGCAGGAACAAAAATTATAAGTCGTTGTAGTGGTTCCTTAAAAAAATAAGCTTTTATGTACAAAATTTTTAAAACATTTTTAAGAAAAAATTTTGGTACGCCAACCTTCTTTATAAAAAATTTCGTTAAAATCCGTTATGCCGATAATGAGAAATTCAAAATTCGAAAAAATCGTTCTATGGTAGGTACAGCCAGTAATATCTAGATTTCAATTTTGTTTTATTAAATTATTATAGATCGTAAAGATTAATCAAAAGAAAAAAAATTTTAGCAAAATTCTCGGAACTGTTTTCGAGAAAAATACGATTTTCGAAAACCATTTTTAAAAGTTTGTGTGGAAGGTACCGTTAGTTATGGATAAAACTAATTTTTTTTTCTCAAATCTTGTGGATTATAGTAAGAAACTTTTATTTGTCAAGTTTGGAAAAAATAGAGCATGGGGTTTTCGAAATATTGAGTTTCAAAAAAAAAAATTTGAAAAATAAAAAAAAAAAATTTGAATATGTAATAATATTCAAACTTTGGAGGAGCTTTGGCATAAAAAATATGATTTAAATCGGCTGTACTATTTTCGAGAAAATCAAAAAATAACAATTTTTTGTAAATTTTTTCTCACCCATTCACTAGTTTTAACCAAATGAAATTTTTCGAATTTTTTTTGTTTAAATTTGTGGAACTGTTTTTGAGAAAAAAAATATCATCGTAATGTCAGCTTTGATCAAAATCTCGAGTTCGATTTTTTTTTATATTATTATAAGTCGCAAGTAAAAAGCAAAAAGGGGTCCGAAAAACATAAATTTTACTAATTAATTTTATATGAAAGGGTATCAATATTATGATTTTAACAGAATAATAATTATGTATTTATTTCTAAATCAGGTGGAAAATATATCAAAAACATAATAATTAATCCCGTGCAATTTGTACTAAAAAAAAAGAACAGAAATTGCAAGAAAATAAATACTTAAAAAAATGGATACATGAATTATTTGAATTTAGTCACAAAAATAACAAAGTTTCTTAAATTTTGATGCTTTTTATTTTGTCTTCTATAATATAGAAACTTGTTAACAAGGAAAAATAAAAATTTTCACAAAACATGAAAACGCTAAAGGACGTACACCGACCGAATTGAACTGGAAAATTAATAGAAGTAGTACTAGTAAACTTTATTGTGTTTATTTTTTTGTTACATTTGTTTTCTTATATTACATAGTAATTTAATTACACTTAAAAAAATTGCTGACTTAGAATTGGCCAGGCCACACAGGGGTCTTATGTATGTTTGTTTTATTTTTAATTAAATATATGATTATTGATTTAAGGACAAATATTCTACCTCGAGACTAAAATACGGCTAGTCAAAGAAGACAATACAAGTTGCTTCTAAAGAAAATTGTTTCATCTGTCATTCACATACGATATATTTACGATTTTTTAAGACAAATTACAAAAGATTGATTAAGTTTCTTATCAATATTTTCAACCTGATTTAGAAATAAACACATATGTATTACTTTTCTTTTAAAATCATAAAATGCATACCGGTTCATATAAATTTGATTAGTTAAATCAATGTTTTTCCGACCCATTTTTGCTTTTTTCTTATGGGAAATATATTGAACGTCAAATCAAAAAAAAATCTATCTCCAATTGAAGGTTCACGTGCTGACTGCGAGGTGCCGTGACTCCATGTGTCAATAAGGAAACAACTTTGCTTTCAGTCCAAAAAGAATAAGTTCCTTATAAAGAGAATTTCGCTATAGAGAATTTCGTTATAAAGAACCTTATTAATGTTGGATATTTTGTAAAGAAAAAAGGAACAAAGTTAAATTCGGTATAGAGGGAATTGCGTTATAAGAAAGTTCATTATAAAGAAGTTTGACTGTAGTTGAAATAAAACCATTTTTTTGTTTTCGATTTTGTCGAAAATTGTACAACAGAATTTTATCTTTTTTTTATGCTTAAGCTCCCCAAAAACTTGGATAGTATTGTATATTTAAATTTTTTTTTTTGATTTTTAATAAATATTTTTTTTTTTAAACTCAATACAGTAAAACCCGCTTAAGAGAAACCCGCTTAAGAGAAAAACCCGCTTACCTGAAACACTTTCTTCATCCCCAAGTATTTTCCGACCAATTTCCCTTAAAACACTCCGCTTAAGTGAAACTCGCTTAAGTGAAAAACCCGGATAACTGAAACATATTTTCAGTTAATTTTTAATATACTTCATTGAAAAAAACTCTCTTAAGTGAAAAAAAAATTGAATCGAACAGAACAAAAATTTGTTTTCGTTTTTCAATAAATTATTTCTGTGTTATTTAATCGTTGTTTTATTTAACTTCTTTCAAGGCAAGTTCAAAAGATAAAAAAAATATTGTTTCTAGCAATAAATCTCCCCTTAATGGAATTTTTAAATCCGCTTAAGTGAAACTTTTTTTCACTTATCCGAACTCCGCTTAAGTGAAATTATTTTTCACTTAAGCGGGGTTCGTTTAAGTGAAAAACCCGCTTAAGTGAAAGAAAGACTGTGACATTTTGCCGTTTCTCTTAAGCGGGTTTTACTGTATTTCGAAAACCGCCCCATATTCGATGTTCTTAAAACTTGACAATTAAAAGTTTTTTTTAGTAAGATCTGCATTCTGCAAGGTGTGAGAAGAAAAATTTTAGTTTATCTAAAAATAACGGTACGAAAATCGTATTTTCTCGAAAACGGCACCTAGAATTTTGATAAAATTTTTTGTCTTTAATTAATTTTTACGATCTATAACTCAATAAAAAAATTTAAAGTTATAATATTACTGACCGTACCTACCCCCCCCCGACGGGTTTCACCTTGTCGATGGTGGGGGGGCTTAAACCTACTCTCCTGCTGAAAGATATCAGCAGGTTGAGCTAGGTAACTAAGAAAACCCAACAGGGAGAATAGGGACAGTCGGGATCGAAACGATATGGGATGGTTAGGATTCTGGCGACATGCCTAAGCCGGAAACTTAATACATCCCGTAGTATTGATCTTGGTTGGTAAGGTAGGTGGGGCCGTAGGGTCTCTGGCTGCTTAGGTGGCTGGGGGTCCGAAAGTCCTACCAAAAAGGATGAGCGTCTGGGTAAAATTGGTATGGTTCGATCTGGGCTATAAACCAGAGAGAACCTTTTGATTGATCTTGGTGGTAGTGCGGGGTGGGACTAGGGATTCTTGACTGGGCATGCAGTTGGGGATTCTAGGTCTCACCTCTTCGGCAGTTGAATGAGTAGCGTCCTTGTCCGCTTGCGGATGGGGATTCGGAAGTTCTTCTGGAAGGGTGTGAAGGTTGAGAAGGGTGACAGAGGTGTCAGAAGTGGCAGATGTGGCATTTATGTCATATCTGTCTAAGGTCTCAAGAGGTGTCAGAAGGGGTCCGGCATTGTTGCTGGACGGCTGTCGATGTTGCTTGCTATATACATGTGGCTTGGTGGCATGTCTCCCGTGTGTACCATGCGTAATTCCCAAGCAACGTGTGGTAAGTAGCTTCGATGGTGGGTTCAAGAGGTGTCAGAAGGGGTCCGATTGCTGGATTGCTGTTAGAGATTGCTTACATACATGTGACTTGGTGGCATGGCTCCCGTGCGTACCATGCGTAATTCCCAAGTAACGTGTGCTAAGTAACTTTGATGGTGGTCTGGTGATCGGATGTGGGAAGTTCTTCGGCTGGCATGGGCCCGGCTGGAGTTCTTCAAAAAGGGTTTAACAGGTGTTTAAGGTTGTCAAGAGGTGTCAGAAGGGTGAGGGTTCCGGGTACTTGTACCTGGCGTCCTTCGCTAATATTTATATTAGCGTGAAGTGGAGTGTCATCCAAAGTTCTTCGGAACAAAGACCGGGGCGTCACCCGTGTGAACCTGAAAAGGGGATCAAAAGACAGGAGCGTCTCTCCTTGCTCACCAACTGGTGGCTAAAGACCGGGAGCGTCGCCCGTGTGAACCGTTAGGGGAACTAAAGATCAGGATTCACATGAGTTGTTTGTTGACCGCCCTCAACTTACTCTCTCAATATGTGTTTCCTGGGGTTGACAGGCCCGGGGTTTTGCAGAACCTATCTGGAAGTGACAATCTTATCCATTAACCCCGAAGCTGAGTTTTCGCTTAGGGGGGATTTGATGAAGTTGCGAGGCTCCACCGGTAGCTTAGCTATATACGTAAGTTATAGATTTAAAACTGGTACCACGGGTGATAGTGCCCGGGAAGTTGAGAACAACAGTGCACATCTTCGGGTGTGTCAGTTCTCTTATTCCTGCTATCTTGAGGTCGGCCCCCTAGTGGGAGATCGTGGTGGCGTGGTTTACTCCAAATGCGGAAACGAATGGGACTCAGGATTCTTTTCTTGGGTTCAAGAGGCGTTGGTAGGTCTCGACTCAAAACAAGGGGTGTGCATATGCTGCAACATATCACAGCTTTGTTACCGAAGTAGCTTGCTACGGAGGGGTTGCGGCTAGGACTAAATCTAGCCCCTATGGTGGTAGGCCACTCGTGGGGTCAAACCTTTAACTGGTAGGTATCCACGTTAAACGAAATTCGGTTCTGACCGTACCTACCAAAGAACCCTTTTTTCGAATTTTGATTTTCTAATTATCGGCATAACGGATTTTAATGAAATTTCTTATAGAGAAGATTCTAAAATTTTAGAAAAATTTGCATTTCAAGACTTAAAAACAAAATATTTTTTGAATTTTTGACAAAAAAAATAATTTTCTTTTGAAAATACCATATTTCAAAAACTTGTCAATTTTTTTTTTGAAAACTAAGTTTTATTCGTAGAGTAATTGAAGTAGATAATAATACTAATACTTTCGCCTCTTCTTTAAATGTCAATCTGTTCATTTGAACCCGACTGTCTAGTTAAAATATTGGTGCAAAATTTTAGTCGAATTAGAACCATGTTGAAACTCTTTAAGTATACTTGGTTAAAACGATCCGATGATGCAGATTTTGATGGAGCTCTGTATCAATTTGTCTAACATTGTATTAAAGTTAAAGTCATCAAATACATATTCGCAACTTCATATGACTCTTTGACATTTACAAACGTCAAAAAAGGTCTGTTTACTTTGGTTTTTGCACGAACTGACGTTGTTTAAGATGTGTTTCAGAAGCAATTTATTAAAAAATAGACTAGCACGATACTTGCTTTAAAATGATTAAAATTAAGAAAGAGTTAATGAACCACTTTAAAGTTAGCAAATTGTTAAATAATATTATTCTAATAGCTCAACAATAAGCTGTTGAAAATTTTGCGCCATTATATTTCAGCTTGGAATGTTGTAGTTGGATTTGTTTTTTTGAAATTATCTTGTCATGGCCGTGGCGCGATGGATGTGTGCTCACCTGTGAACCTCATGATCACAGGTTCGATCCCTGCCGTCGTCTATGTCGTTTTAATTCAATTAAAAACCTTCTAAAATTGTCATCAATGTGTTGCTGGTTTACTCATTGCATGTTGTTCAGGCATATCACTAACAACATGTAATTGAGTTAAACTAGTATGCCCAACAAGGATGAACACGAATAAAATAATGTGAATTATAAGCGACATAGAAATAAGACACGGCATTCTCCGCTTTAGTTCAGCCGCCATCCCTGGAGATAAAATATCGGAGACAACAACCTTCAGTCTCAGAACATCGTGCCACACATCTTTCCTATCCTTCTTTCTCTTCCGTAACTTCACGCCCGCGCTGTGTTGAAACATTTAAAGGGTAATCATAATCCCTTGAGCGCGGGTAGATTATAAAAAAAAAAAAAAAAAAAAACTCACGTTGTACAAACCCATAATTATAAAAACATCTGTTTAAGATGACTAACCATATCAATTTCATAAGCCATAACCAATACACATAACAAAGTCTGTTCTGTTCGTTGAAATATCAGATATTTTGGGGGAAATTAAGCATTTTCAATCATTTAAGATTCGGATTGGAGAACAGTTTTTTGGGGGGCAAATAATTCCCCAATTACTACAAATGTATTTAAATCGACAATGACATATTATATAGATATAATTAGATGTAGAAATATACAACATAGCTTTTAAAATACCCATGTAACTTTCATTTGAAAATTACATCTTATTTTGTATGTCTGTCATTCTAGGGATTAATCTCACTATGAGGATAAAAGATTCCAGGCCAGCCAGATAGAGCTAAATTGAATGAAGCTCCTTCATGCTGAAATTAATTAAATGCAAATGGATAAACGTTGTAATAGAAAGAAATGTACGTCAATTAATTGCTATCCCTACCAAATAATACAAAAAAAAAAAAAAGAAGAAGAGCTTCTGGGTCAAGAGTGATTCTGATAAATAAGCATAATTTTGAATTAATCATGAAATTCAAACGTTGAATAAGAAAATCGAGCTTCCTTGAGATATTTTTTGTAGGATGATGTCTGTTTTTATTTATATATCTATTTTAATTATGTAAGATGATAAATGTTACTAATTGGAAATCAATAAAGAATATTATTTCATTACAAAAAGAATTGTCATATTTTATATAAACATTTTTTTATAAATAACAGACAACAGAAACTTCCCTTTCTACATTTTGAGAACTATCAACGATATCAGTATCGCCCAAAGGCCGAGATTCGACATGTGAATGGCAAAGGTAAGAAATAAAGATGAAAAGTTTAAGAGGGCCCATTGGATCCGATAATGAAGTTTGATACTGTTATTTGAGCTAGAAGCAATTCCGTCATATGAAGTATAGCGTATCCTTTTTTTTTATATTTAAACGTTCACTAAAGGGATTACCCTCAAAATATTTGAGCATATTGTTACCGTTTTAGAAAATTTACAGAGGATTTAAAGGAGCTACCGATGCACATTTATTTTGAAAGTCTAATTTTTATAATGGGAAGAAAATATTGAGTCGCGTAAAGTATTCCACATTCGAGTAGTGCGGCTAAAAAAAAAATCTCTGATTTTAAGATTATGTCTGAAGCTTTTCTTACAGCTGAACTGATCTAAGAGTCTCAAATGAGTTACTGATGCACCTGCTCCAATATGGGAATTTCACTCGAGCTTTGGACGAATCTGGGGATGAAAAATTTCTTTTGGCGACGTCGAATATGTGGTCATTTTACACTAGGTAGTCTGTAATGCACATACCGAGAACTGAGAGCTGTTCGGTTTCCTTAATGCAGGTGCAGCTCATGGATAGCGGCATTGAAGGTGGATTGCGCTTTAACGACAGAAGACAATTCTACGCGGTTTATGGTTCCCTATTTGACAATGCTATCGAGATCAGATCGCTACAGTTCTAAAATCACATCCGAAAAAGAAACACATGCATCTGGAAATGAATATGAGAAGCTGAGAGTACTGTCGTCAGCAATACAATTCAATGAATTAGAAGTTTCAGACAAAAGATCATTGATGAATATCATAAAGAGAGTTGGAGACAAGGCAGAGCCCTGTGGCACACCAGCATTTATTTTATGAATTTCAGGCTTTAAGCCGTTTAACACAACTTGTAAAGGTAGTTTCTCAGCCAATGAAGAAGAAATTCATCAATTCTAAATGCACATGTTTTCGAAAAGAGAACTTGATTTGATACCAAACTCTATCAAATGTGTTTGATATACATATAAAGTGCAATAATTTTGTTTTCTCCAAAAAGATGTTAAGATTTGTATCACTGTTTAGTGAGATATACAATCAGATCACCGGTGGATGCATTGCTACGAAAACCATATATTGAGAAACTTTTTTTTTCCTTAAGACAATTATTCAGCTGATAGTTTTTCACTTTATCAGCATTTCCATGACCTTGGAAAGAAGGAATTTAAGTGCAATTGGACGATATCTTATTGATCTTACGATATAAACTAATAAATACATGTAGGTGTGTTTGATTTATAAATAAATTAATTAAAATCAAACGCTCCCTTGAGAATCTAACCCAATTCCGTGTGGAAGTTTTCGGCAGGAATGAAAAGGATCTTCAATTTTCTGCAGAGTTCAAACGATTAAAATAAGAAGTACTTTTCACAAGAGATACTCTAGAAGGATTTGCCACTTTCTCACAATAGTCACTACCACATTAAAGCATTTTCGCTGTTGTTTTTTTTATTTATATTTATGGGGTAGCAGTTGGGGAACCAACCCAGACCCCTGGCATGACTGCCAAACACCCTAACCATTTTGCGGTACAATGGTTTTCAATTTGTACTAACATAATTTCCAATATAATTCCGTGTAAACTACAGTTGGAAATGTAAGTCTGTATGGAAAATTTTCAAACAAACGTATTTGATTTGACCAATGAAGAACTTGTATTCAAATGGCGAACTAAATTTGAAGAATGATAACTAACTTCGAGATCCAAAGATCGTTTAAGATTATTGTATACTTATTCTAAGACTTAAAAAACAATCCATTCAGAAACTCAATGCAGAGACTTCTGCTTTGATATTGATGTGTTGCATATTGTTTCAGATGAATTAATTGTTCATATAACTTTTGAGATACGATTAATTTTGTTTTTGGATCAATAATTCAATAAGTCCAATTAAATAGTGCTAAGTCTTCTACTTGTCTGATTTATTTCAGTAATATAAAGAGTTTGTATTATACAAACCTTTATATATAAAAACGATAAGCTGATCTCAAGAATTCTCAAAACTTTTCGATTTTCCATGACATGCAAGTGTGCTCTAATTCTCTCCGACCAAAGAGTTCATTGTTTGAACCTTAAATGATTACTTTTTTCGACTTAATCGCAATTCAGTATTGTTATATATAAAAGATGTATTTGAAATTTGAAATGTGCTAAACAGTTGAACTCTAATAATAATAACTCTAATAACTCTAATTCATGTTTAACTTCTATTATCACCCTCTAATTTGTTACCAACTTTGACAAAGCAAATTTTATCATAAATTGTAAATCACTTAGTTTTAAGCTTTAAAATATTATCTCTCTCTTATCTTGACCATCTATAGTGTACTTTCTTATTTACGAAGATCTTTTAATAAGTACATATATTGGTTGAAGCGGTAGTTTTAGAAAATAATTTTCTATATACAAAATTATAAAAATATTTTGAAGAAAAATTTTCACCTGAAAATTTTAAGTATTTAGCATTGTGCGACCGAAAATTAAATTTCCAAAGAAAACTTATTAAACCATATTTTAAATCCCGAATATTCAAAAAACAAAACTCTCCATAAAATTGTAGACTTATGATTCGCAAAACAATAAATTATGTCATCCGCAAATATAGCTTACTATATTTTTCAAGTCCAATGATAGCAGATCGGACATAAAATACTTAAAAGTGTAGGTCTCAGCATTGAACCTATTGGAACACCGCTAACTAAAGCTTGTTAGAATTATTGTACTAACCAAGTTATTTCCTTTGATCTTAGGTTACTCTTGACGTGAGTACGCATGGCTAAGTCCTTCAAGGTATAGTACCTAAAAAAGTTTGTCTAAAATCAAAAACTGAATTCATTATTCAAAAACCTTTTCGAGTAACTTGCTGCAATCAACGAGTTTTAACTGAGCCATTTATAGATTGATACTAAATTTATGTACAGTTTTGAAAACTATAAGTGGTTTTGAACACGCTACCAAAATATGGATATAGTTTATGAATTGCAATTGAAATTTGTACCATTTTTCACATATTTCTTGATTTTGAAGATCGTTCTGATAATTTCAACAATATTTGATCGATTCACCGATGAAACTTGATTATAAAAATGAGTATTCGGTTCGATTAATAATCAATCAGCCAACATTCGTTCGTACCTCAAAAGATCGCAAGATCAGCCGAGAATATAAGCGCGGTTCTTGAAAGTGTAAAGTAAACCCGAGGCCAGTTGATCCGTTGGCGAATTTTGCATCGGGACCTGGGCTTATACTCGTACAAGATTTAACTGACCCAAGAGCTTAAAGTTTATTACCATAGACAAAGCCGTTTGTTCACCGAGTGGGTTTCGGAGTGTTTGAAAGAGGACCCCAATTTTGGCCGGAAAATCATCGTTAGTGACGAAGCGCATTTCTGGATAAATGACTGTATTGCCGTATAAGGACACCAACCCATACACCGTTCACCAGGTGACAATGCATCCTCAAAACGTTACCGGTCGGCAGGGCCGGACCAACCATATGTGCAAGATGTGCAAATGCATAGGGCGCAAAATTTCGGGGGCGTACAAAATCTAATTTGATCAAGCGCAAACAAATACTGCCATTTGCATTTTAACTACAAAACTTGTTCAAAAAATCTCAAAATAACAACTGTGCTAAGTTGTTTCTCGCACACTAACTAAAAGCACTTTCAATTTTACATTCAAGGCGAATTTTACTCAAAATATCGTAAAATTAAAAATCCCACTAGATCTATGGAAGTTCAATCTAACCTATCTAATCTCAAAATATTCCACTCTCTTGGTACAAAAGAAAACAAAATTTAAAAAGCTCAACACAAAAAGTTTCACGGCGTTTATGCTTTTGATATTAAAAGGTATTGCAATATATTGTATGGTATTGGATATTAACTGTGCATTTTAAAAAAATCTATGTGCGAACTTGTGCAACTTCGTTTTCAGACGACTAAATATCATCGCATAAACTTGTTTGCTCAATTTTTTTTGACCTACTATTTGCCCAATATTATTGTACATTTGTTGTTTTTGGTTATGTAAGTATTAAGTATGGTGTATCAGTTTATGTATGTATGTATGTATATCGGTGTCGACTTTGGGGGTGTTGATTTTTGCGTCATTGATCCGTACTTTTTCTAAAACGACGTTGGTGCGGCGGTCAAGGTGAATGGTGAACGCTACAGAACGATACTAACCAATTTTTTATGGTCCAAATTGATACATAAATGGACCTAGACGACATGGTGATTCCAGCAGGATAGCGATACGTGCCATATTCTCCATGAAACATTTGGAGGTAAGATTATCTCTCGCAGAGCTGACGTGAATTGGTCAACCAGGTCATACAATTCGACCCAGCTTCTTCTTGTGGGGTTTCCTGAAGTTTCAGGTCTATGCGAATAAACTACAATCTGGCGATGCCCTTAAGGTGAAAATGACATAGGCCATCGCTCAAAAACTCGCCGGATATATGCCATTGAAAATTGAACCACTCGGATCCATATTCCATTATAAGAACCCGAGGCGGACATTTGAACGATGTCATATTCTATAAGTAAGGGTTTAGATGAGCCCTTAAATAAAAACGAATTCCGTTAGTATCTTACACATAAAAGATCAAAGCAAAAATGTATTCAAGCATTTGCCGAAAACATTCTTCAAAATCAGAAAACATGTGAAACATGGTGTAAATTTCATTCCGAAAAATTCCTATGATATCACTTACAACATTTTTACTATCAGTGAATTTCCATAACCAGTGTTTGAACTTTATTTGAATGTTTTTTTTTTCTACAACAAGTTTCAACCACATGTGTGTGTGTGTGTTATTTTTGAAGAGAAAACGTTCGCCTCCCTTGATAAAGCTGATTGAAGTTAAACAAAGGAATTTCCTTGAATTATGCAACGGAGAAGCCCTCCCAATTTTTACCGCCTCCAACATCAAAAGCGCGAAAATTAAAAGAGCTTTGTTTTCTGCACGCGATAGTTTTATAGAAATTGGCTACGACAATAACGCGGGTGGTGGAAGGTGGCATGGCGTGTTGGTGCTCGTATATGGAAGACGTAAATCCAAGGATCCTCTTTGAGGTGTTTCCTCGAACTGCGAATATGGAAGTATGCAAAAATAAATTTCAAAGGAAACAAAAGTCCTTAGAGCCAAGTGTGTGTCTGTGTGTTTGTGTACCTGAGTCCTGAGAGTCTTTTTCTTAGAGAACACACGGAACATTGTCGTTGGCTCCGTAGCGAGAATATGGAGTTCAGCCATTAATTTTCGATTATTGCTATAAGCGTTAGCTTTCTGTACGGTTCGCTTGGGTTTGGACGGACGACATGGCTTGCAGGTTATCTGTGCCAACAGCGGGCTTATAATTAATGTATTTGCAAAGTGGGCAAAAAAGGGGTTGGGTTCTAGTAGATGTTAGCAGCAGGTATAGATATAATCAACTCCGGAAATTACATTCAACTCAAGGAGAAGACTATGAGCTTTGAAAAGACCTATACACTATATCCTCCACGAAGAGCTAGAGAGCTATCGGAAGGCCAAAGGAACTTGTTTTCCTTTTAAACTGATTAATCAGCCGCACCTTGATTTTTTTTTCTTCTTTTTTTAACTTTTTTTTTTGCTTCATTTTTGTCTGTTTCCATTTTCAAAGTGAGAGTTTGCTTGGACTTCCAGTGTAAATCTAAAATCCCCGATCGATACAACGTGATGGTTTGAGCAAAGCCTTTCGAATGAAGGAAATAATTTATACTTTTAAAAGAATTTAATATCAAACTGTTTGAGGAATGAGGCTATAATAAATCTAAATGAATAAACACCTTAGAAGTCCGCAGGTATGGATACGTGGAATTGCACGAATTAAGGAAGGTATTTAGCTAACGAGTCATAGTTTGGTAATTAGTTGGAATTTTTTTTATAAATGTGTTGAACCAAAATCTATATAATTAGAGTGATTTATCATACCACAGGAAATGCTTGAATAAATTAATGGTATTTTGCAGGTGAAGAATGAACTGAAAATTCCGATTGTTCATTCGAACAAATTACTACGGTTAGGAAAAAAATGTATATCGATGTTAGAAAATGAATATTGATGAGCAATGCATTCTAACTGAAAGTTTTCCAGGTTGTTTGAAAAAAAATACACTGCTGCATTGCACGAACTTATTCTTTTGCTTCAAGGATATATCAATCGTATGACTAATCATTGAAGACATTAAGAATAATCTTTTGGATTGCAACTAGAAAGCGTGAAATAGTCGGATGAAATTTATTTCTTATGATATTTTTATATAAAAACTATTATAATATTATTGTAGCATTTAGAAGGATTTTTCTGGTTAAATAAGAAATAAATTGGTCGTAAAGAAATTCGAAATCCAAAAATATGGCAATTTTCTCAAAAACCTCAAAATCACATTTAAGTTTTGTGCAATTTGCGACAAAAATCTCAGAAATGAAAACTTTTGTATGGCAGTTACCCATCTTAGATGAGTTAAAACAGAAATTCGAATTTGTACCGAAATTAAACGAAACAGTCCACCCACTTAGCTTCTAGGACGATGTCCACTAAACAAATCTACAGACGGAAATAAAAATATTTGTGGAGGAAAGAAAGGAGGTGTCGATGAACATTGGTTTTGAATGTTTTGCAAATTGAAATGGCACGGGAAAACCGTGCCGGATAAGTTATTCCATAATCGCGTTGTGCGTCTAAAAAACCGAATCTCTATATTTGACGGTACGACCAAAATTAGGCTCAAAGGTGAACTGATAAGCATTCCTAGCGAAGCGGGTATCACAGGTGAACTGATAAAGGGAAGGTATGCAACTGACTACTTCGAGTGAACATTGCTTGTGAAAGAAGCGATAAAACAAGGAAATACATGAAACATTTCGACGGTGTGCAAGAGATGGGAATGAATCCATGAAAGCTCTGTTTCCTGAACTCTCTCCAATAAATAGAGAGAAGTTTGTGCTGCATCTACCCAAAGATGTGAGTTATACTGGAGTTTTGGACGTACATAAAAACTCAATATAAATGGTACCCAGATCAGAATTGGTGAACAATTTCTTACATCAATATAGAAAATCTAAGTCATTTAGCAGCATTTTCAGCGGTCTTGAGAATGTGGTCATTCCAACGAAGATCGTCGTTGACACACAGTATTTTACTTTGCAATATATTACAACATAGTCTTGTTTACCTCGCGACATTTAAAGCGACAGTTTTTTTTATTTTTTTTAAGTAATTTGCAGAAAAGAGAAAACAAACCGATATTTCTACAAGAAAACTTATAATCAACTTCCATTCCAAACGAAAATCTTTGTGCAAAATTGGTAAAATCGTTGGGCGAACACATTCGACTGTTCAAAAGATTGCTTACAAATATGTTTTTCAAAGGTACGCAACCTAATAGCACTGGAAGAGATCGACAAAAAAAAAGTGCGTCTCAATACGATTAAAGGCTTTTTGTTCAAGAAAATCAAAAACAAGTGTTCCAATAAAATTAGTGTCGGAAATCACGACTATCATAAAAAGACTCGTGTCAGCCGAGACTTTTCAAGCAAGCAAAACAAAGCTTCATCAGATCATTTGTGTATCAAACTCAATCAGTCCAACTTCTGGTGGTCCTCAAGGAAGTCATCTAGGACTGCTTATTTTCACGTATTATGTTGAACAAATTTTTTCTGACTCCAATCTTCTTATCTACGCAGACAATATGAGAGTATAAACACAAATCCCAATCACTGCAAACTTACTTGGAACTATTTTATACTCGGGGTTAAATGAAGTTTGTGGAGCTTAATATTAGGAGATATCAAGTCATTACCTATTCTCGTTCCCATGTTAATGATATTACTACTAAAGCTTACTCCATTCTTGGATTCATTAAACACTGCACAAGACAATTCTCTGATTTATATGTCAAAAAATCTCCTCATTATACAACTTTTGTCAGGCCAATCCTTGAATATTTATCTCAGGTTTACTCTCCGTGTTATGAAGTTCACATGAAACGCATTAAATTCATCCAGCTGAGGTTCATACATTTCGCCATATATACTCGTAGTTTGGGTTGTGACGATTCTTTTAATTGGTTGTAGTGATTTTTCTTGTCTGGTTGAAAAGATCTCTTTTAATACTAACTTGTAGAACTTGTAGATCTGTTACCTAGTTTCGACTTCAATACTATAGAACCAAATACGTCCGAAATTAACCTTTGACAAGAATTTTAGATAATTCTACAATAAAAAACACCTCAAATCGTGTCTTTATATTTAGTGACTTTTATAAAGTTTAATATGTAAATAAAAATTAGGACTTTTAAAACATACATAATTTTTGAAAGAATATTGGAGAACTAACTCCAAAACATTCAATATTAGATTTTTCAAAGGTCCGTTCAATTATTCTTATAAACGCCGCGCCGCCGCCGGCCGCCCGCCCGCGAGCCATGGAGATAAACATACTCGGAAGAAAACAACAGGATGACTTAATGACAGTCCCACTTTTAAGTCCAATGCGATGAAGTGCAGAAAATCTGTTCAACAGAAAATGAGGGAAAAATATACCAAGTATAAATAATATAGGCAGGCATCAGGGAAGGAGACCTGAAACCAACTGTACCTCACTTCAACCATCAGCTATATAACTTTTAAGAAGGTGGATGGCAATGATTACTTATAGACTTCGCTAAGCTAAGCGTTAACAACGAAATAAATGGCCTAAGAAGGCAATTAAGTAGAAAAGCCCTCTTTTAAACGTCTAAAGTGTCCCTTTATAAAAAAAAAATAATCATTCCTGTTCTATTGTACAGTGCAGTGGTATGGGTTTTCTCTTCATAACTTGATGAAGACACTTAAGGTCGTCTGCTTGGGAAAATTCATCAGAAGATTTTTGGATCATTCAGCTTAGACGGTGAGTAATAAAAAAGATACATCAACGAACTGAACAGACTGTACACTATAATCAACACCGACCTTGCCTAAAGAGTAAAAGGTCAAACGAATGAGGTGACTGGGTAATTTACAGCAGATGGAGAACGATGCTTTGATTTGAAAAATTTTCGAGTCTATCCCGGAGGACAGCGCTTCATGAGGTGTACCAAAATAGAATAGGACTTTAACCTGCTACGCTTGTGAAATCGGAAACAGCTTAGTTATGGTCCGCTAGCAGCGCTACTTTCAGGTAATATGTATTATCGAAAATCCAGTGATGCAATTTTTATTTGGCGAAGTGGGTTCAATATTCTTACCATTAGCAAGATGGATTGCGCACTCTACAGAATCCTTTTCACTCAAGGCCCTCACTTGAACGAGTATATGGTACTGTGTGCAAGGATGACGAAGTCTTTGAGCTGTTGAAAAATTGAACATATGCAGTACGAAAAATCAAAACATGTTGACTTCATTGACTCGAGCTGCATCGAACAAATGGACGGAAATCAAACATTTTTCAGCCATTTTTCTAATCCCAAATCACAAGTTCTAGAAGATAAAGAAGACCAAAACCACTGGTCTGATTGTCTTAAGGGAAATCAATCGGGTTCGTAGATTATAACAATCACTTAATTTACATTTTAATCAAAACTGATAACAAAGTTCCAAATGTAATTTGAAACTAATTGAGAACTTTTCTATATTAGAACTAATTCAGTAGCAAAAAAATGCACGACAGGGTCGCACTAACTTGTTCTTATGTGGAAGAGAATTAGAATTTTAAAAATGAATGGTATAATTATAATCCTACTTAACAATTTGCCAACTTTAAAGAAGTTGATTAACTCCTTATTAATTTTAAACATTTTCTAACAAGTATCGTACTAAAGCAAATTCCTTCTGAAACTAAAACCATGACAGTTTGTGCAACTAATCAAACAGATCTTTTTTGATGTTTGTAAATGTCAAAGAGTCATGTGAGCATGATACTAAAAAATACAATAAAATGCTAGAGAAAATTTGATGCTAAACTCAATTAAAATTTATAAAGTTGGCGTTTTAAACAAGTATCATACTTTAACAATTTTAACATCATATTAATTCGACTAAAATTTTGCGCAAGCATGAAATAGGAAAAAAGAAAAAGATTTATTTTGTTAAAATTCACAGAAATATAATATTTTCTTTAATTAGTAGTAGAATGCCGAGCAAATATGAATTTATGCAAAAAAAAATTCTTAACCGTTGTAGGTTTTTTTTTTCTCAAAATAAGTTTCTATACCTATACAAAATTTTTCAGACATTTTTGAAAAAAAACATTTTTGAACGCCATGTTTAATGTTTATTATTGTGCAAATTAAGATTGAATTAAAAAAAAATCAGTAGCCCGTTTTTGAAATATCAAATTTCCAAGAAATTTTTTTTTTAATCTAAAAAATAATTTTTTTTTTGAAGTTTTGAAGCAAGGCTTACTATAAAGTAAAATGCACGACTGGGTCGCACGTACTTGCTCCCATGTAAACGACTAAGAATTTCAAAAATGAAACAATGAAACAATGAAAAAATGACATGAGAAAACTGTTCTTAAGTATACAATTCATTTTTTAAATAACTAAAACAACTCCTTTAGCAGTTGGAGCTAAGCACAGGATGCCATGTGTTTTAAGCAAAAATTAGTTTACGCAAGATCAAAATTATAATTCGTTGTAGTGGTTTCCTAAAAAAAATACAACATTTTTAAAACATTTTTAAGAAAAAAATTTTGGAACGCCGATTTAAAGTGTTTAATAATGTACGAATAAAAATTAAATCTAAAAAACAAATATTGATCCGTTTTTGAGATATCGAGTTTTTCAAAAAAAAAAAACTAGATTTTTTCGTTCGAAAATTCAAAAAAATGTTTTTTTTTTTAAGTTTTGAAATGCAATGTTCCCTAAACTTCTTAGAAGCTTGTCTATAAAAAATTTCATTAAGATCCGTTATGCCGATAATGAGAAATTCAAAATTCAAAAAAATCCTTCTATAGTAATATCTAGATTTCAATTTTTTTTTATTTAATTATAGACCGTAAAAATTAATCAAAAGAAAAAAATTTTAGCAAAATTCTCGGAACCGTTTTCGAGAAAAATACGATTTTCAAAAACTATTTTTTAACTTTTGTATGGAACCGTTATTTTTAGGTAAAATAAGTTTTTTTTTCTCATTTCTTGTAAATGATATTAAGAATCTTTTATTTATCAAATTTTAAAAAAATCTAGCATGGGGTTTTCGAAATATTGAGTTTTCAAAAAAAAATTTTGAAATATTTTTTTAAAAATCCAAAAAATTATTTTTTGAAAATTTGAACCCACAATAATATTAAAACTATTGGGGACCTTTAGCAGAAAACAATTATCAAAATCCGTTGCACCGTTTTTAAGAAAATCAAAAACCAAAAAAATGGTACCAAGGGGGTACCAAAAATAATAATTCTTTGAATTTTTTTTCAACCATTAGATAGCTTTAACTCAATGAAATTTTTTGATTTTTTTTTTTAAACTGTGGCACAGTTTTTGAGAAAAAAAAAATATTTATAAAATTTCGAAAAAAAAATCGTATGGCAGATACCGTTATTTTTGGTCTTAAGAAAACAAATAAAAAAACATCCGGGGGGAAAAAATAAAACCCATATCTACCAAATTTAAAGAAAATCGGCCGAGCCGTTTAGCTGTAGTCGAACAGACAGACAGACAGACAGAATTGCGAGACCCACTTTTTTGGTCTTCGCTATCATCGTAATGTCAATGATTTGGAATTAATGTTGATATAGATTTGTGTGATTTGTAAATTTATGTAATGCAATGTAATGTGAATTTGGTTAGTACGTATAATTGTGATTTCAATGGTTAGTGGTCTTAAAATATGTTACAGAATCCAGATTAATGTATATTGTGCGCTGTCGTCTTAAAATGAAAACTCATCCAATTTACAACGTTATAAGTTAATTTCTTTATTTTAAAATTTATGTGTAGTGTGTATGATTTTGTAATGTAGTGTGTATGATTTTGTGTATTCAATGTTTTATGTGACTGTTATTAACTTTAAAAAAAGAAAAAAAAAATGATTTATGTGTCCAACAAAAGAACCAACCGATGTCGTTGGCAATTGAATTACGAATGATTACAATATCATTTTTAAGCTTAGTAGAATAATTATTCATGTTAGATAAGAAAGCGACACAAAAGAGAATATGCAAAAAAACCAGTATTTTGTTTTGTAGATCAAACCGGTTAATTGCAAGTGCAAGTTAAACTTATATTAAATATATACAAAAAAGGTGAGTACATCATTAAAGAGAGCATTTCATTTCATTTCATTTATTTCGTATTAAAGTTATTACATTGTACTTCAAGATATTTAATCTTATAATAAGTATCCAAATTTAAGTTACAAATAGTTGGAAATGGAAATGGAAAATAATATTAAGTTACATAGTTCATTATAAAATAATAAGCAAGATATGATAAAATATATAACAATTATACTGGTGTGATTTTATACAAGCAATTCTTCTTATTTTAATTAGGGTGCGTTGCCTTATGTTTGGTATTCTTAAACAGTCAACTTTGATCAAAATCTCGAGTTCGATTTTTTTTCCGAATGCATAACTTGCCAAACAGACAATATCTACTTTATCAAAATTCTAGGTGATATTTTCGAGAAAAATATGATATTTTTAGATACGAGTAAAGTAAAAAAAAATGTTCCCAAATCTTATCTTAAAGATATGGCCTAAAACTGCCAATTGTCAAGTTTTAAACAAATTGAGCATGTTGTTGTTGTTGAAATAGCAAGTTTTAAAAAGAAAAATTTTTAAATTTTCTTTCAAAATCAAAAAAAAAATAAAATAAAATAAGCGTACAAACATTAATCAAATTCAGTTGAACTGTTTTTTGAGAAAATCGAGGATAAACAAAAAATGGTCCTATGGGAGGTACCATCAATAACTATTTTTCCAAAAATTGTATCCTACCATTAGGTTGTATTTACAAAATAAAAATTTTTAATTTTTTTCTGTGTGACAGATATTAAGAATTTTTTTTTTTTAATTTTCAAAAAATTGTTAGGCAGGAATCGTTATTTTTAGTTTAAGAAAAAAAGAAATAAACCTGTAGGCGATCTACCAAGTTTAAAGAAAATCAGACTAACGTCAAAGCCACAGGAAGACAGACAAAATTGGTCCTCCCTATCATCGTAATGTCAAGTCTGATCAAAACCTAAAGTTGGCGTTTTTTAAAGGTTGATTGTTATTTGAAATATTTGTTAAATTTTTTGAAAAAAAAAAATGTGTTTTAGCATTTCGAAAGAAGGGCAATCTTAAAATTAATTTTTGCCATACCACGGAGTTCGAAATGTGAGTAAAAATTGAACTTTTGTCTCAAAGGGCCCCAAGAAATCTACCTTTAATAATAAAAACAAAATATATATCCCTGTTTCTTTTGTTAAACTTCACAAAAATAAATTATGACCTTTAAATTTTAAGTCTTCAAACAGATTTGACTTATTCTTTTCTATATTTTGTTGAATTCATTAAATTGGTTTCATAAATTTTCTTGAGAAATATTTTTAAACAAGAAATACCCAAAATATCAACCATCAGAGAGTCCTTCGAAAATATTCTTGTACCGATTCTCCCAGCTTCCGTCATTAATTCGCTGGTTAATGCGAATTCTTCTGAAAATCTGAATAAAGATCGCAAAATATGTTTTGTTAAAGAAAAATATGTATATCTCTTAGAATTTTTTTCTTCCATTAGTATCGTATATATGTTAAAGTCATTAATTCATAAAGAAGCTCTTTTTGAATAAAGAATAAAAAAAACAACTGAAAAATGTCCTTGGACCAAAAATTCTTTCATGTATACCAGAATCATGATTATTTTTCATTTTCCTTAAATGATATACTCCTAGATTTTAATGTACATAGGCAATCGTTTAAATTTAACATTTTTCATAGAAACTGTATTCATTTTCAAAAATATGTATGTAGGACCTACATTGTAGGTATAGGAGGAAAATATCGCCAATACGATAACACGAATTTCTTCCTGTGTTGTCCTTGTTCCTAGGAGTCTTCATTCATAGAAGGAACCCTTTTCGAGCAACCAAAACGTAGTTTTCTTCCTCTTCTTTATGGTCTTTAATGTTATATTCTTGGAGAAAATAGTTCTTCTGGAACTAAAGATAAGAACTGTGTCGCTTCAATGCAGAAGAAGACTATGACAACGCGACACAAAAGGACGAACATTTCGTTGGTAATTTCCATTTGAATTGTCTTCGGGCTATAGGCAAAGACCACGCGATGAAAGACACCAAAAATTATGTTCCGGGCATAGGAACTAGGTAATGAGTGTGTTCAACCGCTTACGACGTCGTTCCACACTATTCCTTGCCAACACAGAGGTATTTTCCCCAACTATCCTGCTGGCATTTGCAGGTGTTATTCAATTAGAAAGGACATGAACGTTTGAGCTGCCATACATCTCCCATTAATTGGGGGACACCTCGCTTTCAACGTCCCACATTTCCAAAATGTAACAATATCGTAATTCCAAATTCCGCACTCGAATGGAGACAACTTAGCTTCGTTCCGCGTTGTTGTCATATACTCGTAATCATGGTTTCATCCAACAGACCGGATGAAGCTACACTTAGCGGTGACGAGCGTATTAAGATTGTATAAGAGATTTACACGATTAATGCGTTGCGATTTTGTGTTGTACGAACACCTACGTGTTGTTGAAACCATTTCAAATAAAGGCCATTGTGTCCTTAATAGGGATATTTTGATTTCACAGCTGTATTGGTACAAAATTCCGATTTTCACGCAGGATCCATGGAAATTACGCACGGATGAAAGTAGATTTTCTAAATTCTTTAGAAATGGAGAATAATAATATCCATCTATGGGAATTGCAGAACATGATGAAATCTTGGTGAGGATTGCTGGGATATTTGTGTCGAAGTCATATTGAATGATGAATTATTATTTATGGATATAGAAGAGCTTTATTTAAGCGTCACGTTCTGGTTCTTGTACGTATGTATTGTATAAGCGTGTCGTTGATAAAATCCGGATAATATTGTATACGAAATTTAAGGATTCTAGAGCGTAAAGATAGAAGTTAAAGTGAATTTATTTTGCAGCACGTTATAGTCAAGGAATATTAAAGACAGACTTTGTAGTAGAAATATATCACATTGAATCAAGGCTATTGATATGTTTATGTCTGTCATTTGATGCATTCTTAAAAAAAACCTAACTCGAGATTTTGATCGAATTTGGAATAACAATGGTAAAGAAGACAAAAAAAAAGTTGGTTCCGTAATTATTTATGTCTGTCTGTTGGTCTGCAGCTTGAACGACTTGGACGGGCTACTTTAAACGCGGTAGAAAGCAATGTTCAAATATTTTCCCCAGAAACGTTTCTTATTTTTATTTTTAAGACCAAAAATATATCATTTTTAAAAATTTTGCCAAATAATTTTTTTTCTCAAAAACTGTTCCAAAAATTAAATAAAAAATTAAGAAAATTTGAGACGACCGGTTCGGTAATCAATCGGCCAACAGTCATTAGTCAAAGGAACTCAAGATCGGCCAAGAAAATCATAACAGACCGTGAGAGTCTACAGCAGTCTAGGCAGTCGCCGTGCACAAGAACTCGGCCTTTCGCAGTTCCAGTGGTTCCAGGAGGACAGCATTTCATTCCACACAGTGGGCGCCACGATTGACCTTCTGAATGAACGATTTAAGGTAAGGTTATGTCTCGCTGAGGTGACGTCAATTGGTCAGTAAAGTCATTCGATTTGACCCCACTAGACAAGTTCTTGTAGATTTTCCTGGAGTCGCAGGTCGATCCCATGAACCACAATCGGCAGATGCCTTTAAGGTTAACATAAAACAGGCCATCGCTCTAATTCTGCCCGATCTGTCGGATCTGACTTTTCCAACAATAGAACCATTTTTTCGGATACTGACGGTCTCATTATCGGCTTAGCGGATTTTTATATAAATTTGTATACCAGCCATATATTTCTTGGATCTTTTTGTTAAAATCCGATATGTCGATAATGAGGGGTTGGGTTCCATATCCCGCTTTTTATAACCCCGTTTCTTAAAATCCCGCTTTTTATAATCCAGCGTTTCTTTTTATCCCGCTTTTGCAATCAAAACCAGTAGCTTGATTTTTTTAAATAAAACAACTGGTTTTGATTGCAAAAACGGGATAGTAAGAAAAACTTTTAAGAAATGAAAAAAAAATAATAAAATGCACGACTGGGTCGCACGAACTTACTCCTATGTAAAAGACTAAGAATTTCAAAAATGAATATTATTAGAGACACTGTTCATAAGCATAAAATTCATTTTTTAAATGACTTCTTCAGTAGTTAAAGGTAAGAATAGGATGCCATGTTATTCAAGCAAATATAGATTTATGCAAGAACAAAAATTATAAGTCTTGTAGTGGTTTCTTAAATAATAAGGTTTTACATAAGAAAATTTTAAAACATTTTTAAGAAAAAATGTTGGTACGCAAATTCGAAGTTTTTATTATTTATTCATGAATAAAAATTAAATTTACAAAAAAAATTATTGAGCCGGTTTCGAGATATTAAATTTTCAAAAAACAAAAAATTATTTTTTTTTTCAAAATTCACCAAAATATATTTCTTAAAGTTTAGAAATGCAATGTTTTTTAAACTTTTTAGGAACTTCTCTCTACGAAATTTCATTAAAATCCGTTGTGCTGATAATGAGAAATTCAAAATTTTAAAAAATCGTTGTATGGTAGGTACAGTCAGTAATATCTTGTTTTCAAAAAATTTTTTATTAAATTACAGATTATAAAAAATAATAGAAAGAAAAAAAGTTTAAGCAAAATTCTCGGAACCGTTTTCGAGAAAAATACGATTTTCGAAAACCATTTTTTAACATTTGTATGGAGGGTACCGTTATTTTTAGGTAAAATCAATTTATTTTTCTTATATCTCGTAGATTATTGTCCAAACTTTTATTTATCAAGTTTTGAAAAAATCGAGCATGGGGTTTTCGAAATATTGTCTTTTCAAAAACAAAAAAATCAGCTGATACAATTTCTTTTAGTCTGGCCTTTATAATGCTCAAATATAAATATAAGAAACGAGCTCGGCGGGATTAAACGTGATAAGTCGGGATTTTAAAAAGCGGGATTATAACAGATCGGGATTTTGAATAAGCGGAATTTTAAAATTTTAAAATTTTAAATTTTTTTTGGGATTTTTGAAAAAAATGGGATTTTAAAAAACGAGATTCTGATACGCTCCCGATAATGAGAAATTCAAAATTTGAAAAATGGTTTTATGGTAACTAAAGTCAGATATTTCTTAATTTCAATTTTTTTTATTAAATTATAGATTTATCAAAATTCTAGCTGCTGTTTTCGATAAAAATACGATTTTTGAAAACAATTTTTAGCATTTGTATGGTGGGTACCGTTATAGTTAGGTAAAATAAGTTTTTTTCTCACATTTTGCAGATTATATCGAGAAACTTTTATTTATTAAGTTTAAAAAAAATCTAGATTTTTTTTTTTTTGAAAACTTGAATTTAAAATATATGTACTATTTAAATTTTTGAGGAGCCTTAGTATAAAAACAAGATCAAAATCAAAAAATTAATAACCGTTTCTTGGAATTTTTTTGACAACAAGCTTTAACGAATTGACATTTTTTGAAAAAAAATCTGTTAAATAGTTTTTGAGAAAAAAATATTTATAAAATTTAGAAAAAATCGTATGCCAGGTACCGTCTGTGGAAAAAAATTCCAAGTTTAAAGAAAATCGGCTGAGCCGTTTAGCCGTCGGAGAGACGGCGAGATCCACTTTTTTCAACTGCCCTGTCATCGTAATGTCAAGTCTGTTAAAACTCTGGAGTTCGATTTTTTTTGCATACATTTATACATATGTATGTAAGTATATAGTACCGATAGCTTGTAAGTAAATTTGAATTTTATGGTTGTGAACATTTTTCTTCAATGACATTCTTTTTAGAAATTCTAAGTTTATTTACCATATACATAAGTCGTGCATTGTAGTTTACAACCTACCCCATAGCATTTTACATGTGAAACAGAACTGAAGTTTAAAAAAGTTTTCGCTTAATTGTTTTTAAATTTTAGAAGTATTAGTTTTGGTAAAAGAGAGTTCCCACTCTCCCTTATCAAAATTTCCAAACAAATATTTTTGTCTTTAATTTTTTCCAATACAAACTATTTAAATTGAAATTTCAGTTTTATTTGCACCATAAGAAAACATTGAATTGTCAGTATTGACCGAATGGTTTTCTTAAGCATGTTTCAACATTTTAATACAAACAAATATTAGAAAAAATCCGATGACAATGGGAAGATTAGCAGATCAATATAAACAGAATAAAGTGTTTTATGATATTTTTTTTTTTAATTTCGGTTTCGATTTATCTTATATTTTGGAAATATTTTAAAAATCTTAAAATTCAACAAAAAAATTAACAGAACTAAATTTTGTATTAATTTAAAAAAAAATGTTTTATCTTTAAGTTTTTTTTTTTCAAAGTAAATCTTTTTGATTATAACTCAGAACTTGTCTATACTTCAAATTAAGTTTTCTTTTTTCAGAATTTTAAACGTTTTCAACGAACATAAAACATTCATTGGAAAATAATTGTCTTTTAACCAAGATCGAAGCTTTTTATGTATCAAGTAAAAAAAGCCAATAAGTATTTACTCCCAAAAACAGTGAAAAATTTAATCAAATTTTCAAATTCATGAGAGCAGAATTCAATTTGTCAAAAAGGAAAGCAAAAAGACACGTGATTGCAAATATCAAGCTTCATTTGTCAAAAGCTTTGTAACATCAATCAAACATACACAAATATGTACATCATTAGGGATAGAAAACTTCACAAACAAAATACTGCAAGCAACAAGTTCCATAGTAATATATTCCGTTTTAAATGATAAAAGGAGCAAACCTTGAATGCAAGTTCATCTTTCCGGTTAGATGAATATCGAAGCACAATACCACCGCGTCACCACCATTGTCATCATCATCTAAAGTCATAACCATAGTTTGTCGCGTTCAATTCAGTAGTTGTTCTCATCATCCTTGTCGTCAAACTCCTTCCAAGAAAATAATTTGAAATGACACTTCTGACAGCAAATCTGTCAATCTAACCTTTGCACAAACACACAGGCTCACAAAAAAAACATGAAAGATGAAAAAGTAAAATAGAAAAAAAAAAATACAAATATCACCTTAACCTCTTTGTAAAAAGGCAACAAGGACATCTTGCTAGAGCATAAACTATCATCAATTTAGGTCATAAATGCATTCAGCCATGTTGTTCTACGATTGCACATCCTTTTGCTTTGCTTTCATTCATCCATCTCCATCTCCACCCCACCTCATTCTCATCATAAATAATTGCAAGACAAAAAAGAACTAAGTATCAAGCCCCATGAAAACATCATTTTCCCATTATATCCTTTGCGAAGGACGATAAAATGAGCGTTGCTGGCTCATAGAAAAGGTTGATCCCTCATTTGGAAGCTTTAACTCTCATCAAACTGGCCCGAGAACAAAATTCTATTATTTGTCAACTCCTTGCTCTCCTCCGAAGCTATCCGAGTTCAACGGCAATTACACCTCTATCCCAGTTCCACCTTCTATTTGATGAGATTGAAAGTCAATTTCCTGCGGCTCCCGCATTGTTCTTACTCTACCAATAGGCATCTATATTTTCAGGACCAAAAACCAAATTCAAAAATTACATGCATTCGTGATTGCTGCTCCTGAAGCAATTCGAATTTTGCACTCTTACATTATTGACTCCGGGCATGAAGTTTTAATGGAAATCCTTTGCATGAGCACGCAGGACAACATCGAGACGTTTTCCGGTCGATATCATCATCCGAGGGCTAAAAGCTGACAATCGATTGGGGATTTTCCAAATCAGTTCACTACAAATCCTTTGGGGAGAATGGGAGGCTATGATCTCTCCTGGGGCTTGGAATTTCAAATTCTGAAATTTTGCTTTTGTCTCTTGTTGTTTTAGATTTTTGTCTTTCTTTTAACAAAGTCAGGTTGACCGAGTTTATGGTAAGTTTGAATCTTTCCGGAACTTCATTGCGAAAGTAAAAAGAGAGGTTTTATATTTTAAAATGGTGTAAAATATCTACACGAGGAGAATTGCCATGGTAGTAAATTCGAAAGAGTTGGTTGGCGGCGGGCGGTCGGTCGGTTTGAACGAAGGAGTATGATTTTGAATTTTAAGTCTGTTTGGATTTGTATATCTACAGTTAACCTCTTGGATCGTCATGAAAAGGATTTTATTTATCATGATTATGGTGATGTTGATTTTATTTTATGTAATGGTTAATCTGCTTTGATGTGTTTTTAAGCTTCAAAGTAAATGAAGTGGTAATTTTGTACGAGTGAGGAGATAAAATTTGTTGTTTTTAATTAAGGATTTGTTTTATTAACGACTCAAAAGTCCAGTTAAGTTTGTATTATAGGGAGATCCGAAATATGCAAGCACAGTTTAAATTTTTAGTGTCGTCTGAATGAAATGATTGCATAAGCCTGATATCCATTAAAATCAAGAACTTTACGAATCGTTTTAAATTATACATCACAGGGTTTTTAAAAATGTATTTTAATGAAAAACCTAGTAAATAAAGAAAGATAGTGACTTAAGAATTTTTATCCATGTTTTTTGGTAAAGATTTAAATGCCTTTTACTGAACGCAAAAATAACGAAAGAAATCCATTAATAATGATGAATTTAACAATAATAATTGAGAATTGACAAGGTTCTCAAAATTCAACTGAGAGTCCAAGTAAGACCGATAGGGTCAAATGCCAATTTCGTCTTTTTTTTAATACAATGATGGTTTCATTAGAATTCACATGATGGTGAACATTGTTGGCTCAATGCGTTAATGAAGCCATTCGGAATAACGAATTTCCTTTGAGTTAATCAACTTATTATATTTCAGTGAAATTCATTCGGTGAATAATGATTTGTTCGTTTAGTCAACAATTTTATTCTTCAACACAACGAATTTGTCTATATACAGTGGAACATGGCAAGAATATAAATACAGAGTAAACAAAATAAAATAACAACCCACTTCTGATCTAAAATGTTTACCAAGAACATAGTTAATATCTGTACAGTCATTTGGGACAAGATCAACCATCAGTTAAGATTGGATAGTTTCAATTTCTCCGTTTTTTGCGAGAATTAATAGAAATTCAATTCAATCATTGCCTTTCCTACTGTCTTCCACAGAAGAAACTGACAGTTTTTTATAAAAATTCAGTATGCGAGAAAGCCGAAATCAATGCATCGTAAGTTATATGTCTATTAGGGTGTGTCACTTTTGTATGGCCGCAAAAAAGTACTCTAATTTTTAAATGTAATAGTGCTCAAAAGTTGTATTAGGGTCTGAGGTTTAAGAACATGTACAAAAAAAAATTAGATATCGTTCGTCTTTGGGTCGCTCAAATCGGTTGAAGTTGAAAAAAAAATTTAATTTACACTTAATTTTTTTTATTTTTTACGTATACTAAAAAAAACTTAACAAAATACAGAAAGAATTTTTGTCTTTACAAAAAGATATACCATGATATTGTAGGTGGTTCCGTTGATTTTTAAGAATTTTTTTTGTAAAAAAAAAACGATTTTACATAAAAACCTAATTTTTCTTCCTTCTTTTATTATTTCATAGCTTCTTTATCAAGTGTTCAATTTAAACAAATATAAGCTTGAAAGTGTTTCCTTGCAATTATCTTTCACTTGAAAGCCTAAGAATATTTTATGTAATTTTTTTGTATCCACACGGGGTAATTTAAAACAACACATATTTCAAAAATCTCGAAAAATCAAATTTTTTTGGATTTCATCCTATTTTTTAGCGAGCCAAAGATATTAATTAAAATGAAAATTGTAAACGCAGGATTTAATTTTGATAAGCAATGCAACTTTTAAAAGCTATTAAATTTGAAAATATGTACCATAGTTGAGCACTTTGACACACCTTAATGTCTATATAGTATTACGAAACCATAAAACGAGTATCTAAAATAACGAATCGCCATTTTATATTCATTGACATCTCTACTCGTAAATAACGAATAATAAAACATTGTCTCGCTCTATTGACACATGGTAAGTTGATTTAAGCGCCACCTGCATTTCAGTGCACGAGCTACTATTGGGGATAACTTGTTTCGATTTGACATCCAATGTTAACATTATTTTCACTAATTAAGCCTAGTAAGCAGATCGAGACAAGAAAATTTTATTTCTACAATTTTATGCTCTACAAAACGTTTCCAAATCTCGCGCAAAAGTTTGAATTTGGAGAAATAAAATCTAATTTAATGTGTTTTGTAGTGTATCTCTGGAACAGGTTGTCGTTCATACCTTTTTGGAATCTCCTCTTTATGCTTTCAAGAGAAGCATCAGCAACTTTTACATAAAACCAATTTCTCTTTCGGAAATATGGTGACTGTCAAAATTTGTCCCGCAAAATAATGTTGTATCATTTTTTTTCTGGCAAAATTTAGTGTAGACATTTTGCGCGCGAACTGCGTACTGCTCGGAAAAATATCCCAGACAAAATGTATGCGTACTACGCTTTAATAAAATATGAAGGGGTTTTCCATATTATAACTGAGGAGATGGCTAAAAAATGCACTTGTCTAGATTAAGGTTTTTTTTTTGTTAGTATTACAATTAAGTGATTTTAAAGTTCAAATCTGAATAGAATTGAAGGATTTTCGATTGAAAACGGTTCTTATCTATACAAACTAAAAAATAATAAAATTCATTTCCCAGAAAAAATAAACCTACATATGTCGTTAGTTTTGTACGTCTCTTTATAACAAAAATGCATTTGACAAGTCCACTTTTGTTCGTCAGGTCCTTAATTGTAATAGATATTCACTATGTTACGAGTATTTTTATATTTTTTTAACCAAGTTGAAATTGTGTTCAGTTAGAACTTTCTGTACCAAATATATGAGAAAAATGGTCAAAAATAGTAACAGTAAGTCAATTGCAAGATGGTTCATATGGATTGATTCGTATATCAATAATAATGAAGTAGCTAGATAGATAATTAGAAATGGTGGCCGTAACGATTCGTTTGACCTGTGGATTAAATGGGATATGATGACGCTCCCCTCTACGTGTTTTTTTTTTCTTCAAATTTCTATTTAAATGAACTATACTTTAACAGAAGCCGTTTTCTTGAGGTATGGCTAAATGGGAATAAGGTCCTGGGAATGTTATTTTGATGTTTCCTTCAGACCTTATAGAACGGTTGTTGGAGAGAAAGAGCTATAATAGACAGGTGCTCAGCTAAAATCTTTTTAGTTTCTACCTAAAAATCGCTAGTTCATGGTCTTCAGATAGAAGATAACCCATTACAGAGTCGTTGGGGTTGACTAAGAACCACATTGTCGCGTTGAGAAAAGAGTTCCGAAAGAATAACTTTCTGAATAGGACATTTTCAGAGGATGTGAATTATTGTATCCTTTTATCGCTGGTCTCCACAACTACAATAATGCATATTGCATGGTTCATTTAGGTTCGCTATTGTTCCTTTATAAGACATTGTCCGTCCAGTGCATATTGCAGACACCTTGGTTATTTCTTGTCTCGGTATACTTTTTAAGTCATTTGTTCGGAGCTTATTATAAGTGGGCCACATCTTTCTAGATAAAATGCAATTAGCGAGGCCATTCTTTGCCTAGCCATCTCATCTACCAGTTCATTTTCCTTAATCCCACTGTCTCCCGGAAACTTGAGGTTAATATTCAAGTTCGCCAGATCATCCCTTCATATCTGGATAAATTATGAGTATGAAGAAGCCGAATAAATGGCTTTAGCATCCAAATTATTCTGCCAAAATGACCGTATTCCGGTTCTGATTTGGATCTTGTTTGAGTATTTAATTACGAGTTTTTAAAGATCAATCGGTGATCTGTTTTCATTTTTACTTGTGATATACATAGGTATTAGGGAAAGTTCTGCATTTGGAAAAAAATCGACTCTTCTGTCTGTCTGTATCTCTCCCTGCAGCCTATAAGCCACTGAAGGTATTTTCTTCAATCTCAGTACTTAAGGGTCTTCGGTGATTCCCTAGAGGGGAAAATAATTTTTTTCTTAGCCCCAAAACTAACGGTACCCTCCATACACCAGTAATGCAAAATCTTATTTATCTCGAAAACGGTTCTAACGATTGATAAACAAAGTTAGGTGTGCTATTATGGACATATGTAGATTACATTTTGGAAAAAAAAAAAATGGGAAAAAATGTTATTAACGGTACCTGTCATAGAACCGTTTTTTTTTTTTTTTATTTTCGGCTTTTTCATTAATGGCTCTAACGATTTTAATCCAATTTTTTAAGCAGGGGCCTGTTTCTCAGATCATAGACATCATACATTTCATACAACATACAACATTTTCATACATCATACACATCATACAATTTTCTGTTTCTCAGATTTCACTGGAAGTGTTGTATGATATTTGTATTGTTGTATGATGTGTATGATTCTGACATTTCATTATTATTTGAGTGTTAGGTTAATATAAATCTCAACGTTGTTTTCTTGCGAAAGAAAAAAGTTAATTGTTAGATAAGAAAATTAAAGTTTTACTTATTTTAAAGTAATATAGGAGATAATTTATGTATAAAACTATGGAATTACTATATTCATTAATAAATTAATAACTATAATTGATTATAATAATAGTTGATTACAAAATTAAAATTCTTGAAAGAATCAGAAAAATGCTTCGAGGTTCATAAATGAACACTTATGTAATTTTAAAAACTAACAGCACTAGCTTCATGGCTTAAGGCTGCAGGTTCTATTTATTTTGAGTCTTCTAGTCACTTCAAACATGAAATTCGGATTTGTGAGTGTCAAGCCAGTGAACTTTCCACAAATAAAATGTCTTGTTTTCAAAGAAATGACTGCACACTAGAATTATCGTTTGTTCTTTTGACGACTGTAGAAAAAAAACAATGAAAATTAATTCAAAATTGTTATAATTATTAATTATTATTAGTTCAAAAAATACTAACTTTTGTATATTTCCTTTTCATGTTGTACATGCAGTTTACAACAGAATTTTGTGTTGTATTAAATGTATGAAAATTTGTAGGTTCATTTGCTGTATGATGTGTATGATAAATTTCTGAGAAACAGAATCATACAACATTCCAATATTTCCAGTGTAATCTTCAGTCATACATTGTTGTATGACAGCGGATCATACAACAAATCTGAGAAACAGAAATCATACAGCAGAACTGTCAATATCATACAATGTATGATGTGTATGATTTGAGAAACAGGCCCCAGGTGTCCTCTTAAGAGTAAAATAATATTATATATAAAAATATTCGATTTTTATTCTTTTTTTTTTTGAAAACACGTTTTTTTTTTAATCAATATCTTCAAAACGTCTATATTACTAAATACTTAAAATCGGCATCCCAATTTTTTTTCTTGAAACATTTTAAAGAAATTTCTTATATAAAAAATTAATTTAATACCTAATAAAACAGTTTAAAAACTTTGTTCGCATAAATTCATACTTTTGTTGAAATCAGACGGCAATTTCATATATTTCTATTCGGGCTATTGTGACTAAATTTCGCACCAATTTTACAATGTTGGACATTAAACCATCAACACACTTACGTAGAGTGTGAACTAAGGAAAATATCGCAGCTCTATTGAACAGTGTTAGTGATGACCATGAATTATCGATTCGACACCGTTCGTAGCAACAAAGAGTTACTCCACTACGTGGAAAATTTAGATATGAAGCCTTTCAAAATACAGCTGGTACAAGAATTAAAGCCGAACGACCTACAACAACGCCGAATTTTTGGTGAATGGGCTCTTGAAAAGTTGGCCGAAGATCCACTTTTTTATCGAAAAATTGTGTTCAGCAACGAAGCTCATTTCTGGTTGAATTGGATACGTGAACAAGCAAAACTGCCGTAACTGGAGTGAAGAGGAGCCAGAAGCATTGCAAGAGCTATCAATTCATCTAGAAAAAGTAACTGTTTGATTCGGATTATGGGCTGACGGAATCATTGGGCCGTATATCTTTTTTTTCTTACTGTGAATGGTGAGCGCTACCGTGCGATAATAACTAACTTTTTTTTTGTGCGAAATGGAAAAGCTTGATTTGCATGACATGTGGTTTGAACAAGAACGATGCCACATGCACACAGAACGCGTACCAATAGACCAATTGAGAGGCGAGTTCCTTGAACAGTTTGTTTCACGTTTGGGGTCGGTCAATTGGCCGCCTAGATCGTGCGATTTAATGCCTCTAAACTATTTTAGACTATTTTTTGTGGGGCTATGTTAAGGCTCATGTCTATAGCGACAAGCCCGCTTCGATTGACGCATTTATTCAGATACCTGCCGAAATGTTAGAAAGAGTATGCAAAAATTGGACTAAGCGGATGGACCACTTGAGATAATCTTCAAACATTAAATTATATTGACCTTACTATCGATTCAAATAAAGATTTCATGCATTTTTCTGATTTTTTTTTTTTTTTTTTTTTAATTTCCGATAGCTTTTATAAAATCACTCGTAATAAGCGTGTTCTAGGCGATTTCTGAAGAATCTACATGAACGAAAAAGAAGAGGAATCGATTCCTCACCTTTTCTGTACATGTCCCGCTTTATCCCAAAGACCTAGACTCTATTTGGGAGATTTCTACTACAATGATCTTCATAAAGAGCTCCGGTTGGTTAATCGGTTGGGGAGAAAGTGTCCAAGATTCGATATGGTATCACAATGGAAATGCTGACAGCCACATAAAATTACATATTTTAACTTAACCTATCAGCAGCTCTAGTACTGGTGTTTCAAATTTTCTTATTTTTCATCTGTTTGGTGAAATAAAAGATTGAATTTGGACTTAAATTCACTGTTCCAAACAGCTTGGACTTAAATAACTGCAAATGAAAATGCTGGTTGTACAATTTACTGTCTATAGGTAAGACCCTGTTCCATATTATCCTGTCAACTGGAATTATTCATATATATTTCGCTTCAAAAGTAAAGAACTTCAAAATTGTAAGGTAATCTTATTTCTACTACATTAAATATTTCAATGTTGTCGATGAGCCGTTGCAATTTGTTTAAATGAAAACTTAAATTCAAGACTTACCTTATCTGTAAATATATTTCAAAAATTATTGTTTATCCAAAATCTCCATCAATTTTTGATCAAATCGCTTCGATTTGGAATCTCTAAACTTCCCAAAGTTTTTTTTTTTATTTTCGTCTAACTTTTTGATTAATTAAATATTTTCAACATTTAACACTGAATTTTAATTCTTATTATATATGTACTTCAAAAAAAAAAATCACACACTCATAACAAAAAAATCAATAGATACTTTTTTTTTCCAAAATCAATATTCGTCCACAAGTTGATATTACTTTTGTATTGGTACAAAAAACACACACTTCAATATTTTTAGAGAAACAAATTAAATTTATTTACACATTTGTCTCCATTTTGTTTACCTGAAATGAGAAGAAGAAGAACAAAGTTAAAGTGGATTTGCTTAAATATTGATATATAAGAAAATTAAATAATAACTGCCCACATACAAAATTAAAAGTCAATATCATTTTCATCATGGTCCTACTTAAATAAAAACAAAAAACATATCCTGGCGATTTTAGAAAAGCAAGAGCTGTACTGTAAGATATTCAGAGAGGACATAAGTTCATTTATAATTTACGTAAATATCGTTGTGTGCGCTGCATGGGCGCTTCTATGTACATATAATGAGAAATATCAAATTATATACATACTATACTATTATATGCATGTACATATATATCGTAGTATCCTAGAGATGTTGCGACAAAATAAAAGAACGGAAATATACACTAACGGGAGATGAAAGAAAAAAAATTAAAAGAGTATTTCCCTGTTTTTTTTTTCTTTTTTTTTTAATGGACCACGAAATTATGGCAATGACAACAGAGACAGCCTGTGATATCCGACTAAAATGAAATGAGGTTCAATGGACCATCACTAAAACGAAATTTAATGGACGGCGGAAATGGTGTATAGGGTCCTGTGTGGTGGTGAGTTAATAGACTATTTCTGCGTGACCCTTTGTCATTTGCACTGAATTTCACTTAATCATTAAGAGAAAAACGGGCAGATGGACGAACGGACGATGACCAAGAGATTCTTGATGAAGTTAAAAAAATCCAAATAAATAAAGCCTCGGCAGATGGAATTGCACATAAAAGATTATATTTCCTTGTGAGAGGAATTTGTATTTTTTTTTTTTCAAAAAGGACGAAAAATATGACATTAAATAAAAAAAACATAAATTTAATGGTACTTATTTCAAGTGGATAGAGGTTACCTAAAGGAGGGAACTTTGAAAACTGACATTATTAAAGAAAAAAACTTAATAGAAAGCAAATTGTTTAAATTGGTAATGTGTTTTCTGAAGAAATATTTGACTTTTCAGGTGTTCCTCAGGGAAGTCATCTTGAGCCTCTGCTCTTTATTATTTTAATAAATGACTTACCACTTCATCTATATTTTTATAAATGTATTTTATTTGCTGATAATTTTAAAATTTTTAGCAGCATAAACTCAATTCATGATGCAAATAAGGTCAATCTTATTTAAACAGAATTATCGATTGATGGGCTGTACTTCAACAATAAAAAATGAAGTTACGTTTTCCAGAAACCAAAATCCCTAGTGTTTTGATTGTTCCTTTGCTGATATGAATCACTTAAATATATTATCAAATATCCTTGCATTCATTTCAAGATTTTTTAATTAACAAAACGTGGATTTCTTAGTTAATTCCAATTTTTCAACTTCTGCAGCCATTAAGTAGCAGTTCACTTTGTAAATCAAAGAGAAATAAAGTCTGGACTAAAATTAATCAAGTGATAATTATCAATTTTATTTTCAATTATTTGAAATGAAAATGCAATTAATTGAGAAAAAAAACAGGAAATCCTTGCTTGTTAACAGTGTTAACAGAAGGATATTAAATTTCATGTTTTCAAGCAGTATTAAACAGAAAACATTGAATATGTACGTGAATAAGGGTATGTTTTTTGATGTGGTGAAACATAAATTTGAGTCACGGACATTAATTTCATAGAAGTTATTCATGCACATACATACTTCATTTTGAAAATGAAACATTTCACAAATCAAAAGGAATTAATCTGTTTTCTTCTCAAAAAAAAAAAGGAAAACAAAATCACAAACATTCCTTAAAAAAAATCGACCAGATTTTACAGAGATCACTTGGAAAGATAATTATATCCAAAGTAAGGGAGTATAAGAAAATCCTGCGTTATTTAGGCTGTTTAAAGCCTCCTAGCTGAATGAGATCCAAGACCCAAGAGTATCCTTATCATTTCTATACAACAAGAAATTTTATAAAAATAGCAAAGCGACTGGGTGCTGGTTTAACGACCAAAACTAAGACACTTCGGAACACTGAAGGGAATCTATTTAGCGAAGCGCTAGGAATTTAAGATCCATTACCAGCAGCTTCTACCAATTAAGATTAAGTAGATTAAGTGATAGGGATAGAAGAAAACACACTTCCAGTCTATGAATTCAGAGTTCTACTACTAAATATAAAGGATGACCAGATAGAAATAATAGTTTTCTTACTTGTTATGTTTCAGCAGCTGCCAAAGTTACCAATGACGTCCACTTGTCAAAATATTTAGTAAGGTTTGCCAGTTTATCTGGACAACTGTAGACTACTCCGCGATTTCTTTCATTGGGCAATGAAAATGTTGGCCAGAAATTCAAAACTGCAAAAGACCTCAAAGCACGACACTCACAAAAATTGATTTATTAGAAATTACCCTCAGACTTTGACGAAAGTTTCCGACAAGTCCAGTTTTTTTGTTATTTATTTATTCTTCACTCTTAAACTTCAAATATTTTATTGAAATAATTTGTGATGTTAATGTGCCACTTAATAAAACTTTTTGTAACACACACATTCTTACTTGCGACTTATAGAAATTTTATTATTTAATGACTACTGACTAAAATTTGATGGGCTTACTTGGCAAGTTTTTTCTTATGCCCAATTCAAAAGGTTTTGAAAACTTGACCAGTAAGCCCATCAAATTTTAGTCAGTAGTCATTAAATAATAAAATTTCTCTATTACATTGTAGCTGTTTCAATATTATTCTACTTTAAATATTCGGTATTAAACCTTCATGAAGTAATAAGAATTTGGCGTACTTTTAGATCTCAGTACTTTTTCCGGCTGACTTGTTACACAAAGGCTTTTGTATAGAAGAACTTGGCTCTTTTTTTAACATTTATGTTTTTTGGTCTGATTTATAAAAAGCCATGTAATGATTGAAAATTTTTTTTGTCAAAAAAAGGATTGGAAACAATTTTTATTTTTTATTTTCTCAAAAACCGTACAACCGATTTTGATCATTTTTTTAGGCTAAGGCTCCCGAAAACAGTGTTGTATATTCAAATTTTCAAAACAAAATGTTTTGAATCAAACATTTATTTTTCAAAACCCTTAAGCAAAATCAATTTTTTAGGGGTTCGATCAATATTTTTTTTGGAAATTTGATTTTTATTCGTATAATAATATAACCTTAAAGATGGCGTACAAATTTTTTTCGCAAAACTGTAAAAAAAAAAATGTATATAAAAGTTAAATTTTTTTAAGAAACCGCTAAAACGACTTAAAAGTTTGGTCTTGCATAGATTCATTATTGCTTAAGCAATCACATGGCATTTTGTTTTTATCTCTTATTGCTAAGGGACTTATCACAACGGACCAAATATTGATATGTGTGTTGACCTTTTCCGGTCAGCAGCCATCTTAACCAGCTAAGAGACTTAAAAAAAAAGAATTTTATGCTTATGAACATTTTTCTCTAATAACATTGATTTTTTAAATTCTTAGCCTATTACATAACAACAAGTTCGTACTTTTTCCTCCACTATATTGCATGTTTCATATTGACATACTCTACAATTAATGCAGGCCATTTTCAGTACACCAAATCGGATGAAGCTAATGCACGATTCATTTTACTATAAATTTTAAAAAATTTCACTTCCGGGACAAGTTGTCCTGGGACGAGCTGTCCTGGGACGAGTTTTCCACGTACGAGTTTAGCCGTGGTACAGATTGCGCCGGACGAATTGTCTTGGTTTCAGTTGCCTTGGGACCCTGCCTTACTCATGCCCAACCCATTTTACTCCTTTGTCTAAAAATGAAACGCCTTAAAGGAATTTTTTTTAAACCTTATGCCTTTTACAGAATTAAACCACTTTGCATACTCTCTCTACCAACCACTGTAACTTTGTTTGACTTATACTTCAATTATTTACGTTTGACCATATTAATTCCATTTCTAATTGGAATAAAGTCGTAGTTCAGCAGATGATTCTTCTTAAAATTTACACAAATTTTATAGCCTTATAAATGTCCTTTAAGCAGAAAAAAAGTATCATGATATGTATGTTTATTCGTTTAACAGCTGCCTCGGCGAACCGAATCTTAGCCAAAAAATCTTTTTCTCAGACAAGGCCGATATTGGAACGAACAGAATCTACAAGTGTTCGACCAAGTATCAATGCATTCACAAAGATTGACTGATAGGACGGTTAATGTCATGGCGATATCATCGGACCTAAATTCTTTCGTAATAAAAAAGGTGTTTCCTTTACCGTCATTGGTCTCGGATAAATAATGTTCTGTGGCCAGAGCTCGAAATACATATAGCCGGGCTGTTGTTCCAACAAGATGGCGCCACAGGCCATGCAAGCGACGGACGCAATGCTCGAAGTTGCGCGAGGGACAAAGCGAGCATTCTTCAATGGCCGCTTCAATCATGCTACTTGACATCACTCGACTATTTTCTCTAGGGCTACGTGAAGTCCGTATTCTACGCTAACAAACCAATCACTTTACATGAGTTCCAGGTTTGTATTCAACACGTAAATACCTTATTGTTTCGAGTGATCAAAACATTTTTGTCTTACACCGGTCTTATCTGGCCCGCCCATAGAAGGTTTTAAATTGTTGTCAGTTTCGATGGTTTATCAGAATTCATCTTCTAATAAGGTTTTGATTGAAGAAAAAATGTCCGATGGCTGGACTATCAGTTTTATATCCATTATTATCAATGTGATCTTATGCCTCGCAAAAACTCTTGTTGAAAATCGCATTTAAGATGATATTCCAGATATGCATCATGCGTGAACTTAATACGCACAGATAGATCGACCACAAAAAAATTCTTCAGATCAAAGGAAATCTTTAAAAATAAGGAAACGAGGGAAACGTTCCTCCGACTATTCAAAACATGTCAGTTTCGACAAGGAGATGAACTACGAGTATCATTGGATTTCTTCAAAATCATTTTAAATCCTTTTTAACTTTCCTACACGTTTGCACTGTGCTTAAACACTTTGGTTAGTCAAATTTTCTCCAGTGTGCGGTATTAAACCGAAAAGTACTTTTTCAACGGAGTTGCCAATATCGACATTTTCGACCGATCTATTCTCACTTAAAAGCCTTCACAACGATGAAGGCGCAGACGAAACTTTTTGGTCTTGAAGAAAATAAAGACAAAATAACAAACATCATCCCATTAGCTCCCACAAAACGTGCAACTTAGATGTTTTTATTTCATGTACCATAAGGAGCTATGAATATCCTTAAAATGTTTAAGCACAGGAGGAGGTTTTAAAAAAGGTGGAGAGAACACAAAATTAGAAATCGAATGATTTTGAATGTGCGAACTGTGAATATCGCAATGGGGGAAGTATTGAGGCGAAAAAATGGTTCCACATTCTAAGGAAATAGTCTCTGAACTTAACAGTACGTCCGAAGTTCGGCTCAACAAACTTTCTTTTAAGCACGACTATTACAGTAGCCTTAGAAAGGACTTCAGATCAGACATAGAAGAATATAGAACCACAAACTGTAGGAGCTGTTACATTATAACAACCAACTGATGAGCTTTTCCTGAAATGCGAGTATAAGAGTTGATAAAGGGAGGACTTCGAAGCAGACAATTATTATTAGATACATGTGACGCAGAGTACTGGTCCTTCGGTAAGTTGAGATGCATTCTCTAGAAAACCATTATGCGGTATGCGTTCTTTTATTCCGTCAAGTGTACAGAAACGAAAAGTGACCAGGCTCTTTCGAAAGAAAAATACTCCGACGGATATTTACTCTTCTGCTCGAGAAGAATGCACTCAAAAATGTCAAAAACCACGTCAATTAAATTAAATGAGCCGCATCGAGTGAAAAGGCAGTAATTCTTCAGCCAAGAATACTCCCACAATTCCTTAAGGGTGGGCCAAATACAAGTTTCTTTTTAAACATGTAATTAAATAAACAAAATTTAATTTTTTCCATGTATTATGGCTTTATTATTAAGAGCAAGCGTTCTCATTAATTATGGAATATGGCTTCGCAGTACCGCATTCTGTCATTCCAATTTTCCAAGGCCTTGTTGATGGTTTGGGGCTGTCGCTCACGGATTGCTTGGATGATATTGGCCTGGCCTAAGGTGCTTGAATCGTTCCCGGATTGTTTGCATAAAATCAGTCCTTCACGGTTCCTCACAAAAAGAAAATCTAAAGAGATCAAATCGCAACTCATAGGCGGCCAATTGACATTGTAAAAACGGCTGATAACAGGATATGGGAATTTGGTGCGCAAAAGATCGATTGTGGCATAGGCTGTGGGGCATGTTACGCTATACTGCATGAAGTAGAGGTCTTCCAAATCCATGTCAATAAAAAAAAAGTCGGTTAACATGTCTCTGTAACGTTTTCCGTTGACCGAAACGTTGTTCCCAGCCTCATTTTCGAATAGAAATGGTCCAATGATGCCACCACTCCACAATCCGCACAAAACTGTCACTCTCTGTAGATGCATTGGCTTCTGGCAATAACATGCGGGTTTTCCGGGCCCCAGATACGGAAATTTTGTTTTTTTAACGTAGCCGCCGAGATGAAAATGCGCCTCGTTAGAAAAGATGATTTTTCGACCAAAATCGTTGTCCAATTCAAGCTGCTCTAAGGCCCAAACTGCGAAGCGGATGGTCGTGCACCTTCAATTGCGGAGTCAATTGGACCTTGTAAGCGAATAATTCAAAACATCTTTTGAGAAAATGCACTAATTGGGCTACACAGCAATCACTTTGGAAATAAGTATTAAATATTTCCCAACGTTGTTCAAGCGTAAAGCGAGTCATTTCGTTCTGCGGAGGTATTATACTGACGTTCTGTTAAGATTTCGAGCGGAAAACAGCTTTCAGTGTCAAAATAACCTATGTTTTAGAAAGAAACCACCAGCTGGCCCACTCTTTATAAGCTTGTGGGGAACAAGGAAGACTGTTTAAGAACGACGTGACGCTATGCCAGATATCCGATCACTTAGTCTATATGACAGCAAAAACCATACTGGGAATCGTAATGGTTGGAAATCTATTGTGCCTTAGGATTTTACTGGTCAGACCCACACAAAAATTTGGATCCGAACTCAAAATTTAAATCTTTCTGATTTCTGAGATATTCCAAAACCTAAAAAAGGTATTAAATAAGACAAAATTCTTTTCAACTCAACCTTTAACATCATCAGAAAAAAAAAACCTTATAAGCCTTTTAACTTCAAAATATATTTTGTAAATGTTCGGCTTAATGTTTCCACTTTGAAAATTGTTTTCTGATTGATATTTATCTCACAATTGAATTTGACATTAAAAATGAAATTGGAACATGACTTGCAACTTAAGCTTTTGGCAGAAGCCATTGAGAAATAAATTAAGGATGACAGTTTGAAACAAATGGTGCGTATAACGACATCTAAAGGGTGGAATGGACGTAGGTTCTTACAAAAAAGATTTCAACTATAAACAAGGACTTAAAATATTAAATTTACAGAATTCGTATTTGACGAAATTCGTCTATTGAGATGACTGTTTTAATGTCAACCTATAGTCACTGAGAATATAAAGCTTATCAAATACAACAAAGACGTGTAAGTTTCACAAGGGATTTTCTATCCGTACAAATAAAAGAAAGCATTAAAGTATTTAGAAGAAACAAAAACTTTTGTGTCCCTAAAATCCTTTATAGCTCTGTACGTTTTTGTTAACTTGGAGCTTTCTTTTTTTTACTAATCCTCATAACAAACTCATTATCTCTATGTCTTATCATGCAGCTAAGCTACCAAGGTTCATCATAATATACACAAGAATTTAACTGGCAAGAAAACTTTTCTAATAACTCAAACAGTTGTTGGCCATGGAAATACTACCATAAAACACACACATGTAGAATGTTTTTTGTATAAGTAACACATATGGCATTAAATTGATAATAAATCTCAGAATTATGTCCCTAGCTCAACTTTTCGGTCTGTATTCTTTGCCAACAATTATCAACTTGAATATCTTATTTTGTGTGTGCATATCATACATAAAGTTAAATGTAATATTATGAAGGAGGAAATTCATTTTCAATCAAATTTCAAGAAGAATATTATTTTGATCTTCATATAATGTAGTTATGTACATATTTGCACAAAGCGAAGGAATCCTTCAAAACTTACCGACTAATACTTTCAATTCGTTTCTGTCCTAACAAAAATATAGATGGATGACAATAACGAAGGATTTTGCTGTATTTTCTTTTCCAAGCTTTGTTGTTTTTGTTTTCCTTTCACCATCTACACAAAGTCAAGTTCGAGAAAATTTGAATAATAAAATTCCAACAATAACTCTATTATAGGAAAGTCCTTAACCCTGTTATTATTATGTTTTTTTCTATTCCTATCTATACTCGTATGTTCATATGTCCTTGCTTGGGGTGAAATGATTATACTATGTTAGTAGGATTTCAGCTTACTGGGTACAAGAGTACGTGTTATTGTCTCTGTGACTTTGCGGAAAAAAATAAAATCAATATAAAATTATTGTTCTATTTTACTATAAGACTCTTTTACTCTGTAAAAGGCAGCATACAAAAGAGGAAATACAACTTGTAAGATAAAGAAGGGATGTGTTTAAAAAAATATATATTTAGTTGACATAGGTTTGAAATAGCCAAACATAAAATAAAACTGTTTATTTTTGAAGTTAATAATATAAACATAAGAATGTGAGTCTTGACGATATATTATTATTGGATTAGAAAAAGGTTCACTTGCAAAAGGTGTCAATGGAATAAATAAGGGTATTATTCATTTAGTGAACAAAATATATTTATAGATTTTTGTTTAAAAATTCTATATTTGCATTTAAGAATTTGTCATTTTATGACTAAAAACTATTTCTTTTTTGCTACCGTCATCGGGATTCATTAATAGATAGGCTAAAATAGGTTTTAAATTATTTCTAACAAGGAGTGGTAGACAGTGTATTTTTGTAAATTGATTGATATTTTAAATGTAAGAAAATTATTATTAAATACATTTTTGTTTAAAAAAATATAAAATATACAAATTAACACAGTGATGTTTCTTAGATAGATATATTTATTTCGTTCGAAAAACTCGGTTTGTTATCGCACAATTTACACGCACGCCGCCGCGCCGACGCGACGCAACTACTCAGCTACTCACCTAAAGCATCCTTTTCTGCCGAACCACCTAACATACCAAAACCATTGCATACCTTTAGGTGCCCACGGAGATGTACATACAACATACATGGAAGTTTAGTCGTCGGTGGTACAACAACAAATTACGAGGAATGCATTGTGTTTATCTTGTATGTATTCACATTTGCTGGTGACCATGGATATGATATAGGGAGGTGGAAAATCGAGACAAAATGGGATTCTCTCTCGCCGATTGTTGTTGAGGTACCAATGTAGAGTACAAAGGTTGCAGATTATCCCTGAACGGAAACACGCTAATAGGGTACGTAGTGTACTATACAGACGTTTCAAAGCTTTTGGCTCTGGCCGTAAATTGTGTGTGTGTTGTTCTGCCTTCTCGGTACCTCCCCTTTATTTTGTCTTAAACTTTGTTTGGGGCTAAGGATTTAATCCTACCCCGCTGCGATTTGAGCCGAGGCTAGAGATTAATCTCGCTACCGATTTTGCCAGGCGTTTCAATCAAAGCTAAGGATTTAATCCTACTTGTCTGACCGTGTCTTGTCGCTGCCTTAGGCTAGGGATTTAATCCTGCTGCGTTTTGCCTATAGCTTCAGTCAAGGCTAGGGATCTAATCCCACCGTCTCACCCTTGTATATGAAATACCGTGTTAATTATTTAGGTATTTGAAAATTTGTAAACTATATGAAATACCGTGTTAGTTATTTAAGGATTTGATACAATTATACAAGTATATGAAACAAATTGTTAGTTAGAATTAAGATAAAACTGAATAAAGTCGGACATTATTTGGAGTTCTGAACTCTCAAAACCGAGTTTTGGGCTTTCTTCGGACTGACCCTGGACACAAGCCGACGCTACCTCAGCCTTTGAAAAAAAAGCATCACAATAGGTATATGTTTCTTCTGCAGCAAATAATAAATTCATTAATAAATAAATAAAAAAGAACATTTATATAGGTATATGTGTGTATGAATAACCATTTCTAAAAAAAAAAGTTATAAATAAATAGTAGGTAACAAAAAATAACGCAATCATTACAAAATAAATAAATTAATATTTTTATAGATTAAACAGTAATTTATTAAATAAATGAGTAACAAAAAAAAAAAAAAAAAAAACAAATTATAGGTAAGTCCATAAATAACCAAGTATGCTATAAATAAATAAATAAATAAGCAAACGAACAAACATTTAATCGTTTGAATGAATTAAGTAAATAAATAAATTAATAAATAAACAAATATATACATACCTACATAAATAAATAAATTTAATTTAAGTAAACGTATAATAAAAATTAACTGTTGCAGTTAATAGTGCGATACGGTATGTCTATGGGCTAAGGCGTTTTGATCGTACATACATATATCACAGCATTCAAAAAACCTCTTAGGTATGTTTTTTGAAAGTCTTCTCCGTTTTCGAACATTAACTTTATTTTCGGATATACTTCTAACCCATCAACCAGTTGACTTGTTTGATGAAACAACCTATCTCAATTCAAATAGGTCGTGTCTTTTAGTAATACCCCGGTTCAAGTATTTAACATCTGAACGACAGTTCTTTGTAAGCTCTGTACGCATATGGAATTCATTGCCGCGCCAAATGAGAGGAATTAATAGTACATCCTTGATGAAAAAACAACTCAAACTTCATTTTAGTAATTTATAAATAATATGGTTTTGCTTCTTTATTTTTGTATATTTCAAAAATTTATTAATATTTCATTTTAAACTGAATGTGTTAAATTTGAAATAATGTAGTTAATTTAAAATATAAAAGCTTCACTATATTTATAAGATATTATATCTTACAGTGTAAGTTTGTCATGAATAAAATAAAACTAAACTAAACTAAAACTAAACATGTACAAATAGATATTAAATCTCATAACATAGATACATATAGATAGGTAAATATAAGGAAGACAGAATTGACCTGCACAGGTAAGCGAACATGTCATAAACATAACTCATTAATAAGAGGATTCTCAGGAATGTCGCATCGGATTTCAAATGAATCATTGAGTTTTTGTTTTCTATTTGAGATCAATTCAACATTGGCTTTCAGAGGAAGGTCATGAGTAGAATGATGCCAAGGTAAATTCAACATCATTTTAAGTATTTTGTTCTGAGATATCTGTAGTATTTAATGGAACATTGGGCACAATTACCCCAAATCTGACATCCGTATAAAAGAATGGCTTGAAAAATAGTTTTGAGTAATATGGCTTTGTTTGCGACGAAAATATTGCGACATCACCAGGAAGTGTTGGCAAATCTGATGTGTATAAATTGTATAATACTGGTCCAAGAACCGAGCCTTGGGGTACACCAGCAGAAAAATTAATAAGATCGGACACTCCTTTATTAATATGTACCTTAAAACGTCTAGTTGCAACAAAACTTTGCACTATTTTACAAACAAATGGAGGAAAGTTCTAATTTATTAATCATTTTATAAATGAGACCCTTATGGCACACAGAATCAAATGCTTTTTCTATGTCAAGCAGTATCATGCCTTTCTATTTGCCTATTGCACAATTGCTTTTAACAGCATTGCATATTCTTAGAACTTGGTGTGAAGTTCCATGAAAATGTCTGAAGCCAAACTGTTCATCGCGATATATTTTCCGATCATCAATAATAATTTTGATAATTTTTTCCCTTATTATTCTTTCATAAATTTTACTTACCGAACTTAGTAAACTAATTAGTCTATAACTTTGAATACTTTCTTAACACTTGCTGCTTTTGGTATTGGGATAACCTTTGCAAGTTTCCACTCATCCGGAAAGTATTGTATTTTAATACTTGCATTCAATATAATGTTTCGTAGACATGCAATTTTTACTGTTGTAAGAATTATTAAAAATTTATTGGTCAGAAGCCTTAAATTCATTTTTTATAAGAGTATAACTCGTTGACATGGCATAGTTGTAGGAGCTTAGGCCAGAATGCTGATTTCTTAAAGAATAAAATGCTGGGTCGCACGAAAGTGCTGTTATGTAAAAGACTAAGAATTTAAAAAATGAATGTTATGTGTTTTAAGCAAATATTAATGTATGTAAAAAAATTATAATTCGTTGTAGTGGTTTCTTAAAATAAAATTCTTAAAACATTTAAAAAAAAAAAAACTTGGAACGCCAATTTAAAGTTTTTATTATTATTTGAATAAAAATTAAATTTCCAAGAAAAATATTAAACAGTTTTTGAGATATAGAATTTTCAAAAAAAAAATAATTTTTTTTTTTCAAAATTCAAAAAAATATTTTTTTTAAAGTTTTGAAATACAATGTTTTTTAAACTTTTTAGAAACTTCTCTATAAACAAAATTTCATTAAAATCCCTTATGCCAATGATGAGAAATTAAAAATTCGAAAAAATCGTATCACAACCGGTCTAGATTGATCTAAGTGTGACGGTAACAAAATCAACTGTCACCCCATTAACCTAACCTGACCTAGCATACAAGAATTGATCAAATTCAGTTTCACCGTTTTGTAGAAATTCTAAAACAAAAAAATCGTTCTATTGGAGGTACCATTGATATCTTTCATTTTTTTGGAATTAATGCAAACTTAAGGCAAACCAATTTTTGATATCAGAATTTTTGAAAAATAAAAATAATCTACAAATTCCTTCGAAAATTCGTATAGTTTGTTTTTATAATTCGCATGCACTCAAGCGTTGATGACCCTTATAATGTTGAAAATAGCACGAATGATGGACAAAATAAGGAAGGAGAGAAAGGCGGCTTGGATGAACATTCCTTCTGAATTTTTACAAATTGAAATGGCGAGGGAAAATTTATGACGGGTAAATTATTTCATGATCTTGAAGATAATGGTTATCATATCATGATGATCATGCGACTAAGATCTGATGAGCATTTTTAACGAGGCGGGTATCACGTTGAAATGATTGACGTGGAGAATGCAAAAATAGCTGCTTCGTGTGAGCAATGCTTTTTAAGAAAGCAATACAACAAGAAAAGACATGAAAGATTCCGAAGGTGTTCAAGATATGCGGATGATTCCTTATTAGTTCTATTTTCTTTCTGTTTGAACGCTCTATTCCCTCAAAAAAGAAGTTTCGAATAAACAATCCCAAAGATTTAAGTTATAATCGAGTTTTAGACATATAAACGTCTTATACATCGTAGCCAGATCAGAGGTAGTGAGAAATTTTGTGCGCAAATAGAGAAATTCTAAGCATTTAGCAGTACATATTTTTGACGGTCTTGAAAACGTTCCTTCATTTCCGTAGCCAGAAGGTCGATCTCAACGCTGTACTGACCTATCCAATTGGATAGATGGTATTCTCTAGAATGTTGTATTTGATTTCCCCAACGAAGATCGTGATTGACCACACATATCGAGTACTGAAAGCTTATTGGCTTCTTCGATAGAAGTGCAATTTCAGGACAATAGCATAATTGGTACATTTTGCTTCAATGGCAATATATAGTATTGCGTTTTTGAAAAATTCTATACAACACGATTTTTCATAATCCATTTAACAATGTTGTAAAGATGGTAGTTTAATGAGCTTATCATACAGTACTACTAACTCCACTTCCGAAGGAGATGAACATGAATTTGAGAGTAAGTAAGAATAAATTAAATTATTTATGTTTGACCAAGTTCAAATATATTGTTTTGTTGGTTGAAGAATCCTGTTGCTCTTCGGCTATTTTTGTCACTTGATGTGTAATGAAACTAGTTTGGTTTCATTTACTTTTCCCGACGTTTCGACAGGGGTTGCTGCCTTCTTCAGGGGATCCTTAATTGAAACAATAAGTCACAAACACAGTTTAACAAATTTGTTTACAAAGAATAAACAAGACTTTAAAGAACTTACATAAAAGATAAAATAAAATAAATTATTTGTCTAGTTTTAAATTAAAAAACTTTGAAAACTTTGTTGTAACAATAAACTTAATTGATTTTAAAATTTAAAAAGATTTAAGAAAGTTGCACTTCTAATGCGAAGATCAGCCTTGTTTTAATTTTAACTCAAAATTTAAAATTTCTTGGCCGTTACAAGAGAGCAGTAGACTGCGGAGATGTTTTGAGTATCTTGTTTTCTGTTCATATTATTGTTGTTTTTGAGGATGTGTAGAGTTTCCAGAGTGTACCTTTTGGCAAAATGTCTTTCCGTTTGCAGAATTTCTACTTCCTCAAAATCTGGTTGATGGTTGGTTTGGACACAATGGTTCGCCAGTGCCGTCTTAGCGGAGCTTTTACTATTGATATCCGATTTATGACCAGCTATTCTCTGTCGCAGGAACTGCTTTGTTGAGCCTACATATCAAAGGTAGCAATTTTCATCATCTTTGCCCTTGCAGTTAATTTTGTACACAACGTCGGTTTTGTTTTCTTTTTTTGTTTCACATTTTTGCAACGGTCGGCAACCACTTGTTTGAAATTTGTAGACAGTGTTGGAATATAAACTATGCTTTTATAAACGAAATCTGTTCCAATGATCGATGGACTTTCAGGGTTAACACTATTTGTATAGCATTGTATTAAACTTCTTATAAGCTCATAAGGGAAGCCATTGTTAGCTAGAATTTGGGTGACTACGCTTTCATTTTTGGAGTGAAACTTACGGTCACTTAACGTAAAATAAAATAAAATCGAAAATTAACTAATTTACCAGATGCTGTTTCTTTTTGGTATCAGTCGAAGGTAAGGTGGTTCTTTTCACGATAAATTTTGACATCCAAAAAGCCTATCGTGTTATGCTTTTCCTTCTCCACGGTGAACTTGATTTTTTGGTTGAAATTGTTGAGAGCCAACAGCAAATTTTCAATGTTGCGGTGATCAATTACCACAAATATATCATCAACATATTTGAAAATTGCCTTTGGTCTTTCAATACTTTCAAAACATTCATCGAGAAGATAATCCAGTACCAAATAAGTTGCCCATTGGCATGCCATGTATTTGCTTATACTTAGATGTTGTCTTTGTATTGAAGGTAGTTGTTTTCCTTCAAGCAAAACTCTAAAATTTCCAAAAATTTCTTTTGGTTAATCATTGTACTCGTATGCGAAGGGATATTGGTAAACAGAGACACAGCATCGTATAGGACCAAAACATCATGCTCATCCAGTTTGATGTTTTTAGCCTTAATTACAAATTCCAATGAATTTCTTACCAAGCAACCCCAAATAGTTTCATTACACGTCAAGTGACCAAAATAGCCGAAGAGGAACCAGATTCTTCAACAAAACAGTAAGTAAGAATAGTTTAGGGTGGAGTCCTTGGCAAAAACATAAGAATTTTTGAAATTTGAAATTTGAAAAAAAATAAACTGGTCGTCACGAATTGCAAGCCGATTATAACGAACAGCCTCTATTCGTGTTCATCATCAATGCAAAGAATCAATTTTTCGCGCGCAACTAACCTCAAAATCATTATATCGATACCTTCCCGTAAGAATGTATTAAGCGACATTTTTAAAATTGTTCAGGAAACGAAAAAAATGTCTCATTTATGTAGTTATTTTTTTGTGTATTTTATTGGAAGAAACAGATTTGGAGAGGGATTTTTAAAATACAAAACTTGACATCATTGCAAAATCGAAATTGTAATCAGATAAGAAGTTTTTGTCGCTTAGTACATTTTCGTGGTCAAAGCATTGGCGCTGATACAATGTATACAATGTTAAATGGCGCTTACGACGACAACAACAAAAAAACACAAAATATGGTAAATGGGAAAAAAGTAGTAGCCTACTTGATAGAAAAATATTTAAAAGCAAAGACAAAAATATCTGGAGTATTATAAGCGATAAAAATGGATCAAGTTTTATTTGGACGAGTGTGCTAAGCGAAAATTTCGGTTAAACTAAGCGACATCTAACAAAGTTTTTTTTGTGGACGTTTGGTTGCTTAAGACAATAATATTTTTAAAAATGTCTCTTAGCATAATTTTATTGGCGGATAATACAAATTTCAGGGAGCAACATTATTCCAGTGAGAAAACTTGGCGGTTGCTACAATTTTATTTTCTCTCTAGTTTCTTTTGCATACATGATAGGGCAGTGAAACCCAGGCCAAAATGTGGTGCTTAACTTTTAGTTAAGTTCCACATCAAAAAGTCATTTTCGCAAAAAGTGTCGCTTAATACATTTTTACGGGAAGGTATCGATATATTTTTTGTTTTCTTGGTGATTGGTCATCAAATTCTATGTAAATGAAATGTCAAAATGGACATGGAATGGTTTGTTCATTCGTCGATCGTTGGCTGCTCTTATGTTAAGAGTTTTTAGCTGTGTAATTCACAATGATTTTCAATGAATGGCTTGAAAAGGAGACAGGGCACGCCATTATGCAATTGTCTAGTATTCTTTTTGCACTTAATAAATATTCATGTCATTCAGATCTAAATGAAGCAATGTCTGCATTATTTTTAATCACACTTTATCCTCATAAGAAAATGTGCAGTATATGACTGGTTTAGTAAATCAATACTGTTCATAGTCTATGCTAAGCTCTACTAGCTTTGAACAGGAATGAAGAAAGGGCTTACAATTTTGTACCGTGCCTGAGCGCCTTAGATGAGAAACACTTTTCATGAAAAGAGACACTCTTCGAGGATTTGTCACTTTATCGAAACCTAGGAATTAATCTCACGACTTATAGTCCAAGACCGTCAATAAGTCCCGCTGCGCTGGCAGGAAATGCAACCATAGCTCAATTTATCTTAATCGAATTTAATTTTCCTTTATTTTTATATTCAAAGCTTTGAGCAATTTACTTAAACGATTTCTATTTTAAACCATTTTTTCAATGAATATTTCAATAAACCTGCAAATCATGGTATATGTTATCATAGATAAACTATAGTTTCATTTAAAATTTAAATAATCCCAACTTAAGTGTACTTGTGGTCCTAATTTACCATTGATTGAAATTCATGTAGATAATCCTTTAAAAATAAAAAACGAACAAGTCCCAAAGTATATTATCCTTGTCTACCTCTGCTCTATAACACAACCGAAATTCAAAATAATCCATCAGGCAAAAACCAATATTTTTGGCCTAAAAACTAACATGACACATCGAATTGGCATGTTCAGCAATAAATATTCAAATTTAATACAATCATCGTTTTTTCGAAATAAATTTCGATCCTATGTAGGGATTTTGTGTGTGCGATTTAAGTTCGAAGTTTAAAGGTGCGTAGGATACTTCCCCTGCTCTAAAAAATGCAGTTTCATTAATGTTTCAGGTATCAAGGATAAACACATACACAACACGTACCATTCAGCATATAAATAAATTTAGACATTTCAAATGCTCGCAACCCAAGGAGAGAATATTCTTATTTTATTCCTCAACTCTAAAGGTAAGAATATAAAACAATTTATTACTATAAAATAAATTCACCAGAATAAACCCATATCTATTTTTTTTTATTTTAAGACTGTCTCAACACTGCCTCACTTAAAAAGATATAAATGACATTTATGTCAGGAATTCTGGGGTCCTGTGTTATAAGACATAAAAATTGAGCAGAAAAATGATTACACATCCCCAGACGTTATTCGTATGAAATGAATTGTGGTTCTAGGTTGAGAAGAGTTGGGATTGGGGTGTATTCACGAAGCACATTATCTCACCTGAATAAATGGTCGCGGATGAGGACTCAGTTTCAGCCTCGTTGGGTAGATATGTGTTGTATTTTGGGTCTTCTCTTTGTGACATCCTTTAATAAATTTGATTTATATATCATTCATAAATTCTCGTTTACAATTGAAGTTTTTCTGGACAATTTTCAAAAAAAAAAAATGCTACTTCCATTGTACAAATTTTGGTGTCCTGAGTTGTGTAGTATTGTTATATTGATGTCCTTGTTGGGATAGGTTACATTTCTTTTTTTTTGTGTTGCCTTGTTGGGAGAGTTACAAATAAATGAAAATTGAAACGATCCTGAAATTTCGTATGGTATACAGCACATACAATACAATATACATAAAAAGTCTGTGTATTTCATTTGAAATGCAGGCTTCTTCGACGTTTTAGTATTTATGCGAGGAGTTGGGGTTCTTTTTTTTATGGTGGTTTATTGGTTTATTGAATTTCGAGTATTTTTTTAGGGAATTTTCGCCCATGAGTTTGAGTAATGAATTTTTTGACTGCTATAAATTGATTTGTGTGGTTTTTTTTGGTATTCATAAGTGTCCTTGGGAAATATTGGGATTTAAATTTTGAATATTGATACTTCAAAGTAAAAATTTCGGGAAATAAGGAAAATTCTTATAAAATTGTGATAAATTTGTTAAACACACTCCAAATGAACAATTAGTATATATATCCGGGCTGAGCCCTTAAAACCATCGTTGTCAAAAAAAAATTATAAAAAAGTATAATTCCACCATATGAACTTTTCGCATTTAAGAAAAAATTATTAAATATTAAAAAAAAAATATTAATTTTTTTTAGTTTTCACTTTGTTTACACTTTTTCTGGGGGGTGAAAATAGTAGGTACATTATTATTTTGGGGAAAGCTCTTTGGCAGAGGAAAATCATTTTGCTATATGAATTTGTAGCTTTTTAAATGTTAGTTCTTGTGATATTTAAACTTATACGAATTTACCACTTAAATTTCAAATTGAATTCGTAGAATTATAAATACTAATGACAAAGAGTAGAGAATTTCGAAAATTATTTCTTTGTAAAACACGGATTTTGTAGCTCGCATAGCTTTTCATATTCGAGTCTTGGTAGATAACAAAAACACAAATGTTACTCACACAATGACCTTTAAATTTATCTTCTTCCAGATTTCTGAAAACCTGAATTTTCAGTTCAAAGGCAACACTCTGAATTTCTTCCCATTGCAAATGATCCTTTATTGAGAAAAGAAAAACTAAAAATTGTAGTGTATTTTGAAGGAATTAAGACCTTCCAAGACACATTAGGTTGATGTTTCGCACTAAGACACATTTATATGGGAAGTTAAGATAATTTAGTGATCTTACGGTAACCATCAGCACATTTTGAATTGTTTAATTTTTTAACAAGACCGAAACAGTTTATAGGTAACATCATCACTGAACCACAGGAAATAGTAGATGTTTTTTAGCAGCTGATGGTGAATAAGACTCATATACGGCATCATGTAATAAAGCAAGAAATAAACCCACTTCTAAGCAAGGCACAATTAGCTCCATCATCCACTTTAGAGTATATGAGAAGGCCGCAGAATCTCATTGCTTACCCTCAGAGCAGTTCTAATACGCAGAAGAGGTCTTGCTAGAATAAATGTATCAAATCATTTACCAACTGTGAGTGGAAGGTATGATGGCCAATGACTGAAATATCAGCTCCATATGACCAATCTACAGGCGCATCCCTTCTTAACGTCATATATAAGACCCTATTTCTCTGCTGTGCGAGCATCTTAATCAGTCTTGCAACAATAGTGTCAGGAAATATTGGTGAGGCTTCCAACACGACATATCAAAAAAAAGACTAAATCTTTATATTGAAGCAAAGTCTAGAAAATACCAAATGAATGCACACCGGCTTTTCATTGAAAGCCATATGAGAGCATTCATCACCAGGATCTTCATTGACAATAGTCGAACTAAGGATCCTGTGATGCTTTTTCTTCGTGGCTGAGGTAAAACTCGTCGGTATCCAGGGTTCTTCCCAAAGAAGCAACAAACTTGGGTTTGGAGGGTCTAAAGCTCCGAATGAAATAATGTTTTTAATACTCCAAAACTTTCAATTATTTTATTTGGCTTCGTATTTTTAACACTGTATTTCATATACTTTTATTAACAATATTTCTTTTCTTAAAATAAATAACACGGTACTTCATATACTACAGTATTCATAAGCTTAAATAAATAACACGGTATTTCATATAATGTGTCCCTAGCACACAACCTAGGGAAATAAACGGGTGGAACTCTAAAAAGAGAACCTGTCCAGTGAGCTACCTTGAAGAGGAGATCAGAGGAAAGAAACGGTCGGGAACCTTATCGGAAGCCCTGTGTCCCTAGCACGCAACCTAGGGAAATAAACGGGTGGAACTCTAACGAGAGAACCTGTCCAGTGAGCTTCCTTGAAGAGGAACCCAAAGGAAATAAACGGTCGAGAATTCTTATAGAAAACTCTTGTCCCTAGCACGCAACCTAGGGAAATAAACGGGTGGAACTCTATAAAGAGAACCTGTCCAATGAGCTGCCTTGAAGAGGAGATCAAAGGAAAGAAACGGATTCGGGAACCTTATCGGAAGCCCTGTGTCCCTAGCACGCAACCTAGGGAAATAAACGGGTGGAACTCTAACGAGAGAACCTGTCCAGTGAGCTTCCTTGAAGAGGAACCCAATGGAAATAAACGGTCGAGAATTCTTATAGAAAACTCTTGTCCCTAGCACGCAACCTAGGGAAATAAACGGGTGGAACTCTATAAAGAGAACCTGTCCAATGAGCTGCCTTGAAGAGGAGATCAAAGGAAAGAAACGGGTTGGTTTAGTAACTAGTAATACTCTTAATAATAACAATAATAATAATAAATATTCCCCCTTCTAGCTAATGCTCCTAATAATCCTTAAACTTGTCCTACTCTATCTAATAAAACCCTACTATTTTATAAAAAAATTTAGATTAGCTTCACCAATGTGGCAATGCCTATCTGTCACCGAAACGCCTTATACAAGGTTTTTGTTTGCGGCCCGATCTAAAATTCTCTATATTCTAGATTGGTATCCAACACCGGACGAGAATAAAAGACGATTTTGTCATTTTTCCAACGCCCACTTATTAAATCTACGTCTAAGAGTCAGTGTGAATTACACGAAATAAATGACAAAATTGCATGTGATTCCGATTGAGTGGTAATCACATGACTCCGGGTGCACACTGGATGTGCAATATGATTATTTAATAATGCGGTATGCAGGCGTCGTAGCGTTTTGCTCGGTAATATGATTAGGGGTCGTTGGTGTCGCAGCATTTTGCTCGGTAATGTGATTAAATTGTTCAATATTGTAACGCTTCGTTACAATCCTGAGACATCATCATCTAGCTGTGGAAATAACGTGGTGCAATGAAAACTAGGGAATAGTTACCCCTAAACATGAACAGGGTTCCGAGAGAGAAAAGCTCTGTCATGTGACTTCTTCAACCCCGTTCTGGATTATTTGGTGTTAATACGGCATTAATAAGGAGAGCATTACTTGTTTGTTTAACAAATCTGATCGACTTATGGGATATGGTGAAGATATCGGCATAATTGGTGTTCCGAACGTTCTGTAATAGATTCCTTCACGGCGAATGAATATCATTCGAAACTTATTGCCCTCGGAATAAACGAAGACATGGGTATAACTGTTTGATTTCAATAAAAAAAAAAAAAAAAAAAAAAAAAAAAAAAAAAACATCTGTACACCGAATAGTATGAACAGTTCATCTACCTCGGAGATGGTATTAGCTCCACGAAGAAAAATTGATATCCTTCAAGGAATTACCTTGATTTACTACGCTGCTTATTCTATTTGTAGGATCAAATGGATTCAAAAATTCTTAGCCGGAAGAGTAAGTGCAGAGTCTACAAAAACTTTTAATACCAGTCCTACTTTATTGCGCAAAGTGATGGACGATAGGCCGGATAAGTTCAAAAACCTAGTTGAATAAAAATTCTTTTATTTGACCACTTAAAAATTATGAAATAGATCAATGTAAGACTAAGGAAACTTTCACAGAACTTAGATTTTTTTTTTATTTGATTAAATATGGGTCAGAAAACTTAGCACTATTTATTTGGTCTTGGTAAACATTTAATCCAAACTAGCTTCTTCTTTTGAAATTTAGTCCACAAAAATTGCATGTTGCCAAGCCTCTTAATAGTCAATCGATGAATCCAAGTGAGAACACCGGGACAAAACCCCAATTTTTGTGGACTAAAGTCCAAAAATATCAGTTTGAATCAATAAATCAACAATTCCAATCAGATACGTCTAAGCCTTCTACTTGGTAGATATATTTTAGTAACATAGAGTTTGTATTATTCAAGAAACCTTTATCAAATGGAAACTTAGAGAAAAGTACATACTGGCTGCTCGGGAAGCACTCAAGGATCAGTATCGAAAACCAGCTGATTTTATGCAGAGAGGTACTTAATCCCGTTTGGACTTACGGTATACAATTCCGGAGTTGTACTCGTGATTCTAATAGATTACAACCGTTTGAAATAAAGTGCGAAGATCATTTAAAACTGCGCCATGGCATATTAGAAACGAAAATCTGCACAGAGGACTCGAGATTCCTGCGGAACAGTTCCGAGTCTTATCTCAAAAATCAATTTTTTTTTTATGGTAGATAGGTAGAAATGGCGACCAATAGCAGTCTAGCCCTTTGGCCCAATTAGGAATGAAGTGCACCATTTTGATACGATAATTTGTATGAACATATACATAGATGGAATTGATATGGGAAGTTGTGGACATTCTCACAAAGTCATGCAGTTTGGATTGAATTAAAAAAAAAAAGAAAGGATCTAGTAGTTCTTCATGTCTCTTATTATATGGTTGCTTTTGCATAATCATCCAGAATATGAATCACTTACTCAACCGAACCACCGCCCTCATCCGATACCATCGACACTGTGGCAAGCACGGCAGCTTGACTGGTGCTGAAACAGTAGCCAATCCGATTGAATGATCATCGGGCTCCCTGCACCGGAGACTTCCGTCGAAGCCCTAAATTCTCTAGCTAGGGATATAAAGAATGAAACGATGGGCACGGCAGAGAAGTAACCGAAGTTCTTTCTAGAGCCATTTCGTCACTTTGAGAAAAGAGATCAGGTCTTTGATCTTCATTTCTGAAAGTTCGTAAATATCGCCAAAAAACACCATTCCTAATGATTGTAAGCTAAATTTGGCCAGAACAGGGCATTTGCAGAGGAAATGGAGGACTGTTTATATTAAAGGTGGGCCAAATCTTTCTAGATATAATGCATCACTTAAAAATATTGACAGAATATCTATCGCCCTTCATATCTTCCGTAATATTGACTCTATCAGCAAGTGAATTATGAAGGACTGTTCCTTGCCTGGCCAGCTCATCCGCCCGTTTATTCCCATCAATTCCACCCTGACCCGGAAACCCAGATAAGAGTGACATTGAGGTTAATTTTGAGACTAGTAAGTTCATTCCGGTATTGCTGGACTAATTCAAAGGATGATGGATAAGAATTAATAGCCTTAACAGGTACCTGACTGTCTGTGGTAATAATCGCATCCCGATTCTGGTTTGAATCTTCATTAATACTTGAATACCATCTAAATATATTTCATTGGAAGAGACTAACAGTGTTTGGCCGTAAAGTCGGGGTTTATCGTCTAGTTTTGGTATTCAATAGCATCAGTTCAGTTTTGCTTTAATTAAAACCTAGTTCACAACTTGTAACCCAGTTCCTAACTTTTTTAAAGCCAATTATGTGCTTTCATTTAACATAGGGGAAAAATTTCCTGACTCTAGTCATCTGCATGCACAACCGCCTTCACGTCACATCTATCCAACTTAACGCGAATTTTATTCATGACAAAAAGCCATAGAAGAGGGGATAGAACGCCCACCTGGGGTGTTTTTCTACTAACGTGCCTTGTCACGGAGCACGGATATAAGTCACTCCCTCTCTGATGTAGTCTTCTGCACCAAAATCGATGAGTGATTTCAGAAAAGATTTGGTAAGGCCGTGGTCGAAAGCCCCTTATATTCTTTAACTTTAATAGTTTTCTCAATCGTACGCACTACCTCATGAAGGACCGTTTCCGTGGACTTAGCATATGCTTGTTTCAAGAGGACATCTGTTTAGAAAGTCTCTAGTATGGATGTCGAGAATGTGCTCCAAAGTTTAAAGCACAGAAGAAGTCAGACTCATTGGCCGGAAACCTTTGGCATATTCAAGGCACCGCCTACCGACTTTCGGGTTAAGAACTGGTCTTACTTGTCTTCAGGCCTTTGGTACATATAGTTAAACGTATCAGCCGGGAACTGCCACATGTTGTAGTTTTTGAAACATAATTGGTAGTATTGCATCCAGTAGAAAGTATTAATAAACGGTGTTGAATTGCTCTACACGAGCCATTGACGTGTTAGGGGATCTAAGCGTTTTGGAGCTGCTGGGTCGATCTTAGGAACAAATTTTCCATAGATAGAAACTCATTCCTTATCATAATATGAATGAAGAATACTTATCCCTACTCTCACTGCCTTAAGGACTTATTCCCTCACACGTTCCAAGTTTTAGACGCAACACGAAAACAGAACTTTTCAATACCGAAATTGAAATTTTAATCTCAATTCACGCCCGATCCTGATTATCTAATTAAATCCATAAATAGCAATCTCAAAAACATGCAATACATAATTAGACGTACATTTGTCAGCATTTTAAATTTTTATTTTCATTATTTCGCCAACCGACCCACCTTGTTTTAGGTTTGAATTTGCTTCATATTTTTTTTTTATTTTTTTGGAAAAGATTTCTCTATTATTGCTGCAAAGAAATCCAATTGAAAAGTTTTCTTTTTTTGGATCTCCGCCAGGATAATTATTATGAGGCACCAGTTCGGTGGTGGTGGTGGTGGTTGGTACGTGTGCGGATAATGACAGAAGTAGGCTTGTGAAAGTGGCCATTGTATGGATTTGGTAATGTAATTTGGCATACAATGCGGAACTATGACGGTCTTTTCAGTTTTACATCATTTCAAAATTTTCCCATTCAATTTTATGAATTTAATGAGAGACGCCATTAGGAGAAAATTGCACGAAAAAATGACAAGAACTATTTCTGTCACAGAAGATATTTTTGGTTCTCAAATGTTTTTGTTGAACTTATTAAAGCAATTACTGTTATATCACCGGAAATAGTTTTTACTGTAACAAGCTTTAATGAAACCCAATTATTGATGTCAATCTAATATGACAAGCCCAACGAGTGTGCAAATAAAAGGGAAAGTGGACAAAAAATACAAAAAAAAAATTAGGGAATCACGAATGGAAGAGAAAAAGGAAGAAACTCAAAGAAAAAATTCCTGTCTTCCTGTGTTTAGCACAGACACAGACTTATATTTCTCATAATTTTTTTCTGTTTTTCCTTGCTCTTTTTTTTTTTTTGTTGAAGAACTTGGAAAACTTTTTCGCTTAACAGAGAAGTTCAATTCAAGTCGTCAGCAAAAAGTAACAAAAAAAAAATATTAGATAAAGATGCGAACAGACACATTGAAACAATTTCCGGAAATGTTTCCTTCTTGAAACTTTTTCAGCGTCTTCGTTCTGACTTTCTTGCCTTGGCTGGCTGATAGAGCGATTGTTTTCGATTCTGTGAATTTTTTGGCACAAAAGTCTTATAAAGATATAATTATTATTACGAACCTCAATGAGATTTTGAAAAGTGTCCTTTTTTTCTTATGCAATTTGGCTGGAAAAGTCTTTTGTTACAGAATGGGAAAGTTAAACCAGTAAGTTTATACAGCTTAATTTAATTCTTCTGACTTCAAGGGAAAGATAATTGGGGCGAGATTTAAGGAAGTTCACAGACGCAAAAAAAAACATCAGGATTAGATATTCGTTTAAGCGTGTTGTTGCTAATGATGTTTTTAACTTCAATAATTTGGAATGGTTTGAAGATTTTGTTTCCAGTTATTGAGAAGTGATATCTGATGGTATCTGTCTTAAATAAAATCGTCATGGGGATATCGATCATGAACTGCTATTGGCAAACAGAAATTTTACGCACCATGACACAGCAAGAACATGACGTAAATGTTTAAATAGAAAGTTCGCACGACACTACAAAACTGCTGGACCTGACGGTATATCTGCTAAGGTTTTGAAAAATTGTGCATTATCACTTTCGTTTAATTTTTAACAAGTGTCTTGCTACTGGATTATTTATTGATTAGTGGATGGTTTTGTTTATCTCGTCAATTTTTAAATCTGGTTCTAGACAAAATGTTAGTAACTATACAGCTATTTGCAAGTTATCAGTCATTATTTCTTAAAGTTTTTGAAAAAAAAATGTTTATATTTTTCAGTCAAACGTATTGTATCTGAATTTCAACAGAGTCATATGTCAGGTAGGTCTACTGCAACAAACCTTACTATTTGAAGTGATTTAATTTATAAAGACTTTTAAAGTGGATTTCAGACTGATATTGTTTATACTGAATTTGCGAAGGCATTTGTTAGAATTAATCATGATCTTCTTATTTTAAAATTATTGCTACTTGGATTTCATTCTCAATTTTTAATGTGGATTAGATCCTACTTTAAAAATAGAATTCAATTTGTTAAAATTAGCAGCAAAGCTATTTATGTCATTTCGGAAGTCCCACAAGGCAGCCATATTGGTCCTTTACTATTTATTTTATTTAAAATGAGATTCATGACATTTTTCGACCCATTCTAGAATACGCTTGTCAGGTTTAGTGACTTCATTTAAAATGTCATAAAAATAAACTAGAACAGGTGCAAAAAAGATTCGTTAGGTTTGCGCTCAGGGGACTAGGTTGGGATAATCCTTATGATCTCCCTTCTTATAACAACACACTTAGACTTATTGATATACCCAGTCTCGAGAACAAACGTTCCTATTTATGTTTTGTTTTCATTGTAAAATTAATCAAGGGTAACATAGACTGCTTCCACCTTCTATCTCGTATTAACTTTAATATTATGGCGGTCAGCCATCAGACGAATAGGGGGAATAACATGTAGCATACGAAAACATGCACGTGCCGTAACTATTCGGGACTGGTGGAAGTCTGATCATAGCCTCTCCGTGGCGGCCGCTAGAAACAAGCCTTTAAAAAGGTTTGGCTAATATGATCAGGCTGGTTCCTCAGGTTGGCGACAGGTTAATTCCCTGTCCCGTAAAACTTTTGAATTACGAGACCGACAACAAGCCTCGGAAACGGACTGATCACACGACGACAACCAATGCAACGAAAACTGAAAAACGATTTACGAATTTTCTTATGGAACGTACGATCGCTCTATAGAGCTCGAGCTGCTCAGCAGCTAGCCGATGCCCTGTCAAAATATAAAGCTGACATAACAGCTCTTCAAGAAATCAGATGGACAGGGAATGGTGTTCTACAGAAGAAAGAATATGACATATACTATAGCTGTCATACAAAACACCATGTGCTCGGGGTAGGCTTCCTAGTCAGCGAAAAAATGAAGTCTACCATCATCGGCTTTAACGCTATAAGCGAAAGGCTATGCACCCTTCGCGTGCGAGGCAAATTTACGAATATCAGCCTCATTAACGTTCACGGACCTACGGAGGAGTCCTCAGACGAAGAAAAAGAGACTTACTACGAACAAGTCGAGAGGGCCCTCAATGCCTGTCCAAGGTATGATGTTAAAATCGTCCTTGGGGATTTGAACGCAAAAATAGGTCGGGAGCCGGTATTCAGGCATTACGCAGGCACCCATAGTTTGCATGAGAACACTAATGACAATGGACTTCGAGTCTTAGAATTGGCAGCATCGAAAAACATGGTCGTTGCGAGTACCAGGTTCCCGCGTAAAGATATCTACAAAGCCACCTGGGTATCACCTGATGGAGTCACTCGTAACCAAATAGACCACGTGTTGATAGACCGTCGCCACTACTCGAACTTGATGACGGTACGAACGTACCGAGGTGCCAATATCGACTCGGATCACTATCTTGTTGGTATGGTTTTGCGAGGGCGGATTGCCTTGCGAAGACGCATTGCATCCGCCGATCAGGTTCGAATCAACACGGCTGCCCTGCGCAATGAAAACACCAGTAACACCTTTGGTAATGCGTTAGGACTCGCCCTAGAATCACTTGATTTAGGGAGAGTAAGTCCTGGAGCCAGTATGCTGGGCGTAAATGAGAAGTGGACACGCCTTAAGAATATTGTCATTAGTACTGCCAACTCCATCTTAGGCAGCAGTCGTAAAAATCGGAACGACTGGTTTGATGATGAATGCAAGCTAGCGACTGAACGTAAGAATGTTGCGTACCGAGCAATGCAACAATCTCATAGAACGCGGGCACGCGAAGAGGAATATAAAGAGCTCAGAAGAATAGAAAAACGGCTACACAGACAAAAAAAATCAGCCTGGGAGAAGAACCTAATCTGTGAAATAGAAAATAGCCGAGAGCGAGGTCCGCACCAGGCGCGGAAGTTCTACCAATCCGTCCGAAACATGACGCAGTACACACCACGCTGCACATACTGCAAGGACGGAGAGGGAAATCTGATCACCGATCCTGAAAGCATACTGGAGCGATGGGAAGTGTACTTTAATGAATTGCTAAATGGTCAGCTCACTGCAGAAGTGGAGGCTCCACTACTTCAAGAAGAATACTCTATGTTGCCGCCACCAAGCATAGAAGAGGTTGAGAAGGCTATAGGCCGGCTTAAACAGAACAAAGCCCCGGGAGCCGATGGCATACCAGCCGAATTATTCCATCACGGCGGGCCAGCCTTACGTCAAGCAATTCATGATATTATAGTACACGTATGGGAGCAGGAAGAAATGCCAGAAGACTGGCGAAAAGGTTTAATATGCCCCATACATAAGAAGGGAGATGTCACAACGTGCAGCAATTATAGAGGTATCACGTTGTTGAGTACCGCCTATAAGATACTCTCCTCTATCCTACAAGACCGGATAACCCCATACGCTAAAACCGTCATCGGACAATATCAGTGTGGTTTCATTCCAGGCAAATCAACAACTGATCAGATCTTTACCCTTAGGCAGGCGATGGAAAAATGTCTAGAATTTAACATCCCAACATACCATCTGTTTATAGACTTTAAGGCCGCCTATGATAGCATAGCCAGGGTAGAACTTTACAAAGCCATGAGAGAATTCGGCATCCCAAATAAATTGACACGACTATGTAGGTTGACCATGACCAACGTAACAAGCCAAGTAAAAATAGCCGGATTGCTATCCAGACCAATCAACATCTTTAATGGACTCCGACAAGGGGACGGTTTGGCCTGCCTCCTCTTCAACCTGGCGTTGGAGAAAGCAATCCGTGACTCTGGCACGGCAACAAGAGGGACCATCGTCAACAGGTCCAGCCAGTTACTGGCTTACGCAGACGACATCGACATCATCGGAAGAACCGAACAAGCTGTACACGATTTATTCATCCAGATCGAGCAGGCGGCACAAAATCTGGGGCTGCACATTAGTGAAGGTAAAACAAAGTACATGGTGGCGTCGAATGCGAGAGGAACAGTTGGTCAAACAATCAAGGTAGCGGAGCACGAATTTGAAGTGGTGCAATCCTTTAAATACCTTGGGTCAATAGTAGCAGCCGATAACAATATAGAAGAAGAAATACGCGGGCGGCTTCTCAAATCCAACAGAGATTACTATAGTCTGTCAAAGCTTTTCAAATCCAGAAATCTCACTTCAAAACTGCTGCTGTACAGGACCATGGTCCTGCCAGTACTCACATATGGATCCGAGACTTGGGTGCTTAGCAAAAGGCACTCCGACCTCTTAGCTGCGTTCGAGAGAAAAGTCTTAAGGAGAATTGTTGGCCCCGTATGTGAGGAAGGACGATTCCGGAGACGGTACAATAATGAACTGTACGCAATCTACCTTGAAGCAGATATCGTGACAAAAATTAAGCTCGGTAGACTCCGGTGGGCAGGGCACCTAGCTCGCATGAGCGAAGAGGAACCTGCTCGGAAAGTTCTTTGTGGTACATTCTATGGTAGACGACAGCGTGGTAGACCATGCTTGCGCTGGAGAGATGGCGTAGACCAGGACGCCCGAAGCCTTGGGGTGCGCAACTGGATGGCGTCGGCTAGAGACCGGGATAGGTGGAGAGACTTGTTGAAAGAGGCCAGGACCGGAACCCGGTTGTCGAGCCGATGATGATGATGATGATGATTCCTGAAAGAAATTTGAGGAACATACCGGAGAGTATACTTATTTCAAACTATCGTACGAAAAATTTTCCCCATTAAATAAAATGTTTTAACTATGTATTTAATTTTTACAATTTTAAATATAACAATTTGTTTGAGAAAACAATAATTAATTCATTTTTGAATAAACATTTTTCCATGCAATTGTTGAAAATCTTAATATACACCTTTGTAAGAAATTTAGTTAATGTAAATAAATCCTATCCTACTTCCTACTAGTCCTACTAATATTACAAATGTGAATGTTACGATGTATGGATGTTTGTTACTCAATAACGCTTGAACAACTGAATGGATCTTGATAAAATTTAACACACAAAAAAGTTATAGTTTGGATTACCGTATAGGCTACTTTTTTTTTATTATCAGGGGAGGGGGATTGGGTGGTCGAAACACCCCAAAATTATTTATCTCTACTTCTATCTTCATATTGCACTGAAATGTAGTACATGTACATAAGTAGTTGAATTGAAATGCCATACTTTGGTGGTGCGGGCCCAGAGCAGGGGCATTGTTTGATTAATTTACCTAAGCAGTAACGATAAAAACACTCAAAAAAGTTTTTAAAAAAAATAAAACAAAAATAAAATTCTCCGAATTAAAAACAAAAAAAAATTTGACAAATATTTGTGTGTCTTTGAATTTAAACTATTTTAAGGTAAGTTAAACTTTATGTGCGTACAGGTTTAACTAAAAGGTTTTTCAACAGGGACGCTCTTTTTACATTTCTCTTCAGTAAGGTTTGCCATTTCATGATGGAAAGATATACGAGCCAACAACGAGTCGAAATTATTAAAATTTACTACCGAAATTCGGAGTCAGTGGCCACAACGTTAAGAGCGCTACGTCCAATTTATGGTCATCATAATCGTCCTAGCAGATCAACAATTGAGCGTCTAGTAAATAAATAATTATATTAATTTTTCACACATTTTATTATATGATGATGATGCGAAAATTTTAAAGCACGTTATATCGATCGAAAATTCTTATACATATGTTACAAAAAGACTGATAGCTTATACATGTAGTGTAATAATAATGATCTTTATCTTAATATCGCTAAGTGAATCTTTGCGGTATTATAGGAGAAAGTTTCCAATTTGTTTCAATTATGCTTTCAATGTTATTCATCTTGTAATTGTTAATAAGCGAACTTAAACTGAAATACCTTTATATAGTTTTTGTTCGATCAAATCTTGAATATTGTACTCTTGTATGGAATCAGTCTTATAAATAGATGTAATTCTTTAAGTTTAGAACAGATACAAAAGAGCATAACAAGGTTTTCGTTATTCTAAATTGAATTGGAATTTTCCAGAACCTCCGTATTTATGTAGTTAGTTGCCTGCTTTTTGACATATTTACGCCTAAACTAGAAGAAGCTATTTTTCAATAACGTTAATTAATGAAATTGTTAATAATCAAAATAATTGTGCTTTTCTACTTCAAAAAATAAACTTTTTTTCCAAGTAGAATGCTCCGTTTACGTTTCCATATTTAGTGAACACTTTTCTAGAACTAACTATGGCAGAAACACACCAATTGTATTATATACATTGTTGCTCCAATGATTTATCTCATGTTTCTGTTTTTATTATAAGTTAGTTTATATTTTTATTTATCACAATCAGTGGTTGCATCAACGAAAAGAATAGACGCTAGTATTTTGCCAGTGGATTAGAAGTCCCCAAGCCAAAATTCCACATTCAACTTTTATGTAATCTATGAATTGTATTCCGAAAACCAATTTTTTAAACATTTGGCTGATTTTTTAAATTCTCATGTCTTGTAAGTGATGATGATTGCAACATGAACCTTCAGAGAAAATTTTGCTGAAAAATGTTCTACAACTCAGGCAAGAAACTTTCCATAATGTTTAATGAAAGTTTCTGTTGTCTATTCGCAATGAAAAGTTTGAGAGACAGCGAAGGCAGTGCTGATGATAATGATTAATTTGCGAGATAATTAAAAGCGCTTAAAATATTATGAACAGAAAAAAAATATTAAGGTCATACTTTATAATGTAGTAAAAGTACGGTTCTCACAAGCTTTTGACACTTAACAACAAAACTTATTCAAAAGTTTTTTTTTCTAATCTTGTTTAACACTTTATGTCTAGACAACTTCTTTATTAATTTTCTAAAACAATCTGAGAACAAACTAAAAGAAATTAACGTCATCAATTTATTATTAGAATATGAATTAGATTTGTTTTTGCCTCTACTCGTATTATTAGTTCATTATGCTTTTATGTCCGAATTAATTCAATTATAATCCGTCGTGGTGTATTTTTTTATTGATATTTGTTCAATACATTTCATAAACGTCTATCAACTCATTATTTGGATAAGTGAATACTAATTTATTTATTAAAGGTTTTTCATTGCTCAACCCAATGAAAAACGGTATACTGGGGGCCAACAAAATACATAGATGTGGAAGGGGTGCGCCGACAAAACACTGGTTTATTCAGTAAAAACTGATTTAAAAGCTTTATTTTATATTAATAAAGTGAAAGTAAAAATAAAAGTTAAATAATTCAAAAAATAACAAAAGATTATTAGATAGGTCGATGCGTCGCGATGTCGTAGCCGTTGCGTGGTCGTAATCCTTCTGTCTGCTCTCTGCCGATAAGTTTTTCCTTGCTGATCGCTATTTGGTTATCGAATGTTTTAACAGTACCAAGGATTAACAGAAGATTATGGGGTGATATGTTAGATTAGTGGCGTACGGGTGAGGGGTAGAGAGTGTCACATCCTACATAGATATATGTTATTTACCACATCATCTCCCGTTGTTTTTACTACATATACTTAACTGAAAATGAAACACTACCATATATTAACCACTCAGAATTAAATGAATAATACATATATGTAGCTACAAAAAAATCATTGATTTATACTGAAAAAGCTACATATAACCCGAATTAATTGAAGGTGTTCATCTGCAATACCACTTTCCTTGAATTGAAGTAGATTTGCTTTCTTTTTAGAATAATTCATAAGAACTCCCTATTTCACACTTTTACTAATACCAATTTGTTCAATTTTACATCAGTTATTTTGTTATAGAAAACCCCCGATTTTTAAGTCCATTTCTAGTTATTTTTTCCACAGACTAAGCGTCTTGTCATTGCCATCAAGGCGTACTGTGCTCATTTTGTGTTTAATTTGTAGCTCACATTATTTTTTACTATGCAACTTATACAATGGCCATTAACGTTGATTAGATTGAAATGCTCAAGATTAACAGATCGCTATAAACGACTGCCATTTTCAGAAGAAGCTCATTATGAGCGCCGAAGCCACTACACCCTCGTAAACAAACTGAATGGTGCGCCATCTATGCAGGACGGCTACATCGGGCCATATTTCCTTGTAAACAGTTACTGGTAACTGTGGTACCAAAAAGATGGAACCACAATTCGTTAAACTTTGGCAGTCCTGATGGAAACTTTTGAGCACCGAATAATATCGTGTTTTTTTTTTTAAATTTTAACTGCGGCCGATTGAATGGCTTCAGATTTTCTTTTTTTTTGGGACTAATGGAAGGGGAAGGGGGTATGCCAATTTTCCAAGAACCATATAAATATGTATTTAAGACTAATACCCGAGAAGAAGGTAGGCAGGGCCGGATTAACCCTCAACGGGGCCCTAGGCAACCATCAATTTGGGGGCCCTTTTTTCACGTCCGTTCCCTTTTTTTTTACTAAAAAATACAAACTTATATCTTTCATAAAAATTTTATTGTCACAATGTAATAATATCAATAAAATTACTATCTACATTTTAAACATGTCGTTTTCTACATTTGTTTTCGGCAAATTCGTCAATTATATGATCAATATCGATTTTGTTCAATAAATCTGACTCAATGCAAAGTATACGTAAAATCTTGAGTCGCTCTTGTCGCGTTGTAGCTCTTTCAGCAGCTTTGATTCTTTTTAATTGCGAGAAGGATCGTTCGGCACAACAATTTATGATCATTAATGTTAAAAAAATCCGAAGAGCTATTTCTGTGTTCGGCTAATTGATCTTCCATTAGAATCTTATACAAATGACTATGAGTTTTTTGTGTATCACTGTATTTATAGAGTTCACGTAACTTTGGAATTGTTTCATTTCAATGAAAAATTCTTCCAAATCTCTAGAATAAAAACGAACTAAGTTATTTATAGCTTCGTAAAGGTCTCCATCGGCGGTCAGCCATCAGACGAATAGGGGGAATAACATGTAGCATACGAAAACATGCACGTGCCGTAACTATTCGGGACTGGTGGAAGTCTGATCATAGCCTCTTCGTGGCGGCCGCTAGAAACAAGCCTTTAAAAAGGTTTGGCTAATATGATCAGGCTGGTTCCTCAGGTTGGCGACAGGTTAATTCCCTGTCCCGTAAAACTTTTGAATTACGAGACCGACAACAAGCCTCGGAAACGGACTGATCACACGACGACAACCAACGCAACGAAAACTGAAAAACGATTTACGAATTTTCTTATGGAACGTACGATCGCTCTATAGAGCTCGAGCTGCTCAGCAGCTAGCCGATGCCCTGTCAAAATATAAAGCTGACATAACAGCTCTTCAAGAAATCAGATGGACAGGGAATGGTGTTCTACAGAAGAAGGAATATGACATATACTATAGCTGTCATACAAAACACCATGTGCTCGGGGTAGGCTTCCTAGTCAGCGAAAAAATGAAGTCTACCATCATCGGCTTTAACGCTATAAGCGAAAGGCTATGCACCCTTCGCGTGCGAGGCAAATTTACGAACATCAGCCTCATTAACGTTCACGGACCTACGGAGGAGTCCTCAGACGAAGAAAAAGAGACTTACTACGAACAAGTCGAGAGGGCCCTCAATGCCTGTCCAAGGTATGATGTTAAAATCATCCTTGGGGATTTGAATGCAAAAATAGGTCGGGAGCCGGTATTCAGGCATTACGCAGGCACCCATAGTTTGCATGAGAACACTAATGACAATGGACTTCGAGTCTTAGAATTGGCAGCATCGAAAAACATGGTCGTTGCGAGTACCAGGTTCCCGCGTAAAGATATCTACAAAGCCACCTGGGTATCACCTGATGGAGTCACTCGTAACCAAATAGACCACGTGTTGATAGACCGTCGCCACTACTCGAACTTGATGACGGTACGAACGTACCGAGGTGCCAATATCGACTCGGATCACTATCTTGTTGGTATGGTTTTCCGAGGGCGGATTGCCTTGCGAAGACGCATTGCATCCGCCGATCAGGTTCGAATCAACACGTCTGCCCTGCGCAATGAAAACACCAGTAACACCTTTGGTAATGCGTTAGGACTCGCCCTAGAATCACTTGATTTAGGGAGAGTAAGTCCTGGAGCCAGTATGCTGGGCGTAAATGAGAAGTGGACACGCCTTAAGAATATTGTCATTAGTACTGCCAACTCCATCTTAGGCAGCAGTCGTAAAAATCGGAACGACTGGTTTGATGATGAATGCAAGCTAGCGACTGAACGTAAGAATGTTGCGTACCGAGCAATGCAACAATCTCATAGAACGCGGGCACGCGAAGAGGAATATAAAGAGCTCAGAAGAATAGAAAAACGGCTACACAGACAAAAAAAATCAGCCTGGGAGAAGAACCTAATCTGTGAAATAGAAAATAGCCGAGAGCGAGGTCCGCACCAGGCGCGGAAGTTCTACCAATCCGTCCGAAACATGACGCAGTACACACCACGCTGCACATACTGCAAGGACGGAGAGGGAAATCTGATCACCGATCCTGAAAGCATACTGGAGCGATGGGAAGTGTACTTTAATGAATTGCTAAATGGTCAGCTCACTGCAGAAGTGGAGGCTCCACTACTTCAAGAAGAATACTCTATGTTGCCGCCACCAAGCATAGAAGAGGTTGAGAAGGCTATAGGCCGGCTTAAACAGAACAAAGCCCCGGGAGCCGATGGCATACCAGCCGAATTATTCCATCACGGCGGGCCAGCCTTACGTCAAGCAATTCATGATATTATAGTACACGTATGGGAGCAGGAAGAAATGCCAGAAGACTGGCGAAAAGGTTTAATATGCCCCATACATAAGAAGGGAGATGTCACAACGTGCAGCAATTATAGAGGTATCACGTTGTTGAGTACCGCCTATAAGATACTCTCCTCTATCCTACAAGACCGGATAACCCCATACGCTAAAACCGTTATCGGACAATATCAGTGTGGTTTCATTCCAGGCAAATCAACAACTGATCAGATCTTTACCCTTAGGCAGGCGATGGAAAAATGTCTAGAATTTAACATCCCAACATACCATCTGTTTATAGACTTTAAGGCCGCCTATGATAGCATAGCCAGGGTAGAACTTTACAAAGCCATGAGAGAATTCGGCATCCCAAATAAATTGACACGACTATGTAGGTTGACCATGACCAACGTAACAAGCCAAGTAAAAATAGCCGGATTGCTATCCAGACCAATCAACATCTTTAATGGACTCCGACAAGGGGACGGTTTGGCCTGCCTCCTCTTCAACCTGGCGTTGGAGAAAGCAATCCGTGACTCTGGCACGGCAACAAGAGGGACCATCGTCAACAGGTCCAGCCAGTTACTGGCTTACGCAGACGACATCGACATCATCGGAAGAACCGAACAAGCTGTACACGATTCCTTCATCCAGATCGAGCAGGCGGCACAAAATCTGGGGCTGCACATTAGTGAAGGTAAAACAAAGTACATGGTGGCGTCGAATGCGAGAGGAACAGTTGGTCAAACAATCAAGGTAGCGGAGCACGAATTTGAAGTGGTGCAATCCTTTAAATACCTTGGGTCAATAGTAGCAGCCGATAACAATATAGAAGAAGAAATACGCGGGCGGCTTCTCAAATCCAACAGAGCCTACTATAGTCTGTCAAAGCTCTTCAAATCCAGAAATCTCACCATAACTTCAAAACTGCTGCTGTACAGGACCATGGTCCTGCCAGTACTCACATATGGATCCGAGACTTGGGTGCTTAGCAAAAGGCACTCCGACCTCTTAGCTGCGTTCGAGAGAAAAGTCTTAAGGAGAATTGTTGGCCCCGTATGTGAGGAAGGACGATTCCGGAGACGGTACAATCATGAACTGTACGCAATCTACCTTGAAGCAGATATCGTGACAAAAATTAAGCTCGGTAGACTCCGGTGGGCAGGGCACCTAGCTCGCATGAGCGAAGAGGAACCTGCTCGGAAAGTTCTTTGTGGTACATTCTATGGTAGACGACAGCGTGGTAGACCATGCTTGCGCTGGAGAGATGGCGTAGACCAGGACGCCCGAAGCCTTGGGGTGCGCAACTGGATAGCGTCGGCTAGAGACCGGGATAGGTGGAGAGACTTGTTGAAAGAGGCCAGGACCGGAACCCGGTTGTCGAGCCGATGATGATGATGAAAGGTCTCCATCACTTAGAGAAAAGTTGATGAGAAATGCAAATCTCTATGAAACTTCCATATACACTTTCGCACGTCGTTTGATTTCACTGTGAAGATTGTCGATGATTTCGAGGAAACCTTTTGTCCTAAAATCATCGCGAGGCGAAAATTCTACTTCTGGAGCATTTCCGTCAATAGGTTGTTGTTTTCTACGACGAGTACGTTTTACGATTTCTGTATAACCTACAACTAGGTAACAATTGTTTTGTTTTTTCCTCGAAATCATTGAACTTTTCACGGAATGAAACTAAACTCTCTTCTAACGATCCGTACAAAAAAGCACACGTTTGCAAATCTGCTTTTTCACTTTGCAATGACTTATTCACTGCGTGTAAAATTTAACTAGAAATTGGCATCATGTAGTGAAAAAGTTGTTATTAAAAACCGTAGTGATTGTGTTATTGAAAAACTTATAAGCAAACCCTTTTACAAGTGGAATTCAGTAGACAAATCTGCAATTATAGCGACTGAAAGACCTACTCCATTGCTGCCGGACTTGACAACAAAATTTTGTAATAAAAAAAAGGGTTACTAGAATTTTATGTTTGTAAGAAAATTTTAGAAGTCTTTTTCATTTTTCGGGGGCTCCCTAAAATCGGGGCCCCAGGCAACTACCTATTCTGCCTACTTGTTAATCCGACTCTGAAGGAGGGCTCTGCTACCTGAAATTCTAAGAAAAGTAATGGAAAATGCTCTATATAAAGAACGTCGGGTCGAACCAAACGAATTCAATAGTTATCAAAAATGCTCTATTAATACCGAAAAATCTATCACAGAATCCATTTTCCATTCGTAGTGGAAAATCTGGACATTTTACCCCTTTTTCTACGAAAAATAACTGTTTTTTGTTTGTGCTCACCTATTTCTACGGCAAATAATGTAATGCAAATAATTTACATATAAAAATGTAAATATTTATCAATTAAAATAATATTTTTTGCTTGAGTAGGGTCAAAAGACACGAGACTTTTCCAATAGTTGAGCTAAAAGCACGGTACAGCGGAAAGATTAAAGCAGATGTGAAGCTGCTTATTTTTGGAACAAGCCAAATGCTATCTAAGCCCCCTTCAAAAGGTTCAATATAGAGAAATTAAATTCAGTACACTCAAACGTTGTTATCTTATGAATGGATTCTTTGATAAGGTCATTACCCTTGTGGCAAATTTGTTCAATCTATAATTTAAATTTAAAATAAGTTAAATAATATTAGAAAGAAAAAAACTATTCATTATTGGAATTTCTTAAATTAATGTTCTTTGATTCTTTATAACTTCTTAACCTAAATTTACTTTAAAGCCTTAAATCGGTATTTTTTGTGATTATTTAATACTTCTTCAAGCTTTCTAAGAATAATCAATTCTTTCCCACAACTGAACAATGAACACCTTCTTCGAACTGGATTTTTTAGACAAGCATTTTTAAAATATGAGATTGGATGAGTAAGCAACGCACAGTAACGACATGTAAAAGAACTCGAGTTCGGATCCCGACGACGGAAGCACCTAAATAAGAATATTAAGTTTTAAGCTCAATGTAAAATAATAATGTTATTGCTAGAAAGAAATTCATCTTACTTCTTTAAAATTTGATAGTATTTCATGAGTTTCTGTGAAAAGAGAAATTCAATGTTTAAATCGTGCACTGAATATTTTGCGTTTAGTTCTTTTTTAGTGAAGTTTTGTCTGAAATAACAGAAAACTTAATTCGATTTTTGTCATCAGAACGGTGGTGGTGGTGAAATCCTATTTCCTATTTCATGGAGCTATGTAATAAATAGCTTTCCATGTTTGCTTTTCTTTAAGTTCGTATACATACTATAGTAACTATCAAGAACTTGTGACCAGATGTTTTTTTTTTTTTTCGTTACTATTAATGTAGGTACCTAACCTAATAATTTCACAAAATAGCTGCTTTTCATGGTTGAGGACCATATCATTTGTTTAAATGGCACTTTTGTGGTTAGTCGTTGTTGGGTGATTTCAATCACAACCTACATGACCCAGAAACATGCCAACAACAATAATCTATATCCGTGTAGTTAATAGTTGTAGCAAAGGATCAAATTTCTAATAAAAAAAAAAAATCATCGTAAGTATGGCCAGATTTGGAGCGTGGGTTTTTTTCACGCCAAGTGCACATGCTAATTTTTTTAAGGCAACAGTGGGTACTGTTTAGTGCAAGAGTTGGTATCATTTATTTGTTTTATCGAGGTCTATTTTCAACTTTTGATACTGGGAAATATTAACTTGTCATAGTCATCATTTAGAGTAGTAAATGAATATATACAGGGTGCGTCCCATGTTCCAGTTCGATTTTTTTTTCTAATAGCTCTTCAATTAAATACAATTTTATAATTTATATTTTATTTATTGATTATATGGTCTTAAATATTATGTATGGAATATAATTTCGGTTAAGTGGGCGCGTCTGGCCGTAGCGCAACTGCAAGCTCTTTTAACCCATGCCTGATTGATCCGGGCACAAGAAATTTTTCCAACATGTCCGAATAGCTGTCACCAAACTATTACAGCATTGCCTATGACAACCTCAAAGAAAAGTGGTCCAATGGCGATACCGATCTCAATGAAACACCATAGAGTTACTCTACGAGAGTGTAGTGGACTTTGGTGTTCGATGGAGTCTTTTCAGTGCTCCAATAGTCGATATTCAGCTCATTAACAAAGCCAGCCAAGTCCAAGTGTGCTTTGTCGCTCTTAATGATTTTTTGCTAAAAATGGCATTCGTCTATAGCGGTCTGTAAAACTCAAGCACTCAAACTTTGCCGACATTAGGTGCTCCATAGGAAATTGTCATCGATCACTTTCTACAACTGTCAAATGCTTACTGATAAATTTTGTTCGCTCAAAGACGTGTCGCAATGTTTCTTGTATTTCATTTTTTTACCGTTACTTCTATAAACAGTGCTCTAGCGAAATAGCCATTTGCATTCCTCCCCTTAAACAATTTAACCGCAATACTCGCGCTTTTAGGAATGATCATCAGTTTATCCTTGAGTCCACCTTCGGACGTACAGTGAAATACGGAGATTCTTTCTTTAGCCGGACTACACGAATGTGGAATGCTCTACCCAGCTCTATTTTTCACTTCCATTGTAATGTTCAAAAATTTAAAACTATGTAATGTGCATCGGTATCTCCTTTTAAACCCTTCCTTGTTCTCTTAATGCTCGTACTGTGTTAATCATTTTAAGGGTAGTAATAACCCCTTGAGTGCGCACTAATTATAAAAAAAAAACAATAAAATCGACCTGGAACATATAATGCACCCTGTTAAGTTGAACCTACTATTAAATAAAAAAAATAGACAAGTAGGTAAAAATAAGCAAATATTCATGATTACAAGTATAATTATATGTTTCTTAGTTATAAATTCTGAGCAAAAGAACAAGAACTTTAGAACTTTATATACATTTGGTAAGTTACAAACATTAAAAATATCATGAACGCCCATACAACCTTACAACTTGTGTTTAAATGTAAACTTTGAAAAACTTATGTCATGACTTATGTCATGGTTTCTATTCTATTTTCTTTTTTTTTATACGAGTCAGTGGCTCATTGAGAGAGACCATAATAATTACTATGGTGGTTAAGATGAATAATTGCTAAGTGCCAAGAACTGTAGCTTTTCGGAGTAAAACGAACCTCGACTAAGAGAAACAATGGTTTTATGGACCTGACCAAAAGTTGGTGTAAGAACTTTACTTCCGTCGGTAAGTTTTCGATATTTTTCCAGAGAAGGCGTGTTCAAAAGAACAAGACCGCTATAAGGAAAAAGGTGAGTTAGGTCATTTCAGTTTAAGTGACTTAATGCGAAACGTACGTAACTAAGATGAACAGATTCAATGTAAACAGAGTATCTACTGTTGCGACCAAACAGTGCTTGCATATTTTAAGTTAAGACGAACAATAGAGTTTTACATTGATATTACGATATTACATGAAAATTCGTTACTCCAATGCTAAATAAAACCAAGCATATTGTCCGTATTAACAACTTGCTTAAAAAGCAGGAGATTCCATGAGAACTACGCCTGAATCTTTTATTTCACGTACCTTATACACATAATAATCAAACACCTATATGACTCGATAAAAGATAATAAGATAAGATATAAATCAAAGCAGACCACTTTCGCAGATTTAGGTGTAGATCATTTTGTTTACAACAAAGCTAGTAGTTTGAAATATCTTATCGTAATGCAACACAATCATAATAATTATTTATTACTTTAAATATTTAATTATCATCAACGAAAATTAAACATTCAGAGCTGAAACAGACAGATGTAAAATCATTGATAAATAAATTAAAAAACGGTGGACCAAAATGGCTTCCTTGAGGAACACCAGAATGAACTTTGATCGAATAAGATAGGATCATCAATTTTAAGAACTTCTTTCTTACAAATTAGATAGGAACTAAATCAATTTAGTAGGCTGCCATCATATTTAATATTTTTATATTTATTTTATCAATAACATAAGTAAATATTTTACACACATAATGGCGCAAAATTTCAGTTGTATAATTGAAAAAAAAAATCAAAAAAATTGTTATATTTGGTAGGCCCCCTGAAACCATTTTTTTTTTTTGTTTTTTTTATTTTCTCGAAAACGGTACAACCGATTTAAATCATTTTTTTTATACTAAAGCTCGTCTAAAGTTTGAATATTATTACATATTCAAATTTTCAATTTTTTATTTTTTCGATTTAAAAAAAAAATTCCAATTTTTTTTTGGAAACTCAATATTTCGAAAACCCAATGCTTGATTATTTTCAAACTTGGGAAATAACAGTTTCTTAATATAATCTACAAGATTTGAGGAAAAAAAATAGTTTTACATACAAATAATGGTACCCACCATACAAATGTTAAAAAATGGTTTTCGAAAATCGTAGTTTTTTCGAAAATGGTTCCGAGAATGTCGCTAACTTTTGTTCTTTCATTTAATTCTTACGATCTTTAATTTAAAAAACAAATTTAGAAATCAAGATATTACTGACTGTACCTACCATAGAACGATTTTTTCGAATTTCGAAATTCTCATTATCGGCATAACGGATTTTAATTAAATTTTTTATAGAGAAGCTTCTAAAAAGTTTAAGAAACATTGCACTTCAAAACTTTTTCAAAAAAATATTTTTCGAATTTTTGAAAAAAAAACCTTAGTCTTTTACATAAGAGCAAGTTCGTGCGACCCAGTCGTGCATTTTATTTTTGAAACAATCTCTGCTTAGTAACATATTGAATTCAAGAACCCTACATACGGAGTTTTCCTGCCTTAAACAAATTCGATTAAAATTTTCAAAATCACTGATTTAACCAAGTAGATATTATCTACACTAAAGCAGTTTTAAAATCATACTAATTCGACTAAATTTAGCACCAGTTTCTTAATTTTTTTTTACTATTTTTCTTTGACGACTTCTAGCGACTTTTTGTAGGAACTCAGATCTTAAAAAATATAGCGATTTTTGGAAGTTGGTTTAGCGACTTTTAATTTCGGCTCGCGGCAGCATTGGAAGATAGACTGGGCGCCATCGCCAGGGTTTGGACGTATAGGTACCTTACGTTATTGCCGGTTTACTAATATTTGCGAACGCATATTTACATAGGTATGTAATATCGCCCAAAATTAAGGAAATAAATTTTGTTATGATATTTCTACTTTATAATTTGGGTTAAAAGAAACTTAAGGCCATATCTCCATTTTCTTCTTTGATTGTTGGTGATAAGAACATTCTTGGACGATGTTTCCAAATCGATTTGTGTTTATTGACTTAACCTAACGACGCGTCAAAAAATATTTACCAATCATGTCAAGTCTCTTGGAAATCAATAAAATACATTATACCTATGATTGTCTCAATTTTATACATTAAAAAAGAGAATCAATTGATATACCTAGATTGTTTGCGGTTTCAATGTCAACAAATAGCAAATAAAAACTGCAGATACCAAGCTAGGACATTCTCTCAGCTGATCTTCCATTTTCTCCATTTTGAGATATAGTTAATTGACTTTACTTATTTGTTGAAAAAAAAAAATTTTTGGGAAAATTTAAAAACTCTTTTTTATTACTAACTTCATAAGAGCTGAACATCTAGATACTTTATTGCTTGACCAAAAGGTATTGAAATAAATCGATTTCAAAAATAGAAGGGTCGAAATGGGGGCGTGGATGAATACGTAAAATTGTGTTTATGCTTTTATTTGGATGAGGGTCTTTAAATTTAAATTTAAAATGTTGGCAGGTTGCCTTAGGTACTACTTATAAGACAAAGACACTTAGACACATACCTACTAGATAACAAACTTAACCCTTATCACTAAATGCTATAAGGAAATAAAATGTTGGAAAAATAGCTGAAATACCTATATATATAGCTACCTACTTAAAAAAAGCACACACATTCTGCCTACATTCGTAATAAGAACCTCCATCTCGCTCGAGTCAAAAAAATTTACTTTCACCAGCTTAGTCGATCTTCTATTCGCCAAGAGTCTGCAACTGACATAGGTTTTTATTAAATCAAGCAAACCCAACTCAAAAATAAAAACTACCCAATTCCCTCCGCCTCTAAAAAGAAAATCTCTAAAACCTTTCAAGTTTATCAGCCAAGTGTAAATAAAACGTGAGCCTATTTTGAAATTCCATTTCCCTCTTTCCACAGAAACCACAGGATTCTCGTTGATTTAATTCTAAATACCATTCATTCGGCGAGCACACACACACACACACAGATATGTAGCTAGAGTCAAAACCACAAAATTGCCAAAACCACCTAATATCCTTTATTTCTCATTATCTCACTTAAATTCAATTTGAACAGTCAATTCAAAGCCAGAATATTAATGATACCTCTCGGTCTTTTTAGATAGATATTTTATTTTTCTTAAAGGATAACCTACGAATCTGGGTGAGAAAACGGTAAATAAAATCCATCAAACGAACCGTTTATTTTTCGGTAAAAAACAAACCAAAAGAAAATCCAATAAAAAATAGGATATCTAAATTTACTTACATTCAGTCACATTGACATCATTTTGTCGATGATGATAAATTAATGGAGAGTCCTTGTAGAACATCCTTGTGTTTCAGAACATACACAGTTACACAAACACACAAAAATTACGCTGAATTCGCGTATTTTTCCATTGACAGGACACAAAACTTAAAGCGGAAGAACAGGAATTCCTTATCCGTCAGGATAATGCAGACAAAATATTTTCATTTAATTATTCAAGTACACTCTCTGTGCTCCTTCTTGATGTCGCATTTAAGGATATTTATATATGTATGTGTGTATAGAAAAAAAAATCACACAAAACTCACACAAGAGTCCTTAATTAATTTTCTTCTCTCTCCTCTTACCGACGAGAAAAAACTAAACTTAAAGACGATAACACAGATAAGAAGGAAGATAAGAACAAGCAGAAGAAGAAGAGGATGAGGACACAAATTACTGTAGTTGCAGTATCCCCACAGCTAATTTACTCATTTTACCATCTCATGACACACTTGAGAGTATGGCGATAATGAAAACAAAATAAGACTTCAGCACGTTCGTCTGCACTTTCACTTTTATTTATTTATTATTATTTTTTTTCAAATTTTTCTTTTCGTAAAAAATCTTACAAAAGGACTTTCAAAATTGCTTGTAGAAACTGTGGGCAAAGGATATTTTTTTTGTTTTCGTGATTTCTAAGCAAAATAACAAAATTAATTCAAAACACCAAACTAATTCTAAGGATATAAAAATTCCAACAAAAAAAAACCAAAAACAGTGTTCTGTGTTGGATCGTCGCCGTTATCTTTTTTTATCCGAGTATTGTGAGCGCTTCCTGTCTACACGTGGAGACGGTTCGTAACGAACTAAGTTTTCTGTCATCAATGCATCGACTCGAAACTATAGCCGAAAAAGAAATTGTCGATAGAGAAAGCTTCTTTAGAATTCTCACTCAAAACGCGAAAGGATCCACTCAAATTTTGCTTTTTTTTTGCAACAAAAAGGACATTCCACCATATGGAGCTTTCGTTTTTGTTTACTTTCTCTCAGTAAACATAATGCCGGTGAAAGGGAAATGCAAAGGGTAGGTGGCACAGTTATATTTTTTTTTCGTTTACTTTCTTCCTTAAAACTTATTCTCTGAAAACAATAACAATAAAGGACCTTAATTGTGAAGTAAACAGTGTCCGTTATGTGATTCGGGATGATATCATATGTATACATACGTACGAGTATGAATGAAATAGTGGGTGGATGTTTTATGCTCAGATTAAAAGGTTAAGCATTTTGCGTCCTTATAAACTTGGTTAAGGAATCTCCTTAGGGATTTTCTCCGTCATCTCCATGCGATTCATTGGAATTTTCGAAATATTATGCCATACGGGGTGGAAATTTTGACAGAAGTTATAGACGCGCGAGGACTTATTGGACCCAAAGTTGTTGTGGTGTGTTAAATGTTCTTATTGAATCGATGTTGTCATTGCGGTTGAGTGGAGAGGAAGTCGGAGAGGATGTAAGGACTTCCTTTTAACAAGAATTTCTGTATATTTTACGGAATTGTTATGGAGAATTAAATACTTTTATTTGCACTGTTGCCTGTTAAATTAATTGAGAGGGGTGGTCGAGTTTGATAATTGGATATATGAAAGAGATTGCGATAATTTTGAATTGATTGGAGAATAAAACTCGGTGTTTTCTTGAGGGTGAAGTTTATAATTTATTTTTTTTAAAAAGTGCAAGTTTCGCATAAGTTGATAGTGCTCTCAAGTTTATGTGTTTTGAGATTTATGACCAAGATACACCATAATGTTTTTTTTTTTTAAGGATTTAGTTAGTAATTAGTTTCTTCTTGCAGGCAATCTCATTCAATGGACACAAAATGGTATACGGTAGAATCCCTTCGGCGCAATGTTTATTTCGTTGGACTTTCACGCAGATGTCTGGGGATCGATTCCAATTGCCCATGTAAGCTAGAAACAAATAACTATTTGTTAAGGGTACTGCCTTTTGCGAGGAAATGAAAATTCCATCAATGATCACCCCTATTACTGAATCCGACCAATGAATGTTGAACGAATGTCGGTAACAATCCCTGCACCACCGACATTTTGTTCAAATTATATAGTATTACTGAATTCGCAGTCCATTCGCACTCCATTCAATTTCTATCATTTTATATTCGCACCAATTTCGAGACGAATCTGAAGTGAATTTTGGATTAAACGAAAAATAAAAACAAAAATAAACAATGCAGCACAAAAATATAAGTCAAAAGCTTTTCATACTGAATGTTTAAGTGTTTGTTTAAAAAATTTTAATAAAAAACGCACAACTAGCAACGCAACCGGAGAGCCCGGCGAATTTCAGAATTCAGTTTTACAGCGGATGCGAAAGGTCAACGGATCGAGTCAACTCACCGGGAGTAAAATTCTGCGAATTCTGTAATGAATATAGATGTCTTTTGTATTTAAAAGGCGTAACATATCTTTATTGTTTCGACTCGAGGGAGGAATGTAAGTCCGCTCTATTTATGTCTATTTACTACACGTACGCAGAAATAATTCATAGTTGAAAACCACTTATCAAATACATATTTCCAATTCCTTCAAAGCTTTTTTGGGTGTCCAATTAATATAATTAATTTTGATTGTGATTAAAACCTACAGGACAGCCGTTTTATATTTTTGTTATTTTAATAAAAAGAAAGACATAGCCATATGCATACAATCCAGAAACAAGAATGTCCCTGGTGGAATGTATCCACTTTACAGCACCCTGCTGATAAACAAACTTCGGGTAAAATAATCCAGTTTTCCAAGACATTGGCCGATCGTGCGAAGTGATTCCTTCGAAGATCTTATATGGCAATGTCAATTCTAGACACTTTAGAAGCATCTTAATAGTATTTAGTTGAAAAATTAATATCGAAAGTCAGAATGTGCACTCCTGTACATCTGAGTTTGGTATCCGGAATTTTCTCTTAAATAAGTTCCTTTGTAGGCTTTCGAAAAGTTAGAAGTGTGTATATCCGGATATGATAATGCATGTCGCATTAAAGAACTTGTATTTTTAAGCTAAATCAATATGTTCCCTGAAAAAAAACTTCGGCTATATTATATTTTAGATCAATTTGGCATCGTTACTTTTTTCCTTGGAATTCTTAAGAAAGCTTAAATTGTTGGTCAGAAGTACTCTTAAATATTTAAACTCCTTTACAGCGTCGATTCGTAAGTTATTAAGAAACCAGTTTTCTTCAACTCGTCTTCTTGATATTCGGCTTTCAAAAATGACAATCTTCTTTTTTTTTTGTATTAATTTGCAGACCCCAAGACTCTTAAAATCAGTTTAGTAGGTGTATTTGCACTTGTAGTACAAAAGGCTTGTCCGCAAGTGTAACTAAATCCTCGGCGCACAAAACAACTATTAAGTTTTTTTTTTTTTTTTTTTGTGAATAAAGTCTCTAGCAATACTTCAGATAACAAAGATATGGTCCACGGTCGATAAACCTGGGCGGAAACAAGCTTGAAAGATGATTAAAAGATTGTTATTCGGAATCCATTAACTAAGCCTTTCATTTGAATTGTAGTAAAAATTATTCTTATTGTACTTGGAATCGAAATGCCTTTATAATTTTCTACGTTTTTTGAGAACTGCTTGAAACTGCTAGGAACAAACTCATCGTTATACAGTCTGTTAAGGTATGAGACGAGATAATTTTCAAAATCGTTTGTACCGTTTTCGTAAAACTTGACGTGTATACCGTCCATGACAGGAGCGATATTTTTTCATTTTTTGGAGTGTGCATTTCAATTCGTCTTGTGAAATAGCTATATCCAATTTATTACCATGTTAGGTAATACGTAATCGAATCGAAGGTATGAAGGTCTTCTACAACTGAGTGCGCAGTTTTAAAATGAGCTGCTAAGGTCCCGGCTTATTAAGAGTTACTTCATATCCTGACTTCTTCCCCCAAGTTCGCAGACTACATCTACGAACTCCGAATAACTTAGAGTGTTATAACTCTCTCCATTTTTTTTAACAAAATTTTTCAAAAAAGGAATATTCTCCCTTGTAACACATTTTTATATATTGGTTATTTATTCGAAGTTATGAAAAATTGGGAGTTCGTCGTTCTAAAAAGATTAAGGTTAACAAATGAAAGTTTACGGAGACTTTTGCAATCCTCAATAAACTATATATTTGTCCATACCCAAAGTGTTAGTGCTCTTCGTATATAAAGAATTTACAGATGTATCACTCGTTGCATACTTTCACATGTCACAGTAAATAAAGCCCTATAGTAAGAAAGTGTGTACCCAATACCATAAATAAATGGATTTCTGAAATGCTGGGCACTAGAAAAGCGAAGGAAATAGCAGGACCAAATACACAGAGAACCATGACATCATAAGGTCGTCCCCAGGGAGGGGTACTATCAACCTTTCTGTGGAGTCTTTTGCTAGAACTCCTAGAAAATCTCATCTCTCAACGTATACGCTGCATCGGTTTTGCTGATGGTATCGTTATTACAGCCCTAGGGAAGTTTGAAGAAACTCTCTGTCATATCATCCACAGAGGATCTACTATAACAAGCTAATGAGGTATTTCTGGAAGATTATCAATAAACCCTACTAATACGGCTATAATACCATTTACCAAGAAAAGACTTCTGTCACGCATGAAACCTATTCGGTAAGTTGGCGAAGAAATAGTAACAGAGAAAGAAGTAAAATATCTAGAAATCATACTAGATAGTAAAAACTATGTAGAATATACCGTCAGGAAAGCCACAGAAGACCTTATGATATACAAGAGACTTACAGGTACATCATGGGGGTGCAGACCTTATATCCTTAGGTCGATGTAGTACACCACGATAGTAAGACCAATTACTACCTGTGGTGCAGTTGCATGGCACAAAAGATCCGAGTTAAAAAACAACTAGGAAAAGTTCAAAGTCTCGCTTCTTTATGCATTTAAAAGCTTGTCCTGGAGTAGCGATGGAGGTTATTTTTTATCTGTCCCCATTACATAAAGTAGTTGGAAGTGCAGCTAACGGAGCCATTATGAGATTTGCCAAAGATAAATATGTATATGTCACAAATATAAAGTCCGCAATAACTAATCTTATCGCCTTTCCTAGAGATGGAATGATTACAAAATACAGTCTTGTAAAATATTATAATACAGAGCCAAGCTGCAAAAATGAGTGGGTAGGCGAATCAAAAAACTAGCACTGGCATTTTCCAGGCGGAAGTCAATGCCATGGCGGAGTGTTCAGGTCGAAATCTCGAAAGGAATTACCGCAACCAAAACATTACCATTATGTCAGATAGCCAAGCCGAAGCCGCACTCAAAGCACTAAACTCATGTGCCATCACGTCTAAGTTGATGTGGGAATGTGTAGGCAGGCTAAACGAACTTGGCAAAAACAATAATGTCTCACTTCATTGGGTGCCTGGACATGTTGGTGTCCAGGAAAATGAGGAGGCAGACTACGTAGCAAAAATATATAGGTGCAAGGACTCGGCTAATTGGGCCAGAGCACTACTGAGAAATAGAAGAAAACATCAGGATTTAGAACGAAATCAAAATAGAGGAGGAGGCCAAAAGATCCAAAAACTGGAAAGAACTCACAAGACTTAGGCAGGCCAAACTATTTCTTGCGAACTATAAGGCCAGGCTCACACATTCAGGCCGGTATTCACCGAGCGCTCATAACTTAAGAAGCTCATAAACCTATTCACCAAGCAACATTAGTAAAGATCTACGAGCGCTCTTAAAATTTAGGAGTGGTCCCGACCACTCCTAACTTACGAGCGCTCTCTTCGAAAGTTTGTTCGCTTGTGAGTGTGCCACGCACGCATTTGACTCGAATCCATGTGAGCAATGCCAAGTAGAAGAGTATCCATTTGCTGTCAAGACCAACATTCCACAACATTTCACTGTTTGGGTATGCCTGAACAAGAGAGAGTGGCTCTCATTTTCGAACTTCGAAAAACACTTACGAGTGGTTGGTGAATACCCCACAGAAATTTCAAGTTAAGAGCCTCGTAAAGTTAAGAGCCGTTTAGGAGCGCTTGGTGAATACGAGCCTCAATTTTTAGTTTCGCAACTGTTTGGTTGCTAAAATGAAACATATGGGCTTATATGGGACACCGCGCACTTAGAGCAACTCGATTCGAGCAACTAAAAAGTTTGTGTTTTGACACGAACTAAACGATTGCCTTCGCAACAGTTGAGCTGTTTCCTATAAGCGCAAGAGAGAAAAGAGTGTGAGCGTGAGTAAAGAGTTGCCAGTGCGCGGTTCGCTTTCAACTGGTGATTAAACTATTTGATTTCGATCACAGTTGCCAGTGCGCGACCAGCCTAACCAAGAACATTTTTTCATGAACTGTATCAGCATAAGTAGGAAATAGTAACGGGAACGGGACTGTTCACGGGTCACTGTAAACTAAGAATATACTTGAGTATTCTTTACCTGGTACATGCAGATTCTACAATACTCATAACGAAAGGCCGGAACACGTATTAGGCGGATGCGAAGCACTAATGCTTCAAAGAAACAAGTATCTGGGAAGCAACCAGGTAGAAGAGAGTGATTTATACTCTCCGAAGGTACTCCAAATAATCAAACTCATTACTCATCAAGGGGATAAACTTGGAGGAAGAGTTGTAAGCTTAGCAACTCTTCTAGTTTTGAATGGAGGCACAATAGATCTTTATTCATTCAATATTCATCTCAATATTCATTTACACGTTTCCTCAGCCGAGTGGATGGATTGTTGGAGTTAAGAGTGTGAGTTACGAACCAAGAGTCTTTTGTATAGGTTTGCATTACGCTCCGACCACTTGAGCTTATTAAATCTTGAAGGTGCAGCGTGTTGGATTTTATATTTTAATCACGTCAATTACAGAATTCGCAGAATTTTACTCCCCGTGAGTTGACTCGATTCACATCCGCTGTAAAACTCAGTTATGAAATTCTTCGGATGAACTACATTGTCGATTCCTAAAATTACCTTATCATTTATGAACTTCCGTATCGACACTGTCAGATACAGACATTTATTCAACCGGCCTAGGCTTTGTTAATAGTATCGCTATCGATCAACGAAATCAAGCATCGTTGAGAATGGTTAGTGCGTGGATGGCGGACGGTTCACTAGGTGTTCTTTTTACTTGCGACTTATAGGTACTATAAGGCAAGTTATGCATTCGTAAAAAAAATCGAACTCGAGATTTTGATCAAAGTTGACATTACGATGATAGCGAAGACTAAAAAAGTGGGTCTCGCAATTCTGTCTGTCTGTCTGTCTGTCTGTCGGTTCGACTACAGCCTAAACGGCTCGGCCGATTTTCTTCAAATTTGGTAGATATGAGTTTTAATTTCTTACCCCCGGACGTTTTTTTTTTTTTTTTTTTAAGACCAAAAATAACGGTACCTGCCATACGATTTTTTTTCGAAATTTTATAAATATTTTTTTTTCTCAAAAACTGTCACACAGAATTTTTAAAAAAAAATTTGAAAAATTTCATTTGGTTAAAACTAGCTAATGGTTAAAAAAAATTTTACAAAAAATTGTTATTTTTGGTAGACCCCCTGGGTCCATTTTTTTTGTTTTTGATTTTATCGAAAACGGTACAGCCGATTTAAATAATTTTTTTTATGCCAAAGCTCCTCCAAAGTTTGAATATTATTGCATATTCAAATTTTCAATTTTTATTTTTTTGGATTTTTAAAAAAAAAATCAAAATCTTTTTTTGGAAACTCAATATTTCGAAAACCACATGCTCGATTTTCTTCAAACTTGACAAAAATAAGTTTTTTAACATAATCTACAAGATTTGAGAAAAAAAATTTTGTTTCATCTAAAACTAACGGTACCTTCCATACAAATTTTAAAAAATGGTTTTCGAAAATCGTATTTTTCTCGAAAACGGTTCCGAGAATTTTGCTAAAATTTTTTTTCTTTTGATTAATCTTTACGATCTATAATTTAATAAAAAAAAATTTTAAATCTAGATATTACTGACTGTACCTACCATAGAACGATTTTTTCGAATTTTGAATTTCTCATCATCGACATAACGGATTTTAATGAAATTTTTTATAAAAAAGCTCCAAAAAAGTTTAAAAAACAATGCATTTAAAAACTTAAGAAAAAATATTTTTTCAATTTTTAGAAAAAAAAAGTCGTTTTTTTTTTTTGAAAAATTCGATATCTCAAGAACGGCTTATTATTTTTTTTTGGAAATTAGACTTTTAATTCGTACAATAATAAAAGCTTAAGGTTGGCGTACCAAAATTTTTTCTTAAAAATGTTTTAAAAATTTTGTACATAAAAGCTTATTTTTTTAAGGAACCACTACAACGACTTATAATTTTTGTTCTTGAATAAATTCATATTTGCATAGCATTCTGTTTTTATATCTTACTACTAAAAGAATTAAAAAAATTAATTTTATCCTTATGAACAGTTTTCTCTAATAACATTCGTTTTTAAAATTCCTAGTCTATTACATAGGAGCAAGTTCGTGCGACCCAGTCGTGCATTTTATTTTTTTAGATTTCTTGCTCTCTGGTTGCATTGTTAGTTGTCCGTTTTCTATTAAAATTTGTTAAACTAACGCTTAAGCATTTAGTATGATAAGCTTTTGACTTATATTTTTGTACTTTCCATTATTTATTTTCGTTTAATCAAAAATTCACTTCAGATTCGTCTCGAAATTGGTGCGAATGTAAAATGGTTGTAGAGAGTGCGAATGGATTACGAATTCTGTAATACCATATAAGTTGAACAAAATGTCAGTGGCGCAGGGATTGTTACCGACATTTGTTCAACTTTCATTCGTCGGATTCAGCAATAGCAAAAGTTTGGAAATGAATTGAAACTGTCACTTTACCTCATTCGCCGAATTCTGTAATAGGGATGAATATTTTAATATCTATTGGTAAATGAATAGAATGGTTGACTAGCGCAATTTTAAAATCTTCGAGCATGCTCAGCCATTTTCCTGACATAGCAACCAAATCAAAAATATATTGTCATTGACCACTAACAAAAGTGAGTTAATTATAAAGTATTAAACTAAACATTATATGTATAATATAAATTGGATTGTCAATTTGGCAATGCCATGGTCAAAAATTTTACTAAACACAAATATTGTATTTATTCTTTTAAAAAAATAGGAACCAATAAAAATCTAGTCTAAATCTTACAAGCATAAAATTCATTAAAAAACATAAATCTATTTAAAAAATTCCTCAATATATAATCTATTTGACCGCATTTTTGTTTTAAATTCCTTTTTCATTTAAGCTAATTCAGAGCACCACCCTAAGTAATTAAAACTAATGAGCTACCATTTAACAAAAAATAAAAAAATATATACCTACAACACGTTTATCGCAGATGTATTTTTTACAAAAAAGAAGAGAAAAAAAAAACAACCTAACAAGTCATAAGTGTGTCATTTCATGATCACTTTTACTAAATTAAGACTGACATGCTTACAAATAGATTCTGTTGTCGCTATAAATCATAAAACTATAATTTTTTTTTATTTCGTTTCGTTTCTTTTTGGATTTTACTTTCTTTCAACAACAACTAATATGCCAGTTGTAATTCTCTTAATAATATGACTCAAAAGAGAGATAGAAAGAGAACTCCGCTAAAAGCTTTTCTGTTGTGTGGACGATAATAATAAAAAAATGTAAACAAACTCGTAATGCAAGACTTTCATTCACAAAAGCATTAACCTACTTTAGCACACATGCGCTGTCAAAAAAAGTAATACACAACTTTAAAGTTCAAATCCCTCCCACCGGGTGACAACAGGAAACTACATGTATAGCTGGTTTCTTCTGTCAAACTTCGAACGGAAAATGCCAGCCGGCGAAGCATAGGCAGAGGCCATTTTTGCCAATTTTGTGTGAAGTTATTGGACTAGGACGGGTGCTCATTTGTGTTTGGCAATGGGACTGCGACATGGATTTGGTGAAGTAACGCAACAGTCAATGTCACCCATGTTTGTCTGGCAGTGACTCAGAGAAAAGCTTTTACTTTCTAGTGTGTTTGTTGTTGTTTTGAAATGATTTCGTTTGATGTTTCCCCTCATTTGGCATGGAAGTTCAATTTTCTTCTTGTTTCTGCATGGTGCTGTGACATATCTGACAGACTGGTGTTTTTTTTTTTTATTGTGGGTGGAATGGATGCCAGACTGGGTGATCCACTTGATTGGTATTGAATGATGAATCAAAGTTCGTTCAGTCGGACGTGGATGCTGTTCGCTTTTGATTGCATAATGACTCGGGTTCATTATCTTTCATACGGGGCCTGCTACAAGCTTCAAGTAGAGGTAGGTAGGTTCACAGATGCTAATTAGACAATATTCATCAGAAAGGGTGATTCACAGTGTTTGTCTTGTTTTTGCTTTTAAAGTTTGCAAAGAGCTTAGAGTTTGGAGCACAATGACTTGGACTGACGACTGAATGGAACGATGATATCATACGCGTGATTGAACTGCTGAGACCATGAATGATATTTTTGATGGGGAGTTGTCGTCGTCGTCGTCAACGTCAACGACAATGAATTGGACTTGGACGGTTTAGTTAATGAATTTTTACTTTGAAGTTTCGTCTCTGAGATTGGACAAGGTTACCTACCTCATTCAGTCTTTGTCATCGTTGATGGTTGTGATATAATAAAATCGTCGGCAGAGGTAATGGGATGGAAATTATTGTAATTGTTCGAGGTGGTTAATAAAAATGAGATTTAATTGATAAATTGTAATTGGAGTGTTGTTGGAACTTGATCTTTATGCAATTTCTTTGTTCGGTTGTAAGATTAAAACAGATTTATTGATTTGAATATTCTTAACCTACGACTTCAAGAAGGATTCTACTTGGGTGTTTGCTTTGTTTTTCTTTTAAGAATTCGTACAGGAGCACCTCCTTATAGCGTCAAGGTAGTAAGCTTCAGAGAACGACAAAAAACAGATACGTACTTCTGGCAGCAATATTTATAATGTTAAAGATCTGGTGGATAAAGTGGAGGCTGTGGGGGCTGGTTTTCGGAAAGTGTATAAGGTGAATGCAGTGCGCCCCAACCGTGGTGGCCGTGGCGCGATGGTTGTGTGCTCGCCTGTCAACCTCATGATCACAGGTTCGATCCCTGCCGTCGTCAATGTCGTTTTAATTCCATTAAAAACCTTCTAAAATCATCAATGGGTTGCTGGTTTACTCATTACATGTTGTTCAGGCATAACACTAACAACATGTAATTGAGTTAAACTAGTAGATACGCCGAACAAGGATGAATACGAATAAAATAATGCGAATTATAAGTGACATAGAAATAAGACACGGCATTTCTCCGCTTTGTTAAAACATTTAAAGGGTATAATCCTAATCCCTTGAGCGTGGGTAGATTGTGAAAAAAAAACCTCGACATAACACAATAATTTCATCCGGTTCAATTATGAACACTTGGCGAATGCCATCATCGCCTAGCAAATATGGAATCAATTCCCTGTTAGTTACGAATGTGGATCTTCAAGTCAGCTTCAATTCACTAAAGAAAAAGAAGTCATCAGGAGTTGATGATATATTCAACATTCTACTGCGACATCTACCTCAGGAAGCAGTTGACATATATGCCACATTGTTTAACAACGCCTTGAATAATTCATATTATCTAGTGCGAAGGAAGACAGCCGTGGTTCATCCTCTCCCAAAAAAGAAATCAATATTAAAAATGTCTTCAGTATGGAGCGGTTCACTGGACGATTCTATTCAGCATCTACGACAGCGATCTGATAGGTATGTTTCAATCAATCGCGTATACTGAAGATTTTATTCTGGACAAAACGGCTAAAAAAATATGAGGTCATCTGAATTCTTTTGCAACATGACTTCTACAAGATTCAGCGATATTGTGATAACTGGATTTTGAGAATCATTTTTCAGAAATGTGAATCGAATCTGTTCAGGACTTCGTCGGCTGGAGCGCCAGGGATACGACATACGAGGATGAACTGGCGCAAGCTGGTTTTCTTAGGGCCATATGGACATACCCTGGTTAGTTTTTATGAATTTTTTGTCTAGCTTTGAGATAGATTCAAAATAGCTTTTTTGGCCTTTAGTCCACAAAAATTGGCGTTTCGTCCGGGTGATCTCACATGGACTCATCAGTTGACTGTGAAGACCTTGTCAATACGCAATTTTTGTTAAATTCAGTTCATTTAACATCGATTTTTTGACAAAAATCCAATGTGAACTATATCCAACCAAGATTAAAATTGTAATCATTAACGTTGGAAGTTTTTGCCCGTGGCCTCTCATTGATTCTATATGAAGGTTTTTATAATACAAATAATAGTGCTAAGTCTTCTACTTGGCTGATTTATTTCAGTAGTATATAGAATTTGTATTATAAAAACCTTCATATAGCTTTGAGATAGTTATAAGATTAATGTTAATAAAAATGAATTAAAAAAAAAGTGTGTCAGACGTCACGCCCATAGGGCTGGGTTCAACTCGTAAACGCTGATATTAAACAATGAACATTTTTAGTTGCCGAGATAGGTACTGTCACTTGCGAAGAAGTCACAAATTCTCTATATTATATTCCCTAATTCTTCATGAAAAGACACATCCCATTTTAGCCGTTTGGGAGTCGGAAGAAAATTGAAGGTCCCCTCTATTTCTACCGACAACATACACACAGTAATATTTGATAGTTCTATGTCACTAGGCTCAAGTTCTTTACGGCTCATTGCTCCTCAGATTTATATGCAGCTAAAAATTCGTGTAGTTAAGACTTGAGGAAAAATAACGTATATTTACCTCAGGATTTGTGTCTAGAAGAAATAAAGCCGTAGTAGACCTAGTACCTACTCTTTTTATTTTGTCGCAGGTATTACAGATGATGAAAAAATTAATGATGCTGTTGTTGGCGGGTGTGTGCTCAGATAGTCTTAAATTATATATATCTTTGCGTCTTCCTAATAATTGTAGGGTCAGGGTGTGAAACTTGCGTATGGCTATTAAGGAAGTTCTGTCTTGGTTGAAAGAAAACGTGTCATCAACTGCTAATATCCGCATCTTTTTGGATAGTGAAGCGGCTCTTATACTCTTATATCTTTGGAATCGGTCTCTAAAATTTTTATGCAAATGGCGCAACAGTTCAATATTCACCTCTATTGGGCACTAGGGTGTAGGGGCATTCTAGAGAACTGTAACAATGACGGACTTGTCAAAGGTGGAGCAACATGGCATATATTATTTTTTAAGACCAATACAGATAGGTTAATTTATATTGGAACAAGATGCTATAGAGAGAACAAAATAATTTAACCACTTGTCTGGAGAAAAAACAGATCTCGCAAATGCTTGATATGAAACGCTCTAAGCGTTTGATGCCCTTAAGTAAATTGCACATTTATAGGAGAGCACACAACGAGACTTATGCCCGATTTCACGAAGGACTTTTAAACATTTAACAGGCTTCTAAACATTAAAATGAGATGTTTTGGTTTCACCAAGCGCTTTTAAATTAAACAAGCTTGTAAACACCCTTATAAACTTAAATGCCCATTTTTGGCTCATTAAATTTTAAAAGTGTCATTGAAATGTCATTCGATGTAGATAACAACAATTGGTTATAGGTATAGCAGCTGAAATTATTGTTTTGTTAAGATTTAGTGTTCAATTTTTGAAGATACAAAATGAATAGGTTAATACTAAATATTTAAATAATTTGTTTCTTTATTTCGAAAAAAATATTGACCGTCTTCATCCAATAATAAAGTGCAACACAAAGTTATTCGCTGAGCAAGAATATTCCCGGTTCACAGAAATACATTATATGACTTCAAAATGTGGTTCCGACTTTCTAAAGCATCTGTGGATGAGTTTGTTGAATATGTTTGGTCTTCATTTGGAACCAAAAAAAAACAACAATGCAATACAAAATAAATTAAGTGGTTATTACTTAATGATTTTATGCCACAGAATGTCAGGATCAGAATCTTTCCAAATATTTTATGTGCATTTTTTTTTTTTTTCATTTCTTGGCATTTGTTTGAACACATAACGCTTTCTCATTTCTTCTCATACATTTCGCTTGTTAGAAAGAAAAAAACAATTTATTTTTCCCAGGGATGTGAAGAGAACTCAATTTTAACAAAAATTTCCCCAAAATGTCCATTTTATAGATTGGTGAAACTAAAAATTTTTAAGAGCCTGATAAAATTTAAGAGGATTTTTGATAAAAGTGCTTTTAGTGTTTGTTTATGAAATCGGCCATTATAGTTTATTTAAAAGATTTGTACAGACAGAAGCTATGTGGACGGTGAAGAGGGAGAATTAATAACTCATCTTCTATGCTGCTCAATACCATAGACGTACAGTCTATCTTCCAGAGTTTATCTAATTCATATGTTGATACCTAGAGTCTCTCTCTCTTTATAGGGAGCTCCAAATGGTTCAACGAGTTTGGTGAAAATCTCTAGATTCATATGGTATCACAATGGACCAACTCTTCTAAGTGTGTCAACTGTGAAACTGGCATCAACTTCAACCTTTCCCTACCTACAGATGATGGTTTGCTTGTCGCAGCTATTGTTTTGACTTGTACTTGTCATTCTGTAAATACATATGTTCGATGATAGCTCAGACAAACTAAAGCATCGGCCAGATGATTTGCCACGCAATTAGGCATCAATCGATAGACTTTACATAGAATTTTGATGTAAGACTTCAAGATGGTCCTCTACAAAGTGCAGACAGTGTATCAGCTGTTCACCGCCAACCTCTTAAGCCAATCTCGACAGCGAGGGACCGATGGGGACAAATTTTCATCGAAAATAATCATTAGCCATGGGGCCTATTTTAATTTCTGCGGATATGTGAATAAGCAAAATTATCGCTTCTGGGGCACCCAACTGCGTACAACACACGAAGTGCCATTACACCGGCTCTAAGTTATTGCTGTGCTATTAACGCTGAAAGTGTCATATGGCCATATTATTTCAAAAACGCCAAGGGTCAAACGACTTATGTGGGCAGCGAGCGCTACAGAGTCATATTCACCGACTATCTCCTAAATCAATTTGATGGAACAACGTCACAAACTGCCAGAGCCACAATCGAAATTGTGAAGGCTGCATGTCCGGTTCACCTTAACTTTCGTTTTGGGGATTTGCACATGCCGGCAAGACCACTTGATTCAACAAGTAGAGTTTTTTTAAGTCAAGAGTCTATTCAACCAGCACCAAAATCTTGAAGCCTTTAAACAGAATTTCCGTCAAGAATACTTGCACTTATCGATAGAAGTTCTGGCAAGAGAAATGGGAAATGCCATAAATCGTCACTTCTGGCGGCAGCCACTAAGTCCATATTATTTTCTCGACTTAACGAAAAAAAAAATTCTTTACATCGAAAAAATAAAATCCAAAAGCAGAATGAAAATTTCAACATTCGAAAAAAAACGGTCAGAGAACATCGTGCGACAACTTTTGCTCCACCCGGTACTTTATATATTAATAAAAAAATTTGAAAAACAAATAATTCGATCCCAAAATCATGTATACACCCCAAGTGGACAGTGATATTCCCGTTGGAAAAATCTTTTGCATTTATCAGTGCATGTTATTTTATAAGAAAGTATCAATAGTTAAAGACACAAATAAACCCTATAACGCACCGATTTCCAAGTGTCATGGCATAACAACCCTTTACCAATTCCATCAATTGTAACATCGGGTGATATGCATAAAACGGAAGTATTTACTACAAGTAAAAGATAATAGTAAATACTATAACTTAAAGCAAATGGTTAAATTTAAAGTATTTACTTCATTCCATATGCATAAAGTTTAGTACTTACTAACTGGCAAATACTTTCAGTATATACTAAATTCATCCAAGTAAATACTAGAATTCATCTGAAATTGATAGTAAATACTTTTTTTTTCGGCCATCGGCAATCAACACTTGTAAAATATTCCATTGAATTACAAGTTGCCTGGATATTGGTGGAAGCATATCCTTTTCGGTTAATGTATTCTTCCGAATGAAATCTAGGTTGTAATATTTCCACGTGAGTACAGTCCAAGGCTCCTATGCATAATGGGAACCTGTATTTGATTAGCCAATCATTTTTTGCTCCCAGCTGTTCTTCATAGCTCGTTGGAAATTTTATCCAATGAGAAGCTTTGTCTTTTATTAATTTTGCAACAAAATTAACTGTTCTGATGAACGCCTATATCTTCACCAACGCCAACTTGAAATCCAGGATCTCCAACGTATCGTAAAAAAATTCGCATCTTTTCTTGATGAGTGATTGCCCCTCCTCTTGTTTCAGTTTGAGCTCCTTAAAAAGTATTATATATATGAACCATTTGTTCAACATAACACTCTATATAAACTTGGCGACTAAGGGCAAGTTTTAAAACTTCGCCAGTAACTAAAAACCACTAACTCCTTTAACTAACGGAAGCCTATTGGTATAGTATCGCAATATACATATATAACAGTTTTCATAAGTGTTTGCTTCTTGTAAAATTATAAATTATATTTTTAAGTTAACAGGCGTATAAGAAAATAGAAAGTTTTACACCATTTCCGCGAACTAACAAAAGGCTCCAAATAGTAAGGGTGTGTCAAGTTTTAAAACTACAAATTACGATTTTGCAATGACTTACCAATGAAGTATTTACTCAACCAATCTACGTTTTCCCTCTCAAAACGATAGAGTTGTTTAAAATTTGATTCTGAACCCGATCTTCGACTTTTATAGACTTTTTGTGAACTAACGCGTACAAATTCCGCCATTTCAGTACAGTCAACAGTAACTTAATTTTAATTTACATATATCAGCGACGTGAATCCTTTGAGAATAGAGTTAAGACTGTAAGTTTTTATGGTTTCGAAGCTACATAGTTATGTGTTTAAATCAAAAAAAGTATGTACTTTTAAATTTTCATGTTGCTATCCTTTGACTTTGAAAAAAAGAAGTAATTCCTACAGAAAAAAGTACTTGCTACTTTTTATGCATACGGAAAAAAGTATTTACTGAAAAAGTTCATCTGAAAAAAGTAAGTACTGTGGCCTCAAGTAAATACTTTATTTTCAGCATTTACTGCATTTTTATGCATATCAAAAAAAGTAATTACTTAGAAATTCTCAAGTAAAAGCATTTACTATCTTTTATGCATATCACCCATCGTCAACAACCCTTAAATAACTGCACCCGGGCCACAGAACTCCTTGAAAATCGTATATGATATGAAAACGGATATCAGATACTGTCTTCACTTCCATCGTTATCTAATATGCAAAAGATAAAGTTGGTATGGTGGGATTCCGTTTTCCGTCCACACATCAGCATCCCATCAGAAGGGAAATAGGAACAAACCAAAAATAAAAGCTCCTCGTACATTGTTTTCTTTTGTATGTACAAGTTTATGCAATGGCAATTTATTTGCCGTCAGTTGACTATACGATTTCCAAGTCGATGTCGTCGTCTCTTTTACAAATCGTCAGTCAATTTGTTCAATGAAAAATCCAGCGAAATTATTTGATCACTGACTGATGACAAAAAAAAAATAAACGAATTGAAACGAATCGAATAGAAAAAGGAAAAGTCTTTCTGCCACTGTCACACAAACAGAGAATCCTATTTGCATTTTGGCATCTTATTGATGCTTTTTGGGGGAAGGTGGCTTAGATAGGTTTCTCCACTTTTTTTTATTTTTTTTTTGTGACTTTATTTGGTTGTTTTTGTTCTATGTACGTACAAGCATGTGTATTGTATACTTGAACAGAAATGTAAAAAGGATGTGATTTAACTCACAAATTTCAGTCTCGAAAGCAGATTTTTTGATTTAATTTGCAAAACACAACTTCGGGTATAATGTAGGATTTCGAATTCTTGTGAGTGAAACGAAAAGAAGAGTTCCTCTCCTTGACATCAAAAGAATTTTATGTGTAACATTTGAGTAGGATCACTCGAAAAGTGATGTTTCAAAAATTCTAATAAGGAAATTTTAGTTTTTTGTTTCTTGGTCTCGTTTCAGAAAAAGTTACTATTACGATTTTGAGTGGCTGAAAATGATTTTCTAAGAGGGCTTTTTTAGATTTGCCAAGTGATTCAAGTCATTCTGTTGAAGCTCCATCTGTAAAATTTGATGTCATTTTTGTTAAGTCGTTCTGGCCAAATAAACGTAAAAGTTATAACTCTTTTGTATGAAAATGGTCTTCAGTTCGCGCCTTAATTCATTCCAGGGTCGTTATATTCGTCCTTCCGAGAGGAATATTACAAAGTTTCGGATACATTCAAGTCGACCGGTTTAGTGAACAATCTGCCAAAACTTAGCGAGTATTGCGTCAAAACTTGGGACTATACCCGTACAAATTTCAACTAAACCATGAGCTCAGAGTTAAGGACCATAGACAACAATAAGTGTTTGCTAACTGGCAGTTGGAAGTTGATGTCAATTTCTATCGAAAAAAAATACTCAACGATGAGGCCCATTTTTGTAGAATGGCTTCGTTAACAAGCATCCGTTAATGGCATCGTCGATCCACACTTCTTTGAGTTGTTGCCTATTCCCTTGCCGTCAACGACGAGACCGGTCGCTCGATGAAATTGGACACCGACAACATAACATGTGTTGGACATATTGCACGAACGATTTCCAAACATGGTTATCCAATAGAATTCGTTTTTCATTATCCTATCTTATCAGTGTTGTCGCAAGCTGAAATTAAAAGTCGTTAGACCAAACTTCGGAGTGTTTATTTGTGAGAAATGTTCAGAAGTACAAAATTAGTCTTTTTTTAGTAAATGAAGCTACAAACTCATATAAATTAATGCAAGAATAGCAATTTTTAATCGTCAAAATAAATTTGTAAACATACATTTTTTTAAGAAAAAAAGTTTATATCATTGTAAAATAAAAATAATGAGATATCGAATTTAAAAAAAAATAAATGGAATTTTTTCAAAAACCCAAAAATTATTTCTTTTCTTTAAGTTTTAATATGCAATGTTTTTTTTAAACTTAAAGGAAACTTCTGCATTAAAAATATCATTTATTTTTCTTTCAGTTATCCCAATAGTGAGAAAGACAAAAATTGAAAAATCAGTAATATCGCAATAACAAAATTCTTTTTAAAAAAAGCGAAAGAATAAAATTTTATCAAAATTCAAGGAGACGTGTTTTGAGAGAAATACGATTTTCGAAAACCATTTTTTTACATTTGTCTGGTGGGGACTGATGTTCTTAGATAAAACTAAAAATATTTTACTTTACTACATCTTTCAAATAGTATAAAAAAAACAACTGTTATTTGTCAAGCGTCAAGAAAATCGACCACGTGGTTTTATAAATATTAATTAAAAAAAAAAAACGGAATACTATTAAAACTGTTTAGGAGTCTTACAAAAGAAAAATAGGTCGCTGTACCGTTTTTAAGAAAATCGAAAATATTTCTTGGATTTTTTCAACTATTAGCTACATTCAATAAATTAAATTTTTGGTTTTTTTCTTAACTCTGTGAAACAGTTTTTGGAAAAAATGATTTTCTTAAATTTCAAAAACTAAATTGTAATTGTTATACTGTTGCTCTCAAAAAAAAGAAGAAAAAAGTGGGGGAACAATTTAAAAATGATATACACCAAGTTTAAAGAAAATCGTCTGAGTCGTTTTTCGCTGTAGTCGAACAGACGGGCGAGACCCACTTTTAAAGTCTACCCTATCATTGTTATGTCAATTCTGATCAAAATCTTGAGTTCAAGATAAAATTAACAATTTCATTAACTTCGATAGTATTATTGAAAAACATTATTCTTCAGTATAATTTCTCAATTTTGCTATGTTATTTTGTTGAAATTCAGAATATTTCTATTCTATATCAAAATATAGTTTAAGTGACAAGTTTAATCAGGGCAGTAACAGGACAAAATAATATCATTAGAATTTCATAACTCGTAAATGCTTCTTTCTAAAAGTCGCTAAAAATATTCTAGCAACAAAAAATTTTGTCGCTGACTGTCTTGAATTTTCTACTAGATCCAAAAATTGAGTTGCTGGAATTACAATATTTCAAAAGTTAGTCTTGAAGGATTTTTTTAATATGAACTGCAAAATCTATTGCAAATTGTAAAAGAACCGAAACATTGCAAAAAAAATGTGTATTTTTTAAATCGCTTTTCAAAATAAGAGTTCAGTACTTTACCACAGTGGCGACAATGTAGAAAATAGTATATAATTTAAAATGAAATAAATATACTGAGAAAGTTATAAAATCATTTTTTTATATAGAACTGCACAAGCAACAAATTGTTGGAACAAAAAAAAAACAGAAAAGTTTGGGATTGCGAATTCTGACTATGGAATACAAAATATCAACAACAACCTAAAATACAGTATTCAATGACTACTCTTGGGAAATGCTAAAAGGATGTGTTTCATTATATTTACAAACTTTAAAAAATGAAGACTCTACCAAACTTCAACAGGTAAATATAGCTGCAGTCAAAATAATAGTAGTGAACCTTTTGACACAATAAAAACTAAAATAAATTAATCTACTATTTTTAAAGAAATATATACTTATCTGATTTCTTAATTAATGTTTTTTAGGCTTTTAATTTTAGAAAACAAAACATTTTCAAATTCAATAAATAAGTTGGCAATTTCAAATCTATCCAAGTACGAGTAATATAGAAAAACAGAGATCAAAATATAGTAGTGCATTCAAAATCCACGCTCAAATATTACAAAAGGAAAAGTTAATAGACAATTTCTACCATAATTGATAGTCTAGTATTTGAATTTTAAATTAATATTTAGTTGCCTGTTCCTTGTTAGAAATAACAGCAGCACAACGACGTTGTATGGAATTAATAAGATTTTCACATCTTTCTACAGGTATGGACCTCCAAGACTGCTATATAGCTTTCTAAAGGTCTGTGTTAGTAGTTGGCTTACAAGTAGCAATATACTTCTTGACTTTGCACCAAAGATTTTCTATAGGTCTAAGGACTGTTACGGCCACTCCATAACATTAACTCTCTTTTCATGCTTTGGGTCGTTATGTTGTTGAAAGACCTATTTCAGTAGCATTTCATCTTCAGCATAAGGGAACATAACTTCCTCCATGATCTTCACAAAAAGATGCTGATCCATAATGCCTTCAACCGGTATATAGGACCAACACCATATAGAAGGAAAAACATGCCCAAGCCATTGTGCTAGATCCTCCATGTTTTATTGTCTTGTCTGTGAAGCGTGGATTATATTCTGTGCTTGGAGGCCTTCTAACATATTGACGAGATCTCTTTCCACTATATAACAAAATCTTGGACTCGGCTGATCACAGAATATTCCTCCACAAAATATGAAAATTCAGGGGCTTGCTAATTTTATTTACACTATTATTATTTTGGCCGCAACTGTACATGATAAATATAGTTTTCTACAATAATTAAACACTTAAATCGAAAAATAAAAGGCAGCACTGAACTGAAATAATTGAAAGTTAGAAAATTGAATGTACTCGTCTGTAATTTTTTGAAAATAATTCCAAAATTTTGAATGTAAGAATATTTTTTTAATTATTACATTTATTTATTTATTACACAAAAAATGTTTGATCTATTTTCTAAAAATAATTAAAACAAAAACCATATACAAGTTAAAACGAAAATTTGAAAGTTTCCTCTGAGATATTACATGAAAATGTTTAGAAAATCCTTCGATCCATTTAAAATCTAGCCGAATATATGAATGGACAAACAGATACACAAGCCCCTAGAAAATATACTAGAGTGACTAGATAAGAACTAAAGAAAAAGAAATTTAAATAAACTAACAACGATGTGAGATTTAAGAAAGGAATTGATTCTGGTTTTGTTTCGAAGCTTGATTCGTGCCATTATGTATCGAATAGCACATCATTCAAATGGCCGCCACTGCTTCGCTGGCAATAATTCAAGCTTCGGTTGGTACATTTTTTGATAACTCATGGAACTAATGGAGTAAAAGCGTCTCAAATGTTGGCCCCTGGCTCGTCATAAAGGGTAGCTTAGACTAAGGACTTAACATAGCCCCAGAAAAAATAAACGATTGTTGTCCAATAAACGCGTTAGCCAATTGGTGAATATTTGCCGTGAAATGACCCAGTCGCAAAATATCTCCTTCAGAACTTCGAGAGTTACATTCCTCACTTGTATTGCATGTGATGCCACAAATGCCATAAGCATCCAAAAATGAATGTCAAAATCAATTGCTTGATTGTAGATTGTGCTGCCTCCAATAACGGCTGCTCAGCCAAGAAAAAGGGCCAAGAAGATGAGTTTTCTTTTTGTCAGGTTCCAATTAACGAATTTATGGCGTTGTCTATGTGCGTCCAGATAAAATAGGGAACCTAGCGGAGTATTTGGACATTATTATTAGTTTTGGATGGCATTTGTAACTTTTTAAGCTGCTGAAACATGACAATTGGAAACCTATCATTCTTATTTGGCCACCCAGATCATGGAAGTCTCCATGATCGTAATGTAGGTTTTAATATAAAAAACCTTGAAATTAAGTTTTACACAAAAAACAAATACACACATTTCCTATACTAACACAAATAAAAAGACACAATTTTATCATTCTTTTTATAATTCCGTCCCAATTAAGCACTTCCCCCATTTCCTAGCACAATTATGATTAAGACTCTTATCCAAGAATACCAAGAAATGCAACCATGACTTACTACTTGAATTTGTATGTGTAAGCAAACTACACATTCACTTATCAATTCTAAAACCCAATATTGATTGATAAGAGCTTTTTTTAAATAAAAATATTTTCACAATGTTTGCGCAAAACGTTATCCCAATCCCACAGACAACAAAAAAAACGCACCTGTGCTCAAAAAAGTTTCGTCAAGTATTTACTATATGTGAGATATGACACCCCACTGATAAGATAACACCTGATACCGCATATACGAGACCAAATGTATAGGCATACAATCTAATCTTATCTTCTAGCTTGGGATGGATTCAAAGCTTCGGAACAGAACAACCTGTTATCTTGTCGGACTCAATTCAGTCATTAGTAAATTATTTTAGTGTAACGACAAACGAGCAAGGAAAATATTGTGTGTTTTTTGTTTTCGAAAAATTTAAATTAAAACGACAATTGGAATAAAATTCGTTGTATTCTTAGTTTTATTCCAACTGACCCTCTTTAAATTAATTTATCCGGCAGAATCTTTAAGAGTTAATTTATAAATACAAAATGGTGTCTGTGGAAACTATTGCATCAATATTCATCAAGTGCGCCAAATTGGTAGGTTTTGACAATTATCCAGACTTTATTCAATTCAATTATCCGAACGCATCATCGTGTTTTTTTTTAAATTTAAAAAATGCGATGTTTTAAAACATTTTTATGAGTTTTGTTAAAAAAAATATTTCGAAACATTTTTAACTTCGACCGTGCTATGTTGAATTTGATAAAAAAAAAGATAAGCTATCATGGCGATAAGGGAGTGGTTTTGTGTGTCTTTGCATTGGAAAACCTTTACAAAAGCTTTTGAAAGTGTGATTCATTTATAAGAAAAAAGAATAAAAATAATTGGTCATAGTTTTTATTTTAAATATACAATTGGATAAAAAGATAATACTAACCAAATTTTGTAATACTTTTGACTAATTTATAGGATTGCTTTACGAACCTTTTCTTAGTTAAATTCGAGAATGTTTTTTAAGTTTGGATAAAACATCGCTTGGCAAAACTTACGTTTCTTTAATTCAAATTTTAAATGTGCATTCAAATAGTATAAATTTTCTTCTTATTATGACTCGGATAAAACATAGAATAGTTAGAAATAAGATTTCTAGCTTAAAAGTGTTGGTTACATTCAATGCCAATGGACGTAATAAGACATAAAATATAATTTCAATATGTATATCTAAATTTGAAATTCTATTAATTCAATTCAACAGAAAAGGGGTTGGGCTGTTAAATTAAGTTCTTCAATAAATTCTTGGCTTTAGGTTCGATTTGACAAATAAAGTTCTCTTACAAAAAGAATAGAATTGATATGGAGAAGTAGGATCCCTCATATTTTATTGAAGATAAATAAATTTCAAATCATATCACACATTCATTTCAATTTGAAGGAAAACAAATTAAAAACGAAAATAATAAGGAAAACTCATCCGGATAAAACATCGCATTTATGATTTTGTCCATATTTCTATACTGATTTGATTTGATTATCTTTTTTTCTTTTTTCTTAGGTATTGAATCTGATCATCATTATACTTTATAGAATCGGAGATGGTGGTGAATTCTTAGGAATTGGCGGAACATGGAACCTCAACGAAGAAAAGAGTCCAGATTGTGAAATTGTGGCATCTGGTGTTTTCGTGGGATTCTTTATTTACACAGCTGTTCATTTGATTGCTTATTCATTTGGTACAACCAAACACAAGCGGTAATAGTCAAATACAATTTTCAATATAAAAATAGATTCATTAATAACAAAATTATGTTTTTTTTTTTCAGTGAATTATCCGACACAATTATGAACGTTGTTGGCACTTTCATGTGGATTGCAGTTGGTGGAACTGCTCTTCACTACTGGAAGGGTTATATGTCCGATCAAGGATTTTTGTATGTCGCATCCGAACGTCAGGTTGGTATTGCTATGGGATCACTTTGCGTCATCTCTGGAGCTCTCTATCTAGCTGATACAGTTCTGGCCTTTGTACATTTTGCAAAAGGTGATTCAGACTACCAATAGACACCAACAAAAAAACATAGAATAAGAAATTTCTTATAATTCATGTTGGATTAAGTTCAAATTTAAAATAAGAGTACAGTTTATATGCAGTAGATGCAATTTAGTTTTTTTTTTATGCAAACTTTAATTGACATTTTTTTATCCATTTTTGTTCAAATTAAAATAAATTAACCCATTTTTGTAGAAAACAAATAAAATAATACAAATCTAGCTAAACAAAAAAAAAAAGCTAGCTTAAGACAATGCGGCTTTTATTGGAAATTGACTTCATCAAAAGTAGCCGCCTGTCAATGTGCCATCACTATGACATTTTGAAGAATTAATTACATTATCTACTTGTTTTTGATCGTTTGAAAAGATTATAACAAATCATCCGTAGTTTTGTGTTAGACTTTATGGTCTGAATATTAATTGAAATTTCGTTCTTGGTGGTGCATTATCTCTGATTGCATTTTAATTTTATCTAATGTTGTCTATTTGGAATTTATTTTGAAAGGTATGACCGGATGATAGAATCATTGAAATTATTTGGGGTAAAAATCTACAACTTAAAATATTTTACAGTTCAGTTTAAAATTAATGATGTTTTCACAATAATTATGACAAAAATTCTAACTATGCGACTGAATAGCCCAGGAAAATTGGACAACACAATTTCCAAAAAAAAATTACGAACAACAAATTTTAATAGTTCCAATAGGGCGAAAGAGGCTTAAACGTACAGGAAAATTTTGACCTATTGTAACTGAAACACGAATCAACTTACAAAGCTCGTTAATACTTCATTTTTTAGTTAAGTTCATTTTCTTCATTTTGTTGAAAAATGATATTCGAAGGAGATATTAAATGAAAACAAAAACAACATCTTATTCAAGTAAAAAATTACTTGAGAATGAAAAGATGTACCCAAACAAATACCACACAAATTAACCAACGAAAAACAATTTGTTTTTACATTTTTTGGACTAAATGTTGGTGCATGTTTTTCTCAAAATCTTTCGATTCAACCAAAACAAGCCTCAAAATCTTTTGTGTGTAGAATTAAATACTCGTAAGTTATAATTTTTAATTTCAAAGCTTCTTTAGAAAACTGATAGTTTTCGAGAATTTTGCAAAATGTTTCAGCTCCTCTTAGCATCGGTCAAAATTTAGTGTAATTTTTTTTGAAAAGTGAATACCTATCTAATTTTTCTTGGCCATGTGTATACATAAAATTCAATATGGCTGTCTCAATTAAAGTGTACGATCCTATTAGCCTTATTCGGTTGGATTTTTATTTAAATTTTCACTCATTCATTTAAACTGCCAAGTGAATTTTATTTACGTCGGTAATGTCGGTAATATTTTGCGGTATTCTCCTGTTGACATTTACGCACTCGTTCTATACAACACCTATTCGCATATAAAATGTTGCATAATATGTGTCAATGAATGTGTTTGTTCTAGCAATGGATGTGGTTTTTAGCAACCACACACACTTAAATACTTTAGTCGTTCTTTCATTTGACGTTTAATATTTGCCCCTGTATTACAACTCTAATGTTTGAGGTGTCAACTGTTATCTACAGTTAAATATAATGACTGTATTCAGCACGAAAACATTATTAGTTGCAAATATAACAAGTTTATTCAAATATTTTTTAATGCACTACTATACTAAAGAAAATATAGTTTTCATAAAAAAAAATTTTCTAGAATATATTCTACTTTTTTGCCAAGTACCGTATTTGTACCCAAGTCTATGAATTATAAATGCTAATAAGAATATGTTAAATTTTGGAAAACGGAGACTAACTTCGAAATTCATGACCAGTGTTAAATGTACAAGGTAAAAGCGGTTAAAATGGCCTTATCTGATGGGTAAAAAATTCAGAAAGCTAAAAGAAGTCGTATATTTCGGAATAGTGAATAGCCAGATCAGCAAATTCTAGGACGCAAACAACAACATAACTAAAAGTGAATGTAATTTTGGATAGCAATCAAAGTGAAACCAAATTGTTGAATGATTATAAAGGGTTTTTCAACAGGGTCGCTACAAAAGTAGAGCGACAGGGGCAGCAAACGACGCCATATTTCTTGCCGCTCTTTTGACATTTCTCTTCAGTAAGGTTTGCCATTTCATGATGGAAAGATATACGAGCCAACAACGAGTCGAAATTATTAAAATTTACTACCGAAATTCGGAGTCAGTGGCCTCAACGTTAAGAGCGCTACGTTACGGTTTGGTGTGGTTTATGGGCCGGCGGCGTCATTGGGCCGTACTTCTTCCGTGATGATCAAGACCGGCACGTTACTGTGAATGGGGATCGCTACCCTTCAATGATAACCGAATATTTTTGGTCCCAATTGGATGATATGGACTTGGAGGACATGTGGTTCCAACAGTACGGCGGCGCCACAAGCCACACAGCGAATGTCACAATCAATTTATTGGAGAACGTGTTAACTCACGAAATGGTCCAGTCGCTTGGCCGCCTCGGTCGTGCGATTTCACGCCGTTAGACTGTTTCCTGTGGAGCTACGTCAAATCTATGGTCTAGGCCAACAAACCAGCGACGATTGATGAACTTCGAACGAATATCGAACGTGAAATTGCAGCAGTATCGGCCGATTTATGCTTGAAAACCGTCGAAAATTGGGTTCAGCGTCTGGACTTCTGCAAGCGTCCCCGTGGTGGCCATGCAAAAGAAATTGAGTTCCATACATAATGACATCAAACACTTTCACTTTGAGAATTTAGATGGCGCTTAATTAAATTGCAGCAATCAGAGGGAGTGAGGGTATAGTAGTTCTGTGGTAATAGCAAAGTTGAAAGCAGAAGACCAGGGTCCTTCGGGGCCTTTCATTAATAACAATCGGAAAATGACTCTTAGGGGTAGCGATTTTTGACAGTCAGACCATAGGTACTTATATTTTTAAAGTACGTCAAATTCAAGTTTCTTTTTGAAAATGCAATAAATTGTGCAAAATTAAATGTTTTCCATGATGTATTATGGCTTTATTAGCAAGAGCAAACATTCCCATAAATTATGAAACACAACGTTGGTCAAGTGGCTAGTTATGCGCCTTCAATTGCTGAATTAATTGGACCTTGTAAGCGAATAATCCGAGATATTTGTAAAGAATTCTGCCCAGGCTAGTGCGTGAAATGTTGAGCTGTTGAGATGGATGGCTAGTTGATGTTTGTGAATTGAGTCTCATATTCTCGGATAAGGCAGCCGCATTCTCGTCAGTGCGCACCGTACGACAACGGGGACCATGAGAGTTGTCCATTAGCCTACCAGGCGCGATCGGTGCTTCATTCTTTCCAAAAAACGCTCTGTTTGGGCTACACAGCACTCATTTTGTTCCGCAGAGGTATGATACTGACTTTCTGTCAAGATTTCGAACGGGAAATAGTTGCTTGTGTCAAAATAACATATGATTTAAAAAGAAACCACTAGATGGCCCAACCCGTACATGTCGTTATTAGTGGCGTGGAAATCAGATTGATGTGTAGAACTGTCCTATCCATGTCCTATCAACCTCCTCGTGGTGCTTCTGGATAAGGTGCAATTGAGAAGAATGATGGAGTAAGATCCTGATACATTCTTCTGAAGCAGACAACTAACAGATAAGACAGGGTATGGAGTTAGTTCGAACACCTACCCAAAAAAGTTCTTGAAACCAACTGATCCCTGGACATAATCCGCGTAAAGGTAAAGCAACAAGAGCTTGAGAAATCTAACAAGTAATTGCAATAATAGGGAAGACATAGTAATAGAAAAGTTCGCAACTACAGTAATCTCTAGTAAGAACCTAAAATGTGAAGTCCAGTTTTAAGAATTACAGCGGCGTTCACTATAAGCCCACTAATATTCTGTATAGCAATAAGAGTGAACATTAAATGCATTTCATTTGCGTTTTGAAATAAAATTTTTTTATGGTGAAAATACTACATACTTGTAGATTTATTAAATATAAACTGAGACAAGCCTAGCTGTAAAACTTAATACTTTTAAAAAGAAAAACCTTTCATAAGCGAGTAAAAATTAAAAAAAACAACTGTAACTAAAAGAAACTTTTTAAAAAACGAATTTTTCCTTTTTGTTCATACTGTTGCGAACAGAGCTTTATACTCCTACAGCGCCATCTGTTAAGAATTACATATCTGCTTTATGAAGGAACAAAAAAAAAGCTCTTTTCCATTGCATCTAAATTTCCCCTTATTCCAAACAACTAGAACATTCTATCTCCATATGAATTTTCCCTTATTCCAAGCAAATAGAATATTATAGACAAGAACCTTCGAGAACAACTGGTTTGAGTATATAAGGGAGTGTTCACGGTGAGCGGAACACAGTTTATTTTCGATTATGAAAGTGTGCAAAGCTGAACTATTGGATTGTGGAATTAAAGAAGTGTGATTTAAGTTTGAATAAAAGTATTAGAGAGTTGATTATAAATTGAGATTTATTGTTTTGATTTGAAAAGTGTAAATAAAGAAGAAATTCTAAAAGGAGTAATAAGTTTTATTTAAAGAACCTAGCAAAAAATATTACAATACATTCTTCAAAACATGAAAAAGAAATCATTTTAAAAAAGAAATAACTTAATTTTTGAATTATATGCGTCAAAAACTCACCTGAATTGCAGCTCCAGCATCTACAACATCGCTCGCACTCCGGCTTTTCCGCAGCGTCGTTGCACTTCCAGCATAAAACGAAAGCGGTCTCTTTCTCCTACCCACACTGCCATCTTCCAAATTTAAGGCATCCAATTTCAAATCGAAGACCATTGAACCCCTTCTCGAAAATTCATTTAACCGTTCCAACTTTCGACTGTCTAAGCTAAACCTATAGAGGTTCTTTGGTTTGTCCAAATTGTGTTCAAAATCCGAGTCAAATATTGCACTTTGAGTAGACGGTTCCCGATCAAATCTAATATTTGAGCCTGGTGAGCCCTTTTTGGATCGACGGACAACAACTGGAAGTGTTGGAGTCGTAGGTGTTGGTGGAACATCTGCTGCTGTTTCTAAATGCGCTACAGATAGCTGACGTTCGAGGTTCTTTTCATAGTTATGAAACTTGTCATAGTCTATGAATTTCATATTCTCATAGCTAACCATGTTGTCGATGGCCTGCAAGGACTGTAAGGAAGCACTCCATTTTGGATTTAAAGCTTTCTTCTTCTCTGTACTTCCTGCGAGGGTCTTTCGAAATGATGAAATAAAGGAAGAAGAACGTCGTTTTTGGAAGTTCTCTTGAGGATTATAAATCGGAGTGCTTGGCTCCACAGGCTTTTTGAACTCAAATTCTTCCTCCGGCACAACTTCAGGGGACCGATTTGTACTATCCGTTTGATCGGGTGGTTTTTCGGTCTCTTCTGATAGCTGTTCTAGCTGAGGCTCAATAACACTTCGTCGATTAGTTCGACGAAGAAGTATCATCGATCGACTCCGAGTAAATTTATATGGACTCGACTCATCATCGACCTTGGAAATATTTTCCTTACTTCCGGTGATAGATGTTATGAGCTTCGACAAACTACGTGTCAGTGAGAAACTATTGGATCGTTCAAATTTTGGAGGATCAGTAACCGGTGTTGTTTGGATTGATTTAGTTGTTGACGTGGAGTCTTTGGTTTTGCCATTGTTTGTGTTGTTGTTGTTATTGTTATTTGGAGTGAGAGCATTTTTGGATTTCGCCGAATTCACTTTAACCGAATTGGATCGTGTTGGTTTGGGCTCTACTGGGGTGCTCACTTTGGTTTTCTTGGAATTGTACTTTTGTGACTTGTTGTTTGACTTTTTGTTGTTAGATTTTGATTCCTTCTCTTTGGTTGAGTTCATTTTGAAATAGCTGCAGGTAAGTCATTAAGTCTGTAAGCAAAAATTAATTATTATTATTAGAGAAGGAAGTAAAATTATAATAAAAGATTGTAGATGCTGGAAGTCGGTTTTATTATAAGAACTAAGGTGACATAATTTTTATTCGGAATGTTTTTAAGTAACAGTATTTAAAAATCCAATATTTGAAATATTGGTTAAACAACTTGTTTTTTTAAATTAGTTTTTAAGTACAGTAGTAGAATTCTATACAGAATGTAAGCATTAAAAATTAATTTTTAAGAACACTGGTTCAATGATTTTTCAATGTTTATTCTAGTAAATTCGTATACAAATCGTTTTTTTTAAGCGTTTTTATCTTTAAATTTTAATAAAAATATAATGCACGATTGGGTCGCACGAACTTGCTCTTATCTAAACGACTAAGAATTTCAAAAATGAATGTTATTATAGAAAAACTGTTCATAAGCATAAAATTCATTTTTTAATAGACTATAAAACAACTCCTTTAGTAGTTGGAGCTAAAAACAGGATGCCATGTAATTCAAGCAAATATTAGCTTATGCAAGAACAAAAATTATAAGTCTGTACTGGTTTCTTAAAAAAATAAGCTTTTATATACAAATTTTTTAAAACGTTTATAAGAAAAAATTTTGGTACGCCAATTTAAAGTTTCTATTATTTTTCAAATAAAAATTAAATTTACAAACAAAAATATTGAGCTGCTTATGAGATATCGAATTTTCCAAAAAAAAAATGATTTTTTTTTTCAAAAACTCAAAAATTATTTTTTTTTTTAAAGTTTTGAAATTCAATGTTTTTCAAACTTTTTAAAAGCCTCTCTACAAATTTTTTTATTAAAATCCGTTTTGTCATTAATGTGAAATTTTAAATTTAAAAAAAAAGGTTCTATGGTAGGTACAGTCAGTAATATCTTGATTTCAAATTTTTTTTTATTTGATTATAGATCGTAAAAATTAATCAAAAGAAAACAAAATTTAAGCAAAATTCTAGGAACCGTTTTAGAGAGAAATACGATTATCGAAAACCATGTTTTAACATTTGTATGGAGGGTACCGTTATTTTTAGGAAAAATAAATTATTGTTTCTTACATCTTATAATTTTTATTAAAAAACTTTTATTTATCAAGTTTTAAAAAAATCGAGCATGGGGTTTTCAAAATATTGAGTTTTCAAAAAAAAATTTTTAAATTTTTGTTAAAAAATCCAAAAAAAAATTTTTTTTTGAAAATTTCAATACACAATAATATCGAAACTGCTGGGGAGCCTTAATATAAAACAATGATCAAAATCGGTGGGACCGTTTTCGAAAAAATCAAAAACAAAAATGGTTCCAAGGAGGGTACCAAAAATAACCATTTTTTGTACAAATTTTTTCAATCATTACCTAGTTTTAACTAAATAAATTTTTTTGGATTTTTTTTTTAATCTGTGGGACAGTTTTTGAGAAAAAACAAAATTTATAAAATTTCGAAAAAAATCGCATGGCAGGTTCCGTTATTTTTGGTCTTAAAAAAAGGAGAAAATAACGTGTGGGGGGAAAAAATTAAAACCCATATCTACCAAGTTTGAAGAAAATCGGCCGAGCCGTTTAGGCTGTAGTCGAACCGACAGACAAACAGACAGACAGACAAAATTGCGAGACTCACTTTTTTTGTCTTCGCTATCATCGTAATGTCAATGCATAATTTGCCTCATACTTACATTATACATAGCCTACGCGTGAGATTACCTTGCTCGGAAATCGCTCGTACGAAATGTTCGTTCTGGCATGGGCTGCGTATAGGAATGATGTGGCACCGAGGTGTTTACCATGAATATTATTAAAATTCAAACACTTTCAAATAGAAAAGCAAGTTTGACCGACAGAGTTGTGGGTCTTATTTTAATTTAAAGAAAAGGTCAAAGATGAGAGAAATTTTATAAGAAGTTGAATGCACTAAAAAGAGAATGCAAAAAACATTTATTCGCTTGATAAAATTTGATAAGAGTTTTTGAAAAATCCCAACTGCATTGGAGATACGTAGTTCAATTTAAAAAGAACGGTTTTTCGAAAATATTTAATAACTAACTTTATAAAAAAAAAGGTTATATCAGTTAAACTGTGGTCTTTTACTACAAACTTAAGTGTCTTGGTACAACTGGGCATTAGAACGAAAGAAAAAAATGCTCATTTGAGGCATAATCATCTTCATTTAAGCAAACATTTAAACAAACCAACATTTCTCCGTTGTTCCAATTTTGAGTGCCTCTTCAAGATTATATTCATTGATATCATGAATCTTATCATAACACAACTAGTTTATGATAACAAATTCATTTAACTTGAAGGTTTACATGAGTCTTCTTTGAATGACAAAATATTTGAAGGTAGGTAGGTTTACCTTTACTCTTTAACGAATCTAAACGAATTATTCCAAGTCGTAGTTACTACGAGTATTGTATTCCATAAGAGAAATGACAAATTCAATTTTTAAAGATAACAAACAAAAAATTAAATCAATCAATTGTTATGTAGATATACCTTTTTTCAGATAAAAATTATTGAACTTTAAAAAAAAATGCAATGAAATCATCGACAATGATATCGACTCGCAAATATAGACGAATTATTACCAAACGAAAAGTTTATTACTACTAACTTCTCTGTACAGAGAAAGAAAACATCTGTTTGTACTTGGAGAATTATGTAAATTATTATAAACCGAACCAGAAGATTTTATAGACTTTTGAATGAATCATAAGTTTCTACATACTCGTACATAATGTAGATACAACTTAGAGAAAGTGAGATAATTTTGAATTAAAACTTTGAGGTAGCAAATTTTGAATATGTGGTATGGGAAACAGCTTGAGTTGAAAAACACACCAAACCACTGTTGCTGGAAAGGAACTCTTAGGAAATAAAAAAAAAAGTTCCATTAGTGTCGGCTTATCAATTAACAATCTTGCCAATTATGACTTCGTGGAGCATATTGTTGAGTTTTTAATGTTTGCACTTAATGTAATAATTCTTTATAATTATTTGAATAGACAAATGGGGTGTTGCGTGGAAATTTGATATATTCGAAGAGGATTTGAATATAAAATCTAAGCACGAGTGGGTTGTACATACTTGCACGAAAAATGGGATATAGTGATAAAAAAGTAGCGAACGCTCGAAGTTAACTTCTAAGTAAAAAAAAACATCAAAGTAAAAGCGTTAAGTAATTGTTAATATTTTTTATGAAATTTTTCCTTTGTAATTTTAATGTGGAAATTTCAACTCAATAATTAATTGATATTTAAGACATTTTGAAATTATCATTGGTGAATAAGGAAGACACAAAACTGAAAACAACATATTCACATGTGTAGAGCGCCAATATTCTGAAACTGTCAGGCCTCACTCGATTCATGATGAAATGGCAAACCAAACAAAATAAACAACACATGGCAGATGACAAAATGGCTGTCAATGAAAACAGTGCTGCCAACACCCCCCCCCCCCCCCCCTCAACCGAAATCCTGGATCCGCGCTTTCTTAAAATAGACCCCAAGACCATGGGCATGAAAGTCAAACGCATTTAACATTATGTCAAAAGGTACTTCACTGTGTTATCATTGTGTTCCGTAATTTCTAAATAAGAACTAGAGAACCAAGTCCTTGAAACTGAGACGCCACCGAATTTGTACTCCGAAATGAATAGTCAAAAGCATTTGCAATTCTCTTTCTTGACAAATTATTGCTTGGCAATTAACAGGGTTTAGCTAAAAACCGTTCTTATCAAGATAAGTCTGCAAGTGAATGTGGTCAAAAAAAATTAAAATTAAGAAAATCTATGGTCTTAAAAATGTTCAACGAAGATGAAGAAAATTGGAGAATTAGTACTGAAAAAAAATAATTTGACTTTTAATTGAATAACAAATTTTGATATCATCAACAAATAATAGAATATCACTTGAACATATTATACACGGTAGTCGGTAAAGCATCATTGTCAGCAATAATTAATAAAGAAGGTTCATACTTCCCTGAGGTACATCGAAGTGAACAGTGAATCAGTTTGCAGAAGAACTTCGTTATTTTAATTGGTGGATTTATTTTCAATATTCGATCTTACACAAAAAAAGTTTTTAAACTTAAGGCTTTTAATTTGAATAGAATAGTGTTATGAATTTGTTGCTCAAGTGCCTTAAGACATTATACACTGAATACAGCCCACTTCACATATTTAGTTACTATAAAAATGAGTTTCGCATTTGCCTGTTTGTCTGTTCGGCTGTGTCGACTTTATTCAAACGCAGCTTGCGTTATTGATTATTTCCTTGACAAGAATTTTTTGCTAAGTATATCGATATCTTCCCTGCATAATTTTGTATCCATTAATGTAAATTTCATTTTTCTATAAAACTTCACTAGAGATGTACAAGAGAAACAAATTAAGAACAATCTTCTTAAAAGTTTTAACAGTATTATGGCTAAATTTTCAAACAATAAAAATTTTTGGATTTAAGAAAAAAATTTAAGTCAAATTTTAGTTATATAATTTATTTTAACCTTTCCATCTAACGATTTGAACATCATCATGTTCTTTGTCCAAAAATAACGGTAGGAAGGTATGTGTCTACCATAAAATTGTTGAGAAAACGTGAAGCGAAATTTTATTTGTCTCTAAAACTGCCTCTAGGGTAAGACATTTTAGGATTGCTTACACCAGTACGACTTTTTTCAGCCGATATGAAAAAAATCTTAGTTAAATTAATTTTAACCATGCAATCTTTTTCATTCTCAGATTATAAGAAGTCTTGATTATATTAAAAAAATATTTCATTATTTTTTAATATATAATTACGTTAAGAAATTTAAAAATTGTTGTTTTTCCAAAAAAGACCGCTCAAACGATTTAAAAACTTTTGTTACAATTAGTCATATTTTTTCAAGAACGCGAATAACATATTTTTAAGCTCTTAGTGTTTAGTTACTATAGAAATTTGAATAAATGCACTACTGGACCGCTAGAACTTGTTTTTATATTCCTAGAAACACAAATTTGGAGAAAATAGTTAAAAAAAATATGAAAATGATTTTGTAAATTTAGGCTTTTAAGTAAGTTGAGTTAATAAAACGAATGTCATGTTGTTTCTAAAACGAATTTGGACATTATGCAAAAAAAAAAATGTAATTTGTTTTATTTTTACGTACTATGTAACCCTTTTACAACATTTTTAAGAAAAAAAAATAAAAAGTCAATTTTAAGCCTTAACCGTTATTTTTGGTCTTTAAAAAAAATTAGACTGTAGCCTTCTTTTAAATCTTCACTATCATCTGTTTTTCTGATTTTTTTAAATTATTGGAAGCTATGTATATTAACAAACATTATTGGAATTTAAAATCGAAAGACCATTGCACCCACCAAAACCACTTTTAGATGTGCAATTTGAAAATCAGTAAGGTGAAATGATCATCATTAATTCTCATCGCTATAGCCAAATCTTCCCAAATTTGTTTTTGTCTAAAATCGAACATTTAGTTATGGAAGCCAAGTGGTTTCAGCAAAAAGTCAGCCGCTACATCTCAAAGAACACAAGCCATTTCAGCTTAGCTAGTCGAAAAAAAAACCTTAGTGAGTTTTTTCTTCTTTTGGTGAGATGGTCTGGACACCAAGATTGTGAGATTTATCCAATCAAATTATTTCTGATATGTGTAGAAAGATTATCTTAAATTACCTTTTCATTTTCGAATCTTGTAGGAACTGTAGTAGAGCACATTTAAATAATGTTATATTCTACTCATAATGGCGGTATTTAAACAAAAATTTCAAATTAAAGAGGTGGCTTCATTGTTTGAGGTTGTGCAGCCAAATACGAGTACGAGTACCTTGCTTTTAGCAAAGATTGATGAATTAATATTAGCTTTTTTAAAATTTGGCATATAACTTTTATTTGAATTTCAATGCGCAGCCAATTTCGCGACGTTACACCCTTTTTACAAACTCAAACTTTAGTACCAATCAAGTAAGAAACTTCAAATTCACAGTATTTGGTGATTAAACACAGGTGCTTCACCAGATTTCAGATCTAACTAACTGACTGACAGACTGAATCACTGACAGATTTTTTTAATTATGGAACACTTTCCAACACCTAAGAACATTGTTATTTCGCACAATCATACGTTTTGAGGTGCAAATAAAGGAAATTTGGAATTTTCCATTCAAGGGGCGTGGCGTTTACCCGATTTTTTTTAAATTCAAATTTTTTGTATTGCTCGCAATTTAAAAAGTTATGAAAGTTTATCCAGTGAATTCTCCTCATAACATGGAGTTGTTGCAATATTAATCTTCTTAAGAAATTTGATATTCAACTTCATAAACTTAGAACTTTTAGTTCTCATTAATTTTAACGGCTAACTTGTCACGCATAGGGTTCTTGTACATATGAGAACTTGGTTCTCTTTTTCAACATTTGTGTTTTTTATTGTGATTCAATTTACAGTAGGCTTATAAAAAATTTAAAACCGGGTCATTCATTTTTACCACACAGATACTCGTATGATTAAAATTAATTTTCTTAGATAGATTGTTGCTTGCCTATTGCACTCTACCAATTCTGAAACAAAGAAAAGTGATTTCATCGGTCCCATTTGCTCTGTCGAAAAACTTGTTTTAAACCAAAAATACAAATGATTCACACAGACAGAGTAGAATAATATTACAAAAAAAAGTCCAATAAACTATTCACTTCCGAACTGCATATTAAAACAAGTAAAGATATTCAAATGCAAAAAAAAAAGATAATTAAGAATCTAACAATCTACCTACCATACACAGCTCCAAGTTTCTTATAAATGACTCAATATTCTTTCCACAATGCAAAATAAAAATTGCAAAAAATTGCAAAAAAAAAAAAACAAATCATTCATTCCAAAGAGCACCAAAGAGATTAATTGCACACAAAAATATAAAGAAAAAAAATTAAGATAATAATTAAGCAACAGTTGAAACGAAAAATCAATTTGAATAAACAAATGAAGCAAACGAGTCGGTAAATATTTACCTTAAAAAGATGAATAAACATTCGCACAAATAAGATCGCCATCGATTTAAATGGAAATATATTACTTCAAGAAGAGTGCAATAATTTTTCGCATCCTTATCTATTTAATAGTTTTATTTATGAAGTTTTCAATTTGTCTATTGTTTTTCAATATTGCTAAAGTACTGTATATTTTGCCTTTTAAACTTCGGCTCTGTAAAATAAGGTTAATTAGCTACTTGACATAGATTGTTTTATGCACTCGTATTTCATCTTTTTGTTGAGATAGTTGATAGAGGTTGAGATGCATAAATAAAACTAAAAATATGAACACAGATATAAATTAGCAATCCAAAAAAATTCCAGTATATGAGGAACGGATATTTTTGTAACTCACGTGACAAACGGTTCTTTTGTTTGGATATGTAAATATGTCAGATCTTATTGAATATTTGAATAGAATGTTTGTCCGAGTTTTGTCTATTTGTTCAGGTTTTGGTATATTTTTAGTGAGGAAATGTAGATTTTTTTCAAGTTTTGTTTTCGCAAAATACTATATTACATCCTATTCCTGGAACAACCAATTTGACTTCAAGACCGGATGGTGAAGATCACTATTCTTATTTTGTTTGTTTTTGAAGCAAACAATAAACCAGCCATGAGATCTTTTTTTAAATTTTTCCCGCACTTAAAGGATTATTATTACCCTTATAATGTTTGAGCACAGTGCACGCGTTTAGGAAAGTTGGAGAGAATTTAAAAGCAGAAACGGATCCACATTGGTTTTGAAAGAAATTGGAGGGAAATATTGACCCTGTTGAGACATTCCAAATTCGTGTTGTGTGGCTATCTCCAAATTTAACAGTCCGAAGTTGGACTAAAGAGTAAGCTGATAGACATTTCTTGAAGCGTGAGTATTATGGTTAAATTGTCTTAGGGGAACAATACAACTGGATATTTCACTTAAAAAATAAAAATAGCGATAAAATAATATATGATATGAAACGTTACATAGCAGCACGGTGGCAGTGATCTAAAGATTCTAATGCGTCCGTCATAGTTCTATCACCAATTTTCATTATTAAAGCTGTTTTTTGGAGTCAATCCAAGAGACTCAAGTGGGTTATTGTAAAATCTGCCCAAATATGAGAATTGTTCTTAAAATATGGACGAATATAGGGTCAATTGGACAATTTCTTGCATCATCTGAGGAAACCAAAACACTTAGCATTATTTTTAGTGACGTCCAATATGTGGTCATCTGCAACAAGGTGTTCTGTTATGAACTCACCGAAAACTAAAATCTTTCGGTTTCCTCGATGCAAGATTACCAATTATGAATTAATTGTTGATGAAAATATTGATACTCGATACTAATAAATCCAATTCGAATAATTTTACAAAAAAAAATTGATAATTATCAATGATCATTTTTTAAATAAATTGAATTGAATATATTTATCAATTGATCATTGAAGATTATCTAAGGAAGTTTTTTTTTATAATACAAACTACTGAAATAAATCAGCTAAGTAGAAGATTTAAAACTCTTTAATTGAACTGGTTTAATTATTGATTTGAAATAGCTTTTATAGCCTTTTCGTTCACAAAAATTGACGTTTCGTCCTGGTGATCTAACTTGCATTCATCAGTTGACTTGCTAAGTTGAACTAACGTTTTAAGCATGTTTCATTATTTCTCTGCTAACTTGATTTCAAGTCATCAATTTTTACCAAAAGTACTGAAGTACTTAATTTTATTTTTGGGTACTTAATAAGGCCTTAATAAGAAGCGAATTGACAAATCCTCCAAGAGAATCTCTCGTCATGAAAAGTGCTGCTCATTAACCGTTCAGAATCGGAAGAAATTCTTAGTTCCTCTCCGTTTCTGGAAACACGCAGCACACAGAAATGGTTGATAGTTGTCACTAAGTTTAAGCTCTCTATAAACCGTCATTGCATCTAAATATTAGCTTAGTCTTCTACTTGGCTGATTCATTTCAGTCATATAGAGTTTTTTATTATAAAAAAACAAATTTTGATAAAGTAACAATGCCAGGGAACAGTTAAAATCTTCCAGCGTTAACGATTAAGAAATTTAATCTTGGTTGGATATAGCTAGTTCACATGGATTTTTGTAAAAATAAATCTTGGTATTTAAGGTTCTTCGATTATTCCCTCCAAGAGAAATTGAAATTTTGTTTAGCTATAAGACCAACCTTACCTGCCATACAGTCGTAATATAAGATCTTATTTATCTCGAAATCGACTCCAACGATTTTGATAAAAAAAAACATAGGTGTGCTATTATTGACATAGACTACATTTTGGTTAAACAAAATTAAAAAAAAAAAGATATTAACGGTAGTTGTCATTGAAAAGTTTGTTGAATTTTCGATTCTCTTATTAACGGCTTGAACGATTCTGACCAAATTTATACAGGAGATCCTTTGAATTTAAAATAATATCGTGTATAAAATTTTTCGAAAAAAAAATTTTTTGTTTTGCGAAAAATCAATATATATTGATTTTCCTTAAATTTTTATTATTAAATTCATAAAATTGTACAATTTTAAAGAAATTTCTTACATAAAAAATAATTTAATAATAAAAGAAATTTTTAAATTTTGTTTTTGCATATATTCATACTATTCTAGAAATAAGACAGTAGTTTTACACATTTGAACATTTTTATCTAGTTTACAGGGATTTAATTATATATTTATTTATTATTTATTTATAAGACAATTTTAAAAATTTTAAATTCCTTTTACATAAGGGCAATTACATACGTGCGATCTAGTGCATTTTATTTCGTCATGATGTGTATTACATTGTTGACGGTCAAGTAAATTTTGCTGTCAATTTTTTTTTTATTTTCGAACTTAGAAGTTCCAATTTTTAGAATTTTGGACTTAGACTTAAAATGACGATTTGATGAGATCCATTATTGTCTCTTTCTTCATAAAATTTCCAAAGTTTTAGAGATAACTTTATAAAATGACTGAATTCTTACCTGCTTGACAGAAAGCAAGTAGGTAGTTCAAACTGATGATCACTACACAATTTTCATTGATGTTTTAAGAGGAAGACATTCGGACCACCCGATTTTTTATTATTTTTATAAATGTTCAAAAGTTTTTTGATGTATCCATTTTGATTGTTTCAATTTCCAAATTGGATATTACAGTTAAATATCGCATAGCGCATAAAAGTGCAATAAGTTGAGGCTTTCAAAGATCCCGGAGTAAGTTTTGAAACGAAATTCAGCTAAAAGTAATTTTTACTTGCGATTTATAGGTACTTTAAGGCAAGTCATGCATTCGGAAAAAAAAATCGAACTCGAGATTTTGATCAAAGTTGACATTACCATAGTAGCGAAGACCAAAAAAGTGGGTCTCGCAATTCTGTCTGTCTGTCTGTATGTTCGACTACAGCTAAAAGGCTCGGCCAATTTTCTTTAAACTTGGTAGATATGGGTTTTATTTATTTTCCCCCGAATATTTTTTGATTTGATTTTTTAAGGCCAAAAATAACGGTACCTGCCATACGATTTTTTTCGAAATTTTATAAATATTTTTTTTTCTCAAAAACTGTCCCACAGATTTAAGAAAAAAAATCACAAAATTTTATTTATTTTCCAATATTATTTTGTATTTAAATTCAAAATTTTTTTTTGAAAACTCAATATTTCGAAAACCCCATGCTCGATTTTTTTAAAACTAGATAAATAAAAGTATCTTAAAATAATCTATAAGATATGAGAAAAAAAAAACATTTTACCTAAAAATAACGGTAGCCTCCATACAAATGTTAAAAAATGGTTTTCGAAAATCGTATTTTTCTCGAAAACGGTTCCGAGAATGTTGCTTAAATTTTTATTCTTTCGATTAAATATTAAGATCTATAATTTAATACAAAAAAATTTGAAAACAAGACATTACTGACTGTAACTACCATAGAACGATTTTGAAAATTTTGAATTTCTCATTATCGATATAACGGATTTTAATGAATTTTTCTTATAGAGATGCTTCTAAAAACTTTAAGAAATATTGCATTTCAAAACTTTAAAAAAAATATTTTTTGAATTTTTGAAAAAAAAAATAATTTTTTTTTTGAAAATTCGATATCTCAAAAATGGGTGAATATTTTTTTTGGAAATTTAACTTTCGTTCGTACAATAATAAAAACCTAAAGTTGACGTACCAAGTTTTTTTTTTAAATATTTTAAAAATTTTATATATAAAACTTTATTTTATTAAGAAACCACTACAACGACTTATAATTTTTGTCCTTGCATAAATTCATATTTGCATAGCATTCTGTTTTTGTCTCTTACTACTGAAATAATTTAAAAAATGATGATAATTTTATTCTTATAAACAGTTTTTTCTAGTAACATTCGTTTTTAAAGTTCCTAGTCTATTACATAGGAGCAAGTTCGTGCGACCCAGTCGTGCATTTTATATTGATGACTGTAGTATCTTAAGGTAACTTTATTTTAGGATTTCAAAACCAAAATTGACAATTTTAACGGATACATTTCTGTATAAAATAAAGACTTTCTTTGTGTCCATAGTTTTACCTTTTTTGAAAAAAAAATTGTTTTGCAACAAATTACATATGTACCTTAAATTTTTTGTTAGCTTTTTTTTTAAAGTTTACAAAAAAATGTACTTAATTTGCTTTACGGAAACTTAATTATTTTAATGATTTGATGCATAATGGTTAGTGCGTTGGACTGTCATGCGGAAGGTCTCGAATTTGATTCTCAGCCTATGCAAAAAAGTTTTTCAGGAGTGTACTGCCTCTTGCGAGGAATTGACAAATCCTCGCTCGGAATCGGCAGAAAATTGTAGTTCCCTCCGTTCCTGGTAACGCGCATACAGGAATGGTTGAGAGTTGTAAGTCACTAAGTCCTGGTTCACTTCGAGCTGTTGAACCACAAAATTTATTTTTGAAATATTTTTGACGATCGAGTCAATTCTAGTGAGTTACTTTCTTTAATTTTCTCAATATTCTGGAGAAACGCTTAAGAAATTGAAATGAACTTTTTATAATTGTTCACATTGAACAAAATATGAATTAAATGAATAATACTAGGCATGTCTTGAGACTTTATATTTAAGCTCAATATCAACACCTAGAATTCGTATTTTTTTTTATTAAAATCAGAAAATTTGCGAAATGTAAAACAATTTTCTCCAAAAATATAGTATAGATAGCATTATTTCATTAGAGGAGTATTCTGAAACAAGTTGCTTGTTTTTCAAGACATTTAAAACTTATTAGAACATTAGATATTAGATTAATATTTCAATAATTTTTAACTATTTTAAGTGAATATATAAATATATTCTAAAATATATTATAAAACTGAACAATGTGTTAACTAGATCAGGATTAACATATCCAACAACAAAAATACTCCCATTGTGTTAAGTGCCCGACTTCCTCCCAAATTCAAAAAGGATTGATAAAACTATTTTCAAAAAACAGAACAAATGTTTTAGCAACTTTTAAGAAAAAATCATAAATATACCTAAAAAAGAATACGTTATCATTTTTTCAATCCTAATAGCACTATCGTAGTCTCATTTTGATTTGCATTATCTCATTTGATGTCTTAATTAACATAATATTATATCTTCCTCAAGCTTTTATTTATTTGTAAGTGATTCTGAAAATCATATAAGCTTGAAGCAACTGCTGGTACCTTTTTCAAAAAATACTCGTATAACGATAAACCTTCAAAAATGTCACTTATTTTCAATTTATCGTCTTCTTTTGTTCAAAAAAAAAAAAAAAACAAAAACTAGTCTTATCTTCTGTTTTGCAAATGTATAGGTACCAATCTTCTTGAAAATTTATAAAATTATTAGATAAATTAATAGTTTTCTTCTTCTTCATACTAACTTTTGTATCTTCAGAGAACCAATTTATTCCTTTTACAATCAATACTGAATTCGTATCACTGTTTTGCTTTCTCTTTTGTTTTTATTGATTCACACGAACACACTATGGATTTTTGTCTCTCTCTTGACAATTATGATCTCTTGATATTGCTATTCAAAGCATTCTTGGATTCTCTTTTGTATTTTATAGAACAACTTTTTTTTTTCTTCGAATTTTAGGTTAATTTTAACCTTTTACCGATGTTTTTTTTTTTTTTTTTTATTCAACTTGAACACTTGCTCTCTTTCAAGCTCTTTTCTTCGCTTATTTCAAAGAAAGCTTTTTATTACCAACTTAAGATTATACATATACAGATATTCTCTTTGCAAAAAAAAAATCAAAAACGAAATTCCCGGTTTGTACTTTTTTTTCGGTTATACACTTGAAAAGCAATTCTATTCCCAATCTTTCGTTGTTTTTCTTTTTTATTTCCCTTGTAACGATCACAATCGATTTCGCGCGTGTTCACTATGAACAATTTACCGTCAATCGGAATAAAAAACAATAATATACAGAACGAGTACAAAGAGGTATCACAAATTTAAAACAAAAAAAAACGAACAAAAAGTATGAAGCATGGACGACGACGTCTGTCACACCGCACCGCGATTAATGTGTATCTTTCACAACTAAACTGCGAGCAATAATAATTATTTAGTGAGTAGATACAGATACTTTAGTTTAGATATTCCGTACTTCTCTCTTTGCATGATGTTTATTTTTGTTTCTGTCTCTCTTTTGTCCACTTGTCTACACATTTGAAAAGTTAAATAAATCATACGAAAGTAATAAACTATAACCACATCGGCAAATGGATCCGTCGTCGTGTCCGTCGACTTCTGGGATCCGATCGTTTCGTTTGTTCGTTGAGGATCGTCGTGTTAGTCGGTATCGCCGTTGCCGTCGCCGTATCGGTAACCGACGATGACAACAGCGGACGGGTTTATCGCTATTTTTGTGTTTTTTTTTTTTTTGTTTAATACTCTCTGCCTCTCTTCTTCGTTTACCTCGCTCTCTTCGGATAATATTTTTGTATTGGAGAATTTATTAAGTTGTTTTTATTTATTTATTGAATTTGTTTATTTTTTTGTTATTGTCTTGTTTTCGAAGAGAGAAAAAAGCTTTTTTGGCATTGAAAATTCAAATCGATCGTGCTCGTTTGGGATCTTCAATCTGACGTTTGTGTTGTTGTATTTGTATGGAATCAATGGAGAAGGGAGAGGGCAGCACAGTAGGCAGTAGGTTAGCAGGCAAACAACAGACAAGGTATCATTTGGAAAAAACACACACTTGACACCTGTTAATTGAAGAATTGTGTTAGATAAACTATTGTATACCCTTAACGGATTGTGACAAGCTATCCCGCCGCAGTAAAATTGTTTAAACCAATTAGTGTGCTGGAAGTGGAGAATGCAATTTGCCTTATATGAGAATAAAATGTATCGAGAAATCAACTTCTGTGTGGGTGCAGGTGTCAATTGGTTGTTTAAATGCATAGTAATTTATGTGATCACAAGGGGGAACAAAAAATATCACGCATACGCCACAGAGTCTGAGTGCTTTTGTTCACTATTGCATTCTTATGCGATGCTGGATGAACTGACAACAATGATTTTCCTATACCTACCTGACTCTATGTGCATAAAAGTTTGTGGCACCTGAAAATGAGAAGGAAAATAAACACCGTTTTATACTTTTATCTCTAAGCTAAGGATGATAAATTATAAATTCATGACACAAAATTTAAGACCTTAAACATAACATAAAATTTTGGAACAATAAAATAATAAATTAAATCTTTGGGTTTATAAGGTAAATTTAGGTGAAATTGCAAATGAAACTTTAAAATAAAATTAATACCACATTTGTATATAAAACTTATAGTACTCTCATGGAGACGAACGATTGGGCCGACATCTTAAGCATAGCCATAGTACTTGTTAGATTTGTCTCTGCTAAATTTAATAATAAAATATTCTCTTTTTTACTAATTGTTTTGTATCTTATCTCCACTCTTAAATCGTGCGCTAATTTCTGCGCCACCACCAGGATAGCGTTGGCATCACAAAATCACACTTTATGATAATAGTATAGGTTATTATATACAAAGATACCACTATATTTACAGACATCACTCTCAACTATGATTGTTCTAAATTTATCAGTTAATTTCTATTAAATTTGAAAAATCTGAATTCTGATAGCGATATCTGACCAAAGGGAAACTACGTAAGTTCCAAATTTAGTTTTTTTTTAAATTACTGAAAAATCTTTTTTGGCAGATTGAACTAAAAAAGAATGTGACGTAATTTTCTAAATACGAGTAGGTATACATATTTTTATGGAAGAAAAATATTTAAAAACGAAGAAGGGATTTTTTTAAAGTTTTAATTTTGGCACGCCAACTATTTATTTATTTTATTTAGGTTATATTCGAAAAAAAAATTTTTCGAAACTTCGGACCTGTAATGAATGTAAATTTTTTTTTTGGTTGTAGATTCTGTAGATCCGTTATACCGATGAATAAAAGTCAAAAATCTAAAAAGAACATAACAGTCATCTGAATTTAAAGTTTAATCAATTTTTTTTTTTAACTTCTATTTCCTCATGAATATAAAACTTTCAAGTGTCAAAATATGCACGACTGGATCGCACGATTTCATTTTTGCGACTAAAAGTTTATAAGGTTACGCGCCTATGAAGTCTTACAATATAACCAAAAATTAATAAAGTGGCATATAGCGGGAGTTAAAAGTTATGAAGTGATTCCTTTAATTTAATTGTTTCCAATTGCCTAAGGGCCTAAAATTCTGATTAATCTTCCAACACAAACATTTTGGTGCAGGGTCATAAGTCAAGACAATAAGATTATAGAGTAGTTGTCATCGGAACATCCCTTAGATATTGTTAAACAATTCCTTAGAATCTTCTATAAGAGTCGCATTTTAACTGGAATTATTGAAATATTTATTTGGAAGCAAGCGAGGTCTTGAAACAAAAAAATTCCAGTATCTACCACAGAAGAACAGAAGTTTCAGAAATTCAAAACTGTTTTGAAGATATAAATTAAGAAGAATTTTTCTTCATAAGAAAGTGGTTAGCTAAACAAATTTAATAAGATCTAAGACAATTTTCAGTTTATACGATTTTAAGGTGAACATTCAAACTTTGATGCAATGAAAATGGTTCATATCTATAATTTATTAGTGTAGAGGTTAATCTTTAGAAAAAGATTCTAACGGTTTCCTTAGCTTTTCCTTAGCTTTTTTCTAATTAGTCTGACAGTCATATATCTAAATATGTATCTGAATTCAAAAGATGAAACACTTCATTCATTGGGTCACTTCAATCTATTACTCCAAAGGATGCGCAGGGGTTTCTATAGGTTGGGTCTCTAAAATTCAAATACAAGTTTTTAGAAATTTCAAATAAAAGGTCATGCTTTTTACTTGCGACTTATAGGTACTATAAGGCAAGGTATGCATTCGTAAAAAAAATCGAACTCGAGATTTTGGTCAAAGTTGACATTACGATGGTAGCGAAGACTAAAAAAGTGGGTCTCGCAATTCTGTCTGTCTGTCTGTCTGTTAGACTACAGGCTAAACGACTAGGCCGATTTTCTTTAAACTTGGTAGATATGGGTTTTGATTTTTTACCACCACACATTTTTTCTTTTTTTTTTTAAGACCAAAAATAACGGTACCCCCCATACGAATTTTTTTCGAAATTTTATAAACATTTTTTTTTTCTCAAAAACTGTTCAACAGATTTTAAAAATAAAGATACAGAAAAATTTCATTTAATTAAATCTAGGTATTGGTTGAAAAAAATTTTACGAAAAATGGTTATTGAGGGTACCCCCCATGGAACCATTTTTTTTGTTTTTGATTTTCTCAAAAACGGTTCAACCGATTTTGATCATTTTTTTTTTGCTTAAGCTCCCCAAAAACATAAATAGAATTGTGTACTCAAATTTTCAAAAAAAAAATTTTTGGATTTTTAAAAAAAGCTTCAAAATTTTTTTTTCAAAACTCAATATTTCGAAAACCCCATGCTAGATTTTTTTAAACTTGATAAATAAAAGTTTCTCAATATAATCTACAAAATGTGAAAAAAAAATTTTATTTTACCTAAAAATAAAGGTATCTACCATACAAATGCTAAAAAATTAAAAAAAAATGGTTTTCAAAAATCGTATTTTTCTCGAAAACGGCACCTAGAATTTTGATAACATTTTTTTTCTTTCAATTAATTTTTACGATCTTTAATTTAATAAAAAAAAATTTTAAATTAAGATATTACAGCTTGTACCTACCATAGAACCATTTTTTCGAATTTTGAATTTCTTATTATCCACATAACGGATCTTAATAAAAATTTTTATAGGGAAGCTTCTAAAAAGTCTAAAACACATTGCATTTCAAAACTTTAAAATAAATATTTTTTGAATTTTTGAAAAAAAATGTATTTTTTTTCTTTTTTTTGAAAATTCGATATCTCCGAAACGGGTCAATATTTCTTTTCGTAAATTTAATTTTTATTCGAACAATAATAAAAACTTTAAATTTGCGTACCAACATTTCTTCTTAAAAAGTTTGTATATAAAAGCTTCTTTTAAAGAAACCACTACAAGGACTTATAATTTTTGTTCTTGCATAAATTCATATTTGCATAGCATTCTGTCACTACTAAAAGAATTTAAAAATTAATTTTTTTTTTTTTTTTTTTTTTTTTATAATCTACCCGCGCTCAAGGGATTATGATTACCCTTTAAATGTTTCAACACAGCGCGGGCGTGAAGTTACGGAAGAGAAAGAAGGATAGGAAAAATGTGTGGCACGATGTTCTGAGACTGAAGGTTGTTGTCTCAGATATTTTATCTCCAGGGATGGCGGCTGAACTAAAGCGGAGAATGCCGTGTCTTATTTTTATGTCGCTTATAATTCACATTATTTTATTCGTGTTCATGCTTGTTGGGCATACTAGTTTAACTCAATTACATGTTGTTAGTGTTATGCCTGAGCAACATACACTGAGTAAACCAGCAATCCATTGATGACAATTTTAGAAGGTTTTTAATGGAATTAAAACGACATAGACAACGGCAAGGATCGAACCTGTGATCATGAGGTTCACAGGTGAGCACACATCCATCGCGCCACGGCCACCCCCAAATTTTATCCTTATGAACAGTTTTCTCTAATAACATTCGTTTTTAAAATTCCCAGTCGATTATATAGGAGCAAGTTCGTGCGACCCAGTCGTGCATTTTATTTCTTTTTACTTGTGATGTGTAGATACTTTGGCAAGTTATGCATTCGTTGAAAAATGTAACTCAATTTTTTGATCAAAATTTCAGTCTGTTTATCTGTGTGTCTGTCTATTTGACTAAAGCCTCAACTATTCGGCCTATTTTTTTTTATTTTTAAGATCAAAATTATAGGTATCTGCGATTTTTGTTTTTTTTTAATTTAATAAAATATTTTTTTCTCAAATACTGTTTCACTTTTTGTTTTTTTTTTTAAAGCTTAGTACTCAGTTCAAGTGAAAATGAAAATATCATATAAATGTGGCGGCTGATTCACTCTCATGAAATCCCCAACGAGAGGTGAGTACCAAAATGTGGATTGGAAAAACAATTATGTTCCACAACTTTTTTCACGCCAAATTTTCATTTCTCAATGTACAACCATCAGGAAAAAGCTTAAGGCATCGTGGAAAACTGTGACATTTGTCAGTTATTTTAAATATTTTGTTTCAAAATAACAAATTGGAAATATATATTTTATTTATAACAAGCACAAATAATTATCTTCTTTTGCATTTTTAATATATGACAATGAACATTAAGAGAAATCAGTTTAACAATTGTCAATTTTTTTTTTCATTCAAAGTGAGTATTAAGTATTTCAGGTGAGTATCAAAAATTAACGTGGAAAAGTTTATTCTATTTTCATTTTTATTCTCCACGTGTAATTTGGAACGTATTTATTTTTCATTTCACCCTAGGTAAGTACTAGGCTTAAAGCTCAACAATTTATTTAGTAAAAACTTACTTATGGTTGAAAAAATGCAAAAAGTTGCTCTTATGTAATAGACTAAGCGTAATGTATTTCCTTAGTATTAAGAGCTAAAACCAGAATGCCGAATGATTTCTAAAGCAAATATTAAAGCATACAAGAACTAAATTATAAACAGTTATAACAGTTTCTTAAAAAAATATATATATATTTTAAAAACATTTTTCAGAGAAAATTTTAGGATGTCACCTTTAAGTTTTTATAATTATACACATAAAATTTAAATTTCCAAAAGAAATACTAATCTATTTTTAAGTATATACATTTTTCAAACAAAATTTTGATTTTTTTTTTCAAAAATCAAAACAAAAACTTTGTAAGTATGTTTTGGTATGCAATAATTTTCAAACTTCTTAGGAACTTCTATATGAAAAATTTCATTAAAATCTGTTATGCCGGTGGTGACAAAGTCAAAATTGGAAGGTACAGTCTGAATTTAATTTTTCTTTTCAAATTATAGATCGTAAAAATTAAGCGAAAGAATAAAATGTTTATGTCCTGTTTAACTAGGTAAGTGAGCTATGATGATATGATATCTTACAGATACCTAGTATTAAAAACTTGCTAATTATGCTAATTCAAAATCAGAACATAAACTAGGCATGGCGCTTATGAAATATAAAATTTTCAAGCAAAAATTAAAATTTTTTTTAGATCCAAAATTTTGTTTTGAAAATTTGAGTATGTACACAATACTTATTATTTAAAATTTTAGCTTTAGCAAACAAGAAATTGATCAATATCAGTTGTACTGTTTTTGAGAAATTCAAAAATAAAAAAATGCTTTTATGGTGGTTCCATTAATAACGTAGTTCAAGGGGCTGCATCGGCCGTCTTCTCAGTAGCACATTCTGTCACTACAAGGGAATAATCCGAGATCTCACATTTTTGGCTTGCCAGTCTGACGAACTTTAATTTTTAATATTTTCCAACGTTGTTCAAGTGTAAAGCGACACATTTCCGCGTTCCGCGAAGGTATTATACTGACTTCATATCAACATTTCGAGCGGAAAACAGCTGTCAGCATCAAAATAACCTATAATTTAAAAAGAAACCACTAGATGGTCCACCCTGTATATATTTAGAATTATTTCTGTTGTTGTGTAAATCATTTACATCTTTCTCACGTTATGAATTCTGAAAATCGGATTGGAACAATTTTCTTAAGGTACTAGAAACGCCAAAAAAAAAGCACGATTTTTGGAAATTTTTTTCTCGGAAACTTTATTAGGTAATAACATAATTTGACATAATGGGCCAATGTGTTTTTTGATGAGTCGAAGTTGGCGCGCTTTATAATTCGGCCAAAATTCGAAAATTAAAAAAAAAATGTGTTTTTTCCTCTTGACGCATGTATTCATTATTTAAAAAAAATTCTGTTATTACCTAAAAAAGTTTCCGAGAAAAAAATTCACAAAAATCGTGCATTTTTTGTCGTTCTAGACCGTACTAGTATATGTACCTTAAGAAAAAAACTTCCCTTTACACAGTTCCATATCGTCAGAGATTTCATTAAAGTTAAATTTTCCATCTATGGTCTTAGCTAAGTTTTATAGGTATGTTCCGAAACTCATTAGCACTCTCAAGAGTGAT